>JARWLC010000018.1:44945883-46363383 GCA_033318265.1 Phyllotis vaccarum
AGAGTGACACCTCAAAAGCCATATACACATGAAATGAAATCATTTAAAAACAGCACAGTGAGGATCCCAAACACACTGTGACAACCTCTCATCTGCTTAATTTTCTGCTGGTTGTTTAGGATTTCATAACAGAATAAAGAAAATTTGTTAGAGAAATAAATTTGTCTGCAGTGCAGAACAAGAAGTCTTTCATCTCTCTAAAACAAACATGAATTTCAAAGTAAATAGAACAGTAAGTAATGTGAAGGCTTGGTTTTATTTTAATGTAGTTCTTATTGTATCTTCAATCCAAATAAGAGAATTTTATCATGAAAAATGACTTCTGCCAAGTGGTGGTGGCACACACCTTTAATCCCAGCACTCAAGAGACAAAGGTAGATGAGTTTGAAGCCATCATGGTCTACAGAATAAGTTCTCAGACAGCCAGGGTTACACAGAAAAACCTGTCTCAAAATTCAAAAGAATAGCTTCTATTTTAAAATATTTAAATCAGTAAGGAATTAGGATGTTAAATTCTCTCTAGGATGTTGCAATCGTCTGCTTTTGGCATAACAAAATATGCAAGGTGAAGAACTTATAAAGCCTATAGGTTTGCTTGAAGATAGAGGAAAGTCTAGAAGATGGGAACACAAGTAAAAAGAAGCAGGATCAGCTTGGCCACTGATGTTAGAAGAGTACATCACAGACAGAATGGAGAAGGCCAGCTGGAAGAGGGTGTCCCAGGGCAGAAAGGAGAAGACCAGCATGCTTTGGTGTTTCTTCCCTATCATATATGAATCTCAACAAGACAAACTCTCTGTATGACTTCTGCCAAACATCTTGTCCTTAAACTGCTAACTTAATTAACACCTACAGCTTTCAAAGGGACGACGCTAAATACTGAAGTAAAAACAAAATTTAGAAAAGACAAACTCTTACACTGAAACAAGGAAAAGGTGTCTAAATGTTTTTAAAAGTCAATCTTAATCATCTGCTTTGAGACAGGAAATACTTGCAAATAAATACGTAATATCTGATATTAATGTAAAAAGCATTGAAATATATTTACCCATTATATGATTCAGAAACACCAGCAAAGGGCTCATTTTCACATTTTGCATAAATAAATACAAAACTCAGCACAAGTGCTACTCCAGATGTAAGCAACGCAAACTTCATTGTATTTTTACACTTCATTTTGAATTTTGAAACAAGAACACCACCTAAGATTTGACCAAGAGCAGCTCCAGGGATTAAAACAGCCCCTAATGAGAAGTAAGATAATGAAAAACACACAATTATGCTCAGTTACTCATACTGACAACTGGAAAATGTCAAAACCATCATGGCTTCCATCAGACAAAAGCATTTACCTAACATAAAAACACATGCCCCCAAAATGTCATAGATACAGGGGGTGGGAGGTTAATAGTATTAAGTATTAACAGAATTAGTATGTTTTTCTTAGCCCAGTTTTGTCTGTCTTAAGTTGACATAGAACGTTGATTTCAAGGAATCAGAAACTTATACCCAAGACTTCAAGTTATACACTGTCAAAAATTATGTTCTCTATAAAAAAGGAGCAAGGTTCTTAAATAAAATCAGTATACCAAGGGATGATAAAGAAAGGTGTTTACCTCCGAGGGTAGCTGCAAAGCTGGATGTCATTCCGAATTGGTTTTCTATAAATTTAGGTAAAAATGTGGCGAATCCCGTAGTAACTAATGCTTCAGAAGTAGTTGATAAAACTAAGCATATAAAGACAGTATTCTTTATCAAATGCTAAGAAAAAAAATACAGTTTAAATGAATAACTGCTTACAGTGCAAAGTATGACTTTAACACAGAAACATAATAAAATGCAAACATTTAAACTCATGGTTTCTTCTTGAAGGAAAATAATGCAGTTAATTCACATATGTACACACACACACACACACACACACACACACATGAGGACACTTGTATGTGGAGCACCTAGGGAATTGAGAGATGACAAACTACTTGGATTATTATGCCTTTGTTGCCCTCAAGAGGCCATACATAGGAAGAGGCAACAGTCCATTTGAAAAGTTTCTCTCTTCTAGGATTAGAGAGAATGTCTATAACTATAAATCCACTCCTTATTAGATTACTTAAAATAGATTTAAATTCCATATACACTAAATGGGGAACTTGAAACTGAAGCTAGTAAATACTGTTTCATAATTACAGTACTCAGTAAATAAGAACCTTAGGTAGGTTTAACGCTAAGTAACTACATAGCTGTCTATACTGCCAATTCTCCCATAATATTAGTTCATCAGCCTAATATACCAAATCTCTAACTACCAAGGGCAGATGAGAACATTGATGGTGTAGCGGTGAGTTTGGCTGACTGGTCAGAGTAGATGAAAATATTCACAAACCCATGCAAAGTAGGAGTACTAACACAGGGCTTCTCTACTTTGAATAGAATGGAGGATAATCAAAGCCAATTGAAAATAAGCAGGTCTGATCCAAAAGTAAGAAGGCTTATAGACAGCTGAGTTCAATTACAATTGATCAATGTTGTATGGAGTGACGGACCTCATAAAGTGAGGAACCACTGAATATATTGTTAATGAAATAAGCCATGCTCTCTCAATTATTCTATTCTGGAACTCAAAGAGCAATGAAATTTCAGCCAGAAAAGTTATATGTAAAAGCTTTAATAGGAATAGGTAAGGAAATAGGTTATAAAATGATGTGACAGTGCATGTGTATTTGCATATATGTGTTTGGAATACGTACATATGTGTAAATACTGTGTTACTATGAGACAGGAAAATTCACACACACACACACACACACATATATACACACGGGGGGGGGGGGGAGACTTATATTTTACCTTTACAGCAGTTGGAAAATCTTTAATACTTTTTCCAAAATTTTCATCTGTATGTTGGAAGGAAATATTACTACTATTCTGATGAGTCTGGGAAGTTTTGCCCGCTTGAATTTTTGCTGTTCCTGGAGGGTGGGGATGGAGCAAATGTGCTTATTTTACTATTTACCATTTCACCAATCACTATTAAATATGCTTACTGTTTAATTAATGTACGTTCTATGAGTATGTAAATCCCACTAGAGTTCAAGTTTCTTCTGTTACTAAAGTTATGTAAATACACCTGTCATCGAGCTGTGCTAAAGGCTAATGTACATTAACATTCATGAAGAGCAACCAGGTGTGATGGCCCAGGTCTATATTCTCTGCACTCAAGAGGTTATGCTAAAAGGATTGGCAGACTGTCAGACGGCCAGACTGTCAGCTTGGGGCTGTAATAAAAGATCTTGTCCAAAAATTAAAACAAAACAAAACAAAAATGTGTAAACATTAATGTTTAGCCAGTGAATTTTAACTTAATGACCCGGTTTTGTTCCCATCATATGTATTCTTCCTTTGAGGTGCGATAACAGTCTGTTCATATGAAATGTTTTTTTAATAGATTAAAATACATATGTGACTATTTTCCTTTATTCACCAAAGAAAAAGTTAGACACATACTTGGAAGGTGAAGTACTATTTGGTGTCTTTCATTGTGGCCCTTTGTTTTAAACCATAGTTCTGTGAATAAGTCTGAGAAAGCATTATCATGTGGTGTGATAAAGGAGTGGTCCCAGATGGTAAAGGTTCACCTGCTTCTTGGGTACTTAGTGTTCTCTTGCTGATTTCCCCATAACTCTATCCATGTCCACCCACCTTCCCCACACTGTCATACCCATCTCCAACCACCTTCATACACGCCTCCACACACTTTTGTTCACCTCCACACAGGTCCACCTACCTACATACATTTCCAAATGCCTCCACAGTTTCACACATCTCCATATACCTCCATACCTCTCCACAAACTTTCACAAACTTCCAACCACCTCCACACTTTCCCATCCACTTTCATGCATGTCCGCAAACCTCTACACACGTCCACTGAACCTCATCCACCTCCACACACTTCTACCCACATTGAAAAGCTTTGTTTCAAATGACAATGGATTTAACACAGATTGATTCTTGAATTAATGACTAACTGAACATGAGATAATGGTTTACAATTGTATCTTGCAGGTACATAGACAAGAATTATGATAAAACACAAGAACAATTATAGTAAAAATAGACTTAGTACTCAGTAAACATACATGGGAATAAAATAATCCATAAATATTAATGTCTCTGAATATTTTCTAAGAAATTACATTTCAAAAGTATGCAGTAGGAGACCATGAAATTCTATAAAACAAGCAGCGTGATTTTACAGTTCTTATTAAACATCTTGAAAACATCTGACCTAAAATTACAATAAAGCTTTCTGAACTTAAAAGAGATGTGTTTACCTGGCAAATACTTTGGAAAACAGGAGAAAGGTATTATCAAAGACCAAGCAAAGAGCCAAGCTAAGAGAAATCCAATCCACCAAGCACCCAACCACCGGGGATCATCCTCAGTGACATCAGAACTATAAGGAAAAAAAAGGTCAAAATTCAGTCTTAATTAGAACTCAGTCACACGCCTTTTAATTGGGATGCAAGGGATGGGCTGTTACTGTTTTTAAAATTATAATGATGCCATCACAATAAGAAAGACAAAAAAAAATGAGACATACAGGTATAAATGAGATAGAAAATAATGCTTTAGAAAGTATTATAAAATGCAAGAATGAGGGCTAAAGAGACGACCTAGTGGTTAAGAGTATTTATGGCTCTTGCAAAGGATCTGGGCTTAATTCTCAGAGGCAAAATAATGGCCCACAGCCACCTGTAACTTAAGTCCCAAGATCTAATGCCCTCTCCTGGCCTCTGCTGGCACTACACACACAGATGGTAGACAAGTTTGGGGGCAAAACATTCACACAGAGAAAATAAAAATAAGTCTTTTTTAAAGCACTGAATATGGAACAAAGGTTTAAAATATTCAGTGGTAAATATAAACATGACAAATATTTAAAACATACACAGAATTTCTATACATTATTTAGGTTTTTTCCCTTTATTGCAATAAAGTAAATACATCTCACGGCAAATCACTGATCCATGTTAAAAGTATCATATAGTGTGCTTCAACTAACACTTCCTTTTAAATTGTTATTCTGAAATGATTTATTAAATTTTTATACTGGCACTCTTATTTTAGTATCAATAAGACCTTCACCCAGACATATTGATCTGTCAGTCTTCTCTGACGTCAAAATATCTGATTTAAAAGCTAACAATCCTATCCTAGGCAATGTTCTGAACACCTTTTCTATTGTGTCTGTAAGAAAAACTCAGGATTAGCAATACAGAGAACCAATCAGATACCCCAGGTCATTTATTCCCTACTTGCTATCATGTGAAGCATTGGGCAGCTAAATTTTCAGCAGGAAAGTGGGAATATGGAGCCTCACCCTTGAGAAGAAGCACCTCTACTCAGGAAGAACAGCCAAGCCAAAGTAAAGAGGGAGTTCAAACCCAAAAGATATATTAAAATTCATGTGTTTCCCACTGACTAACCTGTATGTATATCTACTGATGAATAGAAATATTTAGTAAATTAAATAGGATAGCCTGTAATATAAGCTAATACAAAATGTGCTGTGTAGAACATCAGTATTGGATAATAATGTTAAATATCATTATCTTTACAGTCTTGGTTATGAAAGCAACATAATTTCTGGGGTTTTTTTTATAATACTGTCAGAGCTATCAGAGAACATATTCTTGTCCAGATACTTTAAAACAATATTATCTATCTGCTATTAAATATATAGAGAAGCTAATTTTAATTGAATTATTATTCCTAAATGACACACAGCATATTTAAAGTATATTTTTAAAAATCACCAGTGATTCTATTAGACATCCTTATTTACAAATAAATATATTATTGTGCTGAGATCCAGAAAACAATTCAGACACAGTGGGTATCATATAAATTAATGTGTATTGTTTTATTTCTTGAAACCCTTCGTGACATTCTGCATGAGAAATGAGATCAAACTTCACTGAAATAGAAGGAAAATTAAAAGAAAAACAGATATTGACTTGCCTTTGTCCCATTGCAACATCAATGTACAATGTTAACAGCTGTCCACCCAGCACATAGCCAATGGCAGGGCCTAGGATTGACATAGAATATCCGATTCCTATAAAAGATTAAATACATTAGAAATGGTCATACAAACAGCTTTGCTCAACATTCTACCAACAGTTAAGAAATACATGTGACTAAAGATGATTCCTAATGATTAGACATGCATCAATATTACAGAAATCAAAAGAAATATTACATGAAAGGTATCATTTGGTTAACAGTTATGCTGAGAAATCTAAAAATAATGACACTATAAAAGCCATTTGATTATAATAATAATAACAATTAAATCCAGTAACTACAAATCTGTGAATGTTGTGTAACCAGTGGTGAAAACTGTACATGTACTGTTTTCTTTTATCAATAATTATTGTTTACAATATTATAGAAAGAAACAAAGTCTCCCACCCCTCCCCCACTTCGGAAGCTTTCTTTATTTTACTTTGTAGCAGAATCTAACACCTACATATGCTGATACATTTATTTCTTATGTTTTGTTTTGGTTCTGTTCTGGAACTCCCTCTGTAGTCTCAAACTCCCAGAGATCCACCTGCCTCTGCCTCCTGAGTTCTAGGATTAAAGGCAGGTACTTCCACCAATAGAACATAAGTTTGTTTCTCAAAAACATGCCATCTGCCTTTAACCGTGATTCCTAGTGGGTTCTCTCACTTTTAATAGCTGTAGTGGTAAACAGCTTACTTCTAGCTATTAGATGTTTATAATATAGCCAATAACAAGGCATTTGCAAAATAAAATGCATTATACCATCTACACTTCTGTATTTGTTGCTAAACTTCTTATGTACACACACACACATACACCCTACCCTGAGTAAAATTCCCTGAGCTCTTACACAATCCACAATCAAGTCAGAAACTCCTGACCTTCTTCCACCTATTCATGAATGTCAACATGCTCAGGATAGACCACAAAAAACCCACTGTGCATCCAAATAGCCAACTGTGTAGAACAGTAAACAACTAAACAAAGTCCAATCACATTTCCCTAAATGAAATGCCCATGACGCTACAATTAACTTGGTTCTGTTTGTTTTTTCCTACCTCCGTGATAGGGATGGAAACCATACTAGGCAAACTCTTCCAACTTTTTCTACACAGTGAACAAACAATAAACCAAAATAATATGAATAGTTCACTCACCTATATAGAGAGAAGATTTGTGTGTGGGCACAGAGTCATCGATAAAGGCTGTCCCCAAGGTGTAGAGAGGAGTTCCTCCAGTTCCAAGCAACAATTGTCCCAGGACAAAGACATACAAGTAGTTAGAAAGTGAAGAAGTTGAAGACGAACATCTGGTGCCATTCCTTGTTGTTAAGCAAGTATCTTGGCAGAGGGGAAAAATTAGGAATCTACAGTTTAACCAACAACTTAAATAAATTACAATTACATAAGGCATTTCTTCCAATCACTCCATCCTTTGTTGAATTGTAAATGAATAAAGGTAGATATATAAACAAGGAAATATATGTTACTTGAGAAAATGTAGAAATTACTCCCGTGCCAAAATTTAGAGTATAAAGAAATACTACCTAAAATTCTGATAGCCTTCTCTGACCTGCCACTAATCCTACCTCCCCCTATAAGGGACCAGATGACCCAAAAAGAGCTTTCTCTGAATTTGGGGTATAAACTTCACTCCAATAAACTAGTACTAGATGGAAATAAACAATCAGATTTTTCCTCAGGGTAGGGAGAAGATTTGAATCTAAGAAATTTGCAGGTAACCAATGTAAGTGTACCGGTGATGATGAGGGGTCAAAAAAAATCTAAAAAGTGAAAAAATGCAGTTATCTTTTCAATTAAGGGCTCGTGATGTATGCTAATGAGATCATGGAGCTGTGTAAAACGTACAAAAGAAGTAAAAGAACAAACTACTAGAAATAGAACAGAAAAACGGTTGAGCAAAGCCTGGAAAACTTACAAGGAAAAATACACTTGACACATATGGATACATAAAAATAACTTAAAATACGTAAGACTCTGGTGAGGGCTGGAGAGTTGGCTTGGTAGTAAATCAGCACTCATTACTCATGCAGAGGACCCAGATCCATCTTGCAGCACCTAATGTGCCAGCTCACAAGGGCCTCTTAACCTCCACAGGCACCAGATATGCATTTGGTAGACAGACATATAGCAGGCAACACACTCATGCACAGAAAACGAGGTCATTTTTAAATTTTTTGAAAGACCTAAAAGGTGAGACAGCAAGTTACAAACAGGTAAGTTACATAAAAGCAATCAAATAAGTGCAGAATTAATTAGAATAAGGAAATAAGTACACATTCCAAATTAAATACAGAGCCGTTTATAATTATAAGGACAAAGAGCAAGCATCACAGGAAAATCTAATGCAAGACTTTCCATTACGAAAGGCCCTTGTGAACGGTTCATGGGTTTAGAAGTGAACAGACATAGACCTTACCCAGGAAGGGGTACAGATCAGTAGTTGTATTAACCAAGTGCACAGATGCAGTAAAGAAATCAAAAAAAATTAATCAATGAAAATTGATGTGATTGCTACATTGTCTTCTTTTAATGTTATTCAGGTATAAATTTATTTTAGTATTTTAAGATAGAATGAGCCTTGTCTAGAAAAAAAAAAAAGGTTTAAAACACAGCAGAAAAGGGGAAAGCTGTTGAAGCTTATTAATGAAAAGCAATTCCTTCTGTAGCCCACGGTTATTTTGTAAAGTTTTATTTTGATGGTGGTTGTTTTCATTCTCTTTTTATTTTCTCTTTTGTTTTTCTTGCAACATGGTTTCTTTGTCTATTTCTGGCTGTCCTGGAATTCCATCTGCGGACCAGACTGGCCTGAACTCAGGGATCTGCCTGTCTCTGCCTTGCAAGCCTTGAAATTAAAAGTGTGCATCACACTCAGCATTTAGTTTTATCTTACTTCAGTTGTCACTAATCTACTCTGTTACATAGGGTTTTTTTTTTTTGGGGGGGGGGGTTAAGAGAGAAGGGGTAGAGACCCAAATGTATCTCTGACTCTGGGTGGCAAGATGTCATTCCAAGCTGACCCAAAGTATTACCAGACTGTCATCCCCTCCTGTAAGGGTTAATCTCCATGAGCCTATCCATTATCTGGCAGTGCATCCTTGGGGAACGGTGATACTCTTGAAGCTGGATAAGAAGATGGAGCAACCATCACCTCAGTCAATGCAGTTTCTTAAAGACTTCACTGCTAAGCCTGCCCACTTCCTTCTCTGAGTTCTCTTAGAGGAAGCATAACGTTTCACATTCCTTCTTCAGATACTGGCTGAAATCTGAAGCCCACTAGGCTTCCCTGAAGACCATCCTGCCATACAGCTGCACAAACTTCCATAGCTGAACCTGTCTGCTTTCCTACCGGAGCCAATGCTTGGTCTTCGTCTTTTCTATTTCCTGGCAGCTTGCCTCCCAGCTTGCTTTTCTCTCTTAGTCTCATAAATGGTCTTGAGTTTCCACTGGAATCCCGTTTTCAAATGGTTTTTATCAAGAAGATTAAGAATCAGCAAATGGGACTCATGACTACCAACAAAAATAAACGATACACGCTTTAAAATGTGAAGATGTTGATTATGGTTATTACATATCGTGCACCTGTATTTTAACTACATTCCCTTAAGGTGTGACATTACATTAGACTAACAAACAAAAAATTAAAACAGACAGCAACCTGCAATTTAACAGTAACCACAAGAGGGAGCCTCCGTACTGTTTATGAATTCAGAAACTCAATAGAAGTAACATGAGGATGTTTAGTCTTTTCTGTGAAGGACCAACCGGTGGCTGCTTCTACCTATGGACTAAACCCTCAGCATAAAGATACAGGAAAATCTACTCATGAGTGCTCAGGCCAACCCTTACCCCTAAGTCCCATTAACTCCCCATCCCTTTACCCCTGCTGGGGTCCTTACTTCAGGGCATTTGTCTTAACCATCTGGAGGCTAAGCCCTGCTTTCCCCTATGCGCTCACCCTACAGGCAGGAGTCGACAGGATGGTCACTGGAATTCTATTCTCCTAGTCTAATTGCTGTAGCAGCTCTCTCGAGATAACTAGCTTTAAACCAAAGCGGCCTCACTTCCTCATTCTTCAATCTTGTTTGCTTGCATGAATTTATTAGTGTGTGTGTGTGTGTGTGTGTGTGTGTGTGTGTGTGTGTGTGTGTGTGTGTGTGTGTGTGTGTGTGCGCGCGCGCGCGCGCGTGAATGTCGTCGCTCCCCCCCCCCCCATCAGCTTTCCACCTCCTAGCCAGGGCTCTCTGGAAGGAGCAAAACTACCGTTTTTGTTTACACCCGACCATCTCTAAGTCACCATAGGATCTTCTGGCCTGGGGAACTTAGTTCACTCCTAAATCCCTCTCCCATAATCCCTTTGCACTTATCCTGTTACTGATACTTCAAACAGTTCTTGTACAACGTGAGAAACAAAAATAATCTCTGATATTAGGCATGTGCTCCCCTCTAAGTACCTGGCTCAAGACAGAGGCCCCTTTCATTAAGGACAACTGGTAAAGGAAGAAGCCCTAGGAAAGATGTAGGAACAATGCTCTCCTGAAGCTCAGGATCCACACTCCCACATCCAAGTGGACAGGCTTTGCCTGTAACAGAAGAGATGCAGGGTGCCTGCAGAGCATTCCTATACTGCATCACATTGAAACTAGGGAAGGTAGAGTGGGAAGAGCATACACAAAGAATCCCACACATGCCTCGTCTGCCTTTGTAGGAACTACAATCTGAGGGCCTTTGTTTGTGCAGTCCACCTGCCAGGAAGGCAATCTGGCCAGCATTTCCTTAAAGAACTTGACTCTAACCTGGCCCATGAAGGGAATTTCAAAAAGAGATGGCATTGTATCTACAGAAAGATACTATTTAAAAAGACAAAAATAACCTCCAAAGAACAATTTCACTATGATTAAAACACCGAGTCTTCATCACAATTCATGGAGCAGATGAAGAAATGTGAAAGCATTTCATCACAGAATAAGGCAATTAGAGCAAATATTGACTGTAAAGGACAGCAAAGCAGAAACAGGACGTCAGAAGAAATGTGAAGGAGGAGCTGCATTGTCTAGCAGGAATAAAAAAGGAGAAACAAAAACCCACAGAAATGAAGGCACAATGGACCGTGGAACAAAGGGAAGCATGGGAAGCAGGGGAGCCTGGCAAATAGGAAGGGACATGTGACTGAGCTGAAATGAGAAGCACGTGGAAATAGATTACAAAAGCAGGGGAAGAGAGACACATAGGTTTCCCAGGAAATGTATATGACTGAGGTACATGGTGACCTGAAACAGTAAGACAAAACATCCAAAAACACAATTTAAGAAACTGACACTCTACTTAACAAAGAAGAACATAAACATATAGATTTCATTGCTTTTTGAAGTAGGTGTTTAGGATAGATGTATCACTAAGCTACAGCACTGACTAAATTTGGATATGCACACATTTGGACTATTGCAATTCTCAAAGAATATCTGCATACTGCATGTCACAAGTCATAAGAACATAGCAATTTCAGAAGACAATTGTGGATAAAACTTGCTGGACGTGCTGTGCCTCCATTCTTAGAGTGTAACCAGTGAGTTAACATAATCTGATACAGTTTCATGCTACATTAGCTCCATGAATTTAAATTATTATTTTTTGTTCCTAATATTCAACAGCTTTTTGGACACACCTTAGAAAAATATTAGTTAAAAATATGACACTATAAGTAAAAGAAATAGTTCAAGAGAATCTATTTGAAATAAGTCTGTCTATAAATGCATTTAGTTCTTGGCATAAGATTATGTACAGAATTATCTAATTTTTTAAACTATTTTCTGTATCTGTTGATTTTAGCCCATTAAGTTCACAATACTAGGTTGGTTCTATTTTTATTATTATTGTACCTGTGCATGTGCATGTGTGTGTATGTGTGTGTGCGTGTGTGTACGTGTGTGTGTATATGTGTGTGTGCACATGTGTATGTGTATGTGTGTGTATGTGTGTGTGCATATGTGTGTGTGCACATGTGTGTGTGTGTGCATGTGTGCGTGTGCATGTGTGTATACACATTTGGGGAGCATGGGAAGCAGGGGTGCATATGAAGGCAAGGAGAAGACATCAGGAGACCTGCCCACAACTCTCCACCATAATCCCTTGAAATGGGTTCTCTCACTGAATCCAGACCTAGATTGTCAGTCAGGACATCCCAGTGATTGCTCTGCCTCCAACTCCCGCAACACTAGGGTTAAAGGCAAGCGAATGATCACATCTTGCTTTTTACAAGAGTGATGGAATTTGAACTTCAGTCTTTATGCTTGAGTAGGAAGTGTTCTTACTTGCTGAGATAACTGCCAAGATCCCTTTTTTAATCTTTTCTAATAAATTTTCTTCAATGTCTAGTCCAAGGGATGATATCATCTGAAATTCATCATCAGGACTGGGACTATAGGATGGTGGAATGTTTGTCTAGAACCCTGAAGGCCCTTGCTTCAATTTTCAGCTCTGAAAAAAACAAATGTCTTTTATTTTATCTTGAAACAATCTCTGGTAGAAGTGCCTTCAATTTCATTCCCAATTTATTGAAATGGCCTGCACTCATATATCCATTCTATTTTACAGGTACAGGCCAGTGCAGCCTCTCATGCAAAAAGAAAGGATGGTTGTAGTATTAAGTTTATGGCCTGGGCCCATGGCCTGAACCTGCTGACCCCAATCCTGCAGTCCTACAGAAATACAGACCCTTATATTAATTACACTCTGCTTACTGACTGGCCTAGGGCCTGAGTATATAACATGCTAACTCTTTACTCTTAAACTAACCCATGATTCTTATCCTGTTCTTTTCTCGGAGCAGCATGGTTGTCCTCTGCATCTGCTTACTTCTTTGGCATCTCTGCTCTTTTCCTCCTGTTCCCAGAGTTTACCCAGTCTGGTAGTTCCACCCACACTTCATGTATGCCTTTAGCCAATCAGCGATTTTGTTAAACTACTAGACAGAACAATTACTTACAATGTAACATAATCCCATTACAGTTGGTATTTCACTAAAATAGTCAAAACTTCTTTCACTCACTTTCCCTTGAAAACCTGCCAGAAACTGCCTCCACTCACATGCAGCAACAGTCATCCTCTGGTACAGGACTTTGAGATATTTCTCACCCCACTAAAATCAGGGAGCCATATACAAAGTCTAATCAATGCCTAAAGATTCAGAGGGTGTTTGCAGACTCTAAGCAACACTAAGTACTGTGCATCTAACATAATGCGTGATGCAAATAATGGATACTATGACATGGGTCCAGGTGCTACGTACAAGAAATTTAACTGCTATAGAGTATAACTTAAATAATTTCTGGTTTGTTCTTTATCTTCTGGCATGTCTAAAATGTTACTAGTTTTTCCAGTTCATCAAATCTAATTAGCTTAATGCCATCAATGCTAACGAGAAGCATGGCATTCTATGGGCTAATGAAATGATCACAGCTTTGGAGCTATTGTTATTAGCAGCCAAATAATTGCTGACTGTGAAGGGATCTCCTGTGTGTCGTATGGTGTTGAGTGATGTTAATGGTCCAACTCTAGTGACAGCAAATGCATCTTTCCAATCTAGTAGTTTGTAATCAAAAATGCCTGCAGACATGGCTAATTGTCTAAAGCAAAATGTTATGGCAAGAAAATCAGGAAGTAAATAATACTAAGATAAGATGTTTGTGGGTTTGTGCATAATGACCTGAGTTCAAGCCCAAAAAACCATATAGTAGAAGAGAACTGACTGAAACAAGCTTTTTTCTGGCCTCCACATGATTGTAATATGTGTACACTGTAAATAAACAATGAAATATAATAAAAACTTAAGGTACAAAAACCTTTTTTTAAAAAAAAATGTGATGGCAATATGATTATATTACTCTACAGAAAAGTAAGCCACCTTGTCTTTGTAAATCACAAGTTAAAGAAAACATGTAGGATCGATAACTATATCCAGCGTCTAAGAGTGCTCAAAAGAGTTCCAGAAAATACATCCAATCTGGAGCTGTGACAAGTACCATCAGCTGCCTATGCTTGCAGTGATTGACAGATGTTCTCTGTTACATTGTCCTGAGTTTGCACTGAACAAATATGCGGCAAAGAGAGATAATATTTTAGAAATCATTCCTAAATCTTTTACATGTCTGTTGGTATGGCTGAGTTATTTATTCCCCCAGAGGATAGGTATATAGTCTGGATGAAAAGGTCGGAATGTTCCTACTCCTCCTTAGCAGCTTCAAAAAAGGAAAGGTTTCAGAATTTTCTGGGATGGATTTGGGAGACCAGACACACCCTACAATCCTACTCCTTGAAAAAAGATCCAACCGCCTTAGGCTGCCAATTTTATAAAACATTAAGAATCTTTGCTATATAAAAGATTCAGATTTGTTTTTTTTTTATTAGAGTTACAATTTTTCTACTTAGATATTTACTCCACTCTATTTGGGAAATTTGCATCTGAAGGTTGACATTATTTTTTGTCTAAGATCAGAGTGGGCAGACAAAGAACATTTAGCACAATGAACATTCTGTAGATCTTTTGTGAATTTATTTTTGAAAAGCGATGTTTACTCTAAGAATACATTTTTAAATGAGACTTTATAATAAAAAGACCTTATTGTTTATTCTATTTATTATAAAGTTAGAAATCCATAAAAACTTTAAACCCTGAGAAAGATAAGCTATTCTGACCCCTGCACTGCTGAAAGACTAGACCAGAAATAATGGAAATGGTATAAAAGTAAAATGTAATAATTCATAAATTTGTATGAACTAAATATAACATTTTAAAAAATGACAGAAATGCAAAAAGTTTAAATGTTAGAATATAATCAAAGAGATAAAATGCAATTATAAACTACTATAATACATGGAAAATATAATGAAAAACAAAACCAGTTTGTCCTTGGGCCCAGTGAAGTCATCTTCTAGCAAATTCCAGGTTAGTCTTAGGCAGATGGAATATTACAGAGCTTTTCTCCAAAAGAAATTCAGTACTGCCAAAGTCTAAACACCAGCAGTTACAAAGGCCAGAGAATGCAAACTATATCCCTATTACAGGCCCTGGAATAAGTGGGAGTTGACTGAAATACAATTTGTCCACTTTTTAAATGTTTTGCTAAGTCTACTTTCTTAAGACAACAACAGTGTTAAGCAACTATAACCGACTGAATAAACCTACGGCTGAAAATATTTACTGTCTTGCACTTTATAGAAAACATTTGCTGACCTCTTACACTACAACACGGCTGCTCAAGAATTGTACAGTGTCTCTTTGTCTGCTTCTGCAGTGAATGCAATATGAAAACAACTGTGTTTACTCTTGATTATAGACAGATTAAAACAAACACAATGGACAGGAGTAAAATTAGTCTCTATGGAGCAAAATATCAACTTTAGCAATTACCAGTTCAAGTCCAATCTTGTGTGTTGACTTTGAAAAGGGATCTAAAGTATTATATTACTCAAACTTAGCATTTTATTATGTGGTTTCCTATATTGCCTATTATCTAAAATTTATTTGCTGTTCCCCTAGTAAAATATATTTCATTTCCACATTGACATTAGAATTAGCATATTTATCAATTAGCATGTCAGTTGCTATAGGCCAGTTTGTAACATACCGATCATAATATAACTCTTCAAATATATTTATGGTGTCACTGAATTTTACCAATGTTACAAAATGCTGAGATGCAATGGGAAAGAAAACATAGAAGATTTCTCCTGTGAAGATAGTATATATATGCTTTCACCGATTTCCCTTCAAATATAAAAGTTTTTGTATAAAATAAAAGCAATTAGGATAGCCAAAGCTAAACAAAGAATCCTGTCTTGAAAAAAATAAAATAATAATTATTGTGGAGTGGCTGTACACTGTGTGAAGATGCACTGCTGTGTTTGGTTTAAGAAAGAGCTTAATGGCCAATAGCCAGGCAGAGAGTATAGGCAGGATTTCTAAACAGAGAGAGAATGCAGGAACAAAGAAAAGCAGAGTCGCCAGTGAGACATGAAGAGGAAATGGGAGCTGCAAGATGGAAGAGACATAATGCCATGTGACGGCAGATAGATTAAAATAAATAGGTTAATTTAAGTATAATACTTAGCTCATTACAAATAATAGTAATAATGATAATAATACTAATAAACAACTATAAGATTCTAAGGCTGAAGACCAACTGAGTAATGATATGTATTGTGCAAAAAAACTATGTGATGGTAGTTCCTTGATTCTTTTTACTTCCTTTATCTAAACCCAAAGGTCAAAAGGAACTAAGGGCATTGACTCCCATTAAGGTCAGGAGTCCCACCCCTGGGCTTATTGGTGCCACATGGGTGGTTGCAATGTTCATTCTTATCCAGGAATGCTCCAAGCATTTCCTTCTTTGCTTCTTCTAAAGGAGCACAGGAGGAGTCAGGACAGTCTTCATAGTCAGTGGGAGCAAGGCCAGCACACCTTTCTCCATGTCAGTAGAATCACTTCTACCTCAGAAAACATGTGATCAGTGCTCTTCTAGAAAAGTCCAGAGCACCCACTCTACATGGAGCCTCTTTGCATTATCATAGGTATTAGTAAAAGCTAACATAGATCCCAGACTTCTTCATCTGCTAATAATAGATAACCGCTTAACAGCATCCTCAGGCCAATTAGAGTCTTGCAAAGGGAGAAAAGCCAGAAAGCCAGAAGCTAAGTCAGAAAGAAGTTTAAGTAAGTCAGAATTGAGAGATGGGCATGCAGGATAATTTGCACAAGTTTGAGGCCACCTGGATATACATAGGGAGAAGTAGGCTAGCCGAGACTAAAGAGAGACCTTCACACACACACACACACACACACACACACAGAGAGAGAGAGAGAGACAGAGACAGAGAGAGACAGAGAGAGAGCACTTCAATACCAAAAAAATCAAAGGATTTTGTAACAGACCCTAAAGACAACAAAAGAATAAGGAATTAAATAAGAGTTCCGTTACAAATAAATGTGAAGCTTCGGGTTAAATGGACCAGTGCCCAAAAGACATAAGATGGGGCATTTGAATATTCCTGTAACTGCTCAGGAGGAGAGGACAAACATTCCCAAAATTCTCAATTGACAATCACTTATCAAATGAGTGATAAGATGGTTTTACTTAATGAATTCTAACACACATATTAAAAAATATACAAATCCATTCTAGAAACCAGGTGGATCACTGTGAGTTTGGAGCCATCTGAACCTACACATAGAGACCCTATCTCAACTCCCCTAAACCAAAAGCTACTCTAGTTAATTTTTTTTCCAAATATACAAGGGCGCTTTGTAACGAACCCAATGCTCCTCTGGAATTAAAACCCAACAAAAGGAAAATAGCATTTCTTATGAATATAAATAAACAAGTTCTTGACAAAATTATTACTAAATAGAGCTGAGCTGTGGTAGCACATAGTACATGCCTTTGATCCCAGCATGAATGAGGCAGAGGCAGGTGGATTTCTATGAGTTTCAGGCCAGCCTTGTCTTCAAAGCAAGTTCCAGAAGAGCCAAACTACACAAAGAAAATACTGTTTCAAAAAACAAAGTTGCTAAATAGAATTCAAAAACACTTTGTATAAATTATATCTAATTCCCAAATAAAACTAGCACTGGTTTGTAAAGTTGGCTCGATATTCAAAAATAAAATAAATAAAATTAGAATATTAATTTTCACCCTTTATTTTTTGTAGGATCTTGCTACATAGCCTTAAACAACTTAATGCTCAGTGCTTCATACTTGATGGAATCCTCTGCCTCCTGACTTTGAATAATGACAATAAGAAATGAATCACTATCCCAGCTACAACTTTTACTACCCTTATTCAAAACAGTCAGGACAGTCTAACCAATTTAGTCAAGCAGGAAAAGGAAGCTAATGACAAAAAAATATTTAAAAAAAACAAAAAGCCTGCCAGCATTTTTAGAAGCCACCGTCATCTGCATAGCAAACACCAACAATTCTAAAACATAAGTCTAATAAGTAAAAAATAAAGTCAATAAATTCAAAAGGTACAAGATAAAATATAAAATTTATTATGCTTCTACTTACTAGAAACCAACACGGACACTAAAATTTAAAGTAGAATGCTACCTAAGTAATCCTTTCAGAAAACAAAAGAAATATTTCTGTACTCATCTAACAAAACATATCCATCTCCTTCATGCTGAAGTTAAGGCAATGAGGAAAAACAACTTTAAAATTAGTTTGCTCTACTACAGTGACAAAGAAACCATAACCAAAGACAGCTTGAGTGAGAAAATGGTATTTTTTTCACTTTAGAGCTCACTAAGAACAGAAATCTGGGAAGGAGCACAGGGCTAGACCCTAGAGGTCATAAAGAAGTATTACTTATCATCCTGCTTTTTGTTCTGCAGGCTTTCTCTTGCCTCCTGGAATCACTTGCTAAGTGAAAGCACCCCATACACTGGGCTAGGCCTTCCCACATCAGATGTTAATCAAGAAAATGGCTCACAGACATGCTACAAGTCTATTTGATAGGGGCATTTTATCAATTGCCATGTCTTCTCCCCCATTCACAATAGAGTAAAATGTATGTATAATAATTAGTATGAACTTAACCAAGGAGGTACAGCTTCAACAATAAACACTTTAAATATATTTTTTTTTAAAGAAAGCTGTAAAACACACTAGGAGACAGAAAATCCTCTCATGCTCACAGATCAGCAGAACTAATAATGTGAAAATGGCTTTATTGCCAGAACCAATCTACAAATTCAACTGAATGCTCCTCAAAATTCCTATAATCATTTTCACTGAAACAGAAAAAAGTAATTGTAAAACTCATATCAGAAAACAAAGATCTCTGGGTAATCAAGGCCAAACAGAGCAAAGGAACAGAGTCAGAGATAACATAGTTATTGATTTCAAGTTATGAGACAGAATTATGAAAACAAAATTGGCAATATAGAGGCACAAAAATGGACACATGAATGAAACAAAGGACCCAGAAATAAGTCTACATACAGCCACTGCCACTTGATATATACAATGGAGAATACTTCTCAACAAAATGTGCTGGAGAAAATTGGAATGAAACTCGATGAACCCTAATCTCTCAACATGCACAGGGAGGAAGGAGGACTGCAACTTCGAAACTGCCTAGAAAACATTTTAAAACATATGTGTAAACATGGGCTTTCTGATGCAAACTCCGGTTGTTGACACATGGGAAAGGCAGGAAATGAAAAAAAAAAACCTTCTACACCACAGAGGACATAATTTACAGGATGGGAAACAGATTACATACTGGGAGAAAATACTTTCTGGATTATATAATGAACTTAAAAAATAAATTCAAAACTGCAAACAACCCAGTTAATAAATGAACTAATGAAACACTCTTACTCTAAAGACACTTCAAAACCTGTTGGACAGCCTTAATCGCCAAGGAAATGCAAATTAAAGCCACATTGAGAAATGATCTTTCCCTGAACCCAATGTCTAATTATAAATAAGAGATCTAACAAATGCTGGAAAAGCTGGGGAAAGTGCAGTACTAAAGTCAATATGATTTTCTCATAAACTAAAAGTAGTACTACATTATGATCCTTCACAAAACTCCTGAGCATATTCTCCAGTTATTCTAGACCAATACACCACAGTGATAGGGACTCACCCATGGATATTGCAGTATTGTTTTAAGAACCAAGTTATAGAATCAGCCCAAGCATTTGTCCAGAGGTGAACAGATAAGGAAAATGTGGTCTATATGCACAGTGAAGACTTATATTTTAATTTTTGTTACTTATTTGCATTTGCATATATGCAGGGGTTGGGGGGGGAGTCCAGACATGTGACGGTGCATAAGGAAATCAAAGGACTTGTAAAGTAAACTCTTCCTATTGACCACATGAGTTTTAGAAGTTGAGCTCAGGTCATCATTCTTGGGGTCAAACACCCTTATCTACTGACCATCTAATCAGCCCATCATGGTAGAGTTTTATTAAGTCATAAACAATCATTAACTAGAACCCTGTTAGCCAGAACCAAAAAATATAGTAAGAACATAATGAAGGAGGGTTGACTAAATAAATTACCTATAAAATTAAGTAATATAAAATTTTCTATAGGTTCATCTCTATTAACAGCAAAGATACCCACTATTTAAAAGACATGCTTATATTCAAAAAATGAACCACATGTTTTATTAAACTGTATTTTAAGTACATATGTGTACATATGTATATGGATGTGATATAATGACGAATGACTGTTAGTGAAGAGGGTATGAGAATGTAAGGGTAGCAGTGAGGACTATACACTCCACTGTGATTCCATCCAACTCACACATTTTGAAAGACTGAACAATGTTAAATTACTAGTGGGTACCCTCGGTAATACTATGCTAAATATACTTCTTTTTCATTTAATCTTATTAGTTTATTTTTTCTGAAAGTCTTAGAAAAACCTACTACTATATTTAAAATCAGAAAATGAAGATGGTCTACTAAAAATGCAATATCGCATTAGGTTATAGGTAGAGCCAATTATCTTAGACACACTGGATAATTCTTCTCTTATGTATTAAACATGAAACCTTGGGGACCTATCTAATCTTTGCTAAGGTTGGTAGTTTCAAAATGTTTGGTCACATTTGGCAAGGCATCAAGACCAAGTTGCTACTGTGAAATGCAAATATGACCTATGGAGAAGTTTTTACTTATATTGTATTGTAACTACCATTGCCAGTAACAAACCAAAAACTGACAACTATTTTAATTGTCATGCTTCATAATTTTTAACTTCTGAACCTCCCATCCAGCACAGTCTGAACAATGAGTTTATTATGACCAGAACTTCTAGGTGAAAGAATCTAAGTGAGGTCACATAGCTGGTACACAGTGCATAAACAGACTTCTGCTTGACTCTGATCTATGAAATTTCATCTAATGTGGAGTAGTATTAAAAATATAACAAAATAGCATATTAGGGCTGGTATTGACCAATTTGTGCACTTTTAAGGAACAAGACTATGAAAATAGAATTTCCTCATTTTTTTTTTTTATCTTGCCACAAACCACATTTTTACCAATCTTTCTGAGGAAGCTACAAAAAAAACCCATTGCTTAATCTTTACCTCCCAAGCATTCTATCTGCTCAGACACAGCTATGATACACCTCACTTGAAGATCACATCAGACACCATTTTTTAAAAAAAAAAATCTTGCATTGCAGCAACCCTCGGTGAAGTCAGTGTTTTATCAAGTATTTATGACAAAAGCCAATAATAGTTTCAAGGCATTCGCATAATATTCTGAATTTTCTTCTTTTTTTTTCTTAGCTTCCTGTTTCATATTGTAAAGTTTCACATCTAAAACCTTACTCATAAGGTCTTTCATTGACAAGAAGTTTTGAATAAAGAATTTTAGTTCAACACACACACAGAGGTAAAATATGATCTGAGAATCCCAAATGTCAGTCTGAACTTATTAACCGAGGGACACTATTTTCTTGCTTATCCCCTATTTTGTTGATTTCACTTCTTTGTATCTCCTCTTCCAGGTTACTATTTGAGCAAGCATGAAAATTGGTTTGATGCTGTCATAGGTCTAAGTACATATTTGTGGCATCAATAACATGTGGAGTAGAATATTTGCTCAACAAATGACCACGGGAGTATGCAAAACACAGTGAATAGATGCTTCCAATAGATATTCCTAAGAAGGCATGCCTATCTGTGCTGGATAAAGACTAGGCAATAATAAAGGAAGCATTAGACAAAACCAATCACACAGATAACTCCAAATTTTAATTTTATCTGACGCATTTACTAGCCCTTGAAGTTAGCTCTAGCCCTTTTATTGTGTGTATTACATTTAATACTGCAAGCATTTGCTTCTTTACATCATGATGGAGTTTTGCTTTATGCCTCTTATTTGTTTCAGGACAGTATACTTTAAATATAAGAAAAAATTAAGAGTGAGGCTCATTTTACAAAGTATCATTCAAGAAGGAATCCATGTTTTATCCAGGTTCACCCTATCCTATAGATCCTAAAACCTTAGAAATCTAATGCTCTGCAAATAGAATTTGTTTCTCATTGAAGATTACATTCTTTGGGGTAGAGGGACAGTAAAAGGAACAATAATTTCTAAAGATAAAGAGCTTTATTGCATTCAGTAATGACTATCCATGTTTAATTATTCATCCTCAGATACAAAGAGCTCAAAGCCAGTCTGGGTTTGACCTTGTCACAAAATCTGACATAAAAAGTGAATGTCAATACCATAAATAAAAAGGTAAGCTTTTTTAAATTTTATTATTTTTTTTATTAAAAAATGTCTCCTCCAAAAGGGCAAGAAGTCCCAAGGTGAGCCAGCTCAGCATGGTGCATCCACTCCAGGCAAGTTGACCCACTCATCCCAAAGCCAAGGCTGGGTTAGGTGTTTCTCTTCAGAGAATGGGCTCCAAGGTGCCAAACCAAGCACAGGAATAAGTTTTAAGCAGTGCCATATATTACTGACTTGGAAATTTTTATGATACTTTCCATTTTCAGATCAATAAGTTCGAAACTTAACCCTTAAGAACATTTATCTCTTACTGTAAAACTTTTTCTTTTTTGTATCCAATAACAATGCTCCCCTGTAATGCATTCTCTCATCTCCATTCAAAGTTAATCATCTCCAACCTTTATGTGCCGAGAAAAATATTCAGGCCAGAAAAATTATCTTTCTCCGGAAGCTACTTTATTTTTATGTAAATCGATAGGAAGCTGTGCTGATCCAAATCCCCCCTTTCTACTGTTTTGGACTCTCACACTCCTATTGTGTCATTTTCACACCTGTAGAGATTTTATATGCTACTCATATTCCCTATTTTGTTTTCATCTACTTACTGACTATATTACATTACTTATATCTCCTTAGGGAGATTAACTCATCCAAAGTGATTTCCCTGGAGTTAAATTCACAACTATTTCTTCAAGGTTCATTTCAAATGAACCTACAGGGCAAGATGATTTTAGATAATAAAATGCGTTCTCACGCTTTTCATTAAGGTATTTTTGTTGTGGTGGTGGTTGGGGATTTTTGCTTGTTTGTTGTTTGTTTCTGTTGCTTGTTTGTTTGGCTTGAGCCAAGGTTTGTCTGAGTGCTGGGATTAAAGGCTTCCACTACTATCACCATCCAGCTACACTAAGAGCTTTTAGTGTTTAGTTTTGTTTTGATACAGGTACTCAAGTACTCCAAGCTGTTACTACAAGTACTCCAAGATGTTACTACAAGTACTCCAAGAGTTGCTACAGAGCCTGAAGGTGAACTTGAACTTCTGATTCTCTGTCCTTTGCTTTCTAGAGCTCAAATTATAGAAGTATGGTGCCATGTTCAGTTTATGCTTTGCTGGGAACTGAATCTGGGCTGTTCTCCTGCTTGAAAGGTAGTTACTTCAGAGTTCCATCCCAGCTTCCTGCCTTAAGTATTACATGAAGAAACTGTCTTCAGGCTTCTAATTTTCAACATATTTGTTTTCCTTTTATAACTTAAAATTTCAGTTTTCTTTTTTCTGTATTTCTTAGAGTTAAATAAACATTAACATTTTTTCAGGTTTCCATATTTGTGAAGTTTAACTATTTGAACAAAGAGATTGTATTTTTTTTAGCTTCTTTTAAAGTATCAGGAATGGGGATACAGCTTAGTTGGTAGAATTCTAGCTAATCATGAAAGAAGTCCTTATTCTCCAGACCAGAGAGTTGAAAGTGGTACCATATGCCTGTGATCCCTCAATTCCAAATGAGAGCAAAAGGAGCAGAATTCTCGGCTATACACAGTCCAAGGCCAGCCTAAGCTACATTCTGTTCCATCTTGAAGAAATTGTCTAAATTCATTAAAAGAATATTTAAATAATCCAATGTTTAATAAATTATGAATAATAAACACAAAAAATTTAAAAACAAACAGCATTAAAGGCTGGATTTGTTTTAGTAGTTGTTTACCATTAATTAAATCACTATGAAGTTTGAATCATTTGCTGTATAACTCTAGACAGTAACAGAAAAGGAGCTTAGTCCAACATTCATTCTGTGTTCAAATGGATGGATGGCTCCTTTTAGACATGTAATGCAATTTCACTCTTGTATTCTATATTAAGGAAAACTTTTCACCCCCTATCTCTCTGCCTCTGCTGTGTACACATCACAATGATATATTTGCTGAGGAAAATAATTCACAAAATTCACAATAGCAGCTATGTGAGCATGTTTATGTATCTTGGCACTGTGAAGAGTAACTAACACAACCTTCCCCAAAACTCAAAGTGCCATTTTCAAACATCAGAGTAAAGCAGGCTTTCTGGTACAGTGTTTGCTCTTTAAGAACTGGCGGCTCATGCATTTAGGCCAGCGTGTTTAAGTATAGATCCTGAACGTGGATATAATAAGCATTTCTTTCTGACGTAAAAAATTCTTGATTTCTACTCCTGACCCTGTTCTAGTCTTACAGATTCTAGGTCACAGCTCCAGGTGGTCAAGCCAAACACGGAGGGGCCAGCCTGGCTAGCCTCCACTCTGCATGTTTACCTCACAGCATTTTACCATTGTGATGACTGGTTTGGCCACAACTGACCATTCCTAAAACCCTCAAGTTTCTTCTCTAGCCTGAAATACATCTCTGAAGATGGTTCCCTTCATCTACCTAGCTCTCATCTCTGTAGCCTTCCTTGTAGCCCACTTAAGAGACTTTTAACCTTCACCTGCCTTGTTTACTTCTTATTTATGTATCCTTATAGCAACAAAAGAACTAGATGTTTTACTGTTGTTTTTCCAAGTTATGGGATTATAGAAATGTGACACCAGGTCCATCTTTTTGAGCTGTTATCTTAGTACTTTGTATATTCCATGCAAACAATATTTATTATAGATATGACATAATAACATAAAGGCAAGCTAAATTTTCCTATTTCAATGGTCTACTAAGACTGATCTTTTTAAATACTGAAAAATGCCCAAAGAGCAATAAGAAGCTTGGATAATACATAATAATTACTAAAAGTTTCTGCTTTTTTTTTCCAGTAATGACCTCAGCTTTATCATTGAGCAAATTCTCTCCACACCCCACAAATGTCTTTATTTGTAGGTGTTTTTTGAGACATCAAGAGTTCAAGAATGGCTGTAACTCCAAGTGTGTATCACAGGAGACATACTGTGAAGATCACTGACAGAGAGGTCAAGCTTTTGTAAAAGAGGTACTTATGTTTTACTTTATAACATCTGAGGTTTGTCAACAAAGCTCCTTTAAGAGAAAAAAAAAATTGGGAGGCACAGCAAGATGGCTCTCTAAGTTTGAGACCAGCCTAGTCTAGATAGAGTGAGTTATAGAAGAGCCAGGGCTACATTGTGTTCTGTGATACTTTGTGTTCTGACAGATATAACTTGTTGGAGATCAGAAGGCACAGCTAGCCACTCTTTAACCATAGATGCCTGGAGATGGTGTCTCACACCTTTAATCCCAGAGGTGGAGACAAGAAGTGATTAGGTGGCTTGGAAACAGGATATTCCAACTAAAATGACAAAAATCCTGTCTAATAAAATTTATGCTTCCACATAGAGAAACTCTATCCCATAAAATGCCCAACAAGACAGCCAACAAATAAATAAAGAAGAACAAGAAAAATCTACACAAAGAACCACAGGAAACCAAGAGAAGTTAAGAGTAGCTAAGCAGTCTTCTCTAGGGAAAAGCACAGTAATTGGTTACCGAGTACTAAGTGGTCCACTTTGAAACATGCATACAAGTAACACTACACAGACTGAGACAGTTACATTTGGAAACAAATAAATAGATACACTTATTCATACAAATATATTTACTACTAAATGTAACATTATATATGCATATATATATACATATACACATTTATATATATGTGTGTGAATGTAAAAATTCATAGGAACAGGCCATGAACTTAGAAGAGAATAAGAAGACTATATGGGAGGCTTTGAATGAGGGAAAGGGAAGGAAAAATACTATAGTTGAATTGTAATCTCAAAAATAAAAAATGTATTCTAATCCATCCAAAAACAAGAAACTCAGCTGGTTAAATGCAGCAGTAAAGGTCCAAGTGCTGCAAACATAATATATTTATCCAACCACAGAATCGGGAGTCTGTTCTGAGGCTGATTAGCTTGAAAGTTCTGTGCTGTTTAGATTTCAAGGTGTAACAGCATACACAGTCTATGCTGCAATATGTGTCTTGTTCCTAAAACTACTCCCAGTGAAATCATGCATTTGGCCTTATGCAATGTTGCCCCATGTCAGATAATATACTAGAATCCCCAATAAGTACTCTTTCCACTGACAATATCTTCTCCTATCTTATTTATTTTAATTTGTTCATATTTTAAGTGCATCCTCACTTCATCCATATGCTTATATATCCCATTTTTATATCCAAATGAAGTATTCTTATATAAATGTACTCCTAAGACTAAGTGCAAATACAAAGTTTTTTTTTTTTAATTGAGAATGCCATTTACTTCTTATCATCTTGCAATTAGGAAATAGGTTTTAGAAACATTAAAATTCTAATAATTTTAAAAGATATGAAGCTAGAAGTAGTCATCCAGTCCATTAAAATTGGAGTTACAGATGGTTATGAGATACCATATGGATTCTAGGAACCAAACTCAGGTCCTCTGCAAGAATAGCAAATATTCTTATCCACTGAGACACCTCTCCAATCTGCTTTAATATTATTTTTAGTGTTAATACAAAAATATTAAAATCTTAACTTTACAAAAAAAAAAAGAAAGAAAGAAAAGAAAAAAAAAAAGAAAAAAAAACCACCTAGGAGATATAGAGATGGCTCAGTAGTTAAAAGCAATGAATGACTAGTCTTCCAGAGGACCCAGATTCAATTCCCAGCACTAACACAACAGTTCACAACTGTTTGTAACTCCAGTTCTAGGGAGATCCACCAGGCACACATGCAAGCAAACACCAATGCACATAAAATAAAAACAAACTATTTTTAAAAATTTAAAACAAAACCCAAGAATGTCTACAGTGCAACATCTCAATTTCCCTTTTCTCTCTCCAAACCTTCCTCAGACTTACCTAACCCCTAAAGGCTTCTCATTGCCAGTCCAGGAAAGGACACAGAACTGTTAAAGGGAACTTCCACAAGTCATAAGCACATTCCTCTGGCCCTAGTGTAAATGTTTTACCATTAAAAATGATTGGAGAAAAAAAAAAAAGGTTCATTGAATTTCCTTCTAAGCCTTTGAATAATAAACTTTGTTTACTCAGGGTAACATAATCTCCAGTCCCTATGAAACTGTATGTCCAAATTAGAGCCAAAGGAAAACCTAGGCTTCAGTTCTGAGAAAATGCCCCACTAGGCCATTTCACCTGTCCTGTCTTAAATCAGGAATGTGCAGGTCCAGCACACAGAGCTCTAATCAGTGAAGATAACAACAGTACAAAGAAAAATTTCCAAGTCTGAGAATCCAGTGAGCTCAGCACCTGAAAGATGTTGTTTCTGTTTGAAATTGACTGTGCATAATAATATGGGGAGGTTAAAATTAGAATTGCATACCTGGAGGACCATTGAAGTGACAAATAACATACAACCTATCTCTGCAGGCTCTTACATTATGCAAGTCACACAAAGCAGCAGAGGAGACTTTAGACCTTACTTTACTATGCACATGTCAATGAACCTGTTCCCACGTAATAGTGGAGACTAATGCAAACAAGAGACGAGGCTTACCTTCAAAAATGGATCCCAATTCATATTTTCCACTGAAAAAATGTGGCAAGGAAAACACCAGTGCTCCCAGGCCTATCATAAAGGATGCAAAGGCAAGCCAGCGAGGTTTGTGTCCTCTCTCGCCGAAGAAGGATACAAATAAAGACAACACACAAAAGGAGATATCATAGCTGGATGATATCAGGCCAGTCAGTGAGCTCTTCATCTCATAACGCTTCTCGATGGTGGAAATGCTGATGTTTACTAGCCCGTTTACTACAATACCTAAAAAGAGCAAAGACATTGTTTCAGCTTCGGTATATACACAATTAGTGTGGAGAAACACCAGGGTTATTCCATTGTTCTTTTGCTATTTTTAAATGTGCCAATTTAAAAAGTCTTTCAAGTCTCAAAGTCAGGCAGACCAAACAGGTTACATCCAAAACTATCTCATTTTTTTATATTTCAAAACTATGTTTTCAGGTGATCTACAAAAGCAATGCTTACTGCATATTAAATTATTAAATTATTGTTATTTGCCTGAATTCACTTTTCTTTAATTGATGAAGGAAAGTCAGGCTGGCAAAGTCCCAAAAAAACCAGTCTGCTAGAGAACTCTTAAGTTCAGCACACTCCACAGAACTCTCTGGAAAGCACACTCCACAGAACTCTCTGGAAAGAGGGCAGCAAGTACAAGTGGCCACAGAGGCAGAAGACATTACAGCAAGGTTCAATTACCTCCTGAGTCTCAGACATATTTATCTGTAACTACAGCCCACCCTGAGCTGGGTTTCAAGAAGAGAAAGTTGGGCTCCCAAGTCTATTTTTTCCCCACCACTTTCAAAAGTATTAAATAATGCTTTGCTACCCACTTTAAGATAGGTACTTCAAAGTCCTTTGTCTGACCTAGAATCAGTGATCCTACACCATAGCGCCTCAAGTGCTGGGATTATAGGTGGGTACACAAGTTCCATCTTAAAGGTAGCATTTAAAATGTTCGGTATTAAAAATAAACAAAAACTCAGCATCATTTTGACCACTATCATTCTAAATTATGTTCAAAGTAAAATATAGAAAAAAGATGACATGGAGTCCACTTGCCTATTATAAGAATATTAAAGACCAGAAGATAAAGAAGACTGAGTGTCCAGTGTTGACCAATTTTAAGATGTTCTGTTCAGATATAAGTTAAATCTACAGGAACAGAAATGTAACAATAAGTTAAAAACAGTGATGAAAGTTTTAGTTAAGTGGGCTTATGAGCTACTAAGGATTATTTTCATTATTAATTAGGTTGAATATAAACATTTTATAACTACAAACTGTCTTGTTACTTTTATCAAAATTAATTTTAACAGAATTGGTTTAGCAGCTTTCAATGCCCTAAAATTGTGATAATTTGTTTGTATCTTTTGCTTCTTTTTAAGACTACAAAATAATGAATAATTTGGAGATTGTAAAATGACATATGTAAAGCACCTATAAATGACTATTATAAATAGCTACTTGATAACATGAAAAATTTCCCATTGGAACATCAACCTTCCAATATACTGATTAAAATTTAGTTGTGCTCAGTGTGATGGTACACACCTTTAATAATTCCAGCACTCAGGAGGAAGAGGTAAGCAGAGCTCCATGAGTTCCAGGACAGCCTGGCCTACAAAGAAAGTTCCAGGACAGCCGGGGCTACACAGTAAAACCCTGTCTTTAAAAACAAAACAAAAATTAGTCACTAGAAATTATTGCTTTGATGGTAAACAAACCTTCTTTTGTAAATGTCTATTAAAAGATAGTATTTAACCCTATGAACCTCCAATTCTTTGCTGTACACATTCTGAGAGCACTTCACTTGAATCAGTTCAGAAAGAATGCAGACTGTACCTCACCTTTGTGATGTGCTAGGAGGGGAGGCTTCCTGGGAGGTGGAATGCTGAGAGAGATACCCATAGCCTTTGAAAATGTCTGTTGTTTTTCTGCCTAATCAAGTATGTATTAATATGTAATGGGGTATGAGCGTCCCAAAGGTAATGAGATGCAGAGCAATACACTTTCCATCATTGAAAACTAAACTTGAGCATAAATTAATATACTGGGTTATTTTCTTCTCAGACCATTTTTTTTAAACCAGAGTAAATGATGCTTTAAACTAAATCAGACACTTTTTCTTCTCAGAATAGCAATTCTGTTTGATAGTAACTTAAAACAATGGGTATGTTGAGTCTAAAGTTCCACTATCTCTTCTTTCAGATAACTACAACCAAGACATAATTGGAAAGTAAACCAGAAGGCTATAAAAGGACTTATTACAATAAGTAATGACTACAGCACAAATCTTCCGGAAGGAGGTTCAAATCTACTTAAGACCAACAAATATTTACTTAGCACCCAGAGGGTGCAAAGAAAAAGGTGCCAAGTTCCTTGAAATAGCAACAAAATGAGAAGACCTATACTTCAATGTTAGCTTTATTATTTTTTTTTAATTTAGGAAAACAATTTTCAGTAACTCTTTACTATCTCTTGGGCTGCATTTCTTTCAACCAATCCTTGACAATTACAGAATGGTTTGGGATTATGGCTCAAAGAATGCCAAACCTCTACATAATAAATTCACTTTGATTTTCAGCCCATTTGTTCAACTATCCTATCTTCTGCCCATCCCTCCTCCATTTATCACTTCATAACTTCCCATTTATTCTATCCTTTGCCTTGGGGGTAAACTTTCTTTCTACTTCCTTTCTTTCCAAAAAGCCTTCTTCCCTCTCACTATGCGAAACTCTGTTTAGATAGCCAACTCCTGGGGGGATAAATCTAGGCTTAATCTGTTAGTCTCAAGAGAACTGAAAAGATATCTTAGAACAAACAGACACCTGATAACTATTGCGACCAAAGGGCTAATAAAGGTTCACCCTTAAAGGCTGACAGCTTTTTCTCAGTTACTCAAAGGATTGAACTTGTCCCATATTCTCAAAAATACACAAAATAAGATTACCTACATTTAATCTATGCTGCATAACTTAAATATTTCTTACCTGTGCTCTCCTTTTAAAAAAATCCGTCCACTCCCAGTTGCAAAGCTTTTAATCTTTCGGCTGTAAACAAATAAACAAATCCCTTCCCTAGATCCCAAAAGACACTGCCGTTTTTAAAATGCAGACCAGTCTCCCGCTAGGTTTATCTAACGTTTTCCCAAAGGAAGATTCCTATAATATTCCCCAGAGGAATCCATTTCGATAAACTGAGGCAGAACACAAAATAGCTGACACTTGCAAGCCAAGTTTTAAATGATGTTATCTAAGGAGGAAGCTAAAAGAGGACCTGCAGGCAAGAGCTTCTTCAAGTTAGGAGCTCTGGGGGTGGGGGTGGGGGTGGCTTGTTAACTATTGGCTCAATCTGTGGGGTTCTCCTTCACCTGCCTCTTCCTCCTCCAACCCAGCTCGACCCCACTCAACCACCAGCTCAGCCAAAGCCCCCCGAAGCTGGCGCTGGACTTTACCTTGCGTTAGGGCCAAAAGGCAGTAATGCAGAAGAAAGCCTTGGGGCGTGTTGCAGAGCTGGAGACACCCGGGATGGAAGTCCCTCCAACCGCAGGGTCCCTCCTCCAGCTCGCAGTGCTGTGACCCCGGCGGTTCATCCGAAGCTGGGGGAGTTGAAGAAGGCAGGGATAGCTCAGATGACTTCTGGGGCTCCTCAGATTCCCGAGGCTGAGTACCCCCATTCTGGTTCCTGGAGGTCACAGCAGAGACCTCTACCTGGGAGGGAGAAGCAGATGCACGGCGTGGGGTGTCTGGGCTGGACGGGACGAAAGCCGGGTTCTCGATTCCTTCAACGCTCTGCATGGTCAAGAAGGGTTCTCTGGACTCCGGTGTCTGAGCTCAGTGAAGGGCTGGTTTCTTTCTTGGCTCCGCCCCAGGGCAGGTGACAACGCCTTAGTGCAGGGACCAAGTCTCCGCCTCCGGGCCCTCCTCCTCCCCGCAACTGCCTGGACACCCCTGGAGCTCTGGGTCCTGCTCATCTCGTGGTGCCCACGCTGCTCTTGGCCGCAAGCGACAATTTCAGTGGGTCTGCATTGGCGTGCGAGCCAGCCTCCGCCAGGTGAGGGGAGAGGGCGGCAGTAACGTTGATGCGAGGGTGGCAGTAGCATGGATCTCGGTGCAGCGCTCTTTTCCCCGAGCCTGGGGACTGGTAGCAAATCGAGACTGTGGGAGTCTGTGGGCCAGCGTTCCCTCTAGTGTCTGCATGAAAGCTGCAAACACAGTTGCGTCAGAAGACCTTCCAGGAAAACCCATGGCTGCTTTCTTCTTTGTTGCTTATTGAAGCAAGTGTCCTGTGCTCCAAGATTCGGGCCCCCCCCCCCCCCGCCCTCAGGTATAATACTTGGAATTCCTGGGGGAACTCTGTAATAGGACTTCCCTCTGCTAGCCTTCCTAGAAAAGGAATCCTTCCCTATTACCACCAACATGCACAGCGCCATGGCTATCTTTTTGGTTTTAGTTTCTTCAAACTGATGGAATAATAAAACTTTAAAAACTAATACATGACATTCTATGGGCAGCATATAGCAAACCTAAAATAGAAAATGATCATCATGCAAATTATTTGTATATGTGAAACAGAAGGAAATGATTGGAAAACATTAATACTGTTGCTTGATTGACAGTATCTTCAATATGATCATCAGAAAGTATTTATATCCTGTGTGCTAAAGTCTGATATAGTCTGTAGGACTACACTTGCCAAGACAAACTGGAAAACATCCCAAATATTGTAGGGCTCACATTACAGTAGGAAGTAATCCCTAATAATATGTACACAGAGCCCTACATATACTACAATAAATGTGCTCTTGTGAAGTCTTAGTTTTGCTGACTTGGTGGGCTGGGGGATTGAGATGCAAAGCTAGATATATTATTTTGAACATTCAAAAAAAAAAAACTAAACTATAAAAGTCTGTATTGTCATTGGGCCTGGCAGAGTAGAGATAAGGACTTCTGTGATCTGTTATTGGTCTTTAAATGAGTGGAATTACTATGTGTGCCACACATTGAAGAATCTGTGTCCCAAGAAAAATCAAAAGCCCTCCCAAGGCAGCATGCTGACAACAGGCCTAATGCTTGTAGGGACCCTGAACTCAGTTCTTCCACTTTGAACTTTACATTATCTTTTAGTTAGCTCGACCTATTTGTGATTATTACATAGTCATTCTCAAAGATCAAAACCAACACTTTTCCCAGTGTGGAGGCACACACCCTTAATCCTAGCTCTTGGGTTACTGAGGTGGTGAGTTCAAAGGCAGCATGGTCTATATAGTTCTGGGACAGCTAGCACTACATAGAGAAAGCCTGTGTCAAAAGACAAACAAAAACCTCGGGCACCTATGATAGGAGGTTTCGAAATTCAAAAGCTGTAAGTGCTCAGATTCTTTGGGAATGACCTATGCTATGTAATCCCCTAGCCCTAAAAATTGGTTTTAAAATGGATATCTGTGTAGAGATCGATCATCATATTTTCTACAGAATATGAGCTAAAGCTGGACTTGAGATGGGTACCTACAGCAATGGCTATGTTGTAGGTTTGAGTATCCTTTTCCAACCAGAGTAGCTGCAACAGTGTAGCTTTAAATTTAAACTAAGAAATCTTCTCTCTCACAGTGTCAGCAGTGGAGCTTTGTTCAAAGATTAGCAAAAGTGTTGTTTCTTCATCCTGGATACACATCGATGTTTCTAAAAGTATTACCAACATCATTTTCCTGTTACATTATGTTCTTTGTGTTGTAATGGGGGAAGGAAGGAGACTGACGTGCTACAAAGATGAAGATGTGCCCTCTTTTATAAATTGTCTTTGTCTTCCCAGCAAAAGAACTAAGACAATATATAGGTGTTTTGCTTGTACGTTGTACGTGTACTACATGTGTTCCTGAGGGTGGAAGAGATCCTGGAACTGAAGTTAAGGACAGTTGTGAGCTAATATACGGATCCTGAGAGCCAGACCCAGATCCTGTGCAAGGGCAGCAAGTGATCAAGTGGTCGTAATACCTGATCCTTTTCTCCAGCCTCTCTACCCAAATTACTACAACAGAATTGTGCGTGGGTGCGTGCGTGCGTGTGGGTGCGTAGGTGCGTGGGTGAGTGGGTGCGTGCGCGTGCGTGCGTGTGGGTGCGTAGGTGCGTGCGTGCGTGGGTGCGTGCGTGCGTGCGTGCGTGCGTGCGTGCGTGTGTGTGTGTGTGTGTGTGTGTGTGTGTGTGTCTAGTTTCTCCAGCCTCTCTACCCAAATTACTACAACAGAATTGTGCGTGCGTGCGTGCGTGCGTGCGTGCGTGCGTGTGTGTGTGTGTGTGTCTAGTTTCTCCAGCCTCTCTACCCAAATTACTACAACAGAATTGTGCGTGCGTGCGTGCGTGCGTGTGTGTGTGTGTGTGTGTGTGTGTGTGTGTGTGTGTCGTATTGAGAACTAAACTCAAGACTTTGTAAATTCTAGCCTAACTTCTTAAAATTTTTGTATCATATAGCATCCCCCCCCCCACACACACACACATTTTCTAGATTTTCAAGGTTGGCTTTGAATTTGAAACCATTCTATCTTGACCTCCAGAATTCCTGGGATTAAAAAGTTATGTGCTATTCACCTAGTCTCATGGAATCTTATACTAACTAAATTAAAACAAAGAAACAGCCTAAATGCTCACGGTATCCTTCATTTAGCTCTTTCCTTTTAATATCTCATACAATGTAGAATTAAAAACTGAAAAAAGATCAGTGCTTAGCTTCATTATCTTAATACAGTAATTGCACAGAGATATGTTTATGTTTAAACATCAGTTATAAATTTTAAATATTTCCTTGTTTTCAGGGCTAAACATTTGTCGAACTCTCCTCTGTAGAAGACTATTTCTCCAGCTCTCAGCAATTCCTTAGCTGCCTGTGGTTCTTTGTGTAGAGCTGAAGCCGTGTGGGTGTTCTCCCCCCACCCCCCATCTGCTCTGGCCTGTCTATTGTCATCCTTGTTCAGCTCATTTAGACAGTATTGCTTGCAAGACATTACTAGCAGACAGAGCCTGCCACAAGCTCCCTGACCCTCAGGTTCTTAAAATCTCTCCAACTCCTTTTTCATAATGTTCCCTGAGCCTTTGGTCTTTGGTACAGGAATTGTTTTGCACATTTAATATGGAAATTGCACAGAAATGTATTTATTTAAAAATATTAAAGTAATTATTAAAAAGTTTTTTTTCTTGAAATGTGTGTGTGTGTGTGTGTGTGTGTGTGTGTGTGTGTGTGTGTGAACAAATGAAGAAAAATAGGCCATGAATTTGAAGGCCAAAAAAGAGTGTTACATGAAAGGGAAATGATGTGATTATATTAGTCTGTTCTATTCATCATAAGACACCCACCTACCTGTGACCATATCCTCAAAACTCCCAGTAATCATCAACTGCCAATTGCTACTCAGAAATTACACTGTGATTTTGGCTGCTTTGACTCATTCATGAGGGTGATAGCCACATTATGTCCATAAGAACATTTCACAGTCCTACTTCCTATTCTTTCTGCCTCTTGGTCTATGATATTTCCTGATCTATGAAGCAGGGTGTGGAGAGGAATTAATGTTGGTGTCCCATTTAGGGCGAAGCATTCAGTGTCTTTTTACAGCACTTTGATCAGTTATGAATCTGCCCATTGACTCCTGTGCACTATGGAAACCAAGGTTGAGAATAGAAGAGATCTGTGGGTATGAACAGCATGTTGATTTAGCACTGCAACAGACTTTAATCGTAGCAAGTTCTGGCTTGTGGTCTATAAATTTCCAACCACCACCTTCTGACCAGGGTTAGATTAAGATTATTTTCTACTTTATATCATCCAGAGCAACTAAAAAATATTATAAATGGCTCCATTGACTAAAGAGAGAGGGACAATGTATCTAAAGTAAAACAGAAGGAATAGATGCATTCATTACATGAATCTGGCTGAACAATTACATTTTAGACTAAAGGAAATACAGCGGCAACTTTAAGTGGTATCATTAAGTCATTAACAACATGTATTTTTAAAATAAATATAGGAAAATATTCCTATTCAATGTAGATGCCTCAATCTCCATTTTTCTACATTGCTACACATCAAATTTTAGTATATCAATTCATATATTTTATTAAAAATTTTATATACTTTAAAATTAATTTACTATGCATTTATATAGAGAAATGTACATATTTCTTTATATCAAATGCAAATAGTTAATGTTTTAGGTGAGCTGGACATGTTCAAAGACTGAATTTGGAGATGCAGTGATTCTGTGACTAGTAGTCTGAAAGGTAATAAATTTATTTCCTTTAATAATAGATAGTGTGTAGACAGGTAAATACATACATGCATACGTACATACATACATTAGATGATAGATCATAATGTTAATAAAAATACATAGATAAATAGATGGATAGATAGATGATAGATGGATAGATAGGTAGATAGATGATAGATGGATGGATGGATGGATGGATGGATGGATGGATGGATGGATGGATAAAAAAGATAAAATGTAGATGCCACACACATTGACACAGGTTTAAAATGTTGCCTGCTTATACTGTGGAAATAAGTACAGATACAAAGAACAAATGGAAAGGGATGTATCCCAGGAAGGATGGGGAAAAAAAAAAATCCGAGTTGTAAGGTGCACGTGTTAACAAAAAATCTGTGGAAAGATAATGATAAAGATCGGATGTCTTGTTTTTAGAGTTCCAGTCCAAACTAGACAGCTTGGAAATAAGAGTAAAGTGATTTATAGTCAAAATTTTGCTGTAATAAACACACACAGAGTCTCTGGTGCTCTTTTCTGAGCCAGCACTACAGGAGCTAGAGCTAGGAGCTTCAATAGATATGAAGAAGGTTAGAGTTTGTCTACAAGAGTTAAATCCCACAGGAATAGGCACAATGTGACAAGGGCATTCTGCTTGGATGGAAAGAGACAAGTGAGAGAGAGGACACTGAGAGTCTATCTTCTCTGAGTCTTGAAGTTAGCAAATGCGTATTGTAAGTAAAAAATAAACATGACCTCAATGTGAAGGAAAATTTCAACAACATCCCCAGAGTTTTGGAATTTATCATTTGAATATTATTGAAAGAAAAATACACCTATTGCTAGGTTTAGTTGCCCCCCCCCCCCCATAATAGTTTTCTTCTCTGATTCAGTAAGCCAGTTCAAACCAAATTTTAAAGCTTTAACATCAGGTTTATTTGAGCAAAGCAACTTCTGGGCAGGTTCTTTAGCTCCAGAGAAGGTGGGCCCACAAACTAAAGCAGGGAGACCCTATAGGTTGCAGGTGCTGGGCAATGATGTATCTGCCATAAGCTGGGGTTTTGCCCAAGTTTGGCCAAAAGCTAGTACTTTAGGCGGTAAGTAGGTGCTTTGTTACTACTGAGAAGGAAGCTGAATTAGCTGCCAAGAATGCAGAACTGGGCTTTTTGGTACCTTTTTTATTCTTCAGAGATTCTCTGAGTGGGTGAGGTTTGGAGAGATAGGAGTGGAGCATTCCTGACCCTGCAGGGGGTGAGCTGAAAGTTCCTACTGAACACCCATTGTACAATTCTTGTTTCCTTTGCTGTAGATACAGAAACATCTTTTTTGAAAAAAAAAAATCCAGAATAAAGCCAAGATCAGAATATACTTTTAGATACCATTGAAGAGAAAATATTGGACATATAAGTTTATGTTTTCCTATTACCTGATTCTCATAAAGAGTCTTAAGTATTTTTATTTTCATAAATGCAAAACATAAATATGAACTGAGCAAACAAGGTGTTCAGTGACTCCTCAGACCCAGCTTCAGAGGACTGACAGGCAGGTAAAGGTTAAGTGGGGGCAAAGGTATGCATAATTAGACAATCTTGGCTGAGCTGCTTCCGCCCATCAGCATTGTCTGGGATCCAGAACGTCCTGCTTCTTGGTCTAACAGGTTTTAATGGTAGTGGACAATGGCCTCCCTGAGTCTTTGGCTCCTCCTCTGGCTGATAATAGGCTTTTGCTTTTCCTTCTTCCAGCATGAGATTGGCATGAGTACCCCATGAAGCACAATCTTTATTCCTGTATAATTGCATTGTCTCAGAAAAACAAAATTAGACATAAAAAACAAAAAAGTAAGCTTTCTGTATAAAACCCAAATCATCCTTAATACATTTTTTTCAGATGTTTGATGAACTTTTGTGAGCAGGCAAGCATAATTATCATGCATCTCAAAGGTTTTTAAAGTAATAGATACCATAGGTAAAATTATTCACTTGCCACATTCTGATTTTGTAATCTTGGCTATGTTATATTTTGTTTCTTTACATTTTCTCTTTTGTATAATGGAACCAATAACTGCTATCCCACATATGCCATAAATCTATAGTGTTATTGTTATATCATTTAATTCACTAATGGACTGAACAGATGTTATTAAAACATTCATAGTATACATATTAAGCATTCATGAAGATAGTTTACTAAACAAATAGGTCATTCACCTTTCTGAGCTGGATTTCAATTAGTGGACAAATGTATAACAATAGTAAAAGCAAAAGAAATTGAAGATAATATGCATAGATGATAATGTGAACAGATAGTATGTGTAGGAGATCATTTGATAGATGATCAAATTAGATAATCTTGGTGGTTGCTTGAATGGAGATGATAAAAGTCTCCCGATGGAATAATATTTAAACAGGAACTTAATGGAAAACTCGAAAGAGCCACATATATACAATCTTGAAAGAATTAAGTCAAACTGGGGGCTTTATTATATTGTTGTTGTTGTTGTTATTATTATAGAGAAGAAACTTTATTTCTGGCCTTAAGTGAAACAAGATAAGACTTTGGTGATATATTGTATCTAAAGTTTGCCTGAAAATCAGAGGACAGAACCACCTAGACTTAGCCTTAAAGGCCTGGGAGTGGTGACTCACACCTTTAATCCCAGCACCCAGGAGGCAGAGGCAGAGATCCATCTGGATCTCTGTGAGTTCAAGGCCAAACAGAGTCAAGAGTAGAAGCTACACCCTTTTAATCCTAGCACTAGGAAAGTTGAACAAGGAGGTGAGATAGCTTGGCTGAGAAAGGAAGATCTGATCTTTTTCTGCAATTCCTTTCCCCTTTGGCTAAAGACTCAGAGGCAGCATTCTGTCTGAGGATTACTGAGGAGTTGGCTAGGTAAGAAGTGACTGTGGCTTGTTCCTCTGTTTCTCTGATCTTATACGTATATATTTTATTGTATATATATTGTATATACGTATATATATATACATATATATATATATATATATATATATATACAATATATATCCTCTCAGCCTCCTCCATCCCACTCCCCTCTATTCCTCAAGGAGGACAAGGAGTACCAAGGTGGGTCAGTTCAGTCTCCTGTATCCATCTGAGGTAGGTCTGAGTCCCTCATCCCAGTATTAGGGCTGGGTTAAAGCTTTTTCCCAAAATCTGGCTCCGAGTTCTTATTATAAGACCAAGTAGAATTCATGCAATATAAGTCTGCTATATAGTACTGAGGCTGGGACACCAAATGTAGGACCTCTTAAAGGTTTGCATTGTTTAGTTACAAAGACAAAAATAAAAGGTAATCATAGCTTAAACAAGTTGACTTAGTATGTCTTTCTATTGTTGGAAAGAGACATCATAACCATGGCAACTCTTATCAAGGAAAACATTTAATTGGTTGGCTTACAACTTCTGAGTTTTAATCCATTATCATCATGGTGAGGAATGTTGGCATGTAGGCAGACACGATGTTGGAGAAAGAGTTGAGATGGAGAAGTAGCTACATCCTGATCAGCAGGCAACAGGAAGTGATCTGAGACACTGGAAATAATCTGAGCACATATGAGACTTCAAAGCCCATCTCCATGGTAACACACTTTATCCAACAGGACATACCTACTCCAACAAAGCTACACCTCTTAATAGGGCCACTCTTTAAGAGCTTATGGGGGCCAACTACGTTTAAACTACTAAGCAAGTATTTGTAACCTGCTGTATTTGAATCCATGATGATTTGAAGACCAAGGTTCCAACCATTCATGCTCTTTATATCCTATTGTCCCTACCATGTAAAATACCTGTATGCAAGATTCTTTCAAAATAACACCTGAAGTTTCTTAGTATCTTTAACTTCAGTTAAAAAAGAGAAAAACGGAGGACACCCCCTAGATATTACATATCACATTTGCTTGTATCCCAAAGCCAGATATCATTACATCTGGCTAAAGAAAGATCACGAATAATTGTTTTAATCCCATGTGCTTAGGATGCTTGTTAATCTCAGATTTCAATTACCAAGGGAAAAAGGACTAAATTATATCTGAAGTCAATGATTAATGATGGCAGCTTTGAAGGGAAGAGAAACTTAGTGATGTGACAGAGACTGTCTTCCTGTCTAGGCAGCTTCTCTCTGTCAGAACTCTGCCATAGCATGCATATTTCTACTTTGAGATATAGTGCTTTAATGTTCATAGAAAAGGATAGAAGGACTTTTGAGTAGGACAGCTTTTGAAAATTGTATTATTTGTCAGTTATGTTAGCTAGGGGAGAAAGAGAGACTTTTCTCTCTCCATATCAAGGAGTAGTACTTCTCTACACGTAGGGATGCGCTTCATGTTTGCACTCACTCCAGAAACTGTGCACTGTACTTGGTTCTTGTAACTGCTAAAATTGTTGGTCCTTGTTTTCCTAGTGTTGAAGCACCCTGATGATGCTACTTCAGTGCACTTCAGTTTTCCTTCTGGGAAACACCTGAAGTTATGTAAGAGCATAAAATGCACACAGGGAGATTCATAACCCATCAGCACTGGGTTGGCAGACAGTTAGCTCTCTGTGCTTGAAACCAACTTGGTCTACAATAGTGAGTTTCAAGCCTCTAGGGACTTGATAGTTAGACTCTTTGTAACAAATGATAATACTACTAATGATAACAACAAATCACCAATTAATGCAAAAACAAAACTTTGCACTTTCATGAAGTTTTAGAGATGAACAGACCTGTACCTATCTATCTGTACCTATCAAGCCAAGTATATGTCTACTACTTTCCCCCAAAGTTAAGATATATTGTTTGGTCCTAGATCAATAGATCTTAACTCAAACTGCATTTATGAAATTACTCATTAAAAAAAAATACAAAGTCTCCCTGAAGCTTTTTATTATTGAAAATATCATAATTACAGAGGGGATAAGAGAACAGAGTTGCTCCAGGGTGAAGAGCTTCTTGGGGTATTGTCTCTTCTTAGTTGTTCTTCAAACTTCCACTGTGTGCTGCCTGTAGAGGAGTCTGAAGTGTGAAGTAGAGAACACTCAAACACGTCAACCACAGCAGTGGTACATGCAACCCTGAGCCCAGCACTTGAAAAGGGGAGACAGACAGCAGGCTCCAGGAGCTCACGCTCATTCTTTGATACACGGCAAGTTTGAGGTAGATTGGATTGCACAAGATCTTGCCTCAAAACACAGAAACACACACACATGAAGGGGGGTGGGAGAGAGAGTGAAAGAAGGAAGAGAGAGAATATGCAAATGACATTGACTCCAGTATTAAACTATTCAGGTGTAACAGTCAGGGCATATTATTTAGTCACATAAACAAAGGTATTGTTAGTATTCACTAGGGTGTAGTATTATGTTTCTGGCCCAGCCTTTCCAGCTTAGCCCTGAGGTTCTGACCTGCTGTCCCAGAGAAACACACAGATACTTGTATTAATTTAATGCTGATCAGCCTATGGCCCTGGCATATTGCTAGCTAGCTCTTACTCTTAGGCTAATCCATGATTCTTATCCTGTTCAGCCATGCGGCTCGGTACTTTTTCTCAGAGCAGCATTTCAACTTCTTTCCTTTGCTTCTGCTGGCACCTCATCTGGCACCTCTCTGGCATCTCTGCTCTGCTCTTCCTGTTCCCAGTTTTTTCTTAGTCTGGTAGCCCCACCCATACTTCCTGTCTGCTTTGGCCAATCAGCATTTTTAATAAACCAGTGGGCTGGACAACTATTTACAAAGTAACAGCACATAGTCCCACTGCACTAGAGCGTTATTTTTTCTAATATGATATCTCTTTCTCATTAACTATTCAAAGGAAAAGAGCTTTTGCACCCTGGAGTGGTGGTCACCTCTGTAAGCATTCTCACTTCATCTCCTCTGTCTCATAGGTGATATTTGATTTTATGAGTCAATTTGGCTATATCATAGAGTTTCTTGATATTTCTAGATGAGTAGGGTTCTGCTGAGTCCAGGTTTCCGAACAATGTTAACATATAAATCAGTAGACTGAGGGAAACAGATTATTCTTTCCAACGTAGGTGCACATTAATCAGTCAGTTGAAGGCTTGAGTGAAATTAAAACATGGCCTCCTCTGAGCAAGAGGATTCTCGCAGAGATTGCTTTCAGATTAAAATGGAACACCAGATTTCATGGCTCTCTGCCAGCCTCACAATGGCAATATGGGACTTGTCATTTTCTCTAGTGAAGAAGGTCATGTGTTAGATTACATTTGACATAGGTACTCTACTTCCTCACACAGGTCTGCTTCCCTCTTTCAGCACACTAACATATCATATTAATTTATCAACAAGAATGCTTTATTCGGGTTCCAAAATGTAGCCAACATCTATCTTTTTTGTTCTGTTTTCAAGGAAGACCAAAAGCCCACAAATCTCTCTCTAAATGGCTATAGTAGTTTCTGATAGAGCTAAGATCTAGAAAGTATGACAAAGGTATAATGGTTAAAACTTGGGCTTCTCCATTTCCCCATATGGGGCTGCCTCACCCAGCTTAGATATGAGGGGCTATGTCTGAACTCACTGTGTCTTCTTATGTGTGCTCAGTGGATATTCCTTCCAGGCCTGTTCCTTTCTGAAGAGAAATTGAGGAGTAGATCTGAGAGAGAGGGCAGATGAGATAGTAGAAAATAGAATGGGGGGTGGAAATTGTGATATATTGAAAACAAATAAACAAAATTGTATTAAACAAACAAGCAAAGTCCCCAGCTGTAGTATGAGGTTTCTGGCCCGGACTTTTGGGCCTAACCTCAAGGTTTAGGCCCGCAGACCCACAGACCCTCAAAGACACACAGATGCTTACAACAGTTTTAGGCTGATCAGCCTCGGGCCCAGGCATATAACTTGCTAGCTCTTTACCCTTAAACTAACCCATGTCTCTTATCCTGTTCAGCCATGAGGCTGGGTACCTTTTCTCAGAGCAGCATAGTTGTCCTCTGCTTCTTCTGGCTTCTCTCTGGCATTCTGCTCTGTTCTGTCTGTTCCTAGTCTTCTAGTCTGTTAGCCCCACCCACATTTCCTGTCTGTCTTTGGCCAATCAGCACTTTTTATTAAACCACTGGGAGGGAAAATTACTTACAATGGAACAACATAATCTCCCAACCTGGCCCTCTAGTTTTTACTAGTGGGGTACAATAATAACTTTAAGACTGAGGGGCTAATGGGGACCAGAAGCAATTGGATGGCATATTTTTTCTTTTTCTCACATCCTGTCTTTGAGACAAAGACTCATATTTTATATTCTCCCCTGTGAGCACCTATCTCAGTACAAGTTCGTAAGCAATGCAGGCATCCCACTACAGACTGAAGGCTCTGAAGCTGAAATAGCTTCAATAGTAAACTATCTCTAGTATTTGATCCTAAGACTAACAAATGTCTACAGTGTTCCGTTCTTCTACTAAATGTCTACAATTTATTTTTGACATAGAAGTCAAATTTACTCTTTAAAAATTTATTTTATAGTATTTACAATGTGTGTGAATGTGTGTGTTCGTAGGTGTGTATGTGAGTGTGTGTTCATGTGTATGTGTGTGCACACATGTGTGTGTTCATGTATGTGTGTGCCTATGTGTATGTGTGTGTTTGTGTGTAGGGGATTATGTTGTTCCCTTGTAAATAATTGTCCCACCCACTGGTTTAATAAAAAGGGCTAATTTGCCAAAGGCAGACAGGAAGTGTGGGTGGAGCTACCAGACTAGGAGAACTCTGGAAACTGGAAGAACAGAGCAGAAGGCCAGAGAGAAGCCAGAAGATGCAGAGGACAACTATGCTGCTCTGAGAAAAGGTACCGAGCCCCACGGCTGAACAGGATGAGTCATGGGTTAGATTAAGGGTAAAGAGTTAGCAAGTGATATGCCGGGGGCCTTAGACTGATCAGCCTAAAACTATTGAAAGCATCTGTGAGTCTCTGCCGGTCTGTGGGTCTGTGGATCTAAACCTTGAGGTTAGGCCCAAAAGTCTGGGCCAGAAACCTCATACTCCAAATGGCAGTCCAACGTGGGACACATACACGATATATACCCACATAAAGCCACAGAAAGCTTAAAAAATGGTCTAGAGCCCAAAGCAGCTTCTGAGTTGTGTCTCTCATGTGAGCCGTGAGCCATGGTGCAGAGATGCCCTGGTGAGGCAAGTGGGCTTGAGCTACAATGGTGGGCTTTTGGAGTGCAGCTTAAGGTGTAAAATGGCTGGTTCCTGAAGTCTAGCAGGAACCTCAATATAAACAAAAGGTTGTAAATGATGTATTTACAGTTTCTGTTCATTCGGACAAAAAGGGAACAGAATCAAAGATGGCTTCCTAGTGGTGGTGTTTTCTTGGATCAGCTCTGTTTGCCTGAGGCAAGCAGAGGCCAGGCTTTTTCAAGAGAACCTTCCTGATTCAGCCTTAGAGGCAAAACACTTATAAGTCTTTTAAGAGGCTCTGCTGCCAAATACTTAAATGGAGTTAATGAGCAGCAGATGGCAAAGCTTTACTTGGTAATTATATGGACCCTAAAATTCCCCAGAGTACCTGGGCTAAAAAGATAAATTCTATGAAATTAGACTAGGAGCTGGGTGGAGCCATCCATCCATCCATCCATCCTACCAACCTTGAATCCTGGCAGATTAAAGGTGTGTTCAGAAATAGAAAGAAATAGAAAAATCTGGGTGGAGTTAATCACCCTAACCAAGCAAAGGTGTGGTCAGAGACAGAAAAAGTTAAGAAATAAATATACAGTAAAGACATTTAAAAAAAAAAGTCTAAGATGTTTAGAGTGTGTTGAAATATATACACAGGCTTAGAGAGTGAAAGAAAAGAAAAGGTAGAGAAAGCCCTTTAAAAAGAAATAGAGTAAAAATGAATAAATAAATAAATAAATAAAAATAAACCACATAAAGATGGAAAATACAAAGAGTGTCTGGATATTGTATATTATTGTCTTATCTTTAAGCTTCTTGACTGAAAATGACTTAGTAAAAGCTGCTAAAAGACAGTTGATTATAAATGCTATTGGATTAATTCAACCTATATATTTTATAAATGAGTTGACTTTAAAATTGAAATGCAAAGATATTCTACTTTAGAGAAGAGGTTTTCTTTTTATTTTCACAGGAAATGAGAGGCTGTGGATTTATTCCTGGATAAAGAACATAAAGTTTGATAGAGGAAGACCCCCTGAAAAATCTCCAGTGGAAATGGATGAACCAGATGATTTAGCATTTCAGAGCACCTCTGTTGAAGTCTCCAGAGCTCTGTATCCAGAACAATTTCAAGGAGACTGGCTAAGATGACCCAGCCTTACAGACTACTCCACTAAATACTTGTGCATAATCCTACATTTTTCTTTAGATTTCCATGAGATTGCCAGCGTCCCCATTCAGAAAGAAGTAGCCTAGAGAACAAAGCCCACATTCCCAAAACATGGATTATAGATGCATGTGTGTGTGTGTGCTTGCGTATGTGTGTGGGTGTGTATGTGAGTGTGCGTGTATGTGCATGTGTGTATGTGAGTGTGTGTTTGTGTGTTTTGTGTGTGTGTGTTTTGTGTGTGTGTGTGTTTCTTTGTGTGTGTGTATGTGTGTTTGGGTCTTTGTGTGAGAATGTGTGTGTGTGTGTGTGTGTGTGTGTGTGTGTGTGTGATATGCCATGGAATATAGAAGTCAAGAACACTATTGTAGAGTCAGCTGTCTCCTTCCACTGTGGATGGCAGTGTTGATTGAGCTGATGCCATGAGGCTAGTTTGGCAAGCACTTTTACCCATGAAGCCATCTTGCTGTACCAAACTTATTCTTTTGAAACATGGAAAGGTTTAAATAATAATGTAAACAATACGACTTACAGTTTATTTAGTAAAACACTAGCCATTGATTTATACCTACCTAAACAACCAAAAGCAGAAAGAAAAGGCATAGGCCTTGTGGTAAAATGACAATCAGTAATACAGAAATAATTAAGGTGCTTTAATTAATGAGTGAAATGTTGAGAAAAAGGACATTACATCCGTTCAGACTACTCACTGGCTAACTATGTATTTATTACAAAATAAAAATATTGGAGAAACTTTGCAGAAATCCTCTAAGTGACACTGGTTTTTGATACAATGAGAAGGTTTCAGTGTAAGGTATATGAGATTCTTGTCATACTGACATATCTAATTTATTAAAGGAATTATTAAAGACATCTATGATGTGTCAGTTCCTTTTTGCTATTTTAATGAGAGTATGTAACAGAAACAACTTGTGGGAGCTAAGACAGGGTAGGGCACTTCAGTGTCAGCAAGTGTATGTCCTGCTATGACGGTGATCTGCCTGCAAAATACACAGTTTGGATCCTGACTAGGCATGATCTTTTAGTATCAACCCTTTGGCCTTCTTCCCCTACACAGGCTCCTCCTCCACGTAATGATTCCAAAGCTGTCAAAGTAATGTTACAGTATGCTACACAATTAGTTCTGCTTTAAAAAAAAAAAGAATACTTTAATATGTCAAATAATTTATCCAATGTTATATGATTAAATGAAAAAGCTGAAATCCTGGTGATAAAGACAAAGTCTTGGTGATTAGATGATAAGGTATTGTCAGGGTTATATGTCTGCTAATGAAACTGTTCTAAGCAGAGATAATTTTTTTTTACAAAGCATTGAAACTGAAAAATTTAAGAAAACCTAATCCTTAAGTCTAACCCTATCAAAATAAATATTTTTCAATATTTGTTTTAATTTTTTTGAGAAGGTAGGGGTTATGTCTGCATATATATATATGTTCACATGCATTTGGGTGCCTGAAAAAGACCAGGAGACCGAAGCTGTAGTCACAGGTGGCTGTAAGTCAACCAATGTGGATGCTGGGAACTGAACTCTGGTCCTCTGAAAGGGCACCACACTCTCTTAACACTGAGCCATGTCTCCAGCTCTGAAATGATGTTGTTGAGGGAAATAATTATTATTCAAGTCCCAATGGATAAGGTGACGTCATTTCATTTCACTAGGAATTTTTCTGTTACATGGGGGTACTTTTATGAACAGATATTCAGCTTAACTAGTGACATAGAAAATGTTTACTAAATTTTGGAGTGAGTTTGAGAGATTTCAGACCCAATAAATGAAAAATATAGGGAGCTGGATTTGTTTGGATATCTTAACAGGTTTACTGTAATAGAAATTCTACACATGTGGCATTATCAAGGGTTACAGTTCTTAATGGGATAAGTAAATAAATAGCTGCCACCCAAGAAGGGAGGAAGGCAGGATATATAAAGTAGAAAGGGTTACAGAAGGATGCTACATACGATTTGATGTCCCTCGGGAGCATAGCCAGAACTCTAAATCAGATAGCTGGGTAGGTAGAAGCAGTTTGTGAATCCTTATAGCTGTAACATTCACTTCATCTATGTCTAGTATTTAATGGATACAGTTTTCTCTGGTAGGTAAATTACAAAGTCTGTAAATGGCCAAAAAATGCTTATTGAAGCAATGTTGCAAACATCTGCCTATGTAAACTTTTTATACCAATATCTATAGGCTCTTGAGTTCACAAGTTGCAGACTCCTGGAAAGAAACAATTTAGGGCTGGAGGTGTAGGCAAAATGGTATTAAAAAAAAATTACATGTCTAGACTGCAAAAAGCTGAAGATCTGACTCCCAATACCACATGAAACCTGGCATGGTGATTCCCTTTTGGAATCACAGCGCAGTGTGGGACAGTAGTTCTCAACCTTCCGAACACTGCAATCCTTCAAAACAGTTCTTGATGTTGGGGTGATCCCAACCCTAATTTGTTTTTGTTGCTACCTCATAACTCTAGTTTTGCTACTGTTAAGAATTGTAATGTAAATATCTGATATGCAGGATATCTAATATGCAACCCCCGTGGAAAGCTGAGAACCACTGTTCTATAACAAGGACAGCTAGGATTGTCTCAAAAGGGAAAGAAAATACAGGAGAGAAGAAATGACTGTGTTAAGGGTCATTTTTTGGTTGCTTTGTACAACAGCTAACATGACAGTAATACAATTCACTGGTCAGGGGCCAGCAGGATGTCCTCACAAGGAAGTAATTGTTGAGAAAGCCTGACTACCTGACGTCAGTCTCTGAAACCCACACAAAGATAGAAGGATAGGAATCCACTCCTTAAAGATGTTCTCTGACTTCACATATGCTATCCTGGATCCTGAACATTAATGATAAATGAAAATTAGAAAAAAAATAATCACTGGTCAAAAAACAACAGTTTACCTCGTAGAACCTTTAAGTTCAGATAAAATCACAACTGTATGTTCTTTGGCAGATAAATACAAAATGTCAAAGAAGTATTTGTCTAGGCTGATGAGAATATCAAAACTCTCTGGGAAGACTGGCCAACTGCCAGGGATTGGAGTGTTTGCTACCCTGAGATTGCCAGGAGGAAGTGAGGTTATCTCTCTTGGCAAATATTAGCCAGTCTTATTTGTATATTTGCATTTTAACCTAGTGCTGGCTAAAAACGGCTGGTCTGCTGAAAAACATGACTCCTAAATTCAATTTTACTTCAAAGATCAATGAGGAAACACAAGTTAGAAATGTGAATCTGTATTCCAAAGGTGTTCAAAGGAGAATGTCAATGAGGAAGACTTGTAAAGGGGTTCAAGGAACTTTGGAATAGCTATGAAATCGAGGCTAAGCTATGCTTTGGCATTTTTGGATGGCACAAAGAAATAACAAATTTCCCTTTTAAAACTCTGACATGTTAGTATAATTGAGAAAAAAAATTCCAGCTGTGCTACATATCCATTGATGGCCCAAAGAAGGTTTATTACAGTGCACAGCCATTCAGAATACTGGGTTAGCAGAAGGGCTGTCATCCTGTGACTGTGCCATCTGAACTATTACAGACATAAGAACAAGGATAATAAATCTGAAAGGTGATATATCTCTTCATTACTCAGAATTAGTAACTTTAAAAGAACCACAAAATGTGAATGGAGAAGAATAGAATACAGAATAGTGGCATTTCTATATCTCCATTTTGGGAAGATGATTAAAATTCTATGTTATTTACTGTGGTGTGTGTGTGTGGGCATGCGTGTGTGTGTACATACTCATGGAACATCAGAGAACAATTTTGGGGGCTTGATTTTCTTCTACCATATGGGTGTCACAGATTGAACTCAGGTCCTGAGGCTTGACAGCAAGCAACTTTACCTGCCCAACCATCTTTCTAGCTTAAGTTATTTTTAGGAGTGTGTGTATGTGTGTTTAGTTAGGTTGGTTTCATTTTAAAGACAGGTCTCGCTATCATTTGTTGACATCATATGATGTAGATAAGGCTGGCATTGAATTTATAGACATCTGCTTGCGTCAGCCTCTAAGAGATAGAATTAAAGATATGCAACACTGTGACCTTCAAGTTTTTGAAAGTTAATATATTTGTATTTGTTTCTTATTGATTATTTAATACATAACCACAGAATAATGACTTCAAGTCATACACGAATGCTCATATAGAGGTCTAAAACCCAAGATGGCAATCCCAAGACTGTTGTCACTCTTCTGTACCCATGACTGTGGTTCCCTCTGTCCTCAGTACCAGAGTGTCTAATACAATCTTTCTCTTACCCCATTCAGTCTTTGGTTCTTCTACTGTATATGACTCCTTAGTCTGCATCAAACATGGATAACTCGGAGTACTCTACATGCATTAGGATAGAGGAACTACATCTTTAATTCCATACTCAGAGGTCCCAAAAATCTAGACAAGAATCCTACTCATTTTCCTACTTGTCATATTGAAATATATAAATATGTAAGTATCTGTATTTTCGCTAATAATATTAATTATGTTATACAATGACTTTATGCAAAATTCACTGTAGTATGAGGTTTCTGGCCCTGTCTTTCGTGCCTAACCTCAAGGTCTAGGCCCACAGACCTGCAGACCTGCAGACCCGCAGACCCGCAGTCCCGCAGTCCCGCAGTTCCACAGAGACACACAGATGTTTTCAACAGTTTTTGGCTGATCAGCCTCAGGCCCAGGCATATAACTTGCTAACTCTCTACCCTTCATCTAACCTCTGATTCTTCCTGTTCAGCCATGCGGCTCGGTACCTTTTCTTAGAGCAGCATAGTTGTCCTCTGCTTCTTCCAGCTTCTCTCTGGCATTCTGCTCTGTGCTTCCTGTTCTCAGAGTTTTCTTAGTCTGGTAGCCCCGCCCACACTTCCTGCCTGCCTTTGGCCAATCAGCGCTTTTTATTAAACCAGTGGGTGGGACAATTATTTACCATGAAACAACACAATACCCCTACAGTTCACATTTTAAACATTGTACTAATTACAAGTTTGTTGTTAGTTCATGGGAATAATAATTACAGCACAATGAATTCCTCCTTTTTTTTCTAGAAACAAGGAAGGATAAAGATGATTTCAGTGATATATCTTGAAGACAATTTCAGTGTTAGTTTCTAGAACAGTATATACTGGTTTTCCTATAATTGCTTTCTTTGAAAAAATTTTTCCTTGCTACTACTATTACTTTTAAGAGCAGAACTATTAGGGAAATGATTATAGAAAATAAAATAATTTTAGCATTGTTGAACCAAACAAAATTATACTTACTTGTTATTTTATATTATTGCTATGCTATAGAGATCTGGGCTTTCTGGTTTTTTAGGACCAGAGATGACATATCATAAGACTCTCAAATCTCTAATATTAAGAAAATTTTAATTAATCTATTTCCTGCTATTGTCCTAGTATATATGGTTTTATACAGAACTCCAAATATATTTATTTGAGAACTCACTTTATTCCTGTGTATTGAATTATTGCAGCAGACAAGATAATTCCAAATGAAAAAAATTCTATTATTTATAATGAATTAAAATTAGAAATACAAAAGTGCACTTATATTTTAAAGTGTAACATATTAAGCAGTGTTTCATTTTTCTTGTTAAATAGTATTTTACACCTATGTCCTAATGTGTGTTCATGACCATGTATGCTTGTCAGAGAATTCAGGTAGAAAATAGACTATCACTGGCTGGAGATCGTTATCACCTTCTACTACATAGGTTCTGAGGGCCAGACTCAGGTCATCAGGCTTGGTGGCAGATGTTCTTATTCACTGAGCTATCCTGCTGGCCCTAGATACTTTCTATCTATGGAAATCTTTTCCAATTAAGCAAAAAAGCACTTGTAAATTACCTAATTTGTGTCTAGATTTATAAGGAAACAGTATAATATGTGAGTATATAAAAGTTCAAATTGCACTTCTCTCGATGGACAGGATATATTGATATCATTAAAACAATGGCTCTTCATTCCAAATTATATACCACAACGCACAGTAGATACCATTTATGAAGTTACAAGTAACTATATCTAACATATTTCAAATGATACAAAGAACACTGTTATAATAAGGTTTTTTGTCACGGGTGCCAGAGGTCTAGACTTACAGACTTGTAGCTTTAGACCTCTTAGCCACCCGCCATTGATTAGGCCCTTAGAAATGATTTAGACACTTATATTAAGTTTATGTTGTTTGGCCTATTGCTTAGGCACTTTGTTTTTTTTATTTTAACTTAATTTATTTTTTTTAATCTGTCCGCCACATGGCCCATGGTCACTTGTGTTTTTTTATATGCTTTTTCTTGGGTGGCTGGCTTGGTCTGATCTGACTCTGCCCTGCTTCTACCTATGCTCTGATTTCCCCTCCTACTTTTTCTATGGTACCTGTCATGGGCCAAAACAACTCTTTTATTTAAAGATTGATATTCACAGCATACAGAAAGACATTTCCACATCACCTCCCCCTTTCTGTCTAATCAAAAAGGAAGGTTTCAATTTTAACAGAGCAAAATTACATGTAACAAAATAGCTATCAAGTAAGAATTATAGTTATAATATTTAGTCTGTTTGTATTTAACAAAATTAAAGAAAATACTCTATCATCTACCTTATCATTGTGAATCTAAAGTTTTATATCCAATATACCTTAAAATAACCAAGAAAAACTATACCTATAACTATCTTATCTTCAACTACATCAAAGACCACAGAAGGATATATTTACCCAAGTAAACTGGAAGTGCAAACAACTTCCAAAATCTAGAAATGAAGAAATGACACCTATCCACCACAGAACACAGCATGTAGGAGTATGGGTTTATAGCTCATGGAAAGTGTCCACTAATCTGAGTGGATGAACAATGATTTCTGACATCAAGAGTTATTAAGCAATGAAAAAAATTGGATATTAAGAAAAAATTGTTCAATTTTCAAACCGACAATGTGAAGTCTCATCTAGGAAAATAGTTATATGACAACATAATGTTATTTCACACCTCATAGACTACATTCTGATGAAAATGTATTATATGAACCAGAATATCAAAAATTATTTATTTTTATTTAAATATTCTCTTTATTCTAATGGTCTACAGTCAACCCTTTAATTTCTTGCAGCATAGTATACTAGTATTTAACTCAGATCTAGTTACATTGTTTCTGAGAGAAAATTAATACCTATGAATTAATATTCCAGAAACACGTGTCACCCAATTTACTCACTGTCATGGGTTTAAGAGAAACTCTTCCCACAGCTGCTGCCTCAGTGTCCATTTCCCATTAGCAATAACAGTTACTTTTTAAGTCTATGAGAGAATATGTTTATACAGTGGGGTTAAAAGTTGATCTTTTGCTCTATGGAAGTAGGTCTCTATTATGATCTTCAATAGTAGCACTGGGGCTATTAAATTTATTTGTAGAGTGATCCCACACCATAGCAACATGATATTTTGTTAATAAATGCAACCTATGTTAGGAACAAAATATCAATGTGAAGAGAGAAAAAACTTAACTGACCTTGTTAGTGAGATTAGAAGAATAATAATCAATTAGTGCACAATATTAGTATTTGAAAATAGCAAAAAAAATTTGATCATATAAAACATAATCACAGTCTGCCAGCATATATATTAAAGACTATACTGCACATTTGCAAATGTATCTATAATGAATTTTCATTACAACGTGAAAAATATTATGTATTTCTTCTAAAAATGAAATATTTTATGTACATTTCATAAAATTTATATATATGTGACTATAATTTATAACCTAAGTTTTCTTTCTTGTGCCTTTCTATGTATATTTAGAGTATGTCAGTGAATTAGAAATAACAATATTCACAAAGGAACCATATTCAACAAATATGTACACAGGCCTAGGGAATACATTGGAGGTGTACTCTTGCAAGCAAAGAACAACATTTTTTGTGATGGTGGAACATTCCCAACTACTCTTTTTCCTGATGGCTAATGGCCAACAATCTCACCTGTACAAATATAAGGTCATATCCCAATCTTTTCCTCTTCTGTACTTCCCACGATCTCTCAATAAATAAAATGTCTCATGCATTATGTGAGAAACAATGAACACAGGAGGAAGGGTCTGAAAAATCTTTGCTGTGACTCAAGAAATTTGTCTCTGGGATTATTTTATCTCTTTCATCTCTAAGATTAATGAAACAAACTTTTTTCTCCTCAATAACATAAATTCTTGGGCCTTGGCTTATTTAGACAGAGAAAAATTAAAGTAGTAATACAACAATAAATGTGTTGAGCAATTTCCCACTCTATCACATTTGAAAAGAGAATTTGTAATGTTTAATAGCACGTTAATGACAGAATCTATGTACTATGTCAATTGTATCATCTCCAAGTTTCTCTGCTTATATTTAATGATTGATTCAATACTAGTGTCATTTTTCAAGGTAAAGCTTTGACTTATAAACATTGTCAAATAATAATTTTGCATAGATTGAGTCAAAAACATGCCAGGTGCGAAGTATTAAAGCCTATTTTTGTTTACTATACATGTTAACTACTGGAAAAATAGATTTTAAAAACATTTTTAATTTAAAATAAACATTCTAAATGCTTATAGGCAGTTAACTTCCTCTTTAGAAACTCTATGCCCATCAAATAGTAACTGGTTCTCTGTATTTTAGAAATAGGACTGGTTCTCTGTATTTTAGAAACAAATGACCACTTATAGCTACTTTCGAAAATGTTGAAGCAGGTTTTGAATAGGAACTTTACAGTGTCTAGGCTTCCTGTGAGCCTCCTGAAGTGCTTATTCAGATTTTACCCTGTGAAATTCTTCATGTGAATTCTTGAACTTATGCCAATCTCTCCCTAAGACCTCTGTAGGTATTGTCTTCTAATGTTATTTGTATCTAATCAGATTAATGTCATTTAGAATTTTTCCTCTTCATTAAACAACATTGAGACCCGGAAGAAAAGTTAAAATATATATATAGGAAATTAAGAATAAAAATCAAACACATGGAATAAGGGAACTTTTGTTCTAAAGATTACAACTAAAGTTAGGGCTATGTAGTATAAAAATGTACATTCCTGTATAAGTAAAACCAAAATGTATAAGTAAAATGGAAAAGCTTTAAAAAATTGAGGTCTATTTACTTGTTTCATAAAACTCCTAAAATTTACCTAAGCAAATAAAGCACACATACATTGTACTTTGATTTCCTTGAGTTCCAGGTACAAACTACCACCAACTAGTATAAACGTATTATCTCAAGAGTTTTAGTGGCTGACAGGAAAATGAAAGGTATTGGCATGGTTCTACCGCCATCTTTGCAAGATTTTTTTTTTCCTTTCTGCTCCCTAGCTTCCGGTGCTTGTCTGTACATCTAGGTATTTATTGTTTCGTTTGAAACCTGACTCCAGTCTCTGCCTCCCTCATCACATGTTGATCTCTGAAGCTTAGGTGTCCAGGTTCCCTTCAGCTGAAACACTGTCTATTCTACCTCACACCATGTTCTCTTAAAAACATGCCAAGTCATTGAGCTAGGATTCATCCTAATGCAGCACCACTTGATTATACCTTCTAGGATTCTAAATAAGGTGATATCCAGAGCCACTAGGAATTAAACATAGTTTTTAAGGAGATGATCTGTACCCTACCATTGGTCAAATATTGCAGAAAAACTCCTTACACCAGCTACATTCTAGTTTGCAGAGCAGAAACATGTAGTATGAGGTTTCTGGCCCGGACTTTCGGGCCTAACCTCAAGGTCTAGACCCACAGTCCCGCAGTCCCATAGAGACACACAGAAGCTTCCAATAGTTTTTGGCTGATCAGCCTCAGGCCCACGCATATCACATGCTAGCTCTCTACCCTTATTCTAACCCATGTCTCTTGTTCAGCCATGGGGCTCGGTACCTTTTCTTATGGCATCATAGTTGTCCTTGGCTTCTTCCAGGCCTCTCTCTGGAATTCCCTCTGGTGTTCTGATCTGGCATTCTGTTCTCAGAGTTTTTAGTCTGGTAGCCCCGCCTATACTTCCTGCCTGCCTTTGGCCAATCAGCTCTTTTTATTAAACCAGTGGTTGGGACAATTATTTAAAATGAAACAACACAACCTCCCACATATCCCCCTTTCTCTTCTTAAAACAAAAAGAACTCCAAATCTAATATTCTTTCCCCCTATCTGTAACAACCTATAAACAACACTGTAAATAAACACAACCATCCATAATCCATGTTTTGGGAATGTGGGCGTCATTCTCTAGGCTACTTCCTGCTGAATGGGGACGCTGGAAATCCCATAGGAATCCAAAGAAAAATGCAGGATTATGCACAAGTCTTTAGTGGAGTAGTCTCTAAGGCTGGGTCATCTCAGCCAGTCTTCTTGAAATTGTTCTGGATTCAGAGCTCAGGAAACTTCACAGAGGTGTTCTGAAAAGCTGAATCATTTGGTCCATCCATTTCCATTGGAGATTTTTCAGGGGGTCTTCCTCTATCAAACTTTATGTTCTTTATCCAGGAAGAAATCCACAGTCTTTCATTTTCTGTGAAAATAAAAGGAAAACCTCTTCTCCAAAGTAGCGTATCTTTGCATTTCAATTTTAAAGTAAACTCATTTACAAAATATATAGGTTGAATTACTCTAACAATATTTATAATCAACTGTCTTTTAGCAGCTTTTACTAAGTCATTTTCAGTCAAGAAGCTTAAAGATAAGACAGTAATATACAGTATCCAGACATTCTTTGTATTTTCCGTCTTTACTTGGCTTTTATTTCTTTATTTATTTATTTATTTATTTATTTATTTATTTATTTATTCTATTTCTTTAAGGGCTTTCTCTACCTCTTTTTTCTTTCTTTACGCCTATGTATATATATTTTCAAAACACTCTTTACCACTTAGACTTGTTTTTTTTAAAAAAACTGTCTTTACTATATATTTATTTCTTAACTTTTTCTGTCTCTGACCACACCTTTGCTTGTCTAGGGTGATTGACTCCACCCAGATTCTATTTCTTCTGTTTCTGAACACACCTTTAATCTGCCAGGATTAAAGGCTGGTATGATGGGTGGATGGCTCCACCCAGCTCCTAGTTTAATTTTATAGAATTTATCTTTTTAACCCAGGTAGTCTGGGAATTTTAGGGTCCATATAATTATCAAGTAAAGCTTTGCCATCTGCTACTCATTAACTCCATTTAAGTGTTAGGTAGCAGGGCCTCTTTAAAAACTCACAAGTATTTTGCTTCTAATGCTGAATCAGGAAGCTTCTCTTTAAAAAGCCAAGCCTCAATTTGTTTCCAGCAAACAGAGCTGATCCATGAAAACATCAACACTTGAAAGCCGTCTTTGATTCTGTTCCCTTTTGGCCTTTTGAACAGAAACCTTAAATACATCACTTATAACCTTTTCCTTATATTGAGGGTCCTGTGAGACTTCAGGAGCCAGCCATTATATACTTTAAATTGTACTCCAAAAGCCCGCTATTGTAGCTCAAGCCCATGTGCCTCACCAGGGCATCTCTGTACCACGGCTCATGTGAGAGACACAATTCAGAGGCTGCTTTGGCTCTAGACCATTTTTTAAGCTTTCTATGGCTTTTTATGGGTATATTTGCCACACGTTGGGCTGCCATTTGTAGTATGAGGTTTCTGGCCCGGACTTTCGGGCCTAACCTCAAGGTCTAGACCCTCAGACCCGCAGTCCCATAGAGACACACAGAAGCTTCCAATAGTTTTTGGCTGATCAGCCTCAGGCCCACGCATATCACATGCTAGCTCTCTACCCTTATTCTAACCCATGTCTCTTGTTCAGCCATGGGGCTCGGTACCTTTTCTTAAGGCATCATAGTTGTCCTTGGCTTCTTCCAGGCCTCTCTCTGGAATTCCCTCTGGTGTTCTGATCTGGCATTCTGTTCTCAGAGTTTTTAGTCTGGTAGCCCCGCCTATATTTCCTGCCTGCCTTTGGCCAATCAGCTCTTTTTATTAAACCAGTGGTTGGGACAATTATTTAAAATGAAACAACACAACCTCCCACAGAAACAAGTTGGGAAGTGTTTTTAAAAATAATCTTTTGTGATCTCAATTGTGCTTGGGTTGTTGGTTGTAATTCTAGCACTTAGGAAGCTGAGGCAATAGTTTTGTTAATTTGAAGTTAATATGAGCTGCATATTGAGAGCTTGAGGACTTCATTGAAAGTCCTCTAAAACAGAATGTCTTGCACAAACTTCCAACAAGCTAACATCTGAGCCTCAGTAAAAATCAAAATATTAGGTTTCTGTGGCATTTAAGACAAAATCACTAGATATTCAATTATTCATTTGAGCATAAAACCAATAAGAGATAAGTGATAAAGAATGCATGATTGCCACTGGAAACTGATAATCTAGAAAAGAGCCAGGTAGCTAGAACTTACTGTGGATTCTAATAAAAATTACTTTAAAAAGGAATACTTCTAAAATTTCATCCACATACACAGAGATTCTTGATCATATCTTGTTGTTGCTTTTTACCTTTTGGCCTGTTACTCAGTTCCCAAATAAATGCACTCAGTCTCATTCTTACTTACGAGTGCCCTGACTTAGCTTTGCTTGTTTCTAACCAGACTTCCATCTTCCTTTGGTGTCTGGGCTTTTGTCTTTTCCTATGCTATTTGCCTTTACTTCTGACTCTTGCTCTGTGGCTAGGAGGTTCACCCCAAGTGTCCTCTCTCCAGCTTCCCTTGCTCCTCCTTCTTCCTTTGCTTTTCCTATTTATTTTCTGCCCAAAGCCCCGCCCCCCATTTCTCTCCTGCTTGCCTATTGGCCATTCAGCTCTTTATTAGACCAATCAAGTGTTTTAGGCAGGCAAAATAGCACAGCTTCACAGAGATAAACAAATGCAACATAAAATAACGCAATACATCTTTGCATCACTAAACAAATGTCCCACAGCATAAACAAATGTAACACATCTTAAACTAATATCCTACCAACAATATCAATCACTCACTTATCCATTGCAGCTTTCCTCAGGTTCCTCCACTACAGTTTCTTTGAAATAGCACCAATATGTTTCCTATATGTTTCTTAGAGTTTTCTCTCACAGGAAGTAGAATAATGAGTCAGATATAGAAAATTCCCAGAAAGCAGTTAGAGATTTCAAGCTATGTGATGAAGACAGAATGAAGGCATCCTTTCTGTCATACAGAAGAACATTTTCTATACTACAGCTTTTTTCTTCCAGTGTTGTGGATTTCCTCTGTTGACCATGCCCACACTCACAACAATAATGGCATCATTTACCACATCCACCCTCTCTCCACAGATTTCAGTTCTCTGGTCAACATTTATCTTTTGTCTTTGTCGATACAGCCACAGTTATAGATATTTAAGTTTGATATCTCCAATGCATTGTTAATCTAGTCCTGTTTGGCTTCTGCTCAGTTCTTCTAAAATTAATTATTTTATCAGAAAACTCTTGTTAAATAAGTCCATCCTGGTTTTAGATTACTTATGTCCCCTTAAATCTCAAAGTGACAATTTTATATATTCCCATAAAATTTGCATATTATTTTACCTTGGTATATTATATTATCTCCAGTCCTTACTTTTTTCTCTCCTTTTATATGTTTTAATTTATATTTTTCCCTCACTTTTATATGCTTTCCTAAATCCACTAGTTAATAATTTATCTTATCTTACTGACAAAGTAATTTATTTTCTTCCAAGGAAAAAGCACTCATTTCTATATTAATGACTCCCCAACTATGACTCCAATTGAAGTTTCTCTTCAGTTTCAGGTTTGTGTTTTCATATGGATGGCTTATTGTTAACAGCAAATTTAACGTGTTATTTCACACTTCTTTTCTTCCTGTATTTGACATTATAATTTCTTGTAGCACTCTATGTATCAAGCATGTAAGTCATCACGATAGGAATTTAGCCTAATACTTCCTATCCCTGTCTTTTCATTTTTCATACCCATATTATATCACCTTTATTTGCTTTTTTTTAGTTTCTTTTGCAATTCCAAAGATTGGGGTTTAATTTAGAACCTTATTAATGAAAAGCAAGTGCTCTACTATTAAGCTCCATCCTCAGACTCTCATATTCTTCACTTCACACTAATATCACTGCTATAGTTGTGCCTAGTACATCACTGAGCCCTTTCTAAAATAATTCAAGTTTATTTATGTATATCTTCTACTATCTGTCTATGGGGTTAAGGAAAGTTGATTCCAACTTCAGATTAAGGGTCAAGACCTTATTGACAATCTGACTATAGCCACTGTATTTTACTTAATATAGACTTATTTAGGAACTCAAGTCAAAATGACTGTTCATAATATTGCAATTATTACTCTTCCAGATATGGATATTTATCAAGATTTATTCCAACAGATTGAGAAAAATCTAACCTTCTCACTTTTCTTCTGGATAAAGGGGCTTTTCTCCCACTTCATTAAATCAATGGTACTATTACAGCAGCAGCTATTAACGATGTTTTCCTTAAGCTTCTTTATGATTCTGTCATCCACATAATATTTATACACAGCTGTTATAGAATTTCAGGCCTTTTATTTACAATAGTAATACATCTTTCATTGACCAGAACACAATAAAGGATACTTATAATATTATGTTGTTATACACATATTCATATTTTTATATATTCTATACTTTGGCACTTTAATTAAAACTTTATTTAAAAACTTAAAATTATACTTCAATTTCATTCACCTTTGTAATACTGCTCCCATTGCAAAAATACAGCAGATGTGTTTTTGGTCTATCTTCATTGCTCATCCTACAATCTAATGTAAAACCTATGTTTATATAAACATTTTTAAATATGTTTTCTTTTGGAAATAAATTAGAGTTTTCTATAACAAATGCTCCTGAGACTAAGGTGACAGTATTAACAGAATATACACTTTCTACTTAAAGAATACAAATCATTAATTTCTATAACACTCTACACGACAAACTTACCAACAACCAGAGAGCTCCTGTGCTACCAATTCTTCACAAGAGTCTTGATTGATTTTACAGTTTTTCTGGTTGTTCTCCTGAGGAGAACTTCAATTGAACAAATGCCTCCATAAGATTTGGCTGTGGGCAAGCCTGTTGGAGATGTTCTTAATTAGTAATTGAGGAGAGGAGAGCCCAGCCTATTGTTGATGATACCATATTTGACCTGGTGATTCTAGGTTTTATAGAAGTGGTTCTCAATTATCTTAATGTTTTGACCCTTTAATACAGTTTCTCATGTTGTGGTGACCCCAACCATATAATTATCTCCATTGCTACTTCATAACTTTAACTGCGATGCTGTTAGCAATCACGATGTAAATATTGGTGTTTTCTGACGGTTTTAGGCAACCCGTGTGAAAGAGACATTTGACCCCCCAAGTTGGGAAACACTGTTCTATAGGGAATAAAGCTAAGCAAGCCACAAAGAACGAACTGGTAAGCATTTTTCTTCCATGGCCTCTGCATCAGCTCCTGACACCAGTTTCTTGTCCCATTTATTTTCTATTGTGACTTCCTTCAATGATGAGGAAGGATAAGAAAAATAAATCCTATCTTCTCCAACTTGCTTTTGGTCATAAGAATAGGGATTCTAACTAAAACAGAACTTTAATTGAATATTAACAGTATTTTTGAATTTCTATGATTCCACTACTTTTAATTAATTGGAGAACATTTCATGGTCTTACAGGGCATTTGTTTTTCCTTTATAGTTTGTCTTTCTTTTAGGATTTGGCTATTGCTTAGTAAATTTTAGCAGTACTAATATTTTATATGCATTAATATATTCAATGTTGCTATAGACTCAGGCAAAGAGTACCCCTGTCTTTGGGTTGAGCTTTGCAAAGTCCCCCTACATTGTGTCTCCACTTCAGGTCCAACTCTCCCCAATGAATAAGGAATCCATGAAATAAAGAAGTGTGCCAACAACTCCTGAAACTTGGCACTTTTAAGAAATCAGCCTTGAGATCCTATTTCCTTAACCCACAGTGTCTGTTTCCTCTTCCTTAAGTCCATCAGCTGAATGAAAACAGATGAGCAACCATGTGTGCTCATTCAAGCTGGTGTGGTCAAGGGACAAATATTTGCTGGAAGGCAGTGGCTCCACCCTAGCTTCGGTCAGGAGGCCTGGTGTGCTCATAAAAAGTACACTCACAAAAAAGAAAGAAAGAAAAGAAAGCCCGAAACAATGAGAAAATGTCTGCTAAAAATGGACTATAAAATTGAACATAGAAATAAATAGTAAGTATTTTTGAAATGTCCAGTAATTACCGTCAGGTAATTACAAATACAAACTACTTTGATATTCTGTTTCGCCTGGCCATTATCAAGAAAGCAAATGACAGAAATGTTATTATGGATGCAAAGAATACTGTACACTGTTGGTGCAAATTAAACTAGTGAAGCCACTACAGAAGCCAGTACAGAAGTTGCCAGAAAAAATTATCAAGTTATTCATCAACACCACTCCTGTGCATGTGCACAAAGGCTGCAATGATGCAGATACATCAATGGCCATGTTTGATGCAGTGGTTGATACAGACATAAAGCTGGATGTCTCAGGTGGCCTTCAATATACCCTGGAATCCCAGAGAAATGGGCTTTAAGGCCAATGAAGGAATGAACTTGCCCTCTAGAACAAGCGCAAACAGGTTAAGAGTGAGAGCTTCCTTCTCCCAAGTCCATTGTATGGGTTGCCACAATAGTATGGCCAGATTAAGGTTGGTTTCCCCGCATTAAATGACCCAGATTTAGGATGGGTCTTAACATATAAGAGGAAACAAATCAGGAAAAATCCAGAAGCTTTGATTTTAATTAATTTCAGATGTGGTCAAGTTGACAACCAAGAGTAGCCATTACAGGTCTAAAGCTGTTAAGTTGACACACAGTCATAGTTTCTTATGTAATGACTAATTTCCAAGTTAAAACAATATCTAGGTTATAATTAATTACACCTAACATGACATGATTACCTCAAGTACAACTACAAAGTCATTATGTATTTAACCACGTCATAATAACACCTAAAGAGATAACTATCCCATATACAACAGCAAACACATTATAGATTTTAGAATAGGTGGTACTGTCCCTTAAGGGACATTCTTTTAGGAGCTCATAACTTAAATATAATAGCCACTGATATTATCTCAATTGATGTTACATTACGTGTTCCAGAAATCAAGAGAACAAAATTTTGTGCACAAACATTTTTTTAGCAAAATACAACAGAAATACATTTGTGCAACTGTGAACAGTTAGTATTTATTCATACCTTTCTATTTAAGTGTTATATAGTAACATTTTCTGTCATTTGTTTCCTATACTACCTATTATTATTATTATTATTATTATTATTATTATTATTATTATTGCTTCCACCCTAGGCAGGAATTGCTTCTTTTCTTGAAGGAACAGCCCATACCTTCATTCCTGTTCTGCTTCATCTTACTTGTGTTGGGTTGTGGTGGTTTCCTACTGATCTTAATCAAAGTATAAGGTAACATCAAGATATTGGGGAAAAGCTGAAAGATCATAGAGACAGAGGCATAAAACAGCACTGCTTCTCACACAGCCAACTCCTCAGGCAAAAAGGAGTTTGACCTTGTCTCCATGAATCCTTGGGCTGAATAGGGGAAGTAAGTAAAAGGAAGTGTTGGGCAAAAAGAAAAAGGGGGAACTCTGTCTGCCTTGCCTTAGGTACCTTTCCCTGTGCTGCCATTTTACTTCCTGGTTTAAACTCCTAGTGCTGGAATTAAAGGTATGTGTTTCTCAAGTAAGTAAGCACTCTAGTAAAAACAAAGTATTATTCTTTCCTTGAGTGAATGGTCCAGTATAATCAGCTTGCCAGGTCACTGGCTGGTCAACCTGAGATATAATGCCATACAGGGAGCTTAGTTTGGGTCATTGCTGTTGGCATATCTGGCACTCAGCAGCAGTTGTATTCAAGTGGAAGTTCATGTTATGAAGCCCATGCATAATTTCTATATTTGACACCATGGCTACTTTGTTCATGTGCCCATTGCATAACAGCAGGAATGGCTGGAGAAAGAAAATGACTGGACAATCTATCTATTTAATTACTAAAATTTTATTCTGCTTAAGTCACATTTTGACGAGCATTTAAATGGGACACAAATATCCGCATCTGTCATGCATGTAGAGAGACCTGCCTACATAACACTCCCACAGATATCTTTCTTACCAATTTTGTAATCATGTTCTTCACTAGTGCCTACTTAATCATCCAGCCAATCCAATGCTTACATTAAATAAAATGAAAGTAGGTATTAATTACTTGTGAGGAAGGGAATAAGGTGGTGAGGAGTGATTATAGTAAAATTGTCAAAAAATATGAAAGTTAATTTTAAAAAGATAATCTAAAGCATATACTCTATTGTAACTATGTGATATAAAATGCTAAACACTGTCTCTTTTACCCACCATGATTGTTACTGTTAGCATGTATCTATGTCTGCTCTTTAATTGGCCAAGTTTCTCATAGTGAACAAGTTTCCATTGAGCCCCATTATTTCTTGTCCTTCCTTTCGTCTTTCCAAAATCATTTACCCTTCCTGAAGAACATCTTCACAAGTTAAGTGCTTTGGTTTCCCTTTCTGTTTCTGTGATTAGTTCTATGACCAAACAAAGGAGGAGCCAGGGTATGTGCTCAGGTAGGAAGCTGAAGAGAAGTGAAGCAAACCCCACCAAGGAATGCTGCTTACAGGCTCGCTTTTCACAGCTTGCTCAGATCCACTTGCTGATGGATGACACCATGCAGAGTAGGCTGGGCTCTCCTGCATCAATCATTAACCAGGAAGACATTTCTCAGTTGAAATTCTCTTTTCCAGGTGACTCTATTTTGTGTCAAGTTAACAAAGCTAAGCAGCGCCTTCAGAAAGAAAGTTTTGCAACCATCTTACATTCTATTTATGTATTTATTTTGGAAAAAACGAATATTTGGTTGAGAGTGAAGGCACTTCATAGGTAGAGGAAGGCAAATAAATCTCTTTGAATTCAAGTATATAGCCTGCTCAACTTACAAGTCCCAAGATAATCCCTGCCATAAACAAAACAAAATAATAAGGAAAAAAAGTCAATTTGTTTATTATCCTCACACCTCAAAGACTTTTTATAGTATGCTAACCTTCAATTATATGTAAATGTCTTTATTTCAAATATAACCTGAACTAATATGGATTACTTCAAAAGTTATACCTTATTTATTTTAAGAGAAAGGGCAACAAAAAAGCTATTGTATCAACTTTACATGATAGTACTTGGGATTTAAAATTTGCTGAACAGACTTCTGATATAATTATCATGCAGTGGTTCTCACCCATAGAGATGAAAATGCTTGGTCCCATCTATGGACCTTTGTGGTCTCAAAGCCTTGAACATTGATATACAGTATTGCAAGTGAGTTCATATATTGCACAGGCTACTTACTGAATTCACTGCAAAGTATCTAGAAGCATCTTAGCACCTTTAAGATTATTCATTACATTGTTAATTTTTTATTTATTGATTTTTTATTCTAGCAATGATATACTTTTTACACAATTTGGAAAGCATTCTAGAAAGCAGTTCTCCTTTTCACTCTAAACACTTTCTTAATATCTTCCTTTTCCCATAATCCACTTGTAATATGCTACTTGTATTTCTATCCATTGTTATTGAAGATTCTATCATCTCCTGTTACTAACATTTTATTTTCAAAGCACAGCCGCATAGATTTCTTTCACAAGAGAAGATGTAGAATTGAGGATATTGAATAGAAAGGTGGCTCAGCAGGTGAAAACACTTGCCATACAAGCCTATACTATAGTATACTAAGTTTGTGTTAGTATACATACATAGACAAATACATGCATTCATACATTATTGTGCAGGAGACTTCTTTAGTAGCCCTAGAACAAGAATCAAAGGACAATGGTGAGACTTTAAAATCAACAATAGAGATGACAAAATAAAGGATCATCTAAATTTTGTCCTCAGAACCTACTTTAAAAAACAAAAGCAAAAACAAAATTAAGAAACAAAAAGTCAAACCAGATTAAAAAATATCAATATTATTCAATGACTGGAATCTACAACTTGAGCACTCCTATGGCAAGATAAGAGATAAAAACAGGAGAATCAGACAGAAGCCTCGAGGCTGGCTAGACTGGTACACAAGATGTCTGTGAAAATTAAAAGACCTTGCCTCAAAACAGAGGTATGAGACTCAACTCTTGAAATGTTTTTCTCTGATCTCCACATGCACACACCCACTCCTAATATTCAACTTAATCCAACACAAAAATAAATACTTTGTAAAGGTCATTACTTTCTCCTATATGGCATTTCTACATAGCAGTCCATACTAGAAACTGGAAATTTATGTCTGGGGCCATTATATTTCTCTCTTCAGTATTTCTAAAGTCTGCCTATAGCTTTTGCTTCATGCATGCACACAAGCATACACACAAACACATGCACACACACATGCACATAAAAACACACATACACACATGCACATAAACACAAACACATACACACATGCACATAAACATACACACATGCACATAAACACATACACACACAAAGCACAAACAAAACAATTGAAATAAAATGACTCCTAATGCCATTCTCCCATACTCATAAGTCTACATCTTGCTCAGCCATCATTAGAGAAACTTTCTCCTGTAGCAATTGAGTACAAATGCCAGGCCCACAGCCAGACACTGTGCAGAAAGTGAGAGACCCTGCAACATTCAGCCCTTGAAGTGATCCCCCCCCCCCAAATCCCTTCCCTCAGAGCTCAGGGGACCTCATGGAAAAGGATAAGGAAAACTTGTAAAAACAATAATAATTAAAATATTATTAATGCAAAGAAACAAAAATAAATGAATGTATAGAGAAAATGCTTCTGAGATATACAGCTAAAACAATAAAAAGTGCCTATGTGACTACAACTAGAGCCTTACTATGAATTTTCAATAACTTAGTAAGTTAGCTAAGACATTAATTTATCAACATTTTAAGCCAACACTAAAGTCAGTTTTATAAAAGGTTGTTTCCCACTTTAAAGATGTAGCTGAGGTAAAGGATGCACTTAACTAGATTTGATGATTCTGTATTGAAGTCACAAACGTACAACTAAAAAAGGTTGATTATATAAACAAAAAAGGGAATAGGTTGTTCAAAATATGAAATCTCCAAAGAAAGCAGCTTTATTAAAATTAAAAATAAAAAAAATCATCTGTATTTCCACTTTCAAATGTCTGATTCCTTTTTAAGAATTTTGTGTATGAGAGTGTGTGAATGTGCATGTGTGTGTTTATGTGGGTGTTTGTACATGTTCATATGTGCATGTGCGTGTATAAAGAAACCCACCATGTATATGTATGTGACAGCAAAAGACAACCTTAGATGTTGACCTTTGCCTTCCTCTCTGGTGATGCAGGGTCTCTCCTTTGTTACCGCTACATGTGCCAGGCTTCCATGCATTCATGTGTCTCCACTCTATACCTCATGTTAGGAAAGATAAGACTACATACATAGACATGGCACCACGTCTGCCTTTTCATAGGCTGCAGTGGTCCAAATAAAGGTTCAAATACTTGGGTGACAGAATACACATCTCTCAACCTTCCTATTAGTTTTTAAAAGTATCATTTATTTACTAAATTCTCTTATCCAGTCCTGATATATTTTTCCTAGGATTATTTAGAAGAAGGCAATGCACTTGGTTTTAAGCAAAGAATCTGAGTTTTTGTTGACATGGTAGTTCCCTTCTTTGTCATTGCTCTGAGTTAGTTTGTGAGCCAAAGGGTATGTTCTGATGCAGCAAAAACCTATTTTTCTTTTCACCCACAAATCAACTCATAATTTTTGTTGTAATTTTTGTTTCTATTCAAGAAAGAGAGAGAAAAGAGCAAATACAGAATGAGATCTCAACGTGTTAATACATATTACATGTATATTCAAAGAGAATATTATTTTTTAACATTAACTATATACTCACATTCAAATCCTATCTAGATTTAAGAATGCTTTAATAGTTGTCTCTTTGGGTTTTCCCATCATGACCTTGACCCCTTTGCTCATATAACCTCTCCTCCCTCTATTCGAATGACTCTCTACTTCCATCAGTTGCTGGATGAAGGTTCTATGATGACAATTAGGGTGGTCATCCACTTGATTACATGGGAAAACAGCTCAGGCACTCTCTCCACTGTTTGGAGTCTTAGATGTTTACTTATTGTTTACTGGGAATGTCTCTATACTGAGAGGAGGGGCTTAGTTCTACTGCAGCTTGATATGCCAGTCTTTGTTGATATGATAGACTTTAGAAAACATGGGAAACCTTACCCTCTCTGAGGAGCTTATAGGGTAGTGGAGGTAAGGATAGCAGGAGGGAGGCAGTGGAGTGAGTGGTGGGAGGGAGGGAGGGAGACTGTGGTTGGTGTGTAAAATGAAAAAATAACTTGTAAATAAAATTTTTTTAAAAGAATGGTGTAAAAGCTATAATTTAATAATTTAAAATGAATTCATACTAAATTCTGCATCACATACATAAAATTATGTTTTAAAATCCTAATCTATGGCTAGCAGATGGCTGAGCAGATTAGGGTGCTTTTCCACAGAGCTGATAATTTGAGTTTAATCCTCATAGCCCATGAGCTGGTTTGAGAAAACTGACTCCTGAGAACTACTCATATATGAATGATGGCAGGAACACATGTTGTTCCTACCATAAAACTAAGAAAAAATTCCTAATCCGTAAAACATGACCAGAAATATCTCATAAGAGTATTCTTTATTGTTGAAATGAAGATCCACATAGATATTTTATAGTATATTTTCTCTTCTAAGTTATAGCCTGGCCACAAAACTTACGAAATCTTCAAAGGATAGGCTACTGTTCTGAGAACTCAGATCCTTACAGGTTCTCCAGTCCTGCAGGTTTAAACCAAAAAGAGTCAGTCAATTTTCACATAAAACTAGTTAATAGATTTTTATACTGCACATTCAATTTAAGGAGCGTGAGTATAGTGATTGTTTCCTGCTCCTTTGCCTGCTATGGTCCTGGATGAAGCCACCCTTCTCCACAAGGTCACATGAAGGTTAAGACTTCTCCCAGAGAAACAGCAGATAAAACTGGTTTATGTGCTCTTCTTATAAAAAATCATTTTGTATAGTATTTGGAAAATACAACTAAATAATGTGTAATAATATATGAAAATAATATATGAAAATCACATAATTTGAGAAAAATTTCACACATTAACAGATACATTTCTATATTTATGTGCTAATTTTTCTTCACAAATAATAGTTGTGAAGAACACAGGAAATGTGTTCTTGTGTTCATGACAATTGATTTAGGTTATCAAGCACATTAATAAAACTCAAGTGACTGTAAAACATAGAGATATGTGATGACATTAAATTTCATGTCTTCTAAACTAAAAGGCAGCAAAATGTATACTGCCAATTTCTGGAGTAATTTCTTTAGGCCAAATCATCAATGAACATAATTTTTACTCAAAGGTTAAAAAGATACATTTTTGAAAGTTTAATTTGGTTTTAACTTAAAATTTCATATAATCTATAGTGAAATATCTAATTTAATTTATAGGATTATTGAAAAATGACTACCATTGTGTCAAATGAAATGTAACAGAAAGATACCAGGGGCTGGAGAGATTTCTCAGACTCTATGGATCAAGACTGATGATTTTAGCTTAGTCCCTTTAGACTTCTACATGGTAGAAGAAGAGAAAAATTCTAAATCCGACTGCTTTACTACCCACACATGCCAGGGGACACACATACACACATACACATTCAAACAGGCACACACAAGTATACATAACACACACTTAAATAAATAAATAAATAAATAAATAAATAAATAAATAAATAAATAAACAAATAACTAAATAAATAAATAAAATTTAAAGGTTCTCAACTTCATTTCACATCATATATGTGTGGGATGAAGTTGAGAATCATACGCTATGAGAGAACATGAGACAGGTTGGGAATGAAGGGTAGACATAATATTTTATTGTATGTATGTGTGAAATTCTCAAGGGTAAAGCAGAACTCTTTAAATACAATCCAAGAAACTTATTAATCCTATATTGCCTATGTGCAGTAACTAATAGGGAAACCTTTCAGGGTCCAACTACGTATATTTTTAACAACATTTCCACTCAAAATCATCTTTCAATCGTTATCTTCTTATTAAAAAGCACTAAGTGTGCACTCTGTTCCCCAGATCCTATCCTCTCATCTCACCTTAGTTATGCACAGAGCACCTACTGCAGTCTTCCCTGTCCCCCTGCTGCATCTCTAGTGAATCAGACTCCCCCCAGCTTCCTTTTTTCCACTTTCTGCTTTATTCCGGCTCCCAACTCCAGCAGGCCCTCCCCACTAACCCTCAGACCAGTCCTGCAAAAAAAAAGAAAAACAGGTAGGCTGTCCATATAGATTATCTCCTCTCCTTCTGTTACTCTAGATCCAACCTCCCTATCTCATATCCAGCACTATACCAAAATATCTGGGGTAACCTATGTTCATTGTTTTCTCCAAATCAAGGGAAATAAAATAAACAGATTCTGGTTGGACATTCCATTCTCCTCCTTCCTGTGAACCTCAGATTCCTTGTCTATCCTTATTTTATGCATCAGCTGCAATACCCAGAAATACACTCTACCTGGAACATTCAGTGGCCATAATAATCATGTCTAAAGAAAGTATTCTACCAGTCAACACCTAAGCATCAAACTCTTTGAAAACCCACAGAGGAAACAGAAATTAATTTAAAAACACCTACACAATAAAGACAAATCAAGAAATCAGAGCAGTGAACTAAAATTATCACAATCACAGATGCCTGGACACCAGTGTAAAGCACAATCAATAGCCAGGGCATTATGTCCAGCTATGCTACCACAGCCGGCCTTGAATATACCAATATTTCTGAAGCACAAGAAAAAGGTTAACAAATGATATGAGTATGATAGGGGTCCTCAAGGAGGAAATGAATAAATCCCTTTTAAAAATCCAGGAAAAATCTAACAAGCAGTGTAAGGAAAGGAAAACAGTTGTTCCAGACCCAAAACTGGAAATAGAACTAACCAGGAAAACCCAAACTGAGGGAATTCTGCAACTGAAAAATTTAGGAATTCAAACAGGAACTACAGAGGCAAACTATCTCAGAAGAATATAAGAGATGGAAGAGAAAATCTCAGGCATTGAAGACAAAATAGAAGGAGTTAATACAGCAGTTAAACAAAACATTAAATTAAAAAAATGCCAGACACAAAACATCCAGAATATATGGGACACCATCAAAAGATAAAATCTAACACTGATATGAATAGAATAATGAGAATATTAACCTATGAAAGGCTTAGATACTAATTTTAATAAAATCATAGAAGAAAAATTTTCTAATCTAAAGAAGGACATGAACGTAAAAATAAAAGAAGCATACAAAACACCAAATAGATTGGACCAAAAAAGAAAGACTCCTGGCCACATAATAATAAAATCTGCATTAAAAGTATTAAATATTAAAGAATATTAAAAGCTGCAAGAGAAAAAACCAAATAACATAAAAAACAGACCTATTAAAATTACACCTGACTTCTCAATGGAGAGTCTAAAATCAGAAGGTCATAGATAGATGTACTTCATACTCTAAGGGACAACAGACACCAGCCCAGATGACTATACTCAGCAAAGTTTTCAATCACCATAGATGGAGAAAGTAAGATATTCCACAATAAAGTCAAATTTAAACAGTATTTATGTACAAACCCTACAGAAGCTGCTAGAAGGAAAACTCCAATCTAAAGAGGTTTACTACACCCATGGAAATAGGAAATAAATATCTCATACCAGAAAAACCAAAAGAAGGAAAATGCACACACACACACCATCAGCACCACTAGCCACCACCAATATCACCAACCACCACCACCACCACCACCACTAACCAACACCTCCAACAACCCCCACCATTGCTCACTGATAATTCTCAACATTAGTGGTCTCAATTCTCCAATAAAAAGTCAGAAACTAAATAATGGTTATAAAACTAGGACCAATATTTCTACTGCGTTTAAGAAATACCTTTACTAAAGGGTTAGTAAAATATATTCTAAGCATATGGATCTAAGAAGCAAGCTGGTTGTAGTCATTTTAACATCTAACAAAATAGACTTCCAATGAATGCTAACTAAAAGAAACAGGAATGGTATTACATAATCAGCAAAGGAAAAAAATCCACCAAGATGGCCTTTTAAGTATTAACATCTATGCCATAAATGGAAGGGCACCCTAGTTTGTGGAAGAAGCACTACTACCATTTAAACCATTCCTTCCATCCTATCATAACCACCATGAATTAAAGCTGATATCAACAACAATAGAAACCTTACAAACTCCTGGAAACTGAAATAATTTCTACTGAAAAAGGGGGGACCAAGACAGAAATAGGAAAGGAATCGAAGACTTTCTATAATTCAACATGTCTTAATTTCAGTTTCTATTCCTGTGAAGAGACTCCATGGCTATGGCAACCCTTATAAGGAAAACATGTAGCAGGGACTGGCTTACAGTTTCATAAGTTAATCTATTATCCTCATGGCGAGAAGCATGGAGACATGCAGGAATTCAGGGTGCAGAAGGAGGAGCTGAAAGTTCTACGTTTTGATCTACAGGCAGCGGAAGTAAAAACTAAGCTGTGGGATACTGCTCTTGTACACTGTAAAGAATTGTCACTAGTACTGGTTTAATAAAATACTAACTGGCCAATAGTCAGGCAGGCAGTAGGGGTGGGACAACTAAACCAGGAGAATTTGACCTCATAAAACTGAAAAAAAAAATTTGTAAGGCAAGGTACACCTTCATTTGGATAAAGCATCAGCCTATAAAAAGGGAAATTATTTTTACCAACTGCATATCTAATGGAAAACTAATATCAAAATATATAAAGAAGTCAAGAAGCTAGGTATCAAAACCCTAAATAACACAATTAAAAATGGGTACAGATTTAAACAGAGAATTCCCAAAATAATAAATTTAGAAGGCTGAGAAACATTTAAATGTCCAACAGCCTTAACCATCAGGAAATTACAAATCAAAATGACTCTGAGATTCCATTTTACACCTGTCAGAATGGCTTAGGTCAACAACACAAGTGACAGCTCATGCTTTTGAGGATGTGGTATAAGAGGAACACTCATCCATGGCTGGGGAGAGTGCAAGCTTGTACAGCCATTATGGAAATCCATGTGGTGGACATTCAGAAAGATGGGATTCAGTCTACCTAAGGATCCAGCAACACCACTCTTGGCACATACACAAAAGATACATATTCTTACTACAAGGGCATTTCCTCAACTATGTTCATAGCAGCATTACTCATAATAGCCAGAATCTGGAACAACCTAGATGCCCCTCAACTGAAGAATGGATTTAAAAAAATGTGCTACATTTACACAACGAAATACTAATCAGCATTAAAAAACAAAATGACATCCAAAAATGTGCAGATAAATGGATAGAGCTAGAAAATATCATCCTGAGTGACATAACACATACACAGAAAGATAAACATTGTATATACTCATTTATAGGTTTATTTTAGACCTAAAGCCAAGGATAAACAGGCTAAAGTCCACAACTTCTGAGCAGCTTGGTAACAAAGAGGAACCTAAGAGAGACATCCATAGATCTCTGTGGGAAGGGGAAATAGATAAGATAGCCTAAGTAAATTGAGACCATAATAGAGAGGGGTCAAAGGAAGATTGGAAGAGAACACAAGGGAAGGGATGGTAGAGTTGGGTAAGGGATACAGAGAGAGAAAAATAATATAGACATCTTGATAGAGGAAATAGCTCCAAAACTCACAGAGATGGCTCGGCTAAGACTTCAAGCAATAATGGAGAGGGCACCTAAACTAGTCTTCCCCCATAATCAAATTGATGACCACCGTAATTGTCATTACAGAACCTTGATCCAACAGCTTTCTGAAGCGGTTACAGAGATCCACATCTAAGTATTGGGTCAAGTTCCCAGTCAAGCCAAAGAGAAAGAAGAAAGATTATATGAGCAAAGGGGTCAAAAGCATGATGAGGAAACCCACAGAGACAGCTGACCTGAGCTACTGGGAGCTCACTAACCAAAGTGAAAGCTGTGAAACCCGAATGAGACTGAACTAAGCCTTTTGAATGTGGGTGAGAGTTAAATGGTGTGAGTAGTTCATGGGGCCTCTGGCAGTGGGACCAGAATCGATTCTGCCTATGGAGGAACACCTCACTCAACCTTGATACTGAAGGTAGGAGCTTGGTCCTATCTCAACTGGATATGCCACAGTGCATTGACTCTTTCTGGGAGTCTTTACCATCTCTGAGAAATGGATGGGTGGTATGAGGTTGGGGGAAGCTGAAGGAGGACTGGGAAGAGGGAAGGGAAGTGGGACAATGGTAGATTCATTAAAAAAAAATAATAAATAGGAAAAAATAAATGCATTATGTTTACACAATGAAGTGTTGCTCAGCTGTTGAAAAATGACATTAATTTTGCATGCAAATTAATGATAGTAGAAAAAAATAATCCGTAAATATGGTATGTGTTCACTTATGTGTTGTTATTAGCCATTAAATCAATGATAATCTGTACCTCGTACTACAAATGGCAGCCCAACGTGGGGTAATGATGCCCACATAAAGCCACAGAAAGCTTAAAAAATGGTCTAGAGCCCAAAGCAGCCTCTGAATTGTGTCTCCTACGTGAGCTGTGGTACAGAGACACCCTGGTGAAGCAGTTGGGCTTGAGCTACAATGGCGGGCTTTTTGAGTGCAATTTAAGGTGTAAAATGGCTGGTTCCTCAAGTCTCACAGGAGCCTCAATATAAGCAAAAGGTTATAAATGATTTATTTAAGGTTTACCTTCATAAGGAGAAAAAGGGAACAGAATCAAAGATGGCTTTCTAGTGTAGATGTTTTCATGGATCAGCTCTGTTTGCCTGAGGCAAACTGAAGCTTGACTTTTTTAAGTGAAGCTTCCTGATTCAGCCTTAAAGGCAAAATACTTGTGAGTCTTTTAAAAGGCCCTGCTGCCTAATACTTAAATAGAGTTAATGAGCAGCACATGGCAGTTTGACTTGGTCTTTATATGGACCCTAAAATTCCCCAGAGTACCTACCTGGGTTAAAAAGATAAATTCTATGAAGTTAGACTAGGAGCTGGGTGGAGCCATCCACCCATACTACCAACCTTGAATCCAGACAGATTAAAGGTGTGTTCAGAAACTGAAAGAAATAGAAGAATCTAGGTAGAGTTAATCTCCCTAGCCAAGCAAAGGTGTGATCAGAAACAGTGGCTGATTAAAGGTGTGGTCAGAAACAGAAAAAGTTAAGAAATAAATATACAGTAAAGATAGTTTTTTTTTAAAAGCCTACATGATTTAGAGTGTGTTGAAAATATAGATACATAGGCTTAGAGAAAAAAATGGAAAGGAATAGAAAGCCTTTAAAAAAGAAATAGAGTAAAATAAATAATAAATAAATGAACAAATAAATAAATAAATAAGCAAGCCACGTAAAAATGGAAGATACAGAGAATGTCTGGATACTGTATGTTATTGTCTTATCTTTAAGTTTCTTGACTGAAAATGACTTAGTAAAAGCTGCTAAAAGACAGTTGACTATAAATGCTGTTGGATTAATTCAAGGTATATATTTTGTAAATGAGTTTACGTTAAAATTTAAATGCAAAGATATGCTACTTTGGAGAAGAGGTTTTCCTTTTATTTTCAAGAAAATGAGAAGCTGTGGATTTATTTCTGGATAAAGAACATAAAGTTTGATAGAGGAAGACCACCTGAAATATCTCCAATGAAAATAGATGAACCAGATGATTCGACATTTCAGAGCACCTCTGTTGAAGTTTCCAGAGCTTTGTATCCAGAACAATTTCAAGAAGACTGGCTGTGATAACCAAGCCTTACAGACTACTCCACTAAAGACTTGTCCATAATCCTAAATTTTCCTTTGGATTCCCATGAGATTGCCAGTGTCCCCATTCAGCAGGAAGTAGCCTAGAGAACAACGCCCACATTCCCAAAACACAGATTATGAATGTTTGTGTTTATTTACAGTGTTGTTTATAAGTTGTTATAGATAAGGGGGGAAAGAATATTAGATGTGGAGTTCTTTTTGTTTTAAAAGGAGAAAAGGGGATATGTAGGGAATTGTGCTCTTTCATGGTAAATAATTGTGCCACCCACTGGTTTAATAAAAAGAGCTGATTGGCCAAAGGCAGGCAGAAAGTATGGGCGGGGCTACCAGACTAGGAAAATCTCTGAGAGCAGAGTGCCAGACAGAGCTCCAGAGAGAAGCTGCAGGATGCAGAGGACAACCATGCAGTTTTAAAGAAAGGTACCGAGCCGCATGGCTGAACAAGAGACATGGGATAGCTTAAGGGTACAGAGTTAGTAAGCTATATGCCTGGGCCTAAGGCTGATCAGCCTAAAACTATTGGAAGCATCTGTGTCTCTGTGGGACTGCGGGACTGTGGGTCTGTGGGCCTAGACCTTGAGGTTAGGCCCGAGGGTCTGGGCCAGAAACCTCATACTACAATAATCAACCTACAATCCATAGACCCAGGGAGGTTATGTATTAAAAGAAAAGGGGGGAACACACAGAATTCCCTGGGATGGAAAAACAGAACAGACTTAATAGGTGGGTGGGGACGGGAAAGGGAGGATCATTAGGAAGTGTGAGCCAACAGAGGGCTAAAGAAGAGAATGAGAGGAGACACAGCTGGGATTGATGGGCATTTGAGGGATGGTATGGAAACCTAGTGCAATCAAAACTCTTTAATTTTTATGAAAGTGATCCAAATGAGGTCCCCTAATAATGGGGAAGGCAAGAGCACATAAATAAGACCATCTCTTGTCTCAAACTAGGCTTCCAATAGCAGGACTGTGCTGCATTCAATTGAGATGTTGACCGAAGTGGTCCAAGTGCTGTTGCTAAGAATAATGGCTCTCTCCTAGAAAACTGACTGCAGCCAACAGACTTGCCTGAGGACAACGTCCACAGCACTGACTGAACATGGCAAAGTCCCGCAGGTGTGTACATGGAGCCTTCACCCCCATATCCTAGTTTCTTTGGTGTGATGAGGTACTCTGTAGGCTATCAAAAGAGAAACCTAAACATCATCAAAGCCACAAAACCTTTCACCTACAATGTGTTCTTCCTGAAAGATATGCTAGGGCAATGATGGCACAGAATTTGTGGGAGTAGGCGACCCCTGTGTGGTTTGTCTTAAGGCCCACTCTGTGAGCCGGAACTCATGCCCAATATGGCTTAGGTGACCAAGAACCAGACACTAGATAGCCCGGAGACCTACGATAAAACTAAACTTCTGCTCTAAAAAATAAACTAATAGAATGACTCCTAATCATATTCTGCTATACTCAACGACCAGTGCCTTATCCAGTCATCATCAAAGAAGCTCCCTCTTGTAACAGAAAGGAGCAGATGCTCAGACCCACAATCAGACATGATGCAGAGAGAGTTCTTGGAACATGCAGCTTTAAAAGTGATGTCTCCATCACATCTCTCTCCTCAGAGCTCAGGGAAACTGGCAGAAGAGAAGGAGGAAAGAATGTAAGACCCAGAGGGGATGGAAAATATTAGGAGAACACGGCTCACTGGATCAACTGGGCAAGGCTCGTGTGAACTCATGGAGACTAAAACAGAAACACAGGGTCCACGTGGGTTGGCACCGTGTCCTCTGCTTATGAATTATAACTTTCACCTTAGTGTTTTCCTGGGACTCCCTCATGAAGAAGTGGGTCTGTGATTCTTGTGACTGCTCTGGGTCTCTTTTCCTTCTGTTGAGTGCCCTTGTCCAGCCCGATGTGGTGGTTTTATATATATCATATATATCATATATATATATGTCATTTTTATATTTTGCTTTGTCATGCTTAGAAACCTGTTCTAGAAAAAGTGCAGCTGGCCTGATGGGAAGGTGGGGACAAACTGGGAGGGGTAGAGAGAGGAGAAACTGTAATCAGAATATTTTGTATGAGGAAAGACTTTGTTTTAAACAAATGGGGGAAAAAAAGACTTACAATATTCTTAAAGATTTATTAATGTGCACGATTACTCTATCTGCTTGTAGTCCTGCGTGCCAGAAGAGGGCATCAGATTCCATTGCAGATGGCTGTAAAGTGTGGTCACTAAGATTTGAACTCCGGATTTCTGGAAGAGCAACTAGTGATTTAAGTGCTACCATGTTTCTCTCTCTCTCTCCTCTCTCTCTCTCTTTCCTCTCTCTCTCTCTCTGTCTCTCTCCCTCTCTCCTATAGTTTTATTTATATAATTGGAACCATCTAAAGCAATTGTGTGTGTGTGTATGTTTACCTTTATTTGAGTCAATATGTTTTGTTTTGTTTCTGTTTTTTGGAAATAGGGTTTCCCTGTATAGCCCTGGCTGTCCTAGATCTCACTCTGTAAACCAAGCTGGCCTCACACTCAGAGATTCATCTGCTTCTGCTGAGATTAAAGACATGCACCACCATCCGGAATTTTTACAAGTAAAAGAAAGCATTAAGTGTATATGTCAAAATATCTTCTGAAATCTTTAAATAGACTGTATTTTTATGTTCATAATAAAACTTGTGGGCATCATACAAGGTATATTTTAAAATGTAAGTATATTACTATTATTACTCTAAAAGTTATTAATATAATGTTCCATTGACAAATAAAAAATATAAAATTCTTACCGATGAAGAAATCAGTTAGAAATTTTTTCTTTCTTTTTTTTTGTTTCTTTTGGTTTCTTTTCAGGTTTGGCCTGATTCTCAGAAGTTTCAACTGCAACAATGTTTTTATATTTACTAAATGAGTACAAAACAAGGAAGATTGTGGCCAATTTGCAAGCACTACCTGAATTTAAAAAAAATAGTATTTATAATGTTACTACATTTTTCACAAAAGTTTTTGAAAGAATACCATTTACCCAAAGACAAGATATAGTTTATTTCTGAAAGTATTAATCAATTCCCCAATTATATAATAAAAGCAATATAAAGATATTAAATTAGTATTTTAAAATGCTTACAATTATTTTTATATTCATCAGATAGCCTCCAAAAGGTAATGTTTTACAATTCATGAAGTGTATTAATTTAAAAACATAAATCATATTTTGAAAGTTACCTCTCAATAGAAACTAAAACTTGCTTAAAACTTGCAGCAGATTTCGTTTTTAAAATATTGATCATTTTCCACACAAAAACATAATTTATAAAAAAATAAAACTGTTTTTATAGTTTAACATTTCTGAAAATTAGAAGAATTACATCAAAGTAATTAAAATTCACAAACAAAAGCTCTGTTAATTAGTCAAAATGTTGAGGCAAAACAATACCAGTAACTTAATGTAGCTATATATATCCTAAGACAAGGAACGTTAATGAGTGTTTTCCATTTACAAAGTATTTCGTGTATCTTAGGGGCTATATCCTCAAAGACATAGTCACCCGTGCTACAGTTATAATTTGACAATAAAAATTATAAACAGTGAATGTTCACAATGTTCATCTGAAAGATCAGAGTTTGAGAAAAGAATGAGAAATTATGACAAAAGCATCAGGTTGTGCTTCCTGAGTGTCGTGCTATTGAGAAATTCATCTGGCAGAAATAGAAAAAAAAATCCAGACCATACATTAAAATTTTCTATGTTTAGAAATTAAAAACAAAAAACAAGTGGAGGAGTACACCATGGCAGTGGACTGGAGTCGGCTTTGGTTACATTTTCCACAGCACATGGGATCAGGAGGTGCAAAACCGCACTTTGATGTGAGAAGAACCTGTGACTGGAGCATTCTGTCTTACAAAGACTGAAATGGAATGACTGCATAGGACAGATGGTGCCAAGAAATACCAAGAAACATGCCGAATGTTGAGAGGGCAGAAGTTCAAACAACTAAGCTCTAAGACTAAGCTACCAGCAGCACAAAAGGAAACAGAATGGAAAGATTTGGTGCGTCCACAGCTTAGTCCGGAAAGAGTAAAACCAAATGTTTAGAAGAAGAAAACCTAAGTATGGCCCAATAAGTCCTTGCTAATGGTATTAGTGTGACTAAAGAGGAGTAGTTCATTGTGCACCAGAACAACGGGGGAAAAGGTCTTCAAAACACTTCAGAACTCTTTGAAAATGTTCTTGGCACTAGAAGTCCACTTCTTCCAGGGAAGTATTCCGTAGTCGCTAAGCTTTATAACTCTGAAAGGGCTTGCTGCTTAGCAGAACTTCCCTCCTCTCTTCCGTGTGACTACCACTACGTATCCATGCCTCAGACTTAAGTACCGATGCCTATGTCAGAAGCTGATCTTACTAAACGCTCCGAGATGGGGGGGTGGGGGGGAAGCAAAATGTAAATGTTTTGGAACACTGACAGCTTCAACAAGATTCTCAAAGGAAAGCCAGGGGGACCAGCCCGAAATCTGCTGCAAGGTTGGAGCCCACATAGAACAGGCCTAATAGGGCAACGCCAAGTTTATCTTTGGAAATTGGACCCCTAGAATGGACAACAGATAGTCAGAGCAGATAGCAATACTAAACAAAATCAGACAGAGTGCAAAGGCAGACCAAAAGAGAAACTGCAGGCACTTCAAAAACCCAGGAGAGCAGGTTTTCAGCTGTAAGATCCAGGATTTTTCTGACAGGTTTCAGTTTTCCTTATATGAATGGGAATTTCTCCCATAGCCTCAGGCATTTAAACAGTGGTTCCCAGCTAATGGCCCTGTTAGGAATGTTGGATTTGTTTGAGAAAACATTTTATTGGGCGTAGGCTTTTGGAATTCATACCCTCACCCCAATTTTAGTTTACTCTTTGCTTCATATTTACAGTTGAAGATGGGATCTCTTAGTTTCCTGCTCCTGCCATCCTATCTGGTGCTTGCCTCTATGCCTTTCCCCTATGATGGAGTCATTACTCTGGAACCATACATCAAACTAAACTCTTCTTAAAGATAAGTGATAAGTAACTAATACAGAATTTGGTACCAGAGAGTGGCCTTTTGCTACAAAGAACTTGACTACATTGGTTTGGGGAGAAATGTTGAAAATTTTGGAACTGTGGAATTGAAAAGCAATTGAATTCTGTAAGCATAATTTAATGGGCTGTTCACGTAGGATCCTGGAAAACAAGAGTGCTATGCAGTGTGAAGTGTGGACTATGGCGGCACAGTGCAAGATAGATTTAGAGAGAAGTAAACAAAGCCATTATCGTGATTTTTGATGAAGAATTTGTTTATTTTCCACCTATGTTCTAAGAGCTAGATTAGAGCCAAATTAAATATTATGAACTAATTTCCTTGGTGGAAAAAATTTCAAGACAGTATATTATTGAACCAATGGCTTGGTTTTATTGATTTCTCTTGTGTAGATCTTAAACAAAGGAGAAGCAAAGTTGAAGAAATAAGGACAGCTTGAAGAGAAAAAGATTGATAGCTTAGTGTTACAGTCAAGGCAAGTACTGAAGAGAGAGTGTGATTGTCAAGGAGATTAACACTAGTAAGGAGAGACCTCTGTACTGGAATAAAGGAAAGGGCACCCAGATAACCATCCAATTTGTAAATTGGAGAGCTGGAGTGTTTTCTAATCTGATGAAGCTAACAAAAACTACTAGAAATGTGACTCCTGAGTATAAGAGCTCACACCAAGGTGGAAGTGGAATATGACAATGTTGCTCACAAGGTAATAGTGTCAAAGATGCTAAAGTGAGGGACAGGTTGTAAATTCTTTCAAGTTCTGATCTGATGCTGAAACCAGCAATCACTTGGCCAGAAAGTTCCTTCAAGGAAAACTCATAGGTGGCAGTGTGGACCACAAGATATTGGAGATACCAGCTGAGTGAAATATTTACTAGAGAAAGCTGAAAAGAAGTGAGACTATATTCAAAGCTGTAGTGGAAGAGCCTTCTAAAACCCTTGACACTTGGCATGAGGCTACAGGAGTAGATATTTTCACTCCTGGGTTTTGATCATGTGATGTGGGAATGCGTTTATGTATGCTGTGAATCTCAATCTTTAAATAAAGGAGCTGTTTTGGGCCATGACAGGCACCATAGAAAAAGTAGGAGGAGAAATCAGAGCATGGGTAGGAGAATCAGGGCAGAGTCAGACAGATCAAGCCAGCCGCCCAAGAAGAAACATGTAAGGAGCACGGGTGAGCCACACGGGCTACGTGGCCAACAGATTAATAGAAATGGGTTGATTTAAGATATAAGAGCTAGCTAGCAATGTGCCTGAGCCATAGGCCAAACAGCATGAAGTTAATAGAAGCGTCTGAGTCGTTTCTGGGGGTCTGGGCGGCTGGGCGGCTAAGCGGTCTCGGGCGGCAGGTCTGTGGGTCTCCGGACCTCTGGTGTCCGGGACCCGAGAAACCCCGCTACTACAGATGGCGCATCCAACGTGGGGCGATTATCCACTTAATGCCTGACAAAATTTAAAAAGGGTTTTAGCAAAAACTGAGCAAAGGCAGCTTCCAAGTTGTGTATACGAAACAGGTCTCTGTAAAAAAAAACGTGGCCGACAGGTCACATTCAAAATGGCGCCGGCGGACTGGCGGCAGGCAGTGTAAGCTGCAATCAGGCGGGTTCCTGAATCCCACAGAAGACTCAGTAACATGTGATTGATTTTAGATTTCTGTTTATTTTGAACAAAAAAGAAACAAATTTTCTTCGTAGCAACATTTTCTTGGGTGTGCTCTGTTTACGGTCCATTTAAGAAAACTTAGTGATTCAGCCTAATTTGCAAAAACTGTGCTTCTTTTTAGAGAATGTATTTTAAAAGCTCTTAAGGTTAGAAGATGATTAAGGATTCACAATAAAACAGATTCCGATAAAAAGAAAAACCTGTAAACGGGTTATAATGTTTGTAAAAGGTACATAGGCTTCAGAGAGAAAAGAAAGAGGTTAGAAAAAGTTTTTAAAGCGAGAAATAGAGTAATAAAAATATAATAAGCCACGTAAAGATGGAAAATAGACACAAAATCTGGATTTTGGTTGTTATTGTGTTTTCTTTTAATTTTTTAACTGTTAATGAGCTAACTGCAGAAAGACAATGGATTGCAAAGGCTACTAAGTTAAACAAGAATATATATTTTAAAGGTATTTTGATTTCAAAATTTGTGTCTAAGGATTTATTGCTTCGGAAGAGTTCTGCTTTTGTTTCCACAGAAGATGAGAACCTGTGGATTGCTTCCAGGCAAATATGGTTTCATCAACCAAGACCCCCTGAAAAAACCTGATGGAAAGAGATGGCTGTATCAGCTTCAGAGCTGCAGACTGATTCAGCCTCAACAACCGTGAGACTTTCAACGCCCCTTAATCAGCAGGAATTAGTAACAGAAAACAAAGCCCAAATTCCCCAAATATTGTTTCTAGGTGTTTGTTTTCATTATAAATGGTTAATGTCATAGTTAATCTCTTTCTAAGAAGAAAAAGGGGATATGGTATATAAATGCTTTTTTAAAAATTAGATTATTGAATTTACTTAGATCAGGAAATCAGCTATTAATCTCAAAATGCTTTACATTGGTATAGATTTTGGTTTATTGATACAAATTTAAGGTCAATTTTGTTATGCTGTATGTGTTTTTCTATTCTTATTTAACGTATGATGTTCATGTAACTGTTTTAAAATTGTAGTGTATAATTAAGAAATGAAGGTTAATAGTCACTTTTGATAATCAAACTTATAGTTAGGTTAGTTAGGATTTTTAGGTATACAAAGATATATTTCAATTAGGTAGGTAATCTTCAAATACTTCTAAGACCTACAGAATATGGCATTTAAAATGTTTTAAGAGCTTAGACTTTTCTGGACAGTGAGACAGGTCTGCTCCTGGCAGCACTAATTTACTTCAACAGGAAAATGGGCATCGAAGAAACTCCATATGGAGTCTACTCTCTTTGTGGCAATGGTTAGCCACTGGATAAGGACCTGTTCTTATATTGACTGCTTGACAGTATACTGTTTAAACTGGACATGCATGTTCCATAAGAAGATGACCTCTGAACTTTGGCAGAACAAGCCTAGATGGTCATTCAGGTTCCTGCTTTACAGAGAAAACTGTCAGACGTTCTTCAGTACTTGAGAAGAAGCAACTGATGAACTACATCAGAATGGGCAGAGCAGATTTCCTGCTTCACTGAAATGAAAAGAGATTTTGGGCCTGTAGGCTGAAGATGGATGCCCCAACTTTATAAAGGAACTTTGGGTGACTGTCCAGGCAGATAGGTGTCATCTCTGTCCTTTCTAGATTTTAGAAGTCGCTTGCACTTCTGGCTTACTTGGGTAAATATATCCTTCTGTGGTCTTTGATGTAGTTGAAGATTAGATAGTTATAGGTATAGTTTTTCTTAGTCATTTGACAGATATATTAGATATAAAACTTTAGATTCATAAAGATAAGGTAGATGATAGAATATTTTCTTTCATTTTGCTAAATACAAATAGACTAGATATTGTAACTGTAATTCTTGCTTGATAGCTATTTTGTTATATGTAATTTTGCTATGTTAAAATTGAAACCTTCCTTTTTGATTAGAGAGAAAGGGGGAAGTGATGTGGGAATGCATTTATGTATGCTGTGAATCTCAATCTTTAAATAAAGGAGCTGTTTTGAGCCATGGCAGGCACCATAGAAAAAGTAGGTGGAGAAATCAGAGCTTAGGTAGGAGAAGCAGGGTGGAGTCAGGCAGATCAAGCCAGCCGCCCAAGAAGAAACATGTAAGGAGCACGGGTGAGCCACATGGGCCACGTGGCCAACAGATTAATAGAAATGGGTTGATTTAAGATATAAGAGCTAGCTAGCAATGTGTCTGAGCCATAGGCCAAACAGCATGAAGTTAATAGAAGCGTCTGAGTCGTTTCTGGGGGTCTGGGCGGCTGGGCGGCTAAGCGGTCTCGGGCGGCAGGTCTGTGGGTCTCTGGACCTCTGGCGCCCGGGACCCGAGAACCCCGCTACTACGGCTAAGCAGTCTCGGGCAGCAGGTCTGTGGGTTTTCAGACTTCTGGTGCCGGGACCGAGAACCCTGATACAACAATCATGCTTTGGTCTGTTATTTCACTAGTATGTCCCCATTCCTCTATTTTGAAAAGGTAATGTGTATATTGTGCCCTTCAACATTGAAAGTATATAATTGGCCTTTTGACTTTATTTAGGGTTACAGTTAAGGGATTGCCTTGAATCTCCAAAGAGAATTTGGTCCTTTTCTGAGACTAAATGTATTTTACATTATGATACAGCCATTAGTTTATGAGAGCCAGGAAGTTGAATATGATAGTATGAATGTACTCATGGGCTCAGGGATATTAAGATTTGGTTCATGGCCGTTGGCACTGTTTGGAGAGGTAGAACAGCCTCAATAGCAAGTAAATTACTGAGGAGGGAAATGGTTTGAGAGTACATGTCTTTATTCTGCATCTTGATCTCTCTTTCTGCTTTGTGTTTATTAAACAAATACCAACCCTTTGCCTAGGCCAATAACATTTGGGAATATATATTTGAAAGAAAGATACTGAGTAATTTTGTTAGAATTATTAACTAAAAAATGATAAATATATGTCTAGTATTACCAAAAAAACAAAAAAACAAAAAAAAAAGGAGAAATGTAGGTAGACTTCTCAGTCCTGCCAGCCAGTTCCCAAATAATCACATAGGGACATATTCTTAATTATAAATGCTCAGTCAATAGCTGAAGCTTGTTGCTAACTAGCTCTTACATTTTAAATTAACTCTTATTTCTTATCCATGCTCTTCCACGAGGCAGTACCTTTTTTCATCAGTAAGATTATACTGCCTCTGTGTCTTCTTGTAACTTCTGAGACTTCTAACTCACTTCTTTTTCATGTTATTTTTATTTGCAAGTCCTACCTAACCTCTATCTTTCCAGCTATTTCCAGTCAGCTCTTTTATTAACCAAGGAGAGTAATACATATTTACAGTGTATAAATGTTGTTCCACTGCAGAGAAACTATCAAGTTTATTCTTCAGAGAGGTAACAGTCTTTTGAAGATGCTATTTACAACTATATATGTTATTCAAATTTATCTAATACAACATTAATACTAATTTAGTATTAATAATAATTAGTAATTAATTATATAATACTAATATTAATTAATACTGTAAAGATGAAAAATTTTAAGAGAAATACATCTGGCTATATGAATGTATAGGTAATTAATTAACAAACTGAAATCATACTAATTATCATTTTTTTCTCAAAGAATAATGCAGAACTGAAGCACCATTAATAAAATAAGTATTTACATAAATTTTGTAGTATAGATTTATAAAATATTTTTTACACAATTGTATACGCCTTTAATTATCAAAGTATTTACCCATACTTATTTCTTTGTTATACATTTCAAATTTTAAAATATTCTTATTTACTTAAATTTATATAATTCATATTACTTACATAGTCCCAACAGTATGTAGGCCATTTTTGACTTATTATATATCCAACATCGTCCTCTACTTCCACAATTATTAACGTCCCAGTAAATACAAGATTTACCTGCTGCTAATTGTAAAAGCATTGGTCCAGGGATGGTTCCTATAAAATGTCAATAATCATAAGTTATTTACAAAACATTACTGATCAGGATTAGAATAATATTTTCTAAAACACACACACACACACACACACATGCACACAATCCTCTAAACACATTATTTAAAATTCTGTAATACCCATTAGCCTAATTAGCCCTGGAAATCAATGCCCTGATCCTTGCACATATACACATGATATTTATTCTGAATACCATTTATTTCTATAGACATGGTGGCTCCTGATCCGCATCAAGAAGATTCTTATTATAGCAGGTGTTCATGCAGACTTGCTACTATTTAAAGTGTTAAGAATATTTGACTGTGAGCGCTTAGCCATAGAAGAGACATCCTCTTTTGAAAGGCTCTAGGACATCATGGAAGAAGGGCTAAAGGAGTGTAAGAGCCAGAGAATGGATAACAGAGTGGAAAATATACTGTCCTCTGGATACAACATAGCTGTTGCAAGCATGAACTCATACTAATTGTTGTTACTTTCACAGAGACTGGTAAAAGATCAAGCCATAAAAATACCAACATGGATATAAAATGGCATTGGAAGGCCCAGAAAATCACTGAAATATCACATTAAAATTATTAATGGTGAAAACATTTTAAAGAACTCATTTTATTTGGGAATTTCATAAACATATAAGAAATTACTGTATGTGCAATTTTTAATACAACATCTAGAGTCACTTTTGTGAGATGATGAAGATACTTGAGGTAAAAATGTATGAATTCAGATGATGCAAAACAGTTAATGCATATTTTGTTTAACAGGGTGGCTTTTACTTCACACATTTTCCCTCTGTATTTAATTGGCTCCTAAGTCTTTCAAAGTTATTTCCTTTTCATCTGTTTTGTGTTGCATTACATTATTATTTACTTGTTATTTCAAATATATATATATGCAGGTTTATATATAAATATGAAAAATTTTGATACTTGAAATATATATGGAAATACATACCAAATAATCTCATAGTTGTATAGGTCACCCCCATGCCCATTGACTTTAAATTGGTAGGTAAAGTTCTGAAAGCAATTAACAATGACATTACCTATGAGTAACATGTGCTAAACTTATGTTTTATATATAAATATATGTAAATTACATATTACATTATAAAAATATTTTTATAAATTATATATTTAAATATCATAAATTATATTATAAATATATATTGCATAATTCTACTGATCTTTAGTTAGTTGATGAAGGTTTAATTTGGCCTATAGCCATAGTGAACATCTCTCCATTTCTCCATTTTTTAAACCTAATGCCTATAAAGCTCTTCATTCTTCCCAAGAGAAAGAATTATGGATCTTATCTGCCTGAGCTACCTTTTCCTGAAATGACTTAGCGCTCTGATTCTTAATTTATCTTTTCTCATACTATCAGGCACAGGATTGTTTAGAATCCGTTTCACTTTTGAGAAGTCCACTGTGCATATTTTTAGTTTATTGATTATTATGGATTCTGTAGTTCACAAATTATGTTTGTAAATCAACATTTAACTTATAGGCTTTTGACTAGGTTCTGCCTAAATGGTACTTTGGATGAAGGAAAAAGTTGAGGTTGAGTCCCTGTACTAAAGCTTTTCCTGATAGCTTCCAGAGGTTGACTGGTTGCCACAGAAAGGTGTCTTCCTTAGAGGTGTTTTTTTTTTCCCCTCACTCTATTGAATATAAGATGGCTGATCACCAAACTTTGTGATCCCTTTCCTTATATCCATTGTTATTCAACTTTACGTGAATAGTCCTAATTTCTGAGTGTTCCCTCTTTCATATGTTCCCTTATTATAATCACTACTCAAAATAAATTTAAAAAACATTTTTACATCATCTTAAACAGAAGAAGCTCACCCACATTGATGAAAATAACTCTAAGTAATTTAGCAACTCATACACAGAGAGAAGTCATTAAAGATAGGAGGTGCTTTTAGGAAGAAGAAAAGAAAAGAAGAAATGGTAAATACAACTGAAATTAATCATGTGTGTGTAGTAAAGCATTGAAAGATAAACAGGAGGACCCCTGTATTTCTTTGTAATTAAATCAAATACTTATTGTAGAATTAAATATGATGCAGAGCTATATTTTAAATCAGCATGTTGTAAAGTCCCTTTGTTATTTATTTTTTGTATTAAAATATTAAATACTTTACAAAATGTCTCATTTATTAAAATGTAGCACTGAATTTTATAACATTTTTAAAAATCAGCTTAATTTTACACACATTTCCCTTGTCAAGCATATATTTTCTCCATTCTCCAATTCTTACTAATAGAAAAATAAAAATTACCAATGCTGAGCCAGAAATTGGATTTTTTTATAAACATAAGATATTTTTGAGAAGTACATTGATTAGAGATAAAAAAACAGCTGCTGTATTTTAGAGGAAAAATTCTTCAAAGGTCTTCATATAAAGTTGTTGTGTTGGGAATAGGCTAAATTACAATAGAGGGATTTGTATCATTGAGCATGGGAATTTTCTTACATGTAGCACGACAGAATTTTTCTCTGAAACACATATATGTCAACAATTAAAATTAGTAAGACGTATTTATATGTGCTTTATTTCAACTCTCTGAGACATGAAATAAGTTGAAAGCTTAGTGATTTCTCTAAGTTTCCAGAATCAACTTCACGAAACTTTAAAAATAGAGATTGGAGGGAGAGCTCAGCAGGTGAAGACACTTTCACTGACACTCAAGAACCTGATTATAATTCTCTAGAACCGTATGGTGGAAGGACAGAACTGTGGTGACATAACCGCAGTTGTGGATTTAATAATAATAGTCTGGAATATCAGAGGACAGAGCTATACAGAGCCAAGCCGTGAAGTCAGGGAGTGATGATCCACTCCTTCAATCTCAGCACTTGGAGGCAGAGATTTGTCCGGATCTCTGCAAGTTCAAGGCCTAACAGCCAGGTGGTGGTGACACACATTTAATCCTAGCTCTAGGAAAGGTGATTCAGGAAATAAGATAGTTGGGTAGAGGCAGAGAATAAAGTTAAGCATTTTCTGCCATTTCCTTTTTAGGCTGAGGGTGGAGAAGCTTGGAGACAGAAGATTCCAAAAGATAGACCTTAACTGGCTGAGTGAGATTCAGCTGTGGACTTTTTCCTGTCTCTCTAGTATTTAAGCTTTCCCCCAATATCTATCTATGGGTTTTTGTTATAATACCAAATAGAATTTGTGCAATACAAAACTAGCTCCAGGAAGTTTGTCTCTGATTCCCACACTCATGCCATGACATATACATATACACACAAATAAAAGGGGGTAGGCAGGCAGGCAGGAAGAGAGGGAGAGACGGAGGAAGGTAAAATTAGTAATTGTCATAATTTTTTTTAGAAAAATCAACATTTAGTGACTAAACTTGTTTTAATCAAAGTGAATACCTCTTAAAACATTCTGTGTGGATTTCTGCCCCAGTTGCAGGCCAACAGGAAAGACTCCTGTAGACAGGCATCTTCATTAACACCCAAGTCAGTTGGACCCTGTAATCTACAAGTCACACCCCATTCTCCAAACCTACTCATCACCCTGTATCCTTGTAAACTCACTGAGACACAGAATTGGCAAGTTCCTATTGAACCAAGAGATGAGTGACACTTCATCTATCACACAAGGAAAGCCTCTGCGACCTAGGCCTTGGAGGATCAACCCATTGACCTCCACTTCCACCCATTGCTAGCCCAGTTGCAGGCCAGCACAGAAGACTCCTTCAGGCAGGCATCCTGACTAATACCCCCAGTTGGTCTATACTTGCATTCTACAAGTCCCATGCCCTCACTCAATTCACACATCACCCTAGGCCTTTGTCAGCTCCTACTGGACCAAGAGAAGTTCTCTGAGATACAGAATTCACCAACTCCAGTTGGAACAAATGCTCAGGTTGAAGCAATAGAGGTGCCCTGAGACACAGACTCAGCCAGAGAAGATTGTACCAATATCAACTCTCTGAGACGCAGACAAATCTTGCACTGATTGAAAGAAGAGATGGGCATATTCCAGAGCAAGAATATATTCACAACATGAAGAATAATATGGCATCCAGAATCTAGTGTTTCTACAACAGGAAGACCTAAGCATTCTAATGTAAAAGACACAGAAGAAAATGACCTTAAAAATAAATTTATGAAGATGATAGAAGCCTTGAAAAAAAATTAAAACAAATTATTCACCATGATCAAGTAGGCTTTATCCCAGAGATGTAAGAATGGTTCAACATACAAAAATCTGTCAATCATCCATCATATAAACAGACTGAAAGAATAAACACATAATCATTTTATTAAATGCTGACTGAACCTTTGATCAAATCCAATACACCCTCATGATAAAGGTCTTGGAGAAATCAGGGATACCTAAATATAATATAGGCAATATACAGCAAGCCATCAGTCAAAATCAAACTAATTGGAGAGAAACTAAAAGCCATCTCTCTAAATATCAGAAACAGTCTCTGTACCTATTCAATATAGTACTTGAAGTCCTATCTAGACCAATAAGACAACAAAAGGAAATTAAATGGATACAAATTGGAAAGGAAGATGTCAAACTTTTCCTATTTGCAGATGATATGATAGTATTTATAAATGACCCCAAAATTTCTACCAGGGAACCCCTACAGTTGATAAACAATTTCAGCACTGTGACAGAATGCAAGATCAACCCAATAAAATAAATAGACCTCATATATACATATGATAAATGGGATGAAAAAGAAATCATGGAAATAACAACCATTACAATAGCAACAAATAATATAAGATGAACTTCTGGAAGTATCGGCATCCCTGACTTCTATCTCTACAATAAAGCTATAGTAATAAAATCAGCTTGGTACTGGTATAAAAACAGACTTGTGGATCACTAGTATTGAATTAAAGACCTTGACATTAATCCACACACAGATGAACACTTAATTTGTGAAAATAAAGTCAAAATTTTACAATAGAAAAAAAGAAAGCATCTTCAACAAACGCTGCTTGCCTAATTGGACGATGACATGTAGAAGAAAGCAAATAGATCCATATTTATCACCTTGCACAATACTCAAGTCTAAGTGGTTCAAAGTCCTCAGTGTAATCCAGTTACACTGGACCCAATAGAAAAGAAAGTAGGAAAAAGCTTTGAAGCCATTGACATGGGAGACTGCTTTCTAATCATAACACTAGTAGCACGGACACTGAGAGCAACAATTAATAACTGGGACAATCCTGAACTGAGAAGTTTCTATAAAGCAGAGGACACAGTCAATCAGACAAATCAAAATTCTATAAGATAGGAAAAAGTAGTCACCAACTTTCCATATGGCAGAGGGTTGATTTCCAAAATATATAAAGAACTCAAGAAATTAAGCATCAAAATATTAACACTACTAAAATGTCATCATTCTATAAACAAACTGAAAAAAAGGACACATGATCATCTCCATAGATGCTGAAAAGCCTTTTACAAAATCCAACACTCCTTCATGATAAAAGTCCTGGAGAGATGAGGAATACAGGGAAAATATCTAAATATAATAAAGGTGATATATAGCAAGCTGACAGCCAACATCAAACTAAAAAAAGAAAATCTCCAAGCAATCCTACTAAAATCAGGAACAAGACAAGGCTGTCCTCTCTCTCCTTATCTATTCAATATAATTCTTGAAGTTTTAGCTCAAGCAATAAGAGAGCAAAAGAAGTTTAAGAGCATACAAATTGGAAAGGAAGAAGTAAAACTATCTCTATTTGCAGACGATATGATCGTATACATAACTGACTCCCAAATTCTACCAGGGAACTCCTACAGCTGATAAGCACCTTCAGCCATGTACCAGGGTACAAGATTAGCTAAAAAAAAAAAAAAAAAAAAAAAAAAAAAAAATCAATGGCCCTCCTATACACTAAGGACAAAAGGGCTGAAAAAGAAAAAGGGAAACATCATCCTTTATAATAGCTGCAAATTATATCAAATTTCTTGAGGTAACTATAACCGAAGAAGTAGCAGACCTATTTGACAAAAAGTTTAAGTCATTGAACAAAGAAATTGAAGAGGACATTAGAAAACAAAAATGTTCCTGGATATGTAGGATCAATGTAGTAAAAATGACAATTTTACCAAAAGCAACCTACAGATTCAATGCACTCCCCATCAAAATCTCAACACAAATTTTTGGAGACCTCAAAAGAACAATACTCAACTTCATATGGAATAACAGAAAACCCATGATTGCCAAAACAATCCCACTCAATGAAAGAAATTCAGAAGCTAATTACCATCCTTGACTTCAAGTTATCCTGTAGAGCTACACTAATAAAAACAGCCTGGTGCTGGCATAAAAGCAGATATGTGGGTCAATAGAATCAATTCAAAGATCTTGATTTTAACCCACCCACCTATGAATACCTGATTTTTGACAAAGAGGCAAAAATAGACAATGGAAAAAATAGTATCTTCAACAAATGGTGTTGGCATAACTGGATAGTAATATGCAGAAGAATGCAAATAGATCATATCTATCACCCTGCACAAAACTCAAGTCCATATAGATCAAAGACCTCAACATAAACACAGCTACATAGAACTTGATAGAAAAGAAAGTAGGAAATACCCTCCAATACATTGACACAGGTGACTACTTCCTAAATATAACACCAGTATCACAGAGATCAAGAACAATAATCAATAAGTGGGACCTCCTGAAACTGAGAAGCTTCTGTAGGGCAAAGGACACAGTCAATAAGACAAAATGACAGCCTACAGAATGGGAAAAGATCTTCACCAACCCTACATCTGACAGAGGACTGATCTCTAAAATATATAAAGAACTCAAGAAACTAGAATCTAAATACATAAATAATCCAATTTTTAAAATGGGGGTCAGAGCTAGAAATAGAATTCTCAATAGAAGAATTACAAATGGCTAAAAAGCACTTAAAACATGTTCAACATCTTTATCAATCAGAGAAATGCAAATTAAAACAACTTTGAGATATAAACTTAGACCTTTCAGAATGGCTAAGATCAAAAACACAGATGACAGCCTATGCTGGAAAGGATGCAGAGCAAGGGGAACACTCCTCCATTGTTGGTGGGAGTGTAAACTTGTACAGCCACCCTGGAACTCAGTATGGCAGTTCCTCAGTAAACTGGCAATCAATCTTTCCAATGATCCAGCAATATCACTATTAGGCATATATTCAAAGGATGTACATTCATATGCCAAAGGCATTAGCTTAACTATGTTCATAGTAGCATTATTTGTAATAGTGAGAACCTAGGAACAGCCTAAATGCCCCTTGCCTAAAGAATAGATTAACAAACTGTGGTAAATATACACAATGGAGTACTACTTGGTAGTAAAAAAATCAATGATATCCTAAAATTTTCAGGCAAATGGATGGATTTGGAGAATATTCTCCTGAGTGAGTTATCACAAGCCCAGAAATAAGAGGCATGGGATCTAATCACTCACAAGGGGATTTTAGAAAAAAATCAAAGAATACACAAGCTGTAAACCATAACCCCTGAACAGCTTGGGATCAGATGAAACTTAAAGATATCCAGGGATTTCCCTTAGGAAGAGAAAATAGAGAAGATCTTATTAACAAATTGTGATCATAATGGGTTGCAACCAAGAAAAGATGGGAACAAATCATGAGAGGAGATGATTGAGTGAGAGTATCAACAAAGAGAGAGAAAAAGAGAGATTCATATCTTGATAGAGGAAGCCAGTGTGGGGTTGGAAAGAGATCAGGTGCTAGGGAAACCTCCAAGAACTCACAGGATGTCCCTGGCTAGGTCTCCAACCAATAGTGGAGGGGGTGCCTAAACAGGACTTTCCCTATAATCAAATGAATAACCACCCTAAGTGTCATCACAGAACCTACATCCAACAATGAATGAAAGCCGAGGCAGAGATCCAAGTCTAGCTGGAGAAAGGGGGAGGAGAGTCTGTATGAACAAGGGGATAGGGATTATGAAAAGGAGTCCCACAGAGATGGCTAGCTGGAGTTCTGGCAAGATCACTGAATCAAGAACAGTCACTGGAAAACCATCAGGAAAAGGAGCTAGGCCCTCCAAAGGTAGGTGACTGTCGATTGACATGGGCAGTATGTGGAGCCTGGAGGAGTGGGATCAGACTGTGTTCCTGTATGTGGACTGGAGCCTTGGAGCCCATTCCCTGCAGAGGAGGGCCTAACCCAGTCTTGGTATTGGAATGAAAAAATCAGACTTGCATAGAGTGGATGATCCAGGCTGAGCTGACCCATCTTGGGACTTCTTGCCCTTTTTGAGAAGGGGTAGGGCAAGGCTGAAAGCTGACTAGGAGGGATTGGTATGGTGAGTAGGGGGATACATGGAAACAAAGATTTTTAATTAATTAATTAAATAGAAATGAGAAAAAAGTATCACCACAAACATATATCAATCATATCTTTGCTATCCATTTTTTGGCTGTTGTGAACACTGCTTCAGTGAGTTTGAAATTACTCAAATATGTACCCTAAATTGTTATAACTGAGTCTTATATACTTATTCTATTTTAAGCCTTTTTGAGGAACTTCCATACTGATTTTCATGGAGCATATACAAAACTATTTCTAACAACTCAAAGAATGTTTTACCCCTCATCCTCATCAGACATTGTTTTTCTTAAAAATAGTCATTCTGTTGGAGTAACACAGAATCTGAGTGTGCTTCTGCTTTATGATTAAAGATGCTTGACACTTTTTGTATTTTTATTGTATATATCTATTTTATATTTATTGGATATATACCCCATTTATCAACTAAATTACTTGTGCTTCATTTTTCTGAGTTCTTTGTATATTCTTAGTATCAAACTACTAACACATGTATAGCTGGACATAATTTTTTCCCATTCTGTTGACTGCCCTTGCCACCTCTTAATCATTCTCTTACTGCATAGATGTGTGTGTGTGTGTGTGTGTGTGTGTGTGTGTGTGTGTGTGTGTGTGTGTGTGTTTAATGTGATGAAATCTCAGTTGCTAATTATTTCTCCTGTTTCCTAAACTATTGGAACCCTTTCCAGAAAAACATTGTGTTTATGTCCTGAGATTTCTTCAGAAAGTTTCAGTTATTTTCTCTCTTACAACGTCATTATTGGTTTGCCAACTCATATACAGATCTATGATTCATTTCACAATTATTTTGTTTGAACTGGTTTTATTCTTCTGCATGTGGACTTCCAGTTTTCCAGATCCATTTGTTTAAGAGGCTATATTCAACAGAAACATCAGTTTTTGCAACATAAATTTTGGATACCTTTGTTGAAATCAGAGGGCTGTTTCTATGTGGGCTTATTTCTGGTTCCTGTACTTTATTAAATTACTATACATATTAGCCTTTATGCTAGTAATGTGGTGTTTTTGTGACTATGGCTTCTCTGCATAATTTGAAGGCATATGTAGTTCCAGAACTTGCTTTGTGTTCATCACTGTTTTTGGCTATTCAGAATCTTTTATATTTACATGTGAATTTTGAAATTTTCCCTTGTCTTCTGAAGAATGATAATACAATACATCGATGAAGATTGTATGAATTTGTGGAGTGTATTTGATCATGTTCCCACTTTCAATTCTACAGATTTGTAATCATCAAATATCATCTATTGGGGGGGGAGGTGTGCTTCAGCACTCAGAACACTTTCAAGAGATGTCTTTTTCTTCCATTATCTCAGTTCAAAGAATTGAACTCAGGTCCTCAGACATAGTAGAAAGTGTCTATGCTCACTCTGGCAATCCAACAACTCTACTATGGGTTATTTTTCATTTTCTCTTCCTTGAATTTCATATTTTAGTTAATAGAATTATCATTCTTTTAGTCATCCAAATGAGAAGTTTGAATATATTCTGAGATTTCTCCTTATTCCAACAAATGACAATTCTTGCCCTCTTAACAAAGCTAAATATTTTCCAAGGGTGCTTTATCATATTAACTCTAAATATCATTTATGTATTTATATTCTTTTTCTCCAGTTTCCCCTTTAACTCCATTTTCTTTTCTACCTCCAAACTATCCAATCAAGATGTCCCTTTGACTGTAATCTCAGCACCAGAAAGGCAGAGGCAGAGGATAACATTGAGGGAAACTAGTTATACAGGAAGATTCTATCCACCAAAACACTTGAACACAACAACATAAAACAAAAACAAAACATATAACTCATCAATTTTTACAATTGATTGTAAAAATTTTCATTTTGCACATGATATGTCTTTACCACATCTACTCCTATTTTCCCACCCTTCCAGGTTCTTATTCTGCATCCTGCTTTTTTTTCATCAGAATCGTATACATGACAGGTTATTCTACATGTTTCTGTCTCCACTTTTACTCCAAAGCTAAGCTAATTGAGATGATGTCAGCAATGAGCTATTTTTTTATTTACTGGTTAGTTTTTACAGGATAGCAAGAGCACAAATATACATGTTAATCTGAAAAAAATAAGTTTAATGTCCTTTTATTCTGTTCCTAGGATAAAAATGAATGTTAGGCGGACTTTATACATTCCAAAGGAACACATGAATGACAAATGTAAAACTAGAGACAAATATCCTTACCACTGATTCAACTCAAATCTATGCTACAATTAAATGTTTTCCATTTATGGATTCTTCACGTGTATTATACAAAATGAATATGCTCCATAGTTTCTATTAAACTAATTTGTTACCAGTACATAAATACTTACATTTTCAAAATAATACTAAATAATTTAGAGTGTAATAGACACAATTCCAGAAATATGCATACTTAGTTTTAAAGTAAAATTAAATGTAACATCTACACAAGTCATGCAAATAAACAAGTGCAAAGAAAAATAATCATATACAAATTTTAACAACATAAATATTATACCTCTGTATTTACTACTTTAAAGCACAGAAAATCTTTTGCTGTAGTAATCTGAACTGTTTCTAAGTATATAACTTTTATGTCTTAAATATATAATAATTATGAGTATTACACACTTACCTGAGGATAATCAAGATGAGTGGTATAGCAGTTGAACTAGAAAAAACAATTGAAGAAAAGCAAAAAGCAAAAAACAAAGGTAATTTAAAACACTTGCTACTGCATTTTCCAGGAATGGCATCAATAAAATCACCTTCAGTATCTGCAGCTGTCAATCCTTCTTTAATGCAAGAACAATTGTAGTATGTCTATGAATATTGAACATAAAATCAGTATCTCAGAAACAGCCAGCAGACAATAGCTTTATTACTATAAATGTAAAATTTAGATCAACATCCAAGGAAAAGTGTCCAGTGTTTTGTTTGTTTTTGTTTTAATTTTTATCTTTTAAGATTAAAATATAATCATATTATTTCTCTTTCCATTACCTTCTCTAAACCCTTCCATGTATCCCCTTTCAAATACATTTTTTCATTGTTTTTATATTATCTATATACTTACATATATATGTATTTATGTACATATGTATATACTTACATAAATGTATGTACATAAATATAACTTGCTTAATATAAATAATGTTACCATATAATGTTCTCAGGGTTGATAATTAATAATCAGCTAGTGTGTTCTTTCCTGAAGACTATTTTCTCTGCTCTCAGCTGTCCTTAAATAGAGTCTAACTCTGTAATCCTAACTGGCCTTGGACTTACAGCATTCTGGCTACCTCAGCTTCTAGAGTATAGAGATTAAGGTCATGTGGCACCACCTCCAGTTATGAACACCAACTTTAATGAATATTCTCATGATAAACATGCCAGACTTTATTTAGAAATGCAATATTAATTGTAAAATCAGAGATATAATTACTTATGGTTTAGGTATTTGTGGGTATATAATTGTTTTAAGTGATGAAGAGTTTTACAAATTTAAGTAATAGTAGTCAATCTATGTTAAATTTATTATCATTGGACATAAACATAAATTAACTTAGATTTGAAATATGGACAATTACCCAACTATAAAAGATTATATAATCTTGCTAATAATTGGTTTTGTGTATAATTATGATGGATTTGATTTTTATTTAAGCATGTAGACATATAGCATCAGAGGTCAAATATTTTTAAGAGGACACAGAGCAGGAATTCTGATCCCAGAAGATAAGTATAAATACACACATGCGCATACACACACACACACACACACACACACACACACACACACACACACACAAAATTTTACACGGTAGTTGAAGATAAAGAAATCTATAGAATTTATTAGGCCATTTAATATGTCCTGAGTTGCATAACAGTAATTATAACAGAGAAACAACAACAAAGTTAAAGTGTTGCTAACAAGTGTTTTAAAAATGCCTTGGCTCTGGGTTTTATTACCTTTGGCATAGTTGATGAATTAATAGACATGTTAAATAACATAAATATACAAATACCCAAGCTAAAATTATTACTACATCAAAGTTTCTAAATGTCTGTGTACCAACCAAAAGTTTACTTGTGAATAATACAAAAGAAATCTGTTTGCCATTTAGAGGATTTTCTCCTTAGGAAGGCAACTAGAGAGCACAAAAGAAAGTTTTATATGGTGCATGTGTGGCTACTGTCAAGAAAAAAAATGGGCAAGGAAAATTCTAGGCAGTATTAGGGATAATACTTTTGTACTTAGAGGGGTCAGAGAATACAGAAATGATAGAGTGCCATTTGAGAAGACATATAAAGACCAAACATAGTTATGTGGTAATCTAGCTATATGTTTTAGATAAGAGAAGAAAAGCAGTCCGTCATAAAGCAGTTGACCCAGAATATATTTAACAAGTTCAGTGACCAAGCACAGCAAGGGCAAGCAGAGAAAGCATGTGAAAGAATCAGAAAACAAAAATCAGGATGGGATAAGAAACAAGTTGTGCAAAAATTGATATTTGAAAAAACTTGGTTAAGCAATTTGGGTCTTTATTCTTAGAAGCCTCCATGATTTCTGAGATTACTGAACTACCAAGGCAAGGATAAGAGCTGACATATAGCTAATGAAATAAAATCAAAACACAGTGCTGAAGGAATGAGTTATAACAGAGAAAATAATGAAAATAATCCCAAATGCAGTTATGTAGAAAGTAGATGTGAGTTTTCTTCAAGATCTGCATAATTAATTGGAGCCAAAATGAAAAGTCACAAAGAGAAAATTTTACTAAGAGAAATTAAGATTGTAAACCCAGAGAGGGAGCAGAGGAAAACAAGGAAACAGCATATTGATTTTGTTTTTCTTTATCTATCTTCCTAATGTGCTCTATCTATCTATCTATCTATCTATCTATCTATCTATCTACCTATCATCTATCTACCTATCATCTATCTACCTATCATCTATCTATCTATCTATCTACCTATCATCTATCTATCTATCTACCTATCATCTATCTATCTATCTACCTACCTATCTATCTATCTATCTATCTATCTATCTCTCTAACTCTCTATCTATCTATCTATCTATCTATCTATCTATCTATCTATCTATCTATCTATTTATATTTTAATCCACTCAAATGCCAGGTGAGAAAGACTCTTAAGGTTATAACTGGCTCCTGGGATAGAATGCATGGGAATGTGTGTGCTGAGCAGATCTGAGGGACCACGGCACAGTACAATAAATGCCCACAAAGCATAAAAAGTGGTGACTAAGTACAAGACTGAAAACAAAGCTTAGCAGTCAGTTGATAAGCTTTCAGAATACTAGTCTCAATAAAGATTGAAGAATTGGAGAATCCCATATCTTATCATAAGCTTAAAGTAATGGCTTTGCTATTGTACAGATAATTGATATTGAAGATATGAACTGAGTATAGACTCTGACTAGAAATTAGCTAGGGTTTGTTCCATAGAAGCACAGAAGTATATAGATAAAATAGGATGCATGCAGTATTATGGGGGAAAGAAGTGAAGAAATTACAGAAGTAGAAATTAAAGTATCAAGATAACTTTCAAAATTATCAGGAATATTAGATAGTCCATCAGTTACTAAAATGTTTCTGCTTTAGAAATTTTCCTGGAGGGGGTGAAGGATAAGACATGAAATCAAATGATGTCATACACAAAGTCAGAAATGCATGAGGATTAGGAAAAGAAATTACTTGAAAAGCTACACTTCTTCTTTATTTTGTTCTAATCTTCTTCTTCTTATTTTCCGCCTTATTTTCTAATAATAGAAAGAAAAGCTGTGGGTTTTAGTAGATATGGAAGTAGAGAGGGTCTAGAAGGGAGTGGGAAAGGGGAACTGTACTGAGAATATATCATATGAAGAAAATATATTATCAATTAAAAAACATTAAAAATAGGTGTAGTAGTATCTACAAAAGTAAAATGTGAGAAAGTATTGGGAGATAACACACTCAATAGAGTTCTCTAAGAGAAACTAAATTTGAATCCAATACCCAGGGAAAAGCTAGTCAAAAGGCTAGTTCTGGTCTGGTAAGTTGAGAAGAGTGGATCCTAAAGTCAGCTAGGCATCCAGCCTAAACAAACTGTGAGCTCAAGATTCAATGAGAGACCATGTCTCAAAGTTAAGGTTGAGGGCAAATGAGGAAGGCATTCACTACCAACTTCTAGATGTCTCTCTCTCTCTCTCTCTCTCTCTCTCTCTCTCTCTCTCTCTCTCTCTCTCTCTTTCTAGATGTCTCTCTCTCTCTCTCTCTCTCTCTCACACACACACACACACACACACACTAAACTAAATGAATAAATAATAATGTTTATTAAAATTATACAAAGTCAGGACACATAGTTTAAGAATTTTTCTGATAAGGATACTCTAAGAGCTCCTTTCTATTATATAAACATTTATCAATCTTTGCCCCTCCCAAAAGAAAAACATAATTTATTTAAAAACATCCATTACACTTCACCAGACAATAAATGCTCCAGTGAATGAGATAAAAACAAAAACAAAAATCAAAAAACACTGATAGCTTCTTGCTTCCGCAATATCTCCCTCAATAGGCTCCCCTAGGATCCCCATTGTTTGCATGGTAAGGTTTTGTAACAAATTGAAATGTAAAAGAAATGAGACGTTCATGTATCAGCTTGCATATGCTCCCCATCTGATATACTTCTGTTTTGAAGTACAGTACGAACACTTATAGAAAGGCATCATCATTCTTTGGCATCTACGAGACCCTTTACTGCTTCGGGTGAGATGAACTAGCTCCTCCACTGATAATGAGAATGAGGTCTCTGTTGAATTAAGAAGCTGTTGACAAAGTCTTCAGCCTTACTTTCTTATATTTAAATGGACATCAGCTAACAAGAAGAACCAGATGAAGGGACAGGAACATAAAAAAACAATTCAAGGGTTTTTATTATATAAATATGCTAAAAAGTGAGCATTTTAGAAGCATAAAATAGATTTCAAAAAGTTCCACTGTCCAAATTATTAATATGATGAAAACATATTTTTCATTTTAGTAGACTCAGGGTTTCTCTTCTGTTTTCACAATAGATTTTGTTTTGGTTTTTTTCCATCTGAACGTAATGCTGATTTTGCATATTCTTCAGTTCTATCCATATAAAATTGGTCTAATCACAGCCTCTGGTTTTGTTAATTATACTTCAGTGCTATTATTTCTGTAAAATATTATCGCCTTTCTGTAAACTTCTGGCAGCTATATTCTTCACTGAAAACTTTTTTTTTCATTTTTATATATCAAATGCTATCCTATCATACACTCTGTGTATTCTGTGAAAGCTTTTTATATTTACTATGAATTATGAGTTAATTGTGCCTCTTAGAAATATAAGAAAATTATGTAGAATTCCATGAGATGAATTTCTCACAAAGGAAAGTAGTAGGGATAGTATGCTTAGCCTCTCAGGGAATGTACATTTGCTGTATGGTGGCATGGTGGACATTTGCAACTGCACTTACATGTTTTGGCATAGTAAGTACAAGAAATGTGTACACATATAAAGCAATGGGTTGCAGTGATTTAAGACAACTTTTAAAGATAAAAAACTCAAAATTATAAATTAGGGTTATTATACTTTTCTTTTACATTTAAAATTCTCCCATAGTTTAAAGACTTAAATACTACTTTAGCATATAACATTTAAGAAAAATGATATTTATAAATGGCTTAAATCTTTTTATACTAATGCGTATCAATAATAATTCTATAATAGTAAATTGTAAATATAACTACAGATGTTGACTTGTCTATGAATCAGTAAATATGCCTATTTACCCTCTCTTTCCATACAAAAAAACGGGAGACAGAGGAAAATAAACTCCAAATTTTTGAGCCAAGATTCATAATTTTGTACCAGTTAAAAAGTAGAAAGAGAGAACAATGTAATTAGTAACTATAAGATGTTCACCCTGTGGCTGGGAAGATAATTTCATTAGTGAGGTGCTGACAATGGGGGCCTGAGTTTGATACGAGCATGCACATAATAATCCCAGCTTGGTGGTGTGCTTGAAACACCACTGCATAAAAGACAGAAATGTGTGGGTCCACGAGGTTTTGGGGGGCCTGGAGAAGTTCCAAGATGGTGAAAAACTGACTCAAATATTAAGTTAGGTTGTTCCTGAGGAATGACATAAGTCAGAGATTGTCATCTGATCACTGTGTCATTTACATATTTTGAGACTGAATACTTTTTCCATTTTTAAGTAGCAAATGCTATCATACACACACACACACACTAACACTCACACACTCATACACACACTCAAACACACACATGCATACACACAAAATAAAAAATTATATATAACCCCCCAAACTTAGACTAGTGATAGGTGAGTCAGCCACTGCATACAAAAGAGCATGGACAAGAAGAAAATTACATACCTCCTGGGTATTGTAGTAGTCCAGAAAGTAAGAGATTTTATGTTAGTGCCGTGGCATATGTATCCAGAGTTTTTAAGCAGAGCCAATTCAGTTAAGTTACATTTCTCTCATTCATGGGAGTTATCTATAACTCATTTTTTAGAATACCAGATATGTTTTGTGAAAGCCTTGAATACATGGTAAGATTTGGTGCACAAAGAACTGGGTACTAGGAATGTAGCTCAGCAGTAGAGTTCTTGGTTTTATACCCCACTTAAAATAATTTATATCTGTATCTGAGTTACTGTGAAAGACAGTAAAGCAGCAGGATACTAGAGAGCAGGCATTTTGAATCTCAGAAAGATGCATATTTAAAGGAAAGATGACTCATGGGATAGCATTGGGCAGCCCTGGTAGGAAAGATCGTGTGTGAAAGATTGAGTTCAATACCCAGTGTGTTGGAAAACATAACTAAGTTTTCTTTGCATGTTGCTAAAACTAAAAATAAGTAAATATAAAAATTAAAATTTAGGGAAATCTGAAAATAAAATCTAATCACTATCAATAAATTAAGCATTTTATTGGAGAGGAAGAAACATAATAAAGAAAAGTTACCTTTTCATCGTTTAACTCTTTACTAGACATGCAGCCTGCAAAACATGGAGAGAAATATTCAATATCATCTCTTCCACATACAGAAGCATAGATGGTGCTTGTGCATCCACAGTGCTTATTACATGGAGCTGTAAGGTTTCCAAGGCTACCTGACCTGAAAAGTTGAGATTAAATACAATTATTGCACCATCATTTAAATTATTAGTGCATACCTAAAGATATCAATAAGATCCATAAATATGCTCATTTAAATAATTTTTACAAAGTTACTAAGATATAAAAACATAAAAATTCACATTTAAGAGTATACCCCTCAATAACCCTAGAGAGGATGCTTAGCTCTTAAGAGTATGTCCTGCTCTTGCAGAGGACTGAAACTCTATTCCCAACATCCACAACACAGCTCACAACCACCACTAACTCCAGTTCCAGGGACTTTGATGTCTTCTTATGGTCTCTGCAGGTAACGGGTATGCAAGTGGTATATATACATACATAAAAGCAAATACTCAGACTCATAAATAAAAAGAAATGAATCTTAAAAATGTACCACTTGAACTTTTATTATGCTATAATTAAATTGTCACCATAGTCATGTCAACAAAAAAATCACCACCTACAATGGGCTGCTTCTTCCATGCTTCAAAGTTTCCCTTTACACATTTGTAATTCTTTTACTTATTAGTAGTATATTTTCATCCATTTGTTTGGCTATTATAAAATTTAATCACAAGAAACCTATTTTCCCTGCTTCATTTGCACAAATCTATATTTGCCATTATATGGATATTACATTATGTTTTTATAATTCTCATGTTAAGTACTAAAAGTAGAGTATTTAAATGGTGTCTAAGTTTTTATTGTAACTATTATTGTTGGCTGCATTGGTACACAAGATTGGAATAGGCAGAAGCAGGGAACAGGGTTTGGATGGCTATGGGCAGGAACAAGACAGTGAGACAGTCCGGGAATCAATGAGTTAGCTCAACTTTATTTCAGAGCAAGAGGAATATATAGGACTGAGGAGCCTGGAGACAAACTTACTTTTTATTAAGTTGTGTGTCCCTATAATAAGGCTCCTAGCATATGTCTTAGTTATCATACGTGCAGTAGGGGAGGCTTCAAGCAAGAATCTGCACCATAGATCAAGCTAAAGTTAAGTCAGGTATCTGGCTTAGAGACAGCTTTCTTTTCAATCAGTCCACTAGGCCCAAGGACATTCTCCAAATAAGGACAGGTAGGGAGTTTCTGGGACTGAAGGAGTCTCTATGACATTAGGATTTTAGAAAAAGCTATGACATTGGGATTTTAGATAAAGCTGCCAGGCCATGATAGACTGAAACTTCTAACCAGCTATCAAGGCCTTTCAACAGTGTAGCATCCAAGAAAGTAAAAATAAGTAATCAGATCTCTTGGGACTGGGGTTACTGACAGTTATGAGCATGCTGGGAAGCAAACCTGAGTCCTCTGGAAAGAGAAAAGTACTCTTAAACACTGACCCATCTCTCTAGCTCCCTACAATTTTATTAATTTTTGAAGAAAGAGTTTTCCAAAGTTGTTTATTGTTGTATTTCTGCTAGCAGCATACAGAATTTTCAACTGTATTTCAAATTTCTCCACAACAACACGATTTGGTTGACTAGCCATTCTGATTTGGGTATAATAGTTAAGATTATGATTTCTTGATTCACGTTTTCCTAGTGAATAATGATAGTGAATTTATTTTTAACTGTATATTTTTCATCTGCATATACATATTGCTTGATGAAAATTTGTTTCAAATTGTCCATTTTTTGTTATTTTCTTATTACTCATAAAATATAAGTATCTTTTATTTAATCAGAAACAAATGTTTTGTATATATTATTTTTATTTTTTTACACTCTGTGGTCTGTTATTTGTTTTTTGTTTCTGTTAGAGCTTGAAAGCCAGGCATAATAGTGTATCTCCTTAATTCCAGGATTTTAGAGGCAGAGGAGGGTGGATCTCTGTAAATTGGAGATTAACTTGATCTACATAGTGACTTCAGAGACAGCCAGGTATATATAGTGAGACCCTATCTCAATAAACAACAACAAAAACAAAAACAGAAAAAGAAATGTCCTTGAGGAGACAGATTTTAATTTTTATTAAGTCTATCTTGCAAATTTTTTCCTAGCTTATGAATTTTATATCATGTGAAAGAAATTATTGTCAAATTCAAGGTCAAAAAAGATTTTCCTTATATTCTTAGAATATTATATTTTACATTTATAGTATGGTTCATTTTGAATTCCTCTGTATAATATAAAGTGGGGATTCAAATTCATGTTTTTGTCTAATGGTCTCAACCCAATAGCAATTTTGAATCTTTAAAATATTTTTATATTTTATTTCTGAATATATATGTGTCTGTATAAGAATATATCATTGTGTGTTGAGGGTGGTACCCACAAACAACAAAAGAGAATGTCAGATCCCTGGAGCTAGGATACCAAGCAGTTCTCGGCCCACTGACATAGTTGCTGGGAACTAAATTTAGGCTCTCTGGAACAACAACTGGTACCCTGTATCCTGAGCTGTATCCTCTAGCCCCCTAATAGTATATATAATTTTTGTTCCTTAAATAGTTTTGATTATAAGATACTTTAATTACAATGTTTCTCCCCTCCCTTATTCCTTCTTAACCCTATCCACTCTTCTTCAAATTTATGGCTTCATTTTTTTTTACTAACTGATATGATATGCATAATTTGCTCAGTCCAAGGAATGCTACCTATGTATATTTTTATTGTCAGTCAGCCAATAGTATTTTGAGTCTTTAATTCAATGCATCTGTACCCTGCCAAAGATCAACTATCTATACATACATGTACTTATAAAGTCTCTCTATTGCATTTCATTAATGTGCCTTTGTCAACTCTCTCAATTAACATAGTTCAAAAATACATATTGGAAACAAGTAGGGTTAGTCTTCTAATTTTGTTATTATTAATTTTTTTCTAGGTCCTTACATATCAATGGTAATATAAGGTTTTATTGATACTATCTACAAAGGTCAGCCTGATGAGAGTTTATAGCAATGATACTGAATATATAACAGCAATTTGGAAACTTTTTTCAGATAGTATGTGAAAACTTATATTCTTGTATAATGACTTGTTTCTGTTTGTAGCAAGCATATATATTGTTACAGTTTTTCATGTAGATTTATGTATGTATGTATGCATGTATGCATGTGTCATTCTGTGCTAGAGGATAGAACTCCAAGCCATGTAGTAATTATGGTAATAAACAATTCATGACCTACAGTCCCAGCCACAGAGAATCATAGATTCTTGTGTGTTGAGCACATATTTTGAAATTATCCTAAACTCAGTATCTTTTTGATTTTCTCCAATCATAGAGTCTTTAAATAAATACACTTTATGATAATGTTTATTAATAATATCCTGATGCAGACCACAGGACCATGCAGTGAGAAACTCAAAAACATCAACCCACCATAGCCAATAACTTTGATGGAGGTCTACACCACGACATGTTAAAACATCTTGGCATTAAAGCCTTTAGAATGATTTGGCTGATTTCTGCTGTAGATCTCTTCTGTGAAGCCATACACTTTTTCTCATAGACAGTAGTTTTGGGTTCTATTCCCATGGCATAGTAGTGCTTTAATTATTTAATTATTCACTGGAGAATTATTAAAAATTTCTCCCATGTACTGGGTAACTTCCCCCAATACCACTCTGTGAGACAGTTATGCAGTCATTAACCTTGGTTCTCACAGCCTAATTCCTACACCATTCTCTAAAACCAACATTAGAACCTAGCTTCCTGTGCTTATCTTCTCCTTGGCTGGACATTTAATCAGGAAAAGTCTTTTAAATAGTCATATTTGGGATCGTCAGAGAAAGGAGTATGAAGCTCTGTAACTTTGTGATTACCAGAGAATTTTCTTTGTTTTGTGTATAAAAGCTGAAAACCTTACAGCATATGTTGGGTATAAAGGGTAAAACAAAGAACAGAAGATAGAGAGAGAAAGATACTTGGAAGAATTAATAGACATAGACAAGGGAATCATGAAGTGAGTAGATTCATCTCTATAGCATCAGATCAACAGATTCCTACACTGGTTTGGACTCTGAAAGTTTTTAGGGCAGTCCTTATAAAGGCTTTCATTGATAATCTGTAGTGGGATTGTGTTCTGTTCTATAGTAAATAATTGTTCCACTTGTCACATAGGTTTAATAAAAATGCTGACTGGCCAAAGACAGACAAGAAGTGTGGATGGGGCTATATCAGATTAAGAAAACTCTGGGAACAGAGAGACAACCCAGAGACAACAGCGGAGAAACCAGCAGATGCAGAGGACAACTATGCTGCTCTGAGAAAAGTACTGAGCTTCATGGCTGAAAAGATAAGAATCATGGGTTAGTTCAAGAGTAAAGAGTTAACACGTTATATGCCTGGGCCCCAGGTCAATCAGCATAAAATTAATATAAGCATCTGTGTTACTGTGAGACTGTAGGTCTGCGGGTTTGGACCTAAAGCCTGACAGGCCAATAACTTATTACTACAATACCCTTTATTTTATTTTATTTTTTAGTTAATTTACCAAAACATCCCATTAAATTTGGAAAGAAGATGTTAAAAATAAATGTCATTGCACTTCTGATAAGTAAGTGTTGCATCCCCTGAGTGTATTTTGCCTGTAGGTGCCTTTAGCAATGCAGTTATTTCTGGGACTGGGAAGTCAAGGACCAAGATGTTTGTGTAAGAGTTTTTGGTTGTTTGCTTCTTTCTCTTTCTTTCATTCATTCTTTCTTTCTTTGTTCTTGCTTTTTGCTGTGTGTGTGTGTGTGTGTGTGTGTGTGTGTGTGTGTGTGTGTTTCTCTTTTGAGACAAAGTAACACTACTATCTATGTAGTTTTTCCTAGAATTGACTGTAGGGGTATTGTGTTGTTTCATGGTAAATAATTGTCCCACCCACTGGTTAAATAAATAGCGCTGATTGGCCAAAGGCAGGCAGGAAGTGTGGGTGGGGCTACCAGACTAAGAAAACTCTTGAGAACAGGAAGCACAGGGAAGAATGCCAGAGAGAAGCCGGAAGAAGCAGAAAGAAGCAAAGGACAACTATGCTGCTCTAAAGAAAGGTACCGAGCTGCATGGCTGAACAAGACAAGAGTCATGGGATAGATGAAGGGTAGAGAGCTAGCAAGTGATATGCCTGAGCCTTAGGCTGATCAGCCTAAAATTATAGTAAGCCTCTGTGTGTCTCTGTAGGACTGTGGGTCTGAGGGTCCTAAATCTTGAGGTTAGGCCTTAAAAGTCAGAGACAGAGACCTCATACTACAATTGACTCTCTAGAGCAGGCTAACCTCAAATTCAGAGACATACCTATTTCTACCTCTCTATAGTGCATGAGTAAAGTCATGTACGACCATGCCAGGCTTCAGTTAGGGCTTCTATCACTGGGATAATACATCATGACTAACAATTTAAGCAGGAGAGGGTTTACTTATTCCAGCTTACAAATGTCAGGTAACGTTCCATCCTGTCAGGAACTCAAGGCAGGAATCTGAAGGACAGAGCACATGGGAGATGCTGATTCTTGGCTTGCTGGGTTTGTTTTCTTATACACCTCAGGACCACTCCCCAGGAGAAGCATGATGTACAATGACTTGAATCTTCCTGTTTCAATCATTGATCAAGAAAATTGTCTCTACAAGCTGATCTTATAAAAGCATTTTCTTCATTGAGGCTCCTTCCTCTTAGATAATGGTAACTCAGGTAAAATTGACAAAATACTAAACAAATTAATCCCAGAGGAACAGATTATGTATTTAGTCATTAAATACATACCACAGAGTACCACATTTTTAGTACCCTCACGTGGACTAAAGAGTAGGAACATACTTCTCGTGAGAAATATGATTTATGAAGATTTCATCCTTACGTTCTCAGCTAAGACTAACAACATGCCCAAAGGTCCAACAACTATTATAACACAGGGGTTGAATCCATCAATATGTGAATAATGGGCCAGATTAAAAATATTCATATTACAAATTTTAAGTATAGAATTAGCTGTAGCAACTCAGAATCCATAATAAAATGAGATACTAATTTTCAAATTCCAGTGTTCTTTGTTTACCTCAAAGTGTACATTGTGTGTTTGAAATAATAAAGCTTTATTGATTAATAATATCCAACACACACATTAAAAGTATACAATATTGTTTTTAGTATATTTGTGTATATTTGAAATCACATACTAGATTCTTCTGTCATTTTTCTTTCTCCTTAACTTTCTCCCTATTTCTCTCTCTTTCTTTTTCTCACACTTTTTATCTCCTTCCTTTTAAATTGTTGCTTTTTTTCCTTTCATCCTTCCTTTCTCTCTTTCTTTTTTGAAAGAGCCTTTTCCTACTGCCCAACCTGACCTAAAAATACAACATAGTCATGGCTGACCTCCAACACATGTCAATCCCCCTCCTTCAGTTTTCTGTGTTCTGTAGAACATGCTGATTGTTATTAAGTTTTTATTTTTGGCTATCTTAAGAGTTTTTAATTTCATTTTTAGTTTGTTTAATATGGTATATCTATTGAGTTTTATCTGTAAACCTATTTTAATGACTCTGTTGATTATCATTAATATAGTCTTATTAAATTATTGATTAAAAATTGCAACAATGAGATTAAAGTAATTGTCATACTTATCTTTTATCCTTTGTTTGTATTAGGGAATACTCAAAGTTCTCTTTGCCATATGTTTTAATAATATGTAAGAAAGTATTAAACATGATTTCTTTATGTGGTATACATTAGAAGTTATTCCTCACTAAACCCTCGAAAGGTAGATGACCATTAAATGATATGGGCAGTTTGTGGAATCTCTTGCAGTTGGATCAGACTATGTTCCTGGTGCATAAAATAACATCTCATAGTTGACTCCCTACAGAGGAACACCTAACTCAGCCTTACTAATGGGATGAGAGACTCACGCCTACCTCAGTTGGATATGCCAGACTGCACTGACTCACCTTGAGATTCCTTGTTCTCCTTGGGGAACAGATGAGGGGACTGGATGGGGAGAGTCTGAGGGAGGACTACGAGGAACTGGGAGGAGCAAAGGGAGGGGGAGCAGTGGTAGATATGGAAAGAAACCTTTTAAATAAAAAAGAAATTATTCCTCAAATACAAATGCCTCCTTGAGGCTATTTACCGTACTTTCTTCATCAACTTCTCATCCCCCAAACTACCTCAGCCCCCGGCAGACACTATTTTACAATGTTCTTTATTGAACAGGGATTTATGATTTTATTTTTATTTTCTCTTTAAAAAAGTAAAGTAGGCAGGCCTGGAAATTATTATGTAGTTATAATTTTCATTCTGTAATTTACTTCATAGGCTAAATTTACTCTTGGAAATCTTACTATTGTCTTTGTGCAACTACAGCTAATGAGGTTGTGTTCCTCACAATTATCACATGATGTTTTCGCATATTGATGCAACATGAATGTGTTTAACGCTTTCTAGCCCTTTGTGACTTTATGGTGTCTGCTGTAATGGCACTCTCTAATCTCTAAAATTATTAACCAAAATATCGTGTTTTCCTAGTTAAGTTGAAGCATGGGCATTTATATATTTATTTTTCAGAGATGCAGTGTTGTGTAAACTAATCTTTTGGGGTCTGTAAAAATGGCTCAGCAGTAAAGAGCACTTGTCTTTCCTTCTGGAGAAATCAAATTCAGTTCCAAGACCTGGGTGAATCTAGGAGTTCCATGTTCAGGTGAATCCGAGGTCCTCTTCTGGCTCCCACAGGTACTGACACATGTGTGCTAGACACAGCTAAACATGTATATAAGATATTTATGCAAGATAAGCATAAATAAAATACTTTTAAAAAGAAATTCTGCTTTTTATTTTTCAATTTCATTTCGCACACTTTCTTTTATTTCAGCTAATTTACACTATTTCTAAATCATTTACTTTCTATGTTAGATGGCCTAATTGAGATCTTTATTTGTGAAGTAGTTCTTGATTGCTACCAATTCGCACTTTATTACTTTTAAGTCATATGTTTTAATATTTTACATTTGTTTCTTTTTTCTCTTTTAATTTACTTACTGATCCTTTTGTTGACTTTTGGAGATATATCTGCACATTGCTCACTGACTATCTTGTTAGTTTCAGATTTTATATTATTTTGTGGTCAAAAAGGGGCAAATTAAATTAATGTATTTTATCTCTTTAAGATACGTTGAGACATTTTTTGATACCTAAGGTATAATCTAACCTAAAAACTGTTCTCCTTTCTAAAAGAAAAGTAGGTGTTATATGCAAAGTTCAGTGAAGTCTAAGAGGTCATTCATTATACAGTATGGTTTAAATCTAATGCTTTGGTTTTTCTGTCTGGGTTATTTGTGCTTGAGAAACATAGAACATTTAATGTTACACAATTATGATATTGTATTATACCATAACATCCCTTGTAATATTAATGCATTTCTTTTATGTAGTTGAGAACATGCAGGTGTTTTGTGAGTAGATGAACACACATACGCACACACATATACACACATATATGTGTATATGTATATAGAGAGACACATATATGTATATAACAACAAATTCTCAGACTTGTCATATTTGGAATTTCAATGAAGGGAGGCAGCAATCTATGTTTTGACCTGTAATTTATGAAATTGATATTAAAGTTGAGGAATAATTGTGGTTTAAGAAAAATATGAATATTGTAAGTATTTGTAAGTATTCAGACTATACCTAATTCTCACAATCCAGCAGTCCAATTTCTTATATTGTGAACATAAAACCTATTACCTCCCCTCATTTTCCTTGTGCTCTTTCAGCCTAAGAAAATATTTTTATAAATTTTTAAATATTTTTAAATCAAATTATATAAACTAATTATGTTTCTAATGTGTATAACAACATTTTTCATATAAATAAACATAAATTTATAAATTTAAAGCGCTTTATCTTCTGTAGCAAATTGTATCTTACTATAAGGTAGAAATATAATTTCTAGTTTTTCTTAGTTCCATAAGATTTATTGTCCATAAATAGATCATTTAAATACTAGAGAATTGCGTAAAATTGGAAGTGCCGTCTTAAATTTATTTACAGTTGGATAGTAAATTTTCTAGGAATATGTATTTAAAACATGCAACATCCTTTTTAGGTTGAAATATCTGCTTTATATACATTAAGTTTCTAAAATTCATAATGCATCACTGAGCTATCTATTTTGAATCTTGTAAAGATGTAAATAAGGCAATACCACCATACTTGTTTTGGCTTCACAATAAAATTTTATCCCCAGCGGTTGAGTCCTCCAACTTGGTTTCATTGCTTTGTTTTTTAAGAGACTGTATTCTCTACTCATGACCTTCTGTTTTTTGATCTGCTTATTTATATAAGTTCTTTGAGGTATATGGAATTCTTTATTAGAAGAAAAATGGAATAATTCTGTTTTAACTAAAATGTATTTTATAACAATTTTTTTGAATTATAATTTTCCAATGATTTTTAAAGAACTTATTTGTTTATAACATTTAGTATTTAAACATATTACAGTCTACAATTCATTGCTTATGCATTAATTTAAGTGAGTAATATTCTATTTTATCTATAAATATTTTTGTCCATCTTGAATATTTGGGCAATTAATTTGAGCTTCTTATTTGTTAATTTGAAAAAAATTAATAGAAATAATATATTTGTTCATTTGTTTCTTGTTAGAGTAAGGGAATCTTAGTATTTTTGTTGACAAATTTTCAGTTGACATATATCATTAATTCTCCAGCTGCTGACTCTCTGAATTTTGACTGTTCAAAATGTAGTATAATTTCACCAGATTAACAAAAAATTTTTTCACATAAAAGGCTTTTAAATTTTTATGCTATTATAAAATTATAATTTATTTTTTGGTTACAAATATATCTTTTGTTGCTTGTCTACAAATTCAAGACCTTTCTCTCAGTACTTTGGATAAATTTGTAGAAGAAGTGATGGTAAAGCCAAATTTTATAGCTCTGTTAATAGCTCTAGTAGTATGTATGGCATATCGGCTTGCTGTTAGTTAGTCCACTGTAGTTGTAAGTATTATTATTCTCTTACCATTTACTTGAGTATTCCTTTAGTTTTCAGTTGTATTTAATGCTGTACAATATTTATTAGTAACCCATGCCAAGTCCATAGAATTTTTTATATTTAATTTAAAATGTCCACAAGCATGCTCAAGTATACTTTAAATCTATCCTTTGATGCCCACAAGAATGCAAAAATGTCAGTTAAAGAGCATACGGTAAAGTCACTTTATACATATTCTAGTACTGTGTTGTACGTACTATATACACTAACACAAATTCTAGTTTTGATTCTAAATCTCTTACAAATACATAACAAATAAATGTATCTCTATAAGATATGAACTACTAATATGAAAAGTAAAACTATGATTTATACTTTATTTGAATGTTAATAATTCTAAGAAATACATAAATATATAAAGTTATGGTATCATTAGTATAGCAAATATGCCTTCAGTTATAATTTCAGAAATTGAGTATACAAATTTATATTTACCCATCATAATCTTCGGTAAATCCAGCATATTGCACTGTTTTACACTCTACAAATATTATTAATATGAAAAGCAGAAGTGATGAAACAGATGCCACTATTATAAATTTCATTTGGCTTTTACACGACATTTTCAACTTGGAAACAATGAAACCTCCCAGAAAACTGCCAATTGCACCTCCTGGGATTAAAATAATTCCTAAGAAAAGAAAAAGGAAATACTGTTAAAACATATTCTAGTAAGGGTATCAAAAATTACACATAGATTTCATTTCTTCTACTCAAAATCTATAGATTTTCAAATTAAAAAACTAGAAGATACAGTACTTGAATAAATATGGATTTTATAATATATGCAACCCTATGCATAGCAATGAAGCTATTATAGGTCTACTAGCTTCTGGTAGTGCTAGTGATGTTTTGCTTTTATACACTGCGTTGCTGTGGGACTATGCTATTGTCATTCTTAAATATTTGTCATTGTAAACGTTGGTTTAATAAAATGCTGACTGGACAGAGACTAGAAAGGAAGTAGATGTGGGAAAACAAGACTAGGAGAATTCTGGGAAGTGGAAAGAAAGAAAGAAAGAAGATGCCAGCCAGACACAGAAAAAGCAAGATGAAAATGTAGCAATGAGAAAAGGTACCAAGCCACATGGCTAAGCACAATAGAAATAATGGGCTAATGTACAGCATAAGAGTTAGTAAGTAATACTCCTGAGTCATGGGCCAAAGAGCTTGTAATTAATATAAGCCTATGTATTATTTGGAATTAAGCGGCTGCAGGTCCATACCTTGGAGCTAGTCGGGACTAAAAGCCTCTGAATATAACTGGCACCCAATGTGGGGCAGGATCCTGGAAACATAGGATTAAGAGGCCTATGCTCTACCAACTGAGTAAGCTGGGCAATGATACTGGCCATGTGTAGCTCCAATCTGTATAACCGTTGCCTAAATTCTCACCCCAAAAGTTGAACAATAGATATTCCATGACTTCTATTTAGTATTATAACAAAACCTGGAGCCAAATATTGGGGGAAACCTGAAGTATCAGAGAGATGAAGAATAAACCACAGCCAATCTCACCTAGCAAACACCTCAGGCCAAACAGGATAAATCCATGAGGCCTCAGACTGACTAGCCACAAACCTTATATTTTTCCTTCACACATATTTTACTTCTTTCTTTAACATTCCTAGATTAATGAGTGTGTCATTTTTTGCAAACATAAATGTGTGCTCTTTTTAAGCTTAAATTCACAGAGATCCAGAGGATCTCTGCCTCTAAAGTGCTGGGATTAAAGGTATGAGTCACCACTTACTGACCTTCATGGTTTGGCTCTGTCCTCTGTTATTTCAGGCTATTTTTATTGAGTATACCACCATACTAGGTATCTCATACCAAGTATCTAATATCTAAGCCAGGAACACAGATCACACCATATAGAAATTATAAGCTGTCTTGTTAGGAGATATTATTACTTAGATGTATGAATGTATGGCTTACTGCAAGGGACATAATTGAAATAACAGACTTCCCCAGACTATTCTATGAACAAGAATTTGACCAACCAACTCGACTAAGATCTCACATCACAAACAGGTTTACAATATGAGATTTTAGAATATCTACTATAAGCTATAGTTTTTCTACTTAAGCATAAATATTTATATGAGGAAATAACAAGAATAATATAGGCTGGATAAATAAGAAAGGTAAAAAGAGAAAATAGAGAACAGTATAATATAGTCAACTCACAAACTAATAAAATACAACCTGCTTAAAACGTAGATCACTGTATATAGTTTTTAGCAAGAGGCATTCAAGTACACTGCACCCTGTGTCTTCTGCTTACATGATACATTTCTTAAAGATACATGTCACAAAAAACCTTAAATTTGCACAGTAAAAAGAAAACCTACCTGTGAGCAGAGCGGAAAGTGTGGGTGTTAACAAAAACTGATTTTCTAAATATTTGGGCAGAAATTCTGAAGCTCCAATGTTAGCCAGGGACTCTGTGGCTTTGCACATTACAAGGCACATTAGAAGTGGGCTCTTCAACAGACACTGAAACAGAACAGAACTTATCACAACGATTTCATGTCATCACATGCCAATGATCCATCTGCAGAACTGGTTTCCTATTGTCTAAACTGAATGTATAAAATTATCCAAATGGAACTACATAGCTCTCTAGTATACACATTACAAGACAGATTGGTAGTTAGGGTTGCTTTCTACTGCAAACATAGTTTTTACATTGAATCTGTTAGCATATTGAAAATATTTATCAGTGTTAGATAGATTCATATTTTGTATTTACCTAACTCAGCTGCTGAGCGCTATGCTATGTAGCTTTGCATCATGTGATTTCAATGTAGTTATTGGTTCCTACAGGGTCAAAGAAATATGTCATCTTCAAGTCTAATGTCATAAAATGGTTACAATGAAAGCCTCTATGTATGCATTTGTGATCTCCTGTCTTTAGGATTGTGTGTCCTTGGAAAGGGTTTTTGGATATTTGGGTTTATCAATAATTTATTTTATACTTTTGGTCTGAATTGTTCTTCAGAATGTATCTTTTTATTATATCACCTAATATCAAAAAGGTTAGTATTCTAATGAAGCAGTCTATACCCTAAGATTCATCATAATGATATCTCAGGTTCAGCAGGCCCTTGCAGAAACGTACCATTGTGTCAGTAAATCACTGAGCGTGGAAAGACCTTACAGTTTCCAGAAAGGCCATGTGTGAGTGCTCTAAAAAAACTCGTAAGTAACAATGATAATATTAGAGCAAAGAAGCATTGAGATAATTCCATCCTTCAGACTGTGAGTACTTTAGTTACCCCGTGTACCACTAAGGGGAATATCCCTCATACACATTTTGCACTGATAAGTAAAGGAGATTTCTTTCATGCTGTTATGTCATGCATCAATAGCTAAGTGGCATAATTAGAAACACTTGATAACCTCAGCTAACATTTGGAGGCTTCCAGAATTTTGTCATATAGACATACACAAAGTAGTATTTCTTTTGTGTTTCTATGTTTTCAAATACAAATGTGCATATGGGGGACTGGAGAGATGTTTCAGTTAACAAAGTTCTTGCATTGTTCAAGGACCTGAGCTCAATCCTAGGAACTCATATAAATAATTTCAGGCATGACGATGCATACTTATAATATCAGTGCTGAGAGACGAAGATTGGGGAATGATGACTTATACCTACTGATAAGCTAGTCATGTCAAAATAGCAATTTCCAGAATAGCACGTCTCAAACCAAGAAAATAAATGTATATATCTATTACCTGCAGAATGGTACCTAAGTTATTTGGACTATACATGTATGTGCACACATGTGCATGTGAACCTGAATGTGAATGAACATCTACACACATGGAAACTCACACTTTGCTTGTGTGTGTGTGTGTGTGTGTGTGTGTGTGTGTGTGTGTGTATTGTGTGTGTGTGTGTGTGTGTGTGTGTGTGTGTGTGTGTGTGTGTGTGTGTGTGTGTGTACACTATTCTATTGCACTACCTTAATGGCTTGGGTAGATTTTCTAAATTATATATTAACTTCTTGGATTTAGGAAATTCATAGTAGATGACCAGTACTCAATTTATAAAACAAACATTGTTGGCTTTCTATTATCTAACCTATAAACTTTTTATTGCATGAATTCTATTTTATCTTATTAAAATAACCCAGAGCCAGATATTGGGGAAAACGTGAAAGATCGGAGAAACAGAAACAACGCTCAACCACTCCTCACATTCTTATAGCGAATGCCTCTGAGTCCTCAGCCAATAAAATGGGGGGGCTTCAGGTTAGGGGCTGATCTTCTGCCTTCTCCCATATCAGTTCGTTCTCCTCCAAGTCATTTCTCCTTTTGTTCAGCTTTCCTAGTGCTAGAATTAAGTGTGTGTTTCCTAAGTATTGGACACACAGTTGTGGGATCCCAAGTGCTGGCATTAAAGGTGTGTGCCACCATCATCTGGCTCTGCTTGGCCTTGAACTCACAAAGATACAGACAGATCTCTGCCTCAGGAGTGCTGGGATTAATGGTGTGTGTCATCACTCCATGACTTCTATGCCTAACTCTGTGCATGACTCTGTCCTCTGATTTTCATACAAACTTTATTATACAGACAATATATCATCACTTACCATTTTTGTCTTAAAATAAAAAAGGTTATAACTAACGTAAGAAAAACTATATATATATATATATAGACAATATAGAAGTAATAAATACATCAGTAATGTCTAGTCCATTGGCAATTGACAAATTTAGAAAAAATATTTCATTATTTATTTTAGTCAGTCCGAATGATTATACCTAATTCACTTTCTATCTAACTTGTCTTACTAACCTAAAGCTATCCCTTTATATTTTTCAACCTTACAGACTTTTTACCTCTTTAGTGAGTTTCTCTTCTGAATGTCTAAATAGGAAAATCATAATTATAATTTTTTAGTATTTAACTCTCTAAGAAACCCAAGAAGAACATAATATTAGCTGAGTGAACTGCAAGTGCAAACAAGTAACTTCCAAAACATTTGAGCAATGACAGAAACAGCTGGCTGCCTGGGCAGTCATTTAAATTACCTCTGAACACTGAGAATTTATCTCTGGCCCATAGGACTTGCATATATGACAGACTTATCTGTGAAACAGAACTTTCTTCAAGATTTTCCTACCTTGTCAAGGTTCAGCAGTCCTTTATTCTGTATACTGCTTGTCCATTTTGGACAGCATACCCTTAGTAATTTAGGCAAGTAATTTACTTGTCCAGTGGCTAACTTTTGCCACAAGGAAAGTAAACTCTGTATAGAGTTTCTTCAATGCCCATCATCTTATGTGAAGTAGATTGGTGCCGCCAGGAACAGACTTGTCTCATTGTCATAAAAGTATGAAGAATGTATGTTATTAAAATATCTTAAATATTCTGTAGATCTCTGAAATATTTAAAGACATTATTATCTAAAATTTATCTTTGACTTTGAAAACATATCTAGTATAAGTTTGATTGTAATGTCTAATTGCTAACTTGCATTTCTTTATATCCTAGTTAATTGGTAATAATAACTTCCAAGGACTAGCAATTTGTTAGATGAGTTGTTTAGGTTCAATACCTTGAAGAAAAGTAGGAATATATATACAGCAACAAAATCTCAACTTTGTATCAATATACACATTTTGTATACAACATACAAAAGTCCAATACAATGTTAAATATTTAAAACTAGTAGTTTCTTTTTAAAAAAATAGGTTCGATAATCTACCCACATATCCTATCATATCCATAATTTTCTTTTCAGAGTAGATTAAATAATATACTCTTTTATCCTATCATATCTGGATCTCCTTTTTCTTTTTCTTAAATATTAGAACCCTGAATATAATCTTCTTCTTAAGTTTTTCCTTAACCATTACCAATAACAATTTGTAACCATTCACCCTAAACAATTACAATTATCTATTATCCGTTGAAAGACCAAAAACCACACATCCCTTCTATGAAAATGTGGGTATTATGTACTTAAAATTTACTTCTCGATGTCTGGGAGAGAGTGTAGGGAATTCTGAAAAGAAAATCTAGGGAATTCTGAAAAGAAAAAACTTGGGTTAACTGTCAAGTCCTGGGTCAGGTAGCTCTATCTTTTTATTTATTTATTTATTTATTTATTTATTTATTTATTTATTTATTTATTTATTTATTTTATTTTATTTTTTTTGTTCAGTCTCTGTATAAAGTGCAAGGCTTGTCTCAAGTAAGTCCTGGTTAGAGTAGTCTGTGAGACATGATTGTCTCAATTAGCCACCTTGAAATTGTCCTGAGCAGTTGGTAGTCCAAAGCTGATTTAGGTGGCAATTGTCAGCTTAATGACATTATCATAGTCCATGTAAAATCATCATTGTGGGGCTTCAGAATTCCTCTGGAGACTTCAAAGGTCACAATTAGGCATCACCATAGTTCACTGCAGAAAACTGAGGGACTTAAACCCAAAACAATGTACAGAAAGGTAGATGAAGCCTTTTTTTCTACAATTACTTAGTACTTTATATGACCATTAATACCATGACAAAATGTTTAATATATATGTATGAATATATACCTATATGATAATTGTAAAAATTTTGATATAAAAATCATTCATTAAGAAGTTTTAAAGAAGTCAAAATAGCCCAAAAGATCATGAGATTAGTAGCAATACAATAGTCTCTTAATTTTGTTTTTTTCTATCCCATATCAGGAGGTTCTTCTGATACGATAAAGACATTTTGCATTTTTCAACAAGCATGCTTAAGGTTAAAGAGCAAGAAAGCCGCATTGAAACTTTAAACCCAGCTTTAATTTATAATGGAGTCAGGACCTTACATTTTCTTAGAACTATAGAGCTACAAATGTTAGGCAGTGAGATTTGACCCTGTATACTTTATTGGTATTAATAGGCCCTATTTTGCTTTGCTTATAATTTTTTTTTCTGGATAGCCTTCCTTTCTGCTTAGGACTCAAGGAAATCATATTAATTATGATAAGTTAGACACAGAAAGACAAATACAAAATGTTCTCTTTTGTATCTAGGGGTTAATACACAAGATAAGAAAAATAAGAGTTTATCTGCCTGTAAAACATTGGTTATACTAGGTGGATAGAGGTAAGTTCAGGGAAGAATAAAAGCGTTCACAGAACCATTCAAGGAATGAATAAGCTTTTGTGCTTTTTACATGGTCTCAAGTAATCTGTTATGTAATTTATAAGGACTGTCAAAAGTGCTCAAAACCCACAAATACCCGTGTTATAAAGAGACTAATTGTCATAATTCAGTCAGTGTCTGCTACATTTAGGTTGTGAGATAACCATGACGAGCTCACTAATGGACAGATAACTGACTCTGCTCAATAAATGTAAATGATAACTTTAAAATGTCCATTTTTAAAGCTTGCAAAGTTTTCTTAACAGTTTCAGCTTAACATTTAACAATATAAAACGTTGTAGTTTAGCTCCTGCATTGCTAAACTATGTGTATGTAATATTTATATAAAATTAATGCCAAGTAGGCTAGTTATAATCCTACACACCTGAAACTAGAATTTCAGGGGTTGGAGATGACATCAGTGTTCAAGAGTGGACTGAGCAGTATAAAGCAACTTTTAAGAAAATGAGAATCTTGTTGGAATACAATGTATTAGTACAAAGTATTCATGATTTAATAAGGAGTAGAACTTTGAAAATAGGAGCAAGTGAAGACAAATTTTACCTTGTACAGCATATACACTTAGCTTTGAAGAAATTCAACTAATTTACACCGACCACTGCAAAGTCATTTAATCCAAACATAAAAATGGCTACTCAGTTCTTCAACAAGTATATATAAATTCACTTGAAAGTACAAAAGACCAGGAATAGTCAAAGCCATCCTGCACAGTAAAAGCATTACTATATGTATCACAGTACATGATTTCAAGTTATACTACCGAACCATATTAATAAAAGTCACAAAAATAGACTATTTAATAAATAGTATAGAAGATCCAGACGTCACTCCATGGAACTAGAGCCACCACCTGAGTTTTGACAAAGAAGCCCAATAATACAGATTGAAGAAGATAGCCTTTTCAATAGGCGATACTGCAAAAGCCAGACATACGTTGGGATAAGAATCAGACTTGATCCTTGTCTCTCATCCTGCACAGAATATTAATTCCGAATGATTAAGAGCACCCAACATTAGACCAGAAACTCTGAAGCAACCACCAGAGGAAAAGTAGGATGTACATTTAAAGGTAAGTAAATAAATTTCTAAATGTCATTTCAGTGGCTTAAGACATAATGTAAGCAATAAACATGTGGGATCTCAGAATATTAAAACACTTCTGTGAAGGAAACCATTAAGAGAATGAATAGGAAGCCTACTAGATGGAAGAAAGTTTTTAACTTATTTACCTGTGACAAAGACGACTAGGGTAAACAAACAAACAAACAAAAAAACAAACTAAACCCAAAGAACAAATTACACAAATAATAAGGCATCTAGGGAACGCTACTAGAGAAAGCACAAATAGTTGACAAATACTTTTAAAGGAACAGAGATCTTCCCTAGTGAAACCTATTTTTCTTGCTCTAAGTGTTTCTTAAGTGCCTGTAGTTCTTTCTCTAGAGAGAGGGGCAGGGGTGGGCAGGAAAGGAGATGAGGAGATAGTTCATGAGAAGAGAAGAAGGGAAGAAAGAAAGTGAAATGGCCACATTGAATTTTAATTTTAAAATAAAAATAATTTAACAAAAGAATAGGATGTTCTGCATAGAGCAATAAGTAAAGAAGCAGAATCTTCAGCAAAGGAAAAATAACTGGAAATGGGAAAGTCAGAGACACAACTGTGATGTGAGTTAGGAAAATTCAGCTGATGGCATTTTAGAAATTTGAAGGGTCTAACCAGACTACAGAATTAACTGAAAGTAAATAAAACTGTATGTGAAAATTACAAGTGTGCAACATATGTGCCAAGAAGATAGTTTTAAGTAGAAGAAAAAAAAAACCCTCAATTATAGGAAGGGGTTTCCTCTGTACCCAGTTATCTCTATTATGGTAGGCCTGTTGCTTATCTACAGAAAGAAAGAATTGTGTATTTAGTATTGTGATTTTTGTGTGTTGTAAAGATGATGTGCAGATGCAAATTCTTCCAATTTATGTCATCTTGTTAAATGTCATATTTACATCTCCAGAGAATAAAAGCACAAAATAATATAAAATAAATTAACAATAAATAAAAATAAAAGTTGTACATCTTTGGCATCATGCACTAGACAGGTCCCTAGCAATGTGAAGTAATAAAGGGTGTTCTCATTTCTATTACAAGGAAAATGAGCAATTTAATTAAGAGGCTCAAAAACTTTCACCCAAATTTAGTAAAACTTTGCCTATTAGCTTTATAAGAAAATTAAACAGGTTGTCAACTGTTAATCTCAAAATATTTTACATTAGTATAAATTTTAGTTTATTAATACAAATTTAAAATCAATTTCATTATACTATATATCTTTTTCTACTCTTGTTTAAAATATAATGCTTATATAACTCATTTAAAATTATAATATATAATTAAAAATGCAAATTAATAGTCACCTTTAATAACCAAACTGATAGTCATATTAGTTTATTTAGATATACAAAAATATATTTCAATTAAATAAATAATCTTTAAGCACTTATAAGACCTAAAAAATGATAACATTTAAAATATTTTTAAATCTTTTCTAGACAATGAGACAGGTCTGCTCCTGACAACACCAATCTACTTCAAAAAAATAAAAAATAAACATAAAACAAATCCATATAAAGTTTACTTTCTTTATGACAACAGTTAGCCACTAGTCAAAAACCTATTCTTATATTGACTACTTTACAATAAGCTATTTAAACTAGACATACAAGTTCTATTAAAGAAAATAAATAACCTCTAAACCTCTAAAGAAAATCCTTCAGTAAAAAAAAAAAAAAAAAAAAAAAGAAAAGAAAAAAGAAAAACACCAAAAAACTGTACAGTCCTTCAAATTTCCTTCTTCACTAAAAAATACAAAAGACTCCAGGCCTATAGACTAAGGATAAACGCCCCAACTTTAAAAAAAAAGCTTTAAGTGAAGTCCAACGATTGTCATTTCTATCATTTCTAGATTTTAAAAGTTGTTTACACTTTCTGTTTACTTAGGTAAATATTATATCCTTCTGTGGTCTTTGATATAGTTAAAGATTAAATAGTTATAAATGTAGTTCTTCTTAGTTATTTTAATAATTATATTAAATATAAAAACTTTAAATTCACAAAATAAAATATAATATTTTCTTTAATTTTACTAAATACAAATAAACTAAATGTTATAACTATAATTCTTGCTTAATAACTATTTTATTATATATAATTTTACTATGTTAAAATTGAAGCCTTTCTTTTTAATTAGACAAAAAAGAGAGGTGATATGGAAATGTCTTCCTATATGCCATAGATATCAATCTTTAAATTAAAGAGCTGCTTTAACCCTTGGCAAATACCACAGCCAGAGACAAAAGCACATCAATACATATAAAAAGAGAAAGTCAGATAAAGATTGAGCCAGATGCCCAAAAGTTCAACTTATAAAAAAACATTTGTGCTACGAGCCACACAGCGAGACAAATTAATAAAAATAAAGTTAAAATAAAAAAACTAACAATATGCCTAAACCATAGGCCAAACAACAAAGTTAATATAAATGTCTATGTGCGTCATTAAGACTTTAAGATTGCTATTCCAAATAAACAACAATGAGAGTCCAAACTACAAGACTTGTCCAAGCCAAAAACCTCATTATAACAGGGTAGACTTAACTGGCTTATTAATGAAAATATTTTACTTTACCTGAAGAGCTTGAAGCAAATTGTTAAAACTAGGTCCAAATTTCTTATTTTTAAGCTTCTTGTCAACTATCATAGGTTCCTTTTCTTTCCGAAGTCTTAGTTTTTGTGAACCTATAGGTCACAAGTAAACATAACATTTAACAAGATGACATGAATTGGAACAAGCTGTGTCTACACATCGCACAACACACAAAAATCACAGTATTGCATATAAAATTCTTTCTCTGCAAAATAACAGGCCTACCGTAATAGCAGAGGCCAAGGTGCAGAGGAAGCCCCTTCCAATAACTGAGACCTACTTTGAGTGTAATTTCCATTTGTATTTTTTAATAACTGAATGCTCAGACTTCCCCTAGGCCACCTTGCTCTTTCCATGCTTACCCTGGCCCATTTCTTCACTGCATTTGAACCTACTTGTTCAGGATTCTATTGTATAGTGAAGACCAACTGAGACATCTGGCCTTGTGTACTGAAAAGCGAAACAATTCTTGGGCCTTCTGTTCATAAGCACCTGTTGTTTGACAAAGTGTACCACAATCTGTAAGTCCTTTTTAATAAATTCCCTTTATAAATGTACAGAAAGATTCGTTCTCTAAGTCCTGTTATTTTAGAGAATCTTTACCAACACTCTAGGTAAATAGATCTGATTTCGTTCCTTTTTAAAAGACAATTATCCAGTTTAAACAAGAAGGCTAGCATTAAAGGAAGTAATGAGTGACACAATATATGGATATACTGTAAAACTTTTAGTGCGCACATATAGTATTTAGATGTGCTGTTGCTTGACTTGGTAATAAATCAAAATAACAGCAGCGCTGTGATATCATAGAGCAACATCTGCAGGAGAATCATATCTGTAAAGAACTGTAGTTTATCTGTGCTTTGAGAATGGAAGCTGAGCGTATCAGTTGCTCTAACTAACTGTGTTTTGGTACTCACCAGGTAAACTAGATGGAAAACATAACAATGGTACAGTTGCGAGCCATGCAAGCACAGTAGCACTTAGAAAAGAAGCCCACCAGTTGATCTGCCACCAAAGAAGGTTCTGAGTTTCCCTTGGATAAAGAAAATGGGATTAGTGGGGAGACAGAATTTCCTGTTCATTTGCATTCATTTGTAGTTTGTCACTATTGATTTGGGGGATTTTGCTGACGTGTGTCAGTTGTTAATAATCAGTTGCATGGTGTGGGTTTTTGCTCCTATCAGAATCTAACTTCCCCACTTCCCTTTCAGAGACACTACTCGGGTAGTAGAGGTTCCTGTTTGTTCCAATTCAAAATCATCTCCATTAAAAGTTGTACCCTGGAAAACCCAGGCATCCTTCTTTATCCTCCTTCTCGGCGGCAAGAAACCTCGCACTTGGAGATGCCTGGCTTCCCTTGTAGATGGCATTTGACCTTAGAGTCACATGTTATCTGACGTCCCTTCCTTTGGGTCCCTTGTGTTAAGTGTATTGGATGTCTGTGGTCTTTCCGTTCTCCATAGAGGACCCGTCTGCATTCTTGTTATCGTTTCCTCTGGGTCTCACAAAGCTTAGCACCTACCGGGGAAGGTAGAGACGAAATATGAAAGACCCTGGGCTGGGATTTGCTACACTTCTCTTTCAAAGGGGGATTATGAGCTATCGGCATCTCTAGCCTTTAGTCCATGCGGAGGCCACCTAGAATAATTTTCAGTTATCAGAGGTTTTCTGTGTGTCTGATTGTTTTTATCACTTAGGAATATAATGTACAGAAATAATAAGTACACTATTACTAATCTTTATAGTTCCACACCCATAGAAAATCTTAGCCATGAGTTACAAAGGTTACACAGACAGAAATCGTGAGCACTGGGTGCTGTTGCAAGGAACATGGTTTGGCTTCTGATCCCCACATGGTGACATAGTCATCTCTAAGTTAATTTTCATAGAATTTAACACTTTCTACATTGTGGGCACTTCACACATGTTGCAAACATATATTCTGCCTAAATGCCCACACTTATAAAATTCAAATAAATCTTTTTTTTTTTTTTTGAAAAAAACAAAACCTTCGCTAACCAATTATTATAGTAAAACGCTCACTTCCACATAAGCTTGTTTTGGAAGAGCTGTGTTCCCACAAGACTTAATTAATGAGTTCCTTCGAGTTTCTCTTTCATAAAAAAGTAGAAATGTTCCCAATATTATTTATCGGGGATCCAACTTATCATTTGAGGACATTATTCAGGAATATAAATACCAATCCACCATTTCATACCTTTGTGATCCTCATTTCCACAATCTGTTCTCATGTTTGTTAATATGTACAATCCATAGGAACTGCACCTACCCTTCTTGTTATTTTTCAGTTTCTGCTATTTATTTAGTGTGGTACTATCTCTTTAAACCAGGGCCTTCTGCATGGTATGCAAGAACTATGTCATTAAAGGACCTTCTCAAAAAATTTCAAGTTCGCTCTAAGCTCTAAAGCCTGTCCTTAATTCCCCCAAAACTTGAGAGTACATGAATTATCACTGTCCCTGACCCCTGATACTTGCAATATTTAGAATTTATTTTAAAATAATTCTTATTTTAAATATCTTTTTTCATTTGTTTATTTTATTTTATGTGTATGAGTGCTTTGCCTGCATCAAATGCAGAGTTCAGAAGAGGTTGTTGGACACCCTGGAACTGGAGTGACATACGGTAGATAGTCAACCAACATGTGGGCTTCTGAAACCCAACCCAGGTACTCTGACAGAACAAAGTATTTATTACTATTAAATCGTCCTGTAGCCCCAATGAGTAATTTTATGAAACTAGACTCAAAGAGTTGTTAAAAATCTAAAAATATCTGTGTGTATGTTTCTTTGTGTGTATTTGCAGACAATTAGTAAAGTGTATAATAAAATTTTACATATTAGGATACAGAGTTTAACAATGAAATAAAGAATATGTCATTGGACAGATCAAACTACAAAGAAAAAAAACTATAACTATAAAGACATTTAATTTATCATGAAATTTGTTACCAATTGTTAGAAAGCATATCAAGTACCTGTGAAAAATAGAATATAAAGTGAATAAAAGTAGAAAAAAATCACATGATTATATCAATAGTTGCAGAAAAATGCTGTGGTGAAATCTCAGCCTCTCCTCATAGTAACCCCCCCCCAAAGTAGTACTAGAAGAATCATGTACACTTGAGTATATAGGGCATAAGAAATACTTAATGAAATGTTCAGCAACTTTATCAGGGAAATGCAAATATGAACTAATTTGAGATTCTATCAATATCTACAAAACAAATGACAACATACGCTCATTAGAGAGCACACTGATGCTGCCATTATGGAAATCAATGTCAAGTTTCCCTCAGGAAGCTGGGAGTCAGTCTACATCAAGATCCAATTATATCATTCTTGGGCATATACCCAAAGGACTATATGTGCTTATTGCTGCCAGAAGATCATGATAGTCTAGATGACCAGCAACTGATAAATGAACAATAAAATGTGGTACGTTTTAAAAAATGGAATATTATTCGGTTAAAAAGAAAATTGTCAAAGTTGCAGATAAATGGATAGAATCAGAAAAAAATTATCCTGAGTGAGGTAACCTAAATCTAAAATGACAAGTTCTATATATTTTCTCTAATAAGTATACTTACTAGAGAAAATATATAGAATATAATATGAATATAGAATCACCACATAGGCATTTGGAGTCTGCCTCATGCTGGGTGCCAGCTGGTATTGTAAATTATAATCATGGGCAACTGATAAAGAATAGTTATTACTTATTAATGGGTTCAAATGGAAAAACTCTCAGATACAAGAGAGAATAAGTAGTTATTGGAAAGATTAGACTGGTTCATGTGGTTTCACTCAGTGAGTCAGGTCCTACATCCAAGAGGAAGAGAGAGGAACTACATATGTCCATCCTGATCTTAAGCTCCTCTCAAGCCAGGCTCCTAATACTGGTACCCTAAGATCATTCCCAGGTCTACTCTGGTCAAGAATCTATGCCTTTAAGTCAAGGTGACAGTACCTATTCTCCACTATACAGAGCCATTCTGATACAATGTAATAAATCTCAGCTTCTGGATTGGCTGTAAAGTCCAGCTGCAGCTGCAAAATCCTTAGTCACTACATTATCTAACATTTTGTGATTAGCAGAAATGATGGGCTTTTTAGAAAAGCAGACAGAGCTGTATCCTAAATGCTTTGGTTGCGACTCAAGTTTGTCTTAATTCTCTTAATATGACCTCATTTAAGCACTTTCAAATGGCCTAGTGACACTAAAACCATTTTTAAAATTTGAAATATATTTTTCTAGCCTGCCTGCAACTTCAAATTACCTAAGAATACCTGTAGTCCAGTTAATTTGTGTAGCTTTCACTAGTCAGAATATATTTTTACAAATTGAGGTGAGGAATAGACGCAAGAACTATTTGCTAGCTAGTAATAATTGGGCTGTCTTTGTATTTACATTATAGCCAGGCAGCTCATCTATGTGACCTTGTGATAGGTCTAATCTACAGCCTTTAGATGCTTTGTTTCACCTAATAATGTATGAGAAACCTGTAACAGTAATTCTTGAATTAAGATTAAAGGAATTTGAGCCAGTCTGGACTTGTCTTTTTCTAAATCATAAACCTAAGCTATGATTAAAGTAGCTTCTTAGTGGTACTCAACAGGACCTCACTGTGTCAAAATTTATACAGCATCTTCCTCATAATCCACAGATAAAATATGTTCAGTAGATGAGATATATTCACAATATAAACATATATAATACAGGTGATGGGAAATTTCCCATAGCTGCTTTTGCACATGTGAAATTTCAGACAGAAGCAAATATTTAGAGTTTGCAGCCTCGCAGCCATACTAGTAAGATTCCTTCATCAGAGAATTATTCATCTGGTGGGTTGATGCCTGAATTATTAATTTCTGTCTGTTTCATTTGTGTAATGACTGATGCACATATGAAGTCACAGAGACTGAAGTTAACACACAGAAGATCTGCAATAGTCAAAGACGGAGTCCCAGCACTGAGAAGATAAAAGACACATGGGATCAAAGTCCTAACCATATTTTCCAATGGATGCCCATTTACAAAGAGTTAATAAGTTTTCTATAACTGACCGTCCCTGTATATAACATTCCAGAGCTGATCTTATGGCTAGGAGTAGTCGCCCAATACAAATGAACTAAATCGTCTTTTTTGCAAACTTTTTTTTTTAATTTGACTTGTTTTACTATTTACTTTTTGTCTTCCTGATGTTTTGCTTGTTCGTTCTGATTTTTATTTTTGTGGGTGTTTTTCCTTGTCATTTTTGTCTTTTGTTGACTACAGGAGAGAGAATGGTCATAATGTTAAGTGGATTAAGAGAAAGGAGGATCAGAGAGAAGTATGGCATGGGGACAAATATCATCATAATACTGTTAAAAACTCTGAGTAAATAAGAAGCGAACTTCTAGAGATCATGCAATTAATTATAATTACTGTACTGTATTAAATGAATATTGTTTTTATCAACAAGATAAAAAAGTATTGAGCATTTAAGTATTGGTTTTAGTTATATTTCAAACAGTAAAAATATGAATGTACACTATAAATGTATAACAGATATATACACGTCATACTTAGTTGTATACATTTTTATAAAGCCATTACTAATTAAATATGTCTTACTTGTATTTATTCAGGTATTCTATATGACATAAGCAAAATAGAAAATAGTATGACTTACATATTTTTCAAAGCTTCATCCTCTTGAGACTTAAGATTTTGTGATCCCACTGTGTAACCCAGACCATATCCCAGTATTTGTATAGCTTCACTGATACCTTGACAATGAAAATAATACAAAACAGCTTCACAGCCTGATTTGGTCATAATCTAAAACAATTGTATGCGATATTGGAAAGTCTTTTATGCTATTTTTTACTAACTGAGGGAGGAAAGATGGGTATGAAAAGAGTAGAAGAAACAGGTGAGAGGGAGAGAGAAAATTATAAATTCTGGAATCCATTCTAACAAATTACAAATTAGTATGGCAGAAGGCTAATGAGAAATTCATGGAAGAATTGATGTCAGTCCTCAGCTACAATCATTGTTATTTGAGAATACTCACTCTGCGGTTTTGAAACTTTACATTGCTTGAATGAGACCTGTTCTTATCATAAAGTCTATCTGCTTTATTTACTAGCTGACTGTAAAATTTAATCATACTTAGGACAATGTCAGAGAGCCATATTGGCTACTTCCTGAAAGAACAACTGTGTGGCAATCCTCTTATCTAATCAAGTATTAGACACTCATAAAATTTAATTATGAACCTAATCGTATCTTACTTAATCTATATATTTAAGGCATTATAAATATATTCATATTCAATGTGAATGTAACTAAAATATATTTTCTTTGATATGTCACTAGAGAAAGATAATACATTTCCATAATTACCTTTGTATTATTAACCTAAGCTTCCAGCTTCCAGAGTAGCAGGAGGAGGCAAAATAGAAAACCTTTTTATATATTGAACTGATATGTGTCTTAATTTCCATTTGGCAGAACTAAAATGAGTATTTTTTATAAATCTTGACCAATGCTAACAAAATGTAAGCATTTTTTATAAAGATATATGTAAATAGGTATTTTCTTTATTATACTTTATTGGAAGGATTTTCTTAGCCCTGGTGGATAGTTATACATTTTTAGTGAAAGTTATTTTATGTTTCTTGTTGTTATTTTGAGATATTGTCTTACTATATATCTCTGGCTGACCTGTACTTGCTACGCAGTCTAGATGGACTTTCAACTCACTGTGAGTTGATGCCTCAGTCTCCCTGTGGCTCAGATGACAAGCATACTCCATGCTATTTACTCTTGAGATGTTTTCAAAGTAAGTACAAAATGATTTTCTGTTTTTGAGAAAAATATAAAATATAATTTATAAACCTCTACCTTCATTCTGTCTACCAGGACCAGAATCTATTATAGCAAATGAGGACAGATTGTTTTGGGATGTGTCAATGTTTAATTAATGTTAGACATAGTTTACATAAGGCGTTGTATGTGGAAGAGATGCAACAGCATTCACTGCTAGCTCTCTCTCTCTCTCTCTCTCTCTCTCTCTCTCTCTCTCTCTCTCTCTCTCTCTTGAGTGAAAGAGAAGCAAAGACATCTATTTTCTATTTTTCTAAATATATTCAATAACACTAGATAATTTATGTAGTGTACCAAACTTCAGGAGTAAGTAAATTAATGTAATTCTGAGGTTAAACCAACAAACACCATTAGTACTCATTACAGTGTCATCACAGGGCTAACAGTACTTTAGTGTCAGAAACCTAATGAATATTCAACATGGGCCATGCATATTAAAAAAAACAGACTTGCCTAAATAGATGCCAGATGAGTATGTGGTAGTGTGGTCATAAAGGAAGGTTACAGCAAGGATATAAATAGGCATCCCTGCAATCCCCTGGAGACACTGCCCAAGGATGAAGAGACAGATAATTTCGAATCTGTGTGGTGCCATAACTTCTGAACAGTCTACCCTTTTCCTGTGTTCTTCTTCTCTGCACAACTCTTTTGAAAGATAAGAAATATATTTTACTGAGCTGAATCTAAAATTAAATATGTACAATTAATTTGCAGTTGCTAACATCACTGTGCTTTTGAATTCTTATTTAATATTCTTACATTAAATGTAGTCATACAGCCAATTAATGAACATATTTTAAGTAGAAAGAGTGAAATTAAAGAAAATGTGTACTAATACTGGAAAAGACACACATATTATGAAGGAAACTGTGATTGTCTAAACGCAAAGGGTTACATGTACACAGATATGCTTATATACATACACATTTAGGCACTTGCTGTTGGAATTTTGTTTGGGCCACCAAACAGCTCTCAAATAAAAACACAGAGACTATTAATTATGAATGTTCAGCCTCAGCTTAGGCTAATTCAACTGGCTTTTATAAATTAACATTTTTCTATGTATTTACATTTTGCCCCTGAGGTTTTTACTTTCCTTTCATTCTGTATTTCCTACTTTTGTGTTTCCTCCATATCTGGCTGGCTGGTCCTTTGTGTGTCCCTTGCTACTCTTTTCCTTTCCTCCCCTGAGCCTAATTTTATCCTTCAACTTACTTTTTACCCAGAAGTTCTGCCTATATTTTCTCCCTCACTAATGGCCTTCAGCTTTTTACTAGACCAATTAAATGCCCTAACAAGGCAAGATAAAACAGCAACACAGCTTTCCATAATTAAACAAATTCAACATATATTTGCATAGTTGAACATCTTGTGATATGGAAATTTTTTTAAACTTTCATCCTGTTCTAATGACTTTTGGCTCCAGAATAAAATTATGTATAATGCCCTGAATTGTCTGAATTGCCAGAGTTTACCATTTGAGTTGAGTTCTGTGATCCTTTTTTAAAAAAACAACATTTAAATATTTAAATTAAAACATGTGCACTATCTTTATTAAATGATTTTTTATTTTAGATCCATGAGATTCTATAATGAATACTCAGGATTTGTATATGAAATAGTTCCTTAAAGTGTCATGTACCAAATTCTTAATTATCTGTGGCTACTATTTGAAGAAGTTCCTAGAACTGTAAGGAGGAGACACCACCTGGTCTCTGACAGGAATGTTGTGTCCTAGCTCCTTTTTCTCTTTATTCTGCTTGTCTCCCACCATGCAATGAATTGACTTTCCTTGTACAGAAAGTACTCTGCCTGATCATGGACTCAGAGTCAATGGAGCCTAGCAATCATGAAGGCAACACTCTAAAACTATAAGCAAAAACACATATTTTCAACTTTTACATTGTTTCTGTCAGCATTTGTTTATAGAAATAAGACAACTAAGTGTATATGGAATTAAAAAAATAAGGTATTAAGTTATAAATATAGACAGCGAGATGTGGTGGTGCATGCCTTTAATCCTAGTACATAAGAGGCAGAGGCAGGAAGCAGGTTTAACACCAGCCTGCACTACAGAGTGAGTTCTGGAAAAGCCAGGGCTACACAGAGAAACCCTGTCTCAAAAAGCAAAAGCAAAAAACCCAGAACATTTATTCATCTATTATGTCATCATCGATTCATTTTATTTAAAAATCTTTGGATCTTATTTCTTATTACTTTTACTTACATAGTTACATAGTTTGTGTGCGTATACTTGTAGTGGATTAGTAAGCAGGTGATGCTAAATTATATTATAACCATCTTGAATGAAACTTAAAAAAGGACTTGAAATATTGTTTTTTAAAAAAACTAATAAAGATTTCTGCTTGTTACACTAATGAAATGTTATTTGTCATAATTTTGGTGGAATCATAGACAATTCTAGAGCCAATGGGAAAATGGCTCTTAAATTGTGATTTAACCGAGCATGTTCATTCTGTCCTGTCTTTTTAAATATAATAATTCATGATATATGCAATGGGTTTATGACTTTTAAATAAATGTATACATTTCTCTCTGTCTCACACTCCTACTGATCAGTTTCTTCTTTTCAGTTAGAACCCTCATTCACAATCTTTTCTTCTTCCTCCTTTTTTTCCTTCTATTCTGTCTTCTTTTAATGGCTCAATGAGTTGCATCAGAGTTGCTTTTACAGTGTAGTGGGTGAAGGGTTATATGTAGAAGCATGGGCACTTTGCCAGGGGCTGCATTGCTGAACTGATTTTCCCTTTCTCAACAAAACCTAGCTACATATAAACCCCGAGGAATGAATGGGGACTTGTGTTCTCCTTTCCTCTTCATGATAGCATGAAATTTCTGCAGAAATTATCAAGGGCAATTTGTGTACAGATACTCATAGTTTCCATGAGTTCAAGATGACGATGGCCATTTCTTTCCTAGTCCAGCATTTCACACTACTTCCCACACCTTCCACTTTATTTAGGTTTTTCACTTTTTTTCTCTCTTTTGAAATGTCCTATGGGCCTTGGAGGGACATTTTATTGAGTGTATAACAATCACACATTCTTAATTTTTAATCTCCTAATCTCCTAAATATTCTAGCTGATGCTTTATTATGTGACTGACCAAATAATGTATAAAACCCTACTGGAATTCTCCTGTGTGGTGGTATATTTAATAAAAAACAATCCTCCAGTTCAATAAAAATAGATTCAATAAAAATAGATCCTCTGGATCTCTCTGAGTATAAGGCCACAAAGAGCCAGGTGTAATAGCATCCACTTTTAATCCTAACTATAGAAATGTTGAATAAAAAGTAAAATAGCTGAGCAGGAAAAGAAATATAAGGCAATAGAAGACGGAAGTTTTTTTTTTTTTTTCTTTATGTTGTGTGCCCAGTAAGTCTGAGGAATAGTTGAGACAGGACCTACCCTGTTCAGCCTGAGGAGTTTGCTAGTTGAGAATTGGCTGTGATTTGTTCACTGTCTGGTATTTCAGCTTTTCCCAATATCTGGTTTCATATTTTATTATAATACTAAATGAAATATGTTTGAATATCTGGCACCCACTATTTAGGGCACAAAGTTAAGACAAGAAAGAAAAGAAAAAAGGAAAAGAAGAAAAGAAACAAAAACAGCCTGTTGTCTAGAGCTACACATGGCTGAAGTCACTACCCAGCTGGCTAGAATGTACATTTGGAGTTAGCCTTTAGCCAGCTCTGCCTGTTAGGCAGATCCACCAGCACGCATGTTTCTTTTCCATGATCACTTGAGTTTCAGATAGTAGATTTTCTCTCCTTGTGGGTTGTGGGTTTTTTTGGGGGGGAGAGACTACCTCCTTGGGCTACTACCACACTTGGTAGATGCCCCATTTTGTAGTCATCCCAATCATCATTGACATCATTGACAAAATTTAGTGAATTAATTGGGATTTCTTAAAAGGGGGAATCAGTTTAAGACACAGTTTTTTCACATTAAAAACAGGAAACATTAACATGGAAAGAATTTGTTGTTTATTTGATGTTACTCTAGATGGTATAAAAATGAAACCATTAAAGGAGAAGATAATTAATGTAGATGAGATAAAGTAAAGTACTATAAATATTATTTGCTCAATCATTCTTTTTGAGCCCTAAAAATTGGTTTATATGACTGTAAAATTGGCTGATATGAGTGTCAAGTTGCTTGATATGGGTGACAAAATACGTAAGTATTAGAAAATATGTTAAAGCAGATCACAGACATATTCGGACTAAAACAGAGGAATTTAAAGAAGAACCAAAATCAGCATTGCCTTGTAAGATTGCAGAGAAACAGCCTAAGGCTTCAAAACAGCCAATGTTAATATATCCAGTAACCTTACAGGAGTTTCCAAATAATAGAAATCATGCAAGAGCTGAATGAGCTCCTGGAAAATATTATATTTAGGAAGATTCAAGGAAGCAATAGTCACATATAACATGCACTCAACATTTGTAAAGCAAATGTTAAATTCATGTTCAACTTGTAATCTCTAAAGACTGGACAGATATGGTTACAGCAGTCTTGGAGGCTAGACCTCAATTACAGTAGAGGAGCTGGTATAAGTATGAAGCTAAAATTATAGAAAGAGAAAGAGAAATATTTCAAGACCAACTTCTTGGGGAGCTTTATTGTGCTAATATAGACAAACTATGTTTATATGATAACCACAACCTAGATTTATAACACATGGCAGACTTGAAAACTGAGGTAAAATTGAAGAAGTTGAAAAAAATATTGAAATTTTTACAAACATGATTAAAGGGCCAAAGAAACCTTTACAGATTTTTTTAAAAAACAAAGATTGACATCAGTAGAAAATATAGTAACAGATTCAGAAATTAGACAAATAATAATTGAATCTCTGGCTTTGGAAAATGTTACTGTACAATGAAAAATAATCATGCCATTAAAGGCAAGATCCGCACCTTTGGAGGAATGGATCCAAGATAAAATTAATATTGAATCTCATAACTATGATGATTGAATAGGAGAGGTGATTTCTAGTTGTTTAAAGAAAAATCAAAATATCAAATGTTTCAATTGTATTAAACAAAGTCACCTAAAAAGAGACTGTAAAGAAGGCATTCCCAGAAACAATGTCTGTTAAGAACATCCCCAAGAAAACACTACTGCCTTCTGAAATATGCAGAAGATATGGCAAAAGCAAGCATTGGACCAATGAGTGAAGGTCAACAAGGGACAAGCAAGGTCACTTTTTATCTTCAGGAAATTCCCTGAGTGGGTTTTCCAGCCTCTATTAAATCCAGTTCAATCTTATCCTTTCATCCTGGAGAAAACATCTTGCCAGAGCAATTAAAGAACCTGAAGCCTATTCTAAAAACCCATATTTCTCTGGACAACAGAACAGCTAGAAGGAGGAAAACAAAAAGTCGGGAAAAGCAATAAAGTGAACGTTTTGTTAAATTTCTTTAAACAAACAAAGACCAAAAATAAAAATACAAATAAATAATGTTATCGAAGGTCTGGTAGACACAGGTATGGCTGTAGCAAAAATTTTATCAGAATCTTGGCATCCAAATTAGCTCCTTTAGGAAGTAAATGTTCAGCTTTTAGAAATTGGAACGCTATGCAAAACAAAACAGCACATGAGATGGCTCAAACGAATAAGGCCAAAAGTACAAAAAGAAAAATTAAAGTTATATGTGGCTAACATTGCCATGAATTTATGAGGATGATATTAGCATTCTTCCAATCTCAGAAACAAACCATAAACTATGTTTCTGAAAATATATTAAAAGTATTATGAAAAGCACTGACAATTCGGGTCATACTACAACAAGACACAACTGCTCCTGATCTTTCAAAGACACTAACAGCACTGCCTTTAAAATGGTTAGCAGATAAGCATATATGGGTTCTCCAGTGGCCTTTAACATAAGAGAAATTGCAAGGTTTAGAACAGCTTGAACAGGAGCAGTTAAATGCTAAGGCTATTGAATCAACCAGCCCTTATAATTCTGTATTTGTTATCAAAAGAAAATATGGAAAATCGAGAATGGTAACAGAACAGTGAACAGTTAGCAAGGTGATTCAACCAATGAGCTCTCTACAATATGGAATCTCTTTATCTACTCTATTACCTAAGAAAGGCCTATCATAATTATTGATTTAAAAAAAAAAACTGTTTCTTTATTATACCTCTGTAAGAACAAGACAAAGAAAATATTGACTTATTGACTTTACAGTGCCCACATAATAATTCTCAGCCTGTAAAAGAGAAATCAACGAGGGGTTCTCCCATAGGTAATGTAAAATAGCCCCACTCTGTGTAAACATTTTGTACAAGAGCTTTAGAAGTGATACATAAGCAATTTCCACAACCTATCATTTTTCCACTACATGTCAAATATCTTATTGGCTGGCTTAAATATAGATACATTAGAAAGAGTGTTTGAAGAAGTAATATATATATATATATATATATATATATATATATATATATATATATATATTTCGCCTGCTTAGAGATTACAAATTGCTCTTGAAAAATTGCAAAGCGGAGATTCTATTACTTAATTAAGATATAAGATAGATCTACAAAAAAATTAGAACTCAAAAGGTATAAATTATGAGAGACAGATTGTGGACTCTTAATGATTTCCAAAGATTACTAGGAGACTTTTTCAATATATACCCCAATTTTGTAATAAAATGTCACGGACTAGATAATTTATTCAAAACCTTGGATAATTATGAGGACTTAGATAGTCCAAGAAAATTATAATCTGAAGCTGAAAGAAAATTGACTTTGATAGAAAGAAATTACAGGATGCATTTGTGGATCATGTAGATCCAGACCTTAATTGCATTCTGGCATTTTTACCGACTACACATTCTCCTACAGGAATTTTAATGCAAAGGAAATATTATACTGAAGTGGATATTTCTACCACATAAACAGAGTAAGAAATTGAAGACATATGTGAAAAGAATTTTTTATTTGATGTTTAAAGAAAAATTAAGACTTTATTGGTTGGTAGGAATGGACCCAGCAGAAATTGTCATACTTTTAACTAAAGAAATTGACCAATTATGGGCAGAAAGTGAACCGTGGCAAAGAATTTGTAGTAGATTTTTTGGGAGAGATTAACAACAGATATGTCCAAAGCAAAATAATGCAATTTATAAAAGGAACTAACTGGATTCTTCCTAATGTTTACAGGTAATATCAGTTCCTGAAGCCCCTACATTTTATACTGATGGAAACAAATCAGAAAAGGCAGGTTACAAATTAGAAAATTTAAATGTTTCAAAGCCCTTATAACTCTGTCCAAAAGTTAGAATTATATGCTATTATGATGGTAGTAATAGTTTTAAAGAATTCACAGAACTTCTTAATGTAGTTACTGACTTTCAGTATGCAGAAAGAGTTTACACATTGAAATTGCTGACTTTATTCCTGTTGAGTCAGAACTAATTTATTTATTGTTACAAAAAAATTATCAAGAATAAGAATCATCCCTTAAATACAAGACACATCTGATCCCATATGGGTCTTCCAGGTTCTCTAGCCCAAGGCAGAGAAAAAATGATCAATTATTTATATTAAATTTTCTAGAAATCTCAGAATTTCATTTAAAAACAATGCAAAAATACCAAAGGTTTAAATAAAGATTTCTCCATCACTTGGCAACAAGTAAAAAAAAAAAAATGTATAACAGTGTCCTGCCTGTTCCTTCTATTACCAAATTCCATTACCAGCAGGAGGTAATCCTAAAGGTATACATAGAAATAAAATTTGGAAGATAGATGTGTATTAATTTTGCAGAGTCTGGAAAATTAAAATATGGTCACTATACAATAGAAACATTTTCAGGATTTCAATGGACAACTGGTTTGAGTTCCAAGAAGGCTCATTCTGTAATCACACATTTACCAGGAGTGTGATTATAATTTGCCAAATTATGACATTCATGGGAGTATCTGTGCAAATTAAGACTGGTAATGCTCCAGCATATGTCTCTAGTAAAATGAAACAGTTTTTTTTTATTATAATATAAAGCATACTACAGGAATATCACACAATCCTACAGGGAAAACAGTTAGATTTCAAATTGAACTCAAAGGACATGCTAAATAAACAGAAAGGGGTAACAAAGACTCCTCAGAAATAGATTACATAATGCTTTATAACTTTGAATTTGTTTAATGCTAATGAGAAACAACAGTTGCAGAAAAACATGAGACTACAGGAAAAACAAAAAAAAACAAAAACAAAAAAACAAAAAATCACTACTGAGTTAAATCAGCTTGTCTACTTCAAAGATGTATTGCCCTCACAGTGGAAACCAGAATATGTTCTACTTTGTTTCTGCAGGTGAAGAAAATCTATTAATACCATCAAAAATTAATTAAGACTCAGGTTGAACAGGAGAAACCTTTTGATAAAGAGAACTGATGGCTCATTCACCTACGTGATAAATATAATTCATGCAATACTCCTGTTAACTATCTAATTTATCTCTTATTAGCTTATTCTATAGTTACCATTGACACTTCTGTAAAATTATGCTCTGTATCACAACTTTCAAGATCTCAAATATTACCTTAGTCAAATTATCCCCTTTCATGATATCAGCTATTGTTTTAGAGCTGAAAAAAAAATTGGCATTCAAAATCCATTTTGACTTCATGGTGAATAGAATCAAGAAAATTCTTCATGCTCATTATATTAATAAAGCACCTTCAGAGCTCATTTACCTCTACGTTGTTCTTGAAAGTTAAACTTACTAGTCTACCTACGCTTAAGGGACATTTCTGAAAATTTCTATTGAATGGTATCTGAATACAAATATTTTCCACCTCTATAATAGATTTAAACTTTTAAAATCTTAACGATAAAAATTAGCCTCTATTAAGGATATTAAATATTATAAATGACATATAAATAGTATTTGTAGCAAGCCCCAAAAGAAAAACTGAAGTTCTAATTTTCATTATATTAAAAACCATGAGGAATGTTAACAAGTGGATTGAAGCTATTAAGTCGTAACATTTTGAGGAAAAGTCATATTCAAGTTTACCACAGAAACAATTGCAGAAAATCAAGAAATTTCCACAAAATTATGTACGAAAACAAGGAGATTTCAATAGAAAGAAGACTGGCCACTAGCATATCAGTTATTCTTATTCTTTAGGAGTGAGAAGAATGTAGACCTAGGGAGATGGCTAATCAATTTAAGGATCTGGGTGTTCTTCCAGAGACCTGGATTTTGTTCCCAGCACCCAACTGATAGCTCATAACCCCCTGTATGTCCACTTCTAAGTTCTGACTCCCCTCCCCCCCAACCTGGCCTTGGTAGGCAATAGGTGCACACATGGCACTCATGAATATAAATATGCAAGACAAACATAAAACAAAATTAATATTTAAAAATTTCAAAGAAATTTAAAAGACCTTCATCCTCTAACCCCAATTACAGTGTAATAATAATAAAATACTAATAATAAAAGAAGTGATTTGAGAATGACTAAACATAGACATGTCAGGGATTAAAAAAAAACAACATGGGAGCATTTGAGAGGACAGCTATGGGAGGGCTTAGAAGATAGAAAAGTGGACATAATGTAATTTTATTTTGATTTAAAACCTAAAAAATAAACAAGCATTCAAAATTTTGAAGTGAAATGAGAAGACTTTCCTTGAATTTAAGTGTTACTAAGAACTGATGAAGAAAGGTAACTTCAGAGAGCAGTAGAAGGAGAGAAGTAATAGAATAGTATATAAAACAGGAGCATATAGAATAATTATGATAGACATCTCCATTTTAACTGGAAGGGAAAAGTGAAGAATACTACTATGAAAGTGTAGGCCTAATTAAAATGTCGATGCAAAGAAGTTAGTACAATTTTCCTCTATGACATCATTTTCCATTCAGCATACGACATCTTAAGAAATTAGTTTAAAAAAAAAAAACCTTAAGTTCCTTTCATAATGGACTTAATACTTCCAAGTGACTAAATCCATTTTTGAAGATACTAGTACTTCCATTTGGTAGCATCAGATTCATCACAAGAAGCAGCAGCATCCTGACATATGAAAAGGGGTATGTGATTCACTCCCAAGTTTTATAAGCAGCAGAAAAATAATAAGAGAAGAGAGCAGAAGGCACTCCCTGGAGGAGGTCTGAACAATTTTGATATGTCATGTTGGCAGATAGATAGCAAGTAACAGATGAAGGGAAATAGTAACTATGGGAATCAAAGAAAGCAGATGTCACCAGAAGTTTCCCTTGATTCTGAGTAAGTTGAAAACACTCGTGGCTGTCGCCATGAAGCCAAGCTCAGTCTACCTGCTGAGATAGGGTTATGGGTGGTCACTTTAAAGGATGTTTTTTTTTTTTTTTTTAAAGATGTCAATGCAGCAGAGTATTTTCATGAATTTTTGGAGAACTTCTTGTTGAATATTTCAAGATGTGGTGAAGTATGAAGTCTACATGTTGAGACACAAGTTTGAAAATGAACCAGGCATCTTTGTAAATAACAAATGAAACCATGGAGCAGAAAAAAATAGAAAGTGGAAAGTTATGAATAATACCAAAGAGGTCTAGGGAATTTATAATAAAAACACAAAAAGGAAAGAGAAGAAAAGAAAATAAGGAGGCATAGCAATAAAACAAGAGGAATAGATAAAACAAAATATGCAGGATCTCTCTCTCTACCTCACTGTGTGTGTGTGTTGTGTGTGCGTGCGCGTATGTGTGCGCGTGAAATATCAGAGTATGTCAAATATCTGCACAGGAGTAATAATTGATCAGGGATATCATGTCTGCTTGTCTGCTATCAGTCACCCAGTAAATTTTCTGAATGAGTGTTAGTATATGAGCAGTATGTACCTAATCCCAAGGAAAATAAAATGTGTAAAATACAGATGATGTAAATCACATTCAATGGGAAGAAAAGAACACAATTTTTTATTTCTATAGCTTCTTCTTGGCACTGGTAAAATCTTTCAAGGATTGATATGTTTCAATTGTGGGGTTTTATATGTGTATATAAGTCAATTCTAGTAGAGGCCAAAGGAGGGTACCAGATGCCCAGAGATGTAGTTATGGGTGGTTCCTAGCTTGAAACAATGTTATATTTGAAAATCTAAGCTGAGTTTTTATTGTCTTTACAATTTCATTTTTAAAATGATATGTAAACATTCATTGCATTATTTCTTCACAATTGGTACATAGAACATTTAAAAAGAGTGATGAGGATGAGGTGATACAATCATAATTGACCTTTAAAAAAATGTTAATAGAGGTAGTTACAAACAGCTTCTAAAATTTAATTGAAAATATTAATGGGGTTAATGAACCAATTTTTGTTTATAGGTTTTTTTGCTCATTCATAATATTATAAAATAAACTTCAAATATTTATGAAAAACATAAATATACTATACATTATAAACTTCAAAACATATATATATTATACATGGATACATCTCTTTTATTAATCACATGTTCTTAAAACCCAGCTTAGCATATACATAAAAAGTCTGTACATGACATGATGAGGAAGGATCTGGGACAATCGGTTAGAAATATATTCCAAAGACATTTCAAATCAGATCTTATTATAATAGCAAAATGATCACAGAACAGGTAATCTCAAACAGCTTGACACTATTTTCAAAGATTCAGATGGTAATAAAAGAGTAGGGTCCAACTTTTGGAATGGTAAGAGTAACCAGAAATTTATTCTTTTTGTATGTGTAGGCTTATTCCTGTATTTGAAGTTATATGGGTCTGTAATACAAAGTGAATGAAGGGAATAAGTAAAGTAGCTCATGGAAGATAAAATAAAACACTAGACTTCTCAAGAGACTGTAAACACATAAAATTATATAAACAATTAGTCTGAAAATTATCCCACAATATTCTTTCCTAAGGTCAACTCATCTGTGAAGTAAATCAGAGAACTAAGTAATTAGACTAACATAATTAGTCAATAAACATAGTTACATAAATGAGAAATGAACTAAAGACATGAATTTTAAATTTCTTTAGGCAATTATTTAAATAAAAATTGATTCAAAAAGTACATTTTGAATGTAAAATCTCACCTTCGATGTCTTCTCTTTGTTTTACAACTTCATATTTCATGAATGGAATAGCACATACAATAGATCCAAGTCCAACTATAAAGGCAGCAGCTGCCACCCATTTTGACCTGTTCCATCTGCTTCCGTAATACGCTACAAGTATTGCTAAAATTAAGGATGTAAAATCGTAAGTTCTGAACAACAAGACTCTCTCTGCCCTTGACAGATAAAATCGATGCTCAAAAATTCCAATACTCAGGTCAGTAAGGCCAAATACAAGACCTAAAAGTCAAAAGAAAGGCAAAAATAACACACTTTAATAGACAAAATAGATCATTTTAATTGCTCAAAGAGAATTTTAAACCAGTTGTAGGTCAACTTTCCTGAGAATTTTCAATTTTTTTAAAAAAAAACAATATATACATTTATTGTAAATTATTTGATAGTCTTGAATGTTAAATAAATGATAATATAATGTGTATACAACCATCCATACTAGAATTGTTAAATAGCTTGGATTCTGTGCTTGAAGTTTAAAATTTTTGAGCATTTTTTATTTAAATTTTTCTTATTTAATAATTTTTAAATTCATTTTACATACCAAGAACAAATCTTCTTCTCATCTCTCTTTCCATGTCATACTATTCCCTCCACTTTACCACCCTTATCCATCCCATCACCTCCTCTGAAAAAGGTAAGGATTCCCATGGGGAGTCAGAAAACTCTGGCACATTCAGTTGAGGTAGGTCCAAGCCTCCCCCTCACAACTATCTGCCCTATGGAAAGGTTCTAGTCAAGTCTCATGAATGCTGGGTTACAGGATAGTGGAGTTGGAACAGGGATGAAGTGAGAGAGCAATGGAAGAGATTTCTTGATAGAGGGAGACATCATAGAGTTAGGGAGAAACCTGATGCTAGAGAAGTTCTCAGGCATCCACAAGGATGACCCCAGCTAGCAGTGGTGGAGAGGGTACCTGAGCTCACCTACCCAGGTAATAAAATTGATGAATACCCTAACTGTCATCAGAGAGCTTTTAACCAGTAATTGATGGAAGCAGATGCAGAGACCTGCAGCCAAGCACCAGGCTAAGATCTGGGAGTCAAGTGCAGAGAAGGAAGAATGATTATCTGAGCAAGGGCAGTCAGGATCATGATGGGGACAACTATAGAGACAGCTGAACCAAGCTAGTGGGAAATCACAAACATTTTCCATCTTTTAGAAAAAAATCATATATTCATGTAAATTATTTCATAATCTTGAACATTAAATGCGATATAATGTGCATACAACCATCAACCAGTATGTAAAGAAGAAAAAACAAAGAGACATACTAAGTGAACCAAAAATAAATTTGTACAGGGAATAGCTACAAAAAGTATTAAATTTCTAGGAGTAAAAACAGGAATATTTACAAATTAAAACTCGTGATATGTCTGCAGAGGGGCTGGATCACAAATCACAGCTACAGTGTTCATAGCATAGATGCTGTTGTCCAACTACCTCAAACACTCCTTGGTTTGCAGGGATCCCGGAGTCCAGAGTCTTCCTAAAAGTCCTAAAGCTCTAAGAGCATGTTCAGCACCTGCTTGTCTGCTACTCCTGCTGCTCAAGAAGTTGTCATAACTATACATGAGGAGCACAGTGCTGACAACACATTGCTGATGATAGGATGCATATTCCCTACTTTACTTCCAAGAAGTTCAATCACCCAGTATTGCTCTTGCAACCCAAATCACCAGCAAACCATAGAAGATTCTGGTTACTGCCCCTGCATGTCACATAAGTGTGAAAGCTTGGTCAAGGGCAGTGAGCAAATGTAGTTTCCATGTTAACCAGAACAATTGCAAATGAAAGTAAGTTCCAACATGGATTGATTAAGCTTAGTGAGATTTTTAATAACAAAAATTACTAATGATGTATCTAACTAAATTAATAGAGGACAAATGTTGATTTAAAAATATCCTTTTGCTTCTTCCTGTGATGTGAACCCCATAAAATCTCAGCATCCCTCAATTCACTGATGAAGAAACAAAATCTAGACAGAACACTGTTTTGCCATAGTATTTCAAAATTCTGAACTGTAACCACCTCATGATGGCAATGTGGTTTTTAAGTTTATTTAATCCCCCAAAGATTCAACCCACAACTTAACTTGATCATCAGCTAACATGAACTCAACACCACCTTATCAGCTCAGTATCTGAAGGCCAGAATGACGTTCACAGCATGGAGTGCGCCCCTGCTAGGCAGGTAGACCAAGACCTGAGGTAACAGCACAGCATTGGGTTGGCTGATTTGTATTCCATTCATGCCTGATCATGGATGCCTTCCTTCCCGTTACCTGTCAGCCTTGTCTACCTTACTGTTACTGTACATACCAGAGCAACCCTGCTCCTCAAGCTTACCTTGAGCTAGGACCACGATACAGTACAAAGTGAGAAAGAAGGTAATATTGTTGAAACGCTGTAAAGAGGGGAAAATTAGAGGACCCAAGCCAAATGGCTTTTCCAAAGCAGCCCCTTTTCTTTCCTTTAACTTCCGGACATGGTCAACAGGAGACGTTTTATTTTTTTTGAGATTTGTGAACTTCAACCAGGCAGTTGGAAGTGTTGTCAGAAAGGGGGTTACTTTCGAAGGAACATTTGACTCCTGGTGCCCCTTGTCGCGCTCCTCTTCTCCCATAGACTCCTCCATGCTGTCTTGTATTTTTTCTGGCTCTTAGTCCATAGTTAGATGATACCGGTCTGTGGAGGTGACGGGTTTGTTTCAAGGCGCATGTGCACTTGGTGGGCTCAGGTGACTGACAATGTCACTAAATGAGCTGACTGTAACCTCTGCAGGGAACGTGACTTCCCATGTAGGAGGTCAACGTCTGTACTGAGGGGTCGGCTGATGAGCAGAAGTTCCAAGGCTGTATTCCAAGTTGTCTGTGTCACAAAGGAGTAGGGGTAAGGGAAAAAAAAATAAAAAGAGAAAGAAGAGAGAAGGCGAATGTGATCGAACCATGTTGAACAAAATATTCAAATAACTAATAAAATTTTTTTAAAAATACAAGGAAGAAAATAATTAGTAAGAATAACACAGGGAAACCAACCTCTAGTAACACAGTAACACGGGACTTGCTTCAGTGTGGTTGGTGTCTCTACAAATGGATAATCTCACTTGACACAAATTTGTTAAGTACTAAAATAATAAACACACTGACAAATAAGTAAAATCAGGAAACATGAGAAGATACATCCACTGTGACAGAATAAGATTCATAGCCTCTTTTCCTACCCTTGTTTTATGTATGCACGTGCATGTGTGTGTGAGACGGGGGAGGGTATCTATAGGTATATACGTATATGTGTGTGTGTGTGTGTGTGTGTGTGTGTGTGTGTGTGTGTGTCAGTTTGCCTATGATATCTTCGATAAAAGAGTTCTAAAAAAAATGGCGTTTGAGAATTGGACTTCAAAAGATCAATATAGACTCGTGATCACAATTGGTATGGAAACTTTTATTTGAATTATGAGTACATGTTTCAAGTTGCAAGGTCTGTCACAATAAAAAGCACTATCTTTATGATTTAGATGCCAGAAGGGATTTCATTGGCTCTTGACTTTATCAGTCACTGATGCTATAAAAGATGGTTTACTTCCACCCATGGGGCACGTTGTTTCATATTTCAGCTAAATCAAAAGAAGTTGGATTTAGAGATTTCAAAAATATATCATCTGTTGTTACTTTTCCTATTTGTTATGTATTTAGAAAATAATTTTACTTATTTTCAATAGTTTCAGCTAATATTCTATTTATGATACTTAAACTCAGGTTATTACACACAATATACACACAATATATTTCTGTCCCTTCTGGGCTGACTTTTATAATAGCATGCATTTATATTCTTTAAACTTGACTTTTAAGACAAAATTTCTTAAAGCAACATTGTAAATTTTATTTAAAACTCCTGATTAGGAATTCCTGATTTATAAACTTAATAAATCATGGATTAAATTATAAGCATTCTGGGATTTAAGAGGGTCTATACTGAAACAAGATCAGGTTTACATGACTATTTTTTCTTAATAGTAATTTGAGTGAAGAAATGTCTATCTTTTTTCATGTGTACAAAGCAGTGGTCTTTCATTATGTTCCCAGAAGGAAATATTATTGAGGAAGGTCCTAAGTAAATCATGGAGTTGTACAGTATGTTACTAGATTTTCTTTACATTTGCTGGAGATGATACCTCTGATTGATGATACCCAATGGGCTAAAAACTTTGGGTTTTGTTTTTGTTTTTTTTTGGAAAGTGCTATTTTTCAATATCACCCAGGAAAAACTGGATTTTCTCCATTTCTCTCAGCCCTTCTGGAAAAAAAAATAGTCTTTTGCTATTTTTATTATCTTTTACTTTCTGTGGGAAAAATACTTATACTTTAATAATAAACTGCAGAACTAGCTATTTCTGAGAAATGAAACTAAAATTATGAGTCCTAATACACTTTAACCATGATGTTCCTTTATATTAGCAGAACCTAGAACATTAGGTAATCTGTATGAACCAGCATAGGCACCAGGAATGCATAACATGCATAATTGTAACAACTTTTAAATTTATAAGTAACCTGGTTCCCTCCCACCTGATATGTCTTCCACAAGATTATTCTTACAAACCTCGAGGAAGTTGGTTTTTATGAATAGCAAACTCAATTTTTTTTTTCCTCATGATTGTCTTTGAGTCACTGGCCTTTTCAAGTTGGTTTACCATTATGGGAATGTTGAGTATGACTTCAAGTTGCTCCTTTAATTTTATGATATCAAATGATAGTTTACTCTGTGAGTGAAGATGGGGAAAATTCACTCAGAACACTGCCCTGTAGGTACCCATCCTCTGGTCATTTAAATTCAGTTTCAGTGAGTAGGATGCCTATTTTATTTACAAGCCTTTCAACAAAACTTCATTAATGAATTTGATATTTGTTGCTTCAGCTGTGTGTAATCTATCCTCAAAGTGTTTAGCTCTTAAAGACAATTACTATCACTAAAGTTCAATATTTTATTGTATGAGTCTAAGTTAAGATAGCAATTGAATTTGAGGAAACAGAATAGATGACCAAAGATTTCTATATTTAGAATTAGGAACTTATATAATATATATATATAATATATATATACATCGTGGAAATTTTTGTAATTTAAAGTTTAAGACATGTAGAAGAAAATCCTCAGACAACTTCAGGAGCTGATAGAGTGACTATGTTTGCTTACAAAATTGACATTTCTCAAGTAGAGGTAGTTTCAAGAAACTCAGAGCGTGACAGCCTGAATTCTTAAAAAGTATATATTTCAACCTCTTTTGAAATTCTAGAGCATAATATTAAAACATTTGCCAATATGTATCTTAAAGTCAAGAATGGTTAATGTCCCTGAATACTGGAAGAGAGGTTTGACAGTTATGGACCAGCTCTGTACGCCATTAAGTGATGCACTGGCACCTGTCTATCATCTTTGGTTGCCTGTTTTACTCTTCTGCTGTTCTGTTCGCTTCTTAATGTAATTTGGAATAGCAAACCTTCTCAACTGTTTCCAGATAGATTTGCCCAATGGGAAAGCGGGAAGAAGAAAGAATCCAAGGTGTATATACTTCATTCCTATAATTTGAATATGTTCTAAAAGGGTCACATTCTAGAAGTTTGTTTCTGAGGATACTGCTTTCCATTTACTTCTGAGGCTCTTTAATACATAGGGACTAACAGAATATGGTTAGGTTGTTGAATGGCATTATCCTTTCCAAGAAATGATTTTGTTACCATAGACTCAGTTCTTGTAAGAGCAAGTGATTAGTAGCAGAGCAAAACTGGATCTTTCCACTCTTAGATTTTACTTTTCTCTCTCTTTTTTTTAAAACTTTTTTTTTCTACTTTTAGATCTTACTTTTTTCTCTTTGCCTTGGATGCATTCTCATTACAACACCCTCTACTTTGCTGTGGCCGAAAGTACTAAACAGAGCTACCTGCTTTTGTGCTTACAGCTTCCAAAAGCATGATCATAAGCCTTGTTGTTTTGAGGTATTCAAGTCCAAGGGATTTTGCAATAACTGTAGAAAACAGAATAGTAAAACTTCTCTTTCTTCCTTTTCAGTTCCTCTGACAACAGCTACATCTTCATCAATGGAGCACATTCTTTTCTCTATCATTTAATTCTTAGCAACACTGTTTTCTCTCTCTCCTTCCTGTGTGTGTGTGTGTGTGTGTGTGTGTATATATGTATATATATGTATATATATATATATATATATATATATATATATATATATATATATATATATGAGAGAGAGAGAACCAATTCCTACCATGCTCATCTCTAATTCTCTTGCTCTTCCTGCTTAGTCTCTCAGTATTTCCAGTACCTTATTAAATCAGTTCTTAGCATCAGCTCGTGTGTTAGACTTGTCTCTAATTTCTATCTTCCTGTTAGAGTTTCATAACCTACAACGTACATGCATATATTTATGTGCCTGTAAAGCCAGTTCTTGATCATCCTCCATTTCGTTCTAGGAAAAGACCTTTGATGAAGTTAAAAAGACAACAGAGACTCTCTTAAAATGGGCTCATAATAGCAAAAAACAATGTAACATGTAACTATTTCAACTTGTGGAATATGAAGAATAGACATGCTTTGTGCTTTATTACACTTTTAATCACTATAATAAAGTAGAGACTTGTAAGTATTGATGAAAGATAAAGGTCTGAGAGAATTAGCAGTAAAGGTAAAGGAGAGACAGAATGACATTCTAGTGTCAATGCCCTTGACTTACTGGTATCTAGCATTTCAGAAAAAAATAAATGAGATTTTTGTACTACTTTTATAATTCCATAAATCTTTTGTTATCTGTCATAGACACTTAACTCTACAACCATCATAGCATAAATATATTACATGTCACAAAATGCTTCCTACCCAAGCATGTTGACTTATGTTCAGATCATCAATATCCATGTAATATGTCGAGTATAGCTGTTTGTTACCCCCTCCTGGGGGATTTAGACACAGACAAGTTACTTATCTTACTGGCCATCCAGTCCATCTGAATCATGTGCTCCATATTCAATGAAAATCTGTCTCACAAAATAATGTGGAACAGAATAGAAGACATCTGATATCAACTAATGACATCCACACACATTCAATTGTACATGTATATACACAGGAACACATCCACAAACGCAAACACAATGTATATATGGATAACACCGTGTACACATGCAATAACAAAACAAAATAGGAAATACATGGTTAATGAATAAGATTAGGTTCCAGTGAAATACTTTATGGTTGCAATAGAAGATTGGATTTGCTCTGGTCACAGGTTTACCAAACCATATTTTAATGAGAAGGGCATAAATACAAGTAATTGCTGTGGAACAATGCTTTTCTACACTGTAATGATTTGTCACTCAAACTGGTTTATTAAAATGCTGATTGGCCAGCAGCCAGGCAAGAAATATAGACAGGGTGGTCAGAGTAGTAGACTTCTGGGAAGAGGAAGGGTAGAGTCAGGACAGATTCCATCCAGCCACTAAGCAAGCAGGATGTGCAAAAATGAGCATGTAACAAGTCATGATGCATGTGGCAAAGTATAAATACAAATATGGGTTAGTTTAGAGTGTAAGAGTTAGCTAGTAACAAGCCTGAGCTAATGGCTGAGCATTTATAAGTAATATTAAGCCTCTGAGTCAATTATTTGGAAAGAAGCTCCCAAATGTTTGGGAACAGGCAGGATGGAAAGAAATGTCCATTTACAAGTAATTACAAAACTCAAAGACCAACTGAAATCGTAAGTGTACTATAAATGTAATCACAAGATGCTATGTAAATATACACATGAGGTCTACTCTAGGCTAGTGACTGAAAAGATTGTTTCAATAATTATTTAAGGTAAGATCTTGATCTTCCCAAAGCTTAATCTGAGGAAATCTGACAAGTGAATTGATAATTGTCGCTGATTCTAGATTTCTAGTGAGAACAAAGCACTCAGTCAGAGCCACCACGGTTAAGCCTCCCTACTTGAGGAACACTTTGATACATTTATACTGAGCACTGTAGAGAGATCTGGTGTGAATTATGTCCCAGAAGGAAGGACAAAGGGCTGAGATAAACTCCTGATTAACTGCACTGGGCCTGTTGTTCATATCTCCTGGGCAAGGAGAGCAACAGGCCAACAGGGGCTGCCCAGCTCTTATTTTCAAAACAAGGTAATTAGTAATGTTTACAAAATGGCCACTAATTTTTTTTTTTGGCCTCTAACAAACTATCTTGAAAACTATGAAACTTAAGTATTACCATACCATAAATGTCCACTGACTTAATATGGATTATATTTTATTGAAAGCAACAGAGCTATTTTTTTTTTTTATGGCATAGCCCCATTCTTATGAGGACACAGTAGAATTAGGATCTTTCCAAACTCTCTTGTCCTTGTCAAGTTTTTATTATATTTAAAATTGTATCAAAGGGGAAAAATCTTGATGAAGCTGTTTATGTTTATGGCATATAACACACACACACACACACACACACACACACACACACACACACACACACATATAAAACCAAAATAAAAATGTGCACCACAGAGGCCAATATGACCTCCAGAAAACAGTGAAATACCCAGATTAGAACCCACAGAAGCACACAGTATGACCTGTCTTGTTGAGGTAAAAAGAAAGTATTGTTGGAAAAACACAAACTAGGGTTAAGCAAGGGAAAAAATGACCACCCAGGATAGCATGCAGGAAAGGTAAAATTCAAAAACACCAATGTATATTTTTTTTAATAGCTATAAAACTCAAGTGCCTTTGACAAAGAGGCTGCTGCAAAGAGAAGCACTATTCAGACAGGAAGAGGCAACAGAGCTCACCTTGACTGTGCTTTGTGATGTAACTGGCTGAATCCATGGAAGTTAACGCTCTGAGAGCTAAGGATGCATGTGCAAATGAGGCTCAACTCCTTTTTTGAAAGTAGTATATCAGTTCTGTCAGACAGTGAGAGAAGCAAAGGAGAGGGGGTGGGGAGAGGAGAGACAAGCCCAATGGAGACAAGAGAGCCTGACTAGACCACACTAATTTGTTGACTAATTGGCCACTTTGTCAAAATTTCATCAGATTAGAACTGTATGTATCTTGATAAAATTATTCAGTGTGTTACTTACTACTTTAGGGTTTCATTTTCCTAGACAGGGTCTCACCATGTAGATCTCTCTGGTCTTGAATTCACTACGTAGATCAAGTTGATCTCCAGCTCATAGATCTCACCTGTGTCTGCCTATTGCATGCTGATATTAAAGGTGTGCCTCATAACCCAAGTTCACAGAACACTGGATTATATTTGCCATTGCCCCCAAAACTTCTAGGACATTATTAAGGGCCATGTTATCAGATGCTACCTGGTTACTATACAGACCCTTTTCAAGTGACAGTAAGAAAAAAGCTGAAAGTTATTTTAGGTTCTATAATATACTAAATGAAATTTGAGTACTTAATGCATACTCTCTGTTTTTTAAGTATTTATTCAGTTATTCTAATAAAACTTTTTTATTCAGTATTTGTATCCCTTTACTGAATTCAGCTTGCAAATCCCATATTGTGAATATAATTTCATTTAGTTATTTGTGTTCCTGGACTTCAGTTAGGAATTTATTTCAGCCTTCTTTGCATTCAGTCGGGTCTTTTCTTGCATCCCTCTTAATTCCTTGAACATTTGATAATATTCATAACTGTTATTTTAAATTCTGAGGTTTGTCTAGGTAATTCCCATCAGAGAATATTTCTCTAGTGGCTTTGGGGGGCATGTTGTTTTGATCTTTCATCATGTTTGTGGTTTTGAAGGGGACTCAGTTTGTGGATTTAGTTCATTGCTCATGTGTCCGACGTGATATTCTAGCCTTTGATGTTAAATACTTTATCTGGTGTCACAAGGCAGTCCTTTCAGGTTAGGTAGAAGGAATGAGCACATGCTAGTCCTTCTGACTGGAGAGACTGGGTGACAACTCACTGTAACTAGTGGTGTACAGAGGCCCTAAGGGTTCTGTGAGAAGCCTGGGGAAGTGCCCTGGTCTGGACATGGAAGCAATGAAATACCTAGACCAAAGAACCAGACAGAATCTCTGAAAGGGAGATGAATTGGATCTAAAAGGACTTGGATCTAAAGAATAGGTCGAGGGACCTTGTTTAGGCTCACCATGAGCTCACAGATGAGGCTCCACCAGAGCATCATGGCCTGGACAGATAGTGGGCGCAAGGTGAATGAAAGCCTGGGTCTGACTAGACAAAGTGGCCTGGGGAAGGACCTCCTGCTTGGGTCTTAGGTCTGGAGAGTCATAGAGGAGGGTTAGTGGCAACAACTTGAGGTTAGCAACTCCCAAGGTCTAAGGTTAGCCTGATAAAGAGCTTCTACAAAGGCAAGAACTTGGGAGAGCCGCCTGGGAAGAGGAAACTAAATTAGACTCACCAGTGGAATTCATGAATATGGCTCCCACTTGGGCCTCGTCTTGGAGAGACGGTTGTGGATGAGCAGCAAATGTGGAGTAGATAGGGTCAGACTGTGCATGAGAGTTTGTACCTATAAAGTGTATTTATAGAGGGATAAACATGTAAAGGCTGCATTCGGTGATTAAAATTATATTTTTTTTTTTTTAAGTCGGACTTTTGAAAATCATGAATAGAGGAAACGTCATAATATATTTGCTTTAACAAGAATTAAGAAAGTCTGCTGTTTAATCTGTAATTTGCCTTTAATTTACACTTTTCTCTTTTCCACTGAAAATTTCAGCCATCAACGTGTGGAGAAAATGATTCCTTTCCAGGTCTTTGTAGGCTTCAGCTTTTCATCTCCCTTTTAAAACTGTGAACTATGGTGCCCTCTCCTGGATGATCAGAGAATCGCGCTGACCCAGGCTTAGCTGAGTCATTCATTCATTGGCGGTGAAATAGACTTCAGGTTACCAAAAAGACGAAGAGTGACTAGGGAGGTAAGGTGTCTGAAGAAGTTCGGAGAGGGGAAAATATAACAAAAAAAAAAAAAAAATACACTGTATAAAAATTTTAATAGTTTTGGTTGTAAAAGGTTTTAACATCTTCATTTGTTAGTCAGTAACTGAGACCCAGAAGTCAAACTTGATACGTACTCACTTATGATTGGATGTTAGGTCTTACTTTGATGATAATTATGCTACAATCCATAGACCTAGAAAGGCCAAATAACAAGGAAGACACAGAGGGAATTCATGATTTTTCATGGGAAGGAGAAAGGAACAGATTTTGCCCAGGGCACTGGAGTTAGGTGGAGATGGGAACAGAGGGATCCGCTGGGTGGCGAGGAATAGAAGAAAACAGTATGTGGAGAGACGCATGTAATTGGTAGGCATTGTGGGGGGCAATGTGGAATCTGAGTCCAGTAGAAACTCTAAGATTCTGCAAGAAGGTAACCCTAGGGTTCAGAGCCTGAACCATCCATCCTTTGTAATCAGGCAAGGCTTTTAGAGGTAGAACTGGGACACCAAGCCAGCCACAAAAACCTTCGACCTATAATCTATTTCACCTGCAAGATGTACTCTGTAGGAGGATTATGTTGCTATGCTGCATGGCTGAACAGGATAAGAGTCATGGGTTAGATTAAGGGTACAGAGTTAGCAAGTTGTATTCCTGGGCCTTAGGCCAATCAGCCTAAAACTATTGTAAGCATCTGTGTGTCTCTGCAGGTCTGTGGGTCTGCAGGCCTAAACCTTGAGGTTAGGTCCAAAAGTCCAAGCCAGAAACCTCTTACTACAAATGGCAGCCCAACATGGGTAAAATATACCCACATAAAGCCATGGAGAGCCCGAAGCAGCTTCTGAGTTGTGTCCCTCATGTGAGCCGTGGTACAGAGATGCCCTGGTAAGACATGTGGGCTTGAGCTACAATAACAGGCTTTTGGAGTGCAGCTTAAGGTGGTTCCTGAAGTCTCACAGGACCCTCAGTATAAACAAAAGGTTGTAAATGATGTATTTAAGGTTTCTGTTCATAAGGACAAAAGGAGAAAGAATCAAAGATGGCTTCTTAGTGTTTATGTTTTCTTGGATCAGCTCTCTTTGCCTGAGGCAAACTGAGCCTTGGCTTTTTTAAGAGAACCTTCCTGATTCAGCCTTAGAGGAAAAACACTTGTGAGTTTTTTAAGAGGCCCTGCTGCCAAATACTTAAATGGGGTTAATGAGCAGCAGATGGCAAAGCTTTACTTGGTGATTATATGGACCCTAAAATTCCCAGAGTACCTGGGCTAAAAACATAAATTCTATGAAATTAGACTAGGAGCTGGGTGGAGCCATCCACCTATCATACCAAGCCTTGAATTCTGCAGATTAAAGGCGAGCTCAGAAACAGAAAGAAATAGAAGAATCTGGGTGGAGTCAAATCACCCTAGCCAAGCAAAGGTGTGGTCAGAGACAGAAAAGTTAAGAAATAAATATACAGTAAAGACAGTTTTTTTTTTAAAAAAAAAAAAATGTGTTGAAAATACATATACATAGGCTTAGAGAAAGAAAAGAAAAGGTAGAGAAAGCCCTGAAAAAATAGAGTAAAACAAATAAATAAAATAAATAAATAAATAAATAATAGATAAATAAATAAATAAATAAGCCACGTAAAGATGGAAAATACAAAGAATGTTCGGATACTGTATGTTATTGTCTTATCTTTAAGCTTCTTGACTGAAAATGACATAGTAAAAGCTGCTAAAAGACAGTTGATTATAAATGCTGTTGGATTAATTCAACCTATATATTTTGTAAATCAGTTGACTTTAAAATTGAAATGCAAAGATATGCTACTTTGGAGAAGAGGTTTTCTTTTTATTTTCACAGAAAATGAGAAACTGTGGATTTATTACTGGATAAAGAACATAAAGTTTGATGGAGGAAAACCTCCTGAAAAATCTCCAATGGAAATGGATGGCCCAGATGATTCAGCATTTCAAAACACCTCTGTTGAAGTTTCCTGAGCTCTGTATCCAGAACAATTTCAAGGAGACTGGCTCAGATGTCCCAGCCTTACAGACTATTCCACTAAAGACTTGTGCATAATCCTACATTTTTCTTTGGATTCCCATGAGATTGCCAGAGCCCCCATTCAGGAAGAAGTAGCCTAGAGAACGATACCCACATTCCCAAAACATGGATTATGGATGTAAATAAACAGTGTTGTTTATAAGTTGTTATAGATAAGGGGGGGGGGAAGATTATTAGATTTGGAGTTCTTTTTGTTTTAAAAGGAGAAAAAGGGATATGTAGGAGGATTATGTTGTTCCATTGTAAATAATTGTCCCTACTTATGAGTTTAATAAAAAGTACTGATTGGCCAAAGGCAGACAGGAAGTGTGGGCGGGGCTACCAGACTTAGAAGACTCTGGGAACAGGCAGAACAGAGCAGAAGGCCAGAGAGAAGCCAGAAGAAACAGAGGACCACTACGCTGCTCTGAGAAAAGGTACCAAGCCACATGGCTAAACAGGATAAGAATCATGGGTTAGATTAAGGGTAAAGAGTTAGCAAATTATATGCCTGGGCCTTAGGCCGATCAGCCTACAACCATTGTAAGCTATTGTAAAACTATGGTGTCTCTGCGGGTCTGTGGGTTTGTGGGCCTAAACCTTGAGGTTAGGCCTGAAAGTCTGGGCCAGAAACCTCTTACTACAGTACTGGGCAATAGAGGTACAGAATTTGTGAGAGTGGTCAACCAATAATTGGTCTAATTTGAGACCCATACCACAAGAGAAAGCCCAGAGCCTGGATGACCAGGAGCCAGATGCTGGATAACTTGGAAACCTCTGATATAAAAAAATAATCAATGAGTCCTAAAGATATCCTCACATATTCACAGATTAGTGCCTAGTCCAAACGTCATCCAAGAGGATTCTACAGGGGAACTGATGGGAGCAGACACAGAAACCCACAAACACACTAGGCAGAGATCCCTAACTGGATCACCATCTGGTTCCTCCACTTGGAGCTTGAGGAACTTTGTGGAAGAGGGGAGAAGAAAATGTAAGAACCAGAAAGGTAGAGAATACCAGAACTTAGCTAGATGCCAACCATGTAGAGTTCATAGAGAATGAAGCTGCAATCATGGTGCCTGCAAGGGTCTGTGCTAGGTCATCTGAGTATATGTTATGGTTGTGAGCTTGACATTGGATTGGTGTTCTGTTCCTTTTAATTCACTCCTCATTCACATAACACATCCAGCTGCAGTTTCTTCTCCCTCCTTATCTGGTCCCTCCACTCCATCTTCCTTCCCCTCCAGATCCACTCTTCCATTATTCCTTTCAGAAAAGAGGGGCTCCCAACAATATCAACCTAATATGACATAGAAAGTGACAGTAAGATTAGACACATGCTCCCCTATTAAGGCTAGATGAGGCAACGGAGTAGGAGGAAAAAAATCCCAAAAGCAAACAAGAGAGTCAGACACAGCCCATGTCCATTGTTAGGAATCCCACAGTGGGAGCAGGGATGTCTCTGACTTGGGACTCTTTTCCTACTTACTCCTGGATTTTGTCCCATAACCTTGATAAGCTGCTTTCTGACTAGTCTTAGTGTATCTTGCTTTGCTGTGTTCAGTGGATTACTTGAAGGATACATTACGTATTTTGAGGGTTATAGTTCAGAAATCTGTGCAAACGTAATATGCAATGTTTTGTTACTATCCATGGAAAGCCTGCCTGTTTTGAAATTGAAATGGAGAAGTTGACTGGAGGGGGGTGGTAAAAGTGAGGTGAGAGGAGAGAATGAGAGGAGAGGAAGGAAGGGAAACTAATTGGGATGTAAAATAAATGAATGTTTTTTTTTTTTTAAATTTGTGAATGTAAGAACGTTTTATAGATAAGTTTTGCCCCAGTTGATCATTCTCACATGTCTTCCTTTGGTCTCTAGTTGAAAAGGAGCTGACAGTGATTTGACAAAGCAAACGAACACAGTTTTAAAGTTGGTCCTGTAATGACTTGTAGATGAGGAGGCTGTTGCTGTGATCCCACAAGGTGTTTACTCTCTGGTTACTGTTAAGCAATGGAGACAGAGTCAGATCTGCACCACAGAAGGACTTCTATTCAGCTATTTAACATCACCAGGCATCACCGTCCTCACCATTAACTTCTGGAAAGCAACTTTTGCTTCTTACATTACCAGGAGGTGCCCAGGGTGTCATAATGTAATGTGCTTTGACTTCCTTTGTGGAAGGAAATGCATAACAAATTAATTAATTTTAAACAAAGCTTCATTGGAAGAATTGAAGCAGGTCAGAACCTTGACTAAGCTACACCCCAAACAGCAGAGACTGATTGCAGCCACCAAAGAAGCATGGGACTACTACCCACATGAAGCTGTTCAGTGTTTTTACATAGTATTGTAAAGTTGTACATATGGTAATATTTATAATAGGGTAAATGCTTATGGTTAAAATCTCCTGTAACTTATAGCTAACAATGCTTGAAATATATGTATATTTTCTTTTAACTGTAGGGTACAGAAAGTATTTCTTAGATGTTAGAGTTGTATCTTTTAATGTTTACCTATTTTAAGTCTTTAATCAAAACTGAATCTTTGCTATGTGAATTGATGTTCTAAACAAAAGAAGCGACCTATAAATTTTAAAAAAAGCAAGAAGAAAACTCTTAATGTGCTATGAATACTTGAGGGATCTCTATAATGTTAAACATAACTACTATATCTGGTACTTCAAGTGTTGTGTATTTAAACTAGGTGAGAAACGATGTAGCCCTTGAATACTCATGGCCACAATGGGAATAACATCATGATCTTGGCCGGTTCTGGTCTTTAGGGACAGGTGCTGCTTAGAAACAGAAGCATGAAGCTTTGCAACCACTTGGTATGACCATTCTAAATACAGAATGAAAACACATCTCCCAGGTTACAATGTCTCTTACAAACCAGTGAAACAGCTGCCCAGTGGTAAGCGTACATCCAGGCCAACGATGGCTTTAGGAAATCTACTCTGAAGACTTTCCCCTCCCAAGACCAGCACTTACATGGGGGATGATTGTGCCCTGATCATCTTAGAAAGTTATTTACGCTCATTTATACAAACATACTGCATATTTTAAAACTCTGTGTAGTAGAGAACATAGGGGTGCTAATTTTTTAAAAGTAGATTTCCTTCAAAGATTTACTTCTCACAGTATGTACAGAAGAAAAGATGCCATGGTCTCAGGGGAACTAATTTTAAGATACTGTACACCCTCCAATATTTTGCCTTTTGAATATTGTTTGCTCTATTAATATATTTTCTGTCCATTAAGCAGGAGACTTTCCTCAAACTCTTTCCATCAATTTTAGAATTTCTTTTCAAACTACAGACGATTGACTGTCAAATTCCATTTGGTTTCTAACAATCAGCACTCATGAGCCAAGAGCTTCCCATGGTGTGAAAATATGTAGAAACTGCTTGTATTAAATTACCTGAAAATAATGAATTCTTAAGGTAGTTTAAGAAGCCACGTTATAATTATATAAGGAAAATTTTATTTCTTTTTTTAATTAATGAAGACCTTGTTCTTTTCTCTCACTTGAGATAAGACATGAGGGTCATGTAATAGCAATAAGATTGTATCAATAATTAACTCTGGAGAGCTTGGGAGATGGCACAAGCCACATAAAGAGACCCTGCCTTGTTTTATCCAAAAAAAAAAAAAAAATGCAGAATGATTGGGGAAGACACTGGGGTCAGTCTCTGACCCTCATATACATAAAAACACACATTCACACGTACCTCCACAGGTACACACAAGTACCTGTGTCCACACATATTGCAACATACATACAAATATGAACACACACATGCAAATTAAATTATCTTTGAGGATTAGTGTGCCTATAACTACACTTGTCTCTAGTATTAAATTTTACTCTTTATCTTTTTTTTTAAATTTGTATACATTCTTGCTAAAAGACTCAAAGTATAGGTGAACTTCTATAACATAGGCATTGTACGAGTATGTAGGACCTGGTTTCGTGTCTGGCACATAGTAAGTGCTGAAACTAATGTTCAGGGAACAAATGAGCAGTTGAGTAAATAAATCTGAGGACAAATCATATTCCTCCAAATTAATTTTGTATTGTTCCACTAAACTTTCAATTTCAGTGGCAAAATACTAAATAGAGGGGATAATTTAAAAGGAGTGGAAGTTATATTTTTCCAAGAATCAAAGGTTTCAATCTATGGTTAGCTGGCTCCATCGCATACACTCCTAATGACCTACACCATCTAACAAGGCCTTACTTACTAAAGTTTCTATCCTTTCCTAGTAAGGCCAACAGCTGCTGCCCAAGCCTTTGATATAGATCCCATAGGATAATTCAAAACCCAAACCATAACATATGCTACTACTACTAACATTTAAAACAAACAAACAAACAAACAAACAAAACCAAGGAAGTAAGACCTTGTGAATTCAGAATCAGTGAGGTCTCTCGCTTTCATGGAACTCTATTTCAACATTTCACTTTACCTGCCCCCCCCCTAGGTGGGCAGCTCTGGGACTTATCCCACATTATAGAGCATGTTCTTTGTATTCTCTCACTCATCAAAATGACATTATTTAGAAAGATGTTTATTCACTTCACTCAGGTAATGTTTTGTCTTTTATGCCAGAAAATAATAAAATCCATTTACAAAGGTTCAAAATGAAGTAAAAATGAATAATTAATTATAAAGATAAAATTTCTATTTTGTTTTTTAAAAAATTCAAATCACCATTTTCTCTCATTTATGCACTAGATGGAGCCATTTGCTTAAACTGGTTTTAGAAAACTTAAGAAGGTTCCAACCTATTGCCTAAAATAACTGTATCACTTATTAGCTGTACATGAAAATTCAGGAGGCTTCATTCACTGCCTGGTTTGCTACTTTGGTATTTTACTCATCTAATGGCATTACAGTTGTGAGTCATTGTAGATTTTATTTGGTGTGTGTGTGTGTGTGTGTGTGTGTGTGTGTGCATGTTTCGTGGGATATGCACCTGTTTTTGTGGATGAGTGCATTCGCACATGCATGTGCATGTTCACATGCATATAGAGATCCAGGTCAAGGATGTATTTCCTCAATCACTCTTCAACTTTGTTCTTTGAGACAGGGCCTCTCACCAAATCTATAGCTCCCACTTCAGCTAGGCTGGCTGGCCAATGAACTCTAGGAATGCGTCTATCCCTGTGTCCCTGCTCACCACCCTGACTCCAGCATTATCAGTGTTAACAAGGTTTATAGACTCAAACTATAATTACTATTTTCTTGAATGCTGAGGATTCCAAATCTGGTCCTCATGATTGCAAAGCAAGCAGTTTCCTGAATAGGATATTGCCCTAAACCATCATTGTAGTTTTTGACTTTCCTTAATTCTAATGAAGGCAAACACATTTCAAATATGCTTCTTAGCTCACTTTTTATCATCTTGACCAGACTACTTCTTCAAATATTTTGCTTCTTATTGATTTGTTTCTTAATGTCAATTTGTACAAGTTCTTTATATTACTATATTACACAGAAATTCCAGTCTGTTGTGCTTATCCAAGAAAAATAGAACCATATGTCCACACAAAGATCAATGTACACATGTTTTTAACAGTGTTCTTTATATGTACTCAAACTGAAAATCACACAGCAGCTGGAGTGCAACCAAATTGTGCTTCACATACAGCATGAAATAGTAGCAGCTGTAGAAAAGAAAAAAAGAATTGCCTAAGATAGAATTTCAAAGTGCAATGCTGAGTGAGAGAAATCAGACACAAAGACAGCATGCTCTAAGATTTTCATGACGTTCTTGAAAAATACACAGGGATTTCAGAAGTTTGAATGGGTTTAGATAGAGAAGAAACTGAACAGAACAGGGCACATGTACATTTTGGGGGAAGGCAAGTATCCTTTAGCAGGTATGTAATAGTTTTTGCAATTGCACATGCCATGGCTATTTTACACCTGCTTAAGTTATCTGGGGAAAGAGATGTCAATTGAGAAAATGCCCCATCAAATTGCCTGTAAGCAAGTCTGTAAAGCCTTTTCTTAACTAGTGATTAATGCAGGAGAACCAAACTTGGTGGAAAGAGAGAGTTTCAGCCCTGGGCAGGTGCTTTTGGGTGCTAAAGAAAGCAAACTAAGCAAGCTGTGAGCAGCAAACCAATTCTCCACGGCCTCTGCTTCAGTTCCTGCCTCAAGATTCCTTCTTCAAAGCTGGAATTGTATAGTGTCTTCCATGACAAGGTACTATGACATATAGGGTTCTTCCTCAGTTTCTTTTGGTTATGATATTTAATCCCAGGATCAGCTCGTAAACTAAAATATTTTGTTTCTATGAAGTAATTAATTACACACCTAAAAAAAAAACCTCGCTTTGCTTAAAGTCATTGTCAAAATATTATATGACCTTTGATTGCTTAAACTGAATGTTTTAACATTAAATTAACCTAATATACTGAAATTTGCTTTGTGTATTGTCATATTTTAAGAATGTGGGTTAATAAGAGTTTACAATAAAATTGTATGCGTGTGCAAGGCTCAACGTACCACGGGTAGTGTCTGTTTTCATAATAAATGTCCAAACAAAAGCTATGAAATAACCTGGTGATCTGTAATCAACTATCCACACATCTTGTTATTTCATAATAGGACACTTTTCTTACTTCTTGAGTCTTGCCCAAGATCAAGTGGAGCATAAATAGATACTGTTTCTCCTTTTTATACAAGTGAATAGTATTTTATTATTAAACACTGAAGAGCAAAAATATTATTAGACAAATAGTATCTCAAGATATAATATTGCATAACCATATACATGCATATGCCTGTTACATATTTCTTGTAAATAAGATAAAAGTAAAAAAAGTAAAAAGTAGTTGGAAGTTAAGTAATAAATATAGTTCTAATATTACTATTATGCCTCAGTATTTATTAGTAATTTCTTTTGCCTTTGCTAGCTGGAAACTTACACCTATATTTCATGTCGAGTAGCTACAGAGTTTTTAAAAGAATTACATTTAGTATATCTGAAATCAATTTTAATTGTTGGCAATCAGAAATTTTGCCATAAGACTGTGTCTCCTTAGCTGGAGAGATGGCCACTGGATAAGATCCAGAGGATCAGGTTCAAGTTCCAGAATCCACATGGCAGGCAGCTAACAACTGTAACACCTGTAACTCCCAGACCTGATATCCTCACACAGACACGCACAGACACACACACATACATGCAGGCAAAACACTAATGCAAATAAAAATAAATAAATTATATAAAAAGACTGGGTAATGTCAGAAGTGATATCCATTATAGCATGAGTTTCTGGCCCAGCCGAGCCTCAAGGGCCGGGCTTGCCTGCAGTTTTCCCCCAAAATGACTCAGATGCTTATATTAATTATATGCTGTTTGGTCTATGGCTCTGGGATATTGCTAGCTAGCTCTTGCATCTTAACCCATTTCCATTAATCTGTCTTACCACATGGCCCATGGCTTACCTGTGTTACTTTACATGGTGATTATTGGGCAGCTTGGATGATGTCTCTCTTGACTCCACCCTCCTTTCCCTGTCTATGCTCCGATTTCCCCACCTCCTTCTAAGATGCCTGCCATAGTCCAAAACAGTCCCTTTATTAAAGAATGATATTCACAGCATACAGAAGACATCCCACATCAATCTATAAAGCCTCACCATTGACCAACATGATTATCCAGACATGGACTGCACAAGGACATCAACAACAGACATGCTAAAGTGGGTAAGAAAAAGCCTATAGTGCCTCAGCCATACACAAAGAACTACAAGTAACTAAGGAATGTTGAGTGTGGGAAAAATAGTCACATACAGATAAGAACACACCAAGTAGTTATCCACTACCAAACGGTCAGATCTGAAGTCACATGTATAAGAAGCATTGTACAGATTGAACAGCTTATATTTTAAACTATATATTTAGACTGTATATACACAGAGTTTACATATGTTGTTTTAGCAATGACTAACCAAAAAGAGGCCATGATTTTGAAAGAGAGCAAGTAGGATTATATGTGCATGTTTAAAGAACTAAAGAGAAAGAGAAAATGATACATATTTTAAAAATTAAATAATTAAACATTGATAAGATTTAAAAAAAAAAATACTAGCTAACTGAATCCAAGAACACATCCAAAAGATTGTCCACCGTGACCAAATTGACTTCACCTGAGAGAAGCAGGCATGGTTTAACATGTGTAAAAGTAATCTACCACATAAAAATGTTCAAATACAAAACTACATTATCATATTTTTATATACAGAAAAGTCCTTTGGTAAAGGAGATACGAGGAAACATGACATAATGCTATACTCATAGATCAGTGCATTGCTCAGCCCACATCAGAAAAGCTAGGCAACAGACAGAGAATAAGACCATCCTGTCCAAAATGAGACATTTTTATCAAAACCTTCACCTTAAGGTGCAGGGAAGTATATGGAAGAGGAGACAAAAATTGTAAGAGCCAGAGGTGGTGGATGACTCCAAAGAAATAGGGTCTTCCAGAAACAACTGGACTGGAATATTTATGACTGTCACAGCACATATAACACCCACACAGGTTGAAACCAGACAAAATCCCAGCAAAGAAAAAGGGATTGTGGACATAAAATCTCATCTATAACTAAGAAGTCATTTGCAGTTAGAGAAAGAACATCAGTTGTTACAATAAGGCTTCTGGTCCTGGATGGCCAGAGGTTCAAACCCACAGACCTGCCACACCAGACCCCTTAGCTGCCCACTGCTGATCAGCTCCCCCCCCCCTTGAAATGACTTAGACACTTACATTAAGGTCATGCTGTTTGGCCTATGGCTCAGGCATATGGCTAACTTGCTCCTTCATCTCAACCTATTTCCATTAATCTGACTGCCACATGGCCCTGTGTTCCTTACATGTTGTTCCTTTGGGCATCCAGCTTGGTCTGTCTCTGACTCTGCCCTTCCTTTCCTACCTATTCTGATTCCCCACCTACTTTTTCTATGGTGTCTGTCATGGGCCAAAACAGCTCCTTTGTTTAAAGATTGTTATTCACAGCATACAGAAAGATATTCCCACATAAATCAGTATTCCTCAATGGACAACTCAGTATACCAATCACTCCACAAGGTAGGCCCACACTCAGGAGTAGCTGACCAACACAAAATTGACTTTAGGTAATTTTTTATTTTGTGGGCTTTATGTTTCATTTTGGGTGTTTTTGTTTGTTTGTTTGTTTTTTGGTCTTCCTTGTTGTTTTATTATTTGTTTTGATTTTTTTGAGAAGAAAACAGGAAGTTGGAGCTGCCCCTGCATGCCATCAGCTGCAGAGCAGAATATGTGCCTTGCCTGGGCAGCACAAGCAAAGGTGTGAGGGAGCCATCCCACATGTTGGAAATGTTGTGAGCTAGGGAGAGCTATCCTTATCACTCACCTGTCATGTGGCAGCATAGACGGCAGAGAGATGTTCTCCTCATCCCACAAGTGCCCATCAATGCTTAAGGCAGGTGGGAGAGCTGCCCTTGAAGTCCTAAGGACAGGAGAGCTGCCCTTATCCACTACCAGCTGCAACACTCAGGAAAGCAGGCCTTACTCCTCACCTGAGCAGCACAGTAAAGACAACTCCATTGGTGGAGGTGGGGATGAGGCAGCCCCATAGTTGTGAGCATGTGAGAGCTGTTCCCATTACTTATTTGTCATGTGCCAGCATGGGCAGGGAAGAGATGCCCTCCAGCCCATTAATGACTAAGGCTGGTAGGAGAGCTGGACCTGAGGTCAGAAGAGTAGGAGAACTAGCCTTATCCCTCACCAGCTGCAGCACTTTGAGGGAGTGACCCATAGGCCATCCCTGGATTTGACTTGAAGGTGTAATGTGGGAGATCCTACACTGAGACCATGAAAGGAGGAGAATTTGCTCCACCCCTTGCTCATATCTGCAAGGAAGGGGTGAACTTGCCAGGAGCTCTCCCTGGTGGTGAGGACACGGGGGGGGGGGGGGGGGGGGGAGCTGGCAAGCTGACCAACCATAGGCCCAGAGCCAGGGTTATGAGTTGGTCCACCGCCCCTGTGATCTGCTGGAACACATGAAGTGACTGGTCATGCAGACGCAAAGCTGCAGAATTTCCACAATACAAATCAACAGGAGGATACCCAAAAGGAGTCCCGGTGAGGACCTAGCATCACTAGTGTAGCAGAAACCAGAGGCCTTGAACCAGACTAATGACTCTACAATGAACATTTGCAAATAAAAATAGCTAAATAAAAGGGCTCACTGGGTGACTTGCTCTGTCACATTACAGTTTCCATGGTGAGATTGATTTTTCCCTTCTTTTTTTCCTTTTAAATTTTCTTTTATTTGTGGATGGAGGTTGCAAGGGGAGAGAGTGGATATGAAGGGATGGGGAAATGATTGAGATGGAGATGCATGATGTGATAGACACAAAGAATATATGAAATGGGAGGAAAACAGCAGGAGATAAAGTTAGGAGGATAAGGAGGTGGGAAGGGGGAATATAATCAAAATGTATCATATGAAAGAAACATTTTAAATAAAAACAAACCCAACAAAACAAAGCATCTTCTCTCATATTCCTAAGTTGCCGTGACTATGGGAGGGCATCATTGCTTTCAGCTTTATTGGAAGTGTGCTGTCGTAAAGTAAACAATATTATTTAGAATAAATAATTGACATTTTCTTAATATAAACTATTAAAAAGCATTCTATTTTTTCTGAAGAAAACATGAAAATCATAGTAAGAAAATACAAATTCAACTTCTTCAACCTCTTATTTTCAATAACTTCATTTGAGGTCTTAAAAACTTCTTAGATCCACCCCTGCTGTGGATGACAGAACATAATTCATATCTTCATGGCTTTGGCTATAAGGAAAGCATAAGTAAGAATCAAGGAATGTACTTCCTGCTGTAGAATTTCTGGACTGGCAGCTCACTCATTCACAGGGCATGTTTATTCTACACTTAATCTTCAAAGTTTTATAAAGAGGAGAACTGATAAGATGAAGAACATACACACACACACACACGTGAAGAACACACAACCATAAAGTTATTGCACAAAGACACTTAATCTGTGATATGAATATCTCATGTGGTAAAGATGAATTTCATTACGTACACATTTAAGCATAAGCTAATTGGAATTAAATTACAATGATGGAAGATGGGGTGGCAGTGTGTTTACTGCACACTGTGCTCTTTACTGAGATGTCATCATTGATCTCTCCTGGGATTCATGCCTGACTCTATAAAGTCTTGTCAGAAATAATTTTTTTAAAAGGCCAGCCTCTCTTGTCTCTCTTTGTCTCATAGAACTCACAATAATACTGAAATTTTAAAATGTTTTTTTGAATTATGTCAGAATCACTGAACTCTCCCGACACCAGGTTCTGAAAAAGACAATATGGTGAACAGTGAAAAAAGGTGGTATGATTAATTGTTGAAAGAAGAGCCTTGTTTTCCTTTTGCCTTTAGTTTCAGTACTCAGGGGGAAGAGAAAGGTGGATCTCTGATCCTGAGGACAGTCTAGTTTACAGAGCAACTTTTAGAATAGCCCACATTACAGAGAAAAACTCTACCTAAAAAAAAAAAAAGGCAAAAGAGAAAGAGAGCTGGCCTTGAGGTCATAAAGTTAAGAGAGCTGCCGTACCCACCACCAGCTGCAACCCTCAAGAGAGCAGGCCTTGCTCATTACCTGAGCTGCACAGTAGAGACAATTCCACTGGTGGAGGTGTGGATAGACAAGGGGTCAGAAAACATGACCTTTGTCTTTTTAAATGTCTTTGTAAATGTCTCTTCAATTGAAAAGACTGAGTGTTAGTAATTCAAACTAGCCATGCCAGAATTTCTTTTGAGTGATGTTTTTATTTTTATAACTTTTGTTTTTCTTTGAGAAAGAAACAAATGTAGATTAAATGAGTTCTTAATGTACTAATACATGTTACACATATTAAAATAGAATCTTAATATTATTATTTTTAAAATTATCCAGCTGCATATATATGTATTCAAATCATATTTCATTCAAACCTAGATTTAAGAATGCTTTAAAAGTTTTAATTTAATAATTTAAAACAAGTTCTTAATAAAATATGTATCATGCACATAAAATCTTAATCCACAGCTAGCAAATGGCTTAGAGGCTATGAGTGGTTGTCCACAGAGCTGACAACTAGAGTTCAGTCCTCATAGCCCACAAGATGCTATGAGAAAACTGGTTCTTAAGAACTACCCAGGTGTGAACTGTAGCAGAAACACATACTGTCCCCGTAATAAAACTGACAAAAAAGTTCTAATTCAATAGAGTGTGATTAGAAATGTTCCAGAAGAGTATTCTTTATTGTTTAAATGAAGATTCACAAAGATATTTTCTGTTATATTTTCTCTTCTGAATAGGCTTTCCACAAATCTTATGAAATCTTCAAAGGGTAGACTGCTGTCTTAGAACTTGGACCCCCACAGATTCTCCAGTCCTGCAGCTTTAAACCAAAAAGAGTCAGTCAACTTTTGTGTAAAACTAGTGTATATATTTTCATATTGCGTACAGGTATTATTTGCTGCTTCATACCCTCCTCTGCCTGCCATAGCTATGGATGGAGCCACCCTTCCATACAAGGTCACATCAAGGTTATCATTTCTCCCAGAGAAACAACAGAGGAAACTGGCTTACATGTTCTTGCTATAAAAAAGTCACTTTTAAACTAATATTTGGAAGACATAAGAAAATTCTGTATTTTACTATATAAAAATAAACTTTTAGAACATTTTAACTTTAGAAAAATTCCATATATTGAGTGAGACATATTCTGTATTCAAATGTAAATGTTTCTTCAAAAGAAATAATTTTGATTAAATATAATCTGAGATTAAACTAAAAAAAAAACAGGCAATCAATTCAAATTATCAGGTACTGTTAGTAAAATTCCAGTGAAGGTAAAATATGTGATGGCATTAAGTTTTATGTCTTTTAAAATTAAAAGCACCAGAAAATGGTCGTGCAAAGTTTTTGGAGTTACCTATGTTAAATCACCAATGAATGTAATTTTGCCTCATGAAACGTAAAATAATCTATTTCAGAAATTTAACATGAGTAAAAAAAGTTACAGCTTGTTGCCAGAGCCAGAGGAGATTGCTACACTTCTGCAAGGGTTTCCCCTTTTAGCAGAGTGAAGCACAGACAGTAACATCTTGGGCCAATACTGAGAAAAAAACAGGTAGCTCTGCTAGGATGTTCCCTTAGTGGGAACAGAGCCCAGCTGTAACCTTCCTTCACAGAACAGGTATAGCCTGACTTCCTGATAAGTCAGGACACCTCCAAAGTGGTCATGAGAGGCCTGAGCAGTCTGCCCATTCTTCGCTCAGAGATCATGCCTCAGTTTCGGTTTCCTGAGACTAAACAAACAGTTTCTAAGGGAGCCACACAGGAGAGTCCGTCTCCAACAGCCCAGACAACAAGGACAGCCTTGTATGTACAGTGTCAAGCCAGACTTGAGCCACATTCAGCAAGTTGAAATAGGGAAAAAGCCTGTGACTTGTCTAGGCATTCACCAAATTGGAATATTCATAGCCCTGACCCTGACTAGTCCTGGCCAGGTCAAATTTACTAATATGATTTTCATTTGCTTAAGTCAATCATATCTAAAGTGATTTAACTGCTCTAGGACCTCCCCTTGGCTGTGCTTAAAAGAAGCCTGAAAGCTCATTTAAGATTCATGACCATTTTGTCTTCCTGTAGAATAGCCAGTCCCTACATACTAGAAACTTTTAGGATAATAAATGTTCTTACTGGTTGCATATGTGGATGGTGGTCTTTCATGGGACTTCTCCAGGACCCTAACATATGGTGCATTGACTAAGAGGTCTCCTTAAGACTGCTGACACATGAACATTTTCCTGATAACCCAGCTAGTGAGGCAGTGAGGGAGAGCCCTCTGTCCTGGTTATGTTCTGATTATTACATATTGCTGTTCTGTTCCATATGTTTATGTCTCTGGAAAGTTCTAGCTTACTGAATCTGGAGGCCTGAGTGCTAGATGGACACATCATTATTACTTGCAACATATGTGCAAAGGACAGAGGCTTCCTCTGGTTGAACTGAGATTAGTGTGTCACTCGGCCAGGTGGAGTTTGCATAACAACAAGTGTGGCTGCCACTAGGTGAGGCTTGCATAACTGTGAATGAGGCCATCATCCCAAATCTGGTGTTCTGGTTTGTCTATGTCATTGTTATTTGTTACTGTCTAGTAGCTGGCCCCAGTATACTGAAAACATTCTTGAGATAAAACAAAAACACAAAAACCAAAAAACACTCTTGCTAATTGCATATGTCAATGCTAGTCTATTGCAGGACTTCTCTGGGACCCTAACAATCCTTTCACAGCTTCAGGCACAGCCTGACTTTCCAACAAGTCAGGATACCTTTTCCTCAAGAGCTGTAATGTTTATACTGTGTGAATCCCTCAGACACCTAGCCTATCCCCATTATATAGGATTATCTACTAAATACTTATATGAGCAGTTGTTTATGAGCAGCTAGAAGCATGTTATTTGATGGCAGTATAGACCTAGAAACTTTTCAGAGTTGGGGTGATGAACATAGCTCCCAGAGCTGATAGAAATTTGCTTCCATTGTGAGACCAGACTCTCAGGGAATCAGCCAGCACCAACACACTATGATCTAAGTTACACAGTACTATTTTTACTCTTGCAGACAAAAAAAGTTACAGGTGCAGATAAATTAACAGATAAATTAAAGCCTTTAAATGGGCCACAGTGTGTTTTAAAAATATGTGTAGGCTTGGGAGAGAGAAGAAAAAGAATATACATGATCTCAGATTAAAATTATACTTTTAAAGTCCTTAAAAATGGGTAGTGTAGTAAAGAGTATAATAAGCCATGTAAAGATAGAAAATACACAGGGAGTCTGGATACTGTATGTTATTGTGCTGCATTTAAAATTTTTGACTCTTAATGAACAAACAATAACTGCTAAGAGACATTTCATTATGAATACTGCTAGAGTAAATCAACCTATATATTTTTAAATTATCCTGACTTCAAATTTTAAGTCAAAAGATATATTACTTTAGGATTGAGGTTTTGCTTTTGTTTTTTACAGGAAATAAGAGGTTATGAATTCATTCTGAGTTAATAAAAATCAGATGTGATTGATAATGACTCCCTGAAAAATCTCTGATGAGAACAGATGAACTAGATTATTCAACATTTCAGAGCACTTTTCCTGTAATTCCCTCTGAGTTCTGCATCCAGAACAGCTTTAAGGCTGCTGGCAGAGATGATTCAGCCTGACAGAACTTTCCATTCAGGACATGATCAGTATCCTAAATTTTCTCAGAGTCCCATAAATATTACCACCGCTCCAATAAGTAGAAAATAGTCTAGAAAACTATCCCCAAATTTCCAAAAGAAATAGGTTATAAATATTTATTATCATTTTACCATGGTTGGCTACAGGTTGTTATAAATAGTGGTTATGAAAAAGCTAAAGAAAAGAGTTTAGATTCAGGAATCTTGTTCTGAAAAGAAAGATGGGAGATATAGAAATTATAGAATAAAGGGGTAGATTATTGAATCTACTTTAATTCAAAAAACAAAAACAACTAAATCTTACATATTTTACATTGGTATGGATTTTAGATCATTGATACAAATTTAAAGTTAATTTTGTTTTATATATATATTTCTACTCTTGTTTAAGGTACTATGTTATAGCAACTCATTTAAAATATAATGTATAGTAAAGAAATATAGGTTAGTATTCATCAAACTTATAATCATATTAGTTAGCTTTTCTAGGTATACATAGATAAGTTTCAAAGATGTAATCTTCGAACATTTCAAAGATCTTTACAATATGGCACTTAAAATGTTATAAGAACGTTCACTCTTTATGGCAGTGAAACTTGTGTGCTCCTGGAAGCACCAATGTACTCCAGAGAAAATGATGGGCATCAAAGAAATACCATATGGAGTTTGTTTCCTCAATTGCTAACAGTTATTGTAGGTGTTTGTGCAGCTCAGATGGAAAGAAATCCTGGCAGACAGAAGCTCAGGAATACTGATCTCCGAAGCTTGAATGGAAAGGTATTCAGGCAGTTGGGAGCCAATGAATACAACAGGCCACAGAAAGCATAGGTAGTATCTTACAGCCCTGCTTCAGGGAAAGGCTTTCCAATGTAACATCTCTGCTCTGGCGGGGAAGACCTCTCCAGTGAAGATGTTACTGTCCTGTCCAGTTTCCCAGAATGCAACAACTCTGCTTTACAGAGGGAAGGTTCCTTGGGCAGCAAGACATCCAGGCTCTGCTCAAAAGATGAAGGTCCTCCCTCAAACTTCATTCAAGAGATTTATAGGGAGGGAAAAGTCCAGGACAGTGGCTCCCTGTCAGTTAAATTGGTTTAATAAAATACTGACTGGCCAGTGTGCAGGCAAGAAGTATAGGCAGGGCAATCAAACTAAAAATGATGAGAAAAATAAAGGTGACATCAGGAGTTGCTAGGCATATGCAGAGTGATCAGGAGATAAATATACCATCTCAATAAAGGTATCACCACATTGTAAAGTATAATCAAGGAATGTGCATTGATTTAAAATGTAAGAACTAGTTAATAAACCTGAGTTATTGGCTGAGAATTTAAAAGTAGTAATATTTATCATCTGAATCACTTATTTGGGGACTTGGCAGTCAGGACAGGAAAGTTTTTTCTATGTGTCAGCTTAATATTTTTAAGAGTTTCCTTATTTTTGTGTCTGGTCTGGAGATTCTTTTCATGCTGTTATGTTATTTTTTATATGTTTTATGTCCAGCAGTGATGTTATGGCTTTTCTTTTATCTTATCTCATTTTATTTTTGTCATATTTGGATGTTATCTCATAGACACCTGCTGATTCCTAATGAGAGACAAAAATGGGGTGCATCTGAATGAGAAAAGATGTGGGAGAACCTGGAAGGTGTACAGAGAGGGGAAATTACAGTCAGGGTAGGTTATAGAGAAAGTATATTTTCAAGAAGGGGGAATACACCCATAATATCTTTTAAAAATTAAAACACGTATGTTTCAGAAATTATTATGATCATAATAAAACATGTAGGATTATATAAAGCATATTTTTAAATGTAACTATTTACTCTTTCTTTATATATACAATACTCCATTGATTACAAAAGCATACAATTCTTACCCAATGCAGAAATCAGTTAGAACTTAGGTACTTTGTTCTTTCCTTTCATTTACTACCCTTAAAGACTTAGCCAGACTCACAGTGCTTTCAGTTAACATAGTACCAAATTTGTAAAGTGAAAGAACACTGAGAAACGCTGAAGATGCTTGGAAAAAAACACCTAAATGAAAAGGAAATTAATAGTCAGAATATAACTATATCTTTAAAACTGAAAAAAAATATTTGTCTGGAGAAAATAGTTTACTTCTAAAAGTATTGATTTCTCAATTTCAAATATAATTAATATTGTGAACTATGTCAAATTAAATTAATTAAATTTAAAACACTTACAAAATTTTCATACTCATCAGATAGCCTCGAATGAGTAATGTTTAACAAATTTATAAATTATGATAATTTGAAAACTTATTATATTTTAAAAATCTAACTATGTGATATGAGATTTGTTTATATCTTTATGCTGTGGAACTATGCTTTTGGTCACTGTAAATATTTGTCAGTATAAATATTGGTTTAGTAAAATGCTGATTGGCCAGAAACTAGACAGGAAGTAGAGGTGGGGCAACTACTAAGGAGAATTCTAGAAAGCAGAAGAGCAGAGTGGCAGACACCAGCAGATGCAGAGGAAGCAAGATGATAACACTGCACTGAGTAGAAATCGTGGGTTAGTGTAAGAGTCAGAAGGTAATAAGCCTGAGCCATAGGCCAAAGAGCTTGTAATTAATATGAGCTTCTGTGTGATGATTTGGGAATAAATGGCTTTGGGACCATCTGAATGAGACAGAGAAACTTTTGACTGTACCTTTTTTATAAATTTGGTATTAAAATATTAATCAGTTTCTACACATAAACCTCAATTTGTGGGAAATATAATTATTTTGTAGTTCTTAATTTTATCTCAAATTTCTGAAAATTATATTACATAAAATAACTATACTTCACAAGTGAGTAACCCTGTTAATTAGAGTCAGAGTGTTATAGCAAAACTAGACCAGTTATTTAATACAGCCATTTCATAAGGCAGGAAATATTAATGAGTCTTTTACATTTATAAAATACTTCATCAATCTTAAGGGATATCCTCTCAAATATATAGTTACTTGTGAAATATATATATATATATATAATACTATAATGAAGATTATATCTAGTGAATGACTGTAATGTTTCTGTCTAAGCACAGAATTTGAGAAAAGAATGAGTACTGGATTTACTTTTCATTATAGTAACCTGTGACTGAACATTGCAATCTTATAAAGACTGAAATGAAATGGTCATGCTGAACAAAGAGTACAAATAAATATCAAGGCACATGCTTAATGCTGTGATTGCGAAAGTTCAAATAACTTGGTAATGTTTTTAATTCAGAATCACAGTTGAACAAGAGGAAACAATGGAAAGATGTGGTGAGTTCACAGCCTGGTCAGGAAAGAGGAAAACCAAATGTCTGGAAGATGAAAATATAAATATGACCCAGTAGACACTTTCTAATGAGATTAGTGTAAATAAACAAGAGTGGCTGGTTGTACATCAGAACAATGATAAAAGGCCTTCAAAACATTTTAGAACTCTTTGAAAATGTCCTTTGAAGAGCATGGCCCATCCAGGAAAGGGCTAAGATTCATAACTCTGAATGGGTTTGCTCCTTAGCAGAACTTTCTCTTGCTTCCAAGAGACTACCACTAAGGAGCCATGACTCAATCTTAAGTACCAATGCCCACACTGTAAGCAGATCTTGTGTAATGGTCCTAGTTGTCCAGGGCAGCAAAATGTAAGTGTTTTGGAATCCTGACAGCTTCAGCAAAATTCTTAATGAAAGCCAGGGAGACCATTCAAAAATCTGTTGCAGAGTTGGAGCACACATGGAACAAGCTTAATAGGGCAATGCCAAGTTTATCTTTGGAAGTAGTCTTCTAGATTACAACTCTTAATGATTTCTAGACTGCTGGAGGACCTTTCCAATATCCCACTATTGGGATAAATATAGTGAACTGAATAACAAAGACTCGAGTGGTCCATTAAAATTATCAACTGAAACTAAAAAAGAATTGACTTTAGTGGAAAAAAAAATTCAGAATGTACTTGTGGATCATGAGTACCCAGAGACCTTAATTGCACTCATTTATTTTACACTCCAAACATTCTCCTACAGAGATTTTAATACAAAAGAAAAATTATTATGTTGGAATTAATATTTCTACCACAAAAACTGAGTAAGAAATTAAAGACATATATAGAAAAGATTCTAATTTTATTTTTAAAGAAAAATTAAGACTTTGTCAATTACATTAACATTCCCAGCAGAAATTATATTACCCGCCAGAAATTGTGGTACCTAATGAAGAAATTGACCAATTATGGGCAGAAAGTGAATCTTGGCAAAGAGCTTACAGTAATTTTTTTGAAAAAATTAACAATGTTTTTTGTCTGTGGGGATCCAAAGCAAAATAAAAATTCAACTTACAAAGGGAATGAACTCTTTTTATCCTCATGCTGTATAAGGAACACCAATATTTGAAGCTCTACATTTTATACTGATGCAAATAAATCAGGAAAAACAGGTTACAAATCAGAAAATTTAAGCAGCCCAAAGCTCATATAATTTTGTGTAGACTATGTTAGCCAGGACTTGAGACAAGATCTGCACTTTACGATTATGTAGAGATTGGACAACAAATAATACATCTAACTCTCCCAGGACTTGAGAATTAACAAAATTATTATTTTTTTCTTTACAGAATCTCCTAAATAACACATCCCCCAACCCCAGAAAGCAGAAAATAAATTTAAGAACAGGACACCCACATTTCCAAAAGGTGGTGTGGATGGATGGTTTTTTATCTTCAATGGGTTATGGATAATTGTCATCATTTAGAAATATTAGTTACAAATTGTTATTGGTAATAGGAAAAAACATTTTGGGAGGGACAAAAGAGCATTGCATATTTCCTCGTGTTATTCAAGATGGTCTACAGTATAAAATTCATGAGTTGTGTGTGTGTGTGTGTTTTTGCCATCTCCCTTTAATGTCTTCAGGCCATAGTTGGTGGTGTGGCACCAGAGTCATGGTTGAGTAGCAAACAGGATATAGAATAATATATAGCAGTCATCAAATTTGGGGGGAGGGGAGCAGAACCATCTAAAGCTCTTAACACTGTGCATGAGGCTACAAGGTTAGATATTTTCACTCCTGAATTTTGATCTTCCTTTGATCTGTTATTTTCTCACACTGTCTCGCATTTCTCCCTCTTGTGCACAATGTGTTGTTTAAACTGGAAGTATATAATTAGCTTTTTGACTTTATGTAGGGTTACAGTTAAAGTATCGATGTGCGATGTCTTTCTGTATACTGTGAATATCATTCTTTAATAAAGGGACTGTTTTGACCTATGGCCATCTTAGAAGTAGGTGGAGAAATCAGAGAATAGATAGGGGAAGGAGGGTGGAGTCAAAAGAGACACCATCCAACCACCCAAGAATCAACATGCAAAGTAACACAGGCAAGCCACGGCCATGTATCAGGACGTATTAATGGAAACAGTTTGAATTAAGAGGCAGGAGTTAGCTAGCAATATCTCTGAGCCATAGGCCAAACAGCATGACATTGATATAAGCCTTTGTGTAATTATTTGAGGCTAAGATAGGGTCGAAACCTTGGGACCTCTGGCCAGACAGGCCAGAAACCTCATTCTACAAAGGACTGCTTTGAAATGCCAAACAGACTTTGGTCATTAAAACAGTGTTTAGACTGTTAAAGTGTGTAAGGACTTTCAATGGTGAACTAAATGTGTTTTACATGTTGATACCGTCATAAGCCTATGCGACCCAGGGAGTAGAATGTAGTAGTTTGAAGGAGGATGTTCCTGTAGATTCAGAGGTTTTAATACTTCATTCCTGGTTTTTAGCACTGCTTGGGAGTGGGGCGTGGAAAAGCTTCACTGGAGGAAATCTATCACTGGGGACTGGAGAAGGTTTGAGAACCTGTATCCTCATCAGCACCTTGATCACTCTCTCTGCTATGGATTCATTCAACAGACACCAACTCTGACTCCCAGGCAACGACATGTGGAAATAGATTTGTAAGAAACATGGTAACTTTTGAGATTTTTAGTAACTGAAGAATAACTGGAGAATATATGTTTAGTATTACCATAAAAATGAGAAATTATGAATATTAATATTCAAAGAGATTTTTATGACATTGCTGACAACTATAGTAATATTTTTTCAAAGTTAGCTAATATTTAATACTGTAAAACCAAAAAAATCTTAAGGAAAATAAATTTGGCTATATAAATATGTAATCAAATTTAGTTAACAAACATACTAATTATCATCCTTCATTAAGCAAAAACATAAAACTCTTATTTAGCACAAAACTACAAATATTCACATAAATTCTCTGTAGTACGAGTTTATAAAATACTTTGTACACAATTTTATGAGTCTTTAACAAAGTATTTACTCATAATTAATTATTACTTTGTTAAATAATTGCAAATACTAAAAAAAAATTTTATTTACTTAAATTTACATCATTCACAGCACTTACATAATCCCATCAATATGTAGACAATACTTGACTTATTGTAGATCAAACAACGTCCTCTGATTCCACATTTGTTAATGTTCCAGTAAATGCAAGACTCATATATTGATGTTTTAAAAACCAGTGGTCCAATGATGGATCCTATGAAATAGTCAATGATTATAAGTCCTTCATGAAAACACTTTTGACCAAGATTAGAATAATTTCTTCTTGAAACACACATACACACACACACACACACACACACACACACACACACACACACACACACACACAATCCTCTAAACACATTATTTAAAATTTTGTAATAGTCTTTTATAGATTGTCTTATTAACACTGGCAGTCAATATTTTGAACCCTGCATGTATACAAACAAACATCAGTAGTTTGAAATGATTTTAGAATTATGTCTATGTTATTGTTTACAAAGTATCTTAAAACAGTTGCTGCATTTGCATGGAATATTTAGGACAAAGGAACTAAATTATATGACTTTGTTATGACTTCCAGTATCTTTAAAGATAGACAACTATGAGATTTTTTAAGAACTAAAAATGACTGAAATGTTTTCCGATTGCATTCTGATACTTATGTCTCTAGAGTATGCTTCCCTTTTTTCTAGGAATGTAATCCAAGATTCTCCCGTGGATGTGTGAAAGTGTACATGTCACCAAACTGTAGACACTCAAACATTCACATACTCATATTACTTTTTGGTAGAAGGCCCTGCTGTCAATTAAATTAAAACACATTGTCTATTCATGTGTTTTATTTTTATTTAGCTTAAAAAATAATGAGATTTTTTTCTAATTCTTAACTTTGAATCCATCTCCCACTTCTCATGTCTTCTCCATCCTCTAAAAACTTTAGCGCCCTCCTCTGTTCTTTTACATCCCATGAGTTTTATTATTCCCTCTTATTATACTTTTACTCAGATTGCAAGGTTATTGTTGACCGTGTAACTTCTTCATAAAGACTTCATTTTGTCTAAGGCTTCACCGGCACTTCTTTCCACGGTTTCATCACGACCTGTCTGAATCCTTCCGTTTCCTGTATTCTCATTTTTCTTTCATCTCACCTTTGTTCTGCTATCTCTCCTTCACAAATGCATCCCATCAATCGATGCACCATTACTATCTTCCACCTATGCTTTAGGTTAACATGAAAATGATTGTAAGCTAGAATCTATATATGAAAGGGAACATTCAGAACTGTGTCTTAGGACCCGAATGACGTTACTCAGTATAATTTCTTTCAGTTGTATTCATTTGCCTCAAAGTTTCTCAGTGATACTTTCTCTTTCAGGTGAGTAATGTCTCTCTCTCTCTCTCTCTCTCTCTCTCTCTCTCTCTCTCTCTCTCTCTCTCTCTCTGTGTGTGTGTGTGTGTGTGTGTGTGTGTGTGTGTGTGTGTGTATATATATATTCTCACGGCCCATTCATTACCTGATGACCATTCATGTTAACTCCATTTCTAGCTGTAATAAAAATCAATTAGCACATAAAGGTATCTTCATAATAACATGTAAGTTCCTTTGGCTGTATGCCCAGGAGTGGTATATCTGGGTCATGTGATAAGAACTATTTCAGACTCTTTTTAACAGAGGTGTGCCATGTTAGTAAACAGTACTGCTCTGTGAAAAGATGAATTGCTTAATACATGTCCAAGCGTCAAACACAGTTTTTCTTTCCTTTGGCTACAGCCCAGGGAGGACCTAGAGGCACCTGAGACAACATGATTCAATGCCAGTGATTATAGTCCCACCACAACTTGATAAGACTTTATTACTAAAGACATCACATGCTTTAGTTATAGAAACAAAGAAAACAACTCTAAGCTCCAAGTTAGCTAGCTTTCCCAGTACTCAAAGGCACTGTGTAGCCTGATGGCAGGGACAAATTTGATCTTATCAGACCCTGTCTGCTACATGACCAATCTAAAGGTGGCAAGATATTTGTAGGCAGAGTTTTACTTACAAGACACCAGTCCAAGATTATATTTATTAAAATATAAACCAACACTCACGATACAGGTAACAGCTTATAGTGGCGCCTGAACAGGGACTGGAGTATCCGAGCGATGGACGATGGATGCCAAACCGGTCTCTCCAACAGCCAGGGACCAGGAAAACGGGAACTCCCAGGGTCCCAGCAGCCCCTTATCAATGGGGTTGGCCACTCCCCTTCAGGGGCCTGGGACCCTGGGTAAGCATCCTCGGATCTTATCAGCTGACACCTGGATCCCGTCACACATAATTTATAGGGACAGTCAACCACTCTCTTGATTGAACCTAAGGCCTCTCTGAAAGAGGGAATTCATGGCTAGTACTGTAAGTACAAACAGAAGCTATGATTAAGAAAAATATTTTTAAAAACTCACTTCATTTGGGGACCTTAGAAGCATACAAGAAATATGAAATCACTGTGAGTATGCGGAACTTTTATATGATCTTTCAGAGTCACTTTTATAAGGTAATAAAGATACTTTGGGTCCAAATGTTTGGCTCCAGCTGATTCAATATAGTTGATGCATAGTTTGTTTAATGGGATGGCTTTTATTTCACATAGTTTCTCTCTGTATTTGACTGGTTCCTAACTTTTTCAAAGCAATCTTCTATTAATTTTACATCATTGTTTACTTTTTGGTTTAAAAGCATATATAGGTAAATTTATATATATCAAAAATGAGTAATTTGGTACATTGAAAATACATACCAGACATTCTCCAAATTGTATAGGTCACACCCAAGCTCACTGAATTGAAATCAATAGGTGATAGTCTGAAAGCAAATAACAATGTTATTGCTTATCCTGCTAAATTTATGTTTCTTAATATATATTTTTATATATAATTTATATTAAAAATCTTAAGCTAGTTGACAAAAGTTCAATTTGTCCTATAAACATAGTATAAATTTCTCCATTATCCCATTTTAAAAATTCTTTCCCAGCACTTCATTCTTTCCAAGGCAAAAAAAGAACTTCATAGATCAAATCTTCCTGGGCCTCATTTTCTGAAATGCCTTCTCTCTCTGCTTCTCAATTTATCTTTCCTCACATTATCAGGAGCTGTTCTATTTAGAATCTGCTCCACCTCTGTGAAGGTTACTCCATATCTTTGCTGTTTGTTATAGAGTCTGCTCTCTATCAGTTATATCAGTAATGGTACCTTGAATGAAAAAGAAAGAAGTCAAGTTGTCTTCAGGCTTCTTCCGCATAGTTATGAGGGTGACTGGGTGCCACAAAAAAGTGCCTTTTGTACAGATGTTTCTTTCTCCTTCTCACCTCCTTCTTGAGTGTGTGTTGGCTTCATATCATACTATGCCTTGGCATTATTTACATCCAACCTATAGTTGGTTTGAACTTTATTTAACTTTACTTAAATAGTCCAAATTTCTGAGTGTTTGCTCTTTCCTGTATTACCTTCATTATTTTCACTCTTTAAAATTTAAATAAATGATAACTAACTTTACATCATTTTTAATAGGTGTTGCTCACACAATGATGGAAACAACTCTAATTAGTTTAGCAAGTCACATAAGAAAGGAGCCACTAAAGAGACTTGTGAAGAAAAAAAAGAACAGTATAAATGATTAAAAGTAACTAAAATTTATTAGATATATTAGTATATAAGTATTGGTTAGTAAGCAAGAAGATCCATGTTTTTCTTACTGATTAAATATTTGTTGAAGAAGAACACTGATGTACAGCTATAGTATAAATTAGCACTTTGTAGAGAACCTTTCTATTTACTTTCCTTGCATTAAAACGTTAAACATTTTAGACAATCCCTCATCTAAAAATTTGGCATTACTATTTATAATTAGTGGTTTTACAATTTATATCTTTAACTTTTAAAATTTTCTCTTTTTATTCATGTATTTTACCCCAATCCACTTCTCTGCCTCCATTCAAAAAGGAGCAGGCCTCCCATGGGAGTCAAGAAAGTAGGGTGAACCAAGTTGAGATAGGATGAAGCTCCCTCCTCCTTACATCAAAGCTGGGTAAGGCCACCAGGGTGAGCAAGGGGATCCCAGGGACAGGTGCTGATCCTGCTGCTGCTGGGACTGTCACAAACAGACCAAGCTAAATAACTTTCATACATATTCAGAGGGCCGATGTCAGTTTCGTCTGGCTGTCAGTCCAGAGTCCCTGAGCTTTGGTTAGCTAAGGTCAGACGTCTTTGTGGGTCTCCCGCCCACCCCCACGCTCCCCACTGTTACCTATAATCTCTTCCCTCACTTCAACAGACTTTCTGGAGCTTGGCCAAGTGCTTGGCTGTGGATCTCTGAATCTGCTTTTTCCAGTGACTAGATGAAGGCTCTCTGATGACAATTAGGATTGTCACCAATCTAATCACAGGAGATGGTCTGCTGTGGAATAATCCTTCTGGACACTGTGAATAAGCAGTACTCTCGGTTTTTTTTAATAAATAATCTGATTGGCCAATAGTGAACAGGAGAAGGGAGCAGGAGATGAATGTGCCATGCTAATAAAGGTACTGCCATGTGGCTGAGCATATAAAAAATATATATATTTAAAATGCAAGAGCTTGTTGTTATTAAGCCTGAGCTATCTGCTGAGCATAGTGGTGGTTTGAACAAGAAAATTCCATCTAAAATGGCCATTTTGGGCACACTCTCCACTATTTCTAGGAGTCTTACCCTGGCTTGTCTGTGTATTTCTGAGAGTTTGCCTAGCACCAAGTTTCTCTGTAAGCCCAAACTGCACTTCCCATCAAGACATTTCTTCAATTACTCTCCCCCTCTGACCCACACCTAACCTGTTGAACATGATAATCTCATATTCTAAACTCCCCACTCTCTTCACCTTATGCCATCCCCACTACAAGTTTACGCAGGCTATCTCTTCTATTTTCCATTCTCAGGGAAATCCATGGGGCCTCATTGTTGTCTAGCCTCTCTGGGGCTGTGCATTGTAGCAAAGTTATCCTTTACTTTACAGAGAATATTCAGTTATGAGTGTTTACATGCCACGTTTATCTTTCGTTACCTCATCCAGGATGGTTTTTTTTTTTTCTAGTTCCATCCATTTCCCTATAAATTTTATGATGTCATCATTTTTTACAGCTAAATAATACTCCATTTTGTAAATGCACCACATTTTCTTTATCCTTTCTTCAGTTGAGAAACATCCAGGTTGTTTTCAGGTCCTGGCTATTAAAAATAACACTGTTATGATCATAGTTAAGCAAATGTCCTTGGGGTATAATTGAGCAACCTTTGGGGATATACCCAAGATTGGTATAGCTCAGGCTTGAGGTAGATTGATTCTCAATTTTCTGAGAAACCAAAGAAATTGTACAAGTATATACTCCCACTAGAGTGGAGAAATGTTCCCCTTACTCCACATCCTTTCCAACATAATCTGTCAGTGTTTTATGCTGAGGGCTGTGGGGAAATAAAGTAGGTGATTTGGCAGGTTAACCCACCAGATAAGTGACTTTCTGATGGTGAGCTCCACCTGGCAGAGCTGTGGGGTTACTGTGAATGACTGGTTGCATCTGTCTGTAATTTTTTTCACGTTCCACTTCATTTTTTCCTAATATAAACAGCTGTGGGGTTCCTTCTATAGTCCATTGACAGTACATTTTACATCTTTGGGTACACATCTATCTGTAGATGCTCAGGAAGATGACTTCTGCTATATCTGTGTAGTTCTAATTAATAAATAGCAGAATATTATTCTTTTCTAACACAGGAAAGTAACAGTATTCTCAGTCTCAAAGTCAGCTACATCTCTATTTAATTAATTTCACCTTGGAACATTTTTTTCTATAGTTCTTTCTTTCCTTCTAGCCTTCCTCTTTCCTTCACTCTTTTTCTTTCTTATTTTTTCTCTCCTTGTTTGATTCTGTTTGTTTGTTTGTCTTAGACTGTCTTCAAAGTCTTTTTAAGGCTGACCTTGAACTCTTGATCTGCCTGTATTCACCTTGCATATGCTGTGTTAGAGGCATAAACAACAGTCCTAGTTTACTTCGTGCTGGAGATCAAGGCTTTGTGAGTACTGAGTAAGCATTCTCCAAACAGCATTACATCGTCTCCCTCCATTTTTTTTTTTTTTTTTTTTACTAGTTTTGTGTTAGTCTTCTTTTGTTTTCCTGGGACATTAAAACACATTATTAATTAATTTATTGAGATTGTTCTGATATTATAATGCATGTACTCTTATTTGTAAACCTCCTTCCTGAAGAAACTAGCTTTTGATATATTTAAATCTTCTGAAAAGTAATTTGGGCCATTTTCAAACTTCATAACCAAAACACTCTTCTCTATTGAGGCAGAAAACTTCAGTTAATCTCCATATGTGATAACAAAGTTTCTTCAACCCTCATACTGTCAATGACTCCCACAGCTATTTGAAAGTTTCTGAGACTTTGTCAATTATTATGCTTTCAATGATTGGGCATTCACTTACAGAACATTTAGTTTTCTTTAACATTCAAAAATTTTTTATATCATGGACATCCTGGGCATTTTCTCTATCTTCTGTTCACATCATTTCTTAGAGCCTCTGGATTGTCTGCTTGAATTTATCCCTGCTTCCATAACATTCATTAAGGTGTGATCACTACATTCTGAACTATATTATAAACAGAAAATAAATGACATCAGTGAATTCTGAATTTTTCTTAACACATTTCTTCTTCTCCTCCTCCTCCTTCTCTTCCTCCTTCTCCTTCTTCTTCCTCTTCGCTTTTGAACAAGATATCACTGAATAACACAGGCTGGTTTCAAACTTGTGATGCTCCAGATTCAGTAGCCAAAGGGTTGAGGTCAGAATGACCATGCCGCATTTGTTGTTTCTTATAAATATCATCTGGAATATATTAGCTGAAATTCAAATATTGCTTCAATTTTGTATCTGCTATTTTAAGTTTGTCTGCTCTGATTTTCTCATAATTTATAGAAACACATGCGTGAAAGCATGCTGTTGTATTCTTTTTAGTAACCAATAATAAATGAGAAGATTCAAAATTACATTTCAGAAATATTGTAATTATCTCTCTCTAAACAGGAAATTTATCTTGGATATTTCACACCAACTCTAAAAGTTATATTTATTATTTACCAATTGTATGTGTATGTGCATGTGTGTGTGTATCTCTGTGTGTATGTGCATGTGTGTGTATCTCTGTGTGTATGTGCATGTGTGTATCACTGTGTGTATGTACATGTGTGTGTATCTCTGTGTGTATGTGCATGTGTGTGTATCTCTGTGTGTATGTGCATGTGTGTGTATCTCTGTGTGTACGTGCATGTGTGTGTATCTCTGTGTGTATGTACATGTGTGTATCTCTGTGTGTATGTGCATGTGTGTGTATCTCTGTGTGTATGTGCATGTGTGTGTATCTCTGTGTGTATGTGCATGTGTGTGTATCTCTGTGTGTACGTGCATGTGTGTGTATCTCTGTGTGTATGTACATGTTGTATCTCTGTGTGTACGTGCATGTGTGTGTATCTCTGTGTGTATGTGCATGTGTGTGTATCTCTGTGTGTATGTAGACACCACGAAGAGGGGAGGAAGAGAGGAGAGGAGGATGCTGCAGAGGTCAGGAGAAAACTTTCAAGAGGTGATATATTTTGGCCTGTGAATTAGATGGATTGAATACAGGTCCTCAGACTTGGTAGAAAGAGTCTTTACTTACTGAGACATTTCATCAATTCAAGTATGGGTTCTTTTGCTTTTCTCTTCTTCTAATTTTACATTTTAGTCTATAGAATTATACTTTTAGATGCACAAATGGGTAGTTTGAATATGATCCTAGATTTCTGCATATTTCTTCCTTTTAATTAAGCCAAATACTTCCTAAATATGTAATATCATATTATCTCTAAATATCACTATTATACTTTCACTTTCTGTGCTTCACTTTCCTCATTTAACTCCACTTTCCTTACTCCCTTCAAAGTATCCAATCAAGATGTTTGTCAGATAACAATTTTTGCACTGGAGTAGTACAAGCAGAAAAATCACATTTGAGGTCAACTTGGGCTATATATGAAGACCTTGACCACCAAAACCAAAACAAAATACTTGAGCCACAACAACATAAAAGAACTCATAAGTTTTGCTTGTCTATTGTAGAGAATTTCATTAATAATTTAATGCATTTTGACTAAATCCACCCTGATTTCTCCTCTCCTCCTCTTCCTTCTTACTCTCCATCATGCATTTTCCTCATTAGAACCATAAACTTGCTAGGATTTTCCACACATTTCTTCCTTTGCTTTTACTCCACACACAACTGAGTTCATACCAGAAATAAGCTAGTGTTTTGTTTGTTTGTTTTATGGAACATATTTTACACAATAACTAAGATGCAAATATTCTTGAATAATAATAATAATAATAATAATAATAATAATAATAATAATGCCCTTTTATTCTGTTCCTACAATAAAAGTAATTGTTAGGTGGATTTAAAATAGTCTGAAAGAACTCTTTAATGACGAATGTTGGTTCAAATTAGAATAATAAATTAAAATTGTAGAAATTATTGTATTATTTTGGGGATGGCTCTAATGTTTTTTCATAGCTGAGATTTTATTATAGAACCAGAGTTAATTTTACACTGGTATTTTTTATAATTAAAATTGTTTGTGTTTATGGATTTTTCATGTATGTTATACAAATAAATGTATTGTAATTTTCCATTATGTTTATTTTGTTACTCGTGAATATATATTTACATTTTCTGCAAAAATTAGAAAGTATTAAGTGAAATTCAAAAACTGAGTATACTTATTTTTAAGTTAAATGAAAGCAAATGTAACATGCACATACTGAGCAAGTAAAAAAGTACCTGGACATTCATTTAACAATATAAATATTTTCTCTTTATGTTTACAGCTATAAAACAGATAATCATTTGTTGCAATAACATCAACTAATTGAATCCTTCTTATATTTGCATGATTAAGTGAATAACAATTTACATACTTACTGGAGAATAATCAAGATGACAGGTATACTACCCATACCAGAAAAAAATATTGAAGAAAAGAAAAAAGCAAAAAACAAAGGTAATGAGTGGCACTTGTTACTACATTTTCCAGCAATGGCATCAACAAAATCACCCTCAATATCTGCACTTGTCAATCCTTCTTTAATGCAAGAACAATTGTAGTACGTCTGTAAATAATTGAACATAAAAACAGTATTTCAGAAATGGACAGGAGAAAATAGTTTTATTATTATAAAATGAAAGTTAAATTAAAAATTAAATCAATATCCAAAGAAAGATTTCACAGTTTTTTATTGTTTTGTCTTAATAATTTTTAAAAATTTAGTGATATTAGAACATAATCATGTCATTTTCTCCTTCTCTTACCTTTTCCAAAGCCTTCCCTCTGTCTTCCTTTAAAATTTATAGCCTCTTTTTCTTAACACAATTTGGTCAGTCTATATAATATATGTAGTTTTGGAGCTGACCATTTGTTATTGAATAACCAATTGGTGGGCTTCTCCTGCTCTTAGCATTCCATAGACAGGGTTTCTTTATATAGCCTGGTTAGTCTGAAACTCACAGAGTTCTAGTTGCTTTTGGTTCCAGAGTTCTAGGATTTGCAAGCACATCCAGCTTAAAGTGTCTAGTCTTAATTAATATGTTCATGTTAGACTTGCCATACATTATTTAGGAATGAGATATTAGTTATAAAACATGAAGTATCTTACCTGTCAATAAACTACTTTATGAATAAGTGTTTGTGTGTGTATAATTGTTGTAAATGTGAAAATAGTTCCACAAATTTAAGAAATAATAGTCATCTTATGTTAGATTTATAATTGCATAGAATTTTAAATTAAGAGGATATTAAGTTATGTAGTGAATAAAATTAAATTTTAGCTAAAATTTGAAATATAGACAATAGCCCAACTATGAAGAATTGTATAACCACATTAATACTTTATTTTGTGTAGAATCATGGCAGAATTGACTTTTATCAAGCACAGCAGAAATATTGTTGATGAGATCAAATAATTTTAAGAGCATACAGAATAGTAACTACAATCCAAGCACTGGGGCTTCAAAAGCATGCACACACACACACACACACACACACACACACACACACACACACATTAAAAATACCTACACAGTGTTTGGAGATTGTCTTGGTTAGGAATTTATTACTATTGATAGATACAATGATTCATTAATCTATAATTATCATGGTGAGACATAGCAGCATTCAGGCAGATATGGCAATAGAAATGGAGCTAAGAGTTCTACATTTGATCCTGAAGCAACAAGAAGAGAACTGAGTACCACACTGGGGTAGCTTGAGTATACAACACCTCAAAGCCTACCTTCACAATGGCATATTTCCTCTAAAAAGGCCATGCCTACTCCAACACGGCCATGCCTTTTAATACTGCAACTACCCATGGTCCTATGGTGGCCAATTACCAAAACTTAAAAAAAAAAAAAAAGCAAAACTTTGAATCACTATAAATTGAGAAAATAGGATATAACGTCTATTTACTAATCTAGTCCTATAGAAGGCACTAGATGGAAAAATCTAAAATAGGGGTGTCTAAATAAATTCATGAAAACACAGAGGATAAGTAATATCACATCAGTAAAACCAAAAGAGAGAAACATACATACAAACACACAGAAAGTACAACCAGTATCATCAACAGCAAAATAACATAAATTAACAAATATTGGCCATTGATATCTCAATATATCAGTGGCCTCAACTGCCCAGTAAAAATACATAATGCCTTAGTTAGGGTTCCCATTGCTGTGAAGAGAACCCATTACCATGGCAACTCTTATAAGGAAAATATCTATTTGAGAGTGGCTCACAGTTTCAGAGGTTCAGTCCATTAGAATCATGAAGAGAATCACGACAGTAGGCAGGCAGACATGGTTCTTCTAGAGCTGAGAGTTCTATATCTTTCAGGTAGTAGGAAGTTGCTTGACTATCATACTGAGTGAAGTTTGAGAAAAAGAGACCTCAAAAGCCTACTGCACAGTGACACACTTCCTCCAACAAAATTATACCTACTACAATAAGGCCACACCTCCTCATAGCATCACTCCCTTTGGAGGCCATTTTCTTTTAAGCTGCCATATTCCACTCCCTAGACTCCAAAGGCTTGCAGCCATACCATAATGCAAAAAATGCACTGAGTCCAACTTCAAAAGTCCCCATAGTACATAATAGCCTCAAACTTGTGTCAAAGTCCAAAGTCTCTTCTGTGATGTGTTGAAATCTCTTAACTGTAGCTCCCTATAAAAATCAGAACAAAATCACAGATCTCATTCCTCCAACGTATAATGGTACAAGATATATATTATCATTTCAAAACACAGGGAAGGAAGCCTAATGAGAAAATGACAGACTAAGGCCCAACAGTCAGCTGGGAAAACTCCAAACTTCACATCTCCATGTCTGATGTCAAAATGTTCTTCACATCTCCAACTTCATTTAGGTTTGACTGTACCATACTTTTTTCCCTTGGCCTGGTTCCACTCTGTGTTAGCAGCTCTACTCAGCATGTATCCCACAACACTGGTGTCTCTAACATCTTGTGATATGGGAATGCCTTTCTGTATGCTGTGAATGTCAATCTTTTAAATAAAGGAGCTGTTTTGGGCCATGACAGGCACCATAGAAGAAGTAGGTGGAGAAATCAGAGCATAGGTAGGAGAAGCATGGAGGAGTTGGGAGATTGAGCAAGCCACCCAAGGAGCAACATGTAAGGAACACAGGTGAGCCATGGGCCACATGGTAGACAGATTAATAGAAATGGGTTGATTTAAGATGTAAGAGCTAGCTAGCAATGTGCCTAAGCCATAGGCCAAACAGCATAAAGTTAATATAAGTGTCTGAGTCATTTCTAGGGGCCTGAGCAACAGCAGCGGGTGGCTGGCTTGGTCTGATGCGGCAGGGTCTGGGCCTCTGGCCACCTGGGACCAAGAAACCCCCACTGCAACAGTTGGTGTCCAACGGGGGTCGATTATCCACTTAAAGCCTGAGAAAGATTAGAAACAGTTCTAGATCACAGAAACTGAGCCAAGGCAGCTTCCAAATTGTGTATACAAAGCAGGTCATTGTACAAAGAAAGCGTGGCGTCCGGGTCACATTCAAAATGGCGCCAGCAGACTGGCAGCAGGGAGTGTAAGCTGCAATCAGGTGAGTTCCTGAAATCTCACAGAAGACTCAGTAACATGTGATTGATATTAGATTTCTGTTTATTTTGAACAAAAAGGAAACAAAGACGGATAATTAGTAGCAGCATTTTCTGGGGTCTGCTGTGTTTGCTGGCCACAAACAGACACGGTCCCTTTAAGAGAACTTACTGATTCAGCTTTCTCTGCAAAAACTATGCAGCTCTTTAAAAGAGTGTATTTTAAAAGCTATTATGTTTGGAAGATGATTAAGGATTCACAATAAAACAGATTCAGATGAAAAGGAAAACCTGTAAATGGGTTACCATGTGTGTAAAAGGTACATAGGCTTCAGAGAGAAAAAAAAGATAGAGTAATAAAAATATAATAAGACACATAAAGATGGAAAATAGACACAAAATCTGGATTTTGGTTGTTATTGTGTTTTCTTTTAATTTTTTTTAACTGTTAATGAGCTAACTGCAGAAAGACAATGGATTTCAAATGCAAAGGCTACTAAGTTAAACAAGAATATATATTTTAAAGGTATTTTGATTTTGAAATTTGTGTCTAAGGATTTATTGCTTTGGAAGAGTTCTGCTTTTGTTTCCACAGAAGATGAGAACCTGTGGATTGCTTCCAGCCAAATATGGTTTCATCAACCAAGACCCCCTGAAAAAACCTCTGATGGAAAGAGATGGCCATATCAGCTTCAGGGCTGCAGACTGATCCAGGCTCAACAACCGTGAGATTTTCAATGCCCCTTAAACAGCAGGAAGTAGTAATGGATAACTACGCCCAAATTCTCCAAATATTGTTTCTAAGTGTTTGTTTTTGATATAAATGGTTAATGGTCATAGTTAATATCTTTCTAAGAAGAAAAAGGGGATATGGTATATGAATGATTTTTTAAAAATTAGATTATTGAATTTACTTAGATAAAGAAATAAGCTGTTAATCTTGCAATGTTTTACATTGGTATGGATTTTGGTTTATTGATACAAACTTAAGGTCAATTCTTTTATGCTGTATGTATTTTTCTGCTCTTGTTTAAGATATGATGTTTATGTAACTGATTTAAAATTGTAATTTTAAATTTTACTTTACTGAAATGAAAAGAGACTCTGGGCCTGTAGGTTGAAGATGGATGCCCCAACTTTATAAAGGAACTTTGGGTGACTGTCCAGTCAGATAGGTGTCATCTCTGACCTTTCTAGATTTTAGAAGTCGCTTGCACTTCTGGTTGGTTTACTTGGGTAAATATATCCTTCTGTGGTTTTTGATGTAGTTGAAGATCAGATAGTTATAGGTACAGTTTTTCTTAGTCATTTGAAAGGTATATTGAATATGAAACTTTAGATTCATTAAGATAAGGTAGATGATAAGAGTATTTTCTTTAATTTTGCTAAATACAAATAGATTAGATATTATAACTGTAATTCTTGCTTGATGGCAATTGTTATATGCAATTTTGCCATGTTAAAATTGAAACCTTCCTTTTTGATTAGACAGAAAGGGGGAAGTGCCTTTCTGTATGCTGTGAATGTCAATCTTTAAATAAAGGAGCTATATGGCCCATTATAAGCACCATAGAAGAAGAAGGAGGAGAAATCAGAACTACCTATGTAGGAGAATCAGGGTGGAGTCGGGAGATGGAGCAAGCTGCCCAAGGAGAACACTGAGTCACGGGCCATGTGGTAGACAGATTAATAGAAATGTGTCGATTTAAGATGTAAGAGCTAACTAACAATGTGCCTGAGCCATATACCAAACAGCATAAAGTTAATATAAGCGTCTGAGTCATTTCTGAGTCCTGACAAATGCAGTGGGTGGCTGGCTTGGTCTGATTCCAAAGGAATCTAGGCTTCAACTTCACAGATTCATGCAATGGTCTCTTTACTAGGCCTTCATTCAGGGACAACCCTGTCACATGCCTGGCCTTAGCAGCTGTCCTTAGGCACGGAGGAAAATTCTATAGCCCATTTCTTTTTTCCTTAAATCTAAATCCAGAACCACATGACCAAAGCTGTCAAACTCTGCTGTTAAGTGGGGCTGGCACATGCCCCCCTTGTCATCTTTATGAGCTTTCTGTTTTCCTTTCCTGACTAAAATTGGCTTTAACTTTCTCTTTAGACCAGGCTGACTTCAATATGTATATTGAGCATCTGTAGAGTATGTTCCCACAAGTGGTATCATTGGGGCTTGTAGATTCCCAATTGTCTGAGAAGTCACCATACTGATTTCCAAAGTGGCTGTCCAAGTTTGCACTCCCACTAACAGTGGAGGATTATTCCCCTTGCTCCACATCTTCTTCAACATAAACTGTCATCAATGTTTTTGATGTTAACCATTTTGACAAGTGTAAGGTATCTCAGTCATTTTGATTTCCATGTCCCTGATGACTAAGAATGTTGAGCAATTTCTTAAAAGACTTTTGACCATTCGGGATTCTTTAGTTGAGAATTCTCTGTTTATCTCTGTAGTCATTTTTAAATTGGATTGTTTGGTATTTTGATGTCTATTTTCTTGTGGTGTTTATATATTTTAGACATCATCCCCCTCTGTCATATGTGAGATTAGTGAAGATCTTTTCTTATTTTGTAGGCTGTTGTTTTATCTTATTGACCCATGTCCATTGCAGAGCTTTTCAGTTTCTGGAGACCCCGTCTATTACTCTCAGTGCCTATGCTATTATGTTGTTTTTGAATGACTTTTCAAATTCCTTAAGCATTAGCTGTCCTTCCTATAACACCTTCCATAATTCTCTCTTGTGTTCTCCTCCCTAATTGACCCTTCTGTCCCTGTTCATGCGTAACTATCTATTGTTTCCCCTTCTTAGGGAGATCCATCCCTTCTCCTTGTCACTGACCCTATATCTAACCTCTGCTATTCTATAGATTGTAGCTTTGCATTAACAGCCCATAACCACAAATAACATGACCTATTTGTCTCTTGATTTTGGGAATAACTCACTCAGGGTGACTTTAAAAAAAAAATAGTTCCATTCGTTTAGTTATAATTGTCATGATTTTTTAAAGGCTGAGTAATATCCCATTGTGTGAATGTACCAGGTTTTCCTTAAGCATTCATCTGCTGATAGACATCTAGGCTCTTTTTCTATCTCTGGATATTATAAAGAGATCAGCAATAAAATACATTTGAACAAGTGTTTTAGTAGTAGGGTGTGGAGACATTTGGGTATATGGCCAAGAGTGGTTTAATAAATGGATCTTGTGGTAGATCCATTTCCAGCTTCATGAGGAGCTGCCACACTGGTTTGCACAGTGGCTATACAAGCCGGCACTCCTACCCCTTCATATATTTTAAATGGCGCACACTATTACCAACTGTTTTATTTTTTTACTATCAAAGTTTGTACATTTTCAGCTGGGGAGCCAGCATAAGACCAAACTAGACTTCCTAAATGTGATTGATTTTCTAATTATATGAATTTATCTGTTCAGGAGGTCCCTGGGGCAGGAACCTATCCTGGGTACATGAACTATAATTTTAAAGGACATTCCCTATGATGGGAACCCTTGCTCATCCTTGGTGCCGAGGGAAGAGATTTGGTCCTGCCCAACTTGGTACACCAGCCTGTGATGACTACCCTACAGAGGCCTTAACCCCTATGAACAGTGGATGGGGATGGAGTGGGAGAGCGGTATAGGGGAGTAGGAGAAGGGGAGAGGGGACTGTGGTTAGTGTGTAAAATGAAAATAAAATACAGAAAAAAAAGGATTTGTATATTTTCTTATATTTTTATACTTTCTTGTGGCCATTATTTCTTTCTGCCTGAAGAATTTCTTTCTCATATCTGAATTTTTTTTATTTGAATGTACTTTTCACCTAAACACTTAAAAGTACCCAGTTTTAGACTTTCTGTACTGTGACAAATACCAGAAAGAAACAATATGAAGAAAGATTTAATTTTTGCTCATTCTTTGAAGTGTTAGTTCCTTGTAGCTTGCTGCATTATTTTGAGTCTTTGGAGGATCACTAATATGGACAACTTATCTTACTGTATTCAGAAAGGAGAAAGGAATAAGTGGGTGTTCCTGCCTGGCCCTGTTTTTCTTTTGTTTGTTTGATTTTTTTTGTGTGTGTGTGGGGGGGGGGATTGGGAGACTTTTAATGACTTCTATTTTATTAAATGCTATAGATCAATTTAAATTTTTGTTTGATCACAATTTGACTTTGGTAAGTGGTGCCACTCATGAAAATCATCTATTTCTGGGCTGTGAGATGACTCAGAGGTTAAAAGTACTGGCTGTTCTTCCAGTGGTCCTGAGTTCAATTCCTAACACCCACATTGTGGCTCATAAACACCTATAATTAGATCTGGTGCCCTCACTGTCCTGCAGGGATAACACGTAGGCAGAATACTGTATACACAATAAATAAATCTTCAAAAATTTTAGAAAGTCATCCATTTCTTTTAGATTTTCCAATTTGGTATTTAAATTATGTGGGGTGTCAATAAAAGTTTTAGAAGTTTTGGAGAAATCAGAGGGAATCTACCCACAGTCTATGTGGGGGGTTAGTAAAAGCTCCAGAAGTCCCAGAACTCTAACCAGTCAGTCTAGGAAAATCAGAGTGGTGATTCAAACCTTTAATCTCAGCACAGGGAGTATCCTGGGAGTGGTGAGCTACACCCTTAATCCCAACTGAGTCAAGGTCACTTCAGATTATAGAAGAAATTCCAGGCTCCCAAGTAGGCAGTGGTGGAGCCAAGCCTTAATTTATGAAAGGATACTTAAGACAGGATTGAAACACAGAGGGAAGCATTTCCAAGGGAAGTGAGGCTGAGGAAGCTGGAAAACAGCTGGGTAAGATTTGATTGTGGTGTTTATTCCCTCTAATATCGCTAACTTCTTCAGAGATCTATCCCTGAGTCTCATTCTTTCGTGCAACAATTGGTGTCCAACTTTGGGGCACGAATTTCTCTCCTCCCTACCCAAAAAACCACACTTGCCAGCCAGAACAACACGTGGCCAGAGGAGTAATTACTAGCGGCTAGGCTTTCCGTTATGGGTTAGCCTCTAGCCTTAGGCAGACTGGCCACACGTGTTTCTGTTTCACCCTCATCTGGGTAAGTCTTTAAAACAGTAGCCTCTTTATCCTGCTGGGTTGTTTCTTTTTTCTTTTTGGACCCCTCCTTGGGTTGCTATCACACTAGGTAGCTGCCCCACTTCACAATCATCAACGGACAATAACAGTAAGTAACTCAATTTTTTTTTAAAAAAAAGAGGAAATGTGTTTAAAGCAATGGAAGGTGACTGGTCATACTATAAAATCTCTTTAGATGATTTGATATTAAAACTAGTAAAGGAAAACATAGATAAGATAGATGGAAATATTATAATGTTTATCATACTATGAATATTTATTGTTTGATATCACAGAAAAAGTTGACTAATGTAAATCCAAAGAAAAAGGTCTTTAAAAAGCCTGTTGAGAGAGAACACAAAGATGCTCAAATTCAAACAGAGGAATATGAAGAATCAAATTCAGCAAGGTCATCTAAAATTAGACAAAACAGGCAACATTAGTATACCCAGTAACCTTTAAAAAAATGAAGGATGATAAAGATGAAAGAGAAGCTAGCTCAGCTCCAGTACGAAGGTTAGAATTACAGAGAGTAAAGGAAGCAATTGTATCATATGGTATGCATTCACCATTTCACCATTTGTTAAGCAAATGCTGAACTCCTGGTCATGCCTTAACTGGGTCACCCCTAAAGATTGGTTGGATATGGTTATAGCCATTCTTGAGACAGGAACTCTCATGCAATTCAAGTCATGGTGGAGGGAGGAGGCTAAAACACTAGAATAAAGAAACAGGGCCAGAGGCATAGAAGTCTCTCAAGACCAACTCCTTGGGGAGGGAGAATATGCTGATATTGAAAGGCAGTCATTATACAGTGACCATCTTCTGGTTTTATTTCCCATGGCAGCTTTAAATGATTGGGACTGGATTAAAGAAATAGGGGGAAAAAGTGAACATTTACAAAAGTAATTCAAAGTCCCAAAGAAACTTTTACAGATTTTTTTTTGCACAGATTAACCACAGCAGTAAACAGAATGGTACCAGACTCAGAAGCCAGGTGAATAATCACTGAATCACTGGCTTTTGAGAATGTCAATGCACAATGTAGAAAAATACTTAGACCTTTAAAAGCAAGGTCAGCACCTTTGGAGGATTGGATTTGAGAGACAATTAATATAGAATCTTATGACGGTGATGATAACTGGACAGGAGAGCTTATATCAAGAGGTATAAGAAAAAATCAAAATGTCAAATGTTATAATTGTGGAAAAGAAGGTCACATAAAAAGAGATTGTAAACAAGGCATTCCCAGAAACAACGCTTTTGGTAGGAATAATCCCAAGAGAACACCCCTCCCTTCTGGAATATGCAGAGGGTGTGGAAAAGGAAGACATTGGACTAATGAATGCAAGTCAACAAGAAACAGACAAGGGAACTTTCAGCCCTTGAGAAATGCTCCAAGGGGGCTTTCAAAAACCCCTAGGTCAGGTAACTTTCTGCCCTTGGGAAATGCCCCAAGGGGTCTTTCAAAAGCCCCCATATCAAGTCCAATTCAGACTTACCCTGCCATTGTGAAGGAAACACCTTCCCAGAACAATTAAAAAGGTTAAAACCTATTTTAAAAAGACACACTAACTGGAATGATAGAAAATTTACAGAAAAAGAAAATAATTCAGGAAAAAATATAAAGCAAATATTTTGGCAAACTTCTATCAATGAGCAAAGGCCAAAATTAAAAGTACAAATAAATGATGTTATTATTGAAGGCTTATTGGACACAGGCATGGATGTATCCATAATTTCACCTGAGTCATGGCATCCAAGTTGGCCCCTTCAGGAGGTAAATGTTCAGTTTTGGGTATTGGGTTGATATCCCAGGTAAAGCAGAACGCAAGATGGCTTGAATGTATAGGACCAGAAGGACAGAGAGGAATATTAAAGTCATGTGTGGCTGATATTGCTATAAATTTATGGGGAAGAGATTTACTGCAACAGTGGAACATGCAGATTAATATTCCTCCAAATACAGAAATAAACCATGACCTAGCACATGGTTCCAGAAGAAATATCAGAAGATATTATGAGAAACAGTCACAGACCTTTCAGGTTATAGAGAAACAAGGCAAAACAGCTACTGATTTTTCAAAAACACCCATAGCACTACCTCTAAAATGGCTAACAGAGAAGCCTATATGGGTTCATCAATGGCCTCTAACAAAGGAGAAATTACAGGCCTTAATGCAGCTGGTATAGGAACAGTTAAATGCTCAGCATATAGAAGAATCAACCAGCCCTTGGAGTTCTCCTGTATTTGCTATTAAGAAGAAATCTGGAAAGTGGAGAATGGTAACAGACCTAAGGGCAATAAACAAGGTGATCCAGCCAATGGGCTCTCTACAATCTGGGATTCCTTTGCCTTCTTTGTTACCTAAAGAATGGCCTATTATAGTTATTGATTTAAAAAGACTGGTTTTTTACAATACCTTTACAAGAGCAAGACAAAGAAAAAATTGCCTCTACAGTGCCCACTTATAATAATTCTCTGCCTGTAAAGAGATTCCAGTGGAGGGTCCTCCCTCAAGGAATGATGAATAGTCCTACTCTGTGCCAGTATTTTGTTCAAAAGCCAATAGAACAAATACACAAGAAATTCCCACAATCTATAATTTATAATCTATCATTACATGGATGACATCTTGTTGGCCAATTCAAATACTGATACGTTGGAAAAACTTTTTGAAGAAGTGAAAAGAATTTTGCCTGCTTGGGGATTACAGATTGCCTCAGAAAAAATACAAAGAGGGGATTCCATTAATTATTTATGATATAAAATAGGTCAACAAAAAATTAGACCCCAAAAGGTACAGATCAGGAGAGATAGATTAAAGCACTTAATGATTTTAAAAGACTATTAGGAGACATTGCCAACTTACGACCGACTATTGGACTTAAAAATGATGAACTAGATAATCTGTTCAAAACGTTAAATGGTGACAAGGACTTAAATAGTCCAAGAGAATTGTCACCTGAAGCTGAGAAAGAACTGGCTTTGGTGGAAAAAAATTACAAGAGGCACATGTGGATCGTGTGGATCCAGACCTCAATTGCATTCTAGTTATCTTGCCCTCTAAGCATTCTCCTACAGGAATTTTAATGCAAAGGGAAAATGTTATGTTGGAATGGATATTTCTTCCACATAAACCAAGCAAGAAGTTAAAGACATATGTGGAAAAGATTTCTGAACTTACTTTTAAAGGAGAATTAAGACTTCATCAATTGACAGGAATAGACCCAGCAGAAATTGTTGTACCTTTACAACAAAATTATATCTTTATGATTTGGGAGTTTCCTTGGTGGCTGTTTTTATGTCCCTCTTTTCATTTCTGATTTTATTAATGTAGATATTTTCTCTTTTTAAAGTTAGTTATGCATAAGGATGTGTCTACCTTAATTTTCCCAAAGAATCAACTATTTGTTTCATTGATTTTTTTTTGTTTCTATTTCATTGATTTTAGCCCTCAGTTTGATAACTTCTTGCAACCTACTTTTCTTTAGTGTGTTTACTTCTTTTTGTTCTAGAAATTTCTGGCATGCAGTTAAGATGCTAGTATGAGATCTTTAAAGTTTTTGAATGTAGGCACTTAATGGTACTAACTTTTCCCTAAGCCCACCTTCATTATGTCCCGTAAGTTTGGGCATGTTGTGTAGTCATTGCATTAAATTCTAGAAAATCTTTAGTTTCTATATTTATGCCTTGACTTGTTCTTCGTTTAGTTGAGAATTGTTCAGTGTGCATGAGTTTGTAAGCCTTTGTCCATGGCTTTTGTTATTGATTCTCAGTTTTATTCCATGATGGCCTGATAGAATCTTTGTAATTTTTAGACTTTATTTTTGTCAGCGTATATGGCCAATATTGGAGAAAGTTCTATGAGGTGCTGAGAAGAAGGTACAATCTATTGTGTGGGGGGTAAAATATTCTATTGATATCTGTTAGGTCCGTTTGGTCTATAAGATATACTAGTTCCAGTATTTCTCTGTTTAGCTTTAAACGGGATGAGCAATTCATTGGTGACAGTAAGGTACTGAAGTCTCTCACTATCAGTGTATGAGAGTCAATATATGTTTAAGCTATAGTAGTATTTATTTTTTTAAAAAGTGGGTTCCCTTTAGAGGGGCATGTTGCAATGAGGTTTCTTGGTCTTGGGAAGCCTGAGGTCTGGACCCACAGGCCTTCAGCCCCAGACCCCTTAGCTGCCCACAGCTGATCAGGACCCAGAAACAAGAGATTACATTTGATACTTAAAAATGGAAACAGTATTCAGTCTCAAAAATATGTGAATAAAGTAATGATAAGAGGACAATCTCTGATGTCATTTCTCAAGAGCAGTCTGCCTTGATTTTTAAGACAGGCTTTCAAAGGCTTGGAGCTCTGCTAAGTAGGCCTCTGGGATCCAAACATTTCTGCTTTTGCAGCAGTGGAGTTACAAGCACATCACAAAACTGGGATTTTTATGTGGATGCTGTGATCAAATCCAGCTCTCGATTCTGGGCACATCACTGAATTATCTGCCTAACATTTCATAGTTGCTAATGACAATTTCTTCAAGGATCTGCCTCCTCTGAATGTACCTGGCTTTGCTGACTGCCATGGAAGTCCTTACCCTTTCACAGGAGAGGATGAAGGGATAAAAGGATGGGTAGTAGGGTAAGGCTGTGGGCATGGAGTGTTAGGAGGGATTAGAGGGGAATCTGTGGTTGGTACGTAAAATAAAAATTTTTAAAGAAACACTACACATAGTTAGAACAAATGCTTTAAGGATATTTCTGATGAAGACTCTAATATCTCCTCTGTTTCTAAAAACATTTGGGCCCTCCAAGAGAAACATCATTATTAATTCAAAAATATCACATATTTTGAGACTGAATACTGTTTCCATTTTTAGGTATCAAATGTTATCATAGTTGGATAGCTTTGCTTCATGTGCACACATGCATCAAACTGTGTATACACACAGAATCAAAAAGAGAAAAGCCCACAGACTGACATAAGTGGCAAATAGTCAATTGCTCTCTACAATAGGACAATGATTAGGAAAAACAGTAAGTTGTGGGCATTTGCAGCAAGCAGGGGAATAATAAATTTCATGGACCTAGCATGAAATACATAACTAGAGTTTTTAAGCAGGTTCAGTCCAATTAAGTTATATTTCACTCATTCATATGATTTCTGTATGGCTCTTTGTTTTCTAAAATGTCAGATAGGTTTTGTGAAAGCCTGGCATATACCCCAAGACCTATGGCACAAAGAACTAGGAACCAGGGAAGTAAAAGCTCAGTGGTAGAACACGGGATTAAACACCCCACCTGAAAAAAAAAAAAAAAATCTTAGCTATATCTGAGTTACTACGGAACAGAAATAGAGAAACAGGAGGAAAATTCAGAGCAGGCATTTTGAATCTCAGCAGAAGGCACCTTTAAAGGAAAGATGACTCACAGGATAGCACTGTGCATCCTTTTGGTGTGTAAAAGCTAGCGTTCAATGTTCAGAGAGAGCTGTTGAAAAGTAACTCTAAAAACAAACTAGGTTTTCTTTCAGTGTTAAGATTAACAGTAAGAACAATGTAAGAGCAAAATCTCAGAGGGGGGAGGGAGTATAATCTAATCACTACAAATTGAGAATGTTATTGGAAAGGAAACAAGCATAATAAATAAAAGTTACCTTTTCATCATTAAAATGTTTAGAAGACTTGCAGCCTGCAAAGCAAGCAGAGAAATACTCCCTATCATCTCTTCCACATATGGGAGTATACAAGGAGCTTGGGCAATCACATTGCGAATTGCACGGAGCTGTGAGGTTTCCAAAATTACCTGTACTGTGAAGTGGAGATAAAATACAATTATTTAAATTATTAGTGCATAGGTCAAGATATAGTAAGATTTGAAAATATGCTCATTTAAATAATTTATTCTTCACATACTCACTTAAGATGTAAAAATATAATAAAATGCGCATTTAAGAGTATACCATTTTGATAATCCTAGAGAGATATTGTTTAACTCTTAAGGGCACTTCCTGCTCTTCCAGAGGATCAAAATTCCATTTCTAACATCCACAATGCAGCTTCAGTTTCAAGGAATCTGCTGCCCTCTTATGGTGTCTACGGGTACCAGGGAGATAAGTGGTACAGATATCCAAACGCAAATAATTGTTATTTGCTCTTACGTGGACATATGTTTCCATGATTCTTGTGTAAGTATTAGAAGTAGAATATATAAATTGTGTGAAAGGTTTTATGTATCTATTTTAGAGTTATCTTACTTGGATGTGTGTTTTGCTGGGATGCATATTTGCAGCACTTACAGAAGTAAAATTAAGTCATTGGGATCCCTTGGAACAAGGCATACAGATAGTTATGATGCTCACTGTGTGTGTTAGGAACCAAATCTGAGTCCTCTGGAAAGAGAGTAAGTTTTCTTAAACATCAGCCACCTCTCTAAATACCCCCTACTCTGTTTTTGTGCTCCCCCTCTTCCCTCCTCCCAATCTCTCCCAGTCAGCCTTCAGCCTAGACCCTCCCCATCCCCATTTCCCCTCCCTCAAAAGGGCAAGAAGTCCCAAGGTGGGTCAGCTCAGCATGGCACATCCCCTCCAAGAAAGTCCAGTTTCTTTATCCCAAAATCTAGACTGGGTTAGGTGTTCCTCTGTAGGGAATGGGTTCCAAGGTGCCAGCCCATGCACAGGAACAGACTTTGTTCATGTATTAAGTTCTCTATACAAAGGTAACTGTAGTAACTCAGAATCACATAAGTAATTGAAGTACTTATTTTTAGATTCCAGTTTTCATAATTTATTTAAAAGTGCATAGTGCATGTTTTAAAATGCACTTTGATTGATATACAGCCCACACACTTAAAGTATTCAATCATACGTCTTCAGTATATTTGTGTATCTGTGAAATCACCTTAGTGGTCAATTATGAGAGCCTTTCTGATTTTTCTTCAGCCATCCTTCCATCCTTTTTCTCTTTCCTTCTTTCTTTCTCTTTCCTTTTTTTACTTACTTCTTCCCTGTCTCTTCTTTTTCTTCTCTTGAACACATCTTTTCCTACTGTCCAACCTCAACTAAACTCACTATATAGCCAAGGCTCACCTTCACCTCACTGTAATCCTTCTCCCCTAGTTTCCCATTTGTTGTAGAATATTTTTTTATCACCTCACAAAGTAACATGTTGAATTTCATCCAGTAATTGTTTTCCTACCCTATTTCAAATTCAGTTTATTTAGTATGATATATGTATTGATTTTTATCTGTTAATCCTACTTTCTTGATGATTCTTTGTTGATCATCATTTATGTAGTAAATTCATTAATATAATATTCAATAATAAGTTTAAAGTATTTGGTATATTAATCAACTTATGCATTTGTCATTTCTTTGTATTTGGGAATACTCAAAGTTCTCCTTGTCAGCTACTTTAAAATACATAAGAAATTATTAACTACAATTATCTTATTGTTCTATATAATATTAGAAGTCATGTCTCATATACAAATGCCTCCTTAACATACTTACCATGCCTTTTCCATCCACTTCTCATCCCCAGAACTATCATAGCGTCTGAGAGCCATTATTTTACAGTGTCCTTTAGCAAGCTAGGGTTTTATTAATTTTTATTTAATTTATTTTTTTAATTTAATAAGGCTGGTCTGGGGCTTATTATGTAGTTATATTTTTTATTGTAGTGATTTACTTTGTTGATTAAATTTACTCCTGGAAATTTTATTCTATTTGCTATTTGTGACTACAGCTGAAGAGGCTGCCTTTTTCATGATTATCTCAAGATATTTTCACATATTGATTTAATGTGACTGCCTTTGGGTCCTTTTTCTTAGCCATGTATGGTATCTACGCTCTACTAGCTCTTCTTGAGCTCTAAATTTATTTACATGGATTTCTCTACTTCTCTAATTTAGTTAAAGGAAGGATAGTTATATGTAAAGGATATCATCTTATATACAGAGTGAAAATTACTGGCATCTGCTTGGAAAAGGCAAATAAATAAATGAACTGTAAAGAATGGACAGAACCACATTCACTTATGAAAAAGTTGAAGTTGAAGCTAGCAAACTAAATACACATAGTCAACCTGAAACATGTGGAAAATTGAAAGATATATATTTACCAAATTTAGGTGGAAATTGTGCAAAGAAGTATAATGTGGATCTGACTTATAAATATATGAATCATTAAGAACTTGGTCACATATGTTATTTTCTAAATTCACAATAAATTTTTAGTTCTGTTTGATGCTGTTTGAGGGAATAAACTATTACAGAATATTTAAAGCAAAAGAAAACAAAATCTTTACGTCATAGGACCTGAATCATCCTTCATATTTATGTGATCTATCTTGTTCAGTGGCATCTCAATCACTCTCTCCAAACCACTGGTATGCAAATGTATCCCGTGCCCCAGCAACATCACCGCTGCCTGTGAATTTACAAACTATCAGACTTTTCCTATTAGAAATTATAATAATAATAATGGGAGGCAGTAATCTATGTCTTGGCATGTTTTCTAGGAAATTTGATATTAAAGTTAGAAACAATATTTTTTAAGAAAAAATATATAAGCATTCACAAGAAACTATACCAAATGCTCATAATTCAGAAGTTCAGTTTCTTATAAACAGAAAGATTTTTACCTCTCCTCAATTTCCCTGTGTTCTTACAAATACCAGGAGACATTTTAATAAATTTTTCCAGCAAAAATATAAATTGTTCATTCTTTTCATGTTTACATCATTTATTCATACAAATAAGTATAAATTTATTCATTTATTTGAAGCATTTTATCTTCTTTAGTAAATTCTATCTTACCATAAGACAAAATATAATTCCTATTTTCCCTAGCACTACAAGATTTATTGTACATATGTAGATCTCTTACATACTAGAGAATGTTGGAAAATTGGACATGGTGTCTTAAATTCCATTTTAAATTGGAAAAGTAAATTTCCAATGAATATATTTTTAATGCCTTTCTCAGGTTGCAATATCTACATCACTTACATTAAGCTTCTAAGTATTCATATTGTATCACGGAGCTATCTATTCTGAATCGTATGTTTTATGGCAGACAATATTGCTATACTTGCTTTGGCTTCACAATAAAATGTTATCTTTGGCAGCTGAGTCCTCTGATTTTGTTTCATTGTTTTTGGTTTTAAGGGAGTGTATTCTTTACTCGTGGCCTTTAGCTTGTTGGTCTGTTTAAATATATAGGCTCTTTGAGGTAAGTGGAAATCTTCATTAGGGGAAAATGATATAATTCTAATTAATTTAAATGTTATTTAAAATTATATTTTGTGAATTATAAATATTTTAAATGAACTTTTAGAGAAGTAATATGTTCATACCATATAGTGTTCACATAGATGAGAGTCAACAATACTTTTGCTTGGGCATTAAGCTAATAACATTTTATTATATTTAAAAATGTTTATGTTCACTTTGGACACATGAGAAATTTATTTTGAGATCTTATTTGTTTATTTATATACAAATTCTTAAAAATAATATGCTATTCCATTTTTTTTACTACATTGAGGAAGCAACTAAGTCTTAACTAGTATGTTTGTCTGCAAAGACTTTTCGGTTAACATGTTATTAGTTCCCTAACCACAGACTTGAATTCTCATTTTTTCAAATATTTCTTAACTGCACAGTATAATTGCTCCTCCAGATTAACAAACATTTTTGTACTGAAAAGGATATTAATTTTTATAAGATTTTTAAATTATCATTCTTCAGTTACAGATATATTTTTCTTGCTATGTTTATAAACTCAAGACCTTCCTCTAAGTCCTTTGAATAAATCTGTAAAAGAATTGATGTTATTTTGTTTTTTTTTTTTTAAAAGAAACCTGTGGGTAGCTCTAGCAGCATGTATTGAGTATTGGTTTGCTTTGTTTCCATTGTAGTTGAAAGTGCTGACCTCATGTTATTTCATGTCTCAGAGTTTTCTCAGTCTGGTAGCCCTGTCCACACTTCCTGCCTGCTATATAACCTAAAATGACTCTAAATCATTTATGAATACATAATAAACACATCTCTGTGAGATATTAATATGAAGAATAGAATTGTGGTTTATATTTCATTTACGTTTTAAATAATTCCAAGAGTTGTATAAATATATATGGTTACTGTATTATTTTTCTGGAAAATATCTCCTTGATTATGATTTTAGGATCTAGTACACAAACGTATTTACCCATCATAGTCTTCATTGATTCCAGCAAATTTTACTGTTTCACACTCTACAAAAAGGATTAATATAAAAATCACAAGTGCTACAGTAGATGTCACCACTACAAATCTTATTTTGTTCTTACAAGACATTTCCAATCTGTCAACAATTAAACCTCCCACAATATTGGCAATTGCAGTTCCTGGAAATATAATCATTCCTGGGAAAAGGAAAAGAAAATATTGTTAAAAAGCAATTTGTGGAGAGTACAGAAAAACTACACATAGGTAACAATTCCTCTAGTCAAATTTAGATTTTAAAACAAAAGAAAACAAAATCCTTTGAAGATGTGGTATTTGAATGAATCTGAACTTCGTAGTATGTATAGTCCTGTGCTTGGGGATGGGGCCGTTATAGGTCTAGTGAGTGGATTCTGGTTGGGATGGAGATGTGTTGCTCCTATAAATGGATATTTACTACAGGCCAGGAACTTAGTTCATACCACGTACAAGTTATAAGCTTGAGAGATATTATTACTTAGCTGTCTGAATGTATGGCTCATTGCTAAGCACTTAAATAAATAGGCTTTCTCAAACCAATATGTGAACAAGAATCAAACCACCCAACTCACTGAGATCTCTTATAGAGAACAGTCTCACAATGTGAGACTCAGGAAAACCCAGTATAAGCTGTGATTTTTCTACTTAGGCATAAATACTTAGAAGGAGGAAATCACAGGGAAAATATCATCTGGAAAAATTAAGAGAAGAGGAATAAAAAATAGAAATCACTTGGAATAACAAAGTAAACTCATATAATGCTCTAATCCAATGAGACAGAAATGTAGGACAATGTGTATGAAAATAATGGGCATAGAAAAAATACAAATATCAACATAAGACTAAGCCATGCCATAATAAATACATACAAATTAAATGCCCATAAAATTGAAAAGGTGAAAGAAAAAATGATATGAAATATTAATTTAAAATGTGTTACATTAGTTTATGGCATGGAACTGTTTGATGGTGCAAAAATGTGGTGCATTCTTTTATGTTGCATTGTTTAATTCTGTGAAGCTGTTTTATTTGCCTGTATAAAATACCTGATTGGTCTAATAAGGAGCTGAAAAGCCAGCTGCAAATCAGGAGGAAGGACAAATGGGGCTTGCAGGAAGAGAGGATAAATAGGAGAGACATGAGAGGGGGGATCAAGAAACAAGAAGAGGAGGGGAGGGTGCAAGAAGCCAGCCACCCAGCTACACAGCCAGTCGTGGAGTAAAATGTAAAGGAAGGCATTCAGAAATAGAGAAAGATTAAAACTCAGAGTTAAAGATGAGAGATGGGATATTTTAAAAGTTGGCTAGAAGTAAGCCAAGCTAAGGCCAAGCATTTATAAGGAAGCATAAGCTTCTCTGTGATTATTTGGTAGCTGGGAGGTGGCCCCCAAAGAGCTAAGAATAAAGAGGGAAAAAACACCAAACAACAAGAGAAGCAATAAATAAAGTTGGCATTTGAAAAAGAAAAACAAGAAAAGCAGATAATAAAATATATAATTAATGAGACAAAAATCCAAGTTCAGGTCCAAGGTGGTGGAATAGGGATGCTCAGCACTAGTTTTCTCTTCCATGTGATGAAAACAAAAATAATAGACTTGGGATTTGTCATGGAAGGAATAGTGTGTGATGTTGTTGGCACAGAAAATAAAGACTGGCACATTCCACAGGGAGAATAGCAAAGTGAGGTGAGCAAATCCCCTGGCTTCTGGAACACAAAGTTTAGTTGAGAATCGGACTCTCTGCTCCCAGGTAGTGAAGTGATGCTGACTGAGCACAGAAAACTGCAGCTCACAGACAAGGAGCCTAAATAAATACTTGGCCTGGTATATGAAGATAAGCTGGCTTCACAAAAGAGATTTACAAGAAGTTCATTGGAATCTTAGTACTAGAGATGTTCTGTTTCGGGTCTCAGCTATAGTTACATCTCTGACTTTTTATGTATAGTTGGTTAAGTAGAAACCATAGACAAAGTCAAGACAGTTACGTCTGGGTGATTTTCTCTTACATAGTATACTGACATATTTATGCTCTCACACACTGCGAGAGGCATTCCAAGCACGCCCAATGTCTTGTACACTTCCTGTGTCCCAGGTTACAAAAGTAAAAGCCTTTAAATATATTCATTCAGCGTGGTCCATATAGAACCGAATTGAGTGTTCAGCGGGAAGGCCTTGCTGTAACGCAATACTGTCTTACATATCAGTTGTATAGCATAAAATATCTTAAGTGAAGACAGGCCTAAAGCAGCCTGTTTCTCCTATGTTCATAAGTCTCCCTGCTCTACCACCAATACGCATGTGCAGGGCATTCCAAATTCCAGAGAGTGCACACCACTAGTACAGTCAACATGTCTTTAAACAGTCCAGTGTTAGGCACAGCGTGCTTCTGCTCTAATTATACTAGCTTGCTGACAATTGAGAAAAATCAGAGTAGTCTGAAAATACAATTTACTATTTCACTCTGTTCATTGAGAATTTCAGCTCTGGATGATCCAGAGAGATCTTAGCCAGGAAGATGATTTATTTCACTTAACATTTGCTCCATTTATTTTTATCCTAATACAGTTTTTATTTCTTGTTGTTTTTCTTCCTTTTATATTTATTTTTGTTTTTATTGTTATTTCCTCCCTTCTCTATTTCCACGTTTTCCTTTTTTTCTTCTTTTTATTTATATTTTTATCTTTCTGATTTTTTCTTTATTTCTTTAAATGATGGTGATTTTCAGGTATCCTAGGCAACTGTTTTATCACGGATCGATATTTCCACCCTTTCAGTTAATTTTTTACTTATCTATTTTTAATATTTGTAAAAATTCTTCTCCTTTTCTCTCCATCCCATAATAACTAGACATCAACCCCAGGGCCTGGTTATGTTTCCTGAAGAATTAGTTTAGTTCCAGTCACAAGCAAGTAATTTTTGAATCCTGGTAGTCCTTCTATTTAATGAAATAGAGAAAACACATAATTCCACCTGTTCACCACCAATACAGATTGTAGTGGAGGAGGCTGAGGTTAGTTCCAGGACAAATATCCACACCATAGCACCAGAGATAGAGAGACCACATTTACACCTATATCCTAGAACAGTCAAAGCTGCAGCAGGGCAGACTGCATGTGACTTGAAGTCTGGTGATGGAGGATCGTACAGTAAAAGCTGTGATTCTAATTGTAATCCTGCACCATGAAGTACAATTAGTTAGTCCATAGACCCAACAACACAAATGTGGTAACCAGCCCAAAAATCACTTTCAAATAACAGAGTTACTTTCAACAGTTTCTTTAGAAGTCTATAAACTCCAGTGCTATGACTCCACAAGGAATCACCACTAAGAATGTATACCAAAACTTATGCTGCCTACACATCTGCTTGAAATGCCAGTGTTCTCTGAGACTTGCAAATATGGTAATCACTGCTTCCAAACTGTAATCACAAACTATAAACATATCGTATTATAAGATATTTTGTAAATAAGCACAACCTTATAAAAAAACAAACTGATTATTATTCCAAGTCACACTGGAAGAAGAATTCAACATATTATGAAGGCCATCCGTATACAAGTGAAGAATTGTCCCTATGTACTCATGTGGAAACCTCAATATGAAAAGAAGCAATACATTAAAAATGAACAGTATGAGTTAATGAAGATAATTAGAAATAAGAGAAAAAGACCTCAGTAAAGAGAAATCCTGAAAAAATACAAATTTTGGAAATGAAAACCTTGGTAAATTAATTCAAGGCTAATAAAACTGAGTATAAGAGAGAACACCTGTATGTAGGCAGAGGAAGACTTGAAGCCTCAGCTACAGATCATGTTCTGATTCAAGGTCAGTCTCAGCTTCATCCTAACTAATCTCAACAAACAGAATTAGTCAAAAACCTTACCAGTACTTAAATCAAACTAAAGCGAAGATATCACTATGTGGCCAGCAATAAGGCTCCATAAGCAAAGATGCATACCACCAATCCTAGGGCCCCACATTGCTCTGCCGAAGGAAAGAAAAAGTCCCCCATGCTGTTTGCTGACGTCCACATATGTGCTATTGCAAGAGCATGCATATGTATATATACAATAACATAAGTAGTAAATAATTAAGTGTATAAAAATTAAAATTACTTCTGAAAACTTATGAGGTTATTAAATTAATTATATAAATTATAACATCCATCATAAACCTGTTAGTAGATGTGAATACATTAGTGTTTTGTATTTTAAAAAATGTCTGGGAAAATAAATATTTGAATATTTCGTGAAATATATATCATGTAGGCAATAATTTCCAAATAAATATTTTGGATTAGAGATAATTTCAGGGACTGCAGTAGAGTGGAGAGTAAGCATCCTGGTGAGAAATTATCTTATTTTTGAGTCTCATCTGTTAAGAGTACTAGCAAGTGAAAGAAAGGGTGAGGTAGAGAAGAGCAGGAGTTCCTAGAGGGTCCTTTAGTTCATTTTAGGTGAATTTTGCTAACAAGGAGGACCCTACGAGGGATGCACGGATCACTCTGGAAAGGGGAAATTGATGTCATCTCCTAAGTAAACTGGTGGTGAAGGGGGACAATAGAAAAGAGGATATGGGGGGATGTTAACATGAGAGAATGGGGTGGTCAAGCTGAGGGAAGGCCTGGATGGGAGAGCAATGAAAGAGATATCTTGATAGAGGGAGACATTATGAGTTTAGGGGAAAGCCTGGTGCTAGGGAAATTCCCAGGAATTCCTAAGGATGACTGCAGCTAACACTCCAAGGGTGTTCTTGAACTGGCCTATCCCATTTGGTGAATACCCTGTCACCATAGCATCTTCTTCATCCAACGGTGGAAGCAGATGCTGAGATCCACAGCCAAGCATCAGGCCAAAATCTGGGAGTTGAGTTGAAGAGAGGGTAGAGGGATGATATGAACAAGGGAGGTCAAGATATGTCTTAAAGCAATGTTATTGGGACATGTTCACTTATTACATCACTTACTGATTCATACCATTTAATCTTGATTGCATTTCACTGTACTTAAAATCGCTGCAGTTACACCAGAATTCATTCTCGTTAATGTCCATATACACACATATATGAACATTATATATGTTGCACCCTCTTCCTTTCAACATTTGTGTGTCTCCATATTTAAGTAAAGCTTCAGCTAAGCAATATATATTGCAATTTATTTTCCATTATGGCAATGTTCAAACTTCAAGTATATTTATTAGATAGTCCCTCCCCCCATCAGTCTCAATCTTATTTAAATGCTAAATACTGAAGCAGGCTGCTCTTTGTTCTCAACTCTTTGTAATAATGTTTCTTTCCATTGTAAACAGCCATAGATGACTGAGATTGAATCTCTGTTTTCAGAGCAGAGACAATTTAGCTTATGATGTTACATGACAAAAATATTATCTGGTGTAAAAATGTCTTCCTCTGAAGCAAAGAACAAGAATAATTAGTGGTTTAATTATAAAAAGTTTGAGTTCTCTAAGCTTAGGGCTTGGATTTTGGTTTTTGTTTTGTTTTTATTTTCTATGCTACAGTTCACAGTGAGTAAAGATACTGCCCAATCCCTTTGCACATCCCTTTGTGGGAACTGTGCCTCAGGAACAAAGGAGCTTCTTCTTTTAGAACTGTTGGGCAATCGAGATATCACAATGCCTGGAACATCACAGATCACTGCCATTGCTCTTGCTTACTCACTGACCCTGACAGTAAAACATTGTTGCTAAAGACATCACACACTTGAATGATCAAACATGGAAAAATCAAGTTAGTGCTGACATGGATGCCCTAACCCTACTCTTACTGGAAATCTTTCATAATGTGGAAGTTTTCTTACATGTTACTGGAGGAGAACAGTGGCTATTAGTCATACCCAGATGTTGTCCCTGAGAACTGTAATGATGACTGGCATAGCAAGATGCACTCACTGCTGTAACAAACAGTAGGAAGGATCTTGAGGTGGGGGGCGGGAAACAGACACTTTCTGAATACTCTAAACTCTTATTCAACAAGACAAAAATTTATGTTCTGCACTGTGACTGAGCCCAAAATCCGTGTCTAGATAGGTCACAAGTTCTAGGGTAAACCGACTACTAGTATTCTGCTAGTTGAATATGGATCGAAACAACTTTAAATGATTTATTATTATTTCAAAGATTAATGCATCTATCAACAATAATTTGAGAATATTCTGTCTACAGTAGATGGTGATAATACAGAGGCCCATAATGGTCAAGATAAAGAGACAGAAACTGAAGAATGTTGCCTCTAAGGCTCAGGGATCACTGGGGAAGAGGAAGCAGAGAGAATGTAAAAAAACAGATAGTGGATAATTACAAAGAAACGGTGTCTTATGAATACACCAAGACAGAGGCACATATAAACATAGAGCAGTTACAATGTGTCCACACAACCTATGCAAGCCCAAGAGAGACCACATCCTAGCATGACCCTAGAAAATGGGCAAGAAGGACAAGCCCAAGCCAGGGAACTATTGGCAACTGATAACTGTTTGGAGGAGAGAAAGGATTCCTCTTGAAAATCTGCCTTACTTTATTGGCAGGTTTCTCTTAAGAGTCTACTTGAGGCATCACCAGTCAGATCACTTCCTGATGCTACAGCTCTTTGTGACAGGTGGTTTTATGAAACAAAGACTCTGAAGAATGGTGGGAAAAAAATCTTCTAAGAGAATTTCTCAAAAAACTGGAGGCCAATGCAATATAACTAACTATAGAACACTTAATGAAATCAAAGCTTCCACACAGAAGCTTGAAATCTCTGCAGACTGGTAGATGAGTTTAAGTAATTGCTATAAATATCAAAATTGCATGAAAGTTCATTCATATAAGCCAAGGTAGAGTACACAGTTGTTAATACATCCATTATACCTGGGTTCATGTATCCATCCAGATACATGAAAAGAAGACCAATATATAAACATACGGAGAAACCATATAAAACCATAAGCAAAATAAGAAATCTACTCTTCAATATGCTTATAATCAAGGTTTCTGCACTTGTGAATATTTTTTTTGTTTTTCCCCATATGCTCTATGTTAATTTCTTATCACTTTTTCAGGCCCTCTCTATAGATAAGCATTAATATAAATACTCCTTTCACTGTGCTTTTAATAGTTACACTAAATGCTATAAAATGCTTGTTGTTAGCTTTGTTTTATTTTTTATTTGTTTGCTTGTTTTTTTTGTTTAGATAGGGTTTCTCTGTGTAGCTCTGGCTGTCCTAGAAACCTGCTTGACTTTTTATAGCCTAAAATGAACTTTTATGTTCATGACTTTTCAATTATTTCTAGAACCTCTTAATACTTTCTTTTGAAGTATTATTTAGAAGTCTTTTAAAGAGCCGAATTCTTAATGCTGTTTTAAGATTAAAAATGTAAACAATAGCAATTCCTGTTTAGTGTCAAAACATAGAATAACTTTAGAAATACAGATGAAGGGATATCAAAGGGCTTATGCATTGTGACATTATTTAGAGAAATCAAGATCAAATATAATTTCTTATTTCCTAGTATAATTGCAAATATTCAGTTGCATGTTCATAAATAGTGGCATGTCTCTGCCAATTAAGTAATAAAAAATATCACAGAATAATTACAGTGCATTAAGTTTAAATCAATGTGAGTCTGAAAAAGACAATTTCTAGTAAAAGAAGGAGAATAATCAGTATGCAATGATGTGAATATTTTAGAAAAACATTGAGTACAAGAAGAAAGGTATAAAAGCTCGTAAGGGGAAAACACATTGTGGCTTTAGAAGACTTGTTTCCTACAGAGAAGGGAAAACATATATGGGGGAGGCTAGAAGATACTGAGAAATAAAAACAATATTGTAAAGTTTTATGTATTAAGAATATTAATGTAGTGTAGCATGTTCATGTTTTTATAGTTTTAGCAAATGGCATTCAAATACACTTCTTCACCCTTTATCTTTTGTTTACGTGACATATATCTTAAATATACATAACACATTTAAATATACACACCATGGAAACTTTGAAATCTGCACAGTAAGAAGAAAAATCTACCTGTGAGCATATTGGCAAGTGAGGGCGTTAACAAAAACTGATTTTCTAAATATATGGGCACAAATTCCGCAGCTCCCCTTAAAGTCAGGGACTCTGTGGCTTTGCACAGTGAGAAGTATATCAGCAGCGGGTTCCTCAACATACACTGAAACAAAACAGGTCATATATCACAATCATTTTATCTCTTCATAGGCTAACGATCAATCTGCAGAAGTAGCTTCCTACAGTCTAGACAGAATTATGCAAATAAACTATATAATTTCATAATAGACACGGTCCATAAGACATTTGTAGTTTGATGGTTCTATACAGCAAAACTAGCTTTTATCTCTAGATCTGTTACCTTGTTGAAAGTATCTCATAGTGTCTGATTAGATACACTACGTTTTACATTTACCTGACTCGGCTGGTGAGTGCTCTAATTTTGTATCATGTGATGCAGCTATATTTATTGATTCCTATAGGGTTAAGTACTTAGGTAACCATCAACTCCCTAATGTCTCAAACATGGTTGCAATAAAACCCTATGTATTCACTCTCCATATCCCATTAGAGAGTATCTTTAGAATTGTGTATCTTTGGAATGGTTTGGGGGGAAATTTGAGTTTATGAGTAATTTATTTCATTTTTGGTCAAAATTTTACTTCAGCTTCTATCTTTTTATTCTGACCCTTTAGTATCAGAGTCTTGTTTACTAATGAAGCAGCTTATGCTCTAACATTCATCAGAACAATAAATATCTCAGGTTCAGCAGGCCCTTGCAGAAACGTACCATTGCATCAGTAAATCACTGAGCACAGAAAGACCTGACAAATTCCAGAAAGGCCATGTGTGAGTGCTCTAAAAACTAGTGAGTAACAATGATAATATCAGACTATAGAAGCATTGAGATAATTCCATCCTTCAGACTGTGAGTACTTTAGTCACCCCGTGTACCGTTAAGGGGAATATCCCTCATACACATTTTGCACTGATAAGTAAAGCAGATTTCTGTCGTGTTGTTATGTCATGCAGCAACAGCTAAGTGGCATAATTAGAAACACTTGATAACCTCGGCTAACATTTATAGGTTTCCAGAATTTTGACACGTGCAAGATAGTATTTCTTTTGTGTTCCTATCTTTTCAAATACAAATGTGCATATGGAGAACGGCAGAGATGTCTCAGCTGACAAAGTGATTTCTTTGCTCAAGGACCTGAACTCAGTCCCCAGAACCCATATAAAAATGACTGGCATGGTGGCAGATACTCATATTACCAGTGCTGAGATACAGTGATAGCATGAATGTCCCTTGAGACCTACTGGTAAGATAGTCTAGCCTACACAGCAAGTATCAGGCTAGTGTGTTTCAAAAAGTAAAATAAATATATATAGTGCCTGAGGAATAACACCTGAAGTCATCTGAACTCCACACATATGTGTACACATTTACATGTGAACCTGAGCATATGTGAACATCTACATACATGCAAATACACATAGACCTGTGTGTGTGTTTTTTCATTCAAGTCAGAAGTTCAGTTTGTGTTGTGTGTGCTATTCTACTACAACTCCTTATGGATTGGGTAGATGTCCTAAAAAAATCTCTATTCATTCTAAATATTAACTTTTGTATTTAGAGAGCCATTATTCATCTACTATCCTGGCTATAGATTCATTTATAGAACAAACATTTTGACTTTATATTGTCTAATCTATTAGCTTTTATGTTGTGCTTTACATTGGTTAAAATTTATTTAGAACATATTTCCACTTCTGTTTTATACATATATTTTCTGTCGAAATTAACTTTTTACTTTACCTAAAGAACTTTATAAACCTGGAAAGTACCTATGTACATAATATGAGACAGAAATTCATATAATTATCATCACATACATTTAACAATACTCTTTTCATTGCTTGTGTCCTAAAAATATTTCTTTAATATATGTATATGTATATCTATATTTACACACATAGATAACCAATTCTTAAGTTGGCTATAATGTAACAATGATTCTTTAGATGCACATAAGGAATTTGTTATTCTTTAAAGTATAAAATACATAGCATATGATTGGTTATTGTTGCACTGAATTTATAGATTATTGGGCTAAATATCTCATAAGGAATTAACACTATACATCTGTCAATTTTCATAAGCATTATTAATACTGATAGACTTCATTCCATTTTCTTTATAAAATTTTTAGGCGTAGCTGTTGAATAAACTTCTAAAATATGTCCAATTTTGTGATAATGTTTTAGTCTACCATCAAATTTCAGATTCAGTTAAAATGTATACAAATGGCAAGTCCTGGAACAGGGTCACATTATCACTGTTTTAAAATTATATGCTATCATGTACAGAGAAACCTAAAGTCAATGTTAAAGCAATATTAAAACTAACTGCCTTAACTTGGGAAATTTGTAGCATATAAAACCAAACCCTGAATCTTAGTAACATGTAATTAGTCAAATGAACTTGCTGAGGAAGAAATCATGGATGCGCTAACAAGCAAAACAACATTAGAGGAAAATGCTCAGGAATGAGTTTAACCTTGGAAATAAAGTACTTCTATAATGAAAGTTGTAAAACACTGATAAGAGAAATTGTAGTGGACACACACACCAGAGAAAAAAAGATCCATAACATAACAAAGCTGGAGGTGTCAGTATACCTGATATCAAGACATACTATAAAGCCACAGTGGACAAATAAATATGACATAGACAGAAAGAAGTTCACAGAGCCCAGTAAGCCAAGGGTAAAACTGTGCAGGTTTTTAACCAGTCATCTATCGCCAGCTGATTTTTGATAGTCAAAAAGTAAAACCTGAAGAAGAGATGGTTCTTCCAAATATGATGTCCACATGCAGAAAACTAACTTGGCCTCTGTCCTTCATTCTACAGGCAGCTCCAATTCAAAAGTGATTAAAATGTAAACCTAAGACCAGAAACTTCAAATCTCGTAATTGGAACACAAAGACTACTCTCTGCCCGTGTGAGCAATGATCATTGTCTATCACTCTGAAGCAGTGCAGATAAATGTGATCGTTAAAAATCAAGAAAAACAAGAGGCTTTGGTGCAGCAAAGGAAACAAGCACTGGAGAAAGAGGAAGATAACCTGTAGGATGGGAGGAAATGCCTGCCTGCCACAGATTCTTCCGTCCAAGGATTAATACACAAAACAGGTACGTTTCTGAAAACGACACAAAGATAATCCAGTTTAAAAATGGACATAGGATCTGAATGCATATCATAAAAGAAAACATATAAGTAGCTGAGAAATAATACAAGAAATGGGGGAAATCCATCATCATGGGAATGCAAGTGAAAGGTACGGTGGTACCTCATATCAGAGAGTGATGCTGTGCTCTGGTGTAAATTTCTCCTCACAGGGTTGGTTATTTGGTAGCTGCTCAGACCTTTGCTGGGGAGATTTGAAAACTCTGTGAAGAGGAGTGGCCACCTGGAGAAAACATTCCTTCACCAGGACAGCTGTGAGCATCCCACTCTGATCCTACTTTTTCCTCAGTGCTTCCTACTCCAACAAGACAGGAGAGGATGAGGGCATTACAGCCACCTGTTCCCCCTGTCATCTACCTGCTGCTAGCCATACCTTCTCTACCGTGATGGACTGTGTTATCGAGAATGCTGAGCCAAGTTAAGCTCTTTCTCCGTTAAGTTGGTTTGGCAGGCATTCTGCCTCACGGATAACAAGTAGCTACTATCAAACAAGTCCAAACTTCAGCAACAACAACAACAACAAATTCTGCCAGGGATAGAAGGAAAAGTTGCCATATTGTTATTGGGGGTATGACTATTACGAGAAAAAAAATTGATTTTACTCAAAAATCAAAGCTCATCCGCTGTATGGTTGGGCCACCTTGTATATAAAAGCATAAGTATTCTATTCATTATAGTTTTAAGGATCAGACCACAGCTTATTGTCTCAGTTCCTTTGGCTCAGGCAGTACATGTTCATACAACTCTTCACTGTATAGCCAGGACACAAATAGAGAGATAGCAATAGATCTGACTTCCACAATCCCATTCTGAATACATGCTTAATGACCTAAGGACTTCTGGTTTAGGCTCCTCCTCTGCGACTTCCCTAAGTGTGTCAATATTTTTATGGAAAATAGGCCCTTCTTACCATACTGATCTTGAGGACACAGTAAAGAACTGTTCAGAGTAAAATAATCTCAAAAAACATGATTAGCATAACAAATAAATACTTCCCTAAATTAATTACTATAATATTCATAAAAGCTATAATACATACCTGGCCTAGGTACCTATTAGTCAATAAACTGCTAAAAGTAAGTGTGGTATCTGTATATTTTATTTTTACTATTTTATCTTTTAAAATTTTATCTTAATTTTATTTTTATCTGTTTTTACATAAGAGATGTATATGTGATAGATTATTATTCAGCAGTAAAGAATGAGATCTTATTTGTAAATTAATACATGAAAGTGACAGGAAATAGATTAATTAAGTTAGAGACAGAAAGACCTGTGCCTAAGGACTAAGGAAGTTTGTCTGCATGCAGAACCTGGTTATAATAGGAGGGTAGGAATGAGATTGGAGAAGGATAAAGGTGGAACAAAGCTATACTAGGAGTGAACTGCCTTTGTGTTTTGTACGGTGGGATGGACCATGGATGTAATCTGTTATGTGAGTTTATAAGGATTTTCAAAAGTGTGCCTCAAATACCACAATACAAAACGTTATAAGGGTGGGATGAAGGCACACTATTTATCACGATTCAGTCACTGTCTGCTATCTTTATTGTGTTTGATACCATGATGATCCCCATTCATATAGATGGTCAATACATTTTATTCAAAGAATTTTAAATAAAACTTTAAAACACTGATTCTTAAGTTTTACAGAGTACTGTTAACAATTTTAGCTCTATCTTCAACAATCTAAAGCATTTATAGTTGTCTAAATTCTACATTGTTAAATAATATGCATATATGATATTTATATAGGATTTTAAATTTAAATGAGCTGTGTGAGATATTGCATTCCTGAAACCTTACAACTCCAGAGGCCTAAAGAAGGTGAAATACTAAAAGAATAACCTAAGCAATATAATGCAACTTTAAAAACTAAATAGATCCAAACCTATCACTCTGCACAAAACTCAAATCCAAGTGGATTAAAGACCTCAACATAAACCCAATTACACTGAACTTGATAGAAAAGAAAGTTGGAAATACCCTCCAATGCATTGGCACAGGTGACCACTTCCTAAATAAAACACCAGTAGCACAGACACTAAGAACAACAATCAATAAGTGGGACATCCTGAAACTAAGAAGCTTCTGTAAGGCAAAGGACACAGTCAATAAGACACAATGACAGCCTACAGAATGGGAAAAAATCTTCACCAGCCCTACATCTGACAGAGGACTGATCTCTAAATTATATAAAGAACTCAAGAAACTAGAGTCCCCAAACATAAATAACCCAATTAAAAATGGGGTTCAAAACTTTAAAAAGGAATTCTCAACAGAACTTAAAATATTGTTCAACATCTTTAGCCATCAGAGAAATGCAAATCAAAACAACTTTGAGGTACTACATTACACCTGTCAGAATGGCTAAGTACAAAAACAAAGATGACAGCCTATTCTGGAGCAGATGCAGAACAAAGGGAACACTCTTTCATTGTTGGTGGGAGTATAAACTTGCACACCCACTCTGAAATGCAGTATGGCGGTTCCTCAGAAAACTGGCAATCTATCTCCCTAAGGATCTAGCAGTACCACTATTGGGTATATACCCAAAGGATGCATATTTGTACTCCCAAAGGCTCTACTATGTTCATAGCAGCATTATTCATAATAGCAAGAACCTGGAAACAACCTAGAGCTCCTCAGCTGAAGAATGGATTAACAAATTGTCATCCTACCAAAAGAAATCTACAGATTTAATGCAATCCCATTAAAATTCTGATACAATTCTTTATATAGCTTAATGGGAAAATTCTCAACTCCATTTGTTAACAAAAATAAACAATTCAGGATGGATAAATTGATACTGAACAATCAAATAACTGCTGGTTTTATCACCATTTTCTATTTAAAATTTTATTGAGGAAGACAGACTGATACTGTCATAAAAAACAAACACATTGATCAAGGCAATTGAGTTGAAGACCTACATAGACAGAGATGGACAACTTATTTTTATCTGTTACAAAGCAAAAAATAGATAGCAAAAGCCAGCATCTTCAACAAATGATGCTGGTCAAAGTGCATGTTGACACGTAGAAAATGCAAACATATTCATACTTATCAACTTGCACAAAACTCAACTCCAAGTGGATCGGACCTCAACATAAAAATATGTGCACTGAACCTAATAGAGAGAAGGGAGAGTGTATCCTTGAACTGTCACAGGGGAAAGTTTTCTTAACATAAAACTAATAGGGTTAGCACTAAGATCAATAATTAATAAATGGAACCTCAATAAACTGAAAATTGTACGGCAGTGGTCATGGTCACTCAGACAAAGCAGTAGCCTACAGAGTGGAAAAAAATATTTATCAACGTCATCTCCAATGCAGGGCTAATAGTCTCTATTGCATCCACTAGAGGGCAAATATGCTCTATTGTATAAATATATAAAGATATCAAGAAGTAGATAATTATTGTGTATATATATACACAATATACATAAAGATATCAAGGAAATAGATACCAAAAGAAAAGATCCAATTAAAATGGGGTACAAATAGTTTATCTAATAATTTTCAAAAGAGGATGCTCCAGTGGCTATGTGAAACACTTAAAGAAATGTTCAGCATCCTTAGCCATCAGAGAAATGCCAACCAAAACAACTCTGAGACTCCATCTGACATTTATCAGGATGGCTAAATTCAAAAACACAATGGTGGAGAGGATACGGAGAGAGGAAAACTCTCCTCCACTGCTGGTGGGAGAGAAAACTAAGAGGGTCACTATAAAAATCAATATGGCTATTTCTCAAAAGGTTGAGAATTAATTTATCTCGAGATCCAGCTATACTATTCTTGGGCATAGACCCAGAGGTACATACCTATGTTAGAATTCTTACTCAACCATGTTTACTGATGCTACATTCATAAGAGCCAGAAACTGGAAATAACTTATATGACCCTCTATAGAAGAATGGACAAAGAGCATGTGGTACAATTACACTTCAGAGTATTACTCAGCTGTTCAAACAATGACATAATGAAAACTGCAGACAAGTGGATTAAACTAGAAAAAAGTATCCTGAATGTAATAACTGATATCCCCCCAAAATAAATGAAATACATATATACTTATATGTATATTAGACATTAGATAAATGAAAACCAAGATACAATTGATAAACCCAAAGGGCTATCTGTAGAGGAAGGGAGGAGGGAGGGCACTAATAGCTGATAATACTTTAAACAGAACGTGGGCCGCTTCCCTAGTGAAGCTTTCTCCCTTGCTCTCAGCATATTCCCTCATTGACTGTAGTCTTTCTCTGCAGCTGAGAGAGAGCAAGTGCAGCGGGGGGGGGGGGCACATGGAAAGGAAAAGGAGGTAAGAATAGGGAAGGAGAAAAAACATTTTAATTTTAAAATAATATATTTTTTAAAGAAGTGGAATGTTTTGAGTAGTAGAACAATGAACAGCAGAACAACAAATATCTCCAGGAAAGAGAAAATATTGGAAAATTGGGAATACAGAGATACAATTCTAATGTGAGTTTAAAAAGTTCAATTGTTATTTCAAAGACTTTTCAAAGTTTTATTCGGTGTGGAATACACTAAAAATGAATGAAATCTATATATAAACTTACAACCATATCTATACGCCAGACAGAATATTATAAATAGAAGAAAAAACAATCACATTCACAATAGTAATAGAGTGCTGGAAGGGGCTTTTTCTGCATGGTATCTGTTACTATGCTAATCCTTTTTAACACCTATAGGAACACAGAATTTTGTACTTAAGACTGTGACTTTTATGTGGGCGGGGGATATGTATTGAGAAATGGGATTCATGACCTTTTGATAGATGTCTTATTTATTTCTTCTAAAAGAATAAACACAAAATAATCTAAAATCAACAAAAAAATTAATCAAAATTACAGTTGTGCATTATCAGTCTCTGGCACCAGACAGTTTCCTAGAAATGCTAAATAATAAAGGGTCTTTTCCTTTCTATTACAAGGAAAATGAGTAACGTAATTAAGAAACTCCAATACTTTCCCCCAAATTTAAATTAAAGACTTTGGCATTTTCTTAACTCTTTAGGAACGTTAGTCAACTTAGCAGGCTTGTTAACAAAAGTATTTTATTTTACCTTAATAGTTTGAACAAAATCCTTCAAGTGAGGTCCAAAATGCATATTTTTAAGGTTATTGTTGAAGACAGATTCGTTTTCTTTCTCAAGTCTTATCTTTTGTGAATCTATAGGTCACAAGTAAAATACTCTTTTGATACGTTCAAGTCAGTAAGAAAATATATGTTATGCATATGTGTATGTTACAATAATCCAATCTATTTATTATTTACCAATTTATCATGAAAAGACAAGTGAGCTATTTTAAACAAACTAAAACCAATGTATGTTGTAGAATGCAAATTCTTTCACAATAGCACTTTATAAAAAATAATTATTTGATAATGAAAATTTCTTACAGCTGCACTACCCAGTTCTACAGTGAACCACTATGTACATCTTTAACTGCTGGAAGTGTGCTTCCTATGGCTGAATTAATTAATTAATTTTTAATTTAATGTAGAATTCAATAGGTACATTCAAATAATTAACATTTGATGGTATACTTCTAAAGTACATACAGATGACATAAAGATATTTATATGTACATATTATGTATATGTATATATGTATATATATATATATATATAGAGAGAGAGAGAGAGAGAGAGAGAGAGAGAGAGAGAGAGAGAGAGAGAAGAGAGAGAGAGAGAGAGATTCATCCTATAAGTTCTCCTACACTAGAGAATCCTGATTAAAACACCAGGTAAACAGATTTGAGGATACCCCACTTATACCTCACTTTTAAAAGATACACAGTCACTTTCAAAGACCTTTTCTCCACCACCACCATTATTACTTCATTCAAAGATGGGTTCACTTACATATCACCAATTTCCAGAGTTACAGAGAACATCTGAAAAAGACGCTCCTTTCTCTCAGCTAAGGAAGAAACCTTCATTTTTGTGAATCCCCCATTGGCTTCTCCACAACTAGGCCCAGAAGTTGTTTCAGAACAGAAATCGGTATACTATATATTATACGCCAAATATGTTACATTAATTTCTGTTACTATCACAGTATACGTGAGAGATGGTGACGTTGGTAAACAGTTTTGGAGGGTGGAAACCCCAATTGTCATGGTGTAGGTCCCTCCAGCCTTCTGACTGACATCAAGATTGATGGTATCAAAAAGCAGAAACAGATGCTAGAGGTAGATATCTGTTGTAATAAATTTTTGTCTTGACGTTGTCTTGAGGTTTAACTGAATCTCTCTTGTCAGTGGCCTGGCCTAGTCTGAGGTTTGCACTTATAGCCTTGTTTTGTTTTAAATAATAATATATATGCTTGTATTAATTATATGTTGTTTGGCCTATTGTTCAGGCTTAATGTTAGCTAGTTCTTGTATCTTTATTTTTATTAATTTGTCTTGTTAAGTGGCTCGGGACTTATTTGTACTTTATTATATATTGGGGCAAAAAGGATAACTATACACTTTAAATATAAAGGGAATTAAAAGAGAATTAATAAGTGATACAGTAAGTGTATTCTAATAAAAAACGTATACACAAATATATTTGAAGGTGATATTGAATAATTTGTTTATCAATAGGAGAAATAAAGTCATAAGAAAATGTAGTCTGTGCTTTGAGAATGGGTGCTGAGGATAAGAATTGCTCCAACTTACTAAATATTTCCTTATACTCACCTGGTAGTCTCGTTGGAAAACAAACCAAAGGCAGAAATGTACACCATGTAAGCAAAGCAACCGCAGAAAAGCTCCTCCACCATAGGCTCTGCCACCATCGAAAGAGGTTTTCATTTGTACTTCAACAGAGAAAAATGGAAAATTTCAGTTTGGGGCATTCAAAAAAAAAAAAAAAAAAAACAAATCATAATTAGCACGGGTAGAAAGAGAACTTCCTGTTCATTTGCATTCATTTGTAGTTTGTCACTATTGATTTGGGGGATTTTGCTGACGTGTGTCAGTTGTTAATAATCAGTTGCATGGTGTGGGGTTTTTGCTCCTATCAGAATCTAACTTCCCCACTTCCCTTTCAGAGACACTACTCGGGTAGTAGAGGTTCCTGTTTGTTCCAATTCAAAATCATCTCCATTAAAAGTTGTACCCTGGAAAACCCAGGCATCCTTCTTTATCCTCCATCTCGGCGGCAAGAAACCTCGCACTTGGAGATGCCTGGCTTCCCTTGTAGATGGCATTTGACCTTAGAGTCACATGTTATCTGACGTCCCTTCCTTTGGGTCCCTTGTGTTAAGTGTATTGGATGTCTGTGGTCTTTCCGTTCTCCACAGAGGACCCGTCTGCATTCTTGTTATCGTTTCCTCTGGGTCTCACAAAGCTTAGCACCTACCGGGGAAGGTAGAGACGAAATATGAAAGACCCTGGGCTGGGATTTGCTATACTTCTCTTTCAAAGGGGGATTATGAGCTATCGGCATCTCTAGCCTTTAGTCCATGCGGAGGCCACCTAGAATAATTTTCAGAGTTATCAAGGGGTTTTTGTTTGTTTGCTTGCTTATTTTTATCCGTTCGGAATCTACAAAAATTAGTGGTACACTGTTAATAATATTTTCAGCTCCACACCCATGAAAAACCATAGCCAGGAGTTAGAGAGATAATTCAGCTAGAGATTGTGTGTACTCATGCCCTTGCAACAAAAATGTGCTTAGTTTCCAGTACCCACATGTTGGCTAATAATCATCGCTATGTTAATTTCCAATGAACCTTCTTGACTCTGTGGTCACTTTACACATATGACTCATTAAATATATGCTGAAAATACCCACACATAAAACACAAATATACAAATCTTTTTTAAGTATACTATTCACTAACTAGCTATATATACCAGGACAATGCTCACTTCCACATAAACTTGTTTTGGAGGAGCTGTGTTTCCACAAGACTTAATGTGTTCACTACACTCTCTTTTTCATTAAAAGTGGAAATGTTCACAATGTTGCCTACTGGGAAGGCAACTCCTTATCTTTTGAGGCATTATTCAGGAATGTAAGTATCAACCCACAATGTCATAATATTATAATCCTCATTTCCACAATCTGCTTGCCATGTATGTTAATATATAACATCTATAGGAACTAAACTTTTATTTCTTGTTATTATCCATTTGCTATTGTTTATTTATTGTAGAATTAAGTATTAACGTCAGACCTTGAGCATGCTAAGAAAGAGCTCTATCATTGAAAAATGTCCACCCTTTACTTTTGAAAGATTTCAAGAGCATTGTAAGCTGCACATCTTCGCCTTAACTCCTGAAACCCTTGAGAATCCCCTGGTTCCATGCTACTTGTAATACCAGTTTTGTGTTTCTTAGTCCTTTGAATCCACTTACATGATTTTTCTATAGCATATCACATAATATATAATTATTTCATACTGTATGTAATTGTACACAGAAGAGTTGAGGCTTCAGCTAAATTGCAAAATCTAAAACAAATATAAGCAATATCTTTGACAGGGTGATCATATTTACCAAATACATTTTGAAAGCAAAAGATTTTCTTCTTGCTAGAAATAAGTGATTTTAAAACTGTAAAGTGCTATGATTTAACTATGCAACACTCAGCAAGCTGAAGGCCCCATGCACTAGTTTTGATATATATTTAATAATTACTATAATAAACTAAACAACACTAAAAAGACTAGAGAAAATGATACAGCATGCTGTTTTCCTTCATGGAAAGAAATTTGACACATGAATTTATTTGAATCAAAGTATTTGGAATATTATCAGAATGCCAAATTTACCTAGAAGTATATTTGTTTATTTTTAATAGTTTATATTGTTTTTATAACTTTTGTATTTATATTTTATTTATCTATATGAGTATTTTGTCTGCATGTATGTAGTACATCACATGCAGAGTACATAACTGATCCTTAGAAACCCTGGACTTGGCAGTCAAAGATAGTTGTAAGCTACCATGTGGGTGCTGTGAAACCAACTCTGCTCCTCTGAGAGATAAACAGGGGCTTGCTACTGGTGACCTATTTTTGTTTAAGGAACCTCAACAGTAACAAGCTTCTATTCCCATCAGCAGCGAATAAAAGTTTCTACTTCTCTACATCCTCATGGGAATTTATGCTCTTGATGACAGCTATTCTGACCAAGTTGAGATGAAGTTTCCATGCAGGTTTAATTTGCCTTTCTTTAATGAGAGTGCATGTCAAATGTTTTTCAAATAGTTATTGTTCATTTTTATTTCTTTAAGAACTGACTAACTGAAATTTTAACAAATGTTCTGATAGCGAATGCTCAGACTTCTCTACGGCCATTTTTACTCTTTGCCTACTTGATCTTGCCTTCACTAGCAATCCATTCCTTCACTGGCATAGAGCCCAATTATTCGGGATTCCAGTACATACTGATGACCAGCTGAGACATCTGGCCTCGTGGGCTGAAAAGCTACTGACCTTATGATCATAGGTGGCCATTGCAGGACTAGACTGACCACAGCTTGTAAGTCATTCTATTAAATGATAAAGTATACTTTACTTTTAAAAGACAGCTATGCATTTTAAACATGGGACATGACATGTGTGGTGGTCAGAGGACAAATAACATGAGGAAATTCTGGAGTTCTACCATGGGAGTCCTGGGAATGAACTCAGGTTATAAACCTTGACAAGTGTTTTAAGAGGAAGAAGGACGAGAATGCCGCTCTGAGAAAAGGTACCAAGCGATGTGGCTAAACAGAAATATGGCTTAAATTAAAGTACGGGCATTAGATAGTGGTATGGCTGAGCCATAGACCAAAGAGTTTGTAATTAATATAAGCTTTTATGTGATTATTTGTGACTAAGTGGCTGTGGCACTGTGGGTCCAGACCTCAAGGATGAGGCAGGATTGAGAAAATTTTGGCTTCTATAAAGCAGATATTTAAAATTTTTATTCAAGACTGTATTCACACTGCTCTTTATGTGGGTAGAATCTCTTCCATAATTTCAACTTGTGTCTAAGGCCATTTTCAATGAATTCTTTGTACATGTTCAACATTCAAATATTAATATAGTAGATACTTATTCCAGATATACTTTTTAAAGTGCTTATCAAATTTTCCTTATTAAATTTGGCATACATGTGTATGAGTATCAACATGGTATGTAAGGTCAGAATATGATTTTCAGGAGTTTGTACTGCATATCATGAGAGACCTGGATTTTCAAGAAAAGTCTTCAGGCAAGGTTGATGGCAAGCATTTATGTAGACTAAGCCATCTCACTGAATCCTATTCTCTTTTTAAATTCTATATACATACTTGATTTTTTTTTAAAAAAAAAAACCTTTAGTGATGCAGCTAAATACAAGATTAACTCAGAAAAAAATCAATAGTCCTCCTATACACAAATGATAAAGGGGGTGAAAAGAAATTAGGGAAGCATCATCCTTTAAGTAGGCACAAATAAAAAAAAATCTTAGGGTAACTCTAACTTAATAAGTGAAAGGTGAAAGACCTGTATGACAAGAACATTAAGTCTTTGAAGAAAGAAATTGAAGAAAATATCAGAAATGGAGAGCCTCCCATGCTCTTAGATAGGTATGATCAAGACAGTAATAATGGTAATCTTACCAAAAGCAATCTACAGATTCAGTGCAATCCCCACCAAAATCCCAAAACAATTCTTCACAAACCTCAAAAGAACAATATTCAACTTCATATGGAAAAACAAAAAAACCCAAGTTCACCAAAATGATCCTGCTAAATAAAAGAACTTCAGGAGGCATCAACATTCCTGACTGCAAGATCTACTTACTATGGAGCTATAATAATAAAAACGGGTTGGTGTTGGCATAAAAACAGAGATACAGATCAATGGAATTAAATCGAAAACCTTGAGATTAATCTATACATCTATGAAAACCTGAATTTTGACAAAGAAACCAAAAATAGACAATGGAAAAAGAGTATCTTCAACAAATGGTGTTGGCATAATTGTATTTAGGCATGTAGAAGAAGGCAAATAGATAGGTCCCTTCTGTTGCCATGTACAAAATTCAAGTCCAACTGTATCAACGACCTCAACATAAAGTGAGTCAAATAATGTGGACAATTTGTGGGGCCTTTCCTCTGTGAGTGGGAACAGAGTTTATTCCTGGTGCATCAACTGGCTTCTTGGAATCTATTACCTACAGAAGAAAACCTTGTTCAGCCTTGGTACCTGAGGGTAGAGGCTTGGTCCTGACTCAACTAGATTGCTAGACTACATTTACGAACCCTTGGAGTCTGTACCATCTCTGAGGAATAGATGGAAGGATACGGTAGGAGGAGGAAGCTGGGGGATGACTAGGAAGAGGGGACAGAGGGGGAACAGTGGTGGAACTGGTTTTTTTTTTTTTTTTTTTTTTGAAAAAAAAAATAGTAAAACAATAAACCCAATTACACTGAACCTGATAAAAGAAAAAGTGGGAAATAGCCTTGAATGAATCAGCACAGGAGACCACTTCCTAAATATAACACCAGTAGCACAGACACTGAGAGCAACGATTAATAAATGGGACCTCCTGAATCTACTGGTGGGAGTGTAAATTTGTACAGCCACTTTGGAAATCAGTATGACAGTTTCTCAGAAAACTGGAAATTAATCTACCTCATGATCCTGCAATATCACTCCTGGGCATATACCAAAGGATGCACATTCTTACCCCAAGGATATTAGCTCAACTGTGTTCATAGGATCATTATTCATAATAGTCAGAACCTGGAAACAACCTAGATGGCCCTCAACCAAACAATCACTATGGAAAAAACTTGGTACATTTACACAATGGAGTATTCCTTATTGGGGGGGGGCGCAAAAAGAAATGATATCTTAAAATTTACAGGCAAAAGGATGGAACTAGAAAAAAAAAATACCATCCTGAGTGAGGTAACCCAGATCCAGAAAGACAAACACAGTATGCACTCACTCATAAGTGGATATTAGACATAAAACAGAGTAACCAGGCTATAATACACAACCCCAGAGAAGCTATGTATCAAGGAGAACCCTAAGAGAGACATGCATGGATCCCCTAGAAAGGGAAAGTAGATAAGATCTCCTGAGTATATTGGAAACATGGAGGGGAGGGAGGAAGAAGACCGTGAGGGGATGGGATGGTTGACTTGAGGGAGGGACAAAGAGAACGATGAGAAATTACACAAGCACCTCATGTGGCTGCGGGAGGTTTATGGGAGGTGTTTGGTGTAAGGGAAGAGTATGACCAGAATTCACTGTATGAAAAAAATCTTTTAATTAGATAATGACATAAATAAGATGAAAACTTCTATATATCCTACACATAAGTATACTATTGGACTGTATTGAAGGAATAGTGCATGTTTTTGATAACAAACCATTAAAAGGTTAGTGAAATTTTAAGTAATAGTTTCAATTATATTTCAAACAGTAACTATATTTCAAACAGTTTTTAAAATCTAATGGGTAGAATACAAGTGTACAGCACCCACAGTTGCAGACATTTTCTAAAACTTTTCCTAATTAAGTGCATATTGTTTATGAGCTCTGGTATTAATTCAATAACTATTCTATACAACCTAAACTAAATAGGGAAGCAGGTAGCGTGACTTACCCTTCGGACAAAGTTTGATTCTGAACAGGCATCAGTCCTTTCACTCCTATTAAGTAGCCCAGAGTGTAGCCCAGCACGTGTGCAATGTTAGTGATACCTGGCAAATGAACACAGCGCCAAATAGCTTCACAAACTGGTTGTACAAACTACCACTCAACAATCTGTGATATCTGAACATTTTCCATGCTAATCTTAAGAGAGGGAAGGTGGGGGGGAAAAAAAGAGGGGAATACATGGGGGGGAACAATGAGGCAGAAAGAGAAACAATGTATCTTCTGGAATTTATTTTAACAAATATCAAATTAGTAGGGCAGGGGTCTGGGGGGAAGTTCATGTAAGAGTTGATGCTGGTCCTGAGCCACTGCTTCTTTGGGAACAGTCTACTCTGTCAGGATTTTTACATTTCTTGAATGAGACATGTTGTTATCATAAAGATCATCTGCTTTACTTAGCGTTTATCATACCTAGAACAACGCCAGAGAACCATATAGACTACTGCCTGACAGTACAACCGGGCTGCATTGTCTCTTATTTGACCAAGTACTAGACACTCAGAAATTTTTTAATTATGATCTTAATTGTATAATATTTAATCTATATACTTAATGTAGTATTTGGTTATAAGTACATTTATAGTCAATATGAATAAAATAAACTACAATCCTTTAATATTTCACTAGAGACCTTTTCAAAGTTAAGTACAAAATTCGTTTATTTTTTTAAATGATATCTAGATATTCCTATGAAAGGTCATCTTTATTATTACCTACCAGGACCAGACTGTTTCTGGTTATTAGGTAAATTATTTGCTGATGAATCAATGTTTACTTAAGGGCACAGCAACCATAAGACACTGTAAGTGGAAGAGATGACACTGTGTTTAGCTATCTACTCTTTCCTCTTATCATCCTCATGCCTCTCTCCAGAGGTAAAGAGAAACAGAGGCAAAGAGAAAATTCTGCCACTTAAAATACACATATATTTTCTATGCTCCTAATTCTTCTAAGAGACATTTAGATTATTCATCTACTGTTTGAAATCTCAGAATTAGGTAGATTATCTTTTTGAAGTCATGCACACAAGTCATTACTACTATGTACAGTGTCATCACAGAGCCAGTAGCCCTTCTGGATCAGTTGGACCATACAGAAACCTGATGAATATTCAAAATTGGTTATGCATATTAGGAAGGAAAACAAACTTGCCTATGTAGAAGCCAGCTGAGAATGTGGGGATGTGCTCATAAAGGAAGGTCAAACCAAGGATGTAAATAGGCATCCCTGTCACTCCATGGAGACACTGTGCCAAGATGAAGAGATTGATGCATCTTGATCTGTATGGTAACAACATTTCCTCACACTCTGTCTTTGTGTCGCGTTCTTCTGGTCTGCACAAGTCTTTTGAAAAATAAAAATATATTTTACTGAATTGAACTCAAAATTAAATGTACCATAACTTGCAGAGGCTACAACCACGCGTTTTTCTTTTAATATTTCTGCTTTGAGTGTGATCATACAATCAGTTATCACATCCTAAATAGAAATAGCACAATAGGAAGAAATGTGTGGGAATAGTGGAAGAGGCACCGTGTGAATGAAACAGTGTGATGGTGTGTATGCACACGATTACGTGCACACATATATGCTTATATACATTCACATTTACACATACATATGCACTCATCCTTTTTCTATACTTTCATGCTGTTCTTCTGACTTTTGTCTCCAGAATAAAAGTACTTGTAATGCCCTGGATGATCTGAATTGCCAAGTCTACCCTGAGTTTAGTTTCATGGTCCTTTCCAGCAATCTTTAAATTATACACATGGTACTTTTATGGAATAATTTCTTCTTTTAGACCGGTGAGCTTCTATAACATGTACTCTTACGCTTTGTACATGAAATACCTCCCTAACTTCTCATGTACCAATCCTTAATTCTCTATGGATATTATTTGGAGAGGTCCTAGAACTTAAGAGGAAGACACCACCTGGTCTCCAACAAGAATGTCTGGTCCTAGGCCTTTCCTATCTTCGATCTGCTTATCTCCTACTATGAAGTAACCAAACTCCTTTTAGACACTCCCAGTTTTCTGCCTGACCCCATGATCAGAGTCAATAGGATCTAGCAACCATGGAAGAAGCACTCTGAAACCATGAGCTAAAACAGATCTTCCTACTATTACATTGTGTATGTCTGGCATTTGTCCACAGCAACATAACAACTAAGTACATATGGGATCATTTTTTAAAAAGATATTAAATCATAAAGATTTCCTTAGTTACTATGTGATTATCTACTCATTAGATTTTAAAGACTTTGGATGGCATGTTTCTTATTTTTCTTACATGATTATAAGGTTGTTGTATTTACAGTTGCTAGTAGATTTGTAGAGGTAAATAGCTGCTACTAAACCACTTTGGGTGAATTTAACATGTGTTCTTATAATATTATTGTAGGAAATATTATTGTATAAAAGTAAAGTGAAGTTTACAACTTATTACATTAGTGAAGAGGTATTTCACCTCATTTCTATGGAAAAATACATAACTCTATAGCAAATGGGAAGATGTTCCTAAAATTGTGATTTGACCTACCATGTTCATCCTTTTCTTTTTAAATATAATAATATATACTGTGTTCAATTTTCATACATGTATATGATGTATTCTCATCAATTCCAACTTTTTTTCTGCCTCACATTCCCACTGATTGGCTTCCTCCTACCAACTAAGCTCCTCTTCTACATCCATCTTCTTTTTTTAAATGACTCAATGAGTTGAGTTAGAATTGGTTACAGGGTGGTGGGTGAAGAGATATTCTTGCAGAGGCACCTTTGTAAGGACTCCACTGCCGATCTCCTCTCTCTCTCTCTCTCTCTCTCTCTCTCTCTCTCTCTCTCTCTCTCTCTCTCTCTCTCTCTCTCTCTCTCTCTCTGTGTGTGTGTGTGTGTGTCTGTGTGTCTGTGTGTCTGTGTGTGTGTGTCTGTGTGTTTCTTTTTCTTTCTTTCCCTACCCCCCTCTCTCCTCTTTCTCTCTGTTTGTATAAACTGAAAAATGACTGTGTTGTAAAAAAGGTTTAGGCATGTGATCCCAAATAAAACAAAACATAGATCACATAAACAAGATTCAATTGGAAGTAAAATGATTTACTGCCTTGACTCCCTTTTCAGTGCTGATAACATCTTTTTAAAAATTTACATTAAATTTTTAACTGTGTCTGTGTTTGTGTGTGTGACTGTGTGTGTGTGTGTGTGTGTAAGTAGGGGTGGGGTGTCATGTGTGTGTGGTGTATATGTGTGTATGGTGTGTTTGTGGTGTGTGACATTGTGTATGTAGGGGTGTGTGTATGTAGGGGTGTGTGGTGTGCGTGTGGTGTGTGTGTACTTGTGTGTGCATGACTGTGTGTGACTCTGTGTGTGTATGTAGGAGTGTGTGGTGTGCGTGTGTGTGGTATGTGTGTGTGTGCTTGTGTGTGTGTGGCTGTGTGTGTGAGAGAGACTGTGTGCACGCATGTGTGTGTGGTGTGTTGTGGTATGTGTGTGTGTGCTTGTGTGTGTGACTGTGTGTGTGAGAGAGACTCTGTGTGTGTGAGAGAGACTCTGTGTGTGTGAGAGAGACTCTGTGTGTGTGTGTGTGTGTGTGTGTGTACCAGCAGAGGCCAAAGGACGAGGGTACCACATGCCCTAGGGCTGTAGTTATTGATGCTTCTCAGTTGCCTGATGGTATGCTTGGAATCAAATTCAGCTACCCTGCAAGGGTAGAATGCCCTTACCCCTGATCAGAATTTCAGTATTTATCAGGATAGCTATGTTCCTGAAGATTCCACCATTTCTGATTAGAATATGGTCTTACGAACAAAGGAACAAATTGTTTTCCCTTCCCTTTTTTTCATAAGTCATCTTGTCATTCAAACTTTTCATTCTATAAATATGAAAGGCACACTCCAAGAATATGCATAATACGTTTCTTACCTTTTATGCATTATATAGTACATAACTATATTACTATTACAATAGCAGTGTTTCATATTAACCACTTTTAAATTTGATATTTTAAAAAACACCACAAATATATCAAATACTGTAACGTTTGAAAACATGTACATGTACAGACAGATATAGCTTCCTTATTTATCATCTGTGCTAAAGCCCAGTTTAACATGAACATACAAGCCTGTATATGATTGGAAGAACCTGGGACAATAATGTGGGGCATATACTCCAAGAATGTTTCAAGTGGATCTTATTTGCTGAGAAAAGTGAAATGATCTCAGAGTGACAATAAGCAACCGAAGCTGCTGTCTCTTAGATTCAAATGGTAGTCACAGAGCAGCACCCAGTTTTTGCAATGGGAACTAGAAAAGTCATCCCTTCTGGATGCACAGGCTCACTTCTGCCTCTGAACTTATGTGGGTCTTCACTGGGAAGAGAAAAGGGGGAGTAATTAGGGTCAGTTGCGGAAGATAAAAGTAACCACCCGACTTCTCATGAGATGTGTAACACATGAGAAATTATATAAAAGAAATAATTTTACAAATTATCCTACGGTATTTCTCCCCTAGGGTCATCTCTTCTGCGAGGAAAAGCAGAAAGCTCCCGGTAGTTATTCAACAAGCATTGTTACATAAACAAGGAAGGAAAAACAGACATACATCATGATTTATTTTAAATTCCTTGAATTGATTATTTAAATATTGGTTTAGTATATGACCATATATATGAAAAATCTTACCATCGCTTAATTTAACTGGTGTCACAATTTTATACTTGTAGTAAGGAACAGCAAATATAATTGATGAAATTCCTAACATGAAGGCAGAAATTGCCACCCATCTTGGCTTGTTCCCTCTGCCTCCATAATACGCTACAAATATTGCTACCAAGAAAGCTGCATAATAATCACTGAAATCCATTATGAATTTCTCATTCTGAGTCAGAGAAAATCCCTTGTCCATTTGTTTCAAACTCTGATCAACAAGACCAAATAAAGTACCTATAAATTCAAAAGAAAGATAGAAATATAATGCATTTTAATAGACAAAATATATCACCATTACAATTATTCAAAGAAAACTTTACACTGATTTATTCTATAATAATATGAATAAGTAAAACCTATAAACAAAAATTAATTCATAAGTTTCCATGAACTATGTTTACTTAAGTATTAGGACCTATTTTAACTTATTAGTACTTTTAATTCTATTAATGACTTATTAAAGATCAATTATAATTTTATTATCTTGTCTCTTTTTAAATTCATTGTGTTCCTGTTATGAAGAATTAATAATATAATGTATGTTTACATTATTCTTTTTTAAATTGAAACTATAAACATATTTGGAACCCAGCCTGGATTTCTAAATATAATTCTGTTTCATATCTAGGATTCTGTACTTGAAGTTTTACATTTCTGAGCATTTTCAAACTTTAAAAAAATTATACATTCAATTTAAATAGCTTCATGAGCTTAAGCACTAAATAGATAGCAGTGTTATTTGTATAAAATCACCATCCAGTAAGGAAAAAAAAAATCATACTACCCAAAACAAAAATAACTTGATATGGTAAATAGCTACATAAAGTATTTTGTTTCTTGGAGTAAAAACAGAAATAGTTACAAATTAAAATTCATGATATGTCTGCAGAGGGGCTGGATCATTGCTGAAGTGTCCATAGCATAACTCCTGTTGTCCAACTTCCTCAAATACTCCTTGATTTGTAGGCATCCAGAAGTTCAGACTCTTCATAAGGCTCCTAAAGCTCTGAGAACTCGCTTGTCACCTGCTGGTTTGCTGTCCCTGCTGCCACATTAGGGGCCACAGCTAGACCTAAGGAGCTCAGTGCTGCTGAAACATCCACATTTGCTGCTGAAAGAATGTCTACTCCCTTCTTTACCTCCAAGAAGTTCAATCACCCAGTATTGCCCTGCTACCGAATTCACTACCCAAATCAGAAAACCATTGAAGATTCTGGCCACACTTTTCATGTGTACTACTCAAGCCTGTCACTGGCAACAGATACCTGTGAGAGCCAGGCAGACAGTGGTAGGCAAATGCAGTTTCCAAGTTAAACAGAACATTTGCAAATAAAAGTAAGCCTAGAAGTGGATTGATTGAGCTTGGAGACTACAGCCAAAATGAGCAAGGCTTGGTATAATAACAAAAATTATTGGTAGAAATGTATAACTAAAATAATACAAGGGGGAGGAAGAAGACAACATTTGGATGAAAACGTGCTTTGTGTTTCTTCGCCCACAATTTAAAGATGAAGAATCAAAATTCAGACAGAAAGCTTCTTTGTCAGAGTGTTTCAAAATTGCAAGCAGAAATCACCTCATAATGACAGTACTGCTTTTAACTTTAATTTCCAAGACCCCAAAACTCAAGTTGGTCATCAAATAACATGAACTAACAACACCACCTTCTCATCAGCTCTGCATCTGGAGACCAGAAGCTGATCCCCACTGGGTGGGGAGCACCCTGCCATGTAGAAGGCCAAGGGCTGCAGGCAAGGGCAAAGGTTAGGTAAACTGATCCTTCCTGCAGCATGTCAGCCTTGTCATTAACTACTCTCTGCTCCTCCAACTTACCATGAGCTGCGATCGTCATAAATAACAAAAACAGGAAGAAGTAAATATTGTTGAACCTTTGTAAGGCAGGGAAAATGAAAGGACCCACGCCGAATGGGCCCTCCAGGGAAACCCTGCTCTTTGAATCTGATCTATTTGGGAGACTTGGAGAAACGGGTTTTTTCTCTCCTGGGAGATTTTTAAACTTCGTCATGGCATTTGGAAGTGTTTTCAGATAGGGGGTTATTTTACTTATTTTCTTAGCCTTCTCACTGTCCTCGTCGTCACCCTCCTCTTCCAACTCAGATGTCATGGCTTTTTTTTTTTTCGGGTCCTGCGTCATGGCTTAGCTAACACAGCTCGGGGGAGGCTGCGGGGGTGTTCCCAGGCACCTTCACCTCCTAGGCTCACTAAGGCGTTGCTAACCTCTGCTGGGAACGTTACTCCCAGTGCAGGAAGCTAACGTCCCTACAGAAGGGTTGACTGACGTGCCCAAAGTTCCAAGATTGTATTCCGCCTTCTCTGTGTCACAGAAAAGGAAAGAAAAAGAGGACATGGAGGGAAGGAAGAGAGGAAGAGGAGAGAGGAGATGAATATAATTAAACCATGTTGTACAAAATGATCAAATAATTAATAAATATTTTATTTATTCTTTATGTTCTTCATATCCTGTATCCTGATCCCATTCATTCCCCATCTCTTCGCATCTACCCTCTGTCCCCGAACCCTCACAGTAAAACAAAATTCAAGAGAATAAAAGAGAAAATAAAATGAAATAATTTCAAAAGGGAAGAAATTAAAATCTCGTCATGGAAGTCACAGCGTGACCCAAGTCATGCAATATACCTGCTTGTCTATACATCTCCACTTGCAAGCATCCATTGCAAAGAGTCATTGTCTCCATTTCCCACCGGTGAACCAAAATACAGTTGCCCTGACCCAGGGTTGTGACTTAGCCTGCACCAACATCCAGCCCACCTATAATCTGCTGGAGCATGTGAAGGGACCCGACCCCAGACCCAGAGCTGCAGGATCTCTTCTATACAGGGAAGCAGAGGATGCCCAGGAAGTCCTAGTGGGGGCCCAGCACTGATCATGTAGTGGAAATCAAGGATCTTGAACCAGACTAATGGCTCTACAATAAAAATATTTTTAAAGAAGTAAGGAAAAATAAATCTTTAAACATAAGACAGGGGGCCTGTATCTCCAGGCTTGCTTCTTTGTGGTATCTCCAACAATTGGATAATCTCACTTGATACAAATTTATTGAACTATTAGATAGATGAAGATAGATGATAGAGATAGATAGATAGATAGATAGATAGATAGATAGATAGATAGATAGATAGATAGATAGATAGATAATAAAAATCGGGACACATGGGAAGGACATATCCATATATACCGTAGTGGAAGATCTTGAAAAACAACCAAGGATCATAATACAAAGAGTCAAACAATGGCCTTGAATGAAATGTTTCACAGTGAAAAAGAGTTGTCCTGAAAAGTTCATTCCTATCCAAGAATAGGAAGGAAATACTATATTCCAGTATAAATGGAGGCAGGGGCCATAGAACAGAAGTTAACATTCTTCACAGGGCAAAACTTATATTCCTGATGATAAAATCTTACTTGAGAGAAGGACTGTGGTTTATTGTATAAAACTTATTTTATATAAAAATGTAATTCCAGATCAGTGTTCCTCCTAGGGTGAACCTGAGTCATGTATGTGAGAAGGTGACTTTCAAACACAGATTAACCTATCTCCACTCTTAAGACATGCCCTTTTCCGGGAGGGGATGGGTAGATGGGGAAGGATGAGGCTGAAGGCTGAGTGGGAGGGATTGGGAGGAAGGAAGGGAGGGGGCAGGGGGATACATAGAAAAAATGAGATTTTTTTTAATTAAAAAAAGACATACACAGGTTGTTAAAACTCATGAAGCTTTTGGACAACTTTGTCACTTGAAGTGTCAATATGGCACACAAGGAAAAATAACTGACTGAAGCCAGAGCTAGTATATTCATATGCATTTTGTTGGCAAAAAAATTATTTCTTACATCAAGAAGATCGATCATATTGCTTCATTATATTAATAAACATAAATAAAATAAGATTCTTAGGGATAAAAAAAATTGGGGGTGGGGAGGATCGCTATTCTTGACCAGACTGGGCATAGCCCAAAGGCAGGTCAAAAATATCTGTGAAAATGTCAAAAGCTCTGGAAACTCTCTTTCTAGTGAGAATACAGAAAGCCAAAGAGAATGCTATCCAAGCCTGTCAATAATAGCTATATAGATCATGTCAAATAATATTTCAAGGGTCCAGCAAAGAGCTCAATTTGTAGTCATCAGGTGAATTAATTCCAAAGTGTCAGAAGCTATTAGGAAACAGGACAGAACATATATGTGTTGTTTTTAAAAGACACACAGAATTAAAAAAAACAAAAAACAAAACAAAAAAAAAAAAACACCAGAAAAGAACATGAGGACAATTGACATTTTATTGGCTTTTTCAAACCAAGTGGAGGCAAGCGTATATTTTGAGAAAGCTCACAAGCCTTGGGAATGGAGGATAGCTCATTCCAATTTAGCAGAGTTGTCAGCAATTAAGAAAGCATCTGGTGGTGATAGAATTGCTCTAAGAAAATACTGTTTTCGTTGGGTAGTCTCTGGGACTCACCCCACATCATAGAGCAATTAATAACAGTATTTAGAAATATGTTTCTTTCATGTCACTTAAGTAATTACTTTGACTTTTTCTACCAGAAAATTATAAACTACCATTTACAACGATTCAAAATAAAGTAAAAATACTTTCATAACTTTAAGGTAAAACATTTCTATTTTAACGTTTTCTTTTCCATTCATACACTAGATGGAGCCATTTGCTTAAGCTGGTTTTAGGAAAATTGAGAAGCTCCAAACTCCTTTCTAAAAGAACTATATCATGTTTTGCTGTACCAGTGGCACATGAAATTCAGGAGGCTTCATTCACTGCCAGTTTGGAGCTTTGCTACTGTTGTATTTTACTAATCCGACAGCTGTACAGCTGTAAGTCCCTGTAGATTTTACTTATTGTGTGAGTACATGTTTTGGGGGATATGCAACTTTTTGTGTGGATGAATGTATTTGTGCATACAGGTGCATGCTCTCACATATGTGGAGATCAAAGGTCAAGGATGTCTTTCCTCAATCACTCTTAACCTTTGTTCCTTGAGGATTTGTGAGAGACCAATCCTGAAGGTCCTATTTCAGCTAGGTTGGCTGGCCAATTAATCTTGGAAATATGCCTCTCCCTGTCTTCTCCCAACCCTACACTCGTTCCACCATCACCCATGCTAGCTTGTGTAACAGACTCAAGCCATAACTGTTTTATCCCCCTCTTGAGGGCCGAGGATACAAACTCAAGTCCTCATGCTGGCATAATAGGCAATTTTTCAAATGGGACCCCTCCTTAGACCCTCATTGTAGTGTTTGCCTTTACTTAATGACTAAAAATGATTTTAAAAAATGCTTTAAATATGCTTCTTAGCTCACTTTTATCATCTTTGCCAAACTACCTATCCAAATGCCTTGCTTATTGTTTATTAATTTGTTTCTTAATGTCAAGTTGTACATGTTCTTTATATTAATCTATTACTCAGAAATTCCAGTCTATTGTGCTTATCTGAGATACATAAAACCATATTCCTACACTAAGATCATTATGCACGTTTTAACAGTGTTTTTTTATATGCACCCAAACTAAAAGTTACACTTCAGCTAGAGAGCAAACTGTGCTTCACACACAGCATGGAATAGTAACAGCCGTGGAACAAAAGGAATTGAGTAAAGCAGGATGAATCTTCAAAGTGCAATGCTGACTGAGAGAAATCAGACAGAAAGACAGCATGCTCTAAGATTTTCATGACGTTCCTGAAAAATATACAAGGACTTCAGAAGTTGGGGTTAGAGAGACGAGACCGAACAGAACAGGGGGTAAGTATCCTATAACAGGTTTGTAATAGTTTTGCAATTGTACATATCCTGGTTAGTTTGGCAAAACATTGGTTTGCCTTACCTGGGAAAAGAGACATCAATTAAGAAGATGCTCCATCAAATTGCCTAGAAGCAACTCTGTAGAACTTTTTCTTAATTAATGATTAATTCAGGAGGGCCGAACTTGATGGAAAGAGAGAGTTTCAGCCTTGGGCAGGTGGGTTTGGGTGCTAAATCAAGCAAACCGAGCAAGCTGTGAGCAGCAAACTAATCTTCCATGGCCTCTGCTTCAGTTTCTGCCTCATGAATCTTACCTTGAGTTCCTGCATCGACTTCCTTGATGAAGTACTGTAACATGTAGAGCTCTTCCTCCGTTTCTTTTGGTTATGATGTGTTATCTTAGCATCAGATAGTAAGCTAAGACAGTTTTGTGAAGTAATTAATTACATATCTAAAAATAGTTCACTTTGTTCAAAGTCATTGTCAAAACATTGTAGGACATCTGATTGCTTAAACTGAATGTTTTAATATTAAACTACCCTGGTATACAGAAATTTGGTTTGTGTCTTGTCATATTTTAAGGATGCTGGTTAATAAAGGTTTACAATAAAACTGTATACAAGTGAAAGAGTCAACTACATGAACATGTCAGGGATAGTGTTTATTTTCATAATAAATATTCAAACAAAGGCTGTGAAATAACGTGATCAACTATCCACATGTCTTATTATTTCATAATGGGATGATTTTCTTACTTCCTGGCTTTTGTCCACGATCAAGTGAAGCATAAATAGATACTGTCTCTTTTTGTATATGGGTAAAGAATATTTTATTATTAAATATTAAAGAACAGAAAGTATTGTTATTAGGCAGAACATTCCGAGCTATAATTTGTGCATAGACCTACACATGCATATGTATAAGTCATATTTTTTGTAAGTTAGATAACAATAAATGTATATTTGGAGGTTATATAGTATAGTTCTAATGTTACTGTCATGGCTCAATATTTATAAATAATATTTCTTTGAATATGCTATTTAGAAGCCTTCACCTATATTTGATGTAGAGCAGATATATGCAGAGTTTTTAAAATGATAATAACCAGTATATCTTAAATAAATTTTTTAGAGTTGGCACTATAAAAATATTCATAGAATAATTTTATATTTAATTCATGCTATGAAAAAATCTACAGTTTGATATGCTAATGTAGCCAAAAAATAAGATTGGCAGAAAAGCTTCCATAATATGACAAAATATAAAAACATTTTAAATAATCCTTGGTCTTCAAGTTTGCAATAAAATTATAGTCTTCAGCATTGAAGAAAGATAAAAGGAAATGAATTATAAAGAAGGATAATAGTAATAAAGCCACAGAGTCTTGAGCCACCTATCAGTCCCTGTATAAATCAGTAGCTTCACATTTAGATATATTCTATTTGTTCATATACTGATTTTGTTTTTATTCCAGATGGCTTTATTTAAATGAAACCCAATTTAGTAGAAGCATGAATAAACATTAGCCAAAAAGAGAAGAAAGGAAGAAACATTAAAACTCAGGGCACGAACCAATAAAACAGAAATAATAATAATAAAAAAAATAGTAATGCTGTTTTTTTCAGAAGAGACATAGGATTAACAACTTTACACAAATTAACTAACAAGCAGAGAGAAAATACAAATTAATCAAACTAGAGAAGAAAAGCAAAACATTACAACAGGCACTAAGAAAATGCATAGAATCATAAGTACATAATTTAAAAATCTTTAGTTCACTAAACTGAAAAATGTGAAAGAAATGGATGAATTTCTTCGTATATAGGACCTATGAACATTAAATCAAGATGAAATAAACAATTTAAACAAAGTCCTAGGAAAATAAAGTTAGTAATTAAAATTCTCCCAGTCACACAAAAGCAACAAAAAGCCCAGAGTCGCATGCATGCAACACAAAATGTTACCAGACGTTCAGGAAAGACTTAAGACAGTATTCTTAAAATCGTTCGGATAAATTGAAATGGAAGGAACATTTCTTGTTTTTATAACAAAGCCAATCTTACCATAAACAGCTCAAAGACCAATAAAGAATAAAATTATGTCACTAATGTGTGAATGTTATGTACGTTTAAATAAGGAGAGAAAAGGAAAACTGATATAAATATAATGTAAATTTAAAATTTAAAAACATCGGGAAGGTAAATATGCTTTTAAAAATTCTTGCAAAATTAATCCAAGGCCACATATAATAGATGTCCACTTGATCAAACTGGCTTTTCCAAGAGATGCAGGGATGGTTCAAGACATAAAACAGCAATCTACCATTCAACCAGGTTTGAAATAGAATACTACATTATCATGTCAGAAGATGCAGGAAAGTATTTGACCAAATAGTTACAAGGGAAATAACTTATTGATATGCCCATAGATCAGTATATTGCTCAGTTCACATCAAAGAAACATTTTCTTGAAGTAGGTGTCGACTAATACAGAGACCCACAACTGGACAATGGACAGAAGTTGGAGACTTTGGGCTACTCAGTCTTAGTGGGATGTCTTTATATCATACAGCAGTTGAATTTACCCACTAAGTGCTTAATAATCACAATTGTTTCTGCAACTAAAACTAAAGCATTTAGGAAGTTGGGAATTCATGTTAGATGCTAACAATCTTCAAGGTTTGAAGATGTCATTGCATAAAGAAAATTACGGGGAAAACTCAAAATGGAAAACCTGAGAAAATGAACAGGAACTGCAGATGTAAGAATAATTAACAGAAAGCAAGAGATAAAAGAAAAATCTCTGGCATGGAAGATACGATAGATTCAACAGACAACATCTAGGTCATAGCAGAAACTTAAGAGAGATATCCAGGGATCCCCCTGCAAAGGGGAAATAGAAAACTCCTGAGTAAATTGGGATCCTAACAGGGAGCAAGCAAGAAGAAGTGGGGGCAAATCATGAGAGAAGGAGATGTTTGAGTGAGAGGAGCAACAGAGAGGGAGAACGAAGACATGAATATCTTGATAGAGGGGGTCATTGTGAAGTTAGAAAGAAACCTGGTACTAAGAAAACCTCCAAGAACCCTCAAGATGCCCCTGGCTAGGACTCCAAGCAATAGTAGAGAGGGTGCCTAAACAGGACTTCCCCTTAATCAAGTGAATGACCACCCTAATTATCATCATAGAACCTTCATCCAGCAACGGATAGAGTCAGAAGCAGAGATCCATAGCTAAGCAACACGTCAAGCTCCTGTCCAGCTGAAGAGAAAGAGAAGAGAAAGCATATGAGCAAAGGGATCAGAATCATGAGGAGGAGACCCACAGAGATGGCTGACCTGAGCTATCGCGAGCTCACTAACTCTGAAATAATCACTAAGGAACCTTCATGGTGAGGAACTAAACCCTTCCAAAGTAGACAGCAGTCAAGTGGCATGGGCAGTTTTATAAAGCCTCTCTCAGTAGGATCAGAGTATGTTCCTGGTGCATGAACTGACACCTTGGAGCCCATTCCATACAGAGAAAGACTTAATTCAGCCTTGATACTGGTATGAGGGATGTGAACCTACCTCAACTGGATTCACCAAACTAAACTGACTCACTTTGAGTTTCCTCGCCCTCCTTGGGAAATGAATGGGAGGGGAGGCTGAAGGAGGACTGGGAGTGACTAGGAGGAGGGAAGGGGGGAGCAGTGACAGATGTGGAAAAAAACTTTTAATGGAAAAAGTCATAACACAAAATGTCCAGGAAATCAGGAATATCGTGAAAAGATAAGACCTAAGAATAATAGAAATAGGGGAAGAATACCAGCTCAAAGGCACTGAGAGTATAATCAACAAAATCACAGACGTAAACTGGCCCAAACTTAAAAGGGAAATGCCTACAAGATACAAAACGTTTATAGAAGACCAAATAGACTAGACTCTCAAAAAATGTCTGCTCACTACATAAGAATTAGAACACTAAATATACAGAATTTTTAAAAAGAAATATTAAGAGCTTCAAAAAAAGATCAGACCCATCAGAATAACATCTGACTTCTCAATGTAGACTATGAAATCCAGAAGGTCCTGGATAGATGTTGTACAGCCCCTAAGAGATCACAGATGCCAACCCAGACTACTGTACCCAGCAAAACTCTCAATCACCATAGTTGGAGTAACGAGATATTCTATAAGAAAACTATATTTAAACAATACCTATCCATAAATCCAGCCATACAGAAAGCACTAGAATGAAAACTCCAACCTAAGGAAGTTAGATGCACCCACAAAAACACAAAAATAAATAAACCCACAGCTGGAAATTCCAAAGAAGGGAAACACATAGACACATTATCACCAAATGTTAAAAAAATTAACAATCACTGGCTATTAATATTCTTTAATATCAATGGAGTCAATTCACCTATAAAACGACACAGGCTAACAGAATATATACAAAACACAGGATCCATTCTTCTACTTCATACAAGAAATACACCCCAACTACAAAAAACACTACTTCAGAGTAAAGAATTAGGAAAAGAATTTCCAATCAAATGGAATTAAGAAGCAAGCTGGTATAGCTATCCTAATATGTAACAAAATAGACTTCAAGGTAAAATCAATCAAAAGAAATCTGGAAGGTAATTATATATTCAACTCAGGAAAAAATTCCATCAATCCTAAACATTTATGCCCCAAATACAAGGGCACCCACATATGCAAAAGAAACATTATTAAAGCTTAAATTGCACATCAAAGCCCACACACTAATAGTGGAAGATTTCAATACCCTACTCTGACCAGACAGTAACTCAACAGAAAAATAAGAGATCTAAAAGATGCAATGACTCAAATGGGCTTAATAGATAGATACAGAAGTTTCCACCCAAATACGAGGAAATAAATCATCCTCTCAGCACATCATGGAACCTTCTCTAAAACGGACCACCTACTCAGTCATAAATCAAATATGAATAGATACAAAATATAGGAATAACCCTTGTATCCTATCGAATCACCATGGCCTAAAGTTAAAGTTCAACAACACAAAAATGCAGAAGGCCTACCAATTGGTGGAAACTGATCAACTTTCAACTGAACCACCTCTGAGTCAAGGGAGAAATAAATAAAGACTTCTTACAACTCAATGAAAATGAATCCACAGGATACCTAAACTCGTGGGACACAATGAAAGCAGTGCTAAGAGGAAAGCTCATAGCACAAGGTGCTTATGTATAGAATCTGGAGAAATTTCACACAAGTGACTTAGCAGCATATCTGCAAACTCTAGAACAATTAGAAGCAAACTCACCTAGAAGGAGTCGATGGCAGGAAATAACCAGACTTAGGAATGAAGTCAATACAATTGAAATAAAGAGAACAATACAAAGAATTAATGAAAGAAAGAGCTGGTTCTTTGAAAAATCTACAAGATGGACAAACTCTTATCTAAACTAATCAAAGGACAGAAAGAGTATATTCAAATTAACAAAATCAGAAATGAAAAGGGGGACATAACAACAGACACAGAGGAAAGCTAGAGAATCATTAGGTCATACTTCAAAAATCTGCACTCCACAAAATTGCAAAACTTAAAAGAAATGGATAGTTTTCTGGATAGGTAATCCTTACCAAAATTAAATCAAGCCAGATAAACTTAAATAGAATCATAACCCCTAAGAAAATAGAAGCAGTTATTAAAAGTCTTTTAACTAAAGAAAAGCCCAGGGCCAGATGGTTTCAGAGCAGACTTCTGTTAGAATTTCAAGGAAGCTAATACCAATTAATGAAAACTTTCTGGGGACCAGCCCCAACAAGGTTTTTTCTCAGGGTCCAAAGGCGGCACTTCTTACCTGCGAAGGATTCTACAGGAATCAGACTTAAAGCAATTCCTCTTATTGTATCTTTATTGGCACAACCACAGGACAATGAAGGCATAGGCTTATACAAGGCATTGCAGGGCTTGACTTTCTCAGGGTCCTAGGGAGGGGTGAGTGTTCTCAGTTGCTGGGTGACTGAGTAAGCAATGGAGGGGAGCCTGCAGCTTTTGTTCTGCTGTAGTACCCTCCCTGGGAGGGTAAAGGCTTAATTTGCACAAGAAGCAGGACCTGTCTCCTTTGGTCTTAAGGCTTCAGAATAGATGCTTGTTTTGATACCTGCAACTAGAAGTTGGTAAATTGTCTCTTTCCTTAAATCTTTAAGTTAGGATCCTATGATAATGAATCTAGGTGCAAGTACAGGAAGTTAAAAGGCCTAAGATTAGTTACCTTCAGAAAACTCTCTTATTAATAGGGTGGTTAATTTAGGACATGTTAGTATGTCATCTATCTATAGCTGTCTTTGGATACCTGAGAAAAGTTTCAAATAAGTTACTTTGTCAAGGGCTGACCTCATCCAGATATCACTGGTAAAGATAGCTGCTGGGAAGGTAGTTATTGAGTCTGCTCAGGTCAGAAGAGCAAACACCTTATTTGTGAGGCATAAGACCTTGTCTGTGTGACCATTTTCACACAAATATAGGAAAAGATTGTCCATAGGCCTGTAAATGCATGGGGAAAGTTGTGCCCAACAAATGAACAATCACATTGCTAAAAGTTCCTGAGAACTATATTCCAAGGAAATAACAAATGGGGGAGCTGCAATTACACACAAGAAATCCTCTGTGGAAAACAGTTAACAGATTCAAAGGCAATTAACACCAAAATTCCTTGAATATTTGGCTTTACCTCCATTGGGGCTCTTGACTCTGATAGGTCAGCCTTGTTGGTGCCAACTGAGTTTCTACTTTATATTTCTGTGGCTCCCAGCAACCAATACTTCTCAAATTGTTCTACACATTAGAAACAGAAGGAACATTGCCAAATTCTTTTTATAAGGCTACAATCACTGTGATGCCCAAACCACACAAAGATGCAACAAAGAAAGAGAATTACAGATCAACCTCCCTCATGAACGTTGGTGTCAAAATACACGATAATATACCAGCAAACAGAATCCAAGAGCATATCAAAAAAAGAAATGATTCACCATAGTAAAGTAGGATGAGGAAGGATTGGGAAGCGAGGAGAGAAGGGGAGCAGGACTGGATAAGGAAAAAATAAAAAGGACTGGGTATATCCCTGAGTGGTTAGACACTACTTGTATGCATGAGGTCCTGGGTTTGATTCACAGCTCTGTAACAAACACTTCCCTCCCCTGATTTAAAGTTCTGTCAAAGTAAACAATAAAATAAAGATATTCAACCATGGGAAAGTCACTATCTAACACCCAATAAAAATTACCAGATATTTTTTCAACAGAAAGTATTTATTAACAGAAAAAAGAATAATTACTCCATAAAAACACATACACTGAAGATAATAAAACCAGAAAGCTAAATGTTAAAATAAATATCATAACTTTTTTCAAATATGTAAGTAAATGCAACATAATGAGATAAGGAAAAGATGTTTTTAAAGGAGCAAATAGAGTCTAGAGGAGCAAACATGGTTTCTGAAATTAAAAAAGGACTTAGCAAGGAAGGAATAATGGGATTTTAAATGCTACACGAGTAAGAAAAAACAGAACAATAGAAACTTCTCAAAGGAAATGTCTCCCTGTGCGATCTGCACTTGGTGCTATGTGAGACCTTGCAGCTGCTTCTGGTCCTGCTCTGGTCCTAAGACACTCCTTGCAAACCTGGAGTTCTTACTTTAGTTATACTAGCCATCTTTAAAAGGACTGAGATTTCTGTGGCTTGTCTGCTCTCACAGGCAGCAAGGGTTGGATGACTTTGATAGTTGGAACCTTTCCCAGCCACTTGTATATGTCTGAATAAAGTAAATGGAATGAGCTAACTGGATGGTGGTCTTTTCCAAGAAGGCTGAACCTCTCTGTTCCTTTGGAAAATGAAGGCTTAGCGTCTTGATGAGCATCTCTTTCTACTACAGCACCTACAACTGACATCAAACAATACCATCACAATGTTTTTTACCATTTTCTAGTAGCACCAAGCATATCACATACAGGTTTTGGAACATTCCAGATTAAAACCACACTGAGTCCTCAAATTACCTACATATTAGTATGTTCACATGATACATATTGGTGGAAGGTAAATGCACATGAGTGTGTTTCACCAGTACCCAGGCTTGAGCTAGTGAAAATCTCCTGTTTGATCATGTGCTTTCTTTGCTTGAGTTCTTTAGGTAAAAGGGAACTATAATGTAAGGGGAAGCAGAGACGACAAACATCCACCCCTAACTTAGTAACATAACTGAGGTATAAATCTACATTGTTTCGAATCATAAATTTAGTTTTTTTCTTGCTCTAATAACTATATTGCATTGAATAATAAGTCAGTTTTGCAGCAGTAGAATATCATACACTCTGATTTTCAAGAAATTACTTTGTGACAATAAGCACTGATGAGCTTGCTTCTTACAAAAAAAAAAAAATGACTAAATTTGCAGATAAAAATGCCTGGTTCAAAAATCTGGGTTCAAAATTTGGTTCCAAACCCCATCGTTTTTTACCTGAATCTCTGTGTTCTTACTGCCTCAGACTACACACTGCCCTTTTCATTTCAATACAAGTCAGAAAGCAGAATAACTATCAATTAACTGCAAATCAAAGCAAGTACATTCTATTTCATCAGCCTTGAATAACTGAGCAAGGAGCAATCCAGAGCTAAAGTAATGTGCAATAAAGCCACACATTTGGAGTAAATGTACTGAACTGCCTGTCTGCTTCATAGTAACATAACCCTGTATTTGTAACACCAGACTTGGCCTACCTATAAAGAAGCAGACAACAGCCACTAATAAAAATTAATTTCATAGCTCTGAAGAAAACAGCATATCTTTTCTCATTATTTTCTACTTTACTGCAGCATGTATTAAGGATTCTTATGTTAACAAAGAACAAAGGTATGGGTTACTGCTCTCTTCCTACAAAGAATCAATGCACCAGTCTACTGTTGTATGTGATTTTGCTCCCATTGCTTCTTTCTTAACAGTATTGCATACTCCAAATGCATCACATACTCCTCAACTAACCCCCTTTCCCTAAGGGGCAATATATTGCTTACAATGACAAAAAATTATCTCTTTTAAATTTTTATTGCTTATTGTCTAGATTCAAATAAATGTATTCAAAAAAGTCCACCACTGTCTAGGGAAGTAGCTATCCATACAACACAGGAAATTAATAAAAAATGACTAAAATTTTCAGAACCATGCTTTAGCTACTTAAATTTGCAACTTTAAAGATAATAAAACTTTTGAGGCAGCAATTTTGCTTCTAAGATTTATTCTAAGCAAATGATTATAGGGATGCTCAAATATTCAACATTAGCTTTATCCATGAAAAACAGTTATGTTTTCTTTGTATATAACTATCATTGTCACTAAAGAGCTTGACAAAGAACTAACAATGTCTAAATTTTCCATTTCCAAGGGGTGGGTGTGTAAGACATTTTTCTGTACTGGGACTTTAATTTAATATTTTATATAATCATTATTCAACTACTTAGATAAATAAACACAGTATCTGTGGTTGTCATGGTTTGAATAAAATAGCCTCCACTGGCTCATATATTTGAGAGAACTAGGGAGTGGTAGTACCTGAGAAGGATTAGAAATGTGGCCTTGTAGGAGGAAGTGTCGCTGGAAGTTGACTTCGGGGTTCCAAAGGGTCAAACCAAGCCCAGTGTCTCTTTTTTCTTAGTGCCTTTTAATTCAGGATCTGGCTGTAGAACCATGTCTGCTTCTATACTGCCATGTTCCCTACCATCATGATAATGAACTAAAGCTCTGAAACTGTAAGTCAAACTCAATTAAATGCTTTTTTTTAAATAAGAGTTGCTGTGGTGATGGTTTCTTATTGGAGCAGTAGAGCACTCACCAGACAGTGGATGGGTGCTGAAATCTGGGTAGGAAAAAGCAGTTTTTCTAGACCCCCCCCAATTCATTTGACCATAAATATTGTATCAAATGTGCTCACTTTAATTTGCTTTGCCAACCTCATTGTTCATAAATGTAATTTATAGGTCAGATACCAATAGAACTGAGAACATCAATGTTTAAGGTAAAGTAACTTTAATTGTGTGTACATATTTGTGTGCTTATGCATATATGTTCTTGTGCTCAGGAAGGCTGGAAGTCTTCTTCTGTCATTCTCCAAGTTAGTTCTCTCTGAACCTGAAGATCACTGATTTGGCTACACTGACTTGTCACCCATTCCGAAGGATCTTCTTCTATCTGCCCTACTATGCTATGGCTGCAGGTATATTTCGCCAGGTCTAGACTTTTTTTTATTCTCTTGTGATGGGAGCTTAGACTCTGAACTTGGGTCTCCATGCTTGTATGACCACCACTTTACTAACTGAGCCACACCTCAAATACCATGTAATTTTCTATCTCTTGAGCTATCACAATATTATTAATTTATGGGATAATTTACCATGGGAAGATCTGTGCTAAGGTATATATGTCCGTTATTGGATGATCTTCTATTTTCTCAGAAACACTCATTTTCAAGAAACCAGAAAAGAATATTGTGTGTTCAGGACCTTTACTCTGGACTTTGGTATATTATGGAATCAGAATTTTCTCCACACTGCCTGGAAATGCTACACAATCATAAAGGACTCCGATTTTCCTTTTCTACCTATTTGTCACTTCAAGACACCTAAGCCAGCCTGAGAAGCAGCCTCTGAAGTCATGAGGGAGGACCAACCAACTAGAAGGATGATACTCCACTTTCAATGCAGAGATTTATTATGACCTTTCATCTGATGGACAATATGAAAATTATCTCAGCGCTATTAACTGTCCTGTTTTGATCATGGTTGCTTCTGCCCTGTTTTGTTTTGTTTTTTTGTTTGTTTTTTCCATTTTTTAGTGATACAAGTGACTCTTAAGAACAGAAATATCCCAAATATACCAGGATTCAAGAGACACTCTGCATGATAATTGATTTAATATTAAAAAAGCAAAAAAAAAAAAAAAAAACCCTCCTCACTAAATTTCAGCTTATTCTCTGGTTTTATTTCCAGGTAAATAAGAAACTTAAAAGTTTGGGGAGAATTTATCTTGACCTACCAGAATATTTTATAGTTATTAAATATCAATTTATTACTTAAATTATTGTAAATTTTAAGATATTTCTTTCTTCGTTGTTAAAGAGAGAAAACAAGTGTCCACACACCAAATGAAACTCAACACCCCAAAATATTGTGTGCAAATGTCATAGGAACAATCAGAAGGTGATGAGTGGTTGAATATCTTGGCTAGGCTGCTGACATGACCTATCGTATCTATATACAATTGATGCAATGAATGTTCTGTGTATTTCTACTTAGGCTGTTCTCAGAGTTACAGCAGAAAAAAAATCAACACATTCTTAAGAAAAAAAGATATATACTACCTCATCTGAGGAGTAATTAGATTCGGATAAAATATAATTGCAGGTTATAGATCAGTGAAGGAAATGATAAAATATTTCTCTTTTCAAAGGGAAGAAAATGATTACTGCAAATCAAAATTAGCAATTATATTCTGGCTAACACATAATTTCTTATTTCAGATTACTAAAAAGAATGTTGTAATATTTCTCTTTTCACTAGAAAAAAACGATGATAACTCTAAATTAAAATCGGGAGAACAATTTAAAGTTTGTGAAGGATGAGAAAGCATGAAAACCACTCTGAAGTTATTCCCTAACTAAATGAAAAGTTACCATTCTAGGTGGATAGTTGTGTTATTCTGAATTTTTCCTAGCTCCAACTAAAGCTTCTGAAAGGAATTGTTGGAAAACAAAGTATTTATGACTTAAAATGTAGAATTTCCAGGAAGAATGGACAAGCTGTAGCTCTGATTAAGCCTGTTATATTTTGCCAATCACTTCTTATACATACAGGTAGTGGGATATTTTCCTTATCCTCCTAAGTAGTCTTCATCTCAGACCAATTCATATGCCTTAGTACGTTTTTAGAAGTCTAAGGAATTATAACTAAATTATCACATTTGAATACTTGTCTTTACATAGTAAATTCAATTAAATTAACCATTATTATTCAGTCTATTGAGTCATTTTTGAAATACTAACTAGATTTCCTCAGACAGTTTGTCTAAAGTCTGACCCCACTACTTACTTTTTACTGTACAAGGTAGAGGTGTATGGAAGGACTTTCTGGAAAACACTCTATTTGGCCAGAATAAAGACCAATAACTGATAAGGAAGACCTCATAAAACTAAAATTACTCTGTAGGAATAACCAGATAATTGGGTAAAGAAGAAATCGCCCACAGTAGGAGAGAATTATTGATAGTTAAATATCTAACAGAGGATTAATATTCAGAATATGTAAATAATTTAAAAAAACATAGTCAATAAAACCAACAACCCAACTTAAAAGAATGGACTGTGAATCTGAACAGAGAATTTTAAATAGAGGAAATAAAGATGATTTTAAAAAATATCTCAAAGATATTATCTTTAGCAATTAGGAAAATGATAATTCAAACAACTTTGAACCCAAGTCAGAATGCAAGATGAACAAAACAGTTGATGATCAATGCTGGATGGGATATGAAGGAGGGGAAGCCTCGTTCAGTGTTCAGGATAATTCACACTGATGCATCCCCTCTAGAAAGCAGTATAGGAAAAGAGGATGTGGTACAAATACATGATGGACCACTATTCGTCAGCAAAGAAAAATGAATCATGAAAGTTGCAGGTAAATGGATGAAACTAAAAAGGATCAGATTGAGCGGGGTAACTCAGAAAGACAAATGCACATTGGCATTTTCTCTCTCATCTGTGGTTCCCAGCTCTAAATCTTCAGATATATATCCACAACCAGGAGTAGTCATAGAAACCAGAGAAATAAAAAAGGACCATTGGTAGAGGGCTAGAAAGGGGAATAGCAGAATACAAGTGACATAAGGGCTTTACTTAGATGGGGAGCAATACAGGAGTACAGACAGGGCGGGGAGGAGGGACAGATGTTCATAAACATCTTATATTAACATATATATAAATAGTTGCATATAATATGTATATAAATGTATGTATATACAAATGTATACAGATATCTTCAGTGAAGTTATCTGACTTGGCTGACAGTGGTACCCACAAGAGCTATAGACTCCATAGTAAAAAGCCTAATGTTTAATAAGTATTTTGAAAATTATGACTGAGACATTTTAAATCCTTTTTTCAAATACTAACTTGGAAATTTGATGTGTTCTTTGCAGTTTCGTTGCAACTTCAATGCAGATTCCAGAATAGATTGCACCCTACTTATTGCTTTGTTATAATTATTTGTTAAATATTGAATTACATTACTTATAACTTAGCTTGGTAATACATAAAGGATATATAAGTATAATTCGACAAAATGAAATTTCTCACCATTTGTTGCCAGTCTTAAAACTGGAGATGTAGATAGATGATAGATGGCAGATAGATAGATAGATAGATAGATAGATAGATAGATAGATAGATGATTGTCAGATATCCCCTTTTTGTGATCCATATTTTAAAAAAGTACTCAAAGTGTCATAAGTAAAAATACTGCTTGAAAATATTTAGATTGTTTAAATAAATAAACAACACTTTTAAGAAAAAAACTGTTTAAAAAAAAGACTGGCAATCAATTTTTCATGAACAGCTATAAAGTAGCTGTTTTAGCTTCTGAGGATTACAGTCTCTGTGATAACCGTTCTATAGGCAGTTGCTGTGGGAAAGAAGCCACTGACAGCAGGTAAACAACTGAACACCCAATAACCATAAATCTTTTGTTAAAAATCATTTAATACCTCTAGTCTCCTCCATCTCTCCTGACTGCTCCGTACACCGAAAGCTCCATCTGGTTAGAGCATTATTTCCAACAACTTGGCCAATTGTATCTCCAGATTTAATGGCCTTGCCTTTGTTTTTCAAATCTCAGTTAAAAAGATTAAAACAACTCTTTCTCTTTTCAAAATTAAATCTCTCTAAAGAATATGAAGTTTTGCTTACATTGTTTGAGCATCCCTGTATCACAGTGAAATGAAGCCATTCATTGGTCACTTACGGTAAAGTAGAAAGAACAAAAGGACCATATTTAGCCCCATGAAATGAGAGAATCATAGTTTACAAAATATACCATAACATAAACTTATGAAAAAGAATGAAAGACATTAATTTAGAGTAGAGTCCAGTTCTAGTGATCTCTTTGATGATTCTGAATGTTTTTAACCTCAGAATGAAAGTACCTGCCAATGGTAAGAGTGCTCAGAAGTCTACTGCTCAGCATATGTCTTTTATGTATACAACATTAATGTATTATACAGATATTTATATGATATTACTTATCAATGGTAATATAAGAATTAATTATACAATTGTAATTTAAAATATGCATATTAGTTTATACTGCATAGTGATAAATAACTTGGAAGTCACTTATCAGCAGTGTTTAAATGTAGGATATTGCCACTGCTGACCTAATAACTTCAGGGGAGATTAAAAAATAAAAACAACCAGAACTTTATCACTTGAAAACATTCGGCACAGGTCTGAGATGAGGACAGATACAGACTACAGGTGTTAACGTGAACCAACTGGCAAGCAGGTGACAAATGTACAAATAGGCAGCCCTGGCCCATCTTTGAGCATGTTGTTGATGAGTGATGGGTTTCCAGAAGGCCGGTGAAGCAGCAAGGCACCGGATTTGGATAAGGGAAACTTGAATGTGGACTGTGGCCAGTATAGAAAAAAGACATGAGCCTTACAGTATTTGAGCTACCTACCATTCAGATTCTAAAATGTGTTTGCAGGTGGCACGAAGGATAAACATGCAATTTCAGTGTAAAAAGATCTGAGTGGTGCTGAAGGCCAGGCTAACCACTACCAACTGTTGGCTTAGATAGTGTTCTCTCCCACCCATTTAAGGTCAAGATTTTCCTAGAACATGAGATGAGAATGGGCTTGAAGACTGATCAGGAGTGTAGGAAGGAAAGGCAGAAAAGATCTAGAGGGTCTTGAGAACTGACATTTGTGAAGATTATATGGAATTGTTCGTTTCACTTTTATAATGATTTGATCTCTGTAGTCAATTAAGAGACATTTATATGTCCTTTTAACTCATTATACAAATAATATTTCAGTGTTTCCCATTACCTATTTTCAGGTTGTACCCGAGCACACACTGCAATTGGAAACTACTTTCCAAGTAGCGACCTGAAAGAGTAAATAGAGTTCCCACTTGAAAGCATATCAGAATGCAGATAAAACTGTCATTTTAAAAATTCACCTGAAAACACAGTGGCCTGAACGATAGGATCGTTTTTTCTGTGACGTGACAATCTGCAACAGGGGAGGTGACAGCTCTGGTCTCCATGGCTCTTCAGGTTCCAGATGTCAGGGATGCCCAACAATCATTAATTTCCCATCTTGAAATTTAAGAGAATTCAGCCATTTGTCACCCACTCCCAAGTGGTAGAAACAGGAGTGAGAAAAGCAACGAATGCCAAGCACTTTACTGATGAGCAAATAGCAAGAAAGTATGACATACCTTGTCAGTTACATCTTACAGATGAGAACTCCATCTTTGCTTTGTCCCTAATGGTGACCGCGAAGAGATAGGGGTAGGTTGGAATCCTTCTTAAATAAAGGAAATTGTACAATAAAGCTTAATTATCAATATCATCTACCTGTCACTGGTGCTTTTAACAATCATTTTAATAAAAACTTAGAAGGGGTCAATTACTACTCAAAATATCAAAAATCTAGTTCTAGAGAGAGAGTCTACAGACAGATTTCATGAGGCAAGTAGTAAAGGAAACAGGTCCAAGAAACAAACTGAGTAAAATGTCTAGAGAGTCTTTATGAGGTTTTCAGAGACAAAGCAATACTGCTTATCCAAAAAGATTCAAGAACAGGCTCACTCTTGAGCAAAACCTTTTAAGAGAGTTAACTAGAAAAATATATAAATACATAGGGGTTTTTTTGTTGTTGTTTCGTTTTTTAGTCAGTGCTACAATTTAGTCAGTGCTATAAACATGGCTTAAGCCTGTCCCCAAAATTCATATGCTAAAAGTTTGGTCCTAACTGTGGTAGTATTAAAGGGAAAAAGGGACACCACTTAATTTTCCACAAAAATAAGCTGTATTAAAGAACAAGTCCACCCTTTGCATCTCTCTCAGGCCTCTTGTTTCACTGACCACATGCCTCTGATTACACCCTACTATAATAGCATACAGCACAGGCCCTTGCCAAAGCCCATCCTAGAGCTGAGTAGAAAACAGTACCACATTCCTAAACCTCTAGAACTGTGAGCCAATTAAACCACTTGTCTTCATAAAGTCAAAGAGAACAGACTAAAAGTCATCAAAGTCCACAGAGAGTGCGGATCTGGAGAATGGCACAGTCTTCATAGACTTTTGTCTCTGTCTGCTGCTGATGTATGTGTGTGTGTGTGTGTGTGTGTGTGTGTGTGTGTGTGTGTGTGTGTGTGTGTGTGTGGGTGGGTGTGTGTGTGTGTATTTTAGTTAAGAGAAATGAATAAGGAAATGACTAAAAATTACCCATGAAGAATGTATAAGAACCAGTTTATGAATAACCTTGTAAGGAATTTCTTAATTATAAAGCCTTTGATAAATTTCAGCTAGGATATAATGAGGATGATTAGCACTTCAGGAATTTCATTTTGGCTGAAACCTCTTCTTACAAGGGCTGTAAGGGAAGAAGCCTTCTTCATTTTGATCTAATTCAGCATCTATCAAATATTGTCTTTGTGCCAGATGTATTCTCACTTGCCCTAGAGAAGTGAAAATCAAAGACGGAGGAACTGAGTCTGTTGCCTGGAAACACTTCACATTTTGATAACTTCTCCCTTGAGACATACCTTAGCCTTTAGAAAAATAGAAAAACTAGACACAGGGAGATGATCTTCAATGAAATGATACAAGCTTCTACTGATAACTGGTTCCAGTTTTAGCCCTATTGACATCAAAGTCTTCTGCATTCTCAAAAAAAAAAAAATTTTTTTTTTAAATGAAAAGTTAAACAAGAAATTCAGAAAGTCAAGGCTTCTATATTCCAAACACAAATGAATTGCAAAGGTTAGAAAAATTTACATCAAATCAACAAAAGCATAACTAATCAGGAAGTAGAGTTTTTCATCCACTTGACCAGCCTAGAAGCTCATGGCTGGGTAGCATGGTATTTGTAACAACAGTGTAAATGACAGCATCCAATACCTGGAAATCACTTTGTACAATTGCCTGTGATAAAACTACTTCCTTGGCTTTTCACATTCTTAACAGTCCTCATGGGCAAAAAGAATTTGAATTGAAAATTACTGCAGAACTGTATCTCAATAGACACCCCCAAATGTTCGTTGGTATCTTAAATGTATACGTCTTCTTTTGCTTACTGATTATATCAACCAAGTCATTTTAAATTATTATGCCATTGAAGATGCTGGTGATGGAAGGAGGGAATAAAGTTCTAGAATTACATTCCAGATATTTATGCGATGTGTTTGTGACACCAGATGGCAGTATTTAGTTTTATTCAACTCATATTTGAAGTCCAGCAGCCAAGTACTTAAAGTAGTTTAATATGAATGCATAATCTTGTCTTAAACAGAAGAACCATCAACAGAATGGTCTAATATCGTTCCTTTGTTCCAGCATCATCCATCTGTGCAAGCTGTTCCTTCCTTTGAAACGTACTGAAGATTAAATACGTATAAAACACACACTGGGGCAACAATAGAGAATGGGAATCCAAGTGGCTGTATTTGGCAACAGATGGTTTGAAAATGAATACGATAATCAATAATGATGATGTCTTGACTACATAAGCAGCTGTCCCCCACAGCTCAAGATCCTCTTGCATTGTCTCTTTACTGTGTCCCAACACTGTTATGTCACCTATTGGACACCTTTATCTTTCTTTTCTTTTCTTCCTTCTATCTTCTTTCTTTCTTTCTGGCTTTTCTTTTCACTTTATATCTCCAGATAATAATAAACCTCCCTAACACAAGAGAACAACAGTCATGTTTGGTTGCATGCCTAAGCAAAAATGCTGAAAATTATTTTTGGCAATGAAATTTTTAAATTTTTCATACCATAAATATGCAAATTGACAATAGAAGGAAGATTAAGGAGCATGGAAATATTTGCTCAAGAAATTTTGCCTCAAGAACACTCTGTGTATGGACTTAGATCAAGATGAATTATTTATACAAGCTTTGAGTTTGAATTAAAGTTATTTGATTATTAGAGAATGCTTGATATTCTTCTCTCAACTGATATCTAACTAATTTCTTCATCCAGCTCCAAATCTTCTGACTACTAAAAGACCCCAAAGACCTTTGGTTTTGGGATACCACACCTTGTAAACATTGTTTACATACTTGTTGATCTAAAGAAAAGTTTAATCTTAAAATCTAATTTTATTACATTGTATTAATTTGTGTGTATGTGTGTTTATGCACTTGCCACAGTAAAAGTCATAGGACAACTTGTGGGAGCTGGTTCATCCCACCCACCATCAGGATGGAAGTTGGGTGGTCCATTTTGGTGGTAATTGCATTTACCTACTTTGCCATTATCTGTTGATTAACTGCCATTTCATTAGGTTTTGAAAGGGCACCTCTGATTCTTCATCTGCACTTGGGATCCTTTTCATCTACTGGATTGACACGCCCAGCTGTGATATGAGGGTTCGTGTCCAGTCTTACTACATCTTGTTAGGTCACATTCAGTGGATATCCCTGGGAGGCTGGTTTTTGTTTGGTTTTGGTTTTGTCGTTTTTTAAGAGAAACAGAGAAGGATCTGGGAGAGGAGAGTGGCTGGGGGTTTAGGGGAGTAGAGAGAGGGGATGTAATAGATGAGAAAAGAATAAAAGTTAAAAAAAATCTGCTTTATACATGCTATGTTTTAAAATACAAAATGTGTTTTCCATACACATACGCAATCTCTTCAAACCAGACTCTATAAATGAGTATGTGGCACATATGAAGCTGAGTCAGTCAGGAAAAATTTGAGCTCAAGGCCGTCCTGGCTTTTAAATCAAGTTTGCAGCCAAGCTGAGCTACATGGTAAAGACCCTGTGCCTCTCTTTCTCTCTTTCTCTCTCTCTCTCTCTCTCTTTCTCTCTCTCTCTCTCTCTCTCTCTCTCTCTCTCTCTCTCTCTCTCTCTCTCTCTCTCTCTCTCTCTCACACACACACACACACACACCCCCCCCAAATCTTTGTGAGTGTTTAGGAGCCTGACAGAAAATAATGAAGCAATTCCGATCACCTCCTCTGCCACACCACACCTTCCCTTTCTGTAAATAATCTGGGTAGCTCCTTGGATGCACAATCTTCTTTTCCATTAAACAATGTGCCATCCTGTTTTCATTTTCTTCTCTCAACTCTGCCATGCATGTGTCTCCAGCTTGTAAAGGCAAACACGGAAGTTCTCAGTCTCTCTTTGTGTGTTTAGAGACCCTAGGATGCCATGAGGTAAACAACACATTTCAGAGATTAATAGTCAAAAGCTCTCTCCTTTCCTCACTTGGTAAGGTGTGGTGGGATTCAGATGTCAGCTGATAAGGTCTGAAGATGCTTATCCAGGGTCCTGGGCTCCTGAAAAAAGAGTGACCAACCCCATTCAAAAGGGGCTGCTGGGATCTTGGGGGGACCTTTTTCTGGTGTCCAGAAGAATGGCTCCTTGCTTTGAAATGGTGTTGGGATTTTTTGTTCTCATTCTGTAGACTCTAGTTGTAATGATATTAAAAGAGAAACTTCTTCACAAGTCCCTTTAGCTGTTGATTCCCACATACTCCTATTTTAATATTTTATTTATATCATGTACATATGTAGATGGACATCATGTACATATGTGGAGATCAGAAGGTGACTTGGGGGTTCTCTCCTTCCACTACACAGGTTCTAATGATCAAACTCGGGTTCTTGGGCTTAATGACAAATGTCTTTGCTGGCTGGGTCCTTTCTCCGGCCCCTCCTCTGCTTTTACTATTGAATAGCTACACTTTGGAGAGCACTCCTTTTCTGATATTACTGACCTATGAGTGACCAGAACCACAGAAGAGTGGAGAAACACCAGATTCTCTAGACACACAATTAGTGCCCAATGGCAAGGAATAGCAATGAAACCAAAATCACCGAGATCTATTTCAAGCTAGGGCAATGTCTTGGGCTAGTTTACAGTCTGGTGAATCTTTGGAATGGCCCAGCAGTTAGAAATTCTTGTAAACTACAATGATCCTAGTAAGTCATGTTCAGTGTGATTCCATAGTCATCTCATATGCCCCCTCATACCACCCTAAATCATTACCCCTCCCAGAATACACGAAGCCAGAAGATTTTTAAGTAAGCTTTCTGAAGGTTTATGTATGTCCTAGAGAATAATTAATCATCAAATAATAGTTAATAATAAAAATAAAGAGTAGAATACAGCATGGACTCTCACAGAACTTCAATTCCTAAACGTTTGGGAAAACATCAGCTAGTAGGTTTCAAATATGAGAAGTAGCAAGAAAAATGTCTGTGGGAATAGGAGATCCCTTAAGGTCCAGCCCATTCCTTCCTGTGACAATTTAACCTTCTAGGGTACTGATGTTTGCCATGTAATTGCTCACATACCATCTCATTACGTCTCTGTTGGACTTTAGATAGAAATCTCATTATTTTCATGTCATGGGGAGATTAAGAAAGATGTCTTACTCAACTTGAAATAACCAGCAAATTGTAAGCATGGATCCAAAGTCTTATCTTTTATTCTAAGCCCAGTTTTCCCTTTATACATTTTCATGAAGCATGACATTGTCTTAGAAGAGACAACCCCCAGTGTACTTTTGCAAGATGTCCAGAGTTCTTTAGTCCAGTTCTGTAACCCATGGGTCAAGGGTAACTGCTAGAGCATACCCTTGTCAGGTTTGTGTAGAAGAGGGAGGATAAAGCCTCCTTGGTGATGAGGCAGAAAGCTTTTTATGCTTTTCTTCACAGAGGACATGTTGCTAAGCTCTATGGAATAAAGACAGAAGAAATTAGCTGACTGTTCTCTATGCAGTAATGAGATGGGTGGATTCCCAATGTTAATGGCAGCCTAAATGTGATGGTGCCATTGGCATAGCCAGATACATGGGCATGTCTGTCTGAGCCTTCTCCTCTGAACACAACCACAAAAGAACAAGAGTTTCAGCATAAAAGGCACAGGAGCATGCAGCAAATGCCAGAGGCTTATCAAAGGAATCAGCAGCCTTGGAGACCAGCAAGCCCTCCTTTTATAACCTGTTCTCTGAACCAAGGCCAGCCTTTTACCCAGTTTGCCTTTGGAGTCATGTCTCATGACAAAAGGCAGATGTGTCAGTTCACCATTAATAAACCCAGGATCCAGCACAGACGTTATCAAATTTCTTGCTTTAAAACAGTTCTGGAAGCAGATTGTGTTCCAGACAGATTATAACTTTATTGTTTCTCAGCATTGCAAATTTTGCAGATAGCACCACAATATTAGTCCAACTACCGCAGCAGAGTGAAGATTATTAATTGTCCTTCTCTGCTTTTACTTCGCTCCTCACTTCAGTTTTCTAACTCTCTGGTATAAACACAAATTTTAATCCGCTGGTCAGAAGAGTTACCATTATATCACGGCATTCTTGAGACCTCCTTTAGCAGAGATTCAAATTATTTTTAAAAATTTGCATTTGCAAAGATTGTTTTAAATCAATATTCTTAAACATTTGCAATTAACAAGAAAATATTGTTTTTACTATAAAATATTCCTTCTTCAAATTTAACTTTAACCTAAATTTTGTCTGTTTGTCTGTGTGTGTGTGTGTGTGCATGTGTATGTGTGTGTACGTACATGTGCACACATGTATGTTGTGTATGTTATCATTTCTTAGATACCAGATACATTGGTTCATTTGGGGATGTAGTGGGTTTTTTGTTGTTTTTATTTTTTTGGCATAGGGTCTCTCACAGGTCTGAGATTCATTGATTAAGTTATATCTGCTGGGCAGTAAAATATTACAATCATCCTGTTTCTGCCTACCCAGTGCTAGGACTAGAGTATACACCATCATGTCCAGATTTTTTACATGGGTTCAAGGGATAAAATTCAAGTTCTCATACTTACAAAACAATCACTTTACTCACAGAAGTATCTTCTCTGCTCTTATTTTCAATTCTTTTTGTAGAAGGAGAGGTACTGGTGATTAGTGCATGTATTTCCATGTGTGTATAATATGGTTCATAAAACATTAGATCCCCTAGCGTCTCATAGAAAAAAGGTGTCTTAAATACATGATGTTTATCAGCTTGCATACCATAACTTTCTGAACTCAACACTGTTTTCCAAACCAACTCTGCTTGACCCAAGCTTTTTAGCTCACTAGGGAAATCCATTTCCATTCAAATCTGGCCTTCAACATTTCACCTTAATTCTGCCTTTTCTAAGTCAAAACTTAAATACGCATGATTTTCCACCCCAGTGTCATTTTAGAATCATGAAGGAACATATTTTATGAGCTTCCCTATCTTGGAGGCCTGATGTCTTCTGAGGGCACTACTTCTATCTAGCATCTTGAGAAGCATTTGTCAACACCTTCAAAATGACAGTGATGACTTCATTCCATTGTTTATAAATTAACTCCTGTCCTTCTAGATAATATAGTACCTAGCTTGTACTTTTCTTCATAATTACTATAATTTGTCATCGTCCTAAGTAACAAATGGTGTATTGAGAAGTTGTGAGCCACTTCGATATTATGATATCATCAGCATTTCTTCTATGAATACTGTACATCTACATCGACCTCTGGCTTAGGAAAGGTAAATGCAGAGTATCACTCTATCTAAAAGCGCAACTGGATATTGAAATTATCAAGTGTCCAGAAGATATTTCTTATTTTCTCCCCATTCACACTATTTGGTCTCCTCCCTCACTAGGCCAGCTGTCATTTACTGACTTACAGTACACATCGCCCTTGATGACGATATGGCTCCTTTTCTTGACTGAACTAATGGATGAAGATTTTCAGAGACTTGCTGTCTCACTTAAATTATCCAATGAGAGGCAAAGATCTGTTATATGCAAAAGATGATCACATATAATACTTGTTTACAAACATCTTACAATCAATAGTGGAGATAATAAAGCCATGTATGGACATTGCTACCTACTTCTTCTTCAAATAAATAGCAGTAACTATCATAATTTATCTAAGAACTAATGCAGCCTATCTACTCATCCACCCTGTTTATTTTGAATTCTGTACACCCTGGGAAATACTTCTGAAATGCACACACACACACACACACACACACACACACACACACACACACACACACCCTCCCATTTCAGTCCTCTGCCCATTCCTGGTGGCAATATCCATATTGAAAACAACATGATTAGAATAAAGGTCTGTAAATCAGGATTCTCTCGCCTTATGAAATCATCAGGAAATGCCCTCATGTTTGATTTGTTTAATATAGCAGCCACATAATCATCATGACTAAAAGTCTAAATAAGACAGAAAAATCTAAATGCAGGCTTGGTAGTCAGCGAGTTGCTTAAATTCAATGTGTGTACTTGTTCTCATTTTCTGTCTTGTAACTGACAATATACTCTGACAAGAGTAACTTAGGGGAGGAAGTGTTTATTTTTGTTTACAAGCCTAGGTTATAATATATCACTGGGAGAAGGTACTGGCTGCAGGAACCTAAAGCACCTCATCTTATCACAGTCAAGAGTAGAGAGAAATAAATGTATGAATGAATGCCTGTGTTCAGTGAGCTCTTGCTGTTCCTATGCACTTACTAAGAGGGAATATTGCCACCTCCAATGCATGCATCTTTCCCATTCAGTTAAGTTTAGTCAAGAAAATTCCCCACAAACATACCCCCAATCTAAGCTGATCTGGGCAACCACTGGAAGATGCTGTCCTCCAAGGTAATTCTAGATTGTGTCATGTTGACGATTAAAAGTAGCCTCCACGAAGTTCTGCCGAAATAAGCTGAATGAACTGTTATTTCTTCTCTTTATGCAGTAAGGTTATCAAAGATAGTTTCAAATATGGAAAAAGTAAATAAATAGAAATAATGCTCATCAATATCAGGAGACTTAAGACAGCTCAGTGAGTAAAGCACTTGCCGTATTAAGAGTGAGGACACAGTTCAGATCACTAGTCCTCTCCATGTGACTGTAGCCCCAGTGCTGGATAGATAAAGACAAAAAGATCCCTGACACTTTCTGGCCATCTACTCAAACAGAAATGATCCACTCCAGGTCTAGACAGAGGCCCTGTACAAACATTAAAGGGAGAAACAATTGAGGAGGATGTTGTAGTGGGTTTCTCTGGGTCCGGGGCGCCAGAGATCCGAGACCCACAGACCTGCCGCCCAAGACCGCTTAGCCGCCCACCGTCGCCCGGATCCCCAGAAACGACTCAGACGCTTACATTAACTTCATGCTGTTTGGCCTATGGCTCGGGCACATTGCTAGCTAGCTCTTATATCTTAAATCAACCCATTTCTATTAATCTGTTGGCCACGTGGCCCGTGGCTCACCTGTGCTCCTTACATGTTGCTCCTTGGGCGGCTGGCTCGATCTGTCTCTAACTCCGCCCTGCTTCTCCTACCTAAGCTCTGATTTCTCCTCCTACTTTTTCTATGGTGCCTGCCATGGCTCAAAACAGCTCCTTTATTTAAAGATTGAGATTCACAGCATACATAAACGCATTCCCACATCACTTCCCCCTTTCTCTCTAATCAAAAAGGAAGGTTTCAATTTTAACATAGCAAAATTACATATAACAAAATAGCTATCAAGCAAGAATTACAGTTACAATATCTAGTCTATTTGTATTTAGCAAAATTAAAGAAAATACTCTATCATCTATTTTATCTTTATGAATCTAAAGTTTCATGTCTAATATATCTTTCAAATGACTAAGAAAAACCGTACCTATAACTATCTAATCTTCAACTATGTCAAAGACCACAGAAGGACATATTTACCCAAATAAACCAGAAGTGCAAGCGACTTCTAAAACCTAGAAAGGACAGAGATGACACCTATCTGCCTAGACAGTCACCCAAAGTTCCTTTATAAAGTTGGGGCATCCATCTTCAGCCTACAGGCCCAAAGTCTCTTTTCATTTCAGTGAAACAGGAAATCTGCTCTTCCCATTCTGACACAGTTCATCCGTTGCTTCTCCTTGAGTCCTGAAGAATGTCTGACAGTTTTCCCTGCAAAGCAGGAACCTGAATGACCATCTAGGCTTGTTCTGCCAAAGTTCAGAGGTCATCGTCTTATGGAACATGCATGTCCAGTTTAAACAGCATACTGTCAAGCAGTCAATATAAGAACAGGTCCTTATTCAGTGGCTAACCATTGCCACAAAGAGAGTAGACTCCATATGGAGTTTCTTCGATGCCCATTTTCCTGTTGAAGTAAATTAGTCCTGCCAGGAGCAGACCTGTCTCACTGTCCAGAAAAGTCTAAGCTCTTAAAACATTTTAAATGCCATATTCTGTAGGTCTTAGAAGTATTTGAAGATTACCTACCTAATTGAAATATATCTTTGTATACCTAAAAATCTTAACTAACCTAACTATAAGTTTGATTATCAAAAGTGACTATTAACCTTCATTTTTTAATTATACACTACAATTTTAAAACAGTTACATGAACATGATACCTTAAACAAGAATAGAAAAACACATACAGCATAACAAAATTGACCTTAAATTTGTATCAATAAACCAAAATCTATACCAATGTAAAGCATTTTGAGATTAACAGCTGATTTCCTGATCTAAGTAAATTCAATAATCTAATTTTTAAAAAATCATTTATATACCATATCCCCTTTTTCTTCTTAGAAAGAGATTAACTATGACATTAACCATTTATAATGAAAACAAACATCTAGAAACAATATTTGGGGAATTTGGGCGTTGTTTTCTGTTACTACTTCCTGCTGATTAAGGGGCGTTGAAAGTCTCACGGTTGTTGAGGCTGAAACAGTCTGCAGCTCTGAAGCTGATACGGCCATCTCTTTCCATCAGGTTTTTTCAGGGGGTCTTGGTTGATGAAACCATATTTGCCTGGAAGCAATCCACAGGTTCTCATCTTCTATGGAAACAAAAGCAGAACTCTTCCAAAGCAATAAATCCTTAGACACAAATTTCAAAATCAAAATACCTTTAAAATATATATTCTTGTTTAACTTAGTAGCCTTTGTATTTGCAATCCATTTTCTTTTTGCAGTTAGCTCATTAACAGTTAAAAAATTAAAAGAAAACACAATAACAACCAAAATCCAGATTTTGTGTCTATTTTCCATCTTTACGTGGCTTATTATATTTTTATTACTCTATTTCTCACTTTAAAAACTTTTTCTAACCTCTTTCTTTTCTCTCTGAAGCCTATGTACCTTTTACAAACATTGTAACCCATTTACAGGTTTTTCTTTTTATCTGAATCTGTTTTATTGTGAATCCTTAATCATCTTCTAACCTTAAGAGCTTTTAAAATACATTCTCTAAAAAGAAGCACAGTTTTTGCAAATTAGGCTGAATCACTAAGTTTTTTTAAACGGATCGTAAACAGAGCACACCCAAGAAAATGCTGCTACGAAGAAAATTTGTTTCTTTTTTGTTCAAAATAAACAGAAATCTAAAATCAATCACATGCTACTGTGTCTTCTGTGAGATTCAGGAACCCGCCTGATCGCAGCTTACACTGCCTGCCGCCAGTCCGCCGGCGCCATTTTGAATGTGACCTGTCAGCCACGCTTTTTTTTACAGAGACCTGTTTCGTATACACAACTTGAAAGCTGCCTTTGCTCAGTTTTTGCTAAAACCCTTTTTAAACTTTCTCAGGCAGTATCTAAGTGGATAATCGACCCACGTTAGTTGTGGAGAGATCTCACCGCACATTAAAAGAGATGCTTTATAAACAAAAGAAAGAAATGAAAAAACCCAGAGAGAGGTTGCACAGTGCCTTATTAACTTTAAATTTTCTTAAGGCTGATGAAAAGGGAACATCAGCTGCTGAGAGACATTGGGTAGTAGAGAAATCTTCTGAGTTAAATCAACCCATTTACTTCAAAGATGTGTTGACTTCCGAATGGAAGCCAGGGTATGTGCTTCGATGGGGTAGGGGTTTTGCTCTTGTTTCAACAGGGACAGAAAAGATATGGGTACCGACAAAACTAATAAAAGTCCGCTTCGAAAAGGAGTCTCTTCCTGAACAAGAAAAGTAACTGCTCATGACAAAGAAAAGTAACTTGACATGACAAACGGATGCATGGTAAGGAAAACACACTTAACAAACCTGGGGCAGGGTCTCTCAGTTTTGTCTTTACAGGAAAATAGATACAACTATTTTTACGGCATTGACTAAACATTAAATAATTACTCACCTGCAATAGAAGACAGACTGATGATTAAGGAATGTACAAGATGGACTACGAGACCAACTGATACACATATGCACTACTGGGTAATTTCTCAATTTTTACTGCTTTACATCTTGCACCTACACCTCAAAAAAAAAAAAAAGTGGTCCTGATTTGACTATTAATAAGGCTGGATTTGGATTGGGAACTTGTGGCTTTCTCCCTCTCTAAACCCAAGCATATTGGTAAAGAAATATGAAAAATTCTGTCTCACATCATAAAAGCCACCTGGTGTGAGACAGAAGGCAAAATATTTAGGGACCAATATTATTGTGACTTCATCTTAAACCTTGTTCCTCCCTGTTTCTGTACCTCTCAAACATCTCATTCTGTCTGCTTCCAGTCTCCTAAAGTCATGAAAGATATAAATATGTTTTGAATATCAACAATGCTTAAGTTTTCCACTGTAAATAACATTTCCTCCTATCAGCTATCTACAAAGAATCTGGAACCGAGATGGGGCCTCCACCGGAACAACTCCTGCTAGTAAAACAAAAATAAAAGAAAGAGTATGAGAGAGAGAGAATAAGAGACAGATAGACAGACAGACAGAGACAAAAATAGAAAAATCAAGAACCTGGTGCGCACCAATCAATAATTGCTTTCAAGAAATAGATTATTCAAAAACAGCTGCAAGATAGCTCCTTATGATTATCCTTCAGATCACACTGCTAATTAAGTTTCCAGATGGAGTTAACCACTATCCTAAAAATGGTTATAGATGTATGTGGTCAGTCCATTAAGAACTAACCATTGTTTTAGCTTTTACAGGATCCCAAAGAGATGCCATCACCCTTAAGTCAGCAGGAAGCAACCTTATAAACGACTACGCCCCCTTTCCCAATAAGTTTTATGCTCCAAAGGTTGTGGGTAAAACTGGGTAAAGGACAAAACTATAATATAACATCAGAGATCTTTTTTGAAGAAGAGAGGGGGAATAGATAGGATAGATAAAGGTAGACTGTTCTACCTACCTATACTCCATTCTAGCTGAATGTATGGGCTAAGCTAAAGACAATTTGCACTGTCATAGATATTTGTATATTGATACTAATGCGAAATCATTTTATACATTTAATTGTGATAATTTGTACATTGGTACAAAGTTTAATCTGACATTGTTTTATATAACCAAAGCAACTTGTACTTCGATATAAATCTGAATCTGTAACTATTATGTAAAGCTGAATCTGAAATTGCTATATTTTATGTATGCTTCTACCTTTGTTTAAAATATTTGCACATCATTGTCATGTATACTATGCAATTACTACCTTCATTTAACTATACTAGATATAATGTATGATTGCACTAGTTATGATATATGCACAAGATGTTTTATATACCTCTGGATGATATATATGTATTTACATGTCTAAAATGCTGTGGACACTTTACCTGGTAAAATACCCCTAGTTCGATAGTTCTACTAAGGGTCATTGTTCAGGGATTGTACACCTCTTATATAGGTATTCTAATTTTTAGTACAGGGTTTATTCCTTAAGACGATAAGATCTGCAGTCAACACTATTTAAGGTATCATATCCCAGTCATGTCAGATACAGGTTAGAATATCATAGATAGACAAGAATCTTCAACCGTTTCATAGACCCAGAGAATATGGCATTTAACATTTAAAATTCGGCCACGAGAGACACGACGACTCCTGGTGTCACTGCTCCCTTCACGAGATGGTGTTGAGCATCGAAGATACTCCATTGGAGTTGGTCCTTTTGGCAAAAAAATGGCCGGTTGAGTAAGGAACTGTCCTTACCTTGATTGCTGACAGTATACACATGATGTCAAGCTGGATGAACAAGTTGATAGATGGAGACTGACGAAACCTGCCTAGACAGGATAAGACAGTCCCTTCAAAATTGTTCTGCTTGTAAAAAGATCTGTCAGATACCATAGGCCTATAGCCAATCCGATAGATGCTCTAACGGCGCGCACAAATCCAGAGGTGATTGTCCAGGTAGCTGTGTTGCTGTCCTCTCCCAAATTTTGGAAGTAACTACTTCCATGTACTTCTGTCTTTCAGACAAATTCACCTTCCTTCTCAGGTCTTGAAGAGGTTGAAGAATAGATGTTTAAGGTTATCACCTTAGTATCCCTTAGATAAGAACACTCAGGTGTTAAATTTTCACTTTCCCAGATTAACCCTTTAATATAATCTATACACCCTACTATCTACCAATATTCTAGAACTATTAGATGTACCTTATATAAGTTAGGCTTTGATTAGCAATTGTACTTTGACCTCTCCTAGATACTACCTCATAATAATTCCTACTGTACATAGTCTTAGTTTAGAACCTTGTTAGTTAGAAAAAAGGGGGAGATGTTGTGGGATTCAGGTGTCAGCTGATAAGGTCAAAAGACACTTATACAGGGCACCGGGCCCCCTGAAAGGGGCAGGGAAAAGCCCATTGAAAAGGGGCTGCGGAAACACGAGACTCTCTCTTCCTGGTTCCTGGATGATTGGGGTAGCATCGGCGACTGTCCTCACCGTTCCAGACTCCAGTCCTTCTTCAGGTGCTACTGTAATCTGTTAACTGTACCGTGAGTTCTGATTTATATTTTAATAAATATTTATCTGGTACTGGTGCCTTCTAAGTAAACTCCGCCTACAGGAGGACATCCAGTGTAACATCTGTTTTATATATGTACACACACACACACACACACACACACACACACACACACACACACACACACACACCATAATCCCCTTTCACCTATATAAACCATGCTCATTTTTCAACAGATTGAAAGAGTTCCTCTTTTTATGGGGAAAAGTGTATTAGAGCATCATTAACACATCAGAACAGCAGACATTTCTCACTGTGTTCAATGATAGACGGAGGGAGGAAAGCCCAGGGGTGGGGCACCTGATTTCCTCTGATAGATAGTAGATTATGGACAGGATCTACTATCTTATAGGAAAACAGGACTCTGGTTCAGTGTGATTCATTTTAGGGTTCATCGGCGTGGTTTTGCTTTGTTTTGGTTTTCTTTCATGATTTTCTATGGAGAGCCCATCATAGAGAACACTAATAAAATCAGATTAATGAGATGAGGTTTAATTGAAAACACAATAGACCCCATGAAAGATAAGAGAGCAAGAAATGAGGCAATAACAGGAGGAGGCCAGGGGAAGATTAGCAAACTTAAATCTGTGGTGCATAGTTCTTTTTTAACAAAGTGTTTATAGAATTGTCAGTCCTTTGTTGTTCAGCTAGCTATTGGTTTTGAGAGTTGCTACAAGATTATATAAGTATGAGAGAGCTATGGATGTGATTCTGTTAGAGAAAGGAAACATAAGACAATAACCTATAAAACTATAACATAAATGATTCATTAACTTATCTGGGAAAACAGTGTGAACAGCCAAGGCGGGGTGTGTGTGTATCGCTACTGGGATCCAACACCTGAGGCTGCCCTGTGGCCTCAACTTGTACATGTGTATCTGTATACACTCATCCTCATACACATGTACACCTGCACATACAGGAATATGTAAGCACATATATACACACGAAAAAGATCCTGCATATTACCTATCAAAGTATAGAAAATGGTGTACAAATGTCAGCTAGAGAGCAGGATAAATTATCAAGCATAACTTGAAAGTGAGATCTACTCTCCTTCACAGTGAAATTGTCTCGAGAAGGACAAAAATGGGGCAGGAAGGAACAGTACCCCCCACCAAAAACATCATAACTCCATTACATGTACAGATTTGGCATTTAAATACTATATTTAACTCATTCTATTCTTTATAAATAAAAAGATATGGGACAACTTGTAGTCTTTGCAAGATTCACCTTTTAAATCTGTAAAACATGGTAATAGTATCATCTAATAAGAAAAAAAAATAATTTTCGACAGGGACTGCTCCATAAATGACAGCATTGGGCACTGGAATAATTTATTAACTATTTATCTATCCTGCAAAGTGTGAGCCTGATGTATATTTAGTATGTTTAGGATTTTACTTCTTTCTGAGCAGTGTACATAGAAATTCCAAGCAAATGGTAAAGAAAAATCAATATCGCATGTGCTGGGCATGCAACAGCTTTACAGGCAAAAGGCTGGGATGTGCTCACCAGCTTACCACTGGGCTGCTCAAGACAAGTGAGGACCAAATATTGAAACTAATAAATAACACCAGAAACAGTAATAACCATGTGAGCTTCATTCTTGTCTTTGGCCTCTTTTATATTTTTATGTTGTTGTTATTGCTATCACAGATATTAGGAAGGAAAAAAAACCTATAGACCTGCTGGTGGACAGAAGTACAGCAGTCATGTATACATTTTATAATGAATGAATAAATATGAATATGATTAGTTGGATCCAGATTGGGATTTTTTTAAATAATTTGTACAAACTGAAAGGTAAATCAGGTATCTGTATCTGTTCATTGTTTCAGAGGATGCTACAGAGTTGTTGTTACACACCAGGCGCTGAGAATACAAATGAATATTCAGAACAGTTTTTGTCTTGCTCATCGCAAAGTTCTGACAGGAAAATATATAAATAAAAAAATACCTAAAGTTATAGACCTATTGAAATTGCACAGAGCCCCATCAGTACATAGAGATTGAAAACCTCAGCATTGGCTTGATAGCGAAAGTGTTCTTGGGAGCTGGTGTAAAAGAAGATAGGACATTCACAGCAAAAGAAAGAGTATTAGCCTCCATCCTAAGTCAACACATAACACCACGGCTTGACACCCTGACTGAACTATCCAATGCTCTAAAATCTTTACTTAGCACTTAGAGCCATGCACCGCTTTCTTAAGAACTATCACTCACAGCTCAGTTTTCTTACTTACCTTCAAGCTGTGTTTGATCATGTTTCTAGGAATATGCCTTTACTGTACTATATGAGTTAATAAAAGGCCATTGTCTGATAGGGTAATTATCATTATCAGGCCTGGAAGAAATCTTCAGAAATATTTCATTGTGATATACTGTATTCAGACATCCTTAATATTTTATTTGGATAATGGGAAGCAATTATTATTGCTGCATCTAGAGGTGTCAGAAAACTCACGAGATTGAATAAGCCCTTTTACAGTGATGATGACATTTGACTGGGGACTATGATGAAGTTGGCTAGTAAGTAAGGAGATGTACTGACATTCTTACAAAATTCCAATTAAGACACAGCATCATATGTTTAGGTCTGTATTACAAAACTATGGTTTAAAAAAGCCATAAGAGTGGCAGTATTTAGTAATTTCCCTATTACTAAGAATTTGCAAAAGACTCCTTGACCTTAACAAAAGGACTCACATTTCTGAAAGAACTTGATGAACAGCATTAATAGCAGACAGCATAGCTTGTTCCATACATTAGGGCTCTTTTTCTTCTCCTATTTTATTTTCTATAAACTACCTACATCAGATGTATGTCCTCAACTATCATATATTCTAATTTTATTCTTTTAGTTACTTGTGTAGGTAAGTGAAATCATAAAATCAAACACAAAAAGACATGTCTTAAATTGTTCTTTACTATACTCAGAATACACACTTACTTCATAAAATTAACATTTACTAAAAGTCCTAAATGCTTGATGTTGACTGCTTTATCTAATGATTCAGGGATAGACACAGTCATGACTTGCTACATGTCAAAGGACTATGATGTGGAAATGCCTTTCTGTATGCTGTGAATATCAATCTTTAAATAAAGGAGCTGTTTTGGGCCATGACAGGCACCATAGAAGGAGTAGGAGGAGAAATCAGAGCATAGGTAGAAGAAGCAGGGCAGAGTCAGACAGATCAAGCAAGCCACCCAAGGAGCAACATGTAAGGAACACAGGTGAGCCATGGGCCATGTGGCAGACAGATTAATAGAAATGGGTTGATTTAAGATGTAAGAGCTAGCTAACAATGTGCCTAAGCCATAGGCCAAACAACATAAAGTTAATATAAGCATCTGAGTCATTTCTGGGGGCCTGAGTGGTGGCGGCGGGCGGCTAAGTGGTCTGGCGCACAGGTCTGTGGGTCTGGGCCTCTGGCTGCCCAGAACCAAGAAACCCCATTACAACAGGACTACATTTGGAGTAAAACAAAATTAAGCCCTAAGGTATAAGTGTCTCTAACAGAAAATCTCTTGTTCAGCAGGAGAAACAGAATCATGTAATAAAGGGTTGCTAAAAGCCCAAGGCTATAGACCAAAAGCCTTGTGCTCTTGCTTAGCCCCTTAACCCACTTAACAATCCACAGCCTTTTAGCTTGTGCATGTGATGATGGGTGTGTGCAGTTGATTTTATCAAGTAGTTTCCACTAAGATTTCTTGTCTAAAGATTTAGACATAATGTTGTTGAAACAAAAATAATGGATAAGATTACTTAGAATGGAGAAGAAAATATAGGATTTATTATAGTGGAGAGAAAGTAGAAAAACTCATTAATTTTGTCGGTACTGTAAGTGTGTAAATTTAAGTCATCATATATTTCATGTGGCTGCCAATCAAATGGCTACTTTAACAACCTACAGTAAGAACAAAGACTAGAGGCTTCCAAAATTCTTCTATTGGTATTTCCCTAATAATTAGGACTCTGGTTCTGGTGCCAGTTGCCATATACAAGAAGTTTTCTAATGCTGAGAATTGAGATCAATAATCTATCCATGAAGCATAGAACTAAAGAGCATGGGATTCAAGTTTTCTCTCATATATATCATAAAAAATATTGTCGAGGTCCACAAAGATTCCATCTTGTGGCTTGTTTCCATTTTGACTCAAGATTACAGAATCTGAGCTTGTGTCCCCCCCCCCCCCCCAGGCTAGATAATAGGATCCTTTCGACAAGGGTGTGGTTACTAGGTGTCTTATGTTTGAGAATTTAAGAAAGGTTTACACCTGTCTGTACTTACCCCTCTCCTTTGCTTGGTTTAAAACCCCCCGGGGGGGGGGGGAATCAGGGCAGCTGAGTATTCATTCAGTGCACTCCTGACTCTAAGTATTCTGTCTTCACCTAATTCTTTCTGTCTCTGAAATTTCCAGTCCACATTCCACTCTCTAGGATTGTACTAACATTGAAACAGGCACCACCAAAAAATATAAATTTTCCTTTGCTGTTTAAAGCAAGCATTGTTCAACTCTGGAATGGTTTACCTAGAAATATATGTACTGTTCTTCTTTGTAGATCATTAATAAGAAGACACATTTCTTCCTTGAAATGGTTTTGTAATCACCAACATAAAAGCAAGGCAATGAAAGTAAAGGACCTCAGCACAGCAATTTATTTTTATATAATTGTTTGAGCATAAGAAAAATCATATAATGAGAGTATTAGCTTTGTTGTCCTGGAAATAATGATGTTCCTACCTTCAACTCCAGGCCTGTTTTTAAGGCTCAAACTAGTGTCTCAAGTTCTCTGTCGTATTATAAATGTTCCCCCAAATCCTCTCACTTCCCCTGCTGCCTTAAAATTACTTCTCTTTTGCATGTCTCTGTCACAAGTGACCCCTGAAGAGACAGACACAGATAGGAAATTAGGAAACTGCTTTTCTGGACCACTGAATAGTTTGTCTATAGAAACAATTACTTCCAGTTCAATCTTCCTCAACATTGACATATCATAGCTATGGGGTTCAGAGATGAATCTGTATCTGCCAACTTCAAGGGCCTTTGAAAAGATGAATGCTTCCTCTGCTAGAGGAAGATTGGAAAATTACCACCTAAGTATTCTATCTTAGAGAAAATATCCATCTTATCAAACTCTAGTAGAAGTAAAATACCCACCTTTGCTTGCACAGAGTGAACATATCAGGAAAAAGTCTAACACCAGGTTGGAATCCAATGAAGCCTGAGAGTATTATCGCCACTTTCATCCAGTTTCCAATTACTGACCCAGTACTTGAGCACAAGATAGATGGATTTATTGCAGCTGAGATTAAATGAAGTTGTGTTTCAAGAGTTAATTCAGTTCAACTCAACAAAATAGGTCACAACATCTATTAAAAGAAATCTAGCAGTGTTGAGTAAGATGAATCACTGCCCTTCAGAAATCCCAGTCATGTTGAGAAAGATGCACATACACTAGCAGAGGTCACATTTTGATATGTTCATTCAAGGAAGTTGCAAACACATGGAGAATGTAAAAGGAGACACTGATTCAAAGCATGCGAAGTCTTTAAATGTTGACGTTTAAATATGTAGTACAAATATGAGGAGAGAATGATGTCCTGAATGAACGTGTATTGTTGATACTGAATGGACATGGTCATGCCAAGGACTCCATGGGGATGGTGAAGCCTTCCCTTGGTTCTTGTGGAAATGTGGACCGTGTGTCCTGAAAGTATTGACTATAGTTTTTTTCCTTCTTCTGTCACCTGAAACTGCTCCCCTATAAAGACCTCCTACCAAGACTAGATAAACCTCCTGTTTTGGTCAGCTATATATAATCAAACTGCTTCCTTAATTCATGTGTGTAAAATACACAGGTTGAGTTTCTGGGCTGCTGCTGGTGTGTCTCCATCTGAGTGTACGGCCCGGCCCATCTGATCCCAGCAGTTCTGCCAATGTACCTGTGTCTACCTGTCCTTCCTTCATCCCCTCATTGTCCTAGTTAAATCAGTCTCTAAAGCCACGCAAATGGTAGTATACAATTTACTTTTTTTCTGTAATATCAATAACTCATCATGGTAAAGAAAAACACAAAATGCTGCAAATTGAAAAGAAGATCAATTTTATTATCCATACTAACATTTTTATCCACACATATGTTAACATGATAATGCTTCAAAACTAATTTAATCAATAATGGGTATTCCCGGTTAATTCTAACTTTTCCCCTATGTGGCATGCAGTGAACATTTTTCTCTGACTTTAGAATTCATATTCAGTAGGTTTAGCTCATAAACTTCACATTTTTTTTATTTCTAATCTGGTATGTGATTACTTATAGCTTAATTCTGAGACCATGTTCTTAGTTGGAGGAAATATTTAAATCTATAAAGCATTGTCTTTCTAAGTCTAAAGTTTCACCATGAAAGCTATCAAATATCAACTGAGAAAATTAATTTTACATACTATTTATCATATCACTAAAAATAAATTTTAATCAATGCCTTACCTTCAGGATATTTAGGTTATTTTCCCATTACATATAGCTCCGTGACGAGCAGCCTTATGAGTATGTATATAGATTTTTGCATAATTATATTGTTAACAAAACTTTTTAGAATTATAATTACTGAATAAGAATATATGCAAAGTTACAATATGTTTTTTAAAATACTGCCAAGTTATAGCACAGAATGTTTATACTAATTTAAATATCTTGAAAAAATGTGCAAATGCTATAATTTTCTGGCTGCATTCTTGCTCACCAACACAGCTTAGCAAATCATCAGTTTCATACGTGTTTTAGTACTTTGCAACTGGAAGCAACTGCAGTCTAGCATCCCAAGAAGTAACTGTGAAGATGCCATTAAGGAGCACACGATGATCTACTACATATCATTATCAACGTTACCCCAGAAGTTAACTACTCTTGGTAGAATATCTTTGAACCTGTCATTATGAATTTACCTGTTCAATTGTCTCAGTGTCTGCTTAGATTTAATTTATGTTTTGAGGCCATATTGTGCATTATGAAAGGAAAAAGATGTATCTACTTGATAAGTAGGCTGGCTGCTCCTTGTATTGTGAAATGCCAGTAATGCTACTGTCTTTGTTAATTCCTTCATTTTAAATACCATTTTCCATATTGAACGACCACTTTGTACCTGCATCACAAAGCTCAATGTTTTTAAAGGCTCATCTGTCACACATTAAGCAACTGAATTTATATTAACTCTTAAGGCATATTTCCATTTTCATCTTGTTACTTTGCTTTTGTGATTCTTGGTTTATTTTTATTATTGTTTTGGATTTGTTCATTTCCTTTCTTAGGAGGAGACTGGTAGTCAGGTCCAGAGTTATGCACAGGCTGGGCAAGCACTCTATCACCAAACTGTATCCCCATTTGTTGGATTTCTGAAATAGGCCTTCACCATACAGCTCATACTGACCTTGAGTTCGTGACATCCCAATTCTTCAGCCCAAGCCTCCTCAAGTGCTGGTATCATAGGCATCCGCTAGCTTAGATATTTTATTCCTCAATCCTATGCCTGTGGCTGATTTAATAAAGTATTCTGCATTCTTTATTTTAGTATTTAGTCTTAGGTCTGAAGTTATAACATGCAATTAACTGTAAACTGTTCTACCCAACCCTCATGATTCTACACCCTGATTTACATTTAGACAAGGATGTGGGTACACTTATCTCCACCTCCGATGTTACTGTTCCACTTATTAACCCGAAAATTACAAAGAGAGATCTAGACTCATACTTCAGTGGCACAAAAATTAAATTCATCAGTTGACTTTGTCAGTGTCTCTGTTTGCTATTGTTCTAGTACCTTGTGCTTTCTGCTCAGTTTCTACTTTGCGAACTTAACCTTGGTGTCTTTGGATTAGAAACTCTTTCAGGCTGACACTGTCAGAAATCTCACCCATTTGCTTCATTCTTGATTTATAGCTTATCTAGATATCAAAAAGGAACCGAAGATATTTTTCTATATACTCAGAATACAACCTGTTCTGTTCTGCAGACCTGTGGTTCTACTGCACTCCCCTCTCTATCAGAGGTAACTATCTAGTAGCTTCAAAACCCCTTGTTATTTTGATATTTTGCTGTTTGATTATCATTTTTTAGATCTTTATTGTTGTTTGTTTTATTTGATTCTTATAATTCCTTTGATTTTATGACATTATTTTGTTCAGTTTGGGGAACATCTTAGGAGCCATCTCACCAAATCGTGTGTCCTTGCCATCCCTTGAGCTCTGTGTATTATCAATACCAATTCTCTTAGTTGCCTTTCATTTTGAACATGTATTGCATGACCTGAAACCGAGTAAAATAAAAGTAATATCCAGAATATTAGAGATGTTAATGCCACATAACATGTTCCAAAGAAACCTGAAGGAATGGAGTGGAGTTGTCCTAAAAGCAAGGTCACATGTATGGAACCCTTCTTAAGATCCAGAGTGTAGACAGGTAGGTGCAGGATTTAGTATTCACAAGGTAGGTATTTGTCTTGTTTTCAGTCTAATCTTTCTTGACTCTACCCCCCATACCTTCATTTTGGAATGAAAATGTTTATTTTGTGCCATTCTATGTTGGAAGTATCTAAATTTTAAAGTTATTAGTACTTTAGAAGCACTCAGTTGGCCGTTTGCCATGAGTCTCAGAAAATACACTGCACCATAGGAACTGTAAGACTTGAGACTCAGAAGAGACTTTGGACTGTAAAAATGGTAAGATTTGGGAAACTTTTTAAGTCAGACAGGTTGTAAACTGAATTATTTGATGCCTACAAGGCTGTAAACACCAGGGATAGGCTGCAATAGTTTGGGTATAAAATGTTCTCCAAAGACTCATGTATTTGACACTTAGTCTACAGCTAGAGGCACGGTTTGGAGAGGTTAAAGAATGTTTGGCGTGGGGGCGGGGAGGAAAGAGGTGAGTGGCTATTGCCCACCCCCCATACCAGCCCAAGTCTCTCTGCTTCCTGATTTATGGAAATGTGAACAAGCAGCTGAAAGCCACACCCATTGCCATATCCTCTCTGCCAGAATAGACTGTATCCTCTAAACTGCAAACCACAATAAATTCTTTCTTCTTAAAGTTGCCTTTGTCAGATACTTTATAACAGGAGAAAGAAAACTAATATATTGACATCTCTTCAAAGTGGAAACAATCTGAGTTTCATTTCTGTTGTATTAAGAAAACATCTGTCCAAACCAACCTAAGACAATACAGAGAAGTATACTTCAGCGAATAATTCCAGATTATTGTTCATCATTATGAGAAACCAAGACAAGAACTTCACACAACTAATTACATTATATTCCCAGTAAAGAGCATAGATAACTGAATGTATATGTACTTCTTTGCTTGCTTACCTGTGCTCAGCTCCATTTTTCCATTCATAGGTTTTTGTATCCCTAGACTAGACTATGGTGCCACCCATACTGGGGTGGATCTTTTCATATCAATCAGCTCTGACTGTTTGATACTTCCATTCCTTGGCAAATAGTGGATCTTCAACCAGACATTTCATCTTGCATTCCAACAGCCACCTGGCCTACTTGTACAGTCCACACATTTTGATCTAGGTAGGGCAAAAATACAGAGATCATCCCAGATTCACTGAGTCATCTTTTCTATATTGAGTGCAATTTGGGAATAGAAGTGATTCCAGAACCCAAAACTAAGACACTGGAGCTAATGATAAAGTCACAAGAGAGTACTTCCTCTCAGTTTAGACATGAGACCAGCTAGAGTCTCACCTCATACATGCTGGGATTATTGGCATCACAATTAGGCAGCCCTGTAGCATAAAATCAACATAGGAGCAATAGGGCAGGATCTTAGAATAAGTAAAAGCATGAAAAGATCTGGATCCTCTCCTTGGCAACTCTGAACATATTCAGAATATAATGTCTATGATCTCCTTGTCTACCTTGAGGATGATTGAGTTCATGGGCTTTTTAATCCTTTTTGTCTACCACGGGGTACCAGAGGAGTATGTTTAAGAGTATAAGGTTTAACTATGTCCAGAGGCATCAGGTGATGCAGGATGTATCTCTGTATGCTGTGAATATCATTGGTTAATAAAGGGACTGTTTTGGCTTAAGGCAAGGCATCTTAGAAGCAGGCAGGAAATCAGAGCATAGATAAAGGAGAAGGAGAGTCAGGAGAGACACTGCAAGCTGTTTCCAGGAGAACAACATGTAAGGAACACAGGTAAGCTAAGGGCTACATGGCAAGACAGATTAATGGAAATGGGATGAATTAATATGAAAGAGCTAGCTAGCAATATGCCTGAGCCATAGGCCAAACAGCATGTAGTTAATATAAGGCTTTGTGTGATTATTTGGGGCTAAGTGGCAGCAGGGCTAAGAGTGGGTCCCAACCTCAAGGAAACGGCAGGCCAGAAACTCTTCCTACAATCAGGTCTTAATCAAACATCTCTTTGAGAATCTCTTTCTTTCCTGGACCATCTAGGGGTTGACTCCATATTCTTAACTAAAATTCACACCACTATATCATAGAAGCATGCAAGCTAAGCCTCTTGAGCAAAAAAATATCATTTGTCTTCTTGGAATTTCTTTCCTGTTCAATCAACTACTCAGTTTATTCTGATATTCGCAGAGTTGCTAGATGTTACACAGTTATTGGGAAACCAAAGGTCATGTCACCCCAGAAAGCCTTTTTGAAATTCCTGTGGAAGGTATTATCTTCCACTGACTACTGTATATCAGTTCACCACTTTGCCACTAGACCAACATAGGAATCAGACTCCAGTCAGTTTTCTGTAGCTACTTCATATAGAACTAGACCCTAACCAATAGCTGCAGAAGGTACCATTTTTCTTGGGAAGAAAGCTACCTTACATGTGCACAGATCCTGGTTGGACATTTGATGACTTAGTTTGATCAATTTTCTGTTCTACTGATCTCTACTTTTCAGGACTCATGAGATTAGATTGAACCCATGTAGATAATCTAGGATAATCTCTATACTTGAATTTCCAGAATATTAATTGCTTCTGTAAATTACTTTCACATCAGTACAGTGATTCGTACTTGATTGAGAGACTGTAAAGTGTATTCAGAATCATCTTAGAATCTTGCTTACCAAGTAATTGACAACTGGAGGGATGTAACAGACAAAACAGGAAGGGAATTTCATGGCAGAATGGGATGTAAGGACTTTTATCTTCTAAGGTATAGAGAGATCAAGAAACAAGGGGAGGCTAAAATTTATAGCAGAAAACCTTAACTTATAAACTACAAGACTCCATATGTTTTAAATGAATAGAAGAATATCAATACTCAGAAGTAAGCAAAAGAAGATAGAAACCTAAAGTATTTTGCATAACACATGAAGATAAGGTATCAGGTCTTTTGATGCAAGCGCATACCACAAGAAGTTAAACTCTAAAGAGAAATATCTCATGTCTTCTTTCTTTCAGATTAAACTTCAGTAGCTCCAAATGAATTTCCTGTGTGGTTCAGGTAAGCAACCAGGGAAAATTGGTGAGTATTGTGCCTGGGTATACAGCAGAAAGGCAAGCGGATGAGCTGAGTGAAGAGGTGTGATGCAAGAGATGCAAAGTGATAAAGCCAGAAACAGCTGAAAAATTATGAGAATGTCACCCCTCAGAAATCTGAGTTATTTAATGAGAACCTAGAGGTTTCCACAGGGAAGTCAAGGGAGCTTGAGCCAATTTTGCACTTCAGAGGAAATAATAAACTTCCCTGAAACCCAAGTTACAGTTTGAGATAGTTCTCAGTCTTAACAGAATGTTAAAGTCACCACAGGAGCTATTAATAATAGTAAAAAAAAAAAAAAAAAAAACTCCCAATACTTGAGCTATATTCCAGAGCAATTAAAACAGACCCTCTAGGGGTGGGTCTCAGACATCATTAGTATTTAAAGCTTTCTCTGACAATTCTTATGTACCGCCTGGGTTTAGGATACAGGAGAATTTTAAAAGAATGCTCACTTCTGAATAATGGCCACTGGGGGAAAAAGCAAATGTCAGGATCTCAAAGAGCTGAGTTGAGAAGGAAAGACAGTAAGTCAAAGACATTGACTGGGGCAAGATGATTTGATTCTGCAGTGAATTTGAGTGCATGAGAATATAAAAGAAAGCTTCCGATTTGACCAATACCAGGGCAGCAGTTTGCTCTATGAAGTGCACTAGTAAAATGGTAGAGACAAGATCTAAATACAGAGCTCAGAAGAGCAAATGGAGGGGGAAGCAGAGAGAAGGAACCTTTCAAGGCACTAAAAGGGCAAAGAGGTACACAACAGAGACTCGGGAGACTCTATCACTCTCAGTTCTCTGAGGGAGAAGGCAACTTTAAGACAGGATCACAGCTAGCACAGGCTGTTTTCAAACTTACCTAGGAAGCAATGAATGCTTTGAATTCCTGGTCCTCTTGCCTCTACTTCCAGAAATCTCAAGGGTATGTCTTTATGCAAACTTTCCATACATTTTTATAGTGTTAGATGACCACAAAAAAAAAAAAAAACCAAAAAACAAACAAACAAAAAAAAATGTCTCTTAAGGAGATTGTGCTGATGTTTCTAGTCTGAAGATTTTACTTTGAATAATGCTTCATGGATGTGTCAAGAAGCTATTGAATATTTTCTTCCTGACCATTGACTGTCAGAAAATTATTGAAATGAATGATGAATAAAAGCTTTGTACTTTCTATGAGAAGAATTTGGTCAAAGAAGTAGCTGCTGATGCTCTGGGTGAAGAATGGAAGGGTGATGTGGCTTTACTCAGGGGTAGAAATGACAAGTTTTTCCATGAAGCAAGGTGTTTTTAATTATGGCAGAGTACACTTGCTACTGAGTTATAGACCAAGAAGAAATGAAGATAGGAGACCCAAAATTGCTTACAAAGAAGTTGTTGGTGCCAACCTGAAGGTTCTCAGCTGAGTTATGAGAGAGAGAAAAATAGAGAGAGAGAGAGAGAGACTCTTGGACTGAAAGATACAGTGTGCCTCAGCAATTGGGGCCAGAAAGACAGAAGAAATTTTAAAGATTTTCAGTCTCTCTATATGCCTGCCAATACGTTATTCTAATGTTCTTAAACAAAGAAGGCAAGAAGAAGCCCAGGACCAAAGTGTTCAAAATTCAATGTCCTCTTCTTCCACCTGTCCTACAACACATAGGTCAATGTATTGCCCTGAAAAAACCAAAAAACAAGGAGGCAGCTGTAGAAGACATTAACATTTTGACCAATAGAATGCAGGACACCAAGGACATCATCAATAGACCTAGGCTCTTCTCACTGAGAGCTTCTGAGTCTAGTCAAAAATTTATTATTTATTAATTTTATTACTTTGGGAGTAATAAATAAATGATCAGGCTTAGACTCTCTAAAAGAGAAAAGCAAAACATATTCCAGCTAGATATGTTGGTACATACCTCAGTTGTAGCACTCTGGAAGCTGAAAAAGGAAAATTACAAGTTCAAGGGAAGAGAATAAACAAAATCCAAGAAGGAAAATAATGTTTTCAGTCACTCCCCACAAATCCTATATCTGAAGCCTCTGCCACTGAGCGCAGAATTTGACATTTCTGCTTACACATCTCAGAAATTGCAAATTCAACATGTCTAGGCTTGAAGTTGCTATGTTCCCACAGAAAATGTTCTCTTCTGTTTTCCCCATCTCTCTAAGAGATGCCACAAGTTAACAGCACTTTGGAAGCATCTGTGACTCCTTCCCCATCTGGCCACCTCTAATCTTTTTCAATAAACATTCGCTAAGTGCTACTATCTGGGGGCTGGATTCAAATGGAAAGACGCAGAATGTGCCCAACAAGAATTCTCACAAAATGATAATGCAATATGAAGCAAACACATGGCTGTTATAGAATAGGCATTTTTCTGTGGGATAATGCTTTAGTATACTGTAAAAAAAAAGTCACTTGTATTGGTTTAATAAAACGCTGATTAGCCAGTAGCCATGCAGGAAGTATATGTGGGGCAACCAGACTAGGAGAATTCTGAGGAGAGAAAAGACAGAGAAGCAGTCACCAGTCAGATGCACAGGAAGCAAGATGAGAATTTTAGACTGGAAAAGTGTACCAAGCCATATGGCTAAACATAAATAAGAATTGTGGGTTAATGGGTTAATTTAAGTATAAGAACTAGTTAGTAATAAGCTTGAGCTACTGGCTGAGCATTTATAAGTAATATTAAGCCTCTGAGTGAATTATTTGGGAGTTAGCTGCTGGGTATTTGGGAGTTGTTGGCAGGATAGAAACCTCCAACTACAGCACATATATGATGTTGAGGTCTGTATTAAGTAGTTTAAGAATGGACCTTCAAATACAATGCATTGGGACTTGGCAATGGTACTAATCCAACTACAATTTTTTCTATTTTAATCAGCATATCATGTGTTATATACCATAATGAATTTTTTGACACAGCTCATTTTTATTGTCTTCCTTTCCCTATGTACCTTTCCTCCCCCCACCAGCTCCTTCCTAATACCCTCTCCCCAGATTTCTTTCCTCTTTCATGCCCCTAGTTTTTCTTTGTTCCCTTTTACCCTATGTGCTTTCTCATCGCCTAATGTTATACTCTATTGGTCGTTTTTTAGATTTTTTTTAGACATCCCCCCCCTCTCTCTCATGTGTGTGTGTGTGTGTGTGTGTGTGTGTGTGTGTGTGTGTGTGTGTGTGTTGTGATATAAATGAAAACATGTCATTTTTGTCTTTCCAATCCTGGTGACCTTGCTTAATATTATACTTTATACACACACCATTTCCTTGTAAATTTTATGATTTTATTTTATTTATAGCTGAATAATATAACACTGTGTATATGATACCACATTTAAATTAGCCCCTAATTTGTGGATAGACATCTAGGCGGGTACCACTTATGTTCAGGAGATCTCTAGCTGGATCATATGGTAATTATAGTTTTAACTATTTGAGGAACCTCCATCCCTATTTCCATTAACAGGTATACTAATTTGTACCCCAACTAGCAGTGAATCAATGTTACTCTTTCTCTCACCCTACCCAACATTAGTTCAGTGATGATCGAAGTGTTTAGGGTTGGTCATCACATCAATCTGAGAGGTTCAGTAAGTCCATAAGAAATGTGCCTGTTGGAAATGCTATTTTAAGATGAGTCGCATTTGTTTCTGCTCTGAAACATTTGCTTAATGATGCATTTAACTCCGTGAATCTGTGTTGCTTTGCCTGCCTAAAAAACCTGATGGTCTAATAAATAACTTAAAGGCCAATAGAAGGGTGGGAGAAAGGATAGAGGGAATAAGTAGAAGCTAAAAAGAAGCAAGAGAGGATTGAGGAGCCAGACAAGGAGGAGAGAAGGATGCAGGGGCAGCCACCGAGGAGTAAGAGTGAAGGTAATATTACAGAAGAAAGAGAAGGAAGAAGACCAGAGGCATAGAGTAGACCGAATAATCTAAGGAAAGCCGGCTAGAAACAATCGACGCTAAGGCTGGGCGTTTATAAGGAATAATAAGCCTCCATGTGTAATTAATTTGGGAGATGGTGGAGCAAAGGGTAAAAACAACTGACAGCACGTGCCTGTGCGGATTTTCCAGACATGTCTCAAATTCCTTGCTCCTTGGCTTTGGGATGAGTGGACTGGACTTGCCTGGAGTGGATGTGCCTCACTTAGCTGACCCGCCCCTTGGGACTTCTTGTCCTTTTGTGGGAGGGGATGGGTGAATGGGGAGATGCGAGGCTGAAGGCTGACTGGGAGGGATTGGGAGGAGGGAAGAGATGGGGGTCACGGGTATACATAGCTAAAAAAATGACATTTTTTAAAAAAATAAATTAATTAAAAGGGAAGAGAAAGACACCATAAAGGTACAGTTTGTATCTGAGATCTGGAATACTCCCTGCAGGTTGATGCCTTAACAGCCTGTTCCAACTCAGTCTATTTGGAGGCAGTAGGACTTTGAGGAGGTGAAAGAGGTTATTTTGGGCTCCGTGGTGTATATCCTTAAGAGTGGCTTGTGCTTTTTACACAAACAAGGAGAAAGCCCAGGTGGTTTTGAGCAAGTGGCTTATATGATGTGATCACAGGACTGCCATTATCTCCAAACATTTACCTCCATAAGAAACATAGGCTCATCAGAGCAAAGTTGTAATAGAAACCAAAAACAAAGCATTTATGTAAAAGAGCTTTATTTTGAAATCATGTACTACACAGACAAAAGAGAAGAAAACTTACCTCCAAAAAGCTTATTGTCATTTTCTGCCCTGGCCTGAAGAATGAAATCCAAACTTTTTAACCAAATGTAAACTTTGGTTAAGTTCCTAAGCTTTTCTAGACTCATCTCAAATTACTTGCCACAGAATGACCCTCATATCTGATTTGGGTTCCAGAATACTCCCCAACAGTCCACATATTAACAGCTTGCTCTAGCTCAGTCTACTGGGAGGCGGTAGGGTCTTTCATAGGTCAGATCCAATGAGAACTCTTCAGTTCATTGGAAGGGTGAGTGATGGAAACTGTGACGTCTTATTCCTTTTTGTTTCCTCCTTTCCTTTGGACCATGAGGCAAATAGTTTTCCTCTGTCATGCCTTCCTGCCACAATGTGGTACAAAAAGCCAAATGACCATGCGTTGGAACACTCAAACTGTGACACAAATGAACTTGTTTACTCTATACAGGCTGATTGGCATGGGTATTTTTAACCGTGGCATAACCCAACCAAACATAAATAACACTATTACACTTCTACCAGGTCTTAGAGTTCCAATCTACTACACCTTTGAAAGTACTATTTGCATAGCCTGGAAATCGTAAACATTCTTTAGTAAACTTCCATTCATATACATACATTTGTTGTTATTTTATAGTTTGCCTATTTTGTGTTAAAGATAAGAAAAGTCTAGCAAGGCAAATTACTATGATCTTAGTGCTTTGAAGGTAAAGGCAAGACATGCAACTTCACAGCAAGATGAACAGCATATTGAGAACTTGTCTCAAAATAAGGGAACACGCTGTTTAGGTAAAGAAAAGCAGTTAGCTAAAGCTACAAATTTAAAGCAAGAATCAAGAATGCGAATAGTAGAGGTCTGTTTGGTTCTGAATTCTGTGCATCACCCATCATACACTCAGAATTCTGTTTTCTCCTTGAATCATTTATGTCTGTTCCTCTCAACACATACCTGGGATTAACCAAGAATAGAAATTGTGTTTTATTAATCTGGTGTCACCAATAGCTAGAATATAATATGCATTCAATAAATATTTGATGGACTAAAGTATACTGTATGTTTATTTGGGTTCGGCTTTTTATTTTTGAGACAGAGCTTCACTATATTCCATGGAGGAGCTTTGGGCATACAAATGTAGTCAAGCCTGGTCGCAAACTCACAGCTCTCCTACTTCGGTCCTCAATGTTCTGGGACAGGAACACAGTACCATGCCTCACTGAAAACTATACTTGAAATGCAAGCCATATTACCTTATCTTTTCATTAATAACTTCTTTGCATTTATCTAAATAGATTTTGCTTATGTTCAATCTCTAAAAAGAGAGTTCAGTGTGACCCTGAAATTCATTACCTTCTAGGGAATAGTGAACCTAAAGTCAGGGGTATTGTCATTTTGATGCTGTAATACTCAACTTTTTAAGAAAAAATTATTTTTCTTGGCATGCTTTAAAACAGAGTATTAGCTTTCCAGGTCCTGAATCCCAAGTCTCAATTTTGCAAGAAGCCCCAGTTTAGAGTTTTAATCAATTATTTCAAGCAGATACAATGAAGCTATCATTGACAAGTCTTCGATGTATACTGAAGAGAAATTTCCATGTGGGATAACATTATAATCATATCTTCTTTTATAAACATGTGCTAATGTGTGGGAAGGTGACTGACTTATAGCTGATACAACATAAATATCCTAGAATTACTTCTAATGAAGAGGAATAATTTGTTCATAACCATTGAATGGTCTTATGTTTCCCACATAAGTAAATATTTGGTTTGAAAGAAAAGAAATTCCAACCGGGTGAGAACCTCATTGGGTGTTATGTACAAGTCCAGATTTAACCCATAAGCTTCAAAACCAGTATTTAAGTAACTTTTCTCCACTTCCATGCCTCTAAAGAATCAAGACCAATATCATTCATAAGGTTAGCTACAATCCGTAATCTAGGAGAAACAGGAGTTGAGTGGGATTTGAGATGATGTCTACAGAGAGATAATCATTCGGAATATCAGTGGATATCTGAAGCTTCACTACATGTAATTCAGATCAGGTGTACCCTGTCAGAGTGACTCCAAGCCCCTTTCCTGGAATATTACTGTTTCTCAAAGAAGTTTTATTCTAGAAGAAGATTCAGCTAGGGTTTCCTTGGGCCATTTGTTTCTGGGGCTGAACTGAAGTGAACAGGCACTTCTGTGAAAGGAGATATGCTTTGAAGTGTTTTAAAAACCATTCTCTAGAAGCACAGAAAATACTTCCGTCTTGGTATTTTGATTTAAAAAAGGATGGGAGGAGGAGAATAATCCACTTCAAAAATGGAAAGTGAGGTAGGTCCTTTAGGAGTGTCAAGCATAACTATTCTCATTACAATATCAGAGCCAAAGGCCTTCCTTCCTTTCCTTTTTCTCAGAGGACCTGAGAAAAGCAGGAGTTTGTCCCCAGCCCACTCCATTAGTGCCCTCATTGGTGACAGGAAAGTCCTACCTGCCTTTTATCTACTTACATGCATCTAGGAATACCCAGAGGGGAGACTATCTTATACATAGTCAGCCACGCCTGTGAATCTGTTCTTTCAGTGTTTTAAAATTTATAACTAAAAGGTAAGTGAAGCCATTCTGCTCTTTGAAATTCAAATAAAATTTATTGTCTCTAGTGGCCTGCCATAACTTTGATGTCCCTGCCATTTGGGGCACCTCATCATCTAAGCCTGTCTCCAGACTGCTTGTGCTCTCAGCTACTGTACAGACACTCCGTAGACTCCTAACACCGAAGGATAGTACCTGGACCTGCTGCTTTGTTGCTTTGTATATCAGTGGTTCTCAAGGTGTGGCCCAGTTACCAGTAATACCAACCAGAGCTGGGAATGTATAAGCAAAGCAAATTAGTTGTCCTTAGCTCAGAATTTCTTAGTCTGAATGTCTGGTAAAAAGGGCATAAATCTAGATAGATAGATAGATAGATAGATAGATAGATAGATAGATAGATAGATAGATAGATTTTAATCATGCTTTCTCCCCCTCCATATCCTCTAAGACCCTCTCCATTTCCCTATCCACCTATCTTCATGTTCTTTCCTCTCTTCCTTTCAATACATCCACAAAACTAAACAAAATAACAAAGAAATGAAGGAAGAAAAAAAAATTACAACAACAAACCAACACCCCTCAAAAAAATCAGACAAAAATGCCAAAACAAGATGAAAAAACCACCATGTCACACACACACACACACACACACACACACACACACACACACACACACACACACAAATACCGTTCATTCATTTATATGTAGGTTCCTCGACTTGTGGTCTGCTGTGGTGTGTATGCGATACACCCAGTGACAATGTTAGTAACTCTGCACGTCACTGTAGTGGAGAACACTACCCTCCCACCTGGACCTTAGGGTACAGCCCCTAGGATGTCCACATAAGCATCTCACTCTATCATGCTCCTGGACGGTTAAGAACTTTGCCCTTTGGTATTAGTGAGTTGCCTTCATTTAATAAATAATTCTTCTCTCAGTTACCCGTGATTCTCTTGCATTATGCTTCCATAGGAGATAGGCCATCATCAATATCACCAAGCTACCAACTTGTAAGACACTGGTGCAGTAGTGTCACAAAGGTTATGGGAGTCACCAACAATTTTTTTCTGACTGAATGAGACGGGACCCATAGCTAACAGTGTTAAAGGGGCCAAGAACCTAAAACTAGATAGGTCATAAGGCTAGCGAAAAACTCACTACATTATTTTATTAAAAGAACGCAGCAATAAAATTTACGACTATGACATACTGCCATATTCATAAATCAATGCCTTGCCCAGCCTACATCAGGAAAGCTTCCTCCTACAGTAAATGCCAATTAATGTATAAGTCTATCTTGCCAAGAACTAGCTGATTTGTGTGGTTAAGAAAATTTGAGAAGTACTGTTGTCTTAGTTATTGTTCTGTTTCTGTGAGTAAACCCCATGGCCAATCCAATTCTTATAAGGAAAGCATTTAATGAGGCTTGCTGACAGTTTGAGAGGCTTAGTGCATGATTCTGGTGTAGTGGCTGAGAGCTACATCCTGATCAACAGGCGGGGGAAGGGTGAGGGGGGGTAAATGGGGTTGGCCACTCCCCCTTCAGGAGCCGGGACCCTGGATAGGCGTCTTTGGAACTTATCAGCTGACACCTGAATCCCACCACATCTCCCCCTTTTGTCTAACTAAGAAGGTTCTAAACTAAGACTATATACAATAGGAATTATTATGAGGTAGTATCTAGGAGAGGATAAGGCACAAACTACAACCGAAACCTAACACATATAAAGTACATCATATATTTCTAGAATATTGGTAGATGGTAGGGTGTATTAATTACTTCAAAAATGTTCATCTTGGAAAGTGAAAATCCAACATCTGAATATTATTCCTTGCTAAGGGATAACAGGGTAGTAACCTTAAATACCTATTCTTCAACCCCTTCAAGACCTGAGAAGGAAGATGTATCACCTGAAAGTCAGAAGCACATGTGAGCAGTAGCTTCCAAAATTTGGAAAGGACAGCAACACAGCTACCTGGACAATCACTTCTGGTTTTGTGCACCATTGGAGCATCCATCATATTGGCTACAGGCCTATGGTATCTGACAGATCTTATCACAAGCAGGGCAATTTTGGAGGGACTGTCTTATCCTGTCCAGGCAGGTTTCGTCAGTCTCCATCTGTCATCTTGTTAATCTAGCTTGGATATCATGTGTCTATTGTCAGAATTTAAGGTAAGGGCAGTTCTTTACCCAAGCGGCCATTCTCTACCAAAAGGACAAACTTCAAATGAGTATCCTCAATGCTCAACACCATCTCCGGAAAGAAGCAGTGACAACAGGAGGAAGAGAGAGAGAATGATCCTAGCGTGGGCTTTTGAAACTTCAAAGTCTACCCCAGTGACACATTTTCTTTAACAAAGCCACACCTCCTAATTGTTGTAATCCTTTCAAACAGTCCCACTATGGTGACCAAACATTCAACTACATGAACACATGGAGGACATTCTTATTCTAAGCTCTCTGTTTTCCAGAAAAACCATTCAATGTGGTACATAAAACTCAGATTTCAGAGGACTTAAAACTTATTAAAATTCCAGTTCTCCAGCTAACTACAATCTTTTATGATCTGTATATTCTGTTGTAAACTAAAATGCATGTATTTGTGTATAAAATAATCAATAAATAAAATATAATTTAAAATTATATTCTAATAATATTTCCAAATGATTTTAATTCAAGCTAAGTTTGAGGTGCACTACTGTAGACTCATGTCTCATAACTATGAAAGAGTGTCCATCAGAAACACCTAAATAAAGGAAGATATATTTGACTAAAGACTTATAAGGCATGGTACACCATGGTAGGGAAGATTCAATGATTGAAGTGGCTTAATATGTTGCTGAGAGAGCTTCCAGTGGATCAGTTTGTCTATATGTCACCAACCAAGAAGCAGAATTTGTCTATAACTTTCAAATCCTACCCCTGGGGCCTGTGTCTGCATACTACACCTCATATGAAACATTCCTTGACCTCTCAAAAGAGTCTCACTAACTGTGAACAAAATGTCAAGACACATGATCCTGTGTAGAAAATTTCACATCCAAAGCAAGGAAAAAAAAAAAAAAAAAACCCCAGTTACTTTAAAGTATTATTTATCATCATCATTACAATAATCATCATCACCATTGCTATTGTTATTTTTATTATTGTGTTTACACACACATACCATGATGCACATAGGTCAGAAGATAAATTGCATAAGTCAGCGTGAAGAACCAGAGAAGCACCTTCATTTTTGAGCAAAAGTCCCTGAACCTCAGCTTGAAACAGGCCTGAGTTCTGCTGAGTACAAACTACAAAATAGGAGATAGCCTAGGGGATATCTGATAGCAGCTAATTAACCATGGACTATCACAGCAGTGGAGATAGCCTGGGGGCATTTGATAGCCACAGAATGTCCCAACCTAGAAGATAGTCTGTAGAGGAAAGTTTGACAAACAGTGGGCTAAGATAACAGAGGAATTCTGGAAAGTCCCCCCAAACCAAGCTAATCAGAATTGTATCTACACTAAAACCCCTAATTGATGTGTAACCATTTAGGTTCTGCCTTCAAAATCCAGTTTTCAGAGAGGTGGACCAGGTCCTTATCACAGCTTGCATTTCAATAAACCTTTCTTTTGCATTTTGGGAGAGTTTGCATCAGGGAGGCATGGAGGGGTGTCAATAGGGACACAATAAGTTATCTTCCAATGCCATGGATTCTGGATATCAAACTCAAGGGGCCAGGCTTACAAATCAAGCCCTTTCATCCAATGATCCATCTTGCTGGCCTTTGTCTCTTAAGTCCAGGAGAAAATGGGCTAGAAGCCCTCATACCACAGTTCTTTCTGATGTACTTACTTCTTTTCACCACCTTCCCAATGCATGCAAGTGATGCTAAGGTTACCGATGTTAGTGCTTCTTGCTGTGCTTTGCCTCTTTTGACAGATCATTGCCTCACACACACAAAAATTTCTCTGGAAAGCCTAATAGCTCCCCCAAGGATTTTCTTTTCCAGCTAGCAAAGCTTTGCCTCTGGTATAATGTCAAGGGAAATAGAGTTTGTCATATTGTATGCATAGCATTGATGACTCAATGAGAACACACTGCCACTAATTTATGGATGAATGAAGTAATGGGAAAGAAATTTCATCATGACAATAACTTGGGATAGACTCAAGTTTAGAAACTGTATTTGTTATGATGTCAAATTTTCAACAGGAGGAGAAAAAGTGAAAACAATTAGATGCAAAGAAAGAATGAATGATGCTTTCAATTTGTCTTTTTACAAAGAGGCTTAGTGGAGGATGCGCATTCAAAATAACCAGGGGTAGGGCACTGGAACTCCCCAGGAGTAGATAGATGACTTTGATAAGAAGATTCAGAGAACAGCTTTGGGTTCAAGCAACAGATAATCATAGGAATGATAAAATAAAAACCGTCTGTTCTAAGTATAAAGATACACAGCATGGCAAATTTTTATTAACAAAGTTACAAATCATCATTTCCTAGTTTTCTAAATAATAACCATCTTATAGGTTCACAGATGGCTAACAAATATAACTTACCAATTTACCATTATCAAAGTTCTCAGAATGCAGAGGAATTCTGCAAAATCAAATTCACTTGGCTTATAGTTGAACGTTATTATGGATCAGTGCTTTACCTAGGTCTGTGTTCCTCTATCAGAATTCTGGGCACACATTATATTTTACTGGTAGAATAAAAAAAAATAAATAAATAAATTTGTATTATTGAAATTTTGTTAAGAAAGTATATGACAGAAATAGCAGGGGGTAAGAGGTAGAAGGGAAGGGAGAGAAAGGGAGGTAGTTTTCCAAGCCCAGGTCACTATTTTAGCATATTAATTTCCTAGGAAGACACTGTAGCTCTGAGTGCTGCCTCCAGCCCACTATAATGTTGACTGCTTACCCCGCCATTTTTCAAATTACATAACACTTGGACTTGATAGTATTATGCCAACTTGATACAAGCTAAAGTCATCTGAGAGAGGGAAGCCACAATTGAGAAAGTGGCTGCCTAAGATTGGGCTGTGAAGCCTGTAGGGCATTTTCTTCATTAGTGGTTAACGTGGGAGGGCCCAGCCACTGTGAATGATACCATCCCTGAGCTGGTGGTCCTCAGTTCTATAAGAAGACTGAGCAAGCCATAATTAATAAATCAGTAGCAGCACCGTTCTATGGGCTCCTCATTAGCTCCTTCCTGTCTCCAGATTTGTGCCCCCTCCCACCCTGTTTGAGTTTCCGTCTTGACTTCCTTTGATGATGAACAGTGATATGGAATTGTGAGCCAAAGTGTTATATACTTTCCTCCCCAACCTGATTTTAACTATGGTGGCTCATTGCAGCAATAGTAACCCTATGTAAGACAATCATTTTCAAAAAAATTCAGGCTCTATTTTCTTTTCTATAAATTAAACCCTTATTAAATGAATCTTATTTAGGAAAGCAACTGTGTTTCTAGCAGCACAAGGCAGTAAAGTCTGGGACCTAAATAGGTAGTTTCTGTTTTTAGTTTAGTAATTTGATTATTTGGAATATATGAATAAATAAAATTTGCATAATTCAAGAGGAAGAAGCAAATGTGGCCAATACAAAAATTATTGTCCTAGCACTCAGAGGTGATAGGGGTTATTAAAAAACAGCCCAAAGATCTAAAGCAGCTACTAATGACTAGACTGGCATGTGAGGTGTGGGATTTTTCACAGCCTTCACAATATGTGTTGTTTCTTTTTTTCTGCAGCTTCTTGGATCTCTCAAATGTTTTACAATACGTACTATTCCAGTGTTTCTGTGGACGCTTAACCTGGGGCTCATTTGATGCGACTTGCAAGTTTCTATAAAGTGAGAGAAGAGTGAGAACTACAAAAGAGAATTGGAAATGCATAAAAATCTGTCTGTCGTAAATCTGTCTTATAGTTTGTTAAAGGCTGAATATTGGTAAGTGCAAACCTATAGTCCAATCTACTCCCCCACCAAATAAAAATGATTAGTATCTATTGTTATGCATTATCCTATTGCATATAAACTTTTAAATTAATATTTAATAAGTATTTAGCTATCAGAGAAAGTGGAACATTCATTCAGAACTCTCTTTGTATTGCTGTCCATATAAACATCCTCGGATGTTTAAAAATAAACTCAAATGTATATCTTTTCTAGTTGAGTCACAATATACTTTAATTCCAAGTTCTGGAGCTCTCCAGAGCTGGAAAGCTAAAGATGGTTCAATAACATCATATTTCAGAAGCAACACCAGGCTTAATTGGTAAAGCAATAAAGTGTGTTTCATTTCAGGAGTATATCACATTGTGGATAATAGTACCATCCAGAAACACTAGGCAGCATTCTGTCTTCTAACTAAGTAGTCTAGCGTGACTGCAAATGCAAAGCTGTCTGCTCCACTTAAGTTGATGTTTTGTGCAGACTGGAAGAAATGCAGAGGACGAGATCAATAAAGTAATTAAAAGTAAAAAGCTCTTAATGATAGTAAATGAAGCTGAGAACACAAACTCAGAACTCCATAACCGAAAATTATGACTCTAGGGCCATGGTCTGTTAGCATCTGCTTCTTGGATAAGAAGGCTTTTCCTTCTAAATAACACTGCTACATGAATTAACAGCTTCCAGAGGAACTATTTCCTTAGGTCTCAGTCCCAAAAAATCTCATTGATCTTTGGTGAAATCTCAGTTATATAAGTAGGAAGTTATTTTTAAAGCCTTACCAGATGCTACAGTTCCTCTTCATTGCTCCCACATGGATATGCAGTGTTTATTTAGAACTGAGCCAAAGGCTAGCTCTCAAATACGAAAGTTTAGCAAAAATCCCTGGTGAAACAAGGGGACAGATTTGCATGCAATGGATCTGCAAATATTCCTTTCATTTCATTTCATGGCTATTGGCTTTTGAGCGACATGAACATACAAATAAACAATTCACTCTCACTCTGGAATTGACACCAGGGTTCGTTTTTAATTTATATCATTTTTACAGTTTCTGTAGTGAGATTAAAATAGGAACAGATAAACTACAAACCTAGCACATCATTTTCTCAGAAAAAAAGTAAAATAGTTCCATATAGGCAGAAATAATCTCTGATCTCATAAATATGGTAATGAGTTATTCAAAGTGGAGCTCAGATTTAAAAGAATTTACGCCCATTCTGTATCCAAGGCTCAAAGATTCTTTCTCCTGTGTATGTTTTTTATAGTTTGTGTTAAAATTTGATTGATACTAGCAAAGAATGTTAGGGAGATGCTCAATTATCATATTTCATTGAAAAGATCTCTAATTTATGGGAGGGGGTGGCAAATCTAAGATGAAATGTCAAAACAGCTTAAACCTGTCTGTTTCTCAAAAAATCCTCTCTAGTCTTAACACTTTGAGCCATAGCTAGGAGGTATTTAATAAATGAAGAGTCTAGTGCAATATAGCTCAGTTATTAGAAGGTTTCCAGCTTTTGAAGCAATTACCATTCCTCTGTTCTTTTCTCATAAGCCGTCAGTGAGCATCCTTACCTGACTCCATTATCAAGTTTTATTATGTCACCTGTTACTGCCTCAGACATACATATTATGCTTAGGACAAATTATCCTGATCCCATAATGTACAACTTCCATATAGAATTACCAAGATTACAGTTTACTATATTTTCACATGGAACTACCACTAGGTCTTACATTAAAAAACCCAAATAACACACAGCTTAAAATATCCTCGTGCCTTTAAAATACTTGGAACCAATGTCAGCCTCCTTGCCAAAGTCCATGAAGCCATGAAGTTTGCTTTGTGCTTTACACTTTATATCTCAAGCTAGTCCCCCTTAGTCCCTAGACTGACCAATATCAGCACTGTAGGCAGTCAGCTTTTCGACACTAACCACCATGGTAGCTTGCATCCAAGCAGTTCTATGCTTAGCAGTTAAGAACACCCATAGAAAACACCATTGTTTAAAGGTACCAAGATGAAGCAAAATTAGAGCAAGCTAAAGAGATTTATCTCTGAAAAAGGAGAACCTTGTTGGTAGAAATCCATATTTTTGAGATTTTACTCCCATAGCATTCGCCAGTACTCCTCTTAGGGTAGATAGAGTTCAATCAACACAATTTTAGCTTCCGCAGTTTGAGAATGGAGACTATTACTGACTCGTGAGAAAATGTGGTGATATATTATATATTTAATAAAGCTTCCCTGAAAATCAGAAACAGAGCCAAACCACAGATTTAGCCATGAAGGTCAGGGAGTGGTGACCAACTCGTGCCCTTAATCCCAGTACTAGGAAGGCAAAGATTCATCTGGATCTCTGTGACTTCAGGGCCAAACAGAGTCAGGTGGTGGTGGTACACACCTTTAATCCCAACACTTGGAATCCCATGCCTATGTTCCCAGTGCTTGGGAAACACTTGAACCAGAAAGTGAGATAGCTGAGCAGAGAAAGAAAAATAAGGCTGGAAAAGGCAGGAGTTCAACCATTCACCTGTACTTTCCTTTCCTTTTGGCTGAGGATTCAGAGGCATTCATTCAATCTGAGGATTCTTAGAGACAGGCTTAAGGAGTTGGCTGGGTGAGAAGTAGCTATGGCTTGTCCCACTGTCTCTCTGATCTTTCAGCTTTTCCCCAATATCTGGCTCTGGGATTTTATTATAAGACCAAGTACAATTCATGCAATATAAAAATATTGTGAGGAGGTTGTTATACAAGTGGGAAACTCTAAATTCAATGTTAAATGCTTGGCTGACTCCAGGTTTATAGGGTGATGCTGCACATAGCTTTGGTAAAGGCAACAGACACTTTAGAGAACATGTACCATGTTTTCAAATAAAGGACAATAAGTCATGACTATATGATTTATGAATAATTTAGATATCTGATATAGAAAAATGTATATTATTCAAAGGAAGTAATTAGACCTAAAATCTCTATAAGAAATCTATATAAAGTCTAGTATTTTTTTATTTTGACATCATAAAAATATAATCATTAATTAAGAGAAAAATGGAGTTAACAAAACATACAAATTAGCACCCCCTTCTCCTGGTCCATAGCTAACTAAGACATGAGTGGCACCCCTACTCTCAGGCCAAGTGGAGATCATGGTCTCTGAACCCCATCCCAGGGACACAGGACCTGGCACCACAACCATATCTAGCTCTGCCCTAAACAAAAGAAAGCTGGAAGAGATCCCCCAAGCCCAATCCCCAGCAAAACACAGCTGGAGGGACATCCCATGGGCCAAACCCCAAACTGCAATCTACATCATCACACCAACAACTGAAGACTGTTAAGCCTCCTGGTGCACAGCTAGCTGACTAAGGGCCTACTAAGAAGGACCCCTGTGACAACTGGAGACACATAGCTCCTTGGCCTTTGGCCAACTAAGAGCTAAGAATAGCTCCTGCAATTATTGGAGACACTCAGCCCCCGGGCTCACAATTGACTAAGAGCCAACCAAAAGCTGACTAAGAGTGAACCTAGGAAGCAATGGGCAGACGCCAGTGCAAGAATACATATAACAATATAAAGAACAACAAGACACCACCAGAAGAAGCTGGTGGTTCAACAATATCAAGAACTGAGCGTAACAATGAAGAGGAAACAGAAGGAAATTACCTTAAAAACAACTTTGTGAAGATAATAGAAGCTTTAAAAGAGGATATTTAAAAACTCCCTTAAAGAAATAGAAGAAATAAAAGTAAGAAATTAGAAGAGATGAACAAATCCCTGAAACAAAATATAGAAAACCAAGAAGAAAACAAACAGGTGAAAGAAACATTCTGAGACTTAAAAACTGAAATAGAAGCAATAAAGAAAGCACAAACCAAGGCAAAGCTGGAAACATAAAACCTGAAAAAAATTAACTGGAACTATAGATGCAAGCATAAGCAACAGAACAGATGGAAGAGAGAATCTCTGGAGTAGAAGATTCAATAGTGGAAATAGATACGTCCATTAAAAAAAAAAAAAAACCTGAAAAGTCATAACACAAAGTAGCCAGGAAATCTGGGACCTGAGAACTGGAATCGAAGAAGGAAAAGAATATCAGCTCAAAAGCACAGAAAATATATTCAACAAAGTCATAGAGGAAAACTTTCCCAACTAAAGAAGGAAATCCCTATAAAGATATAAGAAGTTTACAGAATATCAAATAGACTAGAATCCCCCCCCTGCCAAAAAAAGTCTGCTCACCACATAATAATCAATCCACTAAACATACAGCACAAAGAAAAAATACTAAGAGCTGCAAAGGAAAAAGGCCAAGTTACCTATAAAGGCAGATGCATCAGAATAACACCAGACTATTCAATGGAAACTATGAAAGCAAAAGGGTCCTGGTCAGATGATATACAGACACCAAAAGACCATGGCTGTTAATACAGACTACTATACCCAGTAAAAGTATAAATCACCCTAGATGAAGTAAACAAGATATTTCAGATTTAAACAATACCTATCTATAAATCCAGCCCTTCAGAAGGCACTAGAGGGAACTCTCCAACCTAAGGAAACCAGAGACACCCATGAAATGACAATCGATAATCCCACAGGAAAAACAAAAACACCCAAAGAAGGGAAATACACACATGCTACCACCAAAAATAACAGGAAATAACAACCCTTGGTCATTAATATCCCTTAATTTTAATGGACTCAATTCACCTATAAAAAGACATAACCTAACACAATGGATTCAAAAACAGAAGCCATCCTTCTGCTGCATGCAAGAAACACACCTCAACTTCGAAGACAGACACAGGCTCAGAGTAAAAGGTTAAAAAAAGACTTTTCAATCAAATGGACTTAAGAAACAAGCTGGTGTAGCCATCCTAATATCTAACAAAATACACTTCAAACTAAAGTCAGTCAAAAGAGAACAGGATGGCCGTTACTTATTCATCTCAGGAAAAATCCACCAAGATGAAGTCTCAATCCTGAATATTTATACCCCAAACACAAAGTCACCTACATTTGCAAAGGAAACACTACTAAAGCTTAAACCTCACATCAAAACCCACACTCTAATACTGGGAGACTTCTATACCCACTTTCACCCTTGGATAGATCAACCAGACAGAAACTCAGTAGAGAAATAAGGGATCTCACAGATGTTATGACCCAAATGGACTTAATAGATAGATACAGAACCTTCTACCCACACACAAAGGAATATACATATTTCTCAGCACTCCATGGAAGTTTCTCTAAAATTGACCACATACTTGGTCATAAAGCAAATATCAACAGATACAAAAAAAAAGGAATAACTCCGTGTATCTTATCAGAACACCATAGTCGAAAGTTAAGAGTTCAACAACAACAAAATTCACAGAAAGCCTACAAACTCGTGGAAACTGAACATCTCTCAATTGAACCACCTCTGGGTCAAGGGAGAAGTTAAGAAAAAACTCAGAGACTTTCCTAGAACGTAATAAAAATGAATCCACAACAGACCCAAACTTATGGACACAAAGAAAACAGTGTTAAGAGGAAAACTCATAGCAATAGACGCCTACATGAAACACCTAGAGAAATCTCACAAAAAGACCTAGCAGCACAGCTGAAGGCTTTAGAACAATTAGAAGCAAACTCACCTAAAAGGAATAGACACCAGGAAATAATCAACCTCAGGGCTGAAATCAATTCAATAGAAACAAAGAGAACAACACAAAGAATCAATGAATTCAAGAGTTGGTTCTTTGAGAAAGTCAAAAAAATAGATAAAACCTTATCCAAAATAACCAAAAACCAGAGAGAGAGAATCCAAATTATCAGAATCAGAAATGTAAAGGGGGACTGTAGGCGGAGTTTACTTAGAAGGCACCAGTATCAGATAGATATTTATTAAAATATAAATCAAAACTCACGGTACAGTTAACAGATTACAGTAGCACCTGAACAGGGACTAGAAGTCTGGAACGGTGGACAAGTGATGGACAGACGATGGAATCCGATCCTATCCCCAATCATCCAGGAACCAGGAAGAGAGCGTCTCGTGTTCCAGAAGCCCCTTTTCAATGGGCTTTCCCCATCCCCTTTAGGGGCCCGGTGCCCTGTATAAGTGTCTTTTGACCTTATCAGCTGACACCTGAATCCCACAACAGGGGACATAACAACAGACACCCAGGAAATTCAGAAAATTATCAGGTCATACTTTGAAAATCTATACTCCACTAAAATGGAAAACCTAAATGAAATGGAAGCTTTCTGGACAGGTACCACTTACCAAAATTAAATCAAGATCAGATTAAAAACTTAAACAGACCTATAAACTCAAAGGAAATTGATGCTATTAAAAGTCTCCCAAGTAAAAAAGCCCAGGACCAGATGGCTTCAGTGCAGAATTCTACAAGACACTGAAAAAAGAACTAATACCAATACTTTTCAATCTGTTCCATACAGTAGAAACCAAAGGAACATTGCCGAACTCTTTCTATGACACCACAATTACCCTGATTCCCAAGCTACTCAAAGATGCAACAAAGAAAGAGAATTACAGACCAATCTCCCTCATGAACATTGATACAAAGATACTCAACAAAATTCTGTCAAACCAAATCCAACAACATATTAAAAAAAAAAAATTATCCACCACTATCAGGTAGGCTTCATCCCAGAGATTCAGGAATGGTTCAACATACGAAAAACTGTGAATGACATCCATCATATAAACAAACTAAAAGAAAAAAAACCACATGATTATTATCTCATTAGATGCTGAAAGAGCCATTGACAAAATTCAACAGTCCTTCATGATAAAAGTCCTGGAAAGATCAGGAATACAGTGAAAATATCTAAATATAATAAAGGCAATACACAGCAAGCTGACAGCCAACATCAAACTAAATGGAGAAACACTCAAAGCAATCCCACTGAAATCAGAAACAAGACAAGGCTGTCCTCTCCTTATCTATTCAATATTGTTCTCAAAGTTTTAACTAATGCAATAAGAGAACAAAAGGAGATTAAGGGCATGCAAGTTTCTCTACTTACAGATGATATGATCGTATACATAAGTGACCCCCAAAATTCTACCAGGGAACTCCTACAGCTGTAATCACCTTCAGCAATGTAGGAAGGTACAATTTTAACTCAAATAATCAATATCCCTCCTATACACTAAGGATAAAGGGGCTGAAAAAGAAATAAGGGAAACATCAATGGAATAAAGATAGTATCTTCAACAAATGGTGTTGGCATAATGGACGGTAGTATGTAGAAGAATGCAAATAGATCCAAACCTATCACCCTGCACAAAACCCAGTTTGGATCAAACACCTCAACATAAACCCAGATACACTGAACTTGAGAGAAAAGAAAGTAAGAAATACCCTCTGACACACTGGCACAGGAGATCACTTCCTAAATATGACACCAGTAGCACGGACACTAAGAACAGCAATCAATATGTGGGACCTCCTGAAACTGAGAAGCTTCTGTAAGGCAAAGGACGCAGTCAATAAGACACAATGACAGGATACAGAATGGGAAGATCTTCACCAACCCTACATTTGACAGAGGACTGATCTCTAAAATATAGAGAGAATTCAAGAAACTAGAGCCCCCAAACCAAAATAACCCAATTAAAAATGGGGTTCAGAGCTAAAAAGGAAATTCCCATGAGAACAACTTCAAATGAATAAAAGGCACTGAAAAGATTGTTTACCATCTTGAGCCATCAGAGAAATGCAAATCAAAACAACTTTGCGATACCACCTTACACCTGTCAGAATGGCTAAGATCAAAAACAAATTTGACAGCCTATGCTGGAGAAGGTGCAGAGCAAGGGGAACACTCCTCCATTGTTGGTGGGAGTATAAACTTGTACAGCCACTCTGGAATACACTATGGTAGTTCCTCAGAAAACTGGGAATCAATCTCCCCAAGGATCCAGCAATATCACTATAGGGAATATACCCCAAAGGCATTATCTCAACTATGTTCATAACAGCATTATTCATAATAGCAAGATGGAAACAACCTAAATTCCCCTCAGCTGAAGAATGGATTAACAAACTGTGCTATATATACACAATGTAGTACTGCTCAGCAGAAGAAAAGAAAGGAAGAGAGAAAGAAAGAAAGGAAGGAAGGAAGGGAGGGAGGGAGGGAGGGAGGAAGAAAGGAAGAATGAAAAGACGAAAGAAAGAATGAATGAAAGAAAGAAAGAAAGAAAGAAGAGAAGAGAAGAGAAGAGAAAAGAAAAGAAAAGAAAAGAAAAGAAAAGAAAAGAAAAGAAAAGTATGTGTTTGAAGAATATCCTCCTGAGTGAGGTATCACAAGCCCAAAAAGGTAGGCTTGGGATGTACCCACTCATAAGTAGACTTTAGACTAAAAGCAAAGAATACCCAAGCTGCAAACCATAACCTCTGTACAGCTTGTGATCAGAAGGAACTTAAGAGACACATCCAGAGATTCCCCTAGGAAGAGAAAATAGAGGTCTCCTTAGCAAATTGGGGTCATCATGGTTGCAACCAAGAAGTGGGAACAAATAATGAGAGGAGATAGTTGAGTGAGGGGAGAAAAAAAGAGATGTATATCTTAATAGAGGAAGCCAAGGTGTGGTTGAAAAGAGATTGGGTGCTAGGGAGACCTCCAAGAACTCACAGGATAAGCAAGGACATAGGGATCATGAGGAAAATTCCCACAGTGATGGCTGGCTGGAGCTCTGGGGCCCTCACCCAATCAAGAACAGCTTCTGGAGATCTATCAGGAAAAGGAGCTAGGCTTTCCTAGGGTAGGAAACTGTCAATTGGCATGGGCAGTATGTGGAGCCTCCAGGGGTTGGATCAGACTGTGTTCCTGTGCATGAGCTGGCACCATGGAGCCCATTCCCTGCAGAGGAACACCCAGCCAAGTCTTGACTTTGGGACTATGAGGAAATCATACTTGCCTGGGGTGGGTGTGCTTTGATAAACTGACTCTCTTTGGGACTTCTTGCCCTTTTGGGGGAGGGGATGGGTGAATGTAGACTGGGAAGGCTGAAGGCTGACTGGGAGGGATTGGGAGAGGGAGGGGAGGGAAGCAGGGGGATACATAGATAAAAATGTCATTTTTATTTAAAAAAAATAACAAAAATTTAAAAAGAAAAAAAAGAAAAACAAAACAAAAAATACAAATCAGATTTGGGGATTAGCAGACAGCATCAAAATACCTGTAATAATATTAAAAAAGATTTTGAAAGAAAAAAAAAACGGGTATAAGAGATTAAAAGATTAGGGACTATCTGAAGAGTGTAGAGATTCTTTTAAAGAAGTAAACAAAACTGAAAAACACAAAATAAAATTCAATTGGATGGGAGTCATCGTGGATTAAATAAAAGAAATAAGAAGCAAAGATCATCAAAAGAATTTACTCATACAAAATCATCGGTGAAACAAAGTAGAAGAAAATCCTAAACAGTGCCTCCTTTGAACTCTAAAGGTACACAAAGCTTGACTTGGGTCTAACCTTAGCTCCAAATCTTATCGGCTCTCAAGAGCTTCCCACATCTTCTGGCTTCTGGATCCATTTGTTCAAGTCCAGTCTTTCTTATTAAAACAAAGCTGGTATCTCAAGTAATATTCATAGTATCCGAGAATCCTAAACTTAACAGACTCCTTGAAGAGAACAGAGCAGTTTGGCGAATATATCCTGACTCCAGAATGATGCAGGTGTAGCCATAGAGGTGACCAGTTTTTAGAGTTGTTCATGGAAATTAGGAAGACCCCTTTTTCCTCCTCATCCTGTGGGGATATGTTTCAAATTTAATAAGAAAAAAAAAAAAAAAACAGTCTGATATAGGGGTATTGTGTTGCTTCATTGTAAATAATTGTCTTACCCACTGGTTTAATAAAAAGCACTGATTGGCCAAAGGCAGGCAGGAAGTGTGGGTGGGGCTACCAGACTAAGAAAAACTCTGAGAACAGGAAGCACAGAGCAGAATGTCAGAGAGAAGCCAGAAGAAACAGGGGACAACTATGCTGCTCTAAAGAAAGGTACTGAGCTGCATGGCTGAACAAGATAAGAGACATGGGTTAGATGAAGGGTACAGAGTTAGCAAGTTATATGCTTGGGCCTGAGGCTGATCAGCCTAAAACTAATGAAAGCATCTGTGTGTCTCTGTGGGACTGTGGGACTGTGGGTCAGTGGGTCCAAAACCTTGAGGTTAGGCCAGAAAGTCCAGGCCAGAAACCTCCTACTACAGTCTGAGATATCAGAGGAATCTACCCATAGTCAGTCTAGGAGGATCAGACAGTGGAAAGTCACACCTTTAATCCCAGCACAGGGAATGTCTGGGAGTGGTAATCTACGCCCTTAATCTAATCTGAGTTTGAGGTCATTTTAGTTTACAGAACAAGTTCCAAACTTCCAGGAAGGCAGTGGTGGTGCCACACCTTAACTGGGGGAAGAAGGTAATTAAGGCAGGCATAGAAAGACAGAGAAGGCAGAAGAAGACATGGCTCACACTGTTATTCCCAGCACTTGGGAAGCAGAGACAAGAGAATCTTTGTGAGTTCAAAGCCAGCCTTGTCTTCAAAGCAAGTTCGAGGACAACCAGGACTCTGTTACACAGAAAACTCTGTCTGGAAAAAACAAAACTCTTCCTCATTTACTGTTAATCCCACTGTGCTCCCTGATTTGTCTCTTTTGCTTCTGGAATGTAGCCCAGAGAGTAAAAACTTTTCTCTGCAACCATGAGCGAAAGTTCTAGGCCAAGAAAGTATGACTACACTTTGAGCTTCTTTTATTAAATTCATCTTGAGGTTCCATTTTCTTTTTATTCTCATTTTATTTTAAAAAAAAATGTTTTAACACACCCTCTACTGTTCCCCATCCCTCCAACTTCCCAGTTCTCCACCAGCTGCCCCCCACCACATCCTCTCATCCATTCCTGAGAGAGGGTAAGGACTGCCAGCATGAGTCAATGTAGTCTGGCATATCCAGTTGAGATAGGACCAAGCCCATCCCCACCAGGATCAAGACCCAGCAAGGTCTACAGAGAATGGGCTCCAGAACGCTGCCACTTCATGCACCAGGAATAAATTCTTGTCCCAGTGCCAGAGACCCCACAAACTGCCCATGTGATTTGGCATCGTCCACATTCAGAGGGCTGAGTTCAGTCCCATGTGGGTTGTTCAGCTGTCATTTCAGAGTTAATGAGCTCCTGATAGGTCAGCTGTCTCTGTGGGTTTCCTCATGTATTCTCTCTGCCATCTCTTCAGCTAGACTCGGAGTTTGACCCAGTGCTTATCTGTGGATCTCTGCACCTGCTCCCATCAGTTGCTGGATGAAGGCTCTATGATTACAATTAGGATGGTCATCAATTTGATTATAGGGGAAGGCCAGTTTAAGCACCCTGCCCACTATTGCTTGAAGTCTTAGCCAGGGTCATCTTTGTGAATTCTTGTTACCCTAGCACCAGGTTTTTCTCTAACCCCACAATGGCTCCCTTTATCAAGATGTATGATTGTTCTCTCTCTCTGTTGCTCCCCCAACTCAACCATCCCATTCACGCATGTTCTCTTCTCCCTTCCCTTTGTCCCCTTCCCTGCCACCTGCGGTTCCCATTTATACAGGAGATCTTCTCTATTTCCCCTTCCCAGGGGATCCATGGGTGTCTCTCTTAGGTTCCTCCTTGTTACATAGCTGCTCAGGGGTTATGGATTGTAGCCTGGTTATCCTTTGCTTTACATCTAGAATCCACTTATACCTCGTTTATCATACTGGGTCTATGTTATTGAGGCTTCATCTTCAAAGGCAGAAGAGGGAATCGTTTCTATTTACAGACGAATGTGATGAACAAAGTCTTGCAACTCTAATACTAAGCAATTAAGAGGAAAGGTCAGATAAAAAACTGGGAAAACCTATAGTGAAACAATTGACTATCTGTTGTGTTACTTTTTAATCTTATTAGTCATGGGAGACTAATGTGTCTTTGCATTGTTTTTCTAACAAATTCTAACCACTTTAGAAGCACAGATTGCTTAAGAAACTGATAAAGCATAGAGGGAGTAAAGAAAGACCATACCCAACAGTTTCCAACAGTTTGACTATACTGAATATCCTGCAGCACTTGTGTATGCTCAGTGTGGACAGAGTGACGGTCAGATGAGCCTTAAAGTCCTGGCACTTCAGACAGAGCTGGCGACTATGAGATTGTCGGGCTGAGAAAGGGTGCAGCTGTGGTCAGAAGGCTTTCAATATTGCTTTATGAGAGTGGCATCCCTTTCCCACAATTCCTTGAAGCTCTCACCATACCACATTTAAGGTTTTCAGGATAGAAGTGGGAATACTTGGCAAAAATAGGAACTCAGTCCATTGTATCATTTTCTCAAGTTTACCTGTTACTTTCTCTGATCATAAGTGGTCTAAGATTATGTTCATAACAAGCTTAGTATTGGGATCAAATTACCATGCTAAATTATGATTGTTTTAAACTGTAGATATGTGCTTATTAATGGGATAATTCACATGCTTACTTAAAACATATTTTAAAGTGAATACAGTAATAAATATCCAAATTTATATCTGGCACATAACATAGAAAAAAAAGATTCAGCATAATGACTAATGACATACTCATTTAATATTCACAGGATTTAACTCAAAGCTTTTAAACATTTTTATTTTGATTGTATGTGTGTTCATGTCTCAGAGCTCTTCACACAGAAGCAGTGAAGTTTGACGGATTTGCTGTTTCATCGGTGCCACTGTCTGGTGGGCCTGGATGAATCACACAGAGTTGTGATGAATCACAGTCTACACTTAAATGTTTTGCTCTAATTTCTACCCGCAGAGCAGAAAACAATTCGCTCAGATAAATCCTCATAAGCTGATGCACCAGCTCATTTCAGTTATTTAAATAGAGTCCTAAATATTTCATGTACAGAGTTCTTTCTAACTTCAGAAGAAAGAAAAAAGTGGCACTCCTGGACTTCCACAAATTTATTTCTTATTCTAAATCCCAAAGTGAAGGATAATGGTTCAGATAACTTTGAGTTCATGCGATATGGTCAAGAGAAACTGAAACCACTTCACAGAAAACTATACTTTCTTCCTAGCAGGAAGATAATTTTAAAACATGTCTGTTTTCTATATAGTAGCCATATTTGTTGGGACCAGAAGAACATGACGTGGTAAGGTTTGAGAGTGTTTTGAGAGTCATTTTCCAGAAATAAAATATAGTATGTATTATTAGGAAAAGTTGCTAGAAAATGTTAGAAATATTTTCTGACTATCCAACATAAATATACTATTTAAAAAATCACTACTGTTGGCCTGGTGAGATGGCTCCCAGGCACTTGCTGGCAAGTCTGGCAACCTAAGTTCAATCCCCCGAGCCCACATAGTGGGAAAGAAAAAAACTGACTCCTGAAAATTGTCTTCTGATGTCTACATCTGAACCATAGCCTGTACATGCATGAGAACACACACACACACACACACACACGTTAAACTTTAAAATAAAATTACTACTCTATCTTATGCTTCAATACCTACTACAATTTACATTCTACTTTCTTATAGTTTCTTTAATAATCACAGAGTGTGACCAATACAATGTTCACTGAACAAATGTGGAAGCCCTCGCTCTAAGAAGGCTTAGGTTGGAAGAGGAAAGACAAAAGCCTTCAGCTCTCACTAAACAGCTGTGTATAGACTATGTCCCTAAAATCACTGAAGACTGCAAGAAAAAAATAATTTCAAGCTAGTAAGAATTATTTAATGCAAAAATCCATATTACCTCAGTGTTATAGGAACAGATTAGGCATAAAAAGTGGAAAATATAGAGTTTTCTTCTCCTAGAGTGATTACCACAGTACTGAGAGATCATTGGCCTACACATGCAAAATGAGGATTTATTTTGGGTAATATCAAACCCATATATTCACATATCGCTAGCATATTCTGGCAAGACAAAGAGCGATATTGCACTATTTTCAAAGAAATACCCTTTACATTATTAAAGCCTTGCATCTCACAAGAAATTCAGGAACCAGTTTTTCAGCATCTTAAAAAAAAAATCACCTTTTAAACATTGAATCCCACAAATGTGTCTAATTAGCAAGAAAGCAACACATATGATGACATTTTAAACATAAAGTAGCATTAAAATCTGAAGTCTAGCCAGATACATAGTTAAAACTGACTAAACTGTTTCAAATGCTATGTCTTTAAATTAATTTATGTTGAACACAGTGGGTACCAGAGTCAATTCCGGTTGCTATGACAACAGACACTGAAAATTTAAAGATCCAGCAGCAGGCTGGATTTCCTGCAAAGAGGGCTATTTTACATTAAAATTACATACCACTGCAACAGTTTCAATGAAACATGTTAAACAGATACACATGCAAGCCATTTTTTAGAAAAGACAATTTAATTAGTGTATCAGAAACAATGTTTATCACTTGAGCTTATGCTTCTGCTAGCTAGATTTAAGGAGTAAATTGAAATATAAATTTCAGAAAGTAAGCAACTAATTATCAAAATACTATAATAAGGAAGAAAGATATTTAAGTAATTATGTAATCAAAATACAATAGGATACCTGCCTGAAATATTTGTTTGCAGATGTACTGGTCAAAACAAGCAGGGGAACCTGCAATCACAAGAACACACGAAATTTTCTATGTTGATAAGATACAAAATGATTCCTCTAAAGAGTACTTTAATTGGCTGTAAAATTACTGGATTTGAAAATGGTTATGTTTGTATCACTCCAACACAGTTTTTATGAGGTCAAGGCTCATCAGTTGTAACAAATAAACACACTAACTCATGCAGCCCCCAAATATAGTCACCTTGTGCATATAAACCAAATGGAGGGAAACGAGATGTGGGAGTCTATCAGTCAATGCTTGCCAAAGAGAAGAGGGAGGTGGGAGCTGCAGGAAACAGCATCTCCCATCTCTGCTTCCAGTGGAATAGGAAGCGAGGAAAACCCACTAGAGTCCGGCTAGCAGAACATCATGATAACAGAGCTTCCTGTTCAGTCTTTGCAAATACTCTCTCACGCACATTTACAGAGAACAGTCAATTTCCCTATTGTTTGGTCTACTGGGGTGCAATATCATGCTGAAGCTGGCTCATCCTGAGCTGCTGATTAAAAGTGGTTCCCTCTGTGCTGTCCTTGGTGCCAATACTTAATTCAATTTGAAATAGAAGATTTCCTTCACTCTGTTTAGTTTTTATGCCTTTATATCCTGTTTGCAAGAGGAAGAGGCAATAGGAAATACTACATAGTCAGGGAAGAGTTCATCTTCCTTAATTATGACCCTTATGCTAGACTTCATGAAAGATCACAAGTCAAGAGTATGTATTCATTGCTCAACTCAATCCTCCTATGGTTTATAGGAACTCCTAAAAAAAATCTGTTTTATTTATCATTTAATTTTTTCTTTTTCATGAAAAAAAGAACTAAAAAGAAAAACACATTATTGGATCTAAAAACATACAGTGTCCTTGGAATATAGGCTACAAAAGCCAAACATCACTGAATCTGCATTCTACATACAGAGATGGAAAAGAGAACATTTTTAATTGTTAAGTACAATATTGATCCTCTACTCTGAAATTAGGGGATACTAATTAGATTGAAAACACATTCATTATCAGCATAAATAAAACCAATAATGAGATAGAGGAAGAAAAAGATGGGATTAAAATCACATATAAACAAAACCTTTAAGCTAAAGTCGGTTGTCCTTTCTTTCTTTCTAAGCAGTGGGAAAATAAATACTCAAATGGAGTGAGTAGGACCACTATAAATAGGAAGCTGTGTGTTTTTTTACCATGTGTTTATTTAACCTAACAGGAACAGCTTGTCCCATTAAACTATCTCAGTCTTCAAGAGTCCTCTTTGGGTATTTATAGTCTTTGCAACAGGCTGCCACCATTATAGTTCATAATGAGATTTCACACATTTCTGTTTAACTTATCAGCAACAACATTTAAAGATGTGCTACATGAAGCAAGAGATTGTTTATACCTAATTTGTACCTCTCAAAATCATCCATTATCCATGTAGAATAAATATGGAAAGCTGTTATCATTACTAATTAGGTGTTACAGTTGGAGAGACTAGAAAGATACATTGTCTCTTTAATCCTTGAAAGAATAAAAATGTTTAGAACTATCAGAAGCAAGGCAAAGGTCAGTGTCAGAGGGATAATAAGACCACCTGATCTGGATCGTGCAAAAGCTGACATAAGTGGTAAATACATAAATATCATACATACAGAGATAGATAGATAGATAGATAGATAGATAGATAGATAGATAGATAGGCAGACAGACAAATAGATATATAGAAATTCTTGAGTGTATCAGGAAATACATTGAGAAAGAGGAGGGATGTCTTTAAAGCTTGGGTTTGCCAAGTATATCTGGCTGGAGTCATGGAGAGAAGACAGAGTATGACGGCACAAAGTGGGGACATTCATTCCAGAGACATTAAAAGGACATGTTGATGAACTAAAACCCTGCCCAGAAAAGTTTCAAACTCTCATCTGAGGAACATTGATGTTATTATTTAAGTAAAATCTTGAACAAGAAAAAGGCAAGCTGTGATGCCCTTTGGGTAAATTTCGTCTCACATGCATGTGCACACACACACACACACACACACACACACACACACACACACACACACACACACACACACACGTGTGCGCGCATCTTTAAGAGTTGAGAGCTGATATTTTAAGGGATACTTTAAAAAATCAGAGTGATAAATGTTAAATCACATTCAAATAATGTCTTCATTCTCTTCTTAAGCAGCATGTTCTCCCTTTGCATTGCCTGTCCCATTGCTTCCTTAACCTGTCAGGAGAAAACTGAACAAAATGGACCACTGCTTTCTAGCTTAATAAAATCCAGAAAATTATAAGTACTACCTGTAGGTGATGCTTATTCCAAAAATGGGCAAAAAAAAGAGCTTTTGTTTTTCTTCTTATTCTCACCTTTTTCTTTTTTTTTAACCTTTCTTTTTAAAGATTACTTTATGCATTTTATGTATATGGGCACTTTTTCTATGTGTACATCTGTGCACCAGAAGAGGGACTGGGATCCCATTATAGATAGTTCAGGCCTCCATTTGGTTGACAGGAATTAACTTGGGACCCCTGGAAGAGTAGACAGTGCTCTTAGCCACTGAGTCACCCTCCATGCCCACCTTCCTTTTTCTAAGGGCACATTCTGGTGAATGATCAGAGGGAATGGAGACCTTGGTTATGTAACCTATGCCAGTGAGGAACTCTATAAATCTTATTCTATCTTTTCATTCTCTTTTCCTTGGGTGATCCCCAGGTCACCTTGATACTATCTGAGACTTCCAGTATAGGCAGTGAGACACTTTTAATTTGGGGTTCAGTTCTTGTGACTCAAGTGATATTCCTGGTGACGAATTCTGGCTACCTAAGATTCTATCAGGGCCTTCTTTGGGTTTGGTTTCCCAGATTCCTACTCAATCTTGTCACTGGCCATCCATTTGGCAACTCTTGCTAGACTATTATCTTCCCACGCTGCACTGTGCCCTTAAATCAATGGTGTTCAACCTATGGGTTGTGACCCATTTAAGATCAAACAAACTTTTCACAGGGGTCACCTAAGATGTGGAAATATTAGCTATTACATTGCAATTCAACAGTAGCAAAATAACATTTTTGAAGTAATAATGAAAATAATGTTTTGGTTGGGGGTCACTACAACATGAGGTACTGAATTAAAGGGCCACACATTAGGAAAGTTGAAAAACACTACCGTAAATAACAAAAGGATGAGCTAGAAAGCTTAACTCCAGGTTCTGAGTAAATGATCCAGATGGAAAACACAAAATATATTTAAATCTAACCATAATCTGAGTTAGCATAAGGCAGTCTTTTAAAAAATACGAGAAACAAAAGTCTCTCCATCCTTATAACATCCTCATAAATGCTCCTCTGATTCTCTGGCCAAAGTTTAAATAAGTGATCATCTGGGAACATTCAAACGTTTCTGTTCCTAGGCCTTACTCTTCTCAAAAACATTCGGAAAGAGTCGGGTTTTTATTTACTTTAATCATGCAATCCTAAGGGAAGGTTTTCTCCATCACAGCATCCTTTAGGCTGCATCTAATCTCCATGGTGACACAGACTACAATCTCCAATTTAGCTGTGAATATGATAGCATATTAACAGTAGAACATATAAATTCTGTTGTTCATATGGCAACAGAAAAAAACAAAGGAATTTAGAAAACCCTTCCTCAAGACAATAGCCTGGCTTGGATGGATAATAATTTGTTTTAGAATTCTATATTGTGTACTATAATCTGAGTACTCCATTAATATCATAATCTTCCAGAGAAGAAGGAATCTCAGGTAGACTGATTGGAAGTTCCCTAACAGGAAAACAACAGAAAAATCACATAAATATATTCAAGTGTAACTCATGGATCTGCACAACTAGTATTTCACAGGACTACCAAAATAACCAAAGAGACTTCAAATTCTCATAGTTTACACAGCATACCTTGCTTGAAAATGGAATGTCATTCAAGACCCAACATTGATGCCAAATCTGTACAAAACTTGAATAAATACACTCACGCTGTGCAGAGGACTCAATCTGAGAGCAGAAGCAGAGGGTTCACTGTTGAGGTCCACACATTAAGTAATTTAGTAAATTTCAGTTGACAGTAAGTTGATTATCTGACATACACTTGAAGTTATTAAAGAAGAACATTTGTTTGTGTGTTTAACACTTATTTCTATACCCCATTTTTGCTTTTCTGTTTTCTTCCTGTATCTTTCTGTTACCTTTCCATTTAAGCTGGATGCCTACAACCTGTTCCTTAATTTATCATTTATCTGTGACTCTTTTCCAACATGAAGATAGAATTCATAGATTACCTTGCAGATTTTAATTCTAGAAGTTTCCATAATATTTTGGGAAAGTATCAGAATTACTTAAGTCCATAAAACTCTGCATTCCATAGGGAAAAATCTCATTGTCATTTACCTAAAAAACTGTTGCTCCTGTCCTGTTATTTAGAATCTGTGTGACAAAGGGAAAGACACCAAAGATCTATATGTCTCTTGTTCCTTATCTCTGACATAAGGATGATAATATGTGTTGTCACTTTATTGGATGATTGTACTAATGAAGCATAAGTCAGGAATTTTTTGTAAAAACTGAATTACATGTTTCTCCCTAACCCCAAAATGGCTCCCTCAAGATATCTTTCTTTGCTACCTCTCTCTGCTCCTCCCCAACTTGACTGACCATCAAGTTCCCTTCTGTTCTCTTCCCATCTCCCCTTACCCTCAATGACTCCCGCTAAAACTCCGAGCAATAGTGGAGAGAGTTCCTGAACTGGCCTTCCCCTATAATCAAATTGATGGCCACCCTAATTTTCATCATGGAACCTTCATCCAGCAACTGATGGAAACAGATGCAGAGATCCACAGCTAAGCACTGCGCTGAGCTTCCAGTCCAGTGGAAGAGAGGGAGGAGGGATTAAAGGGGTCGAGATCATGATGAGGGAAACCCACAGAGACAGTTAACCCTGTACTAGCCTGGAATTCACTATGTAGAGCAGGCTGGCCTCAAGTTCACAGAGATCTTGTTTCTACTACTGAATGCTAGGATTAAAGGTATGCACTAACATGTGACACAAACATACATATTTTAAAATTAAATATCTGAAACATACAACACTCAATAGGCTATTATGTACTAATATGAAATTATAATCAAAACTAAGGTATCTCAAATACAACATTAATGTGCCATCTATAATTTTTATAGACCATATTATCTTTCAAATACTTGAGAAAATCCCATATTCAGAGATGAAACATGATAACTCTGTCATTCTTAGGAGCTATACTTGAGAGCTAATGCTGAGGTGGGTTTGAAACATAAAAAGAAAAAGAATGCAAATAAGGATGTCATTCATATTTGAGTCATGGTAAATGTAAGATGAAGTTGTTACCATGTAAGGCTTTGAAATAGACAAAGAGAAATACACTGCTGGTCTACTAACTTCTCATGTCTCTCTCCCCCCTCAGATTATCACTGGTGTTACAACTGACATCAACTGGATAAGCAATTAGGAGTCTGAGAAGTTTAACAGTCTCATGCCAAAAATACTTAGCAAAATGCTTTCTTTATCACTATAGCAAAAACCCATCCTTCCTCCTATCTGACAGTTTTGTGGCATGTTTTCTTCTTGTACTAAAAGAGCAGTGTGTGTGCGTGTGTGTATGTGTCTGTGTATGTGTCTGTGTCTGTGTGTGTGTCTGTGTGTGTGTGCGTGTCTGTGTGATGTGCTCTTGACTCAGCTTGTCCTCAAACTGCGAATTTCCACAGCCAACCCTTACATGCCATTCCTTAAATGGGAAGCCCAGAGATTACATGCCTTTCAAGGTCTGCTCTGTATCCTTTCTAGGTAATCAGGGTGTTGTGTGGGACAACTGAAGAGGATGCCGCTCCACAAGTAGGTTAAGTGATGTGTTTAATTAAGACAGGAAGAGATATAGTTGACACTCATAATTCAACCATAAAAGCTTATTGTGTTAACACCTGGCTCTCAGACCTAATTTTAAAACTGTTCCTTACACTTTCTGAGAAACTGAGACTTTATTGAATGTGTGATAAAAGGGCACAGTTCAGTACATCTAAAGTCAGCTGAGTTTTCTTTATAACCTTGACTTTGGCATACTGATAAAAGTAAATGTTTAATTTCTAGGAATAATTATTTACTTATAATGCATAAATTTCTACAATTATTCTTACTCCAAGAATAGCTCTAACTACCTTATTCTCAATTCTTCAAATCTCAGACATTTTTACAATGGAAAACATAATTTTATTTGTTATTTAACAATTATTACATTTTAATTTTAATAGATTTAATATTATTACCATTATGATTTAGCAGACAGTCCTCTTTATTGTGATGCTCAGTAGAAACACCTATAAACCATGTTCCTGTAGTGGTGACAACAGTGACATCTACTATGTATTTTATTATATTAAAAGGGGTGTACATCCCATTCCTTTGTTGACAGCAACAGGGTTCTGCATTCATAATTTTTCAGGCATCCATAGTCTTATATGGTTTCATGACCTGAGTTTTTCCCCTTCTGAAAACCACCTATGCCTCACAAGCACTGGTATGCATTATTATGCCTGTCTTCTATTATTTCTTTTATGAAAAAAAAATAGAAAGCCAATTGTTTGAAAGTAAAAAAAAAAAAAATCCAATGGTTTCTGCAATTAATGAGTCAATTCTGAAAGAAGTTTCCTCTGGATGATTTGAGAATAAAGGATCTAGGCTTAGAGAGACCTTAGCTATTTTTGCCTTTTCCACTATAGATGACTCTTTCCATTTTAAATCCCACCAATTTTCATCAAGACACAGTGCTGTGGAACAAATAGAAAGAGGTGGCAATAGCCAAGGAAGCAACTGCACTATTGTAGTTGTTGCTGATGTAGTTACTGATTAAACCATAAGGCAATGAAGGGTAAACACAGAATCCCAACCAACAGAGGCAAGAGTACCAATATGTTGTCCTGGTCTGGCCCATTGTGATTCTCTTGGACTATACACACTTCCAGATGCCCTCTGTGGAATCATGTGTGTTGCTTACGTTCATGAACAACGGTCACAGGATGGTGTAAAGTTTCATGTAGGCTAAAGATTTTCTCCATTCAGCACAGACAAAGGAAAATGCATCTGATGTGTTTAGGTATGTACTGAAAAGAAGTATGGTTAATGGTTAACTAAGTAATACAAATGGGTTAGGAGCCATCCAATTACAGGGGTAACCTCTGGGAGAGGCAGGGAGACTTCAAAAGGAGAGGTAGGTCATAGAATCTGAGGAACAGCTTTACAATGATTTTTCAAAGAAAAGTGTTTCCTGTTACCACCTATAACTATACAAGACAACTACTATGCCCTACTAGTAACAACTGGACTATTTTAAATTGATAACCACCCACGCCATACAAGGCCTTCCATGTTTCCATTAGAAAACAGAATCTAAGTTTTCCTAAACTCATGCTACTATTTAGTAGCTGAGATGGGTCAAAATACACAAATTTTAATGCACATATCACTTTTCTTTTTACTTGACCTTGGAGGATCTGAATTCTTTTATAATATTTTAAAACATTTAAAATTCTTATCTGTTTTAAGTTTTGAGTACATGCTTTCCAGTTACCATACTAGAATTATGAATAATTGCTCAATTTCACTCTCATAATTTATAATGTCATGTCAGTTTCAATGTTATAAATGAGAAAGATATCGTTATATCTATTTGAAATGAATAAAGTCATATTCAGCAATCTTGAATTGTATGCAGCACAAAAAACAAATAATTAGCAAAGAAAGAAAAACAACCATCTGAATTTAGAGGCGGATTAGAAAAACTGACTATAGTCAAAGATGTATTCACCCTCTATGTTCACTTCCATGTCTTAATTCAAGGTCACATTCTTGCTTAAACTATTCCAATGTAAAGGTCTCTTATGCAGTCTGTTTTTGTCTCTTCTTTGCTAGCCCAGCTTCTAACTCAGAACAGTAACTTTTCAAATGCATCAAAAGATTCTAATGTTTTTCAAAGGCACATAGATAATAAGGGTCAGAATGAAAATAGAGACCTAGGTCTTCTAACTTTTAGTTCTTATAGATCGGGCTTCCTTTTACTCTTTTGAAATATGTAACAGATATATAATAATACTCACCCAAATTATGAATTACAGTCATTTTTTAATATTAAGGACTGTTTCTAAACTTGTAGGTATAGTGTTATTACCAGTAATTTTGATTCCATCCCATATATATTCCCAGATAAAAATAAGTGATTACTACAAATTCTAGATAAGGACAACACAGGGAGCAATAGTTATTGAACAATTATAGCCAGAAGTTTTCTGACCCATCTGTATTCTTGGTCTGGAGGAATCTCTCCCACCCATGGTTCCATATCTGTTTATAAAGTAGTTACTCAGAGGCTTATAGTAATTGTAAACTATTTGACTTATGGCTCAGGCTCATTACCAACTAGCTCTTATAACTTAACTCATTTCTATTAATCTGTGTATTGCCAAGTATGTTCCACAGCTTTACCTGTGTTCCATTACATCTTGCTTCTTGGGCAGTAGCCTGCAGTGTCTCCTTGACTTCACCCTTCTTCATCTTTTAATCTGCTTGGATTTCCTGACTGCCTCTAAGCTGCCTTGCCACAGGCCAGAACAGCTTTTTTATTAACAAATAGTAATAAAGCATATTCGCAGAGTACAAAGACATCCCATAATCTCATTTACAGACACAAATTTATAAACATTAGCAAAGTAAAATTAAAAACCTTATGATTAAGTTTGTTCTATAAATGCAAGAATAATTTTAGTCAGAAAACTATTATTATTCAATATCTGAACTGATTGAAAAGAACCAAGTGGCTGATCACTACACTACTTGAAGAAAATAGTTTTGAAATAAACAGTGGACCACAATAAATGATTTGTGATAATGAGGAGATATCTGCATGTGTTAATTTATTTCAGCCTTGTTCACAATTGCCAAGGAAAGGGTCCAATAATCAGACAAATGGGTGAACAAAAGCTGTTATCTATACTCAGAGAAATACTGTTGTCAAGAAAAGAATGAAATGCTGTCATTTTTAGCAACATGCAGAGAACCGAAACGTTTGTATTAAGTGAAGCAAATCAGAGAAAAATAGATGTTGTATGTTCTAACATAACAACCTGAAATTCAATCTTATCTGAGTAGAAAAGAGAATAGATAGAACTGAGTACAGGGAATGTGTGAAGTAGATTACTGGAGAGTGCGTCTACAAGGGACAAGGCTGTAGCTGGAGAGGAGAAAAACCTACCATTGCTTATTTCAAAAGATTTCAAAGAAAGGCCTCTGAATGTCTACAATACAAAGATATGATAAATGTTTAAGGTGAGAAATGTACCAATTCCTCTATTTTGATCATTTTGTACACAGGCACACACACACACACACACACACACACACACACACACACACACACACACACACACACACATCAAATGTCACACTGCATCCGAAAATTAAATGCTATTTCTGCATGTCAATTAAAAGTAAAACTATACTTTTGCATTTTTTCCTAAAATTCAGTAAATATGGAATGCTTAAAATCAGATTAAATATGTCAGCGGTGATGAGTCAATAGAGGTCTGAGAAATTATACTCTGAGCATTTTATGTTTTGTGGTTAGTCTGTAAAAAGCATTTGTATCAAGTTGAGGTATAAAAGAAAAAACGAGATGAAACTTCATATTTTCAAATCACCCTCCACACTGAAAGAAATAAGATAATAATATCATGCAGGCCCATTCCATCATAATGTGGGTCCTTTGTAGGTCAGATTCAAACCTATTATACTTCCATCTGATGCTAGTGGTCCTGAGAAAGAGGAACAATGAGGAATGCAGAGCTCTGTAGCTACACCCGTAAGACAAACTTCTATGCTTTTCATAGGGCAGAGCCACAAACTACACTTTATCAGGGTTTTATCATAATTTTTGTCCAATATGATCTTAACTTTGGTTTTGCAAGAAATAAGTTATAACCTAAAGGTCAAATCGAATGCTCCAAAAATTCTATCCCTTAGGGAGAAAGTAGAAAGAGAATCTCCCATTAACACCCAGAAGATTAGTAATCTAATTAGAAACCATGACAGAGTCAATTTGCTGTAGGGAGGGATACAGTTCTTGTTCTAACTTGTCATCTTAGACAGTCTTTATTGTATCATGCTAGCTGCTTATATTGATAAATAGTGCAGTGTCCTAAGTCCTCCAGACAATTACATGCTAATTGTCCTCCTTGAAGGAACCTGTCATTCAAAACATGGAGAGGTTCAGCTGATGACTACCTAGAGCCTGTGTTCCCATTAACTACAAGTGTTTATAGTACTGGAAGGCCCTATGCATGCTACATAGGAAGGTAAGTGTAGATCCAGTTACAAGTCTTTGACCTACAATGAAAATCTTCCTGCAAGATGAGTTAGTGCAATAGTGGCCCAGAGCTTGTAGGAGTAACCAACCAATGTATGATTGAATTTCAGGTCCACATCGTGGGATGGACCAGTCCCCTATATAGCTCACATGGTCAAGCACCTGAGACAGAGCTGGCAGGGAACATAGGTAAAAAGCAATCACTCCTGTTTTACTAAAAATAAATAAACAAATAAAATTATAAAATAACTCCTAATAACATTCTGCTACACTCATAGATCCACGTCTTGATTAGCCATCATCAAATAAGCTTCCTCCTATAGCAGATAGGAACAAATACAGAGATTCACACCCAGACAACGTGAAGAGAATGTTGTGGACTAGAAGACTACTCACACACAGACTAAAGACAATAAAGTCTAGCTAGTGACTACACTGGGTGTTTGGGATCCAAGTGTAGCACCAAGCCCTTCTGCAGATAGGTTTTTAAGCACAAAACCATATTCTGGAATCAGTTATGAAGATTTGGCCAGTAGTATAAAGAACTACAGAAGCCAAAAAGCAAGGCTAGTATACACTTAGAAAATTTCCCAGACCTACAGACTTCAATAGATTGGATCTTTGAAGTCTGTTACAGGAGTGAGAGAGCTTGTAACTTTAAGTCCTAAATGAGATGATTTTATCAAATCTCTCCTCTCAGAGCTCAGGGAACCTGAAGAAGAGGAAGCAAAAAAAAAAAAAAAAAAAAAAAAAAAAAAGGCCCAGAGGGGATGAATATATATCCATGTATACCAAAGGAACACGGATATCTAAATGTAGCAGGGCTGAGGAGATATGAATTCACAGAGACTGGCGGCATGTTCAGGATCTGCAGTCTTTGTCAACTGGGGTCCCAATACTAAGAGGGAAAGTTAGACACATGTTCCCACATGTTAGAAGCTATCTGTAATTGATAAGTACCCACAAAGGAAAAATTCAGTTAGGCAGGTAGAACTCTGAGTTTGAGGCCAGTCTGGTCTACAGCGTGGCTTCCTGGACAATCAGGGCTACACAGAGAATCCCTGTCTTGAAGAAGAAAAAAATAGTTTTCTTCAATGGAGTCTCACTGGGTATATAAAGTATTCTTAAGGACAGGCCACACACAACTAATACACAAAATGAACTCAACGGCATTTTTTGAGGTTATTTGTCTTATAATGTTCTGCCAGGGTGTTTTTTTAACCTTACAGGTGCTCTGTGTATATGTTAAGATTTCCAGTTTAGTAATTTTATGGGATTGCTTTGTGTATGGACATCTGTGTCTCTGTCTACGTGAGTTTCTCGTGGCTTTGTGGGTTTTCTGCGGCTCTTTTTCTTCTGTTGGATTTTGTTTGTTTGTTTGAATTGCCTTGTTCAGGTTTGTTGGATTTCGTCTGATCTTAACTTACTATCGCTGTTTACATGCATTTTTGTTTCCTAAGGACAGACAGAAGACTGTGGATTCTGAAGAGAGGAGAGGTGAAGGGTTCAGAAGATACAGAAGAGGAAAACCATAGTTAGAATATATTGTAGGAAAAAATATTTTCAATAAACAAAAAATGGGAAAAAAAAGATTGCAGCAAGAACGAATAACTTAGCTCCTGTTTGTTTTGTTTTTCAATTTCCTCTCAAGAAGAAAGGTAAATTCAAAAGAAACAATGAATAGTCCAAACAAACGAGTCATGGTCTGAATAATGAAAGGGTATCGGAAATAAGAAATCCCGCATCTAGCCTTTCGATGTAGGTAGCTTTATTTTAAGACGGTATCACCCTCTGCCTTATTGTTTGCTTTGATAGCATTTCTCAAGCAGTGTTCTGTACAAATTTATTTAGTAGACGATGTTAGTGTATTTTCCAAGAAAAAAAAATTCCATGCTCACTAAAATTTAAAACCTCTTCATGTCAACCTCCCCTAGGCAATTTACAGTGTTTTCTGCAATAAAGACAGAAATTCTGCAATAAAGGATAAAGACTCAGTATTCCCATTCAATATTTTTAAGAATGCCTAATGTTCTATGAAAGAAATGCCAAATAAATTTGAAAAACAGAACAAACCTAAGACTAAAGTAGTCTGTTGAAGATTTATCAGGCCTTCAGGATTTCTCATGCCTATTTTACGATTGAATGTTTCTGCTCAAAATATGTTCTAACATCTTTCAAAAAGACAGATTTCCTAAATAACAGATTTTCTTTGAAATGCTAATGACTGGAATGACTGGGAATCTATCACACATTTCAGGAGAGAATTTTTTGATAATATTCTGAAATTCAAAGGCCTTACCTTTTGTAGTAAATTATAATACGGTAATTCTTCACATTCACTTTACAACTTTCTGATTTCCCTTTCATTTACCTAGCTTTCATCAAATATTCCCATCAAACAGTAGTATTATGAATTACCAGTTTGAGGTTAAATCACAAAATCAAAGTGCTTGCCTGTACCATAGCACTGTATGAATTAATTTCCTCATATTCATTGACTATTCCATTTTTTCAATGAATAGAAAATCCATTTACTTGGTAGTAGCTGGAAATAGGTAATTTTTATAATTTTATAATTTTTATAATTCTCTTACATAGTTAAATAACATAATAATATAAAATACGTTAATTCTGATTTTACTTTATATGAACATTTTAAAGTCACCTTACTAAACTAGAAAGTAAGAAATGTTTAAAAACTTAAGCATTAGTTTAAGTGTAAGTTTGACACAAAAATACATATGCTTGCAGGGTGATTTGCTATCTTCTTCTCATTATAGCGTGACATTCCCACAGCCCAAAGGAAGTGCTTTATTATAGTAAAAATGGTCTGAGTTCTCATGGAGAGAAACTAATAAAAGAAAGGCTGACAGAGATTCAAGAAGCTGTTTGATGAAGGATCAAAAAGAGTTAAGCAATAAAGCATAAACCATTGATTAAAAGAGTTGCCATTTTATGGTGCTTCTTTTGATGATATCCAGCTTTAATCCCTGGTGGTCAGATAGGATGCTGTGTATTATCTCAATGTTCTTGTACAGGTTGACTTGTTTTGCATCTAGTCAATTGTGGAAGAAGTTCCATGAGGCCCTGGGAGGACATATAGTCTTTTGAGTCTGGATGAAGTGTCCTGTAGATTTTTACCTGGTTAATTTATGACATTATTTAATGTCAATATTCTATTTAGTTTGGTTTGGTCAACCTGTGTACTGGCAAGATAAATGAATTCATCATTCAGTGTGTGGTGGTCAATATGTGATTTTAGCTATAGCAGTGATTCATTTACAAACTTGGGTGCCTTTTATTTGATGCATAACTTAAAAATTGCAATATCTTCTTGATGGGTATTTTTTCCTTTGTTAAGTATATGGTGTCCCTCCCTATCATTTCTGATTAGTTTTGTTTAAGGTCTATTTTTTCAGATACTAAAATGGCTGTCTCTGCTTGCTTCTTGGGTTTATTTGCTTGGAATATCTTTTCCCGTCCTTTTACCATGAAGTGATACCTATTCTTGGTGAGTTGTATTGCTTGGATACAACAGAAAGATGGACCCTGTTTTCTAACTCAGTCTGTTAGTCTGTCTTTTTATGGAGTAATTGAGACCATTGGCTTTGAGAACTATCAATGAGCAGTCTTTTTGTAGTATCCTATAACCTGGATGGTTTTGTATGAGGTTTTAATTAGCCTTAACATTCATTTGAAGAAGCTATCCTTTCTTCTCCCTAGTCTTCGACACCTGGAATTTTCTCTCTCTCCTCTGTGTCTTGCACTCTGTTGGTGAGGATTAACTCTGAGGTTTTTGTTTGACTTCCTTAAATTTTCATACTAACTTAATTTTTTTAATTTTCTTTTTTTAAATTCTATTTTAATCTTTGAATTGTTATATTACTTCATTTGACTTGGTTGTGTTTTCACAGACTGCATTGAGAGATTCATTCATTTACTTTTTAAGGTCCTTGAAGATATTCAAAGATTTTATTTTGAAGACCTTGTCTTGTGCTTCAGCTGTATTACATTTCTTAGGTCCTTGTAATATAGGTCCATTGTAACAAAGTTACAAGCTTCATGAGAAGGCATACTGTCTTGGCTATTCATGTTTGTATTTTTGTACTGGGATCTAGGCATCTGAATTAGAATTTCTGAGGTGTTTTTTTGGTATTGTTATGTGGGCTTGTTTTTGTTGGGTGGGTATTTGTTCTTCTGTTCTTTGGTGTTTTTTGCCCTATGTGGATCTTACGCACATGTGGTAGTTATTGGGTCTCTGGCACAGAGTGCTTCTTTGGGTGAATGAGTAACATAAAAGAGTAGAGATGGGCTCTAGGTGGAAAGGCTGTGGGGGACTGTTTGAAAAAGCTAGGTGAACTGAGGTATGTACCAAGAACCAGGGTCCCCAGGAAATGGTAGTAGGATGGGAAAGGGGCTCTTGCAGGAGGCAGACTGATACAGGACTAAGAGTAAGCCTTGCAAGGTCATAACGGGGGAGGGGACAAGAAGGATATTGAAAACTGCCTACTTGAGACTGAACCCGTGTCACCTCCACTGAGGGTCACTCTTAGAAAGATCTTCTGAAGATCAAGAGCTGATATCAATGAAGGGAGGTGGTCAAGGGGAAAGGGGCGTGTGTGTAGTCAGGGAAGAGCTGAGTCTCCATCAATAGTCCCGTACAAGGGACTTTCTTCTGTGACATTCCTCCTAGGGTTCTGAGTAGCATATAATGTGCTTAGCAAAATGCCTGCTGTGCTTCACTACATACTACATCTTATTTGGTGGGATTAGTATGATTACCTCTAAATTACCTAATTCATGTCCTAGACCACAGATGTGCTACATAGTAACAGATATAAATTACTTTATGTAATTTTATGAGACTACCTTGTCTTACACGTCAAGTTAAAACCTCATAAGCATGTGCCTTAGAAAAAGAAAAAGTCCTTTGGAATTTTTATTAAGTAACTACAAATGTTATGTTGTTATGTCTCTCTTTTTTTCTAGGTCTTTGTTCTGCTCCTTTTCAAGGACATGTATGGTTCAGTATGAGATAGAATCTCCTCTGTCTGTTTCCAGATATTCCCCTGATCCATACCCTGAGTCAGACAAACAAGTCTGTCATTCTAAAACTAGAAGCTAATTGTAGAACCTCTTAGGAGTATAGGAAGGAAGTACTGAGGGAGGACCCTAAAACAGCCTTTAGGGCACAGAGACAGGATTTTTCCTTAGTTTATTTGACTATTGTTGTGATAAAAATGCCCTAACAAAAGCAACTGAGACGAGAAAAAAGCTCAGTTGGGTTCAGAGCTCCAGATCACAGTCCTTAAAGGCAGAAAAGTCAGTAGCCAGAGTGCAAGGCAGCTTTTCACATTGCACTCACAGCCAGGGACAGAGAATGACAAATGTTATATTTCCAAGTCCCTGTCTCCTTTTTATCAGTCTAGGGTACCACCTAGGAAGGTGCCACACGTAGTGGGTGGGTCTTCCTTCTTCAATTAATGTAATCAGAATAATGCCTCTTCTCTCAGGTGATAAAGATGACAGTTGAGATTAACTAGCACATCTCCACCCCTCAACACCCCGCTAAATGCATCACTTTAAATCATCAATTTCCACCCCCTTGTCCTCAATGTCTCATCATCACCTCGTGTAATATTAAATACATCAAAAGTCCCTATAGTCTTTAACACTTCCAACAGCTGAATAGTCCAAAGACTACATCTCATTCGATAGTCGAGGAAATCTCTTAATTTGTGAGAATACAGGCATTCTGATGCTGTGTACTTCACATGTGGGGAAACAGTTTGTTAGTAGGTCAGTTCCCCCAATAATCTTAGCAGTCAAAACACAAGCATTTCGCCAAACTCATTTTGTTAACTACTGTGATGCATTGGGTCCAAACAGACTTGTTTTTCCCCCTTCAGCACATGTCACTTTAGATTGAAATATAAGTTTTTTTAAATATTGGGGTTTTTTTATTTTTAATTGTACGTATGGGAGAGACGAGTTGAACATGTTGAGTGTGCCTGCAGAGGCCAAAAGAGGGTACCAGATCCCCAGAAAGCTGAGTTATAGGAGTCACAGTTGTGAACCACCTGACTGTAGGTTATACACCAAACTTGTGTTTGGGGTCTTTATGTATAAATGCTTGTTCTAGTCCTTAGAAGACAATTTTTAGCACAAGATTCATTTCAGCTTTCTCTGACTCCAGACTGAGCACTTTGTTTGTATACTGAACACTCTTCTATGATATTTTAAAAATACATTCTCAAACATTGCTATGACAACCTTATCACTTATTGTGTGCATTTTACATTATAGGACATAAAAATAAAAGAACTGTCCTCATTCCCCAGCATGATTCCAACCTACAAGAAGAAATTTACTTAATAGGTTTAATGGGTCTGTACAAGGAAGCCACATTTAGTGCTGTGGGATATTGCTCTTCTACACTATAGAGATTTGTTGCTTCTATTGATTTAATAAAACGCTGATTGGTCAGTAGCTAGGCAGAAAGCAGAAGTGGGGCAGCCAGACTAGGATAATTTTGGGAAGACGAAAGACAGAGCAGCAGATGCCAGCCAGCCAGACACAGACTTAAATTAACCCATAATTATTAGTAGTGTTTAGCCATGTGGCTTGGTACCTTTTTGCTCAATGCAGCATTCTCCTGTTGCTTCTTCTAAAAGCTAGAAAGTAATATGCTTGAACTACTGACCCAGTAGTTATCATAACATTAAGCCTCTGAGTTAATTACTTGGAAGCAGCTGCAGGGTATTTGAGTTTCTGGCTAGTTCAGAAACTTCCAACTACAACTTAGTGTCTATTCATCAGTATTATCTAAGCAAGTGTCTTAGTTAGGGTTTCTATTGCTGTGAAGAGACACCATGACCATGGCAACTCTTTAGGGAAAATATTTGATTGTGGAGGCTCACATTTCCAAAGGTTTAGTCCATTATCATAATAGTGTTAAATGGTGACATGCAGGCAGAAATGGTGCTGGAGCTAAGACTCCTGCATCTTGATAGGCAAGAAACAGGAAGTAGTCTCAGACACTGGGTAGTGTCTTGAGCATATATGAGACCTCAAGGCCCACCTCCACAGTGATACATTTTCTCCAGCAAGACCACACCTACTTCAAGAAGGCCACACCTCCTTATAGTGTAATACTCTTTGGGGGCTGTTCTCTTTCAACCCACCAAATTACAATCTCTAGACCCAAAAGTCTTGTAGCTATATCAAATGCAAAAAATGCTTTTAGTCCAACTTTGTAAGTGCCCCTAGTCTCAAACTTTTAAAAATCTAAAGTTCAAAGACTTCTCTGATATTCATGAAGTCTCTTAACTATACTCCCCTATAAAATTAAACAAAAAAAAAAGATCACATACTTCCAACATATAATGGCACAGGATACATATTACCATTCCAAAATATAAGAAAAGGAGCATAGTGAGAGAATATTGGACTAAACCAAGACTGAAAAATAGCTGCTCAAACTCCAAACTGCATCTCCATGTCTGATGTCAAAATGTTCTTAAGATCTCTACCACCTTTCAATTCTGTTGATTTTAGCACACTTCTTTCTCATTGGCTGGTTTCACTCCTTGTTAGCTGCTCTCCTCAGCAGGTATCCAATGGCCCTGGTATCTCCAACCTCTTGGGGTCTCCAAGGCAACCCAAGCTTCATCTTCACAGTTTTGAACAATGGCATTTCTAGGCCTCCATTCATAAATACCCCCTGACATATGAGGAGCCTCAGTAGCTTTTCTTAGACATGGAGAAAAATTCAATAGTCCGTTTTTTCTATCCTTAATTCCAGAACCAGATACATGGCTGACGCTTCCAAAACCTACTGCTTGCTGGGGCTGGAATATGGTCCCCTCCTTCCTTCGTAATTCCATATTTACCAACTTTCTGTTTCTCATGATTTCCTTTACTGCCTAAGCTAGGCTGTTCTGGAACTTACTGTGTAGACCAAGCTAGCCTCAAAGTGAGGGGTCCATCAGCCTCTGACTTTCAAGTAGTAGGATTAAAAGAATGTACCATCACACCTAGCTCTAGACTTAAAATAAACCCTTTTTACAAGGTGGAAAGTTATCTGGATGGGATCTTGCCCTGAGGTCACCATGCCCTTTATTCCATTTCATAATCTGTTTACCTTCTTGAACATAGAATTTAGCTGCATTCCACTTTCTGGTGCTTCTTTTCATCTCAAATACTTTTCTTTGTTCAGCTTGTTCCTTTTAACTATATATGTCCTTTGGAGTTAACACTAGTCACCACAAAATAGAGTCTATACTATGTTGTCTTGAGATTTCCTCTGCGAAGGAATTAAATCAAATCTCTTCACTTTAGGGTTAGGTAAACTTTTCAAACAAGGGAAAATAGCAGCCACATTCTTCACCAAAACATCACAGGAACAATTTTTATGCAACATACTAACATTCATCTCCTCTGGAATCTCTTAAGCCAGTCTCCCACAATTCAAAACACTCAGTACCACTGTCTTCCATATTCCTACTAGTATGACCCATTAAGAAGTGCTTAAAGCATTCCATGGCTTTCCTGACCCAAACTCCCAAAGCCCAAATTCTTTTTAACAAAAGCATGATCAGGCTTTTTATATTAATACCCCAGTCCGTGGTCCCAACTTCTGTCTTAGTTAGGATTTCTATTGCTATGAAGCAACACCACGACCACAGCAACACTTATAAAGGAGCACATTTAATTGAGGTGGCTTACATTTCCAGAGCTTTGTCCATCTTCATGGCGCAACATGCTAGCATGAAGGTAGACATGGAGCTGGAACTGAGATTCCTACATTGATAGACAAGCAACAGGAAGTAGTCTCAGACACTAGGCAGTATCTTGAGCATATATGAGACCTCAGTGCTGGCCCCACACAGTGACATACTTCCTCCAACAAAACCACACCTACTTCAACAAGGCCACACCTCCTAATAATGCAACTCCCTTTGGGGGTCATTTTCTTTCAAACCACCACACTAAGTGACAGCAGTAACTTTGACATCATGTCTGTTTGGCACATATTCAGCTACTAGAAGCAGAAAGTTATGACAATTATAAATGAATAAGAATTATTTTCTCATTATAAAGCCATCTATATGTCTAATATTGTTCCTTGGGGCTTATGTTGGGCTATGCTTTCCAATCTCTGAGTTTTCTATCTCAAGCATTCTCAATCTCATGTTGTCTCATGATCTCAGGATGGCCACCAGGTTTCTTAACATGCTGAGATTAGCGTGGGAACTAAAGGGAATAAATTCATAAATACTTCTTCTAGCCCTTCTTTCAAGAGACATCAAAATTTATGGTTTCTATTAACTCTATAGAAAAGATTTGCAGATTTCCACTATCAAAGAGGCAGTCAATAAATTCATGTGTTGCTACTGAAATTCTTGCCACAGATAAGATTTCCTGACTGTTGAAAACTCTGTCCTTCCCCCACACCCATACTCAAGTCTAGTAATACAGGGAATGTGGGAGAAACCTGCTTTCTATATAACTTTAAAGACTCAGTGTTCTAGAGAGAAATGTTCAAAATGTTTACCATAATCTCTTGTACTACATTTCCTGCTTTGTACTAAATATGGCCTCTTTCCTTTTGCATTCTCCTCTCTTGCAACAAATAAGTTTGCAATTAAAAAAATATTATTATTTAGGAGCATAATTAGTATTTCTTAAACTATATAGGTAAAGTTTTACAAAGCACATAAAGTTAGCCAACTGTTAGTGGAGGCTGTTGCTGGAGATAACAGGTATCCCTCATTGTGGTCAGGCACATTTCTGTGCAATGTGAACTTTTTGTATATACATATATTATTTTTAACCTATAAAAGCAATGATAATATCAGTGAACATTTCTCATTAGTTTTTCATGCTTTGGATAAAATAAACTCAGTGCCATTAATCCTCTTATTTAAAGTGTTATTTTCTAGCCTAAGCCTTTAAGGTCCCTTTGATATTGTTTGATAATGATCAAGTTGTATGACTTACTTCACTCACAAGTCAGATTATTGGAATGCTAAAAGACTTATAAGCATTCCGCCCTTTTGCAAATTAAACTTAATAGCTTGCCCTCTAAAAAAGTTTCCATGTATCCCAGAACATGCTGACTTTGCACAAATGCTGTGTGCATTTTACCTGTTACGTTACCACAGCTGTTGGTTCCTATTTTACTTTTTAAGTGACTTTCTTTACACAATTCAATACTAAATATATTTCCAATGCATAGAAACATTTTAAACACTGTGCATCAAGTTATATGGAATTTTATTGATTAATAACCCTAGTAATTATTTTCGTAGAACTTTTCCTTTTAGTTAACTCCATAATAGTGGATCTACTAGTCCTTGGATTCATCTGACTAAAATAACTTCAGATTTTGCCTAATTTACTTTTCTTGAAGACATAGTATTACAGAATGATGATGACTTATTTTGACTTAAAGACTAAAATCAGGTCAGATAACAATGTTTATGCAAATTGAGTCATGATATATATAGTCACAAGGTTTATACACATTATAATTAAGAACAGTGCCATTGCTTTACTTAAAAGTATATCCCAAATTGATCTGATTCTCCTACTTCATTAAAATCTCTCTAAAATTAGTAATTCAATTTGTTAACTCTTTTGGATATATATGTATTTTCTTTCTTGCATGCCTTAGATGATAAACACATATTTACCCACTAATATGATGAATACAAGAAAGAAAAGAATCCATCATGGGAAGAGATGTGCCGCTTGAGTTTATCAAGTATAAGAAGTTAGGGCAAATGTGAACTCATACTGATTGTGACAGTATGGACAAGTCCAACACAAATGCTAGCTAGGGAGCTATCAGCATTTTGATAGGAGGAGGAAAGTCAGTTTTCTTTGATCACATGACTCCCGATAGGCTGACTGTTAGGATTCTGTCCTAGCCGGCAAAGCCCTGGCCAATGGCAATTAGCTGGGCCTGCTCAGGGTTCTGACATCAAGCTCCATTTAAGAAGACTCTGCACCTTGGACCCTTCCTCTTCTCCTTCTTTCCTCTCCCTACCCTGTCAGAGGTTGCACATCTCTGATTCTTCCCCTTCCTCCCCCATTCTACCTCTCTCTCTTTACCCCACTCTCTGTCTCTCTCTGTCCCTCCCTCCCTCTTTCTCTATCCGTTTCTATCTTTATCTATCTCCTCCTCTCCCTTCTGTAATAAAGTCTCTCTATTTGTGCCCAGTCTCAGGGTCTCTCACCACACCCCCTTCCACCAGGCAGCATGGAGCTAGGGGCCGCCGTCCACCAGCCTCTTGATATGTATGTTACCATAACATAACACTGACTACACACAAGGACAGGACCCAGTTCCAGAACCTGCTGCTCAAACTAGACTCAATAGGAAAAGGTGGAAAAAGAAGAAAACTCCAAGTTTAGTGTGAAGGGCTAGAGGTTGAGGGGGGTGATAACAGGAGGGCAATGATGAAATAAATTCAAAGATAAATTATTTTCAAAAATCTTATGATCATCACTTGAAAGAACAAATGTTGTTCAGAATGTCAATATTTTCCAAGGCAATTATATATTTATTGTAGTCCATGTCTAGACACCATGATGTACCTCACAGGAACAGATAAGAACATCTAAAGTATACAAATACGCACAAAAGTAAACCCCTTAAATACCTTAAAAATATTCTAAGAAAAAGCGTAGACGGGTACATCACAATACCTGATGTCAAGGCTGTAGTAGCCAAAACAATGAGGTTGTTTCATAAAAATCACAGACACCAATGCAGAAAGTGTCAGCCCACCTAGCCACAGGCCGCTGAATGTTATCGAAAGCTCCAAAAGCATACATTGATAGAAAATGTCTTCCTCAGTGTCAGTGTGAGCAGACAAAAGCAAGCAACTGACAGTAACAACAACTCTGATGGTTGTGCCTGTAGTGAAGAAACCAGAGAAGCCTCTGACTATCAGTGTATGTGAAACACTAACTCAAAACCCCCAACTACAATGCATGATCTGCACCTGCGAAGACGTAACGTTATAAAATAGCACAGGAGAGCTAAAACATCAGTACGAACAAAGTTTTTGTGTTTATTTGCTTGTTTGTTTTGTCTATGCCCCAAATATATAGGTATAGGAGGGAAGGGAGGGATATGAATTACACTAAACTGGAAAGCTTTGTACCAAACAGAAAACAAGCCGAAGAGTGAAAAAATAATCTACAGTGTAAGAGAAAACATTTGCAAACTATGTGTTCAACAACAAAGTGGTTACCAGATGATACAATAAATTCAGCAGCTGAAAGTAACCTGACTCCTAAGTGTTTCAGTAACCTAATACTTTTAAAAGGGCACAAAAATACTTAACAGATATATAAAAAAAGGCTTGTCAGCAAAATACAAATCAAAGATTCAATGAAATCATCCCACTAATTTAAAATGACTATTATTTTAAAAGAAAAAATAATGCATGTTGGCAAGTCAATGTCCACTATCGACAAGTATGTAAAATGGTACAGATTCTCCTGTTGGGAAAAAACAAGAATTAGAACTGTACAATTCAGCAATTCCACTACGAAGTATATATCCAAAGAAATGTAAAGCACTATACCAGAGATGGCTACCATCACATGTGTATTACAGTGCTGTTCACAATAGCCCCACCATGGAGTCAACTTAAATGCCCAATGATCAACAAATCGAGAGAAAATATGCCGCATACACACAATGAAATACTATTCCAGCATGAGAGAACGCAATCTGTCAGTTGTGGTGCCTGGGTAGAACTAGGGTGTGGGAAGATGTGGCAGGTTAAAACAGTGAACGGAAGGAAGAGAAATACAGTTTCAAAAGTAGCAAAGCTTGATCTCAGGGTAACGGCCAGATCCACAGAAAATGAGGAAGGGGGAGTTGAGGATTGTGAGTGGGTACAAGGGTGCTGAGGTAAACAGAACAGCTATGGTGGACAGCAATTATTTGAAGGGCTAGCATAAAGAAAATTTGATTTCCTCAACAGAAAGAAATCATGAATATTTAAGGTAATGAATTGAACCAAGCATTGAGTACCTGTATCATATTTTATTTCCACGTATAATTACTATTAACTTAAAAATGTTAGTAATTAATGAAGAAAGAGGTCATAAATTTTCAAGAAATCAAAGAGAAATGCAAAAGATGTGTTTGAGGGAAAAAAGAAAAAAAAACCAAAATGGCGTGATTATATTTTAATCTCCAAAACAAAAGAAATAATTGTAACTATCAGCCCAATGGTGCACATGTGTTCCCTGTGTAGATTCCACTGGCAGAGACTCCCTTTAGAAAGTTTTATACATATGAGTACCTGAAGAAAAAAATGTAAGTTAGAAAATATGTCTCTGTGTTTTTAAGTTTCTTACAAGATGGAAAAACTTTCATGAGTAGTTTGATGAATTATTTAAAAAGCAAAGATCAATCTGGAGTGATACACAAGGTTGAATCCGGGTCATAAGAAAATTAAACATTAAGAGATTTATACCACACTTACACAGTAGAAGGAAGTGGTAAAATAATGAAATATAAGAAACTAAAAACCCTGTCATTATTTTATCCGAAGGTCATAAGTGTGTGCTGCAGGTCAGAGGTAGATTTGCAAAATGTAAATTTTATCACATCTGCACATTGTGGTGGGATTCAGGTGTCAGCTGATAAGGTCAGAAGACACTTATCCAGGGTCCCAGGCTCCTGAAGAGGGTGTGACCAACCCCATTCAATAGGGGATGCTGGGATCTTGGGGGCCCCTGTTGGTTCCTACCACAGCACATATTTTTTAAACTTCCAAATTTTAATATCTTAGGCTTTTCCAAAGTCTTATCCATCACTAGTATCAGGATATTAACTGTTATTTTTACACAAGCTAAGTACATAAATAAGCATAAGCATTTAGAAAATTTCATAGGCATGAAAAGAGCCATATATTGAAATTAGATTATAAATTTAAGTCTCAGATGCCTTCAGTCTCTGGGTTTAGTTTCTTTTCCTAGTGTTTTTAAAATTGCTTTGGACTTTTATTATTTGACTGGACTTAGTAAAACGTAGTTCACAGAAATTGCAGTTTTAAAATTTTTACCACTGTCGTAGATAGTTTGAGACATCCTGCTCTGGTTTACTCACTTTCCCTATTCCTCATTCTCATTTTAGGCCACTTTTTCCTCCAATTCTTAAGCACTAACGGCATTTGAGTTGAACTTTTGTCTCTCATCTGATTAGGTTAGTATCCCAGTGAGGCCAGAGAAGAGCAGGATGCTCTTCCCCAGTTCCTAAGGACCTCAAGTCTTTGATGCAGCACAGAAGCTCACTTATGTGCTTAGTGAGAGTAACTTTCTGTCCCTCAAAAGACGTGCATCAAAATGGATGCCTGACTGAAAAATGTTGTCAGTATGTCTTAGACAAGGTTCTCTAGAGAAACAGAACTGGTATCACACACACACACACACACACAGGATTTGTGTTCAGCTCATCGAAAAATAGCTGTCTACCAATGGAAAGCCCAAGAATCCAGTCACTGTTCAGTCCACGAGGCTGGATATCTCATCTGGTGTTCATCCAGAATCCTGAAGTAGACTGGTGATGGAATGGATATGTCAGCCAGAGGGACAACAAGAAGGCAAAGAGAAGAGAGTGTCCTTCTTTGATGTACCTTATATAGACTACTGCAAAGAAGCTGAGCATAGATTACACATGGGTCTTCTCAACTCAAAACATCTGGATAAAAGTGTATCTTCCCACTTCAAAAATCCAGATTAAAAGTATGTCTTCCTACTTTAAATGATCTAATTAAGAAAAATCCCTCACAGGTGTACCCAGACACTTGGGATCTTAGTTAATTCCAAAAGTTGTTGCACAAATAAATGAAACTCGGGGATACATCTCTGAGAAATTGGAGATATTAGGGAGAGTAAACATGAGTCAGATCTTACCCAGCTGTCTTCTAGCTTCCTCACTCTGGCTTCTCTTGGCCTCTTCTAACCTTCTGTCTTTTTATGCCTGCCTTAAATACTTTCTTCTTCGCTCAGTTAAGGCGTGGCCCTACTACTGCCTGCCTGGGAGCCTGGAACTCTTTCTGTATACTAAGGTGACCTCAACTCATGGGTCTCCACTCTCGGGATATTCCCGGTACTGGGATTAAAGGTGTGAATCACCACTCTCTGATCCTCCTAGACTGACTGTGGGTAGATTCCCTCTGATAGCTCCGAAACTTTTGGATCTTTTATTTAAATCCCACAAGAAGTAGTGAAGTTAACAACTAAAAACAACTATCCATCGTAAGTTCAACCCTTGTCAACTTGACACAAAATCATATATCCTTATGTTTTGCCTAATTTCCAAACGAAAATAATAGCCAGGCCATAATTATACCTAACAAGATCATCTGTCTCTTCCATACATCACATTAGTCCATTATATTGATGGTGTCATGATGATTCGACAAAGTGAGAAGATAACAACTAATTGGCCTAGTTAATAAATCATATGTGCATCAGGGAATGGGAAACAAATTCAACCAAAATTCAAAGGCCTCCTATCTTAGTGAAATTCTAAGGGGTCCCAAGGTGTGGGGCATGCAAAGATATTCCTTCTAAGTCGAGGGATAAGTTATTGTATCTGTCCTCTCCACCACCAAGAAAGAAGCAAGCCAATAAACAGCGGTCCTCCATGGCCTCTGCATCAGCTCCTGTCTCTAGATTCCTGTCTTCACTGCTTTTGGTGATGAACTGTTATATGGAACTGTGAGTGAAGTAAACCTCACCATGGTTTTTTTAGTCTTGGGGTTTCACTGCAGCAAAAGTAACCCTAACTAGACATAAAACATTATGGCTATACTATGACAAATATTATAAGCCATCTCTTTCAAGTAGACAGGTTAGACAGAATTAATAAGGTCGATGGAAGTGTAGAGTGAGTTAGAAGCAAGTACAGAGTTGTAGGATGTTGTAGCCAACAGGATAAATTCATGATCATTCTAAGGAACCCTTTTCTTTTTTTTTTTTTTCTTTTTAACTTCATTTACCCTTCAAATCAGTATTATTGCCTAAGTGTAGGTGCCAAGTGCTTGGCCGTTGCTTTTTTTTTTTTTTTTTTCAATTACAGCTTACCAAAGCCTACAATATTGTTGAATGCTACAGTTCACACAACAATGCCCTAATGTCTCAATCTTCTGGACCATTATTTCACTCCTGCCCAGCATGTGTTCCTTACTTACATAGAAGCAAAGGCAAGAATAGAAACTTCCCTAATGATTCCCCTGTGTTTCCAACAGTGTTAAAAGCTTACTTCATCATATAACTTTGCTCCCCATGTCCTATCATATTCCTCAAAGAACCCACCCACCCACCACACACACACACACACAGAGAGAGAGAGAGAGAGAGAGAGAGAGAGAGAGAGAGAGAGAGAGAGAGAGAAAGAGAGAGAGAGATGTTGAATTCCTATCCTGTGTATCACAAGTAATGAGAAGGGAAAGTTTAGACCCGTAGTTATCCATATGGCATTTGGAAGAAGACAACCAACACCACGGGCAAATGGAAGAATAGCTATTATGCAAATCCTTCAAGTTTAACTGCTTTGGAGATGACTTACACATTTTAATCCTTTATAATCAATGTTACGGAAAATCTGGCTTCTTAATTTACAGTAAAGTTGTAAGAAGATAAGTTTTTGTGCATGCTCTTGCCCATGTGATAACACATAGCCTGTACATTAATAATACTTATTTGGTGAATTGATGACTAAATCTATCTATCTATCAACCACATCTCATTAAAACTCACATGAAAGTATTATTACCCCCAGTCATCCCTTCTACTCTCCATCTAGGCTATTGCTATCTAAATGTTCACTTTGTGCCGTATCCAGCCTTTGCTCTCAGCCCACAAGTTCTCAGAGTGTCTTCTTTGAAGTGGAGGCCCATAGACTTGCTACACCAAATGGGAGTAGTGTTCTATTGGGTCTCCAGGGAGCACTGCCTCAAAGCTACAAACACAAAGATCTGACTGACAACTTTCAGCAAATAAACACAGAGCCAGTGAGCAATATTTTCCCCTATTGACAAGGTAATGTAGAAAATGAGTATGGCTAATTTAAAAGAAATCAGTAATTTTTGTATATTGAGTTAAATTCTTCATTTCACACAGAGGTCTGCTTTTAAGGATATATGATGTAGGGAAAATTAAATTTGCTCCTGCTGATCACCGTGAATTCTAGACTTGGTAAATTTAAGAAGTTATGTGAACTAAAAATACGATTATATCAACCCTGGAAATCAAAGGACCCATAGATGTTGTGGCAAGGCTGCCCACACATTGTACCAGAAAATTAAATCATGGTTCTGGACAGATTAAAATTGTTTACTCAATACTCCCACTGAAGCCCCTATTGTTTTTAAGAAATACTATGGCAGATTACATTTTTAAACAGTGTTTTAGAGTGTTAATAAAAAGCTTTCTTGTATCTTTTGTGTTCTGAAAGAGGAATTTTCTGAAGAAGCTAGAGGAGAGGGTCGTAGGCTTTCAGAGCTATAAGTGATTTCTAAAAAATGAATACATCTCTGCAGGCTGGTACCAAATAACCACAGGCAAAAAGATAAAGTGTTTGTTTCCCGCTTGCTTTATCACAGAATCACTTGTAAGTGGTGAGATTTTTATTCAGTAACATTGTTTGAAGACAACATAGAAACCCTAGTGTGGGTGGGAGGTGGATTCTCCATTGTCCTTCCAAGTTTATATAGAATTTTGAACACTGACCTACATATGATGCTACCATCCACGCTGAACAATAAAGGGATTCATTTTCTATGGGAGAGCAGCAGTCAGAATTCCACCTATCCACAAGGCAAGATTTATCCTTGAACTTGGAGCCTTTATGAAGTGGAAGGATGTCATCAAAATTGCCTTCATACTACAGTTGTCGAAGACAGAACTATATTTGTTATGATGTGCATTACATGTTCATTAAGAATAATTGATGGTTTTAAGATGTAACCCATTGCAAAACAAAATATTGATTACAAAATGAATGTTCTTATCAGTCATAATTGAGAGTTCAGCAGTTACTAGATTTTTATGTAACAGTTGCCCTCAATGAACGTTTTAAAGATTTTAACAAGATTTTTGAAATTAAATATAATTACATTTATTCCTTCATTCATGGCCTCTTTTCTCACTAATTATTATTGTATCCATATATATATGTTTATATATGTGTACACATACTATACATACATACGTATTTCTAACTATAACCTTTTGAGTACATATAATGTTACTTGTATGAATGTATTCAGGGCTGAGCATTTTGGTACTTCACTAGAAAACCAATTGGTGTGCTTACAAGGGAAGGTCACCTTTCCTGCTCCCAGATTTCCTATGGGTCTCTGTGTAGAATTCAGGTCTTGTGAGATTGTCTTTACCCAGTTTGACATATACATTGCTGTCATCCTTGTTGAGCTCACACTTAGGCAGTCATGTTGGTGAAACTTTATGGGTGTAACTTCTAATGTCACTGGATATGGATGGTCTCACAGCAAACTCCCTGATGCCCTGACTCTTACAGTCTCTCTGCACCTTCTTCTGCAATGTTTCCTGAGCCCGAGGCTAGCACAATCCTTAGCAACAATGAACAATGTATAAACATGTGTCCTTATACCCACAGATAAGCGTATCTTCATTAAAAACAAAACAAAACTTGTTTGCACAACAGAGGGAGATCACTACAGAAAAACCACAACCAATCAACATTCCACATCTTCTGGGAAGAAACAAAGCCTTCTCACATGACTTGGACTTGGTTCTCTGAGGATTGTTATGCCTGAAGTCAGCAATATGCAGGTGGGGCAGAGAGAAGAAGAGCTGTCACAGTGTATGTGCCCCACGCCTCACTGCACAGTAGCTGCATAAATCATACATCTCTGTTACAGATCATCAACCAACTAAACAGCCTTTTTCCCTGTGAGCTTCGCTCATGGATTGCCAACTAAATATCAGATTCTAAGGCATGATCCCTTATTAATATATTAATAATTCTAATATAACATGATTCCAATAAATACAGAAACAGGCAGATTCTTTAAAATTAAATTCTTTTTTAGATTTATCTTGGTTTTAATTATTTTTATTGTGTGTTTCTATGTATGGGTATAGAAGGAGGCTTATGGCCCATTTGGCTGGTGGTCCAGATTCACAGATCTGCAGTCCTAGACCGACTAGCCCCCAAAAGTCATACAAAGGCTTATATTAATTTCATGCTGTTTGACCTATGGCTCAGGCATATTGCAATCTAGCTCTTTCATCTTAATTTGACCCCTTTCCATTAATCTGTCCTGCCATGTAGCCCGCGGCTTACCTATTTCCTTACATACTGATTCTTGGGCAGCTGGATTTTATCTCCTTTTACTCTGCCCTCCTTCCCCTATCTCTGCTCCAATTTCCCTGTCTACCTCTAAGATGCTCGCCATAGGACATAACAGTCCCTTTATTTCACAACATACAGAAAGACATCCCACATCACTTGGGTTTGTGAATCTGATTGCAGGGCCAGTGGAGTCCATGAAAGGTTGATGAATGCTCCGGAGCTAGAGTTACAAACCATTGTGGTCCCCCTGTTCTGGGTGATGAACCAATTCAGGACGTCTAGAAGACCAGTGTCTTGATGACTTTTTCTATTGCCAGGAGAACACACCACAACCAAAGCAATTTGAAAGAGTCTACTGGGGGACTTACATTTTCACAGGGTTAGAGTCCATGACCATCATGGTAGAGAGATGGTAGCAGGCATGCAGAAGCAGTGACAGAACAGTAGCAAAGAGCTTACATCTTGATCCACAAGTATGAGACAGAGAGATTCTGTGAAGTATATGGGATTTTTGACACTTCAAAGCCCACTCCAAGTAACACATCTCATCCAGCAAGTCTACACCTCCTAACTCTTCCCAAACAGATCCACTAATTAGGGAGCAATAACTCAAATATCTGAGTATACGGGGGCCATTTTCATCGAAACTACCAAAAGCAACAAGCACTCTTAACCATTGAGCCATCGCACTAGCAGCACAAAATGTTATTCTTGACATTGAGTAGGATTATATATTAAGAAGTCACTAGGTGCTTCTATTTTATGAAAATGTTTTCATATAAAACTGTAAATATCTTGGTTGTATTTTCATATTGTTAACAAAATGTTAATGGTTTTCTCTGTTTTTCATTTAATTTCAGGTTTGGGGTTTTTATTTTTTGTTCGCTTGTTCTTTAATTATTTTTCCAGGGTTTATTTAAACAATGTCTAGGCTGGAAGGCTATAGGCCTTGGAATGGTATTTCCTACACAAAACCAGCAAGTATTAAAAAAAAGAAAGTGGAGCTCCAAGATGCAACTGAACAGGATATCTGTTTACAAATCAAACGTTATCAAAATTGAAGATGAGAAAATGACTTTAATCTTGTCCAGAGTGGTGGATACTTTCCCGTCACTGCAGTAGCATCCTAATTGAAAGCCTCTGATAACAAAATACAGATTCTATATGTGAAAAGTCTGGGTAATAAGATATTAGTGAGCATAGCACACAACTCTCATTTAAGGATACGTTCATCAAATTCTGGGAAGTTAAATTGTAATTTTAATGAAAAATTGAAATATAGAACTGTGAAAAGGCCTTTGTACTTAATGCCTTCTTTCCATTTATATTCAACAATTACTGACAGTAAATGATATGTAATCTAAACAAACAAACAGGAGAAAGAGCCAAAGAAGAAGCATAAGAAACCAATAAAGATATGGTGATACAAGCATTCACATACACACAAATCCCATAGGAACACAAAACTGAAAGTTATAATACATATTCCAAAGACCTGTGAGGTTACAAGCAATGCCCCAACAAAACATTTTGAGACAGAAAAAACGCAAACAAACAAACACACACACACAAAAAAGCCCTTTGTTTTGGGTTCTGCCTTTAGTATTGGTTTGTTATACTTGTGAGACTCCCTTAGAGAAAACTGATTTTTCCTTTGTGAGTAGGTATTAATTGGAGATAGCTTTGGTGTTAAGAATGGGAACCATGTCCACTTTCTATCCAAGCACTGGAAACTCATCTGGCCCATATCTGTGTCCAACCTGTGTGAGCAACCATGGTCTTTATGGGTTTATATGTGCACCAGCACTGCTGTGTTTAGAAGAGCTTGTTTCTTTTGTGCCCTCCATCCTCTCTGGTTCTTAAAATCTTTCTGCCTCCTTTCCATAGGACTCTCTGAGCTCTGGAGTTGAGGATGGGTGTTTGATGTAGACATCCCATTTAGGATGGAATATTCCAAAGTCTACTCTCCACATAGCATCTAGTTGTGGTTCTCTGTATTTGTTCCCATCTACTGCAAGTGGAATCTTCTCTGAATGATGACTGTACAAGATATTGATCTAGAGAGTAGTCGAATGCCATTTGGAGTCGTTTCATTGATTTCTTCCTCTAGCAAAACAGGAATGCTTGGTTTTTGCCTAGGTCACTGGACGATTGTCTCATTGTCCACTTGATCAGTATTGGGTTGGGTTTCTTCTCATGGAGAGTGGGCCTTAAATCCAATCAGATGTAGGTTGGCTGCCCCCACAGACTTGTATATTATTGTGTTAGTATATCTTGCAGGTTGGACACCATTGTATCTGGGTTAGTGTTCATCTTTCTCTGTTGGAAGCATGTAGAAAACCTAATATCATGAACGCTAGTCATTAGGAGGGAAGGGTTTTGGTAGGCAGAAGCTCAACTTTTCCATGTTCAATGAGTCTTTAGCATGAAGGCCTTGCCATCAGTTTGTGGAGAACAACCAATGACGTTGGCAATAGCCTTAGTTGTTTAGGGCTTCCCATGGTTCTCCTTTGAGCAACAACTCGATTATATGTAATTCATTTCCAGAACTGGAGACTACATTTGGTAAAGAGAGATGTTTAGTTAGGGTATTGTGATACCATAAAGATCTTCATCTATGTATTTTAGGAAGCTTCTGGTATATTAGTGTTCCTTTCTTCCCCTCAGATTACCTAGTTTTAGCGGTTCCTGTCCATATTCTCTCCTTCATTCTCTCTTCCCTGCTTCTCTCTGTTTGGTCCTCCCATTTCATCCTCCATCCCCACACACCTATCCATCTATAACCATTTGTTTCTAGGGCAGTTTGTCCCTCTCACCTACTCCATATCTAGTCTCTGTGGTTGGTAACATGACTCATAGCCTGCTTATTGAAGACTTAACAGCTAACAGTCACATATAAATGAATACATATTACACTTGTCTCTTGAAGCTTATTTACCTCACTGAATGATAATTTTCTAGTTCCATCCACTTACCTGTTAACTTCATGATTTTATTTTTCAACAGCTGACAATGTTTCATTGTGTAAGTTTACCTAAGCAGGCGGTAACTCCTTTTCCATTCTTCTGTTGAAGGACACTTGGGTTCTTTCCAGTTTCTGACTAGTATGAATGGAGCAGCAATCAACATGGCTGAGCAAGTGTCTCTGTAGTAAAATGAAGTATTATTTGGGTATATGCCCACAAATGGAATATCTGAATCTTGGGTTGCATCCATTTCCAGATTCCTGAGGAACTGAAAACTCATATGGATAAAGGTTATACAAGTCTGCACTTCCACCAGCAATGGATAAGTGTTCCCTTCATTCCACATCCTCTCCACCATAAGATGACATTTTGATCATAATGGTCATTGAGTTGATCTTGTCCATTCTGACTGGTATAAGATGAAATCTCAAAGTAGTTTTGATCTGCATTTTCTTGATAACTAAAGATGTTGAATGTTCCTTGAGTGTTCCTCAGACATTAGTGTTTCTTCTTTTGAGAATTCTGTATAGATTTGTACCCCACTTTAAATGGGCATTTATTTTCTTAATTTCCATATTTTTTAGTTTCTTGTGTATGTTAGATATTAGCATTCTATCAGACTATAATTGGTATTAAAAAAAAAACTTCTCCCATTCTGTAGCCTGTACTTTGCTCAAATGATTGTGTTCTTTATCATACAGAAGCTTTTCAGCTTCATGAGATCTCATTTATTAATTGTTGTTCTTAGTGTCTGTGATATCAGTGTTATGTTTAGAAATTTTTGTGTGGCAATGAGTCCAAGGCAATTCTCCACTTTCTCTTCTGTCAGATTAGGTGTACCTGGTCTTATGGTAAAGTATTTAATGCATCTGAAGTTGAATTTTATGCTAGGTGATAAATACAGATTTACTTGAATTGTTTTATATACAGCCATCCAGCTCGAACACCTGAAGACGCTGCCTTTTTTTCCCCAGTGTATTTTCCCGGCTTCTTTATCAAAAGTCATGTATCATTAGGTGTGTGTAATTATGTCTTTGTCTGTCATTCAATCCTAATTATTAACTTATCCATTTTGTGACAAGGTCATGATGTTCTTCTTATTGTGGTTCTGCGGTACAATTTGAGAACAGGAATGGTGACATAACTAGCTGTTCTGTTATCATTCAGGAGTCTTTTGTGTTTATGATTCTGAAAACTGTCTTTTCAAGTTCTACATCCTATCAAACCTCCACAGATTAAAGCTGGACATTACTAGCAGAAACAACAGAAGGTCTCCCAACTCATGGAAACGAGCACTGTGCTAGGGTTTTGGTGGGGGATCATATTTGTAGATTATTGGTAGCATGGCCATTTTCACTATCCTATCAACCTGTGATGATGAATGATCGTTCCACTTTCTGGCATTATCTTTAAATTCTTCAATATCTTAAAAGTTTTTACTAATCAAGTATTTCACTTCCCTTGATTAGAGTTGCATCAAGATATCTTAAGTTTTCTGAGACTGTTGTGAAAATATTGTTCCCCTTTTTTTTCTCAGAGTGTCATTTGTCTATAAGAAGGTTACTGATTTTTGTGTGTGAATTTTGTGTTATGCTACCTTACTGAAAGTGTTTATCAGCTGTAAGGGTTTCTTTATGAAATTTTTGGGGTCATTTATATTTAAATAAATGTCATATGTAAATAACAATGCTTTGACTTCTTTCTTTCCTATTCATATCCCCCTTGGTCTCTTTCAGTTGTTTTATTGTTTTATTTATTGCTAAGACTTCAAGTAAAATATTGCTAGGTCTAAGGAGTGTGAACAGCCTTGCCTTGTTTCTAACTTTACAGAAAATGCTTTGAGTTTCTCTCCATTTAGACTGATGATGGCTGTGGGCTATCTATAAGTAAGGTATGGAGGTATGTGTCTTCAATCACTAATTTCTCCAGGACTTTTATTATGATAGAGAGTTTAATTTTGTCAAAGGCTTTTTTTTATTTAATAACATAATCATATGATTTGTCTTTCAGTCTGTGTGGTGGCTTAAATTTATCAATTTACATATGTTTAACCATTCCTGCATCTCTGGGATAAAGCCTAGTTGATTGTTGTGGATAAACTTTTTGATATGCCCTTATATTCAGTTTATATTTTGTTGTGAATTTTTGTGCATATAGTCATAAAGGAAATTGTTTAATTCTCTTGCTTTGTTGGGTCTTTATGTGGCCTGAGTATCGGCATAATTTTGACCCCCTAGAAGAAACACTTGGGTAACGTTCCTTCTGTTTCTATTTTTAAAGTCTAAATTAGAATTCTGCATTAACCCATCTGTCTTTGGGCTTTTGCCTTGTTTTGTTTTTGGTTGGGAGATTTTAATTACTGCTTCTATTTTACTAGAGGTTATAGATACGTTTAATTTTATGATCTGACCTTAATTTAACTGCAGTAGGTGTTAAATATCAATAAAAGTATGCTTTTCTTTTAGATTTTTCCAATTGAGTAGAGTATAAGATTTTAAGATATGTCCTTAGCATTCTCTGGATTTTTTTAAACCATTTGTTGTAATGGTGCCTTTTCATCTCTGAAGGTATTAACTTAGATCTTCTCTGTTTTTTGTTTGTTTGTTTTTAGTTTGGCTGTTTGTCAGACTTATTGATATTCTCAAAGATCCAGCTATCCCACTATCTATTTCGATTCTTTCTATTTTTTTATTTGTTTCTATTTTGATTTCAACTCTGTTTGATTATTTCTTGCCATCTACTACTTTTAGGTGATGTCTTTTTTTGTTCTAGAGCTTTCAGGTGCGTTGTTAAGTTACTAATATGAGAATTCTCTCTTTTCTTAATGCAGGTACTTGTAACAATATGGCTTCTTGAATCCCGGAGGCCAGAGGTTCAGATCTACAGACCCGCAGCCCTAGACCCCTTAGCCACCGCGGCTGATTAGGCCCCCAGAAATGATTCAGACACTTATATTAAGTTCATGCTGTTTGGCCTATGGCTCAGGCACATTGCTAGCTAGCTCTTACATTTTAAATCAACCCATTTCCATTCATCTGTCTGCCACGTGGCCCGTGGCTCATCTGTGTTCCCCTCAGGTGTTTCTTCTTTGGCGACTGGCTCAGTCTGTCTCTGACTCCGCCCTCCTCCTAACTATTCTGATTCCCCATCTACTTCTTCTACGGTGCCTGTCATGGACCAAAACAGCTCCTTTATTTAAAGATTGATATTCACAGCATATAGAAAGACATTCCCACATCAGGTACTAAGTACAATAAACTTGTCTCTTTGAACTGCCTCATAGGTTTGGGTATGTTGTGTTATTTTCATTAAATTATAACAATGTTTTAGATTTTTTTAATTTCTATTTTTATTCAATAATATGTTGCTTGGTTTTCATGAGTTGGTAGACCTTGTGCTGTTTTTGCTATTAATGCCCAGCTTTAATCTGTGGAGGTTTGATAAGATGCAAGGTATTATTTCTATTGTCTTGTATCTGTTGAGAGTTGCTTTGTGACCAAGTACGTGTCCAGTTATTGAGAAAACTCCATGAAGTGCTGAGAGGAAGATATATTCATTAGTGTTTGGGTGAAATATTCTGTAAACTTGGTTTATGATGTCATATAACTCCAGCATTTTTCTCTGTTTTATTTTTGTTTAGATGCCCTATCTATTGGTGAAAGCGGAATACTTAACAACCTACTGTCAGTGTGAAGATTAACATATGATTTTAGTTATAGTAGTGTACATTTTATGAACTTCCATACCTTTGTGTTAGATGTGAAGATGTTTAGAATTGCAATATCCTATAAGTTAGTGGTTCTCAACTTGTGAGTCACAACTCTTGTGGGGAATTGAATAATGCTTTCATAGAGGCCACCTAAGGCCATAAGAAAACATTAAGATTCATAATATTAGCAAAATTACAGTGATAAAGTAAAATCAAAAATAATTTTATGGCTGGAACCGTATTAGATGGTTGCATCATTAGGAAAATTGAGAACCACTCACTGCTCTAGGCAGATTTTTTTTTCCTTTGAAGAATATATAGTGGTTTTTTTTTTTTTTAAATATCTCTTCTGGTTACTTTTGTTTTGAGATCTATTTTGTCATGTATAGAAATGCTACTTAGCTTGCTTGAAGTCTTATTTTTAATCCCTACAACAATCCTATGAAATCAGTAGTATGACAAGCTCATGTGAGAAAACTAAGACACAAGTCTTCGCATCCACAATGTATACCTGCCAGCGTGTGCCTCTGCCATCTGTGTCCTGATTCTCTGATCTGCTTCTCAATATTATCTTGCCCCCCCCTCTGAAATAGGGAGTTTCTGAAGTGTCAGGTACACACTTTGAAAAGACTTTAACTCATTTCACCTCTGAGAAATAAAATAAAAGGATAGAATCAGGATCTCTTGATAGAGCTGCCACAGTAAGCTATTCCACAGAGGACCTCAAGGTGTAAGCTTTTCAGCTGGGAGAAAACTCCAAAGGTTTTTGTAAAGTCAATCATCAGGCCCTTAATTTTCTTTCTTGAATACTTTTGTGACTGAGAGATGTTAAAGAAACACTCTTCAGAGGCTTTGCATTTGAAAATTTGCTACATTAACTACGATAAAGCAAAACATTGATATTTGTCTATTTGCAATCAACTTTCCTTTCATCTCATTTTCTTGTGTATTTGGTGGCACTGGAGTAACTATATGTGTATGAGAGTGTGTGTGGGGGGGTAGGTACGTGCACATGTGCGCATCATGAGTTCATTGGTGTGTGGCATGTCAGTGTTTGCAGGTATGTGTATGTGCACATATATGTGCATGCAAGTTGAGAAAATAAGTTTCTCTTTCTGGGTCTATACTACCTCATTCAGCATGACCTTTTCAAGTTTCATCCATTTAACTGAAAATTTTATGATTTCATTTCTCTTTGTAGCTGAACACTATTCCACCCTGTATACATATGAGGTTTTCACTACCCGTTCATCAGACAAAGGACATTTAGGTTGCTTCCAATTCCTAGCTACTGTGAAAAGAGAAACAACGAATATTATAGTCATATCTCTTGCCTTTCTTGAAAAGTCTCGGGTTCTAATTCCTTGAATTAACTAACTCCTAAATCCTTTGTCCTGTCCAGTTGCTCAAAAACACATTTACCAGATGGCTAGCCACATAAGCCTCCCTTTACATAGCATTAAATTACTGCTGTTTTACCTACCCTAAGAAGTAGCTGCCTATTCTCCATGACATTTTGTCTCCTTTAACCAATGTAATGAACTTTGAGGCCCTTTCTGGAGATAGAGCCATAAGACAGAATGACCAAAGGTTTTGAACCTTATTTAGAGGGAGAAAAAATGTGCCTATCTGAAATGCCTACTTCAGACTATTATGTAAATTAATACAGCATTAAACAGTAGGAAATTAGAGCTCCCAAACTATATATTAAAGATAATGTATATTAGTTGTTCGGACTATTTCAGCCCAATCTGAATTTGATTTCATTTTAAGACCCTTCCTATGTATCATAGATGCAAGACACAGTTATCTCACCAGCCTTATATACAACCCTGAAAGGATCTGTTTCTGTACATGTTTTGACATTGTTTTATTCTATTTTGCCTTTTTAGAGCTCTCTTTCCAATGCCAGGTGATCTTGAGAGTAGCAAGTTGTGATGTTGCAAAGACAAATGTCCTGTCCAGTTCATTCTGTCTCGGGATTTAATGTCACCATCAGCTCATCCTGTAGGATGCCATTGATCTTTTCCATTATTAAGACATCTTCAAAACATGCTAGTAGCAAAAGATTCAATTTTCATTAAAAGCCAAAGGCCTCTCTCCATTACCTTTGGTAATTTGTACATTTGGCACTAATTCAGCTGTTTAGATATTCAGCAGGGCCCTTTTATCTTCCGATGGTTACAATGAGTGACGATTAATGCTTGAAAGGTGTATCACACTAGCCTCTTTATTCAAGACACTCAATGCAGGCATGTTTTACAGAGGGAAGACTGCTTGGGTGTGCCAATTGTCTCAGAGATTGATTTCATATGCATCTATCCTAGACTGCAGGGCACTGTTGACTTCAGCAATCATCTGTGGTCATGTGTTCTAACACCTCATACTTGGAAGGTTGAACTCATCATTTGCTATTAAAGTTGATATACAAGTGCCTGAAGGATTTTCCCACCTGCAAATGCACCTGTGGGAGAGATGCTTTTATTGTCCAGCGTTTTGAGTCACATTGCTGTTCTGCCCTGCTTGTATGTCTTCCAAAGAACACAGTAGCTTCCTCAGGCAAAAGTGAAGCTTCAGTGATTATTACAGAAAGGACGACAATTCAGCCCTAGAATAACTCAGTGAATGAATCACAACAGACTGATGGCATAACTCACACTCAAAGCCAAGAGCCAGAATTACATGACTTATTTTAAGACACAGAAAAGTAAAAAGCAGATTGAAAAACATATGACAACCCGGCAGCTCAAGCTTCTGCAAACAAGGATGGCATTTGCGGAGCTCTGCGTGCCTTCTCAAACGTGGCTGCAGTTTTAATGTGTGTTGACATCTTTCTCCGTGTGCAGAATTAACTGGGAGAACAACATTTTGTGCTTTTACCCACTTGCTAAAGGATGAGAACATAGAAAGAACCAGCAGTTGAGCAGCCATCTGCCATGAAAGGACACTTAAGATACAGCTTTCCTTCAGATAGTACAAAGTCGTAGCATGACTGCACATGATCCCCTGAGTCACCACTCAATCCAATGCAGAAAAAGCACAGTGATGGAATCCTCTTACATCATCTTCTGAAGCAGAGGCAAATGAAATAGATGAATGTGATAATAGAAAAATAAATGTATTACATTAAAGGAATGGCAAATACCTCAGCATGGAACATCACAGAGCCTCTCAAAGAACTAGAGTTTCAAGTTATAATTTAACAAATAACCGAGTGAAAAATTAAAGAGTTCTAGCATGAAACAAATTTAGGAAGAGTAGAAAAGAAAAAATATACAAGAACTATACTGATTAAGAAGGAGGTAATTTCATTTTTTTCAGGAGAGTAAGTCTCCAACGTGAATTAATTTGCCTCATGCTGATCCCTGCTGGATTTTCTTCTCTCCTCAATCACTGTTTATTTCATAAAATCAGCATTCACCTATCTTTTTTTGATTATTTAATTTCAAGGGGATTTTCTTTTCACAAAGCAGTTAGTACAGCTAAACTCAACTCTGCATGCAATGTGTAAACACATGCTAATGGCCTGCATAAGTGCAGAAATTGTTTATTCCATTCTGTAGACTGCATTGTTTGGATGCTCTGCTTCCTTGCCAATGAACTCAGATTCCTGAAGCAGCTTTTCACTGTGTGCATCTTTCATTGACATTTACCAAATGCCTAGGCTCTCATATAAAAATCAGGAAAGCAATATTCAAACTGTGACGGATAGATTCTTATTTCTAAATGGGAGACAGGTCATGAACTATGGCTGACAGAAATAGCAATGCACACACACACACAATGATAGTATTCTAAAATGAAAATTACCACTGACTTCACTATCTCCATCTCTATGAATGTCTAAAGTCTTTGCATTCTCAGGTGGTGCATAAGGGTTTGGTTAAAGCAAGATATGTTTGAATTGAGAGTTACTATTTATATAAAAAATAAATAAATAAGGTACCAGCCCGATGGAATTCTCCTGGGAGAGTACTCATATACAGTCTGCTTGAAGAATGGTACAAAAATTTAGAAATAAACAGGGCCTCTCCCCTAAGATAAGTCATAAGGAGGCTTTTCACTTTGTCTCAAGGACAAGCATGATGCAGATGGCCTTTCCTTCTCTATTCAGCTTCTCCACTGTTTCTGATTAGTTACCTCAGCTGAGGCTCCTTGCTTTCTGCAAAGGTTGCTAGTGGCCTGTCTGAGCCTGGATATGTCAGAGCAGAATATTCTTTAAAGGCTGGGTTTTTCCATATCCCAGCACTTCTTCCTGAGCTCTAGATGATGGTGAGCAGCTATGCAAAAGGATAATTATTTTTCCATGTGATTTTTAAAATAAAATCTAACTTTATTATGCCCTTTGTAATGATATTTCTCATTTTCTATTTAATGGAAGGCTGGCAGACAGCCTTAATTTAAACCAAAACCAGAGATCACCACAGGGAAGATATGATCACGAAATCAAATATTCACAGAGATCTTCAGGTTGAACTTAATTTATGATGTAACCTCTTAGATTATTAGTGTATTGTGAACATATTTACGTTTTCCACTCTCGTGCTTTGTCACTGTAGAGACATGGGAATGCTATTCATTGTTGCTAGGAGATGGGTGGCTATGGCAACAGCATGGGGCAGAGCCAGATGGAGTGCCTCAAGCACAGTCAGGTTTAGCCTCTTTTTTGATCTCCAAATGACTCTATGGCAGTCTGTTGGATGAATAAAGGAAACTAGGGGCCAGATCTCTGGGAAAGGTGGAAATATCAGAGAGAATCAACACCACAGTCAGATCTCACCCAGCTATCTTCCAGCTTCCTCAGCCTCGCTCCTCCTGGCTTCTTCTGTCCCTCTGTCTTTCCATATCTTCCTTAAATACTTTCTTTGCTCAGTTAAGGTGTGGCCCCACCACCAGTTCCACCTGGGAGCCTGCCTTCTGTAAAATAAGATGACCTGAACTCAGATTGGATTAAGCGTGTAGGTCACCTCTGCCAGGATATTTCCTGTGCTGGGATTAAAGGTGTGAGTTACCACTGTCTGATCCTCCTAGAATGGACTGACTGTGAGTAGATCCCTCTGGTATCTCCAAATGTTTTCATTATATTTGAAAATATCTTCACAACAGTTCTTCAAAGGAAGCCCAAATTACTGCCTCTTCAGCTTGTTTGGAAAGATAGGCTACATGGTTTCTCCTCACATGTCATCTGTCCCCATTAACAAGTGTCTTTTGGGTGTTTAATGATGTACTGTGAGGTTGTTGGAAAGGGAAAAGACACTGGATAACAAGGGGATTATCACTGTTTAACTGTGTTCTCATACTGTTATTAATTTAGCACCGATCTGGTGCCATCTGTTTCTTGTCATCATTACACTTAACTCCTGGTGACTCTCATGAAAGTGCCACCCCGAAACGGTAGGGGACCTATGTTCCTAATTTTGGTTTGCTCATTCCTCAAAGATTTATGGCTAAAGTCAAGGACGTTATCTTTAAGACATCTTCAGTTTCACATTCTCACTGAATCTTCCTTATGCTGAGTGTGATGGATTCTGCCTTTAATCCCAGCACTTAAGAAGGTAAAGCAGAAGGGTAGCCCAAGTTCAGTGCTAGCTTATGTTACTAAGTAAAATTTCTGTTCAATCTTCCCTTCTTCCCACACACACATAGTATGACAATTAGTTTTCTTTAAAACCTTCAGATGTAGAGAACACGGACTTGTTCATCTTATAAACAAGCAAAAACATAGTAGGCTGTTAAAATCATCAGTGTTTGAATTAGTCAGGGTTCTCCAGGACCCACAGTTGAATAATTGAAAATGATTAAGTCAGATTACGTTAAAATAGTGACAACAGCAGATGTCTCATATCTGAGGAGCTGAGAGCCTTGAGGCTGGGCATTAGCAGTCGGAGTGAATCCCCACAATAGCTGTCTCATACCAGAAACTAACAACCCAATACTTATTTGTTCAATCCCCAAGGCTGGTGCTTCAGTGGGTCTCATCCTGGAGCTAAACATCTCAAAGGATCCTGGAGAACAGCTGGTCCTTGGTCAGTATGAAGCCAGGAATACTGGTTCTGAGATGTGGGTAGAAATCGGCAGTAGGACCAATGAGGTAAATCAAATAGTGGCACAAGGTATGGAGAAGGGGGAACACTATTCCCTGTGACAGACCCTCTGGACCTTTCCCAAAAGGTACCACCCACACTAGAGTAGGTCTTCTCTCATTCACTAAATCAATCAGGACAATTCTTCAGGTGCGGATCCCTACAACTGTGATTCCGATTTCTGGCAAGTTGACATTAAGCCGGCCATCAGAGGGAACAGTGTTTATATTTATATATATTTATATATATATTCATTGTTTATAGGAATGAATCTGGTTTTCTAAATATATTCATTACTCATAATATAACTCATTACTCATAATTACTCCATACTATACCAGGTGAAAACTGTTGAGCCTGGATCTGCCCAACCTGTAGTTCTCAAGCCTACAGCACTGAATCTCTGCTAGTCTTTCCTCTAATAAGATCAGAGAGATTTCTCATTTTATGTCCTTTTCAGTTCTGCTCTCACAATTCCCTCACAGGAAATATCTCTATTTTTATTTCTATCCTTTCTGCTTTGTCTATGATGAATGTTCAAATATTTATCAGGCATTTCCTAGGTACCTGACCCTCATGCCAGCGTCTAGTATCTAAAGAAGAATGTAATGAGAACACAAAACCACCTAACAGGGTAATATATCCATAAAAATTAACAATGAATGTCACTTCTGAAGTACTTTCTATATGAAGAACATATTTGAACACTATATTTAATGTTCATAATGTCATCATTATCATTTGTAGCTGAGACTTAAGGAATTCTACTTACACTGCTAAGTGGCTTGCCCTGAGTCGGAGGCAGGAAGTAGTGAAATAGACCAAAATGTAGGTCCATCTCCCTTCCAAAATGATAATTGCTGTATTGATTTGACATGATGAGATATTCTCAGCAATAAAATGTGTGTTAGTCCAGGCTTGGAGCCAGGAAAAAAAAAAAAGGTGATGTGCTTCATGAGGGAGGGCCAGGGAGCTCCTAGGAACTAGACCAGCTAAACTTACAAATACGAGTTTGATAATTAACATGGTTTAAAGGAGACGTGATAAATAGGCATGACCCTACAGCATGATTACCTGTAAGCTTCCTTTACCTAATAACAACCCTCCCAGCTTCCCCATGTATTCTCCTGTTGGCACTTACTTGGAAGCAAGCCCCCTTGAGAACTAGTATGTATACTCTGTATAGCACAAATGCTGGATCCAGTTTCCTTGACCATATAAAATTTGAGGATAAAAATTATACCTTTCAGATGTTTTTTCTAATCCTGTAGATCACTAAGAATGTTTCCAGCATACAGCAGATGATACATATGACCCGTATGTAGGTCACATAAATTTTCAGACCTCTATCTTATTTTTACAGTTTGGAAAGTTATTTACATGACTCCTTAGATCCTTGTATTGATTATGTTTAGTAATAATCTAGTAAAGTTTGCTGGCTTGTTTATTTTAATTCTCACTTTATAGACTAAAGAAACCTGTAATAAGTCTAGCAATTAAATGGAAAATAATAAAAGCTCTCTATCTGTCATGCAAATGATAAAGTGACCATCATGCTTGATAGATATGAAAACTATGCTAACACTACAAAGCCTGTAGTATAATTTTCTGTCTTTATATTGATGTACAAACAGTTCTATCACACAAGAATTACAAGATAACTTACTTAAGCAATTTAACCGTTTGATAGTTAAACCAATAAGAAAAAAAGAGAATCAAGTTGTAATTAAATTTTCATGGTAACTGTTGTCCATGTGAAATTCCTTAGGAAACCAAATTAGCAAATTTCGTATGGAAGTATACATCAAGGGGGTACCTCCCTGCCATCTGCTTCCTTCTTCAGTTGCAGATTCTGAAGGCATGAATGGTCCCAAACCTTAATCAAAGACTTCAGGATAGACAAGAAACTAAGATTTCCCTTACACAAGTCCAGATAAACTGTCCAATCCCAACATATCAACTGCCTCCTCTCTTGAATAAAAGCTTGCTTTCCCAAAATGGAGATATTTTTCACCCAGTGGTCACAGAATTGGCCCCTATGAATATATACCTTTAGTAAATGCAGGCACCTAGTTGAAGCCAATGACTGCAGTTGCTGGATGTCACACTTGAATTTTCCGAATCTTCTCTAGCTCATGTATGAGTATAAAAATATTGCAGATAATTTTTTTTCTAGAATCTGGGGGTTTGGGGAATCTTTCATTTATTGTATTCTATAAAAACAGAGAAAGTTCACCAATATTGATCAGTAGAACAGAATTTAGAGAAAGCATAGAGACCCACTTTTTTGTGGCTTGTTTTCAACATTTAGACTAGCTGGGTCATCATGTGCCTGATTTGTCATGTCTACCTGATCCCTGACCCTGTTCCCTGTCCCACTATCACCTACGTGCTGTTCTCCTGGCTCAGGGCATTAGTAAGAAAGGACTTTGCTGTCCTTGTCCTCATCTCTTCCCTGTCCTATTCAGAATCTTGGCACACTACTTGGTGCCTAATGTTTCCTAGACATATACTTAGGTAAATTTATGAGCAAAATAAAGATATACACTCCACACATCAGAACTGATAAAATGAAGTCCAGAGTAGAGCTGATGATTCTCTGTCTTCTTGGAGCCACTGGAGAGTCAGCCTGAACCTAGATCTAAGTCTTGAAGGAATATACAAAGATAGACTGTGTGTTCTTCCTAATAAACTCTCTCTCCTCTCCCCCTCACTCTATTTCAGTATTTCCGTGTCCTGAAACTTATGTATGATGATTTGAATTCTCCTGGCTAGCATCTAACGAACTTCTGTCAAAAAAAGACTACAGAATCAGCTCTGGTGGGTGTTGATAGTATCAGCTTCTCTCCCTAAAATGCATTCCCCAGCATTGTGGGCTCTGTGCTTTGTGGGACTACACTAAGAACTCAGAGAATCTCTGAGGTTACTCAGATTATTAGAACACGATTTGTGCCCATAGGCAACTTTTAATGAGACTCTTTGTTGCCTGGTTAAATCTTGATGTCCCTTTATTGTGCTAAGAGACAAAGAATTCAAGTAAAACAGGCTGGTATGCTGGGTGTTTTGTTTGTTTGGTTTGTTTTTGACACGTTCTTATTACTTAGCTCAGGCTATCCCCAATCTCATAATACTCTTTGTTAGCTTCACAACTTCCGGGAATATATATGCCACTATGCCTGGTTTAATAGAGTAGTTTTAATGTTTGAAAAGTATCAAATTTCTTTATTTTCAAACAACAGGTCTCAGGAATATTTGTGCTGTTTTTGTTTTGATTTAGAGATCGATGAGGACCTTCAATCTTCACAAGTTATTTCTTAACTTGCCTTATAGAGTCATCAATTAGTCCTCAAAAAATATCTTTCTTATATTATATCTTTTGAGGTTTTTTTGTTTTCATGAAGAATGCACTGCTTTTTCCTCTGGAATGCCACAGCACTAAGAACTCCAGTAGAAGGTGACACAGTATGCCTCCATGTTACCCTCAAGGTTAGTAAATGTGCTTCTTCCTAGGCTTGCTTTCTGTTTGGTTTCAAGCTGCTATAAATATCACTTTCCACAAAGCTCTAAAGATTCTTTTTAAAGTGACTCAGCCACTTCCAGTCGGTCATGTTTTAAAGATAGCAAGAATAAATAACATTTTTAAAAATGGAGGATCCAACTTTTATAGTGGTAGGGATCTGATTTATAAATTTTATTCTAACAGCCTCAATTTATTTATGCAAACTTTATAGTATAAATAGTAAATATAAATGAGCTCTCTATAATCTCAGTTTCTTCCCAAAATTTGTGTGATGACATATTAACTCTCAAGTGTATACATGCTGTAAAATAAAACCCATGAGAGTGAATCTTGTCAGTGTCACTGGGATATCTCATCACTTCAAGTATTAATGGACACAATGAGAAGAATCTATATACAGAGAACAAAGTAGATTCTTGTTAGGCACAGGCTCTGTGGACATGATGCTCTTGACCTCGGCCTTCCAAAATGAGAGGAATAAACCCATTGTTTATAAGTCACTCTGGTCTCTAGAATTTTGCTATAGATGTGCTGACCCAAAACCCTTCAAGAACCCAAGCACCACATTACAAATCCATCTTCCTCTGTTTTGTTTCTACCATTGCACCCAAGGACATAGTCATCACAGAGTCAAGTCTTAGGTTCTTTATGCCTTCAGTCTGACCATGAAAGTTATAAGCAGAAAGAGCTATGTAAAACAGAGGTCAAATGGGCAAAAAGATTGTGTAGGCTTCATGTTAGACTAAATAACTTAGTCAATAATATGTTTCTTAATGTGTTTTAGATTGAAATTTTTAATTCATAAGCAAGTTAGCCAAAAAAATTATTCTAAAATAAAATTCTGTAAAATCACATTTTAAATCAAGAGGATTTATTATTATTAGTCATGTTAATTTAGGGTAACTTCTGACAGACTTTAGGAATCTATTTGTATATTTTTACCCTTTGTTGGAATGGAATACAAAACAGTAATTCTAGTACACATACATATACACACATACACACACACACACACACACACACACACACACACACACACACACACACACAAAGAAAACATGGGATTTCAAGCAAGTCCTGATTCATAGAGAGAAAATTGATGGGGGAAGATAAGCTGGGATATTTGTTATCATAAACAAGATTTGGTTGCATTTCTTGCACTATGTTGCTCAGGTATGTTTACTGTTTAGAACCCAGCATGATCTACATGTTTCCTTTCATAGAAGATCCTGCTGAATGAGCTACTAAGTCAGTTTATATCTTACAAACTATTATCAAATATTTTCTATTTGCCACTCAATTTTCTCTTTTTTTCTCAATAGATTAAAAAAAGTGTACTTAATCATTTCAGTAAAGTATTATATCACAGTCTTAAGTAAAACTGTAAAATAATCTAATTCAGAGTAAATAGAAAATTAGCCACATTAACTCTAGCTGAATAACCATATGTTCTGGACATAGAGGAACATGACATCCATACTTTCAAATTGTTGGTGTCTAGAGGTGTCCTGACTTTTGAGGTTAACAAGAAAATTAGCCTGACTTCATCTGGCTGATACTCAAATAATGCAAAAATATTCATATTCAGAATCTAGTTTAAGAGTAATGTATACAAGCTGAGTTGAGGCATCTCTTGGATATTTTTGCATTTTTCTTTTCCAAGAACCTTTTCATGCCCTTACACTGATCATTTTGAACACATACATAAAGACATTTCTAAATGCAATTCATCTTCATTATACCATTTGAAACCCATCCATGATTAAAGGACATTAATTCAAAATGTTCAAAGCAAGTTTTGAACAGAGTCAATGCAGTCATACATCCAAATGCATGCTGACAATTTTTTACTCCTCCAAGATGATATACACTGCAGTCAGATATCAAAATTCATCTTTTGTGATCTGAGAAAGTTTTAGAAATCTTCATTCTCTAAGATGTTACTTCTGTAGTGAACCGTATTATTGGGGACTTATAAAGGATCTAAGAAAATGTACAAATCCTTTTATACTGCCTGGCATATAAGAAGCCACCTTTAAATGTTAGTTGGATTTTCATGACCTCCTAAATGCTGAAAGAACTTGCTCCTTTCTTAAAGTTCTGCCCTTAACTTGACATAAACAGTTTGAGTATCAGTCTTCTCAAAGAAGATAACTGGCTCTCTGTATGATTTTTGCCAACAATGGAAAGCTCCTCTGACTTCTAAACAGTTGTTTTGTATGCCCATGTTCAAGTTTTTCTTTTAGGAATAAAATTAAGACATTTATTCTATAATTACTAATACATCCAAAAATATAAATCCTCTGAGTAGAGATAACACCATCACTTAAATTCATACCAGACTGTAGAAGACTAGGAACACTATTTTCCTTTGACTAATGGTGGAGAGTGTTGGAGAGAGCTCAAGGGAAGAGCAGAAGTATCACCCCGGCCCAAAAAAAGTCCATAAGAGAGGAAATTGATCTCCAGATTAAAGACAAACTTTGACAGTCACATTTTCTTTCAGCAAGAAACCATAGAAAAATGAAATATGATTGGCACTCCGTTAGCATTATGACTTTTTTTTAAGACAGGTCTCGCCCTATAGTCCTGGATTATATTCAGTTCACTGTGTAGTTCAGGCTGGTTTCAAACTCCATGTTCTCCTGACTCCAGCTCCTGAATGATGGGATTATAGACATGTGCCTTGGTACAAATTCCAATTTAACTCAAGGATATTATTTTCTATAGTTCCTCATCAAAGCAGGATATTTGTATGATTGGACATGGTATTATTAGAAACATGGCCACTTCCTGTGGGGGGATGGCATTGTCTATACATAGAGCTGTGTACGTCTTTAACATCCACACACAGCAACTATGAAATGGTGGTTCCAGGTCTGTTTTGCCCAGAGTTTAAAGGGGGAAAAAAAAAACAAGAAAAAAAAGAAAGAACTGTTGAAGGAAAGTCAAGGAAAGTTACCAAAATATTAGATATCTAGGACTTCAAATCATTTGTTTCAAACTCTTTTACTCTAAATGGCTGGAGGCTTTAGTAGATGCTCTGAAATTATTCTGCTCCCAACAGGCAGTCAAGGAAAGAGCAAAACAAAGTGAAAGAAAGTTTTGCTTTGCTTTGCTTTTTGTTTCAACTGCACATCAGTGACTCTTTACAGCTGGGTTCAACCCAAAATGCAGAAATCACTGCTTTAGTCAGCATGACAGCCTAGTGGAAAAATATGAGGGGATTTAAGGAAATTCTGAAAGTGCCAAGCTGTCAGACCTAAGCACTTATGGTCTTTGATTGCAGACTTACAAAGAACAAAGGCCACATCATGTTTTGTATTCTAGACCAACACTCTGTAGATACTCGGGGAACATTAAACAGTAGCACTTGAATGTATAAAGTCTTTAAATGTCCTCTCTGGCACTTAAATGTCCTCTCTGACACCTGGGCTAGGTTTCTTACATTGTAATGCATGTTTTATAGATATGTTCTTAAGTCTGTGTCTTCCTGATGGTAAAATATTCTTCATCTTAAAGTCCCAATCATCCTTCAGTAGGAAACTATATATAAATTCTTAGAAGCTTTCTCTGGCTACATTTCATAGCCTGTTTTATAATTATAGATAGCATACTGACTTCTTCCTGTCTGTCTAGCTATCAATTAGCTATCATCCATCTATCTACCAATCCACCCATCTATTCTATCTATTCTTTCCATCTGTATCTACCTATCATCTATCCATCTAGACTTTATAGCTACTTTCTTAGCCTTGTTATTATCATACCTTATCATTCTAATATTACTGTCAATCAAGTTAATTATAACTCAATGTAGCTAAGCATTTAAAAAGAATAGTTCAAGTGGGTATTGGAAAACTAAGACTATTGAAATTTTTGTATCATTTCTGTTACAGATGAGAGGTTGTACTTCTGCAGTGTTCTTATATGCTGAAGCTCTGACCTCAAACATGACTGCGTTTAAGATAGAGACCATAGGAAATTATCACATGTAAATGAACTAATAATGTTGGGGCTAAAGACCAAAAGGGTGGTATCCTCATCATTGGAAGTGACAAAGATCTCTCTCTCTACCATGGGAGACACAGTATCAGAAGCCACCCAACTTAGCCTTGATCTGGTGTGTTTGGCCCCCCAAAACAGTGGAAAAACTAATTCCCTGTTTAGCAAACACACGCACACACACAAATTAATATGTTTTCAATGTAAAGACACAATTTTGTACTAGAACCCATAAAACTAAGTTCTTTCATTTCAGTGTAAAGAGAAAGAAAATAATTTTTCTAATTCTGAGGATATCAGCAGCACATCTATTTTAGAAAAAGACCTTGAGGAAATGAAGCTATTCCTTATAAGCTTTTTAAGAAAAACAAGCACAGACAATTTAAAACCCAAACTAAATAGTGAGGTCAAAGAGTTACCATAGACTAAGACACTTAGCTTTAAAAAGGAGATTATGGAAGTTCTCATGAGAGGTAGCTCTCAGGATGTGTTAGAACCCCAACTGTAAGTCTTTTGTTACCAGCAGGGGGCAGCAAGGCACACTAGATCCCTCATATCTGACACTTGAGGAAGTTGGGTAGGACAGACAGAAGATGTCTATGCGACCAACACTAAGAACTGTTCTATTACAGGAACCAAAAATAAAAAAAACAAAAACCCTAAGGACTAGTGGGAGATATTCAATAGTGCACAGGCCAAGGGCTAGTGAGGAGTCTCAGTAAAGTCCTTACTGAACATGCAATCCCTACAGGAACAAAAATATCTAAAATCCCAGGCTTGGGAAGTCAGAGACAGGACAGCCTCTAGGACCGCTGGTGAGTCAGTTAACAGAATAAGTGAGCTCAGGTCTAAAGAGAATTCCTGCCTCAAAGCATAACATGAAGAATGATGGAGATAAGACACCTAACATCAGCCTCTGCACACATACGTACATGGACGTGCATACACACACAATACATAATACAAAACCTTCAGTACACACACAAATAGGAAGATTAAGTTGGAATTTAAAATTTTGTGTTCTAGGACTCAAAAAGTGACATCAATCCCTAATTGTAAAAAGAACTCACTGATATTGCCAAGAATGTTTCTGATTGTTCCGTTCTTATTTCTCACAGTTAAAATTTGGTGGATATTCCTCTCTTAAACTTACCTGAAAGGTAGTTACTTGATATGTTGAATAGTTAGTTCACAGGTCTACAATGCAGAGAAGGTCGACAGTCACCCCTTTCTCCATCGAGCAATTACAGAAGAACTATTTGGGAAAGCTGGTCCGGATCTTGGGGCTAGCCCAGGGCAGAAACTTCATACTGCAAATGGTATTCCAATGTGGGTCATGTACACCCTCATAAAGCCCGAGAAAGCTTTAAAAAGGGTTCTAGATTACAGTAACACAATTAGAAACAGCTTCTGAGTTGTGTCTCTCAAATGGGCTATGGTACAGAGCCACCCTGGTGTGGTGAGCTGGCTTGAGCTACAAAACATTGAACTTTCAAAGTGCAGCTGTAGCTACACCAAGGCTGATTCCTGAATTCTCACAGAAAACTCAGCACAATCAAAAGCTGTTTATGAAAGATTTAAGTTACTGTCCGTACAGACAAAAAGGAGAACAGAGTCAAAGACAGCTTCTTAGTAGCAGCATTTTCTTGGGTCAGTTCTGTTAGCTGGAAGCAAGCAGAGTTGTAGCTTTTTCAAGAGAAGCTTCTTGATTCAGCTTTAGCAGAATTAAAAAAAAAAAAAGTGTGGTTCTTTAAGAGGCCTTGTTACCAAATACTTAAATGGAGTTCTTGAGCAGCAGGTGGCAGTGCTTTATTTGGTGGCAATGTGGACCCTAAAATTCCCCAGAGTGGTCATTGTGACTCCTGCCAGTACCTCTGCTAAAAAGCTAAACTCTCTATGAAGCTAGACTAGGAGCTGGGTGGAGCCAGGCAGCTGCCCTAGCCACACCTTGGCAGATTAAAGGTATGGTCAGAACAGAAAAAGATGAGATATACAGTAAAGACAGATTCAAAGAAAGAAAAAACCCCCAAAAACCTCTAAATGGTTTACAGTGTGTTTAAAAATACATATAGGCTTGAGAGAGAAAAGGAAAAGGAATAAAGTCCTGAAAAAAGAAATAAAGTAAAAAAAAAAAAAAAGCCATGGAAATTATAAAGTGTTTGGATTTTTTATGTTATTGTCTTGTCTTAAGTTTTTGATTGCAAAGGAAGTAGTAAGAGCTACTAAAAGACATTTGATTATAAATGTTGCTGGATTATTCCTATATATATATATATATATATATATATATATATATATATATATATATATATATATATTGTAAGTGAGTTGACTTTAAAATTGAAGTTGAAAGACCTACTGCTTTGGATAAGAGCTTTTCTTTTTATTTCCACAGAAAATTAGAGGCTTTGGATTTATTCCTGGAGAGAGAAAATAGGTTTGATGGAGCAAGACCCCCTGAAAAGTCTCTTATGGAAACTGATGGCCCAGATGACCCAGCATTTCAGAGCACCTCTGTTGCAGTTTACTCTGAGCTCTGCATCTAAAATAGCTTCGAGGAGACTGGCTGAGATGACCCAGCCTTACAGACTACACCAGTAAGGATTTATCCATAATCCTAAATTTTTCTTTGTGTCCCCAAAACACTACCAATGCCCTCAGTCATCAGGGAGTAGCTTAGAGAACTATACCCACATTCCTCAAAAATGGATCATGGATGTTTGTCTTTGTTTACAGTGTTGGTTACAAGTTGTTATAGATAATGGTGAAAAAAAAACTATACAAAGGAAATTAGATTCACAATTCTTATTTTAAACAGAAAAAAAAATGGGGAAAGACTGTGGATTATACTCCTGTACATTGTAGATATTTGTCCCTCCTATTGGTTGTGTAAAACGCTGGTTGGCCAGAAGGCAGACAGGAAGTATGGGCAGGGCTACCAGACTAAGAAAACTCTAGGAAGAGGAAGAGCAATGCAGAGATGCCAGGCAAACACAGACAAAAGAGGACAAAATGCTGCTCTGAGAAAAGGTACTAAGCCACTTGGCTAATAATAGGTTAGTTTAAGAGTTAAGAGTTAGCAAGCAATAAGCCTGAGCCATGGGCCAAACACCATTAAATTAATATAAGATTTTGTGTTATTATTTGGGACCAACCAGCTGTGGGTGGTCTGTTTGGGAGAGCTGGTCTGGATCTTGGGGCTGGTCTGGGCCAGAAACTTATGCTACATAGAACTCCACAATTACTGACATAGTTACCTTCAGCTGTCAATTTCACACAAAGCCAGAGTCACCTGGGAAAAGAGAACCTCACCTGAAGAAGTGCCCAAATAAGATTGGCCTGTTGCTAAATCAGCGAGGTATTTTCTTAATTGCTAATTTACAATGCTGAAGGTCCCAATCTACTGTGAGCAATACCATCCCTAGAACTCTGAGAGGCAGCTGTATAAGCAGAAAAGTCAGGAAGGCAAACCAGTAAGCAACCTTTCTTCCTGTTTCTTACCTTAAGCCTTTGCTTCTTGAATTGTCTTGAATTCCCTTGATGACTCTAACCCATAAACTGCAATAAAGCCTTTCTCTTGAAGTTGCTTTTGGTCATGGTGTTTTATCACAGTCAAAAAAAAAAAAAAACAAAAAACAAAAAAACAAAACTGTAATGAATATTCTGTATCTGGTAAATCTCAGAAAAGTCTGTTGTAGTCCTCTGGCTACTCAAAAAGAATAGAGTTTGCTGAGTTTCCTGAGTGGAACCATACTTTGTAGTTTTCCTAATGTAAAGAACTTCCCATATAATGGTTCTATTTATAGTATTTTAGAGCTGCCCAGATTACAAGGACAGAGGGAAAATGGGCTCATCTCCATAGCCATACACACAGCTCTGACCTTACACATAGAACATTTTTGCTCCTTCTCCACTGAGAAAAGATCAAATGTTTATTATATGAGAACTGAATTCACTCGGGATGATATCACTCAACAAGGCAAAAAATAATAATAATGATGGAGTAAAAGCGTATGGAGAAGAAAGGGGGACTATGAGAAAGAGGGCAACAGTGATGGGAAACACCCACCAAGAAATAAATACCCCCAAATGACATCACCAGGATTGGTGCTAAGATATTAGATAAAAGGTTCTCCATATTACGATATTTGACATTATGTGTCGACTTAACTGGGTTAAAGGATACTGGAATAGCTGGGGGAATGCCACTATCTGGATATATCCAGGAGGGTATTGCTGAGACAGGTCAGCATCTGAGTGGGCAAACTGAGATAGAGAGTTGATACTCACCAAATGCAGTTAAGGCATACTCCAATTCTTGGAGGCCAAAATTCAAGAAAAAGATAAAGGCGGGGCAAGGTTTCTGTCAGTACTTAACCTAGAGAATCTGCCATTCCTAGATATGGGGATCATGTCCCTAGCTTTCAGCCCTCAAAATTCAGTCTTTATTTTTTTTTCTCCTCTTGTTTTAAGGTATTGGTTTGAGATTAAAACTATACTATTAGTTTTCCTGGCCACCAGTCAGCAGACCTAAGACCTTTTATAATCATGGGAGCAAATTTATAATGAATATCCTTCTATATAATTTGAGGTAGCCTATTGATTTTATTTCTTTGCAACACTCTGATACACATAGCCTATGTTTTCTGATTTCAGATCATCTTAGTCTCTGGAACATGAGCAAGCTCTTGTGTTGGGATTAAGGAAAATAACTTCCTTTCCAGACTTGATTTCAGCCTGCAGTGAATTTTTATGACCAAGTTATTAACCCTTGAAAAATGAGATTTATAATGGAAATGCTGATAGACTCTTAATGGTAACTGTGCTGGCAGGCATCTATATATTAGCCTTAATAGTGTCAAATTGTGAAACTGGAGTGATTGAAAACCTCCTCACTTTCACTTAAGTAATCCCTGCTTCTCTAGTTTTTTTTTTTTTATATTACCTTCATTGGGATGATTTTTCAGGCCTTTATAAAGAGTAGTGTTTTATATATGTGAGAAGGAGAGTTACAATACTATAAGGTTTTGCAAATATCATAAGCCTGAAACGCATATTTATTTCTGAATGGCTCAAGACATTGTGGTTTTTTTTCTATTTAGGAAATTTACCTACAGAGAAATCTTGAGTTTTCCAGCCATAAACTCTTTAGACTGAAGCCTTTCTCCTTTTCCTTCTATCTTAATGCATTTTACTCATCTTTTCAGGGGCTCATTGAACAGCTGAAGGAGATAACAATGTAATGTCTTGAACAGTAACCAAAAGGAAATGTATGTATTCCCTAACTTGAGTGGATAAGCTGACTCTTCATGTTGTCAGTAAAACTGCATCTGGATGCCAGATTTTCATTGGATTGATCTCATTACATAACTCACTGCCTGCAACTGTGTTCTGTTATGGCCTCTGTCATGCAGCCTGACAACCTATATATAGATGTTCCAGTAAATGCACACAGCGCATGCTTAAACAAACTGTTCCCTATCACCATGTTTATCAGGATAAATGTGTTGCCAGATAAAATCTTCCTGAATTGGTATTAGCAGAGAACAACAAATGTCATCTCTTCTTCCTCAAGGGTCTCTTATGATAGCCTCATTCTGGCCTTTTAAAACATGGTTAAATGGCTCCAGATGCATTTTCTAACAGAACTTACAGAAACATGGAAAACAGCTTCATCCTACCAAGAACTGTATTATTTCAAGGCTATTCTAGCAGAGAAGAGAAAATTTGAAGGAATTTTGCCCCAAACCAATTGTGACATACAGCATGAACAGAAAAATGAGGTCAGTGATTAGAGAAAATTTAGAAACCCCATGCTCAAATGATTTGGAGACACAGAAAGTTATTTCTCCTGGCTGCATTTCTCATGAACCACCAGAGCAGAGTCGTGTAAACACCACAGTTAAAGAACTATAGTCTGGTTCTTTTCAAACACAGTGTATATATACAAAAATTAACAATAGCATCCTAAGGCATGAGGTATGGTTACAAACCTTCACTACAAATAGCATCCTAAGCAGAATGTGCATGGATGACATTTTTCCCTTACTCTTTATGAGCCAGTAAGAACAATGCAAGTATTTTAAGTATCCACCCCACTTTCCATTTTTCCATCTCTAAAAAGCTAGCACACCCTTTGCATGCAAGCCTCTAGCTGTGGCTGACAGCTATAAGCTCATTATATATCAACTGCCATCTGGCAGCAGAGATTCAATCCATCGCTTCAATCACAGGGCCTGGCTTCTTTAGCTCTGGGAATTGCACTAAAGCGCATGATTTAAATGTCATCACTGTCAAATTATTGTTGTTTAGTTCATCAAGACAAATTTTTAAAACCCATGGGAGTAAATTTTTCCTAAAGGGTGTTATTTATTGTACAGAGAAAAAGAATTTGAACAGCAATGGTTGCTCAGCAGCTTCAGATTTGTTTTATTCCTAATACTAGGTTTTCTAAATATGAGGTAACAGAATAATAATTACCAATAAGCCAAATGCTTAATATGCAAAGGACCCAATTCAAATATTTTGTATGGAAAAGCAAAGTTTCTATAAGAACATGTTTATCAGACTCTTCTTGTTTTATTACCCTTATACAATTGGATCCTGCCCATTGCTCCTACTGTAGGGGCTGATGTTCTGGCCAGGCATGCTTCAAGAGTTTGAGAATTTTAAAAAGTATGAAATTATCCCCATTGTCTAGAAACTAGCAACATGAGACAACAGTCTTAGATTTGTAGTACATTCTGACTCACTGCTTCTTTATCAAGCACACACAAAAATAAAACACAAGTGACAGCAGGGAGCCGGGCAGAGCACAGCAACTACCCTTAAATAATCATAGATAGATTTTGTTAGCTTTTCCTGAGCACCACAGCCTATATCATCAAAGGATGTTTGCAGTTATTTGTAATCTTTTGATTGCCCAGATGTAACTAAGAGATGTGACAAACCAATAATAGTAATTGCACCTCACGTTGATGGTGACTTCACAGGCTGGAGTGAGGCATTGGAAAACATCAGACTATATGTTCCAAGATAGAACATACCTTTTTTTTTTATTGCTTTACTGTTCTATTGTTTGATTTAGAGCTGGTTGGGACCGTACCTTTTCTTCTCTTGAGAACCACGTGTTTACCATGTGGAAATGAACTCTGGGAAAACGAGTTTCTGTCTTACTTAGGGTTCATTGCTAGAATGGAACACCATGACCAAAAGTTAAGTTGGGGACTTATATTACCATATCAATGTTAATCATTGAAGGAAATCGGGACAGGGAGACAAGCAGGCCAGGAACCAGGAGGCAGGAGCTAAGGCAGAAGCCATTGAGTGCTTCTTACAGGCTTCTTCCCATGGCCTTCCCAGCCTGCTTTCTATGAAACCTAGGACCACTAGACCAGGGTGGCACCACCCACAATGGGTTGGCTCTCCCCCATCATTTACTAATAAGAAAACACCCTACAGGCCACCTATATCCCAGTCTTATATAGACATTCTCTTAGTTAAGGTTCCTCTCAGGTGACTATAGCTTGTGGCAAGTGTGACTATCTAGCACAATTGACTCCTTGTTGATTTGACACACAAATACCTCACAGTTAAGACACAACCTTTTCTTTCTTGTTCATCCCTAGGACCACACATTAATATCAACATCACAATATAACGTGTTTTACAAACTTAAAAAAGTCCTGCATTGTTTGTTTTTTGGTTTTAGGTGGTTTTTTGTTTTTTGTTTGTTTGTTTTTGTCTTTTGGGTTTTGTTTTTTAACAAATTCAGATACTCTAAAAACCCCAAGTCTTTTTTATAACCTAAAATATATTTTAAAATTCAGTCTCTCAACTATGGCTCCTGTAAAATAAAAAAATTAAAAAAGTTAAATATTTCTTTACTCCAAGAAAGAAGTACCAGAACATAGTCACAAAGAGAGCAAAGCAAAATCAAACTCCAGCAATGTAAATCGCTCAATATTCAGTATCTGGGGTTTACTCACAGTCTTTTGGGCTCCTCCAAAAGGCTTGGGTCTCCTCTCTGTCTCTGCCCTTTGCAGCACACACAGTTTGTTTTCTAGGATCCAGCTGGTTCTACTCCATGGCTGCTGCTGTCCTTGGTGGTCACCCCATGATATTCACATTTCCAAAATGCTAAGATCTCTGCTGCACCAAGCCTGTACTTTCAACCAACAGCCTCTCCCAACGTCTCCTAGTGCCAAGCCTCAGTTGCTTTCCATGGCCCCTTTATACCTCCAAAACCAGAACCACCTGTGTAACTGTACAAGTTCTGATGCCAGTACAAAGCTACAACCTTGGCTTGCTCTGAACAAAGCTGCTGAGCGCTGATTCTGAGGAAACACTTCCCAGAAGACTACACACCTCCATTATGTCTCTTCTTGACCACAGGTGATTCTTCAGCCCCAGATGACAAGCATCCATTTTGCTTGATTAGTTTGCTCTGAACAGCTGGTTCTTCATTTCTGGTTGACCATATACCGCAGATTCTTCACACAAAAGGCTTGGTAGAGTCTTTGCTTCCCTCTGAAACTTCACAAACCAGGACTCTATGATCTTCATGGCTCTCAACATTCTTATCTTCCACGCTCCTCCAGAACAACCCACTGAGTTCTCAACACTCAATGACTTTTCAAGCCTAAAGTCCCAAAGTACTTCCACAATATTTCCAAAAACCACATGGTCAAGGCCATTATAATACCTACAATCCTGGTACCAATTTCTGTCTTCATTAGGGTTTCTATTGCTGTGATGAAATATCCTAACCAAAAGAGAGTTGGGGAGGAAAGTGTTTACTTGACTTATACTTCCACATCATAGTCCATAAGTAAGGAAAGAAAGAACAGGTACTCAAACAAAGGAGGAACCTAGAGGCAGAAGCTGAGGCAGAGGCCATGGAGGATGCTACTAACTGACTTGCTAACTATGCCTTTCTAGGCTTGATTTCTTATAGAATCTAGGACCATCAGCCCAGGGATGGTAGCACCCACAGCAAGCTGGACCCTCCCTCATCAATTACCAATTAAGAAAATGCCCTACATACCTACCTGCAACCTGAACAAGGTTCCCTTCTCCCAGATGACTTCAGCTTGAGCCAAGTTGTCATCTTTGCCTTATTAAAAAGGAAATGACTTTGAGTAGATTTTCTGGCTCTATAGTTTTCTTAGGCCTTACTAAGAATAATAAACATTTCAGATTTGAGATTTGGGGTTTTATTCGCTTCAGGGGGAGCACCAACAGACTATCTGGCAAATCCTAGAACCCCTAAATTTATGAGTTCGATCTCTAGGCCTGGTGGGAATAACACTTATTAAGATGTAAATATGAAAATCACTTTCAAAAGTGACACTAAAACACCTAGATTGAAGATTAGAAAAGGATTAAATGAGGTGCAGGTCATAGTTTATTGCTTTTAGTTGTAAAACGTGAATCTTATCATTGGACCATGATGCTGTAGAAACAAAACACATAAATGAAAGAAAGGGTTGGAAGATAATATGAGGCCGTCAAAAGATTAATTCTGCCATTTCCCTCTCCCTTCTCTTTGGTGTGGAATCTCTTCAATCTTAGCTCTTCTACAGTGCACCTGTTTTATATAACGGTAGGATGCATGTTGAGGTGTTCAGGAGGGTTCTTACCAGTCTGTGCCTAGACTGCCCTGTCTATTATGATCTTACCTCTGGGCCATACCCATCCATCCACATCCACAGCAAAACCCAGATGCTTCCGTTCTGTGTCTTCCTTTGTCTCCCATCCCTGCTACTACTGTTTTTGTTGTTTTGTGATTTTGTTTGTTTTTTTGCATCATTTCTTGGCTTTGGCTCTTAAATATGATGGGAAAAACTTCTTCTCCTTCATGGGTTAGGCTGGTTTTAAAATATCTATCAAGCTTAAGTGTGTGTTAGCTCCCAAGAAGCATATTGACGTTTTTAGATGCACTAGGCATTTGTCTTACATTTGATGATAACCCTGGTTCACCTGTGTTTTACTCCTTAGAACTTGTCTATGTGCATTTGGTTTTCACTCTTTGGCTGGTATCAAACTGTAATTCCAAGGCCATTATAGGCTTCAAATAAGTTTGCTTTTGTTGCCAACTTAAAAAGTAAGCACTACCTAATTTAATATCAAGGAAAAGCTTTTAGAAGAGAGAACTGTCTTGTAAAAGGTCAGCTAAAGAAACACCATGCTCTGAAACCAGAATCAGTGAAAGAAACCCACCCTGGCTCTGAGACCTAAGTCAGTGAAAGAAACACTTTATCCCTGAACCCAGAACCAACAAGATGCATTCTGACACTGAAACCAGTGCCAAAGAAATACACTTTGGTCCTCTAATCTGAGCCACTGAAGGAAATATTCCCTACCCCTAAAATTAGAGACAGAAAGCCCAAAATAGCCAGTGAAAGAAATACCCTTTGGCGCTGAAACCAGAGCCAAATCTGGCAGGTGGAAAAATAACCAATCCCTAGACAGGGAAAACCAACCAATCCCTGAGCATGGGATCTAGCCAATCCAAGCTCAGAGACTGAAATCTGACCAGTCCCCATTCTGAAAGTCTTCACCCTGGAAATAACTCCAACTCCATGAAGCCCTATATAAACCCTGTGTCTGCTGCCCACTTCCTTGATGCTTTCTTGCACCCTGAATGAGGCAGCCACTCTCTTGGCTTTTTCCCTCCCAATAAATCTCTTGAATAAGGTTTGGTGATGATGGTCGTCTTTTGTGGGATCCTGGACAGAGAACAGCTGAGGGGAGTGAAACTGTAACACTTTTGCTGGGAAAACCTTCCTCAGTGGCAAAGAGTTACTATACTCTGGAAAACCTGAACAGGAAGGACTGTAACAATTTCACTGGAGGAGCCCTCCCATCCCAGAGCACAGCTTCTACGTTAGGGAAAGCTTTTCTTGAAGCAGGACTGTGACCCGTAGTGTTCATTGGCTCCTGACTGACTGAAAACTTTTCCATCTAAGCTGTAACACTCAGTATTCCTGGGCTCACAACTGCCAGGATCTCTTTCCATCTGAACTATGCTAACACAACAACACAAAACATATAGATGACATTCTGTGAATGTGGGTTTCTAGATGTCACAAAAACACAAAATCAAGCCGAGTCTTGTGGGTCATGCCTGTTATCAAAGTTTCATGAGTCTGAAGCCAACCTGGATCACATAGTGAGTTCTGGGTATGGTACTCATGGGCTGCAGTGCATGTGCCTAAAATTGTCAGATTTGTATGCCTGTCTGTCTGTCTTAATAATGAGGAAATCAGTCTGGACAAAGCATTAAGAACAGGCTATGGAAGATGCTTACTGACTACATACACTGCACCAATTCCTGCATCCTTGAGCAACTTTATGTGAGATGGGAGCAATGATTTTGTTATTGTGATGCTTAGACAAGAAACTGCATATAAAACACATGTAGAAGCTTATTAACACTCTCACTAATGATGCCTTTATTCTCCCTAACCACATTTCTCTGCCAGCTATTCCCATCCATTGAACCAACCAGCTAGTCACACTGCATAAATCACCATGTATGGTCACATCTATATAATGGAGATATTTCCAGCTTCTGTTTTATAGACGATGATGCTGAACCTCAAAGATATTAAATTTATTACCCACAGTGACATTACTAGTAAGAGCTAGAGCCAAGAAATAATGTGAAATCTGGCCATTGCCAAATCCAGTAAATTTTCATAATGCCCAGCTGTGTTCTCAACTTTCTGAAAAAAATTAATTGTTCAATTTTAATAAGTTCTATAGTCTCCTACAGTGCAGCTGTACTATTTTCACAATCCTAGGAAATTCTTTTCCTATGGCTTGGTAGTCCTTAAAGAGGCAGTAATATTGTTGGTTTCACAATCATAAATTAAAAAAAGAACAACTATTCCCAAGAAGTAGCACATCAGTAGCCATCCTAAAGTGTTAAGGTCACATTTCACTTTTCTTAGAGTAATATTGATAGTAAAGCTTAAAGCAAAGAGGAAAGTCTATGATTCCCACACAGGTAGCCGCCGAAAAGTGAAAAGTATTTCACATGTAAATAGCTTTCCTTTCTCCCCCTCTCCTTTTTTAAAAGAAAAGTTTCTGATGATTTTCTAAGGACTATATAAGCCCTCCAAAAGTTCTCATCAATAGGACACCATCTATTCACTTCCACTTTTGTATGCATTAAGTGATTTGCAACTCATAAAGGCCAAATCTAAGTTTTAGTCCAAGGGCCCCATTATAGGTATTGTCCAGCATATTTCAACATGTGTAAAGAACAGGCAAGTGTAAAACCATGAAGATCTGCTCATGCTGTGGCCCCTAGTCATAGACTTTTCTTCTGATTTCTACATGGGTGAAGAATTAATGGCTCAAAATGAGTTATGTGTGTTGCCTCAACCTTTAACTCTAATTATACAACAAAATATGGGCTAAAAAATTGCTTTAAAAAAGGGTTACTTGACCACATGCAACATTTTGATGTCAAAGAACAGGAGTATAACATAACTTCAGGGATTGTTTGATTACGAATTGCCTGAAAAATATGGGAAAATCCTCAGTGTTTCCCTTGTTATATTTGACTCCATTTTCTCTCAGTAGGAACCTTTCTTTCCTTTTCTCTCCCTACTCTCTCAATAGAATCAGTTTGCATCTGCCGCAGAACCATCCATAAGAGACCAGTGACTCCCTCCTTTGCATTTGTTCACACAATACTAGCTCTAAGACATATCTCAACACACACATTCATTCTGTTGGATAAACTGAGCTCACCTGCCTTCATAGGTTAATGATGACTTCGTTTATGTAATCTTATCCTCTTAAACTTCAGTCATGCTACTTGCATAGTGTGTATGACTGAAGATCACCTTGAAGCTACCGATTACAAATATAGAATATCCTTTCCTTGAAGCTTTATATTCATGTTTTAACTTAACTACCAGCACTTGGTTCATAGCTGTCAAACCATGGTAACCATAGGCTAACCTGATGGAAAGATGGAGTGACTTGTCAAATACGATTTTGCAGCCCAAAACAGTCAATAGAGTTTCTCTGTTTTAGTTCATCTTTGGTAACTTTTCTTTGAACCAAAAGATAGATGGTGAGAAATTGTAAAAAAGGGCAGCCATTTAGTAAGTAAAATGACATAAAAAAAACCCACTGGTTGAAATTTTCTATTTTACTTATGAAAAAATTTAGATAAAATTCATTGATGATTTCACAAAAAATAATGCTCCCAATTTTTAAAAAGTCACAGTTCCAGAAGCTGTAGCAATCTGCCAATGAGAGAAAGAGTGAGCAGATGTTTCCCCTGTTGACAAATATACTTGGAATTCTGAGAGAAAATCACAAAGAGTGTTTTTATTATGCACCTGTCATGAGCAACATCTGGCACCAATGCTCACTCATCTATCAGTCCCACAATGTAGTGTCTCCTTCCAGATTGAAGCAACTGTAAATAAACTCACAATACAAAATACTGCTTTCATTTATTACTTTTTCTTTTTCTTGGTGTTTTTGTTTTGTGTTATCTATAGCAAGAAGGAAGCAGTGTGTGATATATTTTCAAAGTCTGTTCACAGCATTTGTGAACTTGATGGTGGTGCTACTGAAGAATTTATGCAACTAGAGACAGTAGAATAATGGTGTTATTTTCTTAATCAGAAAAAAATAAGTTACACAGATTCTGTCAATCTTCTAGTCACTTATTCAGCTCATGGTCATTTTAGCTAGCGGGTATACAGCTTTAAGATCAATGCCTACACAGATAAAATAGACACAGCCATTGCTTTATTGCAAGATATCACACACCTTTTAGTAGCTATTATAAAAGTCTGCAGAGGTCAAGATCTGTTCTGGTTTTATTTGGGAGACTTCTTCCCATATAAATGGAGAGAAACATGTTTAGGCTCTAGCATAGAAAACAAGAGAGAGTTGCTATTAATTGTTCTATAGAAAAAGCAATAGATAAACTCCATTAAGGAAAACATATTTGCCATCCAAATTCCTTTGTTACATTTTGAAACTGAGAAAAGTATAAATTTTATTTCTAAACCTTAAAAAGATTTTTATGAGAGAAAATACATTTTGTCATCATACACATTTTACTAGATTTTCAAGCTAATTTTTTTTTTTCCTGTGCTGGAACTCAAACCCAGGATGTTGAGGATGCCTTGAAGATTTTAGCAAGTACTGAGCTACATCTCCAATCCAACATTTTTTTCTCCAAAATCATGTTGGATATTTCAAGTAAGAAGAGACAAAACAGTATACTCAACCATGCTTCTATTTGAAATAAATTATTTATACATAAAGCATGTTATTTGTGAGTAGAAATTAAGTTATATTCTTAATTTAAACTTAAGAAACTCAACCTAGGCTAACTAATAAAGAAATGGACACACTCGTTGTTCACTCACAGAAGAGGAACACGCAGGGTGGCTGGAACGGAAACTTGACCCTTGGGTCTCAGTTGGCCTCTCAACTCGGTTCCTTTCTGCATATAAACCACCAGACCTGGAGTAAGAAGATGCCATGAGAGGTTCAGATAATGGAAGGTTGGCCTAGGTTTGAATCTCTCAGAGCTTACTATTCGTAAGTAGGAATATTTTCCTACCACTCTTGATTCTTCTGCTCCTGAGACCTGTTGAACGCGGAAGAGTAAGACATTCGTGTCTGGCTCATCAGAAGATGAAGCCAGGAAGCGTCATCCAATTAAAAAGGGTTCTAGTTAGGTCCATGTGGCGATGGCTAGAGTAGGATCAATGAGGAGGGATGAAAATGAGCATCTTCAAATGTAAGGAAAGCTTTAGCAGATGCAGAGATCCACAGCTAAGCATTGGGTCGAGCTCACAGTCCAATCAAAGAGAGAGAGGAGGGATTATATGAGCAAAGGGATCTAGTTCATGATGGGGAGACCCACAGGGACAGCTGACCTGAGCTCACTGACTCTGAATTGACAGCTGGGGAACCTACATGGGACTGAACGAGGCCCTCTGAATGTGGATGACGGTTGAACGGTATGAGCAGTCTTTGGGCCTCTGGCAGTCACACAGAATGTATTCCTAGTGTATGAGTTTACTTCTTGTAACACATTCCCCACAGAGGAACAGTATCAGTCTTGATACTGGGGGGTGGGGGGTGGGGAGGTTATTCTTTACTCAACTGGATATGCCAGGTTGCAATGACTTACCCTCTTTGAAAAATGGATGGGGGGCAAGGTGTGGGGGAGGAAGCTGGGGGATGACTAGGAAGAAGGGTGGGAGGGGGAACAGCAGTGGGTATGTTAAAAATCTTTTAAATTATGTGTGTGTGTGTGTGTGTGTGTGTGTGTGTGTGAGAGAGAGAGAGAGAGAGAGAGAGAGAGAGAGAGAGAGAGAGAGAGTGTTTCTTAAAGACACTACTATTCAGACACCTTAGAACACTACTATAATGACTGCCTCCTTCAGAGCTTCATCAATTCAGAATACATCATAACTTCAATTGTCATCAATAAGTTTGTATTTTTCATTGTACTATTTTTAGAATGAAGTGGAAACTTGTGGTTGGAAATAAAAATACTCTTAGAAGGTTATTTTACTCTTTGTATCTTATAGCATTTTGCTTATGCTAATTTTAACCTCAATAATATGTTAAAATGCACTTAAGGACCATTGTGTATCATCATCAGAAGAAAATGTGCTGATAATCCTGGAAACTAAAATTGACACATTAGAGCTTTGGGACATTTCTATTACAGTCTATTTCCTTAAGCATTTACTGTAAACATAGATAAGAAAATGGGATGCTAATAAATTTAGACAGACCTCGTGCTTTAATGAAATTTCTTTCTATTTTGTTCCAATCAAAATGTATTGTTCACACTGCAGTTTTTACTATAATTTGAAGTGGAGGGGAGACTTACTTGTAGATAACTTTAGCTTTCTGAGTGGATATTCCTATTCAGTTTCAAATCAGGATAGACTCAAATGAATGAATACTAGTACCATCATTTTGCTTTCTGCACTTCAGATTGCTGCTGTGGTTTCAAGGCAGCCAGCTTTTTGTTCCTTCCTTAGGCCAGGTAGCATCATAACTTATCATTTCCCCGATCTACTACACATTTTTTAAGGTCTAGCCTAGATTTTTTTAATTCTGAATCTTGTAGCACAAAGCTCAGCTGGAATCAGACAACAAAATATGATTAGGATTAATAGGCTAATTGAAAAAAAAAATAAAAGCAATAAGTAGATAAGGATTTGGCAGTTTTGCCAAGAAAATAAAAAGACTATTCAGTATTTTAAGCTTAGGACAGAATGAGATGCTTAACTTTTGGAAAATTAAAGATGCAATAAATTCCCAATTAAAGTGTTGACCCCTATAAACAGGTCCTACAGTATGCTCTCATCAGGACCCATGAGATAAATTATTTCCAACAGGAAAATTATCAGAGATTTGTTAAGTATATGCAATAAATTCAACAGAATAGGAACTCTGAGACAGTCCATATAACTATATAATCTCTTAACTTCAGAATCCAGTATGAGGACAATGGAAAGCCATTACTGACATTTTTTTAAAAGAATCACCCTTGCTGCTATAGTGAGGACAGAGCACTGTGGCACAGCTGTGTAGACAAGTGAATGATAATACCAGAAGTAGGTGTTTGAGACCAAGTTAAGAAAGTGGTGCTCCGGCATAAACCCCTGTATTTTCTTTCCTTTTTTAATGTTATGTCTATGAGTGTCTTGCCTACAAGTATGTATATGGATCATATGTATACCTGATGTCAGCAGATACCAGAAGAGGGCATCAGATCCCCTGGACCTGGAGCTACAGACAGTTATGAGCCACCATTTGGGTACTGAGAACCAAATGCAAGTCTTCTGCAAGGATGCTAAGTGTTCTTAACTGCTAAGCCATCTCCCTCGTCTCTTGTCACTGTTTCCTTAACCGAGGACAGTTCAGTCAGATCTTTAGCATAGATGATTCCATAAACTTGATAGTTTCTTCCCACACTTGGAGATTAGTAGAACTTTTTCTGTAGTATTGAATGGTGTTATAGAGCAACAGAAACAAAAGGCGTACAGCTGTACTAAATCGGGTTGGTGAGCTGAAATATGGGTCTGAGAAACAGATAGGAAAACCTCAGAGATTATGATCTGGCAATACCATCAGCCTGGTAGTCTCTTTCTGAAGTTAGAAAATGAGGAGGAAAGAGAATTTTTGAAGATGCTCTGCAGGAATTTTTGTAAAGCCAAGCCCCTCTTTATTAATTTTATCTAAGGCGTCTGGTGAAACAGCTAGAAAGGAGCTGAGCTTGAGAAGGCTTCTGGAGTGATTCTCACATTAATTTTTACATTGAGGACCACTCACCATGGCAAAAGCATATTGAATAACAGTATATTCTTTGGGAAACCTTGCTATTTATTTTGGAATTAAATGTTAGTATATGCTTCACACCTTACTATGGGGTGTAAAATAGAAGAACACTGAAAAAGGAATAAAGAGAAATGAATAGTTTTTAGTTGTATAAAAATATTTTAATGCAGAGATAGACAGACAGACAAATAATGATAGTAGATAGATAAGTAGATGATAGGCAGAGACAGACTAGACAAATGGATGGATGGATGGATGGATGGATGGATGGATGGATGGATGGATGGATGGATGGATGGATAATAAATGATAGACAGTGGATAAATTGATGATAAATTAATAGCTAGATAGACAGACAGATAGACATCTATCATGCTCTTAGTGTGTACCTAAGACTGTGTGTTAGAAACCTCCCCAAACCAAGTATTGTAAAATAAGATCCAATAGGAAGTATTTTGCTCCAGTATAATCTAGTCGAGGAATGGAACAGTACCACATAAAAGTATTTACAGAAATATGTCCTCACTCTTCTGATTTTCTGCCAGATAGAGAAAGGCTTCCCTATCTCTTGTTCTTCCTTTCTCGGCTCTGAGAGGAGATAGTGAAAGAGGCGACATCAGATGCCAAAAACTTGGTGTTGGTCTTCCCAAACTCTGTAACTGCAAGGTTACTTCTGCTCTTTATAAATTATCCAGCCTGGGGTACTCCATTATTAATAAAGACAATAGATATTGATGTATGTTCAAAATGTTAATATATGTATGTAAATATTATTGTCTTCTGTAGCCAGATACCACAAAGTGTTTTAAATAATAGCCTTGTTTTCTCACTATTCTAAAGATTGGAAGTTAATGATCAGGGTAGCATCTTGATAGTATGCCAATCCTTTTTCTGACTGGTATGCAGTCACCTTTCTTATGGTGTCTTCTCGTGGCTTCTTCTCTGTGAAAGATGGACAAGAGAATTCTCTACTACCATTATTTTTTCTCATGAAGACATCAGTTCTACTGAACTCAGACTTCACCTTGTGATGCTGCTTAATCATAATCAATAACCTCCAAAAAAGTGTGGTCTCACTGGGAGTCAGAGATTCAACATAACAATTTGAAAGGATAGAATTCAGCCTATATCAGCATACCTTGGCATGTTTATCTCTATTAAGAATTTATAGACAAATACATGATAGAACACTTATATAGAATACACAAGACCCTATATACAGCACCTCAAAAGAGGTAAGGGACTGTATATAGACCCTAACCTGCTGGCTACAGCTGAGCCAATATGTGGCGTTCATTAAAATCCTAGTCTAATAGTTGCAGCTCCCCTGATAGGCCACAGTGTTCCTGCTCTTGAGAAAGCATTGATTTTACTTTGACTTCTTTAATTAACTCAGACTCCAAAGAAATAAATCTTTTGTGTGTACTTGTCCATGAGCTTATTATAGAAAAGAGCTCTGACTCAAATGGCTGACAATGAGTAGAAATGGGTGGTACCCTAGGAAAGGAGATTGGTACAAAATCCACTGCGACCAGCCAGCCTGTGCCTATTCTCAACAGGTGTGTGATGCCTATTTAAATCCACCTAATGATTCTTAGGAGAAGAAGCCTCTCCTCACCTTCCTCCTGTACAAGATGAGCATTTCAACAACCTCTGTCTTTTCACCAAACCTTCTCTATGATTACTGGCCTGGATGGTCACAAGGCTCAATACTTTTTTCGCAGTTTGAATCTTGCCTTTCGGATCAATTAGCTTAGATTTTGAAGGGATGAACCAAACATGGCATCTTCAGGCTCTTACTTGACTTGATCATTTATATTATACGGATGTAGACTCTTGTGTTTCCTCCAGCTGACTCTCAGAAATTTCATTTGCATATTTGAACTCTCTCTCTCTCTCTCTCTCTCTCTCTCTCTCTCTCTCTCTCTCTCTCTCTCTCCACATCCCTCTCTCTCTCTCTCTTCTGTTCTTTGGATAACTATAATTCTAAAATGTGTTAAATCTTCATTTGAAAACAATTTGGAGAATTTTCGAGTTGGAAGGACTATTACATTTACAGAGCCAACTTCTAATTTTGCAGATGAGGAAACTATATAATAGAGAGACATGGCCTACTCTGAATTACCTGGTTAACTATATTAACATAAAACCCAGGATGTGGACAGCTAAACTCAAGTCTAAACAACTTTGCACAAAAAATGTCATATTTAAATGCTTTTTCTGCATTGGAAATTCAGAGACTTGTTATTCTGTGTCCAGTACAAGATAAACACTGAAAGTATTTTATTCAATGGGGAAGAGGCTGTTCTTCTTTTCTTTGTAGAATAAAAGTCTTTTTACTGCCTCAAAGTGACTTACAGATTAACAGTCCAGGCTGTGAATCAGTGACAGTCACCAAGTATATTCAAGAGGGTTTTTGTATTGCTATTTTTTGTTTATATGTCCCATGAACATATTTATACATTTTTAATAGAATGAATTACCAAGCACATAGAAAACATTCATTTAAAGAAAGAGCAAAATGAGACACACACTGTAGTGACATCCTGCCCAAGAAAGGGTGTCCTAATTGCACATAGAAGTCAATGTCTCCGTGGATTTAAATCTCACAGTGATTGGTGATCTGATCAACTTAATGAGTACAATGAAAATAATGATGCTTACGGAGATAAATAACTCTAACGTGGAGTGTTTAGACAAGTGGTTTTAAGCCTTTGATACTGATCTGACTCTCAGAAAAGAACATGATACAACTAACTGTCTCGTTTACTGTTTGCTATGCAATCCTTGGACCTGTGGAAATGAAAAGGTAATATAAGAAAGAGAGAGATTACTAGGAATAGCCTTAAACAGGAAGTCAATCTTGTGTATGAGTAAGGACTCAGAGGAGCATAGGAGTATAATAAAGCTCAGAATTGCTTAATCAAAATAAAAATGTGATGACGTGTAAGCCAAAGCTGATCCTGCAGCTCAAATGATGCCCTTATTACTTGATCTTTGCATTACATGGGTCTGTTTTCCTTGCGTGGGCCTGTTCTTCTGGGAAAGCTAAAGAGAATCAATGATACCTTCAACACCTCCAGCTCAGATGTCAGTGACACGTGTAAAGGAATACTTTGCTATTCTAGCCACCAAAATAAGGTTTCCCCGATGGTGACATTTCAATATACCCAGTGAGGCTCCTTGACAATCACTGTGCCAATAGTTCTGGACTATGATTCATAATAACTAAATCACATGATGATTACTAATGCTATCTACTCTTCAGAGGAAAGTCTGCTAACAAAAGGACAATGACAATGAATAGGCCAAAGTTGCTCATGACATTCTAAACTATGTTCTAAAAGCAACACCAGACAGACATCACAAAATATGAGTGAAGGTTATGTCACAGAGTGTTGTTTATAGGAGGAAATGAGATTATTAAGATGTACATAAAAGGTAATGTTATGTGCCGTGTGCACAGAAAGCATTCTTGGGGGGTGTAAGAGAAATGAGTTACGACTTTTATTCTGTGCTGAGTCTTTTCTTCATTTTTGGACTATATAAAAAGCAAAAGATCTCATGGTACTGGTGTCTGCATGAAATAAACAAGTCGAATGTAGTGTAAGATCCCAAATTCAGTTCAACTAACAAATTGTACACAGGGCTAGACAAAATCTTATTAATAAAACAGGCCATGTTGTGTGCACCATTAGAATAGTAGTAGAGGGGACAGTAGAAACTTTATTAAAGAGGAACAGAAGGCAGAGAACGAGGCCTCATGAGAAAAATGGCATTGACCCGGGTCTTGAAAGATGGGAAGTGTCTTGACAAGAAAAACCATGGGGACACTGTGGGTCCTAAGACAATGGACTAAGTTGGAGAGTATCTGAGCAGTGAAGTGCCTGATGGAATTACAGAAGCCAGAGCTGTGCACGTAGTTGTTGACTAGAATACACAAAGACAGAATGAGTTGTTAAAATTCTTCAGACAAGGAGAGACAATTGAAAGAGGACCTTCAAATGCCTTCAGAGGACCATGGTCACAGCTGTCTACAGGAGCAGCAGTTTTATATTCAGTGTGAGATGCAGTAGGAAGGCAGCCAAACACAAGGAACCCCACTGGGAGTTTATAGCAAAAACCTTTTTACCATGATAGCAGGAGAAGTAAAGAAGTAAGAAAGCAGAGAAGCAGAAGCAAGGGCGCATTAGAGACAGAATCTGTAAACCTGTCAATCATTGGTTATGAGAAGCAGAAACAAAGTGGGAAAATCAAAGCATCCTAAAGCATAGTCAAAAGTCTGAGTGACATCACCATCAAAACCAAGCATCACCAAACACAGTGTTTGTATTTATGTGTTCTGTGTGTGTCTTTGTGGATGTAACAGGAGGAACCATCCACTAGCAGCACCGAGCAGGAAGCAGAGGATGGACATCACTGCATGGAGCTGTTGAAGATAAATCTTTCCTAGATTTACAGCCTATTTAGACTTTTTAAAACTGTTGTTAGTGATTTCTGACCGTAATTCTAAATTAGCCTGATGAAAGATTACAAAACAACTAATCTGATTTTATTTCCCTAACTGAATCCTCTTTTTAATTTTAGACCCATCCTATCTGGGCCTGCTGGGTTTTGTTTATTGTTGTTATTTGTTGTTGATATTTTCTGTGTGTTGCTCTTATTTGCTGTTGGTGTTTATTATGTGGAACTTGCTATTTGTTATCGCTTTGTTTCTCTTGAATAAACTTGAAGTTTTAAGGACTAGTTCCACAATTCGTACAAAGTTGATTTCATTTTCTGTCAATTTCTAGAAAACTGAATCTTAGCTTGTGTAGTCTCCACTGGCTTCTCTCGAAGGACGTAAGACAGGTAAATATTTAGTGAACATGCCCTTATCATCCGACACAGCTTCTCTAGTGTGATTTTTAAAACACCGCAGTTTCTTTCATCTTAAAACTAGCTGGGAAGGAGAAGAGGAAGATGTTGAAGGAGAGTGCTTTAAAAAAGAACAAAGTGTCATTTAGCTAAGAGTCTAGCTCCACAGAGCAGGGAAGCTGATGCCCAAGCCACAGCATGGCTTCGGTGTCTATAAAACTGTGGCAAGCGTTTTCCTTTGACCCTTGCGTCCTGAATTAGGAACAGTCCCTGAAGCATCCATCCCACATTTAGTATGGTCAACAGCACTGATACAAGAAACCGTGAGGGAGCCTATAGTGACTCTAGGTTAGCTAAAGCTAGAAATCCTCATTAAATATGAAACATCTTCTCTCTATTTCAAGAGGTTAGGAAAATAACTCAAGACTCATAGGAAATGTAGGCAGGATGGCGCCAAAGACAAACCAACCCAGAAAGGAACAAGGACTATATGAGGTGGCCTCATCAGGGACAGCATCAGAACAAATATGCAATGCTACTTAGAACATGAGCAGCAATGTATCATAATTTAAACACTAGCCAAAGACAGAGTTGGATGGCAGAACAGAAACCAAGAAAGCAAAGTTTCTGAGGATTTCACTTACGTGAATTAGCCAATCTGGAAGCCACCTGTTAAAATGACTGAGCTTTACTTTGAATGCTTCAACCTATCTACTGTGTTATTATGGTGTGTGATTTCAGCAGAGCTATAATGATGCATAAGAAGTCTCCTCAAAGACTCAGGAATAAGAGTATTCAATGACCACAGCAATCAGCACATGGGAGCGGTCTGCTGGCACTCTTTCCATACTCAGAAAGATGCACAAATACTTCCGGTACCTTTTTCATGTTCAATAACCTACACTTTGCTAATTAGCATACCAAATGTCAGAAAGGAGGCGTTAGTGTTAAAAATAGCAGCGTGTTGACTAGCATGCTGAATGTTTAAGCTGAGTTATCACTGGCGAAAAGATATTCACATTATATGGAGTAGCTAAAATGATTTTCTACACATTTCTTACACTTCTATGAATAGCAAGCAGTAATCCAAAGCAAGCCAACCACCACTACTAATACCGTACTGTTCTGGAAGCACTTGGAAGCAAAGTTGCTGCCCACTTCCAGTACTTTTATATAACCCAACACTGGAAGTCACAGTGAGATTAATTAGGTGAAATAAATTTTTTAAGTATTCACATTAGAAGAGAGGAAGTCAAAATATGAATTTGTATTTCTGTGCTGGGAAGATGACTAGCTGTACAAGCCTAAAAACCTGATTCTATTCCTAGAATCCATGTAAAAAGCCAGATGTGGTAGCTCACATCTATAGTCGAAGCATTCTGTCACAGAAAGGCCATTGAATATTCAAAGCTTGCTAAGCTGGTTTGTGGGAGCTTGGAAGATAAGATATTGAGGAAAATGCAAATGATGGAGACCTGGCTTGTGAAGTTCCAGAGGGAAATTTGAGAATCACTTAAAGATTCTATTGGGGCCATTGCATATTTTAAGTTAAAAATCGGTGGTTCTGATTAGCTGGGGCTGACGAATTGGCTCAGATTAGCAAGATACCAGAAACACTCAAGTGAAACCTTTATTTTGCTAGGATAACCAATGCTGTTCAGTTGGAGCTAAGAAATTGGTGATGATTAAGAAAAATAGAGCATTGTTGAGCTGAAATTTTTTGAGGAGGCTTTCTTCAGGGCTAGTGTGTAGAAACTGTGTTTCATAAGAGCCAAGGTTGTACTTGGTAGTGTAAAAATTGCCCAGGGTGCTACTAGTTTTGAAGGCATAAGGAGGTCATAGAGAACACTGGGGTTTGGTACTTTGTGGCAGGGCTAGTGTCCCTGAATAGAGTCCAGGAGAAACTATAGGTGAAAGTTCACTCCAGTTTTAGGAAAAGACTGAGAATTTTAGAGACGCCTGTGCCAAGGGATAGACTGTCAAGAACAGAAGCAGCCATGGGCCTTCTAAAATTCAGAGTATTGATATTATAAAGTTGATATTGATGTGTGATCTTTGGGGTCAACAAGAAAGGAAAAGTCGGGGCTTAACAGTGATATAATTGTTTGTCAAGTTGACAAAGGGTCATGGTGCTTCATCACAGCAATATTAACCTTAACTAGGACATCACCTATCCGGAAGAAACACGGATAGCAATTCTGTTCATAATCACAACAAACATCTAAAATACTCAAGAAAAAAATCTAACCAATGTTTCAAAATATTTCTTCAATTAAAATTACAAAATGTGTATGAAAGAACATGAAATGGATAAAACAAATGGCAAAGCATCCTATGGATTTGAAAATTAGTTTTGTTAAACGTTCATACCACTCAAAGTGAACTATGGAGTGAATATAATCTCTATTACAGATCTAATGTTATTTATTACAGCCTTTAAATAAAATATTAAATTTAATATGAAATTTTTAAAAAAGAACCTATGTGGGTAGTCCCTGTCTTGAATAAAAGGTAAAAACAGAGTCATAACAGTACCTATTATAGACATGCAGCAGAATATTTTTTTAAGAGCCCTAGTCTTACAGAGCAACCAAAAAACCTATTTTTCCCACATCTTAGGCATCTTCAACTTTCTATCTCAAAGTAGGTTGTTAACACAATTTTATGTTCCATAAGTAAGTACTGCCTTTGTGCCCTTCGCCCAACTCTTCTTCTCTTGTCAGTGCTGAGGGGAAGATAGCCATAACCAGTGAAAATTTAAGTAGACAGCAAACTGCTACTATGGCAGAGGCCCCCCTCCAACTGTAAGTCATCATGGTTATGTGTCATCTGAAAGAGCCCAGCAGAAAGATGCTTTGGACTGAGGAAAAAAGTTGTAGGAGGAAAAAAGTCTGAAGCATGAAACAGGAATTCTGGTTGGTATTGAATGAAAACTCAGCCGGATATCGGGGGAAAACTGGAATATCAAAGAGAGGAAACTGACCACAGTCAATTCTCACCCAGCCAACTTCTCTGAGTAAAAGCTCTCTTCAAGAGTCCTCAGCCTGCCTCGTTTTGCTTCTACAGACTAAATCTCTGTCTTCCTACACCTGCCTTAAACACTTCCTTCACCCACTTGTTTCACTTCTGTGTTCAACTCTGCATCATAAGCTAGAGGTAGGATGAAAGGTGTGGGCTACTACTGTTTGGTTGTTAGGCCTTAAACTCACAGAAACACAGAAAGATCTGTCTCTGGAGTTGTGGGGTTAAAGGCGTAGGTCACCACTCAGTCATTCTCTATGCTTGACTGTGGGTGGATCTGTTCTCTGATATTCTAGGCTGATTTAATAAAATATATTGCCACAGCAAGGAAATTCATTAAATTTTATGTCTCTCTTTAGCCAATAAGGCTGCTTCTTTTTTTTTTTTCATCAAAAGCCTTGCTTATAAATTGTTTTTTTTTTCTATCAAATGTGTTCTACTTCATGTAAGAGCACAGTGAGTGTGACAGCCTGAATAAAACTTACCTGTGTTTGAAACACCATCTGCAGATAGTCTTTCTCTCTCCAACATCAAGGTGAGTGGCAGGAGAGGTTCACACATGAGCTGAGATGCCTTGTTAGCTGGCTCCATCTCTGCCAATATAAGACAAACATCCTCATTTCCGACAAAGCTGGTGAAATCAGTTAGAGTCCAATAGAATCCAAGAGTCCCTGAAACAAAACCTGCCTTTAAAGCTCAAATTCCGTCTTCAATATGGTATTCACCGTGAATGTCAAGGTCACAGTAATAATGGTTTAAATTACTGACTGTATCTCAGAGATGATTTCAGATCTTTAGACTGTTGGTGTCCAGTAAGGACTGAGGGAGAAAGCAGAAAAGCAGTGAGCCATGACCTTGTTTGAACTCTCTCCACAGCGAGGAAAGAATGTATTATCTCCACATGGACCATATTCTGAAATCTCGAAGAAAAACATTACTGTGATAAGAGATTCTCTGAAACACGAGTAAACTAAAAATTAAAATCCAACACTACAACAAACTGCAACACAAGGATGTTTGAAGAACTGTTTCTAGGCCTTAATCTTGGGGTCTTGGACAGTATAGATTTTGCTGTGACATTTATCAGGGGGTATGGGAGTCAGGAAGCCACAGGAAGGACCAGAGATGATGCCTGAAAAGATGGTCTATACTGTTATAAATCAAAATATGAGGTAGAATTATGATTCCCAAAGATCAGAACTAACACTGAACAGGCAATAGTAAAAGTAGTAGAAGGGGAAGATATTTCCAGGATATGGGTGGCCATTTTTGCTCAAAAGAAAGATCTTATTTCCACAGGTACAAGAAGCAACATCCATCCAGGCCCTTAGGAAGTGAGATAATGCTGCATCTCTCTGTTCCAGGTGCCTACCTCTAGAGCAAACAGAAATCCTGATGGACTGAACATTTTATTATATGAGTTGAGAAGGACACTGAAGGTATGGATGAAGCAGACATATAAACTTGTGGAGGGCAGATATCTATATACCCATATATCTCTATGTCTATCCATCCATCCATCCATCCATCCATCCATCTATCATCTATCTATCTATCATCTATCTATCTATCTATCTATCTATCTATCTATCTATCTGTCTGTCTGTCTGTCTGTCTGTCTGTCCGTCTGTCTGTCTGTCTGTCTACCTATCTAGCATATGGAGGGAGAGAGAAATTTAACCACTGTTCACTATTAGCCAGGGACCTGGATGGTTTCAAGCTATCTGCAGCTCCTAGTGAATGATGCTGAGCAAGATCTGCAAAGGAAGGGTCTAGAATGAGACAGGCTCCTGGACTTCTGTGTCCCAGAAGGTCTGATCATATCTTCCTTGATATTTGGTCACAATCTTACAGGTGAGTGTATTTCATATTTTAATCAGAGAGTTCTGATTGTATTCACACACAGACCTTATAAAGTTATCCATCATACCAAATGCAGCTCTTATATCATAATTATATGTCCTCACTCTCTATATGAATATAATTAAATAGCCAGTATAATAACTGCACTGACATAATTAGCAGTTAATATCAATACAACGGGGTGAGTTCTTAAGCTAGGCTGTCAATCAACATTTTCTGCTCAAGTATCTAGAGAATAGAAAACTTGAAAGCTAAAATCAGTAGCTTAAGTAATATTTCTGTTGTCATTGGCATACCTCTAAAACCGACTCACAAGTTTTCTGTTCTAGAAATATTTATCTGTTTAGCAACTGCCAGAAATATATCAGTAAATTTTACTATGAGGTCCACTATTTGTAAGTACGTTGTTTCCACTCACACAAGCTGTTAATGATTCAATGTGTTTAATGTGATGATTAGCCAAGAAAGAAAAAAAATCATAATTTTAATTAGTTATTCCTTTAGTGTTCACTATGAAAGGAAAAATGTCATTCTCATTAAAGAGAGGCTGGTTTGATTGATTCATGGGAAAGAAGCAAAAAAAAAAGATATTGTTAAGAAGGTATGACAAGAAAATTGGTAGATTTGAAGCAACATCAGAATTGTACTTAGGGAAGCTTCGGGGTTATGAAAAATGGGTGTCTTCCCTAAAACCAAGTCCCCTCAAAGGCAGAAAAACTAATAATAATGACAGCCATCTCATGGAGTCATGGATCCCATGTTAAAGAAAGCAGATGGAGTCAAACATTGGCCATGCAAGATTGAATGGTTTCTTCATTAACTAGTAGGATAAAAACAGAATATTGATTCATTTTTCCTAGACTGCTACAAATTCTGATATGTTGTCACGACTCTAAAAGGGAAGAAACTCCTATTATGAAGTTTCACCCAGCCTCACAGAATAGTGAGTTCATTGTCATGCATGAACAATTTGGTTTTGATAGTCATCTCATTATGTTGCCTAATTGATGTTGAATTAACAAACTCAAATATTCTCCCTCAGCCTTCAGCACAGCTAGGATTATAAGGATGGGAAGTTACAAATAGCGAGATTTTTAAGGTCTTTTTTATCAAAGTTTTAAGAATGGCAAAGCACATGCTTAGCAGAGTATGATCTTGTAAGTGAAAAAGTTACCTATATAACATCCTAAATAGCAGAAGGAATGTTTTTTTAAGAAAAAAATAAGAAATCTGGTAAAATGACTTCCCTATGGCACCATAGGAAAAATGTATCTATCTAAACCAGACAAAGACTTAGACCATAGCCTCTATGGATCTTGGAAAGATATATTTTGATCTTTCCAGAACAGAGAAGATTGGGAGAGTAACAAATACCATCTTGAGGTAATTATTTTTGTCTTTCCCAGGAAGCTGACATGAGAGTTTTATTAATCACCTCCTAGGGGTGTGTGTGTGTGTGTGTGTGTGTGTGTGTGTGTGTGTGTGTGTGTGTGTGTGTGTGTGTCTATCGGTATATGTATCATAAGAGTATTTCACCTCAATGCTTATAGGTGGACTATTCTGTAGCTTCTCTATAATCTAAAGGCATGTGTTCATTCATGTGTTCAATGAGACATTACTGCATTGATTTGCAATTATTTTACCCCCTTAGTTTCCATACCTTTTGGTCTATGGAGCAAATATTTCATAGCTGGAATCCTCAGTTTCCCCTTTCCCACACTTTGCAATCTATATTTTAGTAAATTTCTAGTCCCTCAAATGAGATGTTTCTGTCTAATCATTCAGGCTATCGAATTACTCATGTCTTTTTAGGTGTCCTTGAATGATGACAAAAACTAAAAGGCTTACTTAAGTCTAAGAAAAGAGACATGGGAAACTTTGCATAATTTTTTATTAATGGCATAGATAAAGTACTTGCCTGCAGTACTTTCCATCTTAAAGCCAGATAGATGAAGCCGCAACCTGTAATCCACCCATCAAGAAGATAGATAAGGGGATAAATGGAGCAGGTTGACCAGCTAGACTAAGTAAAATCAGTAAGCTTTGGGGTTCACTGTGAGTACCCACCCTAACAAATAAAGTAGATGTGATGAAGAAAGACACTTATGGTGGTCTATTTGTCTATACCCCACAAAGACTCATGTGTTTCAATATTTGGTGTATAGTCGGTGAAACTTTGTGAGAAGAATTAAGAGGGGAAAACTTCTTGGAGGAGGTGTCCCTGAGGGCAGGTTTTAGGGTTTCAAAAGGTTTGTGCCCTTACCAAACTACTTCTCTCTCCTCTCCTCTATCTCTCCTCCTCTTCTTCCTCCCTCCCTCCCCCTCTCTCTTCTTCTCCCTCCCTCCCTCCCTCCCTCCCTCCCTCCCTCCCTCTTTATCTCTCTCTCTCTGTCTCTCTCTGACTCCCTTGTTTATGGATCAATATGTGATATCCATTTCTTCTGCCACCATGCCTTCACTTTACCATCATGAACTCTAAACCTTTGAAACACTAAACTCAATTAAATTCTTTCATTTATAAGTTGTTTAGTTCATGGTATTTTGTGACAACGAAAGAAAATAGCTAAGACAGAAGTTGAGATCAAGGAGTGGGCTATTTCTAAAATAAATCTGACAAGATTTTTTTTTTTTTGAGAAGGATGGAAGAATTTGGTACTTTGGACGAGAATGAAAGTAGTGAGGTTTAATAGGCCACCCTAGTGGGATCTTGGAAGGCAGTCATAGTGAGAGCGATTTGACTATCAAGTTTTAAAGGGGAACAATATTAGCGACTGAAGTAGATTATTACTATGATATTTTGGGCAAAGAATGTAACTGTCCTCTGTCCTCACCCTTAGAACTCAGCTAAGACTAAATTAAAAACAATAGATTAGTTCCTTGGGTGCAGAAAATTTCCATATAGCCTCATATTGATGCTTTTGTGTGGTTACTCGTAATCCCTCTTATGTGGAGCTACAATGAAAAAGAACAAGCAGGGGAGAATAAATACAAATTATATAATCTGGAGAAAAAAAAAAGATCTCCAGAAAATTTAATGTTGGATCCAAGGTTTGTCCTGAAATGTAGAAAAGGAAAGGATAGGTGGATAGAAGCCACTCATCTATCCTTCCCGTTAGTGAAGACCAAAGGTCTAAGGGAGTCCCTGCTTCTAGAAATCAACATCAATGGGAAGCCTCTGCAAACCTGATTAGGGGACTAGGGTTCACCTTAAGTTGGTTTTTAAGCCTGCTAGTGTTATCCACGTTATTCTAGATTTAGAGTCCGGGAAGGATATAAAAGTAGACACTTCCTTTGTGGTTAAGAGGAGCTGTGGAAACCAGGCAATGTATATCCTGCAAAGATGTCTGAGAGGTGATTGCTCGAAGCTTGAGAGTGAAGCCTGGACTGTGTAGGAGACTCCAAGCTGTTTGAAGCACCAGAGCTGTGGAATAACTACCAATGAGATCTGCACATAGGGAGTAAGATCAGCTCAAGAAACAGAAGCATGTTGCTGGAATAAAGAACATATCCATCTGATAAGCCCTTTGTCATCAAATATGGAGCAATGGGATTTGATAGTTTTCCTTCTGGGTTTTGCTTTGATCCAGTATTTCTTTATTATGCTGTGATTCCTCTCTCTGGAATAGTAATGTTTATTCTGTGAAACTGTGTATTGGAAACATATAATTTACATATTTTATTTTACAAGGAGTTATAAGTAAGAGATTTTTTTATTATTACAATAAATGCTGACCCAGTAGTTCAGGCTTATTACTAACTAGCTCTTATGCTTAAATCAACCCATAATTCTTATTTATGTTTAGCTATGTGGCTTGGTACCTCTTCAGTCCAACATTCTCATCTTGCTTCCTCTGCAAGCATCTGGCTAGTGTCTGCTGCTATGCATTTTTCTTCCCAGAATTCTCCTAGTCTGATTGTCCTGCTTCATCTTCTTGCCTCTACTGGCCAATCAATATTTTATCAAACCAATGCAGGTAAAAAAATAAAAATAAAAATCTTTACAGTGCACAAGAACAATACCCTACAACCACTTCCCCCTTTTTCTCTTTTTCAAAGAGAATACTAAATCCTATCTCCTTTGTTTAGCCTTCTTTTTTCTGACCATTATCCATAACAACTTGTAGCCAACACTCTAAAGAAAGACAAACATTCATAATCCATTTTGGGGGAATGTGGGTGTAGTTCTTTAAACTACTTCCTGCTGATTGGAGGCACATGTAATCTAGTGGGACCCAAAGAAAATTCAGAATTATGGGTAAGTCCTGGGTAGAGCATTCTATGTGGCTGAATTATCTCAGCTTTGAAGCTGTTCTGGATACAGAACTCAAAGGATGCTTTAACAGAGGTGCTCTGATACATTGAATCATCTGGGCCATCCACTCCCATCGGATATTTTTCAAGTGGTCTTCCTCAATAAAACCTTGTTTTCTTTAACCTAGAATGAATCCATAGCCTCTCATTTTCTATGGAAATTAAAAGGAAAGCTATTTTCCAAAGTAACATATCTTTCAACTTAAATTTTGAAGTCAAGGCATTTTAGAAATATATAGGTCAGATTAATTCAGCAGCATTTATACTCAAATGTCTCTTGGCAGGAAGTAAGAGATTTCCTAAGTCTTAGATGATTCAGTTTTGAGGCTGAAGAACTGTGGTAACTTTTGAAGTTGTACAAACTGCACTTGCATTATGATATAACCATGAGTGATTAAGGGCCAGGGAGTAGATTGTGGTGGTTTGGATGACAATAGTCCCCATAGACTTGTATATTTGAATACCTGGTGCACAGTTGGTAGAATACTTTGGGAGGATTAAGAGATATAGCCTTCTTGGAGGAAATATCACTGAGAGCAGGTTTTGAGATTCCAAAACTGTGCCATTCCCAGTGTTTCCACTCTCTCTTCCCATCTTCCTCTCTCTCCCCTTCTGTTCTTCTTGTTTGTGGATCAAGATGTGAGCTCTCAGCTGTTTCTGCCACTGTGGTTTCACTTTGCTATTATGAACTCTAACCCTGTGAGACCACAAGCCCAATTAAAACCTTTTTTAATAAGGTCATGATGCTTTCCTTATGCAACATAAAAGTATCTAAAGAATTCATTATCAACCTTATGCTCACAAGTGATTGTGTAACTGCACAGATCTATGTGCCTAGGCACATGTAGACATTTCTACATGCATAAAAATATTTCATGTGAACTTCTTGCCATACATTAGAATGCATCGTGGGAAATTTATTATTCTTGAAATGCTTGCTGTTTCTACATACCAGAAATCTTAATATCTACTTATGTACATGAACCTTGCTGTATCCTCCTTTAAGCCAACTGATGGAAACACTGGCTCCTACATAAGTAACAGATTATCTGAAAACAACTGGCCTAAAAATGGCAAATTTCTCTTGAAAGCATATTGTGTGTTTTATGTGTGTTAGACTGTTCATTATAGATTTCTCTATTGTAATATTAAGCCTTAAGACAAATAGATACTATTATAATTAAAATTCTCTTCTCTTTAGTTTTTCTATATTCTAAAATAAGCAAATGAAATTTGACATGATAAGAGAAAATATTTCTTGCCAAGATAGAGTATAGATTTCTAAAATTGTGCTTTTTTCCCCCTCCCAAATAAATGGTCAAACCTCAAGACAATGCTTTGGATTTATTTTTAACATTCTATCTACAGAAAAATACAAAACTATGGAGATATCATAATAACAGTGAGTGGACAGAACAAAAACTGACAAGTCATTAATATCTACCAAGCCCTTTGTGCTAAATCTGGAGTTATGTCCTTTTCCAAAATCAAAAGCAATTTCATTTAATCCTAGTGGATAACTTGTGGAATAGTTATTAAATGAAACTTTCCCAGTGTTCCATCACAAATGTTTATGTCCATGAATTTCAGGGGCTTAATAAAATAAATTTGAAGGGAAGAGAAAATATACATTCATGTATATAAACATGAACTTTAGCATTTGAGATATGAAGGCACTAATAATACATTTAAGAAAATATCTAAAAATAATATCTTTAGTCAAAGAACATCTAGTGTACCTCAATAGATTAGCTTTCCTGAGAAAAGTATGTATGTGCATTTCCTTTCGATGGTAATATGTATTTTGTTGCTGTTAAGCATGATTTCTGCTCCCTTTGTTTTGCTAGGTCGTATAGCCTGGCCTCTTAACTGTCAATCCTCCTGCTTCAGCATTCCAAGTGCTGATATTACAGACACACTTCACCACCCCCCACTTGGAGTTTCTGGTAATCATTCTAAGCCCATCTTGAGAGGTCTGGGAAATTAGAAAGTATCCTCATCAAGCTAAACTCTCCCTGTTTAATTCTCATGAATTAAGAAACAATAGCAAAATCCCTCCTGTGGCTCCACAAGACAAACTCCACTGATTAGTTTCTTAATGAATCCCACCATTTTCTAATTGATGCCAGGAGGAGGAAAAGCAATTTCATTAGGTGAGTCACCTGGTTATAATGAAAGAGCAGCATTACGTAGGACAAAGGACATGCAACAATGGCCGATAATTACTGTTCTAGAGGATTGCCAAATCTGTGTTTGTAGACACAGCAGACTTCAGGAAGGAGAGGAACGCGTGGAATTCTATAATCAATTAACAATAAAAAATGAAGCAGTAAAAGCCAGTGGATTTTATCAGTATTTTCTCTGTATGGGTCAATGTCTGTCTCATAGTCCTTTATCTTGTGTCAACAGAGTAAGACAGCCTCTGATTCTGCTCCATATTATCACACTATATTTTCATTAGGAGAGTTTATTTCTTTACACCTCTACTGAGACTTCAAAGTCCCATAAAATGTGTAGACTCAGAATTATCTTACACAAGTGAATTTACATAGCTTTTGGAAAGGTCATCATTATAATTGGTGAAGAAGCCAGCTATTCAAATATAGATCACAGTCAAGCCAACCAGTTAGACAGTAGTCTTTGACCAAGGGTGATCAAGGGATGTTTTGTACTGACTAGAGACAATTTTGATGATCATAATTGGGTCACTGTTACAAACACTGGGTCAGTAAGCATTAAATATTCTGTCAGTCATCTTGTAATATGTCCTCTATAGCAAAGAATAATCTGGCTCTAAATTTCAATAAGTCTGAGGCTGAGAACTTCTGGCTTAAACTCACAACAAAGCATATTGACCTCCCAGGGTACTCTATGCTTTCATGAGTGTAACTGGAATAAATAAAAATTTAATGCAGAAACAACTAATTAAATGTTTACCTACCAAATATATCACTGTAACATTTTTTTAATCAAAAAACTGAATTGTAACAGTCATCCAGAAACCAGAAGAGCTAGAGAGATAGCTCAGCTATTAAAGGGTTTGCCATGTAAAGACTTGAATTCAGATGTCTAGAACTCACATGGAAAGCCAGGTATAGAGACATACACTAATAAGCCCAGTTTTGGTGAGATGGGAGATTAGAACAACTGGACTCAGTTCCAAAATGATCAGAGATTCTATCTCGAAGAAAAGGTTTTCACCTGAAGAATGACACCATAAATTGTCTCCTAAACCTCATCTTCTCACCCATACATACTTACCCCTAGACACACACAGACACACACACATTTTAAGAGCCAGGTATAGTGTTACACTCCAGTTGATTTACTGAGGCCAACCTGGTTTTCATGGATCCAGGACAGGGCTGCATAACAAGTCCATGGTAGGAAAAAGAAGGGAAAGAGAAACAGAGGGAAAGGGAAAAAGGAAAGATTTAAAGACTTGACAACTTTCTTAATGAGTTGGGCTGCTACGGCCAAGTTCTGTTCTGTGTTGCATGGAACAGTCAAAAACAAGGGATCACTCCAGAACGTAATTCAAGCTCTCTAGCAGTGAGGATAAACAGTTTCTGAAAAACTGAACAGCCATGCAAAGGCATATTTAAAGATTGCTACATAAAAGTTGTTTTGGGGAGGTAAAACAAGTTCCTCATACCAAAGGCCCTGGTTTCATCTGTATGTTTTTTGAAGGAAAACATCTCATCCCTGCAACTTTGGTCCTTACTGTGTAGAGTTTTCTGTACCTAATAATGTAAGACACTCCAGTTGTGCCAGGGGCATCTTGTGACCAAAGCTCATAAAGCTCCTTCAGAAAAACAACTCTATAGATAAAACAATCACCGTTTTTTCCAGTGAATTCTTTAAGGTCAAAGTACTTCTAGAAAACAGCTATTCACTGTGAGGTTTACCCTAGATACACTGAAAACAACTACTTTATTCTAATGTTTACCTTAGATACAATGATTCTACTAATTTTTCCTCTATCACTAGATACTGGGTAATATACAAATCATAAGCATTTATTTTTCACAACCCCAGAGGTTGAAAAGTCCAAGATCAAGAAACCAGCAGGTGCAGTATCAAGTAAATGTTCACCTTCTGCTTCCTAAATGTGCTGTAGGCACACCTGGTTGGGGAAGCTGACATGGTCACATCTGGTCAGGGAAATATCTCTGTTCTCCTAAGGCCTTCTTGTTTTAAAAAAGCAATCTGCTTATTTAACCCAGATCTTAAACTCACAATGTATTCCTAGATTGGCCTAGATTTCACTCCTGCTTCAACCTCCAATTTCAGGCATTTACAGGCAGGCACCACCATGCCCAGCTCTTCAAGTTTTTGTTCACAAGGACTAATGCATCAAAATCTCCTTATGTGAATACTCTCACATTGTAAACTTATGACATTTGAATGGGGGTTACCAGTACCTTATTGTCATTTACATTATGGTAATACCAAATTACTGCTGTCATACTTGTCTGGTTTCTAAATTGCATGCCTTTGGGATCTTTTACTTTCAGCATTTTGGAATTGTCGATAAACGTATATATTTAGATTCTTCTCTTTTTCTAATGAGGACATAAGGAAAATAATAGGGACCAGAGAAGGGGCTCAGCTGTTAATGGCTCCTACTTCTCTTGTAGAATATCTGAGTTTGGTTCCCAACAAGTGCCAAAAAATTTACAACAGCTTGTAACTCCAAATCCAGGAGTATCCAATGCTTCTGGTCCCTGGGAGCACCACACACAGACATGCATACACGTAAATAAAAAACAAAATTAATATTTTAAAAATCTCTTTTAAGTTTATAAATAAATAATGTGTGTGAGTGTGTGTGTGTGTGTGTGTGTGTGTGTGTGTGTGTGTGTGTGTGTTTGTGTGTGTAATTAGAGTATAGAAGAGGGGTTACACAGGATCCTGTCGAGCTGGAGTTACAGTCCTTTCTGAGATGTCCAATGGGCACGCTGACATTTAAACCCTGCTCCTCTGATAGACTTGTAAAAGATTCCTTTTATTTTAATTTTGAATATTTTCTAAACAGTATGAATATAATTTGAGAAGATTACTTAAGCTGTAAACAAGAAAGAGATGTTCCTATTACTACCTTCACTTCAAACACTGTGCTATTCTTCCTGTAAGTCTTAGAAAGTGACCAAAATGATAAGCCAAGTTTCCAGTTTGTTTCTTAACTTGAATTTAGCATTAAGCAGATGAGAGTAGTACCAAGTGTCACATTTTAGTTTAGGGTCAGGATGTTTAATGTAAACTGAGGAGAGATACAGACCACTTTACTCAGATTAGAACTGAAGATCTGATAAAAAACAAAAAAGGACAAAATACCTTGTTGCATAAATAGGGTAACCTTAAAACTGGGCATCAGTAAATATAAAATATGTATACATTACATTTAACAAAGATTTAAGCACATATTTCAGCAATAGTGACAAAAGTTTACTAAAATAATCATCAGCGTGGCTAAATCTATTGAACTCTACAGCTAACTGAGTAATTCTTCATCATATTTATACTTGTCAAGGCTGCTATATAACACGTGCACTATAGTACATTAATTCTCACTGTGTCCCTATAGGTCATTGGAATAATAGACTTCCATCAGACTTTATAAAGTTGGAATATTGGTGTGACTAAACCATGAGGCTTCTTCTCTGAAAATATCAAATGGTTTATATTTTAAAGATAAAATATCAGAGTATGGATTATACTTCTTGAGATCAGAAAATACAAATTATATAAATAATCATTTCTATAGCAGAAATCCATATTTTTCTCTATATGCTCTTTCACAAGTATAAAATAAAGCATAGAATGTTAAAGAAAATAGGGATGGGTTTAAAGAATATATATTTATAACTCTTTTTTTTCAGCCCCACAACTTCTCTAGGTTTCTAAAACATGCTCTTATAGTGTCCTGAGGGCCTTTTTAATGCAGTAACTTCTAATTTCTTATCTAGTGACATGAGAAGTAAATAGAAAGGACATGGTCAGGGAGAAAAGACATTCACTTCTCTTAAGATAATACAAATTGCCTTGCTCCGTCAAATTATAGAATTAATGGTTTCTGAAAACTAATTCCAGGACTAAATAAATCCTTTGGGAGCTGATAGGAGAAAATGCCTAATTGTTTAACTTGAAAGTGTTTATCACAATCTAAAGGTTCTAATGAAAATGGATAGATCTTTTTAACTTTTAAAAAGTAGAAGAAAAATCTTGAATTTTCTCTAACATATCTCCCATGAATATTAGTATTAACCAAAACAACAAATACCAGTATTAGAACATTTTAAAATAGTAGAAATTATGTGGAGTTTCCAAATTACTGTGTGTACTTTTAATACATTCCATTCTTTTAATATACACTGATATGGTATCATGCACATGTCTATCTATATTCCATCCACAGGTGTTTATTGAACACCTACTTTATTATAGGCTTATTAGTATTCTTAGTAATGCTCTTCTGTCTTCTAAATGTCTCACCTTTAGACCAGTATTTTGTCTCTGCAGAACAGTAATTCTTTTATATGATTTCTCTTTATAGTCTTATCAAGAGAGGATCACTATCAGTGTAGAGTTTGCTGCAAAAAAACAAATTGTTCATGAAGGAAAAGTTTGAAGCAACATTTCTTATCCTAATGTTAAAACATTAATAATGTGAAGGATAAGGAGAAATATGAAGATGTTTTTAATTATCAAAAATTTTCTTGTTTCTCCTCATTTATTCCATCATTGCCAATGAAGTGTACCATTTCAGATCTTGTCTTATAGATTAATAAGTAAATATGCAAAGATTATGAGGTAAATTGATCAAACAAAGAAAAAGAAGTGACTGGTCAGATAGATTTGCTGTTAGTGGAACAAGAGTAGACTGCTCCAAACAGGGAAATGGGGGCATGTGCCTATCACATGCATCCTTTGGCAATTTAAATTCTGGGTGAGACTATCCTCCATGAGTATGGCTGCTGGGATTTATTTCATGACTGACATGGGTTTTGATCATTACTTTTTAAGAACAACTTTATTTTTTTTTCTATTAAATAACTCCAGAAGAGAAATCTTATTTTTATTTTCACTTTTGAAGATTTTTTTTTTAAAAAAAAGTGATCTTAGGAAGGCTAACATCCCTGAGATGACTAAGACAGTAAGAAGAAATTATAGCCAATTCCAAAGGCCTTGACCCAAATCTTGCTTTGTTACTCCCCAGTATAGAATGAAGGGAGTCCAGAGTATGAAGAGCCTCGTAAGCAAACACTGAAAATAAAATGGGGGAAGCATTGAGAAAATCTATGCTGTGGGGTAATCCTCTTGTACACTGTAAAATTTTATCACTTGTATTGGTTTAATAAAATGCTGATTGGTCAGCAGGCATGCAGGAAGTAGAATCAGGGCAACCAGACTAGGAGAGTTCTGGGAATAGGAAAGGCAGAAGAGCAGATGCCAACCAGACACAGGGGAAGCAAGATGAGAATACAGGACTGAGAAAAAGGTACTAAGCCATATGGCTAAACATAGATAAGAATTATGGGTTAAGTGTAAAAGCTAGTTAATAATAAGCCTGAACTACTGACCCAGCATTTACTATAATATTAAGCCTCTGAGTCAATTATTTGGGAAGCAGTTGCTAGGTATTTAAAGTTGATGGTGGGATAGAAACTTCTGACTACAAATGGTGTCCCAATATGGTACACGTACATCCACTTAAAGCCTGAGAAAACTTAAAAAGGTTTTGGGGACACAGAAATAGGGCTAAAAAAGGCTTTCTAGTTGTGTCTCTTAAGTGGGCCCTGGTACAGAGTGGCTTGCAGGCTTGAGCTTCATTCAACATGATGGGTTTGTGGCATGCAGCCTGAGCTTGGGCATGTCTGATTCCCACAGTCTCAAGGAAGCCTCAGTATATGAGCTGCATATGACAGTTTAAGGTTTCTGTTTATACAGACAAAAAGGGAAGAGTCAAGTACAGCTTCTTAGTAACAGCATTTTTTTTCTGGTGAGTTCTGTTTGCTAGCAGCAAGCAGAGGTGAGGCTTCTTTAAGAGAGGCTTTCTAACTCAACATTAGCAACAAAACCCTGAAGGCTTTATGAAGAGTGTGCAGTAGAGTTCTATTTGGTGGTAGTGTAGACCCAAACATCCTCCAAAGTTGGGATGGTAAATATGGCACCTTCCAGTGCCTCTACCATGAAACTAAGCTCTCACAGACCAAGGAGCTGAGTGTGCTAGCCACAACTTTTAGCAGATTAAAGGCTGTGTAATCAGAAAAGATAGAGATATACATGAAGTCAAATTCAGATGGAAAAAAAAACCTCTAAGTGGTTTACAGTGTGTTTAAAAATATATAGAAGGCTTGGGAGGGAAAAGAAAATAGATAGAGAAATGTCTTTAAAAAAGAAATAGAGTAAATAATAATGATAAGCTTCATGAAGATGGAATATGTACAGAGAGTCTAGATGCTGTGTGTTATTGTTTTGTATTTGAGGTTTTTGACTACGGAGGAAGGAGAAAGAGCTACTAAGAGACATTTGATTATAAATGCTGCTAAATTTATCTGACAAATATATATTGAAAATACCTTCACTTTAAATTTTAAGTCAAAAGATATGTTACTTTGGCGAAGAGGTTTTCTTTTGATTTACATAGAAAATTAGAAGCTGTGGATTCCTGGTTAAAGAAAACAAAGTTTGATTGAGAAAGACCCCTGAATAATCTTTGATGAGCATGGATGACCCATGATGATTCAAGATTTCAGAGTACCTCTGTTGCAATTTTCTCTGAGTTCTACATTCAGAACAGCTTCAAGTCTTCTGACTGAGATGCCCCAGCCTCACATACTACTCCACTCAGGACATCACTATAATCCTTAATTTTCTTTGGGTTCCTGTAATATTACAAGTGCCCCCAATCAGCAGGAAGTAAAGAACTGTGCACATTCCCAAAAATGGATTATGGATGTTGTGTTGGTTACAAGTTGTTATAGATAATGGTCAAGAAAAAAAAAGCTGAACAAAGGATATTAGATTTGGGGTTCTTGTTTAAAAAGAAAAAAAAAGGAGGGGAAGAAATGTGGGATAATGCTCTTGTGCATTGTAAAGATTTGTTATTTGTATGGGTTTTATAAAATGTTGATTCACCAGTAGGCAGGCAGGAAGTATAGGCAGGGCTACCAAAAGAAGAGAATTCTGGGGAGAGGAGCAAATGTCAGCCAGATGTAGAGGAAGCAGGATGAGAATGCTGCAGTGGCAAAGGGTGCCAAGCCACATGGATAAACATAGATAAGAATTATATAAGAACTAGTTAGTAATGTGTTTTGACCATTGGCTCAGCAGTTACTTTAATATTAAGCCTCTGAATCAATTATTTGATAAGTTTCTTTGAGACCTACCAGACAGGACACAGAAACTTCCAACTACAATACACAGAATAGTTAGTTGCACAATCACCTTGACACTATTATGAAGGTGATTGTGCTAACTGTAGTGGAAGCAGTAGACTAATTAGGACACTATTTTAGTGCACCTGCTAATCACAGAGTAAATGTTTAAAAGGCAATATGACGACAGTAATGACAGGGTATGTCTTAGTGGCAAATGAAAAAAAATAACAGGACAGCTGAGTAAACAATTGGATAACCAAGTCATTCATTCACAGGAAGCAGTATGAACATAAGAATAGAATTTTAATTTTGATACTAGGTGTGAGTGATGCCTATCACTCACTTGTCATGAGACTTGAATGTCACACAGTATAGCAATTTCCTTTAAGATGAACTTTCCATCTTGGAGGGAGGTTTATAAAAGCAGGGCATGTTCTAAAGCAATGACTCTTAACCTGTGGATTGCAACCTTTTGGTGATTCAATATCAGATATCTTGCATATCTTGTATTTGATATTAATATTATAATTCATAACAGGAGCAAAATTACTATTATGAAGTATCAATAAAATTATTTTATGAGGTCATCTCAGCATGAGGAAGTGTATTTAAAGGTTCACACTATTAGAAAGGTTGAGAACCATTACTTTCAACTCTGGCTTTACATTAGACTCATCTACAGAAAATTTAAGAGCATCACCCCCAGCTGTAGTCCATTAAAGGCCAACTACAGTAAATAAGAGTGTCTGAAAAAATAACAAAGCTCTTAAATTCCTCTGTCAACTGAGGGCTGGGTCCATTCCTTTAGGGTGTGTCTCAAGCAGTGCAACCTCTAATTGACTCAGTAAATAAATTTCAGCTAAGAACAATAGTGAGTGGAAATATTGCCTGAAGTCAATGCAGGTCATTTGTTTCTAGTTTTCACCTTTACTTAAGCCACAGAAGTAGGTGCCCATGCTGAGGTAATGCACAATATAGTGTGTGGGAAAAATGGTTTCTGTAATTTACTAAAAAAAAAAGGTGAAACTATCCTGGAGGGAAGTACCTTATACACCAGACTTAAAGACTTCAGGATTAAGTGATGGGGATAACACCATGTTGTCCTGATCTTACCTTAGCTCCAGTTTGTGTTTACTCAGGGTCTTTTCAGCCCCTAAACCCTTTCAAAGCCAAACACATGTCCCAGATGCATAACCAAAATATCTGATGAATGTATAATTTTTTTTAAAGTTACCAGGTTCTCCTGGTGTATATTTGATAACAATGTCATTGTGAGTTTGCCTTTAAACCTCTGTACCCCTGAGCTTCAGTCTATGAGTTCTTTGTGGCAAGAGCCTGCTCTTGGTTGACAATTAAAAAAAAAAAAAAAAAAAAGGACCTAAATTGACCTTAATACGCATTGACTGTCACTTTTTCACCAGGACCGTAACAGGAAATCCCTGAAATGGACCAGATGCACTTGGCCCGTTCTCCTCAATCATATATAAGGAGTAAGGGCTGCCAAGAGATTCCCCCAGGTAAGCCAAGCTTCTTAGATGAATCTCAGAGCAATGGAGTTGATGGGAAAGGAAACTCTTAAGCCTGTTGATCTGTCTGTGGGTAGAATATGCTCCAGATTCCCAGCTTGTTTTGAGCTGTCATACTTGCTGGAGTAGGTTTTGGTGATACAGCTGTCTTTGAGTCATTTCTGCTCTTGTAAGTGGGCTATAACCCTTATTCCAGTAACTAACCCCAATAAAACTCAATGGTTCACTAAGTTGGACTTTGGAACTATACCTTCTGTGGCTCTATTGTGAGTTTTCTGTTGGGGTTAAGTAGGGATCTGCTCATATCTCTCCAGGAATAATGAGTGTCATACGGAATATAAGAATAATTTAATCTTGAAAGCCAAGAATCTGGGTAGTAGATGTATATTTAGGAGTCCTCAAATAGCAGGCAATCAAATTCTGAACTAATATTATATAAAGATAACAGAAAATAATGTATGGAGTAATAAAGTCATAGACTACTGGAGAGAAATTGAAACAAAAACATCCACTGCAGAAAATAATTTCAAGAAACAGTGATTGTAATTAAAGTATCAGATTATGCAAGACACATTAAATATCATGAAGTGACAAGTAACCTGCTATTTGAAGGAACAACCAGCAAACTTACAGAACCGGGGAAATGATAGGGCAGGACCATGAAAGGAAAAAATGGAGATGTAAAATGTAAACTCTTCCTTAAAAACCTAGGCTATGAAAAAAAACCAGCATAAAAGTTAGGGTCATATATTTAAGATATGGGACATGAATGTTTTTTTGCACTGAAAGGAACTCAGTGATTTTTAGAATCTATAGAAAGAGGAGACTCCTGGTGCAGCAGGTTAGCACTTTAGAACAAAGGCAGTGGAAATAGGCAAATTTGAAACCCATGCAAAGAGCCTCAGAAAATGTCACCAAGTTCTACCTTAGACCAATTAACTGGGCAAACAAACACACTGAGAAAAAAAAAATTTGCTCTTCATATTACAAACAGCTAATCTCCTAGTCGGTACAGGGTTTCCAAACTCTAAAGATTTGATTAAAAAATTAATGAAAGGCAAAGGCTGTGGAGACTACTCAGAGGAAAGCGACATCACCAGATGTCAAAGAAAAATGTGAAAAGACACAGCACAATTCATCACAGTGGAACTTCAAACGAAAGTACAGAAGATCTTTCCACATCAGATTAGCCCCAGATACCAGTATTTAAAGTTTCTGAACATCTATAATATTGCTATAACTTTATGTGAGAAAATTTCACAAGATTGAAAAAAAATTAGGAAATTTTACCAAGACAGCTTTCAACATCCAGAATTAGTTTCTTTCTCAAGTTCCAATTTTATTAACTAAAAAAACCCACCATTTATGACACTTTCTGGTTTTGTAGTAAGAAGTTATAAAGGGAGCTTGATGGCACATACCAGATAAATAAAACGTCATGGCATAGATAACAATTAATAGAGTGTCCCCAGTTTATAAAGGGTAGAAAATAAATATATATGCTTGTTTAATTTTGCTTTTGTATAAGTAATACACACAAGAAAGTGAAAAAATATGATAGCCAAAAGAGACAAGAAAGAAAAAGAGTTAATAAAGAATATACTCTGAAATGAGACTTTCAAGTGTAAGTCATTTTATACCATTATGACTTTTGAATAACTATGTCAGCTGTTAAAATGAACTTGAAGGAAAAATTAAATAAAACTTGTTCGTCTCATTCCTAACCTTTCTCATGATTGAATGAGTCATTTCTGTAACAGAGCTATTCTCAGCTATAATATCCTGAAGTATTTGTCTCCACCAGATATCAAATATTCTATAAAATAAAATGTCAAGAGATTTTTTTAAAAATGAATTACAGTAGAGCCAGTAATTTGTCTCAACACTCTTAGACATTTTCTAGTGTTCTGTCTTGGTTGGAAATGCAGAAGGAGGGGTTAGCTCTATGTCTGCATTGGTTAGAAGTGCCACACACTCAGCTGCAATTTACTGCAAGGCAGTGAATAAATTGGATATGCCTTGGAGCTGTGACCCAAAGTCAATAATGTAATGATACTAAAGTAGGCCAGCAAGGCCAGCAGGTATACTATATATCTTTTTAAAAGGATTTTAATATACAATGTTTTCACATGTTACAGAAAATACAAGAACTCACAGTACATTGCATAAATACAAGAAGGACCTCGCCTTTCTTATGTGGGAATGTCTTTCTGTATGCTGTGAATATCAATCTTTAAATAAAGGAGCTGTTTTGGTCCATGACAGGCACCATAGAAGCAGTAGGGGAATCAGAATAGGTAGGAAAGGAAGGACGGAGTCAGGTCAGACCAAGCCAGCCGCCAAGAAAAGAACATGTAAGGAACACAGGCGAGCCATGGGCCACATGGCAGACAGCTTAATGAAAATGGTTTAAGTTAAGATTTAAGAGCTATCTAGCAATGCACCTAAGCCATGGGCCAAACAGCATGAACTTAATATAAGCATCTGAATCATTTCTGGGGGCCTAAGCAGCAGCAGGCGTCTAAGGGGTCTGGGGCTGCAGGTCTGTGGGTCTTGACCTCTGGCTGCCCAGGACCAGGAAACCTTATTGTAACACCTGTCCACATGTTTTTAATGTTCAAAACCTTAGAACTTCTTTAAAAAATATTATATATGCATAGGTATATACACACACACACACACATATTTAACTTTCAGCAACAGGAAGAATAGAAATGCTTGGATTTTTAAATTTCTGCAAGCCAAGTAATTGTTTTGGTCTCATACAGATATATTCCAAGGAAAAAATAATTTTTATAACTACCAGACCCAAATAACAAGGGCTTTGGGCTCTGTCTCTTCCAGTTCTCAGCAGCCAAAATCTGTATAACAGCTCATTCTCTTTAGCTGTCATAAAATAATTAAATCCCAGAATGTTTGCAGGCTTGAACTAATTCTATGTGCTGGCTTTTATTTGGAGGTAAACTTAATATACACAGCTAGATTGTATACCACATTGGCCAGTAATGAGAACTTACCCAGACCCAAAAGACCTGATCAACAGCACCAGTTGTTATATGGTAACAATGGAAAATATGTAAAATTAAAGATCTAAGTCTAGATTATTACATTTCCATAACTCTCAAGAGCTTAACGAGCCCATGATTTGCTTTTTCCTAGTCAGAGTAGAAAAAGTTTTATTTCTTGACCCTGGGAAGTCCTTGCTCATGAGATAGACATAGTCAAGATATTCAAGGCAGGAAAACCATGGTACAAATTTTAGAAACATATTCTCAAATGTTGGGAAGTCTTCAAGAGCCGAATTTATTCTCTTTTTTTCCTGAGTTTTTCTATAATTCAAAAGTATCATCATTGTGTCACATCTTACCTGCGTGACCTGGGGCTTAACTTCATAGCTCGAACTGAGAAACATCATGAAGAGGGAATCATCAGGACATCCCTGCAGGGTTCCTCTTTGGTGGACTGTAGCCCTTGCCCTTTCTAAACAAATATTGAAAAGTTGAAAAGAAGACCCCATTTATGGGAGAAATGTACTTTATCTCTTTATTAATTGCAGAAGCTTCTAAGGAACGAGTGAGAATTAGTAGAAAATAATAAAACACCAGGGCTTGTGCTGTGTGCTGAACGAGTCACTCCCAGATGATAAAGGTAAAATGCAGATAAGAATTGTCCAGAAGCAGCCTATTTGCTCTTTTTATTTAAAGAAAAATGTTATTTTTATTCCACTCCCATCGAAATGGAAGCTCCAGTTAAATAAAGTAGATTTAATTATTTAGGTGCCCCTTCAGGCACACAATGCAAGTTGTAGATGACCCTGCTATCATTTCAGGACTTGGACATACCAACTTATAGAGCCACCTGTAAAAGACATTTTTGTAAAATGGCAGAAGAGAGACCATGGTGGATTAGAACCCAGGAGCCCCATGGCAAGTGAGATAGAGACTGGCCATGCGTATATGGCTGGCGGCAGGCGTGACAGGTTGGAGGCCCTGGGAAACACATAGCACAAAGGTTGCACTTATGTGGAAAATTTCATTAAGGGGGAAAGAAAGAGAAAACAGGTGGAGGCTGAGAGAAGAAGAATAGGAAAAGAAGGGGAAAAAAGAGAAAAGAGAGAGAGAAGAAGTGCACAGGAGCTCATGGAGAGAGAGAGAGAGAGAGAGAGTCTTCTCTTAAAGGGAGGTTAGGATGGCGTTGTCAGAACACTTGCTGTACCAGGAGTGGGTCAGAATACTAACAGACCTGACCTTAGCGTAATCAGTGTCATGATTTTTAGTGTCTGGAAACTGTTAAGTCTGTACAAGTGCTCCTTGATTGAGATATTTCATTGAGTGGTGTATTTTAGGAACAAGTTCACCTACCAGAATTGATGAATATCTTAGTGTCTTTTTGCTGTTGATCTATAAAGGACTGAAAACATTTATTTTAATTCCAGAGGCTGGAAAGTCCAAGAATAAGCCTCCAGGACCCAATGCGACCTTTGCGGTTTCGTCTTCACATGGCAGAAGGCAGAACTCAAGAGATATGAATTGAGTCCTGTGTTCTGTTATGAAAAAGGAGAAGACGAGTGAACCTCTAGTGTCTGAGAATTTGACCTTCAGGAACTAAACACTACTAAAGTCCTCACCTTGCAACAGCGCTGCTTTGAAGATTAACATTGCCAAATCTGAATTTGGAGGGAATATGTCAAAATCATTTTAAATTGAAATGTTACAATATCCATAATGCTGAAGGGGGCTTTGTGAGTCATCTCTGTGCTGGAGCACAATGGCAAGGTTTTACCTGCTTAAGCCTTATTGTGTTGCTGGGAGTGGTGACATATGACTTTAATTCCAGAACTAGGGAAGCATAGGCAGATGAATCTCTAATTTCAGGGCCAGCCTGCTCTACCAAGTGGGTTCCAAACCAATTGGTTATATAGGGAAACACTGTCTCAAAAAAAAAAAAAAATACAAAACCAAAATTGAAAACTTTCTTTCATCTTAACATGCATGAAACTTAAATGTCTCTTACACTAGGTAGAGAATTAATTAACAATGCTTTTTAAAAATGTATTGATAAAATAAATAAAGGATTTCCTTAAATAAAAAAGAATGTATTGCTACAGTAAATAAGAATGCCCCGTTGTGATGATCATTCTGTTGGTTACAGATGGTTTTGTTGTCTTACCTAATCAGTTATTCATCCAAGAGTAGCACTTATTTCATGGAATGAATCAAACAGGACAAAAATTAAACTCAGTGTGTTTTCTTCTGGTACTGAAACTTATTAATAGCAAAGTTAAAGATAAGGAACAACCACCCATTGCTCCCTAATGCCGACCCAGCAGTGAAATTCCTGAAGGCCAGAACTCCCCATTAAAACCTCAGTTTGTTGAACACCCCATCCTCAAATCCTGCCCCAACCCCCATTTGTCACATCACCAGGAGACTTCAACAGCTACCTGAGACCCACAGTTCACCAGCATCTATTAGATCAAGAGGTGAGTGATACTTCACCCAACCCACCCGAAGAGCCTGGTCTCATGACCTTGGCCTCAGAGCCCAACTCTTGGAACACCACTCCTAACAATTGTTCCCCTAATTCCATGCCAGTAGAAAAAAAAAAAAAAACCTGTGGGTCAAACTCACCATTAACAACCCAGTTTGTTGGATACTCCATCTACAAATCCTGCACCAACCCCCAATCCATTCTGTCACCCAGTGACCTCAGCAGCTCCCTGAGATCCACAATTTGCCAGCCCCTATTGGATCAAGAGCTCTCCTATAGGATCAAGAACTACTGTATCAAGAGTTCATATTGGACCAAGTTTGGATCCCTGAAACACAGAAACAACCAGCTCCTATTAGAACAAGAACAGCTCACCCTAACACAAAATAAGCTATCTCCAAGTAATCAAGAGTCCACATTTAACCAAGAAAGGCTTACTGACACACAGACACAGCCAGAGCATATTGCATCAATAATAGATCTCTGAGGTACAAACAAATCTTACAGTGATCCAAGGAAGCAACAGGCAGACACCAGTGTGTAGTAGTGGGGTTTCTGGGTCCTGGGTGGCCAGAGACTCAGACCCTGCCGTGTCAGACCTCTTAGCCGCCCAGCTGCCTGCTCAGGCCCCCAGAAATGACTCAGACACTTATATTAACTTGATGCTGTTTGGCCTATGGCTCAGGCACATTGCTAGCTTGCTCTTATATCTTAAATGGACCCATTTCTATTAATCTGTCTGCCACGTGGCCCGTGGCTCACCTGTGTTCCTTACATGTTTCTTCTTGGGCAGCTTACTCGATCTGCCTCTGACTCCGCCCTTCCTTTCCTACCTATTCTGATTCCTCCTCCTACTTCTTCTATGGTGCCTGTCATGGCCCAAAACAGCTCCTTTATTTAAAGATTGAGATTTACAGCATACAGAAATGCATTCCCACATCACTTCCCCCTTTCTGTCTAATCAAAAATCTCTTTCTAAGAAGAAAAAGGGGATATGGTATATGAATGATTTTTTTTAAAAGGTTAGATTATTGAATTTACTTAGATCAGGGAATCAGCTGTTAATCTCAAAATGCTTTACATTGGTATAGATTTTGTTATGCTGTATGTGTTTTTCTATTCTTGTTTAAGGTATGATGTTTATGTAACTGATTTAAAATTGTAATGTGTAATTAAGAAAGGAAGGTTAATAGTCACCTTTGATAATCAAACTTATAGCTAGGTTAGTTAGGATTTTTAGGTACACAAAGATATTTCAATTAGGTAGGTAATCTTCAAATACTTCTAAGACCTACAGAATATGGCATTTAAAATGTTTTAAGAGCTTAGATTTTTCTGGACAGTGAGACAGGTCTGCTCCTGGCAGCACCAATTTACTTAAAGAGAAAAATGGACATCGAAGAAACTCCATATGGAGTCTATTTATAACATTGGTTAGCCAATGGACATGAACCTGTTCTTATATTGACTGCTTGACAGTATGCTGTTTAAACTGGACATGCAGGTTCCATAGGAAGATGACCTCTGAACTTTGGCAGAACAAGCTGAGATGGTCATTTAGGTTCCGGCTTTACAGAGAAAACTGTCAGACATTCTTCAGGACTCGAGAAGAAGCAACTGATGAACTGTGTCAGAATGGGCAGAGCAGATTTCCTGCTTCACTGAAATGAAAAGAGACTCTGGGCCTGTAGGCTGAAGATGGATGCCCAACTTTATAAAGGAACTTTGGGTGACTGTCCAGGCAGATAGGTGTCATCTCTGTCCTTTCTAGATTTTAGAAGTCGCTTGCACTTCTGGTTTACGTGGGTAAATATATCCTTCTGTGGTCTTTGATGCCACTGAAGATTAGATAGTTATAGGTACAGTTTTTCTTAGTCATTTGAAAGGTATATTGGATATGAAACTTTAGATTCATAAGGATAAGGTAGATGATAAGAGTATTCTCTTTAATTTTGCTAAATACAAATAGACTAGATATTGTAACTGTAATTCTTGCTTGATGGCTATTTTGTTATATGTAATTTTGCTATGTTAAAATTGAAACCTTCCTTTTTGATTAGACAGAAAGGGAAGTGATGTGGGAATGCGTTTATGTATGCTGTGAATCTCAATCTTTAAATAAAGGAGCTATCTTGGGCCATGGCAGGCACCATAGAAGAAGTAGGAGGAGGAATCAGAATAGGTACGAAAGGAAGGGCGGAGTCAGAGACAGACCGAGCTGAAGCCCAAAGGAGCAACATGTAAGGGGCACAGGTGAGCTACGGGCTACGTGACAGACAGCTTAATAGAAATGGGTTGATTTAAGATGAAAGAGCTAGCTAGCAATGTGCCTGAGCCATAGACCAAACAGCATCAAGTTAATATAAGCGTCTGAGTCATTTCTGGGGACCTGAGCGGCGGGTTCCTAAGTGGTCTCGGGCGACAGGTCTGTGGGTCTCAGACTTCTGGCTGCCCAGGACCTAGAAATTCCCACTACTACACCAGTGCAATGATACATATAACAACATAAAGAACAATACAACACCACCGGAATCTGGTGGTTCTACAACTACTATCAAGACCTGAATATGCTAATGTAGAAGGAGCAAAAGAAAACAACCTTAAAAGCAACTTTATAAAGATAATAGAAGCTAAAAAGAAGAGGAAATTAAAATTTTAAAAAATCCCTTAAAATGGAGGAGAAGACAAACAAAAAATTGGAAAAGTTCAATTAATCTCTTAAAGAAAATATAGAAAAACAAGAAAAAGCAATCAAACAAGGGAAGGAAACAATTCAAGATTTAAAAATTGAAGTAGAAGCAATAAAGAAGACACAAATAAACAGGAACTACAGATGCAAGTATAACCAACAGAATGCAAGAGAGAATCTCTGGCGTGGAAGATTCAATAGGGAAAGAGAGATGACAGTCAAGAAAGCATTAAAGCCAAAAAAGTTATAACACAAGATGTCCAGAAAATCTGGGACACCATAAAAAGACCAAGCCTAAGAATAATAGAACTAGAAGAGGGAGAAGATTACCAGCTCAAAGGCACAGAAAATATGTTCAAAAAAGTCATAGAAGAAAACTTTCCCAATTAAAGAAGAAAATGCCTATAAAGATACAAGAAGCTTATAGAACACCAAATAGACTAGACACCCCCCAAAAGACTGCTCACCTCATTATAATCAAGCCACTAAACTTACAGAATAAAGAAAGAATATTAAGAGCAGCAAAGAAAAAGCCCAAGTAACGTATAAAGGCAGAGCCCTCAGAATAATACCTGACTACTCAATGGAAACAATGAAAGCCAGAAGATCCTGGTCAGATGCTATACAGACACTGAGAGACTATAGATGCCAGATCAGATTATCATACCCAGCAAAACTCTTGATCACCTTATATGGGGTAAAGAAGATAACAAAACCAGATTTAAATAATACCTATCCATAAACCCAGCCCTACAGAAAGCACTAGAAGGAAAACTCCAACCTAAAGAAGCTAGATACACCCACAAAACCACAAGCAATAGATAATCCCACAGAAAAAAGCCCAAAGAAAGGAAACACACACATTCCCACCAAAAATAACAGGAATTAGCAACCTATGTAAACTGAATAATGGTGTTTCAACATGTTCATATTTTCCTAATTAATGTTTATGTGACTGTGTTGGCTTACTTAACAAAGGAAAATTTGAAGTTCTCACTAAATTGAAGGTTTTAAGAAGCATGATTATTCTAGATTATATATCTGTGTCATCTAAATGCAATCCCATAGGACCTTGTAATAGAGAGGATAAAGAATCAGAAATTGAGATTTAGGTGGAAGCAAAGGTTGGATTGCTGTACTTGGAGATGTAGGCAGAGGCCAAGACCTAAGGAATGATAACATCTATCCAAAACTAGAAAAAGCTCACAGGAGCTCCTCTAAAGCCTACAGCAGGAACACAGGACTGGAAACATTATGTTCAGCCAGGAAGATTGTTGAGGATTTCAGACCTCCATAGCTGTAAAATGAATAGGCTTGTGGTCATTTCATATAACGCAAGTAAAAAGCTGATACTGTACTCTATTAAAACAAATCTGCTAAAGAATACAATATATCTTCTGGTCAGTATAAATACATACACTTATTAAAGATTATACTTTCCTTTTACTAAATGATACAGAATATCAAATATAAAAGATTGATTGAGTGGAGAGCCTAATCTCTCTCCCCAGACATCCTGAAAGCCCTCCAAACAGTGGCCACTCCCCTAGAGCTGCCCTTGATTCCAGACCCCTGCCTGTCAAAAGTCTGCTCCAGACCACACCTAAGGGTTACTTAAGGCCAAGTAGCCATATCTGCTATGTGATCCCCTTTAGGGGTATTGTATTGTTTTATGGTAAATAATTGTCCCACCCACTGGTTTAATAAAAAGAGTTGATTGGCCAAAGGCAGGCAGGAAGTGTAGGTGGGACTACCAGACTAAGAAAATCTCTGAGAGCAGAGTGCCAGAGGAGCACCAGAGAGAAGCCAGAGGAAGCCGAGGACAACTATGCTGCTCTAAAGAAAGGTACCGAGCTGCATGGCTGAACAAGAGACATGGGTTAGATGAAGGGTAGAGAGCTAGCAAGTGATATGCCTGGGCCTGAGGCTGATCAGCCAAAAACTAATGAAAGCGTCTGTGTGTCTTTGTAGGACTGTGGGACTGTAGGACTGCTGGTCTTTGGGTCTGCAGGTCTATGGGCCTAGACCTTGAGGTTAGGCCCAAAAGTCAGGGCCAGAAACCTCCTACTACAACCCCCCCCCCCCCCCCCCGGTAACCCAAACTTGCTTTGCTTTGCTAGGTTTTTCTAATTTGGTCTAATTGTTGCATTGGTAAAGAGGCTTATTGAGCTGCAAAAAAAATGTATCATAGATGAGTAGAAGGATAATCATGTATACACTTAGAAATATATCATTTATATAATTTACCAAAAATAATATAGGTATATGAGTGTTTGCCTTTTAGTTTTTCTATAGTTTTAAAGCATTTTATGGTAAAATTTTAGATGGAGATAATATATGATACCTTAAAATAGAGATGATGACATTCATATGGAATGATATAAACTGTTATTCAAATGACTTCAAAAATAAATCTCTTTCATCGTCTTAGTTTTTCCCCGTTATTGTGACATAACACCCTAACAAAAGAAATTTCAGGGAGAAAATATTTCCTTCAGCTTAAATTCTCAGGATACAGTCCTCCAAGGGGCAGCAGTTTGAGGGACCTCATGATTTAACATTCTTAGTTTCTTACCCCATTGCTGTAGGACATTACTCTTTTATACTGTAAAGATTTGTTGCTTGTATTGTCTTAATAAAATGCTGACTGTCCAGGAGGAAGTATAGGTGGGGCTGACAGACTTGGAGAATGCTGGGAAGTGGAAGAACAGGGAAAGATGCCATTGAGACAAAGAGAAAGGAAGACAAGAATGCCATACTGAAGCAAAGGTATCAAGTCACTTGGCTAAATATAAACAGAAATGTGGATTAACTTAAAGTATAAGAAAGAGTTAGCAAGAAATAAGCCTGGGCCATAGATCAAATAGTGTATAATTAATATAAGCTTTTTTGGGATTGCTGGCCTGGCCAGAAAACTTCTGCCTACAGTCCATGGTTGGAAGAAAACAATGACTGTTTGAACTTAGCTCCCTGTCTCCTTTCCTTTCCGTCAGGGTCTCTTTTACATTCATTCCAGGAAAGAGTGGGAACTCAAGCCTCATTTCATAATGCTACTATCCTTATTCAGGAAAGGTCTTCCTCCTCAGTTGACCTAATTTGTAAAATCCCACATAGGCATGTCCAATTCCAATGGCTAACCAATTATAAACAATCTGTTACTGTTGAACAGTCTTTTGCTACAGTGTGAATACGTATTGGTCTCCTTGGTGAATAAAGATCTGACTGCCTAATAACTAGGCTGGAAAAGGATAAGTGGAACTTGTGAACAAAAAGAGTGTGGGGAAGAGGGAAGGTGGAGTTGCAAGAAGATACAAAGAGATGCAAGATGAACATGCCATGCTTATAAAAAAAAAAAAAAAGCTACTGCCATGTGGTAGAGCGATGTAAAGCTAGTTAGTAACAAGCCTAAGCTATCGCCTGATCATTTGTAATTAATAATATTTCTCTGTGTGTTTATTGGGGACCTTGTGGTACTGATGAAAACTCCACCTATAATCTCTCACCTTTTCAAGTTATTCCAAAGTTTCTCAAATTACTATACTAACCATTATACTAATGTAGATGTATAATTCTCCTTAAATGATACCTTTCAAATTAGTCCCATTTGTTTATTATAACGGATTTTCTACATGAAATATAAAAATCTTTGTAAAAATGTTATTTTCCCCCCCTGTAGTAGTGGGGTTTCTTGGTCTTGGGTGGCCAGGGACCTGGACCCATAGACCTGCTGTGCCAGACCCCTTAGCCGCCCAGCCACTGCCGCCCGCCTCTCAGACCCCCAGAAATGACTCAGACATTTATATTAACTTTATGCTGTTTGGCTATGGCTCAGGCATGTTGCTAGCTAGCTCTTACATTTTAAGTCAATCCATTTCTATTAAGCTGTCTGCCACGTGGCCCGTGGCTCACCTGTGCTCCTTACATGTTGCTCCTTTGGCGGCTTGCTTGATCTGCCCCTGACTCCGCCCTTCTTGTCCTACCTATTCTGATTCCTCCTCCTACTTCTTCTATGGTGCCTGTCATGGCCCAAAACAGCTCCTTTATTTAAAGATTGAGATTCACAGCATACAGAAAGGCATTCCCACATCACCCCCCTTTGGTAGTAATAGTTTTTCAATAAAGAATAAATTTTAAGATAGTAAGAAGACATTACATAGAGAATCTACCAATATTACTAAAGGATAAATGAGCGGACATTCTCTCACTAGTAAATGAATTATAGAGGAGCCTCCTGTTGCCTAGTCATGGAGAAGAGTGCAGTAGAGAAATGCACCGTTGATGCCCTTCCAGTCTTTACCAATGTTCGGTCTCCTAACTGTTACTGTCCCAAGGAAATTTGTTGTAGGTGAGAGTCGAAGCATGAGCATGCCTTCTGCTCATCCAGCTGTTCATCACTAAGACAATTTATCTCGAACACGCTGCTCTTAAAAATGCTGGTGCCATCAGTATCCATGGTGAGTGGTTAAGTAATAGCCAAGTTTCAGGTCACAAGTCATTTATGAAAGTCTCTAATGTGATGACAGATTTGCTTCTGCACTCTGTGATGTGGTCAGCAGGGTACACATAGAGTGCCCTTCCTGCTGCCTGTTAGCATGTTAAAATAAAAATGTGAAGTAAACTATTTCTTTTGATTATTTCTATGTCTATTCTCAATGCGCTTACAATCGATAGTGCGGCTTCTGAAATTTAAAAAAAGAGAAACACAACAGGTAAGAACAATAAGGCATAAAAGTTATCCCACCTTTGAAGTGAATGACTCATTTTAGTTATCACCTTATAGCTCAGTGGTTAATTGTATTTAATTTTTTCATATTCCTGCTACTGATTTTATTATATCTATTATCCCTTTAAAATTGCCTATAACCTACAGTAGAGTATCTTCAGAAATGAGCCAATTAAACAGGGACACACACCATTAAGTAACTTAATTGCTTGTTCAATAGACTTTGTCGGTTTATTTTAGATTATTTTATGTTTGAAAAAAATTACTTAAATGCATGGCTGACATAAGCTCCTTCTGCCTGTTAGCAACTGAAAACCACACCATGATGGCCTCTCTCTTCAATGTCATCTGTGATCCCTGAGGACAACCGCTGTTTTAAAGATTTAAACTGGGATCTTCTAAAAAGACTTCCTATGTCTTCACCTTCATTTGTCTAGAGCCCCCTCTCTCTTTCTGTTTCTCTCTCTCTCTCTCTCTCTCTCTCTCTCTCTCTCTCTCTCTCTCTCTCTCTCTCTCTCTCTCTCTCTCTCTCTCTCTCTCTAATTGCATTGGACTGGATTCCTCAGTTGGGTCCCAAATGCTGCTCAGCAATTCTTTTATTTAACTCTAATTGATTCCCTATTGCACTTACCACAGCAGCTGCTTGAAAATGCATCTCAAGGCACCTAACTCACACCTGTCACACTTACTCTCAGTAAATTATTTTCCATTACACCTAAATCAAAGAGACCAGAGTCCTCAGGCAAATCCCTGTTCTGGTGTATAGAACAATATTCTTACTCTACTCTTCCAAATTTTTCAGACACTATTCCTTTTAATTACTCCATAATCTTAAGGTGTAGGAATATTACTCTATTTCTAAATTAATTCTTGTTACATGAATAAAGCATGTTTAACCTACAACATTTATTCTATGCCATGAACAATGCTGGAATATTTAAATTTTGCAATACTGAGGGCTAAAGAATAATAGAAGATTTCAAAAATTGTGTCTTATTTATAATATAGCCCACGGTTTCCACAGTTCTGGGTGTCTAGTCTCCAACTTACCGAGTTCCTGGATTCTGCATAGAAACCACCAGAATTCAATAGCACATATCTTTACAAGGCCATTATTGATGACAGAATGAGAACTGTTCTTGCCTCCCTCCAGGACAACTTCTGAGATTCCTTGAGTACAGAAATGTTTGTGCTCCCTCCAACCACGATGTAGTAGGCACAAGGTCTACAAATATCATCCTTATCCTATCGGCATCTCCTTCCTCCTAAGATACACTTCCTCTGGTCTTTCTCCTTTCAAAGACCTTTTCTCACACAGCTCTCAAGATCATTTCCTCCACAGAACATTCAGAGCAGCTCTCTGTCTCTAACTGAAGCCATTTGCTCTTCTTATACTATAGAAGAAATTAAGTGTATGTTTTATTACTTAGATACTTTTAGTGTTTATTAAGACAATATTTACTCATTTTACATACCAATCTCAGATCCCCCTTTATATTCCTCCCCCACTCACCCCCAGCCTCCCTCCAGCCCTCACTTCCTCAGAAAAGGTAAGGCCTCCCATGAGGAGTCATCAAACCTGGTACATTCAGTTACATATTTAATCACCATCCTGACCACGTGGAACATATGGATCATAAACTCTCACTTTTATAATAATACCAATGTTCCATGCCATTTAGTATAAGAACATATACTTACTAGATAACGATACACAAAATTATTTGCTGAGCCCTCTAAATGTTTCATCTCATTTAACGGGCCCTCTAAACATATCACATTCAATATTGCCCAAGCCATAATTAGTTTCTATTACTAGATTCATTTTCCAATTGAATATGTAAAAGAGGGGCATAGAAGTTGCCCAAATTTGCAATGACACTAAGGAGACCAGGTTTCACACAGAGGTGTTGAAGGTATTATTTTCACTCTAGTCCCCATACAAAGCCCCCTCTGCACTTAAAGGTAGAATGTTGGCGAGAAAAAGAATTGAATTGATTTATTCATTTAAAATAAGGTGGGTTTTCTTTCCCAGTCATACTCCAATATAAAATTGGAGTTTTACAGGGGAAATTAAGGAGGCCAGAGAGAGAGCTCTCTTTGAGAAGTGCTTGCTCTAGAAAGCGCAATGACCCGAGTTCAATCCCTAGGACTCACATTAAAACAAACAAAACAACAACACAAAGTTAAGTCTGGTGACATAAAATTTTATGAGATTGGATTCTGGTGCCTCAACAGCCTAGATTGATGACAAGTCCCAGGCCAGTGAAAGATGCTGCTTCCAAAAATAAGGAAGAAGGCTCTTGAGAAACAGTGGTATCTCTGGATACTCTACGTGCTGTGTGCTTACCCAGAAGCATGAAAACACACACACACAAATCAATCATCACACACACACACACACACACACACACACACACACACACACACACACACACACACACACACACAACTACACAAGAGAAATTTTAAAAAGGCTGCTACAAACCCAAGCTCCTTGTCTTAGGGTTTCTGTGTGATAAAACAGTGATCAAAAATGAGTTGAGGAAGAAAAGGGTTTATTTCCCCTTCTAGCATTCAGGTCACACTCCTTCACTGAGGGAAGTAAGAGCAAGGACCTGGAGGCAGAAACTGATTTCAGAAAGAAACATTGCCTTGTTCCCCGTAGCTTATTCAGCCTGCTTTTTTAAAAAAAATAGAACTCGGGACCACCTACCTAGGGATGGTGCTGCCCACATCAATCATTAATCAAAATAATACTCTACAGATTGGCTTACAGGCTGACCTTATGGGGGTATTTTTTTTCAATTAAGATTCCCTCTTCACAGGTTTGGATCAAGTTGACAAAAGCCTGCACGCACAACTGACCCCTTGTCCACTTGGTACACACATCCGTACCTATTGAACAAGCCTTTCCTTTTGTGTTCATCTCCAGGGTCTCATATTGATATCAGGATCTCAATATAAAACATATTCCAAACTTTGAAAGTCCCACAGTCTTTAAAAATTCATAAAAATTTTTATAGCTCAGTCCCTTTAAATCACCCAAGTCTCTTTCAAAGTTCAAAGCCTCTGTAAAATATCCAAAGTCCCGCAACTGTGTGCTCCTATAAAATTATACAACATGTTAAATGCATTCAGGAAGATCCAGAGCATAGCCACAATCAAATCAAAGCAAATCCAAAGTCTGTGTCAATCTCAGTGTCCTAATTGTGGGACTCGAGATCTTTTGGAGCTCCTCTCCAGCTCTAGCTTCCTCAGCACAGGTAGATTGTCTTGTAGGCTCAGGTCAGATCCATTCAGCATTTGCTACTGTCCTTGGTCATCATCTCATGATATTGGCACCTCTGAAATGCTGGGATTTCTGCTGTAATGGGGCTGCATCTTCATCAATAGCTTCTCTTTGGCTCTCTTTGGGGACTATGACCCTGCCATATTGTGCCACATCTCTACCTCTCTCCATAACACCTTCAGTTCTGAGCTTCTACTGCAACTGAGGCTATACCTTTATCTGGCCTTTCCAAGCATCTTACAGTGCCAGGCCTCAGGCACTCTCCACGGCCCCTCCATGCCTTCAAAATTAGTAATACTTGGGAAACTTTTATACGTTACCAAGTTCAGCTGCCAGCATGAATTTCAACCTTGGACCTCTCTAGACCAGTTTCTATGTTCTGACCCAGCTGAAACACAAGAAAATGTTACCTCAGGGATTCTGGTCTCTTCTAAATCAGAGTTGATTCTTCATCCATAGCTGAGCAGCATTAAGAGTCCAGCAAAACAAAGATTTCACTTTAGTGATTCAGTTTTTTTGCTCATCATTGCTGATTCTTCAGCCCCAACTGTCCAGAACAGTGAATTATTCATTTAAAATATTACTCAAAGAGTCCCTGACAGAATTTGAACTTCCCTGTGCCACATCACAAGCCGGGTCTTAGTAATTTTTCTATTGCAATGGTAAAACACCATGACCAAGTCACTTACAAAAGTAATTGTTTAATTTGGCTTACAGTTTCAGAGGGTTAGAGTCCATTGTGTCTGAGCAGACCAAAGAAATAGCTGAGAACTCATGTCTTGATTCATAGCTTCAAGGCAGAGATGAAACACTAGGAATTGCAGGAGTTTTTTGAAACTTCATAGTCCATTCCCAGTGGCACATATTCTCTAATAAAACCATGCCACCTAGTTCTTCCCCAACAGTTCCATAAACTAGGGGCCCAGTATGCAAATATATGAGCCTATGAGGCCATTATCATTCAAACAACTACACCATGCCTATATCTTACAATATGGACACTGAATGGCTTTTCTAGCCCAAAGTTCCAAAGTCCTTCCACAGTCCTTCCCAGAATATGGTCAGGCCTGTCACGGCCCATTTTCTCTTACTTGCGATTCTATGCTGGGATAAAATATAGTGGCACAAAGCAACTTGGGTATATAAAAGCTTTATTACATTTTATAACTCTCAGCTCATGCTTCACACTGAAGGAAGTCATGGCAGGAATCTGGAGGCAGGAAATGATGTCAAGAGCATGGAGGAGTGTTGCTTACTGGCTTGCACCTTATAGACTTTTCAACCTGCTTTCTTATACAAGTCACTACTGCTTACCTAGGGGTTAGCACTACACTAACTCAACCCCTATGTGGATTGGACTCACCCACATCAATAATTAAGGAAGACCTATAAACTTGCCTACAGGACAATCTTATGGAGGAACTTTCTCAATTAATATTCTCTTTACCCATATATGTGTAGGTGTGTATTGAGTTGACAAAAACCATCCAGGACACTTCTAAACAGTATCATTTACATGAAGAAATCTTGCTCATTCAGGATATCTGCATAAAGGTTTTGACCCAGTTAAAAACATTTGAAGTGGATGTCTATCTGTACACTGTGATATACTTTATTGCCATTTGTTAATAAAGAAGCTGCTTTGGCCTATGGTGAGGAAGCTTAGAAGGAGGCAGAACACTCAATCAGAGATAAAAACAAAGAAAGTCTGAGTTAAGGAAATGCTTCAGGATGTCTCTGAGAAACAAGATGTAATGAGACATAGGTAAAGCCACAGAGCCGTGTGGAAAGACTTAGATTAGTAAAAATGGGTTGAGTTAAGTAGTAAGAGCTAGTCAGTAATGAGCCTGTGCCATAGGCCAAATAGTTTGTAATTAATACAAGCCTGTGCATGATTATTTGGAGCTAAGAAGCTATGGGAAGTTTGAGGCATTGAGGCTAGGCCAGACCAGAAACTTCTGGTTAAATATTTTTTTGAGAAATAATGAGTAAAAACTTAAAGATCAAACAAATCTATTCGCATTTTCATTACAAATGCAAATGCACTCACAGCCACAACTAAACTTAACCAATATTTAACTGAGTAAAGAAAATGTTTATAAGAAGTTAAACAGGTTGACACACAATGTATCGTTTCCTTGAGTACCTGTAGCATTCTTAAGATGTCTTACCATACTGACCAATACATTGTAAGTTCAGAAAAATAGACTTAGTCACAAACGCATCGCTAATTAAAATAAAAGATCTTTGAACATAAAGATCTTAAAATAAATTGTACATTTCATCTAAACGGAAGCCTTTTCCTGTTCTCAGATGACCAGAAAAGAATGTGGAAGCCAAACACCAACTATCAAGTTCATCCAGTTAAATCTGGCTTACAAAACTATCAATATGTACAAGCAGCATAAAGTAAATTCAAATCTTTAAAAATACCTGTTTTCCTAAATTGCATCCATATAATTTTTTCTGTCTTCCTTTGGGTGCATTTTAAAGTAAAACTGGAATGGGCGACACTGCTGTATTACACACTGTTCTAGGCAGAAAAATGTGTCTGTTTTGGAGGAGGGGCTACTGGTGTTCTTGGTCCACATATGCTTAAGATACAAAGCTGCAGCAGAACACAGAACTCCTAAGCACTTCCTTCACGTCTATGAAGCTCATAGTGTATTGACTTTTCAAAATCAATCTGTTCCTCTTTGTTACTAGCAATTCGGCACATCAATTTTAAAAACTGTATCCAGTTGGATGAGAGTTTGCATCTCAGCAGGATTCTCTTTCTATTATACACAATGAAATTGAGGATGAGCTATTAGAACTCAGGAGTGGGCTGGGGCAAGAGCTCTTAAGACTGCAGGGGCTTGGGAGGAAATTCCCATCCTAAAACCCGGTCTTTAAAGATTTTCATGCTTTCTTGTTACCGGCAGGGTCTCATGCTGAAATAGATAATTTCTGTGCTTGTATACATTGAAAGTGTAAGATAAAAACACAGATACACTGGTGCACAGCTTCTAAGATTCCAAGCTAAACAGAACGGCCTTGTGGATGCATGACAGAGAGGAGTGACAAGCTTACACACGCCAGGGACACAAAGGCACATTATATATTCATGGTACTTTAGACCTAATACAAACATCTTTACAACTCAACAACATAAGACTTGACAAAACTCAGGGAAGCTCACCAGACAAGTACCCAAAAGAGCAGAATTTCTAGAAAATAATTTGATTTAAAATTTGTCCATTTTTGGAGCTGAAGAGGTGCCTCAGCTGTTAAGAATACTGGCTGCTTTTCCCCCATGGAGCTAGTTTCAATTCCCAGCACTCACATTACCAGCTCACAACTGTCTGTAACTGTCTGTAACTCTAAGATCTGACACCTCCATCCAGATGTGCATACATTCAGGCAAAACACCAGTGCACATAAAATAAAAATAAATAAATTATTTTAAAAAATGTTGTCAAGTACATGAAAAGCTAGAGACAAAGGTCTACAAATACCCACACCCCTGCTCCTCCATACCCCTAAAAACCAAAGTGTATTTTGTGGCAATAAAAGCAGCTTTTAAGGAAACAGAAAAAACAGGGAGACCCAAAATCAGGTCATAAGATAAAGATGTTTCACTAGTTTCATAAAATAATAAGCTTTAAGCTAATATTAGATATTAAAGTGTGCATATATTTCAGTATGTATTATCCAACTTTCCACACAGTGCAATTTCTTTTTTAAAATGCATTTTTGTTGACATTATTATCCAGATTTATATCCCTATGGGATTTAAGGAAAGGCCTAGAAAGTTTTATAAATGCTTAAAACATGTCTCATCTCACTGCCATTATAAGAAAGGACCAGGCCTTGAATTTTCATCAAATATTGAAATGGAGATTATATATTAAACACAGTCTTTTTCCTAGAGATTATGGAAGGTGATTTGTATATGTATCTGCCAGAAGTCTGGCAGACTTTAAACAAAACTGCTATCTTTTTTGTGTGTTCCTGTCAAACTAATCCAGCAGGTCATGGAAATGCTGAGGACATGACAGGTGAAGGGCAGATGTTCATGGCCATATCTGTTAGTCTTTTTTCTCATATGCTGATGATCACGCCCCGTTTCTCCCTTGGACACCATCATTTATGCCATTTTAATGAAATGTTTTAGTTTATAACCTTAGAATTTGCCTGTAACCTATCTAATACAGAGCCTGGATCACCTTCTTCCTCTTAATCAAGAGTCTTCCTGAGCTGTCTCAGGAGCCCATCACCTTGACAACCTTATATGCTTCACATTTTCTCTCGGTTATGTATAAATTCCCAGCTGCTCAATATAGTGTGAGACATGACAGTATTTCATGTCTTATGAATTTCAGTGCAGTTTTAGTTGGTACTGAAGAACTAAGGCAAGATCAGTAGTTCACAAAAATTTTCTTCTGGGAATCCCTTTATATTCTAAGAAATTACTAAAGGAGCTTTTGTTGATGTGAAAAGTATGTATTAGGGTGTTACAATAAGGTTTCTGTCCCTGGGCTGCCAGAAGTCCAGACCCCAGACTTGCCACCTCAGACTCCTTAGCCACGCGCCACTGCTTAGGCTCTCAGAAATTACTCAGATACTTATATTAACTTCATGCGTTTGGCCTATGGCTCAGGCACATTGCTAGCTAGCTCCTTCATCTTAACTCAACTCATTTCCATTAATCTATCTGCCACATGTCCCATAGCTCACCTGTGTTCCTTACATGCTTCTTGGGCAGCTGGCTCGATCTGTCTCTGACTCTGCCCTTCCTTTCCTACCTATTTTGATTCCCCACTGACTTCTTCTCTGGTGCCTGTCATGGGCCAAAACAGCTCCTTTATTTAAAGATTGATATTTACAGCATACAAAAAGACATTCCAACATCATCTCCCCATTTCTGTCTAATCTAAAAGGAAGGTTTCAATTTTAACATAGCAAAATTACATATAACAAAATAGCTACCAAGCAAGAGTTACAGTTACAATATCTAGTCTATGTGTATTTAACAAAATTAAAGAAAATACCCTATCATCTACTTTATCTTTGTGAATCTAAAATTTTAGATCCAATATACCTTTTAATATAACTAAGAAAAATATCTATAACTATCTAATCTTCAACATCAAAGACCACAGAAGGATATAATATTTACACAAGTAAACAGAAAGTTTGCAAGCAACTTCCAAAATCTAGAAATGACAGAGATGACACCTATCTGCCTGGACAGCCACCCAAAGTTCCTTTACAAAGTTGAGGCATCCATCTTCAGCCTACAGGCCCAGAGTCTCTTTTCATTTCAGTAAAGCAGGAAATCTGCTCTGCCCGTTCTGGTATAGTTCATTAGTCGCTTCCCTTGAGTCTCAAAGAATGTCTGACAGTTTTCTCTGCAAAGCAGGAAATTGAAGGACCCTCTTGGCTTGTTCTGCCAAAGTTCAGAGGTCACTTTCCCATTGAACCAGCAAGAACAGATTATTGTCAAGTGGCTAACGATTGCCACAAAGAAATGAAACTCCACATGGAGTTTCTTCAGTGCCCATTTTCTCTTGAAATAGGTTGCTGTTGCCAGGAGCAGATCTATCTCACTGTCCAGAAAAGTCTAAATTCTTAAAATATTTTAAATGCCATATTCTTAGAAGATTAACTATCTAATATAATATATTTTTGTATACCTAAAAATCTATCTAAGATGCATTTCTTAATTACACAGTTCTAAATCAGTTACATAAACACTGCACCTTAAATAAGAGTAGAAAATACATACAGCATAACAAAATTGGTCTTAAATTTGTATCAATAAACCAAAATCCATACCATTTTAAAATATTTTGAAATTAACAGCTGATTTTCTGATCAAAGTAAATTCAATAATCTAATTTTTGAAAATCACTCATATACCATATCCCCCGTTTCTTCTTAAAAAGAGATTAACTATGACCATTAACCATTGATAAAGAAAATAAATATTTGTGAACAATATTTTGGGAATTTGGGCATAGTTTTACATTACTACTTCCTGCTTATTAAGGGACATTGGCAATCTTACAGGTTCTTGAGACTGGATCATCTTAGTCTGAGAATTTTCAGGGGGTCTTGGTTGATGAAACCATATTTGCCTGGAAGTAATCCACAGGTTCTCATCTTCTGTGGAAACAAAAGCAGAACTCTTCCAAAGCAATAAATCCTTAGACACAAATTTCAAAATGAAGATACCTTTAAAATATATATTCTTGTTTAACCTAGCAGCCTTTGCAATCCATTGTCTTTCTGCTGTTAGCTCATTAACAGTTAATAAATTAAAAGAAAACATAATTATAACCATAATCCAGATTCTTTGTCTATTTTCCATCTTTACGTGGCTTATTATATTTTTATTACTCAATTTCTCTTTTTTATGGACTTCCTCTGTCCTCTTTTCTCTCTGAAGCCTATGTACCTTTTACACACCTTGTAACCTGTTTACAGTTTTTTTTATCTGAATCTGATTTATTGTGAATCCTTAATCATTTTTCAACAAGAAGAGCTTTTAAAATATATTCTCTTAAAGAGAGTCACTTAGCTTTTACAGATAAAGCTCAATCAGAAAGTTCTCTTAAAGGGGCTATATCTTTGTTCACCTCCAGCAATTGGAGTAGACCCAAAAAATGCTGCTACTAAGAAATCGTCTTTGACTCTGTTTCCTTCTTGTTCAAAGTAAACAGAAACCTTAAATCAATCCCATGCTACCAAGTCTTCTGTAAGGCTTCAGGAACAAGCCTGGTTGCAGCATACACTGCCTGCTGCTGCCATTTTGAATGTGGCCCAAGTGCTATGCTATCTCTGTACAATGACTGGCTTCAGATACACAATTTGGAAGCTGCTTTGGCTCAGTTTCTGTGCTCTAGAACCCTTTCTAATCCTTCTCTGGCTTTATGTGGGTGTTCGATCCACATTGGAATGTCGTCTGTTACAATAAGTTTTCTGTCCCCGGGCAGCCAGAGGTCCAGACCCACAGACTTGCTACCTCAGACCCCTTAGCTGCCTGCTGCTGTTCAGGCCCCCAGAAATGACTCATATTAACTTCATGCTGTTTGGTCTATGGCTCAGGCACAGCATACAGAAAGACATTCCCACATCATTAGCGTTTCCTTTCAGCATCTTCTGTTGCTATTACAGAGTATCTGGGTCTAGATAGAAATATAGAAATCTAATTTATTTATTTCCATTGTGACTGAAGCTGAGAAATCCAAGCTCAGGTAGCTGAAACAAGGCATTGTGTTATAACATGTTGGAAGTCAGTTGAAAGTCTAGGATAAGCACAAAAAAAGAACAAGGAGTTAACTGTAGTCATTGCCGATTCACTGAAGAGAGGCATGAATTAATCTCTTCAGGAGAGCTCTGCCCTTCTGATCCAAACACCTCTCAGTAGGATGCACCTCTGGACAGTGCTGCCCTGACGAATTAAAATGTAAAGGACAAAGAATTAAATTTCTAATATCAGAACATCGCTAGGAGAAGCAGAACAAGAATTTTCTTTTGTTGCTTCACTAAAAATTATTAGTCACAAACTCTCTGCATGATCACACTAGTGTATTTATGAGACAATTCTGCACTTTCCACAGTGAAAGGAAATTATAAGTGTCATTATTTTACATGTTGGCTAATCTCTTTAATGCCTGGCTTACCATCCAGAATTAAATTTAAATTCTGGCTTTCTGTCTGGGTTTGAAGCTAATCTCTTGTGTTACATGTCATGAAGGCTCTAGAGATATCTACTGTACAATTGTGATTGAGAATGATACAATGAAATAAATGTCTTGACGTAGTTGAACTTCTCTGATCCTCATAACTTTTATATTTTGTGTGACATAACCCCAAATCATGCCAGCATCACCTAGGTAACTCTGCATCACATAAAATCTTTAGAATAAAGGAATCCAGAAGAACAATGTTTGAGAAATTCTTTCAGTACCCTAACTGTGCATAAGGAACAAAACTCTTTAAAGCAGAAATCATTTTATGAATCCTTTAAGGATTACTTAAATGATGTCAATTATAAGTGTTCACTAAAAGTTAGATAGTAAACTCAATTGTGTAAGTACTTGGACAACTGTGAAAATAATATTCAAACTTATAATGAAAACATAATTTAAGTTTTTAACATCGACAGGTAAATATTTTGCTTAAAAAAAATCCACCTTTTTAACATGGATATAGTCCTGCTACAGAAACAACATTTGCTAGTGTGTATGTTATATCTATCATGACTTACGTGTGTATGCATCTCACTTTCTTCTTTGTTTCTCACTGACACACTGATACACAACTCTGTGTAAGCCAAAACAGACACATTCCATTAGACAACATAAAAGTTGGATTTGATATCATGATTGACATTTGAAATCATTAAAATATATATATTTTCCAAAACTAAAATTTTAGTTATAAATTTTATAGTTATAGTTGTTGACACATTTTTTTTCCTGGAAACTTTTGACAACTTGATTTATGTACAAAGTATTGATATTACATCCACTCCCCCACACTACTCTCTCTTCACTGAATCCCAATAACCTCACCTCCCCACCCCCAATACCCTTTCTTCTCCTCACCCCCAATACCTTCTCTTCTCTCCAACCCAAATATCCTCTCTTCTCCCCATTCCAATATCCTCTCTTCTCCCCACCTCAATACCTTCTCTCCTTCCCACCCCATCCCTGTTACCCCCTTTTCTTTCCACACTCACTACCTTCTTTTTCCCAACTAGCTTCCCCTCTACTTTCAGATGTCTGTCTGTATATCTTGTGCAGATAGTCAGTTGCCCTTTGCTGATCATTTCCATAGCACATTCAGTAGATAGCATTTTATAACTCTCATTCCTATCCTGGCTTCTTACATTTCTTCCATCCACAATTCTGTGATGCTCACTGGATAGAGATAAAATAGATAGCTCATTTGGAACCTAACAGTCACTTATTCTCAGCACTCTGAGTAATTATGAGCCTCTGAATTGACCATAACTTATGGCAAAGGAAGCTTATCAAGAAACAGTACTCATCTATGGATATGAATTACATACTTTACAAGGCAGCTTGATTATATGTCCATTTAGGAATGCAACAGTGGTTGATTCCACCATTAGTGCCTGTGAGTTTTCTATTCTTAGGCTTTTGACTCATTTTTTTTTAAAATACAAGGACTAGATTGCTTCCTATTATGCATGCCTTAAATCTAACTAGCGAGCAGTTAATTGTTTCCCAAACAGTCACATCTCTATCACTGGGCTTATATGACTAAACATGACAGTATTATAATATGCAGGGTACACAATTGGCTAAGACCTTGATGTCTTTTCTCTCTCAGAAGCTTGTGTATCACCTTCCAGCACTATGAACATGAAGGAAGTTTCCAACTCGGTTCCAGCTTGATTTATCTGTGTCCTATACCCAAAGTGTACTTGACATTAGCAATGAAATCATACCATATAATTCTAGTAGACCAAGAAAATTGGAAATAGCACAGACTTATATTTTTTTTACGTGCTGAGTAATATCTGTTAAATTCCTAAGTATAAATGCACAGTTCTAAAGATCATATAACAAGAAGGTCTCATGTAGCCCAGAATGACCTTGAATTTCTGATCATCCTACGTCAACCTCCAAAACACTAGGATTGAAGACATGCACCACTACTTCTGGTTTATGCAGTACAGGAGAAAGACAGTACCCAAGACTTTGTGAACAATAAGCAAGTATGCTACCAAATGAACAGCAACACTGGCCTCATCCTGGCTTTCTCTGTAATCGTTCCTTAGTGAATATGGGACTCTGCAGGCACAATGAAGACTTTGGCTCACAGTTCAAGCAATCATTCAATGCTTTGTAACAATTTAGTTCTTTAGTGTGTGGATGTGCTCAAGAATTCTTTATATTTTTCCCAACACAAAACACAAGGAAAGTGGAAGTTAGAAATATCATGTTAAAAGGCTATTTTCATTTTGTCATCTGTGACATACTTAAGTGAAATACTGTTCGTTTTATTGCAAGTGTGCATTTAATTAGAGTAATTTAAAGATTTCTTTTTATTACTTCATTTTATGTGTATGAGTCTTTGGTCTATATGTATGACTGTATAGCATATGCATTCCAGGAACCCATAGAGTCCATAATGTGGCATTGAAATCTCTGGAAATGGAGTTAGACATGGTTATAGCTGCCACACTGGTGCTAGAACTTGAAGCTGGAACCTTTGAAAGAGCAACCAATGCTCTTAACTGGTGAGTCATTTCTCCACTGATAAGTCATTTCCACAGCCTCAAAAAGAATGGTTTTTTAAAAAACTTGCTGCCATAGACATGACTCTTGTCAGGGATTAGAAGGTTTAACTCATAATTTCATTTGCACCATTGTTGAAATTGAAGCACTGAAAGAAAGAATAAGTGACCTAAACGACAGATCCTGAGAGAGAAGACCGAGTGATCAGAAGGTAAGTACATACGAAAGTTTGGGATCTGGAGATTTGCATAAACTACATCTTATTTCAAGCAAGCTTATTAAGAAGTACAGCATCTTCCATCTCTTTTCCAGAGGGAAATGAGGCAAAGCCAGTAGAAACTTTCATAGGAGATGAAGTCAGCAGGAGCCTAATCAAGCAAAGTTACACAAAAGAAACACTGGGTGTCTCAAAGGCATTATAAACTGAACACACAGTGGTCTTAGGACTGATCACTTCAGTCTCTTCAGGGAGGAAAACTTAAGTTCTCAAGAACTGAAACCTTAACTTCTCTGAGGCTCTGGACCCACCAATAGATTGAATCTTGCCAAGTTTACCTTGGAGAAGACCCTGAACTAGATTCCCTTTGTTCTTTCATCAGAGCCTTTGAGAAAACTTTTGATTGGTCGGGGTTTCTATAGGTAAGGCCTTATAATTAAATTAATAAATTATATAATTATTATTAAAGTAGCTTTGAGTTAATGCATTCCCTGAATGTCTTGCAGACTATATGTGGAAAGATGTGGTCTGTTCACATCTACCTTTTCCACTAATTTAACTGTTGCTTCATAGATACAAGAAGTATAATTGCCATATAATGAATATCTAATAGATATCTGGTGAATAAGACTCAATGGATGAATAAACCATTGGATTTTTACTTGAAAATTCTTTTTTAATATAGAAGCATACTGAGATAAGTATTACATGAATAAGTTTATCCTACTTAGTTAGTAAACCCTTGAAATAAAAGGGATGTCTAATTTGAGATGTAGTATGCAAAATATGATACAAATAAACTGCTAAACATAATAATAGATACAAATTTAGAAAAGTATGGTACATTACAGAATTGTGGGTTATTTCTCATCTGAAACTCCACGCAAGTCCATAAGAATATGTTAGTTACCTCCTTTTATTAAAATAAAGGAGATGATAAATTAATTATAAAATACAGGCATTATGATACTTACAAGAATCTTTTAAAGTAGTTTATCCTAGAAAAGATAAAAAGCCTAATACTGTAGTTCAAAGTTTCTGTCCTGCCAACAATTCCCAAACGCTAAGCAGCCACTTCCCAAATAATTGACTCACAGGCTTAATATTACTTATAAATGCTCAGCCAATAGCTCAAGCTTGTTGCTAACTAGCTCTTACATTTAAATTAACCCATGATTCTTATCAGTGTTTAGCCATGTGGTTTGGTACCTACTCTCAGTCTAGCACTTTCATTTTGCCTCCTCTGCACCGGACTGGCAACTGCTTCTCTGCCTTTCCTCTTCCAGAACTTTCTTAGTCTGATTGCCTCATCTATACTTTCTGCCTGGCTACTGGCCAATCAGCATTTCAGTAAACCAATTCAAGTGACAAAATATTTACAGTATAAAAGATCATTACCCCACAGCATGATACAATGGCTCTTTTGCTTTATTCTCCAAACAGCTAATGCGGTTATTATAATTGTGCTTGGTTTTATAGAGTTATTACCAGAAATAACAATTTGCATTCAGCTTTAACCTTCACTGAACTGTCTATGTTAATTGTAAACATGTCACTTCACTGAAAACATCAGGAAAGAGAATCATTTATAGAATGTACCTATTAGAATAAAAAGTAATAATTAAGTTGTCTCCTTGGTAAAGTACATATACCAGTAGACAGCCAAATTAGTTTGGGACTAAAAGGAAGACCATGATTCTACCTGTTTCTTTTCAGTTCTGCTCAGACCCGGCTCTGACTTATCCTTCCTAAGTTCTTTCGCGTAGAAAAGCAAAAGCATTGGATTAATTTCCTTACTAAGAACTTCACTCAGTCTAACTGAAGCAATGATGCGAGAGCGTGTTTTACAGGCTGTAAAACCAAAATCAACTAAAGTTGTACTCCAATTAAATTAAATTTGTTATATTTAAATCGTTTTAAGGCATATCAACATTGAAAAGAAAGTTGTTCATAATTATCCACACCTGAGGAAAATACCTTTCATTTTTATTATAGTCAGTGTGTAATATAAAAATCAGATTTACTCACTTTTATCCTTCACTTCTCCCATTTTCTTCCTTCTCCCAAATAAACTTCTTCTCTACTTCTATTCAGAAATGGGAAGGGCTCCTATGGATATCAACAAAGCATAGCACATCAAGTTGCAGTAAGACTAAGCACTCCCACACACACTTATATTAAAGCTGGCCAAGGCAATCCAGTATGAGGAATAGGTTCCCAAAACCAGCCAAAGCCTTAGGGACAGTCCCTGCTCCTATTGTTAAGAGTCCCACAAGTAGACCAAGCTATATAACTGTCATATATAGAGAGAAGGCCTAAGAGGGTCTCATGCAGGCTCCCTGGTTATTGGTTCGGACTCTTTAAGTTCCTATGAGTGAGGTTGGTTGTTTCTGTGGTTGTTCCTTATGGTGTCCTTGACCACTCTGTTTCCTACAATCCTTCCCTTTTCTCTTCAACAGGATTCCCCTAATGCTTGTCTGTGAGTCTCTGCTTCTGTTTCCATTAGTTACTGGATGAAGTCTCTCTCATGACAATTGGGAAGGAAAAAGTCTTTAATTTTTGTGAATGAAGAATATTAAGAATATGGGGACATTTTACCTATCCTACTTCCTACCCCCAAGCTCTGAAATATAGATGTTCTAAGTACCAATGTAAATAAAACAATTTTAAAATCTAAGCTAACAGATTTAAAAAGTGTATAACAGTTTGTAAGCTGCTAAAAATAATACCTTATTTGGCATTTAGTGGTTGTATTACAACCACATACTTAGTTTTTAAAATATTTTTGCATTTAAAATATGCCTATCCCTCCTGTAATCAATTATATCCCACAGCATGAAAGTATTCTCAATTCACACACACAACAGTAATAACATAAAGTAGGCTTGCTTGAAAGTAATAGGTATACTAGAATATACTACCATGCTGCAATACCTTTAGCATCCCACTGTTAAAGACTCCATGATTATGTCCTAACATTAGTGTATAAAAGCTCTAGTATATAATACCGAGTCAATTACCTAGAATGTTAAATGCACTGGGAAAAGTGTGTGTTTTTATTTTGCTTTTCTCATAAATGCAAGAAGGGAAAAAAAAAAGCTGTATGGATCATTTCTTCTCATAGTCTGTGCACCCCTGTGGAGAAGATCCAAGCATGAGGCTTCCTTTGAAGTGAATGGAATCTCCACACTTAGATCAGCTCTGAGGGTATATAGGAAAGAACAAGAGACTGGCCACATGAAGACAGACATTAGCATTTAAATGAGGCCAGGATCAAAAGAAAATTTATGCATAGAAATATACTAAGATTTGAAAATAAGGCATGGTTTTTCAATAATCCTAGGTCAAATCATCTTGCATCAGAAGTAAGTCTTTCTCAGTGATAGCACCAGAAAACATTAGCAAATTTTCAAAAAGCCTAAAGACTAGATCAAAATAAGAGACCTATGCCAGAAGAAAGATATGCCCCCCACACACCCTGAGGTCCAGAGACATCCATGCATTTGTATGTGCCTGAGATCCAAATTTTCATACTACATTTAATACTGGTAGATGGATAAAAGCAAACAAAACAAGAATAGCTATCACAGCTCATATTCTAGTTATGAATTAAAGCATAAGTCTTGCCAATATGGATAAATATAACACAGGAAAAATAATCTTTTTTGCATGTAAGATGTACCTGCCATGTAAAACACCAAAATAGAAATCAAAGTCAGGGTTCTTTCTGCTGTAATTATCACCTGTCAATCAAGAGGTAATCTTTAAATAACACCTGTGTTCAAGTTCCTGGGTCAAAGTTATGATTGCTATTTATACAAAAAGGTAGTTAACTATATAAAACTATGTACACATGAAGTACCAGAATGTGAGTGGGTAGGCTGACAGGCTTCCTGGGAACTTCATAAATGATAGAGAGAATGTGGCTCAGCAGGGTGAGGTGCCAAAGTCCTCTACATACAAGGCGTTGTCCAAACAGATTTATAAACTTGCAGAAACAATGAATTTGTAAGATAGGGCAGAAACCAAGTAGGCTAGGACACAGCTTTCTGTCAGTCCCTGGTGAGAATAAAGGCTAGAAAGGTTAAGATCAGAACTATTATTCTAAGATAATCTTGTAGAATAAGTCACACAGGATCGATCACATGTTGTAAAGGACAGTGGTGATGAACAGGTCAGAGCTACCAGGTAACCTTTGATTTTCTTTTCAATCACCCATGATAAATTGCTGTCCAGTCCCTGTTTAATAAAGGTGATGATTGACAACTGTATTGTTCTGAATGTAAACTCCTTGGCTTTCTTGGAGCCTGTATTTTTTCCTCTTTTGGACACCATAAATTCATATGTGAATTCCCAGACAGTGTTGTAGTGAATGATGCATGCCAGCTAAGGTGCTGGGAGACTTTAAGAAATGCACATGAAGTAAGCATGTTCTGAATCACAGGAATGGTGGGTACCAAAAGAACTTCTGGAGAATGAGACCTATTTACATACAGAGAGCAAAGGGAAGGATTCCAGGCCGAGAGATTTAAGTAACAAAACCTCCAGGATAAAGAGGAATATGGATTAAAGAAGAGATGGGGGATAGAAACAATGCAAATACTGATTTAGCACAAAAAGCTTTTGAGAAAAAGAAATGAGAATTGTTGAAAAGTACCAAGAATTTGTATTTATTGTGTAGATGGAAATAAATGGCTGCAGTATCTTGCCTAGGTTTAGGTTGTGAGGAAACACTTATTGAAAGCACTGTTTTGAAAGAATAGGGATGAAAGCAAAAGGGGAAACGTCATTAAGAGGGTTTGGTTGTTGTTAGAAAGCTAATAAGGATGAAATTAGTACAGTAACTTTGGAAAACAACTTTTCATTAGCTGGTAAACTTCCATGGCGTAAAACTTCATAGCCCAGCATTTCTGTCTTCAAGATTCTCCACAAAGAAACTTTCTTAGGTCAGCATCAGAATGTATATGAATGTTTGTAGCAACTGTACTTGATCCCATGAAAATTATTCACATATTCATTAAGATAGAATAAATACCTGTGGTCTACTAAAAAAAGGATGAAAATCAATGAAAGACAACTGAATCGACGTACTAGGTTCTAGAATATATTGACTATTGGTAAACAAATAATAATTCACAAAACTTACATATACATATATACATACATATTCATATGTACATGTATTTTGTTAGTTATATGTATGTGAATATACAGGTTTCCTTGTTGCTTTATTTGCTGCTATGATTATTGCATTTTATTAGCTTCAAAAGAGTGTTAGAAACAATTACATTGTTTAGTTTGGTGATTCAAGTGGAAAACACCACCTCTCATAAGTTCAAATATTGGAATGCTTGGTCAGCAGTTGATGACTGTTTGAAGAAATTTTGGAGCCTTTATGAGCCTTGCTAGAGGAAGTATGTCACTTGGGGAGGGCTTTGAGTGTTTATGACCTTATTTACTTCCAGTTTGTTGTCTGCCTTTTGAATATAGATGGAAATGTGGGGTCTCAGCCTCATGTTTCAGCCACCTGCTACTGTGCCTCTATGACATCATGGACCCCTCTTAACTCTTCTGACATCAGGGACCCCCTCCTTAATTCTTTTGACAAAGGGACCCCCTTCTTAACTCTACCCTCCCTAAACAGAATTATGAGACAAATAAACCCTTCTTCTATGAGTTGTTTTTAATAATAGTATTTTATCACTACCACAGAAAAGTAACCGATACCCTTGCAAAAACATTCAAATATAGAAAATCTTCAATGAATAGCAAGAAAAGACATAAAAGCTCTGGATATTATTTATTTTTGAGAAAAAAAAAGTACCACTGGGTACAAAACATGAGGTTCACCTGAATTTCCAGTAATACTCTGTGTTTTAAGCCATGCATGTTTCTATGAGTATATTTTACTGTTATTTAAGTGAACCAGTACACAGCCTTTGGTAGTTAGATACATTTTTAAAAGCTAAAATATTTAAAATAAATAATGATTCGATCCAGGATAATGATAGTAGACATGTAAAGGAATAGATGGGCAGCGAGGAGAGATTTCAAGCACCTGGAGAGGATTATGAGAGGGGACAAGTAACACCCACACAGATAATGCCCAATCTATTTGGAATAAAGAACAATAATCTGGCAGTCTTTACACACGCTTTTTGATAAAGTGTGTCCTTGGGCAATGACAGAGGGCCATGAACTACCAAGGTATGCCACGGTCCTTCCATTGACTCTAAAACACAACTCTTTACACAGCATCACACTACGAACATCTGTATAAGTTCTTCTCTGTTCACCCAACCCTGTATCTAGGGCGGACTTCTTGACTGAGGAATTTCCCTTATCTTTTCTCATTTAATATTCACTTCTGTTAAAGTTAATCCCATAGGAGGTGTTGAGACACAAAGGGGAAGAGGCTTCCACAGCGTTCATAACAGGCAGAGCGAACTAGACTTCACTATTCTTGCCTTAACATATTTCTGCAAACTCGACACCACAGAACAACATAGGGCACATCTTGCCTGTTAACAGGCAGAGCGAACTAGACTTCACTATTCTTGCCTTAACATATTTCTGCAAACTCGACACCACAGAACAACATAGGGCACATCTTGCCTGTTATGAACGCTGTGGAAGCCTCTTCCCCTTTGTGTCTCAACACCTCCTATGGGATTAACTTTAACAGAAGTGAATATTAAATGAGAAAAGATAAGGGAAATTCCTCAGTCAAGAAGTCCGCCCTAGATACAGGGTTGGGTGAACAGAGAAGAACTTATACAGATGTTCGTAGTGTGATGCTGTAGGTTTGACATATTAGTGCATCTTATTAGACAAAAAATATTGTAGTGTTTTGCCTCTTTCAGAAAGTCTTACCAGTGGTTACTCGACCTTTCTGATATAGTCCATGTTGCGGTGACGCCCCCACCCCAAAAAATTATTTCATTGCTACTTTGTAACTGTAATTCTGATACTGTTATGAATCATAATTTAAGTACCTAATATGAAGGATGGTACCTGATATGAGATCTCTGTGAGGGTTGTGACCCATGGCTTGAGAACCACTGGCTGAGAATTTAAGGCCTAAGGTATCATCCATATCCAAGCCTACAGAGGCTGTTTATAAACTTCAAATACTTGTGATACTGATTCCTTTCTGGCTGTGGGTCTGCACCTTTAAAACCTACCTAACTCCCTATATTGTGATCTCCTTTATCTTCAAATCTGGCCGTACTAATCCAATCCATTTCATGTCTCATATATCCTGCCTTTTGTATTTGTGAAATTTTATTGTCAACTTTTCTACTTTCCTCTGATCTTTCTAAGGGCCCTTGTACTTGGTGTAGATTGCAACATAATCAAGGATAAGACAATCTGGGGTCCTTAACCTTTATCATACTTGCAAAGTCCTTTTTGCTATGTAGAGTAACATCTATATGGGTTATAAATGTTAAGGGCAATCATTTGAGGCCTAACAAAAGGGATCTTTTTAAAGCTACAGAGCAGTAAGCAAAAGTCACATTTATTAATGTGCAACAGAATAGTAATAGTTACGTCAAGAGAGAAGAAATATGCCAGTTGGTTCAGAATGGTTCCCCAATTCTTTTTTCTATAAAATTTAGTAAGTGAAAAAAGAGGAAAGCAAACCCTAACAGTATATACATTAATCAGTCACCTTCTAAGAACCTTCTGCAACCATTCAAGCCTTGCTCTATCACTCTAACTAGTTAGATTGGCATAAATGCTCCTTTTCCCAGGTTCTTCTTCCCAAGCAATGGGAGTATCATTGTTCTACAGTCAGTCCTGGGATTTCTCACTGCCCCTCTGAGACCACTGATCTTCACTGGAAACTTGATGGAATTCATAATCACCATGAAAACACAATTGTGGCTGTGTCTACAAGTATGTTTTCAGAAAGGGTCACAGAACTTGGAAGACTCATCCTGAATAGGAACTGTACCACTCCATGGGCTACAGTCCTGTACTGAATAGGATAAAGCTAGCTGAACATCTGCATTAATTTGTCCTTCTGTTTTCTGACTAGACTACAGAAGCAACATCAACATCTGTCTCATACTCCGGCCATGATGGACTAACTACTCCTTCAAAGTGTGAGCCAAAATGAAACTTTCTTCCTTCAGCCATTTTTGTCAGATTTTTTTTTTTAGCAAAGATGAACAAATCCAGTGGTCCTCTGCAATGCGGTAGGTCTCATCATTTTCTCAATGTCACAAACATTGCAAATGGTCTTTGCAGATCTTCCTCAAACATTTCCCACACTTTTCACTTATTCTCAAAAACTCAGTGAAGACCGTGGTATAGAGATTTTTAAAAAATGATTACAAACTTGAACTTGGATTATTTGCCATAGCTGGTGTTAGAAACCTTTATTTATTTCCTACACAATGCTTCCATTACTGACAGTTCTCTTACTGCTTTGCTACTAGAAACTGTGCCTGGCCAGGGTGTAACTTGACCAATTCCTCTACACCTGGCAGAGGTATTTAAGCATCTGATGCCTTAGACATCATGTCCTGGAGAGAACTGGGAGAGTGTAACTTCCAGAAGTTCCTTATCCAAGCACAGTACCTTTCTACAAAGGGAACAGTATCATTCCAGAGTTCATAAACTGGGAGGATTCTGGCCTTTAAAAAACATTGTTTCTTAGTCATACATTTCTGGAGGCTAAGGCTTGAATCTTGGAGTACTTCTCTGTACTAATTGTACTATTTTCCTGGAGTGAGAATTTCATGTTGAGGAAAGTCTGCAGTCCTTAAACCAGCTTCTTTCTGTTTAAGGAAGGACCTGAGGGGTGGAGTGATGTGGGAATGCCTTTCTGCATGCTGTGAATAGCAATCTTTAAATAAAGGAGCTGTTTTGGCTCATGACAGGCACCATAGAAAAAGTAGGAGGAGGAATCAGAATAGGTAGGAGGAGCAGAGCGGAGTCAGAGACAGACGGAGCGAGAAGCCCAAAGGAGCAACATGTAAGGAACACAGGTAAGCCACGGGCCACATGGCAAAAAAGATTAATAAAAATGGGTTGATATAAGATGTAAGAGCAAGCTAGCAATGTGCCTGAGCTATAGGCCAAACAGCATGAAGTTAATATAAGTGTCTGAGTCATTTTTGGGGCCTGAGCAGCAGTGGGTGGTTAAGGGGTCTGGGGCTGTAAGTCTGTGTGTCTGGGCCTCTGGCTGCCTGGGACCAAGAAACCACATTGAAACAGTGGAGTGAATGTGCACAGCCTTCAGCACATTAACAACAGTAAACAACAACAAAATGTTGTTATTCTGATGCCTTGCATGCTAACTTCATAGACGCATTTTTCTTGTTTATAATAAAATAATGAAAAAGCAGCACTTTTATGTGGTTTATTTTGCTGCTAACCATGAATAGAAAATATGTCATTCTTTACACATCTGCCAACTTTTCTTGTTGAAACCAAATCTCTAATGCCATTTCACTGAAAACTTAAAGACACAAATCTACAGCTGCAGAATGAGAAAAGAATGCACATATGTTTTAAAAATGGAAAACTACTTGTGAAGCAAATTTTCTTCAGTTTCCAAATTACTGAAAAGAAATATAATATTATGACAAAGTGGGTATATTATAACCTTAAAACATTCTACTGATTTCCAACAGTAAATGTATTATATAATTATTTTGAAAACTCTCTAATATATTTTCCCTTGGCAAAATTGAGATAACACACATGGATGCTTTAAAAGAATCTCTCATTTTTATAATTTGATATGTCAGTAAGTTTTTGTATTTGTTCACTCAACAAATATGTGAACCCTGATATCTCCTAAGAAAAAATCAACCCATTTAGTGAAGAATTAAATATATTTCAAAGGAAAAAACAAAATTAGAATAAAGAGAATTAAACCTTGGAAAGCAGTGTCAGAAAGACGTTTGTTTCTAGAACCTTCTATATATTCAGTGGCAATTCAGTCTCCATGACTACTGCTTGTTACAATAAGGTTTTCTGGTCCCTGGCAGCCAGAGGTACAAACCTGCAGACCTGCGGTCCCAGACCCTTTAGCTTCCCACCGCTGCTTAGGTCCCAAAAATGATTCAGACACTTATATTAACTTCATGTTGTTTGGCTATGGCTTAGGCACATTGCTAGCTAGCTTCTTCATCTTAACTCAACTCATTTCCATTTATCTATCTGCCACATGGTCTGTGACTCACCTATGTTCCTTACATGTTTCTTCTTGGGCAGCTGGCTCAATCTGACTCTGACTCAGCCCTCCTTCTCCTAACCATTCTGATTCCCTAGCTCTTCTTCTATGGTGCCTGCCATGCCAAAACAGCTCCTTTATTTAAAGTACAGCATACAGAAAGACATTCCCACATCATCTCCCCATTTCTGTCTAATCAAAAAGGAAGGTTTCAATTTTAACATAACAAAATTACATATAAAAATAGCTATCAAGCAAGAATTACAGTTACAATGTCTAGTCTATTTGTATTCAGCAAAATAAAAGAAAATACTCTATCATCTACCTTATCCTTGTGAATTTAAAGTTTCATATCCAGTATACCTTTTAAAATACCTAAGAAAAACTATACCATAACTATATAATCTACAACTACATCAAAGACCACAGAAGGATATAATATTTACACAAGTAAACCGAAAGTTGCAAGCAACTTCCAAAATCTAGAAATGATAGAGATGACACCTATCTGCCTGGACAGTCACCCAAAGTTCCTTTATAAAGTTGGGGCATCCATCTTCAGCCTACAGGTCCAGAGTCTCTTTTCATTTCAATGGAACATGAAATCTGCTCTGCCCATTCATCAGATGCTTCTCGAGTCCTGAAGAATGTCTGATAGTTTTCTGTGCAAAGCAGGAACCTGAATGACCATTTCAGCTTTTTCTGCCGAAGTTCAGAGGTCACCTTCTTATGGAACCTGCATGTCCAGTTTAAGCAGCATACTGTCAATCAGTCAATACAAGAACATGTTCTTGCCACAAAGAAAGTAAACTCCATATGGAGTTTCTTCGATGCCCATCTTTCTCTTGAAGTAGATTGGTGCAGTCATGAACAGATCTGTCTCACAGTACAGAAAAGCCCAAGTTCTTAAATTATTTTAAATGCCATATTCTGTATGTTTTAGAAGTATTTGAAGATGACCTACCTAATTGAAGTATACCTAAAAAAAAATCTAGCTAACATAACTATAAGTTCGGTTATCACAGATGAGTATTAATCTGCATTTCTTAATTATACATTACAATTTTAAATGAGTTACATGAACATCATACCTTAAACAAGAGTAGAAAAATACATACAGCACAACAAAATTGACCTTAAATTTGTATCAATAAATCAAAATCCATACCAATGTAAAACATTTTGAGATTAACAGCTGATTTTCTGGTTAAAGTAAATTCAATAATTTAATTTTTAAAAATCACTCATATACCACATCCCCTTTTACTTATTCAAAGGAGATTAACCATGACCATTAACAATTTATAATGAAAACAAACATTTATGAACAATATTTTGGGAAATTGGGCATAGTTTTCCATTACTACTTCCTGCTGATTAAGGGGCGTTGGCAATCTTACAGGTTCGTGAGATTGGATCATCTTAGTCTGCAGCCCTGAAACTGATGTGACCATCTCTTCCTATTAGAGAATTTTCAGGTGACATTGGTTGATGAAACCATAAGAGCCTGGAAGCAATCCACAAGTTCTTATCTTCTGTGGAAACAAAAGCAGAACCTCTCTTCCAAGACAATATATCATTAGACACAAATTTCAAAGTCAAAATACCTTTAAAATATATATTCTTGTTTAACTTAGCAGCCTTTGTAATCCATTGTCTTTCTGCACTTAGCTCATTAACAGTTAAAAAATTAAAAGAAGACACAATAATAACCATAACCCATATTCTGTGTCTATTTTCAATCTTTATGTGACATATTTTTATTACTCTATTTCTCTTTTTTAGGGACTTACTCTACCTTCTTCCTTTTCTTTCTGAAACTTATGTACATTTTATACACATTGTAACCCATTTACAGGTTTTTTTTTTTATCTGAATCTGTTTTATTGTGAATTCTTAATCATCTTCCAACCAGAAAAGCTTTTAAAATACTCACACTCTCTTCAAGAGCCACATACTTTTTGCAGATAAAGCTGAATCAGTAAGTTCTCTTAAAGGGGCCACGATTCTGTTCCCTGCCAGCAAACAGAGCAGACCCAAGAAATGCTGCTCCTAAGAAAGTATCTTTGACTCTGTTTCCTTTTTGTTAAAAGTAAACAAACCTTAAATTAATTACAAGCTATCGAGTCTTTTGTGAGACTTCAGATACCTGCCTGGTTGCAGCTTACACTCCTGCTGCCAGTCCACTGGCGCCATTTTGAATGTGGTCCAAATGCCACACTATCTCTATACAATGACCCACTTCAGATACACAATTTGAAAGCCACTTTGGCTCAGTTTTTGCAACAGAACACTTTCTAGTCTTTCTCTGGCTTTATGTGGGTATTTGGCCCACGTTGGGATGCCATCTGTTACAATAAGGTTTTCTGGTCTCAGGCGGCCAGAGGTCCAGACCCACAGACTGGCAGTCCCAGATCCCTTAGCTGCCTGCTGATGCTTAGGTCCCCCAAAATGATTCAGATGCTTATATTAGCTTCATGCTATTTGGTCTATGTTTCAGGGACTTTGCTAGCCAGCTCCTTCATCTTAACTCAACCCATTTTCATTAGTCTGTCCTGCCACCTGGCCCAAGGCTCACCTGTGTTCCTTACATGTTTCTTCTTGAGTGGCTCGAACTGACTCTGACTCTGCCCTCCTCCTAACTATTCTGATTCCTGACCTACTTCTTCTACGGTGCCTTCCATGACCAAAACAGTCCTTTATTTAAAGATTGATATTCACAGCATACAGAAAGACATTCCCATATCAACTGCTGTATCAATTTTTTTTTTAGATTATTGGAAATCTCTGCAAATCTTGAAGGAGAAGTATTAGATGTTATTGACCTTGTATTTACCTCTGCTGTCCACTCAGGTTCTACTAGCCTAGTAAGCTTCTCAAACACAAAATTCCTCCTTAGTTGTCCACTTTTTATAGTTTTAGTTACTCAGCAACTCCTGTCCTAAAATACTAAGTGTAAATCCCAGAAACAACTATCCAGTCAAAATGACTACGACCTTATGTAGGAATATGGTTATAATTATTCAACTTTATCATTAGTCATGATTAATTTCTTATTAACTTATAACTTAAATTTTATTGTAGACATATGTATATAGTAAGGTCTATGATGTTCAGTATTATTTGTAGTGTTAGGTATTCCCTGAGGCCTTGAGGCACATTGCTCCTATAAGAAGGGAATTTACTCTATATCTAATTTCTATCAACAGGATATTTTTTTCTTTATCTCCTGATTCTGCATTGTGATGGTTTGAATGTAATTGCCCCCTATAAGCTCACTCATAGGAAATGGCACTATTAGGAGATGTGGCTTTGATGGAGCAGGTACAACTTCGCTGGAGGAAGTGTGTCACTATGGGGGTGGACTTTGCCATCTCATATATGCTCAAACCACACCCAATGTCTTAGGTCACTTCTTGTTGCTTGCAGGTCAAGATGATGGACTTTCAGCTTCTTCTCCAGCTCCATGCCTGCTTGTATACTGCTATGTCACATCATGATGATAATGGACTCAACCTCTGAAAATGTAAACTTTATAAGAGTTGTCATGGTCATGGTACCTCTTAACAACAAAAGAAACCCTAATTAAGACAGAAGTTGGTATCAGGGACTGGGGTATTGTTGAATAGGCTGGATTTTGGTATATTTGGAATAATATGGACTTTGGGAGTTTGGGTTAGGGTAGCAATGGAATACTTTAAGTACTGTTTAATGGGCTATACTAGTAGAAACAATAGAGAGTTATTTGAACCATAGGGGCCTGGATCAGTAGGTCTCAGAGGAGAATATTAATATGTGGCCTAGAGATCATTCTTGTGATATTTTGATAAAGAATGTGGCTGCCTTTACTTTTGTCTGAAGAGGTTAAAGTGAAGAGAACTGGATTAATTCTGCTGGCAAAGGAAATCTCACAAGAGCTTAGTATTGTTCCTGTTGGGTGGTTATTACTGGTTACTTTTATACATAAAATGAAGAGGAGCAAGCTGGGCAAGAAAAAATACAAAATGTACAATTTAAGGAGAAAAGAAGCACCAGAAAGCAGAATGGAGCGAAATCCTATATTCAGGGAGATAAAAAGACTAGAAGATGAAATAAAGGGAGTGGTGACTCCAAGACAAGTTTCCAATTTGTTAAATGGAATTAAAAAAAAAAAAAAAAAAAAAGCTTAGAGCCACGTGTGTGCCTTTGATTCCAGCACTTGAAAGGCAGAGGCTGGTAGATCTCTGAGTTTGAGGGCAGCCTGATCTACAGATCCAGCTTCAGGGCAGCCAAGCTTAGGCAGTGAAGGAAACCATCAAAAACAGAAAGTGGATGGAGATGTAACTGAATGAGGAGGCCATGTTCCAGCCCCAGTAAGCAGCAGAACTTGGCATCTTTATCCATATGGTTCTGCAGTTAAAGACCGAAGGAAGGAGCTATGAAATTTGTTTCCATGACTAAGGAAAGCTGCTGAGGCCAGGCATGTGTCAGCGGTGTCCATGAATGGAGGCCTTGAGAGATCTTTCTGTGAAGCTGTAAAGGTGAAGCCTGGATTGCCTCGGAGACCCCAAGATGTTAGAGATGTCAGAGTCATAGGATACCTGCTGAGGAGGGCTGATAACAGGGAGTGGAACCAGCCCCGAGGGAAAGAAGAGTTGCAATTAAAAGGAGTTGGAGATGTGAAGAGCATTTTTTGACAGCAGGCACAGAGATGTAGGATTTGGAATTTGTCCAGATAGTTTTTAATCTTGCTTTGGTTCAGTATTTTCTCACTATTTTTCCTTTCCTGCATTTAGAATGATAATGTATATCCTGTGCCATTATATGTTGGAAATATGTGATTTTTTTATTTTTATTTTATAGGTTATTACAGTTAAGAAATTGCATGAATCTCAGAAGAGGTTTTGAACTTTAAAACATTAAGACTATTACAGACTATGGGGACTTTTGCATTTTACAAACTTGTGGGGGGCCAAGGACTGGAATGTGGTAGTTTGAATGTAATTGGCCCCCATAAGCTCAAAAGAAGTGGCACTATTAGGAGGTGTGGCTTTTTTGGAGTAGGTATGACCTTGTTGGAGTAAGGGTGTCACTGTGGGGATGGGTTTTGAGGTCTCATATGTACTTAAGCCATGCCCAATGTCTCAGTTCACTTCCTGCTTCCTACAAGTCAGGATGTCAACATCTCAGCCTCTTCTCCAGCACCACATCTGCTTGCACACCACCACGTCACAACATGATGATAATGAAGTGAGCCTCAGAAAATGTAAACCACCCCAATTAAATGTTTTTCTTTTATAAGAATTGCTGTGGTCATGGTGTCTCTTCACAACAATAGGAATCTTAACTAAGTCACCCCTACAATTTTGTAATCACATAATAATAAAGTAAAAGTGGGAAAGTTTAGTATCATTTGTGTAATATACAAACAATATTATTATCATGAATTTCCTTTGGGGTCAGCTTATCTTTTATTTGTAAACATGTGTGTATCAATTCCTTACATGGACTTGTCAGAAGAATTTCAATCTTCCTTTTAAGAATCAAATACTTGGTTCTTCATTAGTGCTGAACCTACATGGCATCACCAGCCTTGTAATTATGTTTCTGAACTTTGGGCTTTATAGAAAATTAATTGTAAACATATATCTATTTTAGCAGCCAAACTAAATAGTGGCTTACTAGCTCAAGGGGAAATTTAAGATTTATAAGAGTCAATTTCCCTAGAAAGTTTCTCTTCAGTGATTTATGGCTTTGATTTCAGTCACAAAGCCACCAAGAAAAGACCAGACCGTGGATTTTCATTTTGAATCAACCTCACTATCCAGTCAAACATCAAATATGATTAAGAACACATAACTTGATACAAACAACTTATCAGACTATACTAACATCTTTTTTGATTAAAATAAAAGGCAAACACAAACAGCTGAGCCTAAGAGGCAAACCAGTTCATATTCGTGTATTTAATTTTTTTTAACCTGCTATTTACTCTCTGCCATTGGTTGCTATTGCTACAAAAAAAAAAAAAAAAAAAAAAAAAAAAAAAAAAAAAAAAACACCTTTAAAAGAATCAAATAAATACCCATCCAGCCACACTCTAGAGGTTCCCCGTTATTAGGTTCTGAGGCCTGGCTGAGGTGGCTGTATTTTAAAGCCCCCAGACGTGGACAAGATTGAGTATCATTGTATCTGCCTACGAGAACTGAACCATATATTTTTCCTTTCAATAACTGCATTGTGTGATATTAGACCAGTTTCCGGGGAATGTAGGATGTATGAATCATAATTAGGCTCTCTAAGTGTCAACTACAGCTTGGGTAGGGAACACCTGTGGAGCAGAGAATTAAAAATGAATGATGTCCTTTGTACCGTAATGATAATACATTCTACTCTCTGGGAAGCTATTAAAATATTCCCCCTAAGAATTTTTTCAAGTCTATTTTAAAGTAAGAGAAAGCAATATGGAGTATTCGAGAAGGCTCTGTGTACTTAACCTGGCAGAGCTTTCTACAATGTATTTTGTTATTTTATTTATATGTGGATCCTGCAGGGGAAGGGATCGGGGAGGAAGAACAGTGTGCCAGAGGAAAAAGCAGAGAAACAGTCTTCCCGTTTGCATCAAGCAAGTCAGACTTGGCCTAACTATGTCTTATTCTGATTTTTTAAATTTTCAGGTGTGTTTGATGCATATGTTTCATAAAAGTCTAGTTTCATTTAAATGACTGTTTATGTCCTTAGAATACCCTTTGCCGAATTGTTCTTCTGTGCACCCCAGCACCCAGGAATGTGGTAATTCCTTTGTTTTCAAAGACAATTCTACATGCACCTTCTCCCCACAGGGGTTAGTACAGTAAGACAAGAAGTCGTCTTAGTGATTCTGCTTAATGAGGAAAACTTTCCTCCTATGTTTATAATGATAGGTAATTGAATTAGTGCAGTAGGGAAGGGTTTGCTATTTCATACCCATAGTTTTTTATTAACACCATGAAATTAAAGACATGCCAGTGTGGAGCTGCATACTCCTGATCACTTTCAAATAAGCAGTGTAGTATATTATTCCTTTTATGTGCTTCTTACAGCACATGCTGTGCAAGATAATTGACTCCATGACAGATGTCTGTATTACCGAAGAAAATTTATTTGTGAAAGAACAAACATGTATTACTTTTAACACAGGGCTATTCATTATGTGGCCCACAAGGTGCTTTTTTGATGACTTGTAAATTGAAATTAATATTTTCTCTTGTCGTTCTAAGTATGCATAAGCAAGTTTGACTGATACAACCAAGTCGCAGCTCATTCTTGCGTTTCAGTGTGGCTTTCTGGTCTTCATCAAGGCTGGCACATACATGAAGGGTGGAATGAGAGCTCTTCTTCTTCTTTCTTTTTTTCAGAAAAGTCCACAGACCTACACATTCCCCCCCCCCCCCCAAGACTTGAAGAATAGGTGCTGTCCACCACACCCATCCTCATAAGGCTCTTAGATAGGGCTCAACAGAACAGGAAAAAAAGGAAGATTCTTCATGAACCCATCTTGACTCACGTGTGCTCAGAATGTCATTCTTCCAAACAAACGCATGTGGAACAAGTGTGGAACAGTATATGATGCCCCTAACAGTCTTGTATAAGATGGATTGGCTTGGAGGACTGGGTGAACAAGAATCACAGATTGAAAACACAATGGGAAGTTTACAGAGGAATGTGCACTTCCATCCACTCTGAAATACTGCCTCTGAGCACTGCTGCTATCTGTAAATTACGCCTCTCATTCTTAGCTGCAGGATTTTTTTTTTTAACAACTGGACATTTTACCAGTGGGCTGACTGCACATCTTCAGCGCTAAGACTATGCATATATTAAAGTAAAATTGAACTGAGAGACTACAACATCAGAAAGGAACTAATCTGATGTTATCTCTTTGGGGAATGACTTTTCTTTCAAAGGGAAGAAGAGGCTTTGTTAAGCTTGTCTTCTTAAGGCTGGCCTGCATACAGACTGGCATGTCCTGAAGCTGCAGCTCCTGAGACTTCCTGGTCACAGGTGTGAGCTGTGGGGTGGCTTCCCCAGATGTTGATGAGGGATTTTTTTTCTTTTTCCTCATCTTGAGAGAAACTAGAGTCACCTGGGAAGGGAACTCTGGAGTATTGAAATTGCCTTTGTCAGATTGGCCTGTGGGGCATTTTCTTGATTTGTTATTGACTGTGGGAAGGCACAGACCACTGTGGGTGACACCACTCCCAGTAAGTGAGTAAGCTATGAAAAAGTCACCAGTAAAATGCCTTCCTCTGTGGTGGTCCCTGCTTCAGTTCCTGCCTCTACATTCCTGATAGAGCTTCTGCCTACTTCCTGTGGAGATGGACTGTTTCTGGGAACTGCTTCTGGAAAGTGTGAGCCAAATAACCCCTTTCTTCCCACCTTGGTTATTGCGAGTGTTTTATAACAGCAACAGAAACCAAAAGATGACATGACATCCAGGCACAGAACTGAGTTTGCATTCTGAAAGTTCATGTTATTAACTGTCCACCAGGAGCTTGAGGGCAATCACGACTGCATTTAGACATTTTAACCCAGGCATTCTCTCTCTCTCTGTCTCTCTGTCTCTCTGTCTCTCTGTCTCTCTCCCATACACACACACACACACACACACACACACACACACACACACACACACACACACACCGCGTATCTGTGCAAACATTTAAAAATGTAGTCACTTTTGAATAAGCAAATTTCATGGGATTAAAAGACACAAAATTGAACTTTAAAAGAAAAACGCACTACCACCTAAGAACACTGCTTCTTCACATTTTCTACACACACATACACTGTTTGGTTTTTTTGTTTTTTGGTTTTTTTTTTTTGGAAAAGGCACACAAATTTATGACTGGCCATAAATGTGGAGAGCACAGAAGAGTGGCTTACTCAGCGACATCTTGTTTAAAAGAGGGTGAAGAAATGACCTAGGAATGCCTAAAGCCAAAGATCAACTGGTGTGTGTGTGTGTGTGTGTGTGTGTGTGTGTGTGTGTGTGTGTGTGTGTGTGTGCACACACGCTTGTGTTGGTAAACTGAAGCAGTTTGTTGCAACTTTTGATGGCACTCAGTTTCCACAAAGAATTTCTTACCTCCAGCTGAGACCCTGGGATTTGAGTAGTACTCAGATTGGCCTGTCTACCTGATTCATCTCTGGCTCACCACCGCTGTCAGGAAATGCTGTGGGATAGTCCACCGTAGAAGTTTCCCTACGGAGAGATGGATTCTCTGTGAACTGCCCCATGGCTCGAGAGCAATGACTGGTTACTCTGGCTCTTCCTTTTCACTGCGCCTTTTTTCTGGCCTCATTCTACTGATTTTTTTCACATCTTCACTGACCCTCCTTCCAGCAACCCCCAACTCTACCCAGTACAACTCTAGTAGAGAACTAAGCAGGGGACTGTACTTGGAAAGACCAGCAGCACTCAGCTGGAGACCCAGGGTAGTTCAGGGTTGTAGCTGGAATGAGCGATGAAAGACAAGGGGAGACTCTGGGAGAAAGAAGCAAAGGAATTTGCAGGGAATAGACACCGGGAACGGATGTCATTACACAAGACAAAAGTCAAATACCTCATTCAATTCAAAGGCTTCCAATTGCATGTGCGCATTGCTAAGCCTCTAGTGCACAACATTCCTTGTTGTAACTCATTCATCCCCATTTCTCTTGCCTTGGGGTGAAGCTCAGAGGGGGGCCCACCTGGTTGACCCGTGTGCTAACTTTATTGGCACAGGACCCTTCATTCCAAAACTGAGTGATCTTCAGGAGTAAGAAAGCAGAAAGGGACCCCAGGTAGAGGTGGGAAGGCAGGAGAATTAAGCCTTTAGTTTTAGGGTACTGGCCGGCCAGGAAGTCGCCTGCAGCATAAGTTTATGACCTGAATTCTGGGACCTGGCTGCAGGAGGTAACTTAGAACGAAATTACACCTCTGCAAAGGGTTCGAATCCAAACGTCCTATCTCTGGGTGCTCACTGCCTGGCAAAGTCCCAGCTCGGAGGGCACAGAGGAAAGAGGCGGGGAGGCTCTCTCCCTCCTTCCTTCCCTCCAAAAACAGTCTGGGAACCCAGAGTGGGGCGGAGGACAACTGGGACCTTGCCCCCGGCCTCTCTCCAAGCTGCTGGCGCGGCCATCGCACGGGGCTGGCCTGTAAGGACCCAGGACTCCTCCTCACCCTAGAGACTTTCGGAGCTGGCCTCCTCCCGGGGGTGCTCCGGCGAGTTGCAGTCCTCTGGCTCGCACATAGAGTCCGGGGTTCCTCCCACGGGCTTCCGTGGAGCTGGACGGCCAGCTTTGGACTCAGCGGGCTGGAGGCGGAGCCGAGTCTGGGGCGCAGCCGGGAGCCGCCCCAAGGGGGAGGGACCGGGAGGGACGGGGAGGTCCGGGAGCCCAGCGCGCCGCTGGGGAGGAGGGAGCCCGGGTAGCAGCCTCAGCCGCGTGCTCAGCTTGTCCCCGCCCAGGGAACCAGGGCCACCAACTAACTCCGCCCGACGCCCGTAGGCTCGGGCTTCCGTCCCGGAGACTGTCCGGCCGCGCAGGTTGGTGCGACCCGTGCGGGGCGCGGCGGGGAGCGGGTCGGGCGCGGAAGTTGGGCAGAGGCCGGGCGGGGATCGGGCCCCTGGTCCCTCCGCTTCCTGGCGTAGGGACCGTGGTGAATTTCCTCCGGCGTCCCCGAGCCTTCCTGACATTCTCCAGTCCCCTGGTTGTCAGCGCCACCGCTTTCTTCTCCCCTGCGGTCCGCACCATCTCACTTAAGTGCGCCCTTCCCTTGCCTTTGGGGGCGCATTTGTTCATTCGCCTTGGTTTTTTGTTTTCTTTTTAGACAACTCTAAGGGACAGTGGGATAGCCCCGAGGGACCCGAACCGGTCCTTAGGACTTAGTTTGGGGGGGTCGTATGGGGCTGCCGCGAAGAGCGACAGGGCGGTGGTATAGCAACTGGGGCTCTGGAGTACTGGCAAGTGCCAGGAAGCATAGAAATTCCCTATTTTCATCGCTGCCCAGCTCTGCTCTCTCCCCGCCGTTTTGCCAGCCTTAGAATGCGTGTAATACTCCAGGGAGGGGTGCTTGCTCTGTTACGCAGGATGGAAAGTACCAGTCACTTCCTATACTAATTAAATCTGGTTGGGTCACCTCATCTGTGTGGCCTTGGTACTCCCTCTCTCCCACCAGAATCTGTTGTTCTGGACAAAATATATGCTGTTCTGTTTTGCCTGCTTTGAGCCTGTTGGGACGATTTAGGAGTATTATTGTGGTGGTTTTGGGTCAGGGTCTCTTGTTTAGTGAAGTTCTATGCTAAGGGCTCGCTGCCCTGAGGGTCAGAGCTCCATCTAAAGCTGAGACTTGATGATGATTCTGAATGATTTGGCTTAGGGCTCTCTCTGAGGCTGAGAAGCCAAGCACGCGTTTTCTGGAAGTGGGTAATAGGATTCAGAGCTGAAACTGTTCTCTACTCAACAAACCCTGTAGAGTCCAAGATGTAAATCTCTATGAATACTATGCTCATAGAAATTTGACTACCAAAAAGAACTGGCCTTTATACTTAATATCTTTGTTTCTTCCGACGTTTTGTTTTCTCTATAGTCTTGTTTCCATCCTGAAATAAACTCACGTTTACTTCCAACCTGAATAATTTTGGAAGAAAAATCTTCATCTTTATGAGCCATCATGTGATTACTGGGAATTGACCTCAGGACCTCTGAGAGAGTTGCCAGCTCTTAAACGCCTAGCCACCTCTCCAGGCGCCAAAAATCTTCATCTTTGTGAAGTGGGTTCAAATACTTAGTATCTGAACTTAATAATCACAGGCACGAGTCACTGTTTAATGTTTTTCTGCCTGTCTTGTGGGGGAAAGAACTGAGAAAATCAGATTTGCACGTTGTATTAAATGACAAAGTTCTGTCATTCACATATTCCCAATTTAATAGACATTTTTCATGAGTCCGTGTATTGTGCAATGCAGTGTGCTGCGTGACTTAAAGAGCAAGACATGGAATATATTTCTTGCCTCAGAGGGTTTTCTAAACTAATTTACTGACACCCAGATCTTTTTGTGAACATCCGGTGTAATCTAATAAATGTATGTGGCTAGGAGAATGCTTTCAAGAATTTACTATCTAAGGCCCTTTTAGGTCGTAATTTGGTGAATCTACCTCTCAGATTGTAATATTGTAATATGTAATACGAGGTCCGCTAAGGAAGCACTTTCTAAAATAATGTCTCAAATGTTTATATTTCATCAAGCAGGTACATTTGAAAAATTAATTTTTTGAGCAAAAGTTTAGAAAAGCATCCTATAAGACAGTGATTTTCAACCTTCCTAATGCTTCAGCCCAACCCTTTAATACAGTTTCTCATATTGTGGTGAGCCCCAACTATAAAATTTTTCACCAATACTTCATAACTGTAATTTGTTACTGTTATGAATCATAATATATAATGTAATATGATATGTAGGTTATCTAATATGCAACCCATGTGCAAGGATCCTTTGACCCCCAAAAGGGTAACAATCTATAGGTTGAGGACTCCTCCTATAAGATGTGTTATGTAATAATTAAATATTAAAGGACTGTCATGATTTCAACCAAAATATCAGTTAACTTTGAAAAGAAAAACCACATCAATGTTTTTCTCATGCACTTGGGAAAAAAATTATAATGCCTAGAAAATTAACTAGAGAGTATAAGATTTTGTTTTGTTTTTATGATGGTAACTTAAAATAACTTTATTATATTAATTTATTTATAGGGGAAGGCATAGGTACACAGTTGGAAATAAGAGGACACTGTAGTAGCTGATTATCTACCTCTACTACTTCTGTGGGTTTTAGGAATCAAACTTGGTGGCAAGTAAATTTACCTACTGTGCCATCTTATCCACCCACAAATGTCCAGTTTTCAATAGAGCAGTTCCTGAGCACTGAATTATATAATTTTCTCTTGTTGTGATAAACACCATGATCAAACGCAATTTATCAAAGACTGAGTCCCATAACCTAATTGTTCTGCAGCCTTTTCAAATAGCACCATTTACCAAGGACCCAGTGTTCAAATACTAAACCTATGGGGGATATTTCTTATTCAGACCACAGCAGACACATAAATGTTGGATGAACTCTGGATTGGCTTGGCAAATTTGACTTTAGAAGTTAAACAAAACCCATTTCTTTGTATGTTAAGCCCCTCAAAAAACTAATCATTATCATCATCATTCTGACTGCTTTTAATTTTCTTTTTAAGTTGAAACTCAGTGAGAATTATTTTTAATACCAATTCTTATTAAGCTTGGAGCACAGGATAAGTAAGATGTCTGTTTGGGAAAGATAGATTCAGGCTCTTCCCTTCCAACGTAGTTGCATTTCATGTGATATAATCATACTGATTCTTCCCTAGTTCTAAGGAGAATTTATCTACCTGCTGGCTGGGTGGAGTTTCTTATGCTGAGTGCATGTGGATCTTTGAAAATTGATTGAATCCACACAGTGAGGCATGGCTGAAGGGCAGCCAGAGGAATGCAGTGTTAACTTGCAGCCTCCCTTATAGCTCAGCATGTTTGTTATCCCATTTATAAAATGAGATTGAAGATTCTTATCATTGCCTTGGAAACTGTGGTTTGATGAAACAGCCATGAATATCATACCTGCGAGCTTCTTATTCTGTAGGGGCTCTATTCACGGTAACTCCTTTAGGCTGGAAGAGCTAATTGTTAAAACTATATAAAAATAGCTCAAACTGATAGACTGTGAATAATGTATTCTTGGTGTTGTGTGCTACCAAGTCTACTTGGAGAAACTATAGTAATCTATTATCTCTCTCCTAAGTCTTTTGTTTTTGTTGGTTGATTATTCTGTTTTGTTTTGAAATGGAGTCTCAATGTTTAATCCAGACTAGGCTACAACTCGGTATACAGGTCAGGCTAATGTCAGACTTGTGGTCCTTTTACCCCAACCCACTGAATGCTGATTATAGACCTATTACCATGCCTAATGTCAACTGTTATTTCTTACTTCTGAAAGACTTGTAACTGATCTCAGGTTAAACAGATTGGCAGATGGATAGTTCTGTGGTTTATTCCTAATCTCTAGGTGGTCATGCATTATCTAGAGCACACTAAACATCTGTTTGTAAATAAGATATGGCTACGATGTTTTGGCTTTGGGTTCTCATAGGCCTGGATTGTTCCCCACATATTGACCTGTCCTTTAATCTTGGAAAGTTACTTAACTTCTCAAACACCCAGTTTTATCATCAACAAAACAGGAGTAATGGAAGTACTTATGTACATGAATTCTTAAAAAGATTAGATACCCTAATGAAGAGAGTCCTTGGAGCATCACTTTCATTGGATGTAGGGTGCGGATGCAGGAGGGAATGAAATCCAAAGGTCCAAGATTAAAAATAATGCATAACATACATAAATACAAACCCCAAATATTTTGAAGTGGATATCCCTCTTCTAAACTATCAGCCGTTTATTCAACAAATGTTTATCAAGCTCCTACCATATGCTTGAATTTTGCATAGTCTGACATACAGTGGTATTCAAGAAAGGTGTACCTCCTCTCTCCTATATAAACAAATTCATAGTACCGTATTTCTTGTTTAATGAAGGGAGAAGTGTGGAGAATTGCAGAGGATGTGATGGGATATCAGGTCCTGGATGGGCAAGCATCAAAGCATCCTCTATAGTCTTTGGGTTGGTGGTAGGCAGTGGTCTGTGAAAATGTCAGAGGAAGGGAATCCACTAAGATCCGAAGCAAGAAGACCCAAGGTATTGTAGAGCTGAAAGATGGTCCAGATCCAGAGGAACATGAGTATGGAAGACAAATGAATAGCGTCAAGGAGTAAATAAATGTGAGCGGGAAGGACAAGTGTGGCTATCCAGAGAACCCAGACCTTGTTAAAAGGGAACCAGCCAAGTGTTCTCAGTTTGAGATCTAAGCCCACTTTAGTGAGGTGTTGAGAAATTTAAGAAAGGAACTTAAAATTTACATTTATGAAATATCTCAAAATGTGAAATTCTTAAATGTTTTAAAAGTACTATTTATGTGGACCAAGCTAAATAGATGAGTAATTGTAATTCAACCTAAGACCACTACATTATCTCCTTTTTCATTATAGAAGTGAAAGAAGCGAGGTGGTGGTGGTGGTGTAGGCCTTTAATCCCAGCACTCAGGAGGCAGAGGCAGGTGGATCTCTGTGAGTTCGATGCCAGCCTAGCCTGGTCCTCAAAGTGAGTTCCAAATCAGCCAGGACTACACAGAGAAACTCTGTCTCAAAAAAAAAAAGAAAGAAAGAAAGAAAGAAAGAAGGAAGGAAGGAAGGAAGGAAGGAAGGAAGGAAGGAAGGAAGGAAGGAAGGAAGGAAGGAAGGAAGGAAGGAAGGAAGGAAAATGAAAAAAATTTGTGTGGTTTAACAGATATATTTTAGAAGGATAGTCAGGGTCGTGCCCACGGGTAGACACAGAGTGACAGCACCCTGAGCATGTGGAACTGGCTAAGGGCAGTGTTGCCACTGAAATATTGAGTGAGGACTGAACAGGATTGATGCTGTTGGGCTTCTGTTACAATGTACCTGCTGGGTCCCCTAGAGAACGCTTAGCAGGAGGCAGTAGCAGAAGCGAAGTAATCATTTTGGAAGCTTGAAGTTCTAGCAAGAAGTAACTGTGGTCACAAGCAAGTTACCCAAGACGGATAGAGAAGGATGGTAGGTTTCTGAGATATTTGTGTTATTAATACATTGAGAAATAATTCTTCACCACTCACCCAAATTTCTGCATGTCTATAAAAGCAGGGCGTGTTGTTTTTCATTATATATTCTCTTCTCAAGACCATTTATATCATGGGTGACCTACAAAAATAGAGGTAGTATTTTTCCCGTTGTAGTAAAGAGAAACTAGACATGGTGTTCATTATACAAAATTGCAGTTTTATAGCTCAGGGTTCACCTCCCCCATTAGGAGTCAATGGGTGTGCAGGTCCTATTTTCTGTCTTGCCATAATGATAGAAATTGGGTTTCAGGGAACATTGTGCTGTTCCTGCCACTCTTTCTGTTAGTAATACCATCTGCCCCACACACACACCCCCGAATCGCCTGATGTCCATGAGATGCTAACTTTATTGTTTTGGGAGCCACAACCCAATACTGTGTAATTAAAATGAAATGAGGTTTTAAGACGTCATCTCAGTTTCATTGCCCATGTTTCAGGTGCTTGATAGTCACATTTGGCCAGTCGATTCAGGGAATTACTAGTTTAAAATTTGAGATTGTTTCTGTGTTCATGTTAAATAGAAGTTGATTTTGACAATATAAATATGATGCTTGTACTTATGTTAGATTTGCGTGGATTTCTCTGTATAGATTACATTTTAATTTGGATAAGATACACGCAGCTGGGAAGGAAACATACAAAAATGATTGGCATCATTGTCCTTAAGAAATATGATACATTGAGCACTGTTTTAAGGGAGACACTGACTCAGTGGGCTAGATAAAATTTATTAGGGAAAGGCAATCAAATAAGGTTCATTCGCGACACAGAACAGAGCAGAGGAGTAAAGGCCAGTTCAGCTGTTACTATCTACCCTACCAAGGCAATGGGAACCAACTGCAAGCCATACTTCTCTATCACTCACTTCTGCTCTGACTACCCAAGAGAGCCCAGGATCCCTCTTCCTCAGTTCTTATCCAGTCACATACACAGACAAGACCACACCCTAGGGCTTGTCACCCCAATGCCATTGAAGGAAAGTCACAGTGGTAACATTCCTCATAACCGTGTCTAACTGTGGGTTTCAGATATGTGCCCAGGAATTTAATTTTCTAAAACTGTGTTGAGTTTCTTCTTAGTGTGAAAGACCAGAAGGTGTATGTTAGCGGTGTGCATCTGGAGCATATCTGCTCCATCAGGTACCAGGCAGTGCCTGCTGCTGACACAGCTTGCTGGCCTTGACTGCGCAAAGGATCAAAGACAGCAACACGGTTTCCATATGGCTCTTGTCCAGAGAATCTAAGACTCAAAAAACAGAAGGAATTGAGCTTGATTAGTAATAAAAAAATGTAATAATTAAAGTACACCTTTGAGTAACCCAGCTGAATCGAAGGGCAGTACCAAGTAGCTTCTTTGTCCCTTGCCAGTGAGGGGAAGCTCAGTGGGAGCTGCATGGACCACAGAGAGTTAGAATTAAAAGCATAGAGAATGCCAGGCCCAGCAAATAGCAATTGCATCCAGGAAAGACGACTTTTGTTTGTTTTGTTTTTAGCTCTGTACCGCTTTGAGGATGCTCTTGTCTGCTTATCCTAGACAACACACAAAACAGCTAGAGAAACAGGAGTGAGGGCTGAAGCCCTTACAAGATGGCATTTCAATAGTCAAAAATGACTGGTTATAAATGTCAGAGATTACAAAATCCATTGACCATTGCCAAAAGATGCCATCGAAAGAGTATTTGTAGGCACTGGGGAGGTAGCTCAGGGACTGAGAAGACATGTTGCTCTTGAAGTGGTTCAGAATTTGGTTCCCAGAGCGTCTTGAGAAGCTCACAAGTACCTGGCACTGGTACCTGCACTCATGTGAACATCCACAAACATAGACATCACTCAAGAAATAATAAAAATAGATTACATGTATTTGTAGGACAATGACTTTTTACTTACATAAAAACTAATTGAGAGTTCTAAATTTTATTGATTTTAGAGAATTTAAATATTAGTTATTTTTAAGTACTCATATTCACAACTCCTCTACTAAGGATGCTACCTTTTGTAGTTTGGGGACTTCTAAATAAGATAAATCCTGATAACGTCAGTATTTAAAGAAAATATTTTTGGAGGCTAGAATATGTGTTTCTGACTTGCATTGCTAGTTGCAACAAAAAGTCCTTATTATTGTAGATGATCCTCACATCTCAGTAAGTTTTGGAAAAGCCTGAAAACCTCTCTCTTAAAGCTTGCGCTACTGTGAGGCCTTCTGAGGAAAGCAGATATTTGTTACTGGTGTGGCATTTGCTGTGTTTAGTGTTTAGACGCTGCTTTGTTAATTGTTATTTTAACCGTGGATTCTAAAGCTTGCTTCTCTAGGTTTTGGAAGGGCCTGTGGTCCTTCCTGTATGGCCTCTTCTCTGCCTGTTTACATCTATCAGTAGTGGTTGATCCCTGGGCTTCTGTTTTATTTCTGTTCCATTTGCCAACGTTCTTACTGGTGCTTCTGTGTCCTTTTGACTCCATTCCCTGCCTATAAACTGTATGGAACTGGGAATCATCATTCTTTTAATTTGGGAAACAATCCGCACCATCTTTTTGCTTCCTTTAGTCACCAGGGGTTTACAAAATGGGTGGCAGTAAACTGGAGGATACTGTTGACATTGTAGGTGTGTCAGTCCCTCAGAAATAAAGCTAGACACCTTGCTGCAGACTGCATTAGCAGGTTCAGTGGAAGGAAAGGGTACCAGATTGTTCCTCGTGTTCATCAATCTTCCATCATCCTTTAGAGAAGCCCATAATGAGGAAATAATAGCAAACTAATAAGCCCTTTCTTTTACCCCAGAGAATTTAAAATTATATGGATTGTAATGTTTTGGGATTAAAGCACTAACAAGGCAGGCAGGAGATAAAAACAGGGCTTGTCCTTTAACCCAGGATACCCTGTAGTGCTCAGAAGTTTTAGTGTGTACATTTTCTCTAGCTGCACATGAGTAATTTTAATCAGGAGCAAAGTGGGTTCTTTCTGTTAGATGTCATTTTCTCCATGGCCCCTGCTTCACTTAGCTATTACTGTATGCCTAATGGACCAGAGTGAAATGTCTTTAAAACATTTTCCAGGGAGCTATGGACGTTTTAGAGAATCCCCCCCCCCCCCTTTTAGAATGGAAAATGCCAAGGAGAGAAAGTTGGGATGGGTTTTGCAAAGGTAAATGTTTCCAGAACAGAAGATGAGTCAAGATGCCTGTAATTGGATATGTAAATGTAACCTTTGACCTAGTTACCGCCACTACCTAAGTCATCACTATGTGGTTTCAGTAAATTGTTTGAGCTGGTTCTTGTCCATTTCCTTAATGAAGCAGATTCACTTGGACTCATTGTTTTTGCAGTCTGTCCTGAGAGATGCTTCAAAGTTTCTACTTTCCTGGGCTCCTCTTTGCTGCTTCTGTATTAATAGCAGCTCAGCATCAGAGTATAGCATCCCACTGATATGACTGCTTCAGCATCGTGTCAGTATTTGTAGGATGTTTGTATATTAAGGTGTCAGACACTGACTTCTAGCTCTTTGGTTCCCAATAAACTAACATTTCTTTAGCAGATACTTATTCAGTGCTAGCCATGTGTAAGACACTACATATCTCTCCTTCCCCCTTCCTCCATTCTTCCCTCCCCACTTCCCACTTCATTTTTTTCAGTGCTAAGGATGGAGTCTAGGACCTTGTACATGGTATACAAATGCTCAGGCACAAATTTCCAGCTTGACACAGTATTCTTGACATTAAGGATACAAAAAAGGGAAAACTATACTATCATGGAGTAAAAAGTTAAGAAAAAAGACAACCATTAATTACATGTACACATCGTAACAACAGAAATTTACAAATAATTATAATAGAATTAAATGGATCTGAAATGTGATTATGTGGACTTGTATAACAGGATAGCTGATGACTGGGTGGGAAGTATATGACAGAGTGGGAATAAGGTAGAGAGAAGCTTTATTTGTTCAGAAGACCTCCCAGAAAGTAATAGGTGAAATGATGTAACAGGGGTAACCTTTGGTTTTAGGGCTGGGTCACTCTAGACTCCTGGTTCAGTTCATACAGGAAGTTCCTGGATGTGGTAACATTTTAGTTTTTATCCTGAAAACAACGGGAATGTTTAGGTAGCACCTGGGAATTTGATATGAGTTGTGTTGGGGAATATTACTCATGAGGGAGATAGATACATCAGAATGGAGCCTGGACTTCGCCTTGGAATCTTGAGTAGCTACTGAGTACATGCAAGTAGAAAACAGGAGATGTATCTAGGATGGACTGGAGAGGTGGCTCAGTGATTAAAGGACTGGCCATTCTGCCTCACGTCCTAGGTTCAGTTACCAGCACCCACGTGGTGGATCACAGCTGTCTGTAACTCGATTCAGAAGACACTCTTCTGGCCTTTATGGGCACTTCAGACAAGTGGTACACAGGTAAAACAGCAGCACGTAAGTAGAGGAGAGAGAGAAAGAGAGAGAGAGAGAGAGAGAGAGAGAGAGAGAGAGAGAGAGAGAGAGAGAGAGAGAGAGAGAGAGAGAGAGAGAGAGAGAGAGAGAGAGACCTGTGGTGTGTAATTGAAAACAAGTAGTGAAGATATAAAATATTGTAGGATTGTCGTGTATTGAGTGTGAGGATGAAATGAGACTTTTTGTTATCTATTTGACAAACATTTTGTGAATCTCTACATAAATTGGTGTCCTAGTTTCTGTGAGTAAACTGTGATCAAGGTATCAGAGACCTCTGTACTCATGAACCTGCATATTGATGGTAGTGACAGGTAGTTATTAAAAATATAATTTGGGGAAGTTAAAAAGTCATTTAGAAAATATAGGCAAGACATAGAGAATAAGGATAGAGTCTCTTGTGTAGGAAAATCAGGAGAGGCGCTGCTGAATGAACTGGCCTCAGGGAACCAGATAAGCTAACCATAAAAAGATCCACTAAGAAAATAGAACAAATAGAAGCTCTTAAAGCAGGATCATGAACTCTGACTCCAGTCTAGCACCTCAACGATCACTGCACTTGCCAAAGAATTAAAAGTCCAGGGTGCTCAGTCATGTGAGAGCAAGACCAGAAAGATGTAAAAAGTTATCATGCCAGCCCAGACTGAAAGCTGTGAGCCATCTTCTCTTTGACTCAGAGTTGCATTCCACACCAGCCCTAACCTCACATTGCTCTGCCATCAGCTGGTGTTGGTACAGCCTCATCACATCATGCTCTGATCAAGGGACAAACACACGTCCACCTGTCACTGATGAGTCTTTTCAGACCGACTGAAGGGCCTCAACTTTTACCCAGTTCTCTTCCCCATTACTGCTGAGAGTGAAGGTCTTCCTTTAGCTAGTCACGTGGGCGTTCACACAGTTTATTCCCTTTCTCCTAAGCAGCACATTTATTCACCATGGCAAATAGATCACCGTCTTCCTATCATCCTGTTTTCATTTCTTTTTTCAAGTTTTCTTTGTTGTTTTTACTCTTTCCTAGTTTCTCCTGACTTATTCCCCCCTGCCTGTGGGCTCACGGAGTGCCTTAGCCTACACAGTCAGTGCGATTCTATTTTTCTTTGAGTCCTTTGAAGAGGCGCTGCCTTTAAAGTGCCACCATTGTTTCGAGTTCAAATATTTATGAGCATTTTATTGTTCTGTAGGAAAGCTTTAACATTAATACGTGCTTCGACACATATTTCTGGAGGGAGTGCTGTCCTCTGACATTTGCCAGGATAGTCTGATGAAAATTAAATAGATGCAAAGGCAAACAGCTTAAAGTCACACAAGGGGGGGGGGGCACAGCATGGGTAGTAACTGTAGGGCTGTGATTAAACATTAGCCCCCAATTGTTCAGAAACCTATTTGTATTTTTTTAGAGTTAGAATGAGTGTGCAATCTTATACTCATGCTGTGTACATATTCTTAATCTTTCGAGGTCGTAAGTTTCAGGGTGAGTATGGAAATCTTGAAGATAAAGGAGTGTCAGTGTCTTTCTTGGATGCATATTTGGACAGATGTAGTAAAAGACTTCCTTTAGACCACATATTTAGCATGCCCCAGAATGGTCTGTTTGGCAGTTCTTGGAGCCCCACTGTATGTGAGAGAAAGGGCGGAGGTTACCAAACACTCAGAGTCAACTTTCAGGTTCTGTCACTGATGGGAGATAATCGTCCCCTCCTTTTCATCACAATGTAGTTCCAAGAAGTAAGTAAATTCAGATTGTAAATAATGCTTTAAAGACAGCCAGAACATTCTTTTTCATTTTTCAGATGAGGATACTTCTCACCTACCCCTGCTTGAAATGCAGAATTCTGTGCCTTTTCCTGCATTGTGGAGTCCTATTTGAAAGCTTTCAGGCTGCCATGAGGCTTCCTGGTTTCCAGCCACACTTCAAGCTTTCGCCAGCTCCATCTGCAACATATGTATTTAGGTTCCTAAAACTATGGGGATAGGGATACCACAAATTGGGTGGCTTTAAAACGGAAACTATTACCTCTTAGTTTTAGAAGTTAGGAGTCTGCTGTGGTTTGTGTATGTGTCCTCCAAAAGGAGTCATTGGCAATAGCACTGTGCTGACTGTGTTTGGTCCTGAAACCTAACGAGAGGTAGTTAAATTGTGCACATGAAGCCCCGAGGACTTCAGTGCCAATTACAGAGTGCTTCAGGCTGTGAGTTCAGTCCTGTATTCTCCCATCTCACCCTTGCTTTCCATCGTGGGCTAATGAAGCAAGAATATTTTGACATTGGTCTCCCTGAAGTCAAGAGCCGTGAGAAACTGGGTTTCTTTTCTTTATTAATAGCAGTCAGAGTATTCCGCTATAACAATAAGAGTTATGTGTTGACAGTTTGATTCCTTCTGAGGGTGATGAGGGATGCTCTGCCCCATCCCCTCTTGCCTTCTTGTTGTTTGAGACATTCTTTGGTCTGTAGATGTCTTGTCTGTTCTTCCCATATTCTCCGTTGTCACTCTTCTCTTGTGTCTGCTCCTTTGTTCAATTTTTTTTCTTTGTATTGGATACTGGGCCACCCTAGTTACCTTCTCTTTACTAGATCACCTGCACAGACCCCAAGTCCCATTATTCACTCGTTCTGGAAGTTCGGGCTTGAACATTGCTTTAGGGGTCATAATTTAAACCCTATCAGCATAATTCAGTGTCCAAGCAAGAAGGTATAATCACAAACATGGCAAATTAACGTGCTACTGAAGTGTCTCGTAAATTAGGCTCAGAAGCCTTATGATATAGCAGATGTATGACACAGGGCAAAATAAATGGAATACTTTATAAAATTATGTGTGGAATTCCGAATTTTTATTATTATTTTACAGTTCTGCAAGTCCTAATAATTTTACGTCAGTAGAAATTAAAGTAGAGGTCTAGCCAAGAAAAAAGAACAAAAGGACCAATTAATTCTGTTCCTAATTTTAATAGTTCATCCAACTATTATACAGATGTCATTGGCAAAATATGTGGTTCACATGTTTTTTCTTGTGTGGATTTTTTTCTATGTGCATAATCTTACTGCTTTAACTCTCCCCACCTTGTCTTCTGTTTTCTGGACTCCCTTTGCCTTTCCTGTCTGGCCATCTCTGCCAAGTACTCAGGAAGGTGTATGGCCTCATCTTAATGGTATAGGCTTACCTTAGTTAATTAAAAAGCCTTTCCTCTTAGAATTAAATCTTTAAGGAATTTTTACATGCATTTCCATATTTGGTGTGTGTGTGCGTGTATGCATGCCTGTACATGATTTTCCAATAGTACAGGATGAGTTTGGTAGGCCTTCATCTCTTGATCTTGGAGGATATGTAAGATCTTCTGTTGTGCAAATTTACCAAGATTTGGAATGAAGATATCCCACTGTACCTGTGAGGAAAGCACGGTTTCCTCCTCATAGGTCCTCCTGTTCTGCCATTAGGACTGTCTTTGTTCCACATGAAGCTGGCATGCTGTTTCCTTGTGCACCTGGCTGACCAGTGTAAAAGTTTAACTATTTTCTGTTTTTAACAGAGTGACACATAGATCACACTGAGAGACATCTTGTGTAGGAATTCATTCAGATTTAGTGAATAGAAATTGGATACTTGACTTTTGCCTTAGAAAAGTGGCTGTTTTGTTATCAGCCAAAAAGCTTTCAAGGCCCAGCTCCTACATTCCAAGTAGCTCAGTGCTATTTCTAAGGAGGTTTTCATTGCCTCTCTTTCATTAATTTATTTCATTATTATAGCTGCATGGAGATTTTCACTAAAGGAAAACAACCAGAGACTTTAATCCTGCTTAATATAAGATACCGTGAAAACAATCAATTTCAGACTTCACTGCTATTGTACAAAGACATTTCTTCTTTTCTATCATAGCAAGTAGCAAGTACTAGGAACATGAGTCTCAAATTTTTAAGCCAAGTAGAACGCCATCTTTGCTTTTATTTTTAATTATGTGTGTATGTGTGTATTGTTTGGAGGAAGCGTGCATGTGAATACAGATTCCCAAAGGGTGGGGAAGAGTTACAGTTAGCTGTAAACTTAGGTCCTCTGTAAGAGCAGTGCATGTTTCTAACCACTGTGCCAACTATGCAGCCCCAGGCTGCTACATTTCTAAACTACAGAATGAAGGATGTGTGTGAAAATAATAACAAACCAAATGTTTAATTTTTTTTAAACAATCTTCACTGTTCTTTTTCACCCTTCAGGAAATTTGTCATAAATATTTTTCCATTAAAAGATAAACACAAAGCTGTTGGAACCGTGCCTGAAGTGGTGGTGCCAGAGATCACAAAATGTGGAGAGAAAGTGCTTTTTTGTTAGACAGTCATGGGCCTGGGGTTGAGGGCAGTTCTGCAAGGCCATTTTAAAGAGATGCTGCTTTGTTCCTGGAGCCTGCTAAGACTATTTAAAAATATTTTTGTTTTGGAAATTGTCTATTGTTTTTATTTTTAAGTTAGAATGTTTATATATCTGTTCTTCCTAGGAAATGAAGATTCCCTGGGTTTTAGTATCATCTCTGCACTGTGTAGAAGGCTTTGGTAATCTGGGTACCTAGCCTCCAGACTCCATAGCCACCAGAATAACTTGTCTTACTTGATAAACTTTCTTCATTTCCATGACATAAATATAGAAATATATATTCTTGAAAAATACATTTTTTTTTTGTGATGATTGGGGTATGGGCTTTATAATCAGCCTGGGCTCAAACCCAAGTTTCAACATTTATGAGCAGTGTGACTCACAGAAGTGATACAGGTTTCCCAGGCCTCAGTATCTTCATCTCCGAGGTTGATTACTAATAATTTAGCAACAGCAGGAGACACTATTCTAAGCATGTCACATATCTCTCACACTTTTTAATTAATTCTCACAGATACCTTGTGAAGTAGCTGTCATTGTTTCCGCTTACAAATAATGATAATGAAGCGTGAGAGGTTAAGATAATTTGCCCAAGTTCATATAGGTACTAAGAGCAAGGGCCAGGATTTGAATTCAGAGTTTCGGCCTGGGCCCCTGGGTCACTCTGGCCAACTTGTCAAGTGAGATCAAATGAGGTTCTTAGTGATTGGACTGTAAGTAGTGCCAGGCACAAATAAGCATCCAGTCACCTAAGTCAACAAGACTAGATAGCTGTCTCCACGATGCTGCAGACAATTATGATTCTTGCAATGATGATGACTATTATTACCATTAATATTTTCAGTTTCAAAGTTTCCTGAGCTTTTGGGTTTTTTTTTGGGGGGGGGGGGGACGTGTAGGGTTTCTTTGTGTAGCCATGGCTGAGGTGGAACTCACTCTGTAGACCAGGCTGGCCTCAAACTCACAGAGATTCACCTGCCTCTGCCTCCTGAGTGCTGGGACTAAAGGTGTGCGCCACCACACCATGAACATTTTTAGGCTTTAATAATAATTCATAAATTTTTTAAATGCTATTGTCTATGAAAATAGCTTCGATAATGTCTCTCTAAGTTTTTTGTTTGTTTAAAGGCAATAATACTGGTATTGGATCTCATAGAGCTTTTATTTAGTTTTAAACCTACTTTTAATATGCTGTGCCATAAAGTTTTTTGGTGAAGTGGAGTCATTTGAAGGTTGCACTGTGTGTGGGGAAGAAAAAAAAAAAAACCACAAAGTTTTGGTTAAATCTATTGAGAGTTATAAAATCCTGAAGGGCTTTTTAGATGCTTTCCAAAGAAGTCGAGAGAAGGAGGCTGTGCAGCACTTTACAATTTATATTTTCAGTATACTTAATTCCACGGGCGATGATTGGGATGGTGGCATCTAAGAAACTTTTTCATTTCTAAAGCAATTGTATTTCTTTTAAGTCCTTTTGGTTGCTTTTAAAAACAGAAAACAACCCCATTTGTTGGTGGGAATGATATTGGAATCCTATGTCATTAGTGCCAAATTCTCAGCTGAAAAAGCACCGAGTTTGGGAAGGCAAGAAGGCAATGTGTTCCTTAGGCACCTCTCTCCTGGGGTATCAGCTCTTCAGCTTGGTAATGTTTACCAAGCAGTTTCTCTCCCATTTACATACTTGGTGGTGATGTTGCTGGCCTGCCTGGAAGCTTATCCTAGCATTTTGCGCTGGTTTATGAAGGGAGGAGAGATGGGGCGGAGAGACCTTCAGAATCTTGAGAAGAGAAAATTGATGTTTGCAATGCTGCCTATAATTTTGAAATACTTCAAACTAAAGTTGCTCTGGATCCCTCAAATTTTGTGAAGGACAAGCCTACAAACTGAAAACAGCATTCTGGAAGTTTTAAGGCTCCTTCAGAGGTCTGTGGTATACTAGGAGGTTGAGATTACATTTAAAGATTTAAAAAAATGTATTTATGATTATTTCTTATTTTATGTGTGTGCATATGTGTCTGAGGCTGTGTATATGTACCGTATGCGTGCAGGTACCCATGGTGACCAGAAAACAGTGTTGGATGTCCTGAAACAGAATGTTTGTGAGCCTACTGATGTGGTTGCTGGGAACTGAATCCAAGTTCTCTAGAAGTCTCCGTAACCTCCAGCCATCATACCTTCAGACCCACGCAAGTCTAGGATTTAATAAATAAATATTCATTTGTTTTCATCCTGATAAACTCAGGACCTTACAATCATAGTAATTGCTCCTGTTTCTTGGAAGAGTTTCCTGTGGTATTAGATAGAGGGTGTGGCTTATTATACCTCTTACCTGCTCTAGGTCTTCCGCATACACATTGAACCTGTCTGCACATTTCAGCTTTTTCAGCTTTAAGACAAGATTGCTTTGTGTACTTCATATAGTTTGATAACTATAATTATTCCTTGAGGTGATGCATATAAAATGAGTATAAAACACCTGGCACATTGTTAGTTACTCTGAGCACATTAGAAGTACTCAGAGTACCCAAAGTGTATCATCAAGCCTACAGTGTAAACCGTGGTCTCGATACTGTGGAAGAGGAAATTGAGACCCACAAAAGCTAATGTCTTTGCTTTGAATGTGATGCCATCTGTTTTGTGCTGTTCACTCCAATGCTTCTCTGCTCTGCCCTCCAAGGCAGGGCAGCAGGGGACCACATTTGATTTTCCTCAGAATTACATGCTATGTTGCTTATGCAAATCAGGAGATACCCAAGTGGTCATCAAACCTGTGGAACAGACAAACCTCTTTCAAAGGAAAATATACCATAGGACAGAGCCATCTCCTCAACCTGTTTTGTTTTTTCGAGACAGGGTTTTCTGTGTAACAACCCTGGCTGTCCTGAAACTTGCTCTGTAGACTAGGCGGGTCTCGAACTCACAGAAATCCACCTTCCTCTGCCTCCTAAGTGCTGAGACTGATAGCGTGCAACACCACTGTTTGGCTTTTAGGCTTGAACTCAGAGAGATTCAGGGAGATCTCTGCCTCAAGCATGATGGGATTAAAGGCATGGGTCACCACTCCCTGGCTTTTGTGGCCTGGCTGTGGGTGATTCTGTCCTCCAATATGCAGACTTATTTTATTAGAAATACAGTATATCACCACAAAATATGTTCAAACTTGAAGTAAATGGCTTAGTTTACAGCACTTATATCATTGTAGAGTGAAGCACATTTGCAAGTTTAATGTCAGCTGCTCTATAGAACAAAATGTGAGCAATTACGCTAATTTGTGGGATAGATGTTACTTTGCTGAGAGTTTTGGGTTCATCTTCAGTTGGAACAGACTGTTAAATCTGCTTTCTGATTTCATAAATAAATGTATAATGAATCTGTAATGTTCGTAGTTTCATTTGATTTAGCCTTACAGATGTCTTCTTAGATCATACCGTCATCGCTATGGTTTCAGGGAGCTGACATTTCTGATTGGCAGGCTATCAGGATTCCAGTGTCAGTGGGCTTGGACTGATAAATCTGGCAAACTGTTCTATTTCCTGGGAGTGGGGACATTAGCTCTATGTTTGACCGTGCACCTCTCCTAGCCCTCTATTTAGGACATGGGGTCCGGGTCTGGTGTCCTAGCTTCACATTATTGCAACATTTTTAGAAATAGGTTTTGTTTGTTTGTTTTTTGTGGTTTTTAAATTTTTTCGTTTTTTTTTTTTTTTCCCCTGTGCTCTGTTTTGAGAACACAGCGTCTTTCAGGAGCTCTTCCTCTGACCTACTCTTCTGTAGTAATGATCATGTTTTCATTATAAACATTTCTATAAACTTTCATTTTTTGTAGTAAACTGAAATTGAGTCATTAAGTATATACAATTTTTAATTTTACATTGGGTCTGATTGGCATTTATTGTAACAGTATGGTAGAGAACCCAGTTTGCCATATTTCATGTAGGGAGGCAATGTACCCCTTGTCAAGGCCCAGAAGCTAAAGTAGCTTTTTTACGATGGTATTGTTTCTGTGGTAAGTACTGACCTCAGTCACAAAAGCTGCCAGTGACTATATTGGCAATACTTTTCAGGCATTGAAATTTTAAAATTTAAAAATAGATGTCATATCTCACAAAATATGATTTTAGTATTTTAAGTTGTTATTTTGTATTGTTTTGTTTTGTTTTGTTTTTTAACAATTTGAAAAATCTTTGAAGCTTGAGCCCGGCAGAAAGACGTTTAGTTAGATGCCTGGACAGACTAAGCCTGTACTAGATAGTATGTGATGCTGTAAATTTCTCTCTCCATTGTACTTTATTTATGGAGGCTGACTTCCATCTCTGAGCAGGATTAGGGCAGCACCTCTGAAGTGAACTTGACCTTCGGATGGACCTTTTCATGATCTACTTCCCTCACTTTGAAAATAAGGTTTTTCTTTTCATCTCTGACAGGTATGGAGAGATGATTAGGCTGAGTATTGGAAGGTAAAGGCAACGTAAGCATAGACTGAGTATCTATAAGCTTAGCTATTATTACTTCTTTAATTACTATTGAGATTTAGCAATTTGGGGGGGAGGGGACACTTAATGCATAGTTCAGTTTTTTGCTTGTTCTTTTGCACATTCATATCATACACAAGATACCTTATACACATTATTGAAGTTATTAACCCATTGTCAGGCATCCTGAGGGAGGCTTGCTTTCATCTGTTTGCCTTTTAGTTTTGTTATGTGATGAATTTTCCCATAGATATAATTTCAGTTTTCATGTTTAGTTACTGAAGATAATCATTTAGAGGTTTTAGTTGCTGAAGATACACTTAGACATTTATCTTTCCTTATTTTTATAAAAATACCTTTGGGATTTGGGGAGATGGTAAAAGTACTTGTGTTGAGGATGTAGAGATGTAAACTCAAATGACCAGTCCAGACTTAACATCAGAGCATGCCTGGATATACCTGTTGCTCCAGCGTTGGAAGTTGAAGCCAGACAGACCCCAAGAGCTTGCTGGTCAGCCAATCTAGTCAAAGCAGTGAGATTCCAGTTCAGGGAGAGACCCTGTCTTAACCAGTGTGGTAAAGAGCAATGGAGAAAGGCACCTTACCTCCTGCTCAGGCTTTCACATGTGCGCATACAGTTGCACACTATGAACACTCATAAGCATACACCATATGAATACAGAATATAACACCCCCTACCCTAGAAATACAGTCTTCCCATGATAGCGTTAATTTAAATGTTTACTCTGGTTATTTGATAATGTCACCTTTTATTGAATGTTATGTATGTTATGATGTAGTGCCTCAGTATAAATTCAGGTTTTTACAAACATATTCAATGTCATTAACTAAATAATAATCTTTTCATTAGAAATACTATTTTGGACTCTGTCTAGATAATTTAGTTCCCGGGAATGTGATCTGAAAACATCTTAAAACAGTGTTGTCTACGAGACATGATCCTTAGTCTATGATTTTGTATTTTGTATGAATTGAGGAACCTGTGTTTCATTATTAATTTCCCTCTATCTTCAGAGCTGAACTTTCTAGTGACTAAAACTGGTTAATACTCCTGGCCATTTTCAGAGTCACGCCACATTACTTAATACTGGCTTGTTCTTAAATCCTGGGAAGGACCGCTTCTGTGTTTTCTAATTTGCTCTTGTAAAAATCTTGAGTAAGTATATTTAGTCAAGAAGATATTTGAAATATGCTTAGTTTTTCTGCATGTCAAACCTCTTACTTGAAAAGGACATTTTACACAATTGCCATGCACCAGTCAATACTAGTCACATAAAGTTTGGGAATGGTAACCTGTGATCTAGAGAAAAGATGAGTTTCCTATTAAATGAAAACTACCCCAGTCATAGTCTCAATGAGATTTGCCTAACTATCTTATGGAAAGCTGTGAGCAGTCGCCTCTAATTCTTGATTTTTTTTTTTTTTCAAACTTACCGTTCTTACCCAGCTGACTCTCCTCTTGTTCTGTCCACTGAATGGAAGCTTCCTTACATAACCTATTCCTTTCCTTCTTGCTGTGTGTCCCTAGAATGGGAGGTTTTTGGGGGGCTGGAAATTGTACAAGTTTAGCAGATGCTGGTGGGTAAATGTCAAGTGACTTAATATAACTCAAGATAGTGAAGAATCATCATGAAAGTAGATGTTGGGGGAGGGGGTTACAGTTGCTTAAGGACTGACTCTATTGGTGAATTTAAAAATGAATCTAAATCCTGCCTTTTGTTCCAAAAGGAGTCTGTGACTAAATGCACTTTAACACTAAGGCCCTTGGATGAGAGAACAGTGATTCATGATTGTGTACACTAGGAATGTCATCATTCCTTCCAAGGCCTTCGTTATTATATGATGAAGTCCTCTATCTCTCCTGTAATAGAAGGTCTATCCATTTAATCCCCTTTTCAATTTCCCTGAAAGACAGACGTCATTCAAGTTATTATTCTTCATGATTGTAGGTGGAAGAAATAAGGAGAAATGTTGTTTTCCTAGATTAGAGATCAGCACGAGGCGGTTCTCTTTACTTTTCTTCTACGATGTCTCAATGAGGGTTGCCTGCCAAATTTCTGTCTGCCTTGACAGCAACAGCAATGTCTCCTTCTTCAGGCAGAACTATGACCTTGGGACTTAACACTTAACTGTGTGAACTTGGGGCTAAGCACGCTGAATTTCTAGTGAGCATTTCTTGTAGCACCATCCCACCCCCTGGAGGGAGGGGGCAGATGGAAAAAGTTTACCGGAAAAAACCTGCATCACAGAAAATTCAAAATGAGACCTAGGAGAATTGCTTTTTTTTCCTCTCGCTGACCCTCCCCCCCCCTTTTGTCTAAGCCCTGGCTTGTGACCCTTTAATACTGGCACATTGCTCTTTGACAGGCTCCTGATTTTTGCCCTGGACTTGTGTTTATGTTTCCCCTTTCTCTTCCTAGATAGTAACATTGTCAAAAGTAGACAGATTGTCTTCTACTTTATAATTCTCTAGAGCCTTCTGGACGGTATTTTAAAAGAGAAACACTCAATTAATGTTTGCCTAACAAGTCAACAGGAGGGAAAAGGAAGGTTCCAGGAAGGAGACTGTAATATTACCAAAAATCCCATTAAGGAGTCCGAGTAATCAGAATTGACATTTGGTCTCCTTGGCACCTAGACTGAAATGAAAACCAGCCCCCGTATGAATGGATAAAATGAGGCATGGGACTGCTCGTCTAGATGATTTTTATTGTTTTCCTTCTGAAGTCTGGTCTGTGGCATTTTGTTCCAAAGGAAACTGGAGGCCTACGGTGATTGAATGGTGCCAAGTTAGGCCTCTGCAGTGACTCACTCCCTTTTCCATTTAGCTTGTTTTTGCCTGGAAGAGAACTCTAGAGATAAATAACCACAATTCAGTCCTTAGTCTGGGGGTTGGTGATGATGATATTCAACATCTTTCCTTGCCGTGGCTCCAATGCTAATATCCTGTATGTAGATGTTGCGCTGGGCAGGTCAAGTTTCTGTTTGGAGGGAGTACTTTGTATGAACTTGAATAGGGTAGTCCCTTGTACTCAGTGATTAGTGACTGCGTAGATTTAAGAAAGAATGACCTCTTGTGGTGACACCCAGACCTGACACCAGAAGTCCTGATTCGGTTCTTCGGGTTTGCAACTGATATCCACAAAGTGAAGGGACTCAGGGTGGTAACCTGTTCAGCACAGCCTGTCCATTCCAGTGGAGCAAATAAATTCCTCATCTAGAATATGTTTATTATCTATCTTACGTGCATTCATGTTTGGCCTATGTGTTTATGAGTACATGTGTGTATGCATGGTTACTTTGGAGGCCCAACAAACGTATTGGATTCCCTGGATCTGGAGTTACAGAGAGTTGTCACCTGCCCTGTGAATGCTGGGAACGGAACCTGAGTCCTCTGTGAGGGCAGCAAGTATTCTTTACCACTGAGCTATCTCCACGGCCCTTGTGCCTCATTTCAAAAGTAGCATTTGCATTAGAGTGACTTGGCCACCAAGAAATGCAATCCACGTATAATGTAACCTACCTACCCATGCAATTTCAAAACATATAATGTCGAATTATATCATAAAAGACTAATACAGATAACTTATAATGAAACAATAAAAACTTCAGTATGTAAATGTTCAGTCGTGACTACACTGGAGAAAGATACAGCGACATACTGCAGAGCAGATACTTAGAGAAAGGGTACCGGTGGATTTGACAGCTGCACCTGGAGATTGATGACCTTTGTTTTAGTAGCCATGGGAATACCCGGACTATTATTGTTGCTATAGGACATTTTCAAAATGAACAACTCTTGGCTGAATCAAGCAAAATTTTAATTTTCCAGCATAGGATTTTATACGTAGAGTTGGGCTTTAGGTTCAGGTACTGATGAAGAAAGAGGTTTATCACATGTGTGGTGAGTGTACCATGTCCAAGGTAAGTCAGATAGGCTCTAAGGCTTTACTTAAGGCAGTCCCTGAGACTGAGTTTCAGGACAGCAGTTTTCTTGCCATACAGCTCTAGCATCTAGATTTCTGAATCACCCCCTAGGAGATTATGCTGCTCGCTATGAGCACACGCCTCCCTGAGGCATAGGGCCAGCAACACAGGTATTGTGCATTCACAGTTTTGTCAGATCCCTGGGTCATTGATACCATTGTGCTTCCTCAACTGACATAAATGACTTACTTGGACATTCCTAGGTGTCTCTGACCAGTACAGGGGCAAAATTTCTCCAAGTCTAGAAGCACTACTCTGAGATCTCTGTGCCCATGAGCACGGCCATTAAAATGATAGAACTTTTGTTATTATGAGTAAAACTCTACACACCATGTAAATAGACATTGGTGATTTCTTTCCAGTTCACCTACTCAAAGGAGCTTTTTAATAATTCCTCACTTGGTGCACCAAGTTTTTCTTATTCTATACTTACCAGATAGGAAGTACGCAGAGTCTGTGGTCATGTTTTCTATAACATAAGAGCACAGAGAACTGGAATGCCAAGAGAGATTGCCACAGGAAAGCCCCTTTGGTAAGACTGACTACCTTCTGACAAGCCTGATATTACTGTTACAGGTTATACAACAGAATCTTAATTCTTCAAAACAAAACAAAAGTCCCACAAAACATTGGTTACTCAATGAGCTTCTCATTCCATAGGCCATGGAAAAGAAGCCGTAATGCCAAAGCCTACTGATGATTTAACAGGACCAGAATGTTGATCCCAAGGTGTGTGTAGTTTGTACCATTTTGTGCTACTACCAGCCACTCTGTATTGTTAACTTTTCTTTAAGCTCTGAGATTTGAAATGAAATAAAAGACAAAATAGTATGTTTCTTTGAAAACTTGACCTTTCTTACATATGCCAAGAAAAATAAATGAAGTTAGCTACTAGCTACAGGGACTTGTATTTATAGACTAGTAAATGTGGAGACAATTTTAAATCCTAATGTAATAACATTTCTGTGATGCTTCTTGTGAGCTGGCATTGTGCTGAGGACTGCACCTTTTCAGTGCTGATAGCTTATTATCATGCCCCTTGTTAGTGGGGACATCAAATACTAAAGAAACTTGCTTGCACGGGGTCATGGGAGTAAATGGTTGAGCTTGGCTCTGAAGTTGGGAAATCTGCTTTTGCTGGCATGCCTCCACCACCAGTCTCTCTGCTCCAAGCCTCAAGTGTTGCCCTGAGGAGAGACAGGTTGGCATTACATCCTGTTTGTGAGGTTGACTTTCTGTGAGAGCTCAGTATTTGGACTTCAAACCTAAGATCCTTCAGAACACATTGCATTTTCTTCAAAGATTAAATCATTCCCAAGGTCTCCTTAACATTCACACCAAAGACATCCTCTCTGTTTCTAGGCTTCTGCTGCACAGTAAACCAAGGCTTTGGTATGAAGTTCATAGCAGGGTGGAACCAGAATCTGAAATGAAAGGATTATATGAAATCCATTTCCTTATTTGTTTTACCTTTTGTTTATTCCCCAGAGGAAAGAGAGATTTTTGAAATCCCTTACTGCAAAATGAGTTTGAAGTAGATACAAATAATGCGTATGATTGACAGCTGTAAAAAAAGAAAAGTAATTCAACTCTTAAAAAAGGGGAAAGAAATCACCCTGCATTTGCTGAGAAGTGAGATGTTACACCCCTGCCGCCACTCCCTGGATAGACTATTAAACAGAAAATAGCATCATGGGCATAGGTGTATTTCCAAAGTCAACATGAGGTTCTCAGGTTACAGAAATGGAGAGCCAGAATGAAGCTCTATCTTCCCCGACCTTTTTCTCCGAGGTTCCTCTCACCAACTTCATTGCTGGTGAAATTCGTATGGGGATCACATTGATTTCTTTTTACTTTTTGGGACTGGGCTTTAATTTAGACTTTTGTGAAACTCCCCCTGTGCCCCCGGTTTTTACACTAGTCTGTGTGTCTCTCTGAGACACCAGTGAGCCTTCCATTCCTAGGTATTTGTTTTTTAGTTGACTTTTACCTATGCCAAGACATGTCTCTGTGCAGGAGGGTGCAGTAGGCTAAGTGGGGTGAAGATAGGAGTCTGCTCCAGGGTATGTCTCCATCCCGGAGGAGGCTGCTCAATGGGGGTGGGGCTCCAATAAAAAGTAAGCTTTTTCATTCAGTGCAATCTCAGACAATGTCTTCTTTATAACTTGTCTTGGTCAGGACTGGCTTCCTGTTTTTTGGAGATTGGAAATAAAGAGAAGGTTGCCAGATTTAGTAAGTAAAAATAGAAGATACCAAGTTAAATCAATTTTTGGATAGCAAAGAATTTATCATATGATTGTACCTCAAATATCCCAAATCTCCCTAAGAGATACCTGTTATTCGAATGTTATATATAACACTGCAAGTTATCTTAATTAACAGTCACAAAATGCCACCTTCACTTGCCTTAAGAACAAAGTTTAAAACTCAAGTGAGGTATAAAGGAAGCTGTTTCCTAGTGATTAGAGGCATTTATGATTTCCAATGGTGACACCAGTATATGGCAACACCCCTTCACTTAAGCTTCTGGCATTTGTCTCCCATGAGCTCGGCTCTCTGGTAAACAAAACCTGCAAACTAGTGAAGGAAGGAGAATTTGTAGCTTCCAGATTCTCTCAGGCTGTTGAGATTTAGGAATGAATATAAATGACGTCTGGGCATCTAGAAATGGATTCTTTTAAAATTGCCTCTGCGCAGTCAAGTCCCTGTACAGTCGTGCAGGTATCGCTGGGGATTTACATTAATCACTGTGAAGGCTGTTCCCCTGGGATCCGGAGGGGAAGTGGAATAAACCAGTGTCTGCCTTGGAGGAACATTCCTGCTCCATGGTGTGACCACTGATAAAAACCTGATTGCTGTAACCTGCGAATGGTTGCCTCGGCTCTTGGTTCAGGATTCTCATAATCTTTTCCTACTGCTCGAGCTCCATTCTTGGTAACCCTCTTCTTTCTCAGGGTAAGCAGTGAGTTCCAGGCATATGGGGCTCCCAGTCTCTAGAGCACATAAGCTATTTTCTGCTTAAGCATCAGTTAATCCCTTGTGGTCTGGGAGGTGTGCTTCCCCCACCTCTCCTATCTGTAAGCCATGGGTCTTGGGTTTTAGAGGCCACTGTTAGGAACATCATGGTATCCCTCCTGTCTCCTTGGCCATTTCTTACTAAGAACTGCTTGACTTCTATGTATTGGCTTGTTATGTGATTCCTTCTGTGCTGTTAACCCTCTGAGGGTAGGTGTCTTGGTTGTTTAACTATACATTCTCAGTGCAGCATATAGCTTCTTCCACTAAGATGTTGAACTGTATACATACATACTTAGATGCGTACTTACATACGTACATATACATACATTCATGCATATATATACTAAATAATTTTTACAAAGCTATATATATAATCCATGTGTTAAATAAAAGGTAAGCTCAAAGGTACTAAACATGACAGTGTCCACCACTCATTTACCATTTACAGTGCATTAAATATCTCATTTAATCATCCCAAAAGGATGTTCATTTAGGAATATGAACATCCCTTTTCTAAAGATGAGCAGGATGGGGTGTGGGAAGCTGAAGAGATTGCTCAGTGTTCAGTCCTGCTCTTTTAGAGAAGCCAGGGAGGCTCTGTTGCTAGCACCCATATTGGGTAGCTCACATCCACATGTAATTTCATTCCGGGATCCGAGGCCATCTCCTGGTCTCTGCATCTAGCTGCATGTCTGTGGTGCACATACGTGTGCTCAAGCCTATACACAGAGACATAAAAAAAGAAAATATGATAATGTGCTGATTAGTCTTATGTCACTTTAGCACAGGCTAGGGTCGGAAAAGAGGGAACCTCAATTTAGAAAATGTTTCTAAAAACATCCAACTATAGAAAATTTTCTTAACTAGGGACTGATGAGGGAGGACCCTGCCTATTGTGAGTTGTGCCATCCCTGGGCTGCTGGTCCAGGGTTCTATAAGAAAGCAGGCTGAGCAATCCAGGGCAAGCAGCGCTCCTCCGTGGCCTCTGCTTCAGCTCCTGCCTCCCGGTTCCTGCCATTTGAGTTCCTGTCCTGACTTCCTTCTTTGATGAACGGTAAAGTGTAAGTGTAAGCCAAATAAACCCTTTCCTCCCCAACTTACTCTTTGGGCACGGTATCTCATCACAGTAATAGAAACCCTGACTAAAACAATGTGTAAGGCTGCTTTGCATTAGGTAGCCGGGATTCCTAGGTGGAGCAATTGCATGAGCATACGTAGAGCCTAAACTGCTACCCTGCCTAGATTTTGGAACTTCGTAAACATCACTGGTTCTCTGTACCAAAGGAAGCTGTAATTACTTAACAAACTGAGGAAGAAGAGGAAGAGAATTTATAAACTTCTCAAAGTTATTTTAATGTGCAGCACTAGGTGAGAAAGAAAAACGTATCTTCTAGCCCAGCACCTACTAGCATCTAGAAACTGTAGGAAATTTGGATCCCTGGGTTCTATCCAGTTTAACTTAAAAGGTGAAAAGAAAACTTTCTCAGCATTTGTACTAACAAGCCCATGAAGTAAATCTAAGGTTGCTTAAAGTTGGAGAACCTGTAATAAGCAAGTGCAAACCGCTCAAAAGCGTTTGAATTTTGGCATTTAGAAGAACATTGTGGTAGGTGTGTGGAGGGCTAGCTAAAGTGTCAACATGTGAAAGCATAAAGCCGCTTGAAGGAACTCTGTCCTTCTCCAGATTATGGGGCAAAAAGACGGGTTAAGAACAAGCAGTTACCATGGCAATCATTGGGGTGGGCTTTGAGGTTCCAAAAGATTGGTACCATTCCCAGTGCCGCATGCTCTCCTACCTTCAAATCAAAGTGCAAGATTTTACATGTTCTGCTTCCATGCCTTTGGTTCATCATCAGAGACTCTAGCCCTCTTAAGCTATAAGCTCCAAAGAAATCTGTCTTCTGTAAATGACTTTGGGCAATAGGAAAGTAACCAAGACAGTTTCTAATTTAAGAACTACAATTGAATGCCATTTGAAAACTTAAAAAAAAAGTCTGCAGCACCTTCTTACTACAAAACACCTGAGGAATGTCCTATTTCAGCTAATTTGCACTTACACAGTTCCAGTGGATCATGGCTGTAGTCACAGGACTGGGTGGTAATCTAAGGCATATGCTTGATGTCCTGGATAAGAAATGAACAGATAGAAAGTAATTTCTCTTTATGGGTTAGCCATCTGTTTGCTTTAAATTGTTGTGAGAAAAGTGTGTACGTTTATGTATTAAAAATAAAAATTTATAATAAGAGACTGCCCACATACTTTATTTGAAAGGCAGTTACCTTTCATAAACCCCATAACTCAGCAGCCTTGATGAAGGTGGCAGTGAGTTATTATGCTCTTTGCTTTGTGAGAAAGAGTTTAATAACTTCATCATGCCATGGATGTCGTCAAGTTATGGATCACATGCAGAGTATAATAACTCTTTCTTTTCAGTACAAACTACATTTCTCTTCTCAAGTGGTCAGTAATTTATAGTGAATGGTTTGAAAAATGGTGACTTTTTAGCTCTAGATAATATTTCCACGAATAATGGAGATGAATTACCTTATATGATTTAAAATTAGTAGAAGGATTCTCATTTTTTAAGAAGCATCTTTTTTCAAACAACACCATGAAATAGGTTGACCCATGAACTGATTGTGTTACATGCAGTTTTAAAGATGATCAGAAAAAAAAGTATCTTGTTAGGAAGAGGTTCTAATTTGATCTGAAGCACACCACTACATCCTTGTTTTACTTGGCTGAAAATCTTCCCATTGAATAACTTATTTTAAGAACAAAAGTGTGAGCTTCTATGACATTATGAAAATATGTGTGCTCTCTGGAAGTTGGAGATAAGAGTGTATTCATATTTGGAATGGAGGCTACAGCATACAAGGGCAGAAGCTTGGTACTTTCGTGCTCCAAGATCTGACGCTCAGGAAAAAAAGCCAGGGCTAGGAAACAAGAAGAATGTTTATGAATAACACCACTAGAGAAAAGCTGGCAAAGAAGCGTTATTGGGAGACTTAGCTTGAGACATAATTTTATAAACTGCATTTTGATTTTTCACTGAGATTTTAAAATGGTCCAATGAAAGAATCAAATAACTCTTATGCTGTTAAAAATGTAGTAGGAAGACTGGATAATTGGACTTGATGATAATGAAAGTCAGTGTTTCTAAAAACAAATTCATCTAGGAGTTTAATTTCTGAATACATACCCTCTAAAATTGAAAGTAAGTACCAAATTGGTATTTTATGCCAATAATTATCACAGCAATCCTCACCTTATCTAAAAAGGAAAACAGCTCAGATATTTGTCAATAGATGAATGGATAAACAAACCATGGTTTGTGATACTATTTCTCATTTTAAAACTTATGAAATCATGACAACTGCCAAAACATGAATAAGCCATGAAGACATGCAGAAGGAAGTACCAAAATGAGAACTAAGGTTTGATTTCAATGACAAGAGATACAGTGTTTGCAAACAGAACATAGAATTCTGGCCATGAGAGAGTGGGGAAAGCGGTTTGAATAAGAATGGTATCCCTATGAATATTTGAATGTTTAGTCATAAGAGAGTGGCAGTACTTGAAAAGGATAAGGAGGTGTGGTCTTGGAGGACGTATGTCATTAGGAGTGGGCTTTGTTTTTTCAAAGCCCAAACCAGGCCTAGTAGCTATCTACCTACTGCCTGTGGATCTGGATATAGAAACTCTCAGCAACGTCTCCAGTATCATGTGTATCTCTGTGTTCTCATGATCCTCTGCCATGATGATAGTGGACTAACCCCCTGAAAGCCTAAGCCAGCTCCTATTAAATGCTTTTCTTTATATGAGTTGCCTTGGTCATGGTGACTCTTTATGGCAATAGAAAAGTAACCAAGACAGGGGGAGTGAGAAATTAGCTTTTAATAGATAAACAGTGGCTAGAGAAGATGAAAGATTTTCGTGATGAATAATGGCAATCATTGCACAACAGTGCTAATGCTTCTGAATACATACTTAAAATGATAAATACTTTATTATGAATACTTTGCCAGTAGCTTGCTAAAATAGCGTTGCAAGCCAATAAAATATTTTCAGTTATTTAGAGAAGAGTTTTACAAGGAGAAGGGTTAGCTAATTATTCATGCTCATACATATTCAGGAGTTATTGTTAGACCAAGTTTGTGAAAAATACAATTTCCTTATCATGCATATATCTGGGGAATGATTTGCCCATAATTTTCCTTCAGTACTTCACATAATTCTTGTAGCAAGGAAAACACTCAATAAATATTTGCTGATTGATATTTGTTTATTCAGGAAATTATAGTCATGGTTTCATATGCAAAGCAATCAGCTTTGCTGTAGCTCTTTAGGTCTATTTACATGCACAGTGGAGGTAGAAAATAACTTTTAAAATACTATTTTAAAATGTAGCATGCAATACATTAGATTATAGGAACTAAATATGTTTTAACTGTTGTAAAACATATGATGATTTTTTGCTGTTGAAATAAAGACAGCACTGAGAAATGAACAATTACTTTGGCTAAAAAACCTATGTCTAGGATCAACAGCAGTATTATCTCCACTCTGTAAATGTACAAGGGAGGTTTCTGAGATCACAGAGGGGCCCCTGGCCATCTTGCTACTCACTTTATTATGGGCATAGGTTTGTCTAAGTCTCTGATTATTAAGAGGATGATTTGACTATTATCCTAGGATAATAGTGCTGAGGTGGAAAATTTTCTTCATAATTTCATGGGTGCTCTTGCCACGTGTGGAGACGAAGCTATTTTTTCCCCATTTCTCTCAGCAGAGTTCTCGTTAGCCTCTTAAAGAAAATCATTTCCATTACTCCGAGCTGTGTGATTCTGTTCATCAGAAACCACACAGCACCTGAATAAGAAGTTGCCCACATTCATTTTTCAGAGAGGTTGTACTTTCTTCCATTGTTTTCTTGAATTATATTTGTTTGTTTAGAAAATTGGCAAATGTAATAAACAAATAACAAATATTTTGCAAACAGTACTTTCAGCTGTTACGCTGTAAACCAGTAAGCCCTGACTTCATCTGTTTAAATGTTCTAATGCTGAGTCCTTGCATGTGTGTGCATGCAGAGATGAAAATCCAGGGGCGTTGACTTGATCATGGAGCCTGTATACTTTGAATAAGCGTTAGACAATCTACATTTTTCCTTCTCTAAGTGCCTTACCATAGTTGCTTTCTGAGTATCTACATCGCATTTTACTTTATTATATTTATGTTCAATCTCCTTTATAAGGATTTTCAAGATTATCTGCTATTATAAATAACGTTATGATGAAAATGTTTAATCGTATGTCCATCTCTTTTTCTAAAAAATAAATGGTTAGATATAAAGCTAAATAAAGGGTTGTGAACATTTTTAACAGAGTTTGATGTGTCTGTGCTGCCTTCAGAAAGGTCTTGTGGCTCTATAAAACTGTAGCATGTTTTATGAGAACACACAGTTCCTATATTTAAATGAATCTTTATTATTCCCAATTTGAGACGTAAATGATAAGGATCATTTATTTAAATTTGTGCTGGTGGCATGATCATATTTTTGTAATCCTGTAATCTTTAGGTGTGGAGATGCATGTTTTACGTGCCCAGACAATGTTTGGATTTGTTTTTTGTGTTTGCAAGATTGTGTGTCAAAAGGATCCTGTTGTATGTTTCTTCTTTTGCTATTAATCCCTCACCTTGTATTTTTCTGTTTTCATTACCAATAGTTAACATGAGAAAAGTATAAGATAAGCTTTATAAATAATAAAACACTAACAGACTTCTAATCTGTTTCTGAATGGAAGATCGATATAGATAATAATTATTCTTTTTGTTGATATTGTTTTGGACACTGGTAGAAACTGAACCCAGGACCTTCTGCTTGCTAAGCCAGAGCTCTACCATTGAACTGAATTTCCAGCCCTAGATTATTTTTTTTTCATTTTCTGGTGAGGAAAGTTTATTGTCAGTCTATCAGTTTTATAACGCTGAGTCTTGTGGTAGAAACTAGGTACTTCAGATAGCTGGTCTCTGGAGTTTTCTCAAGAACACGATGGTAGTTCTTCTGGGGAAGATTAAAGCTGTAACGAACATGTCACACTGGATCTCCTCCACTGCTCTTAGTTTTGCACAGTAAATGTGTGTCATTTTACTTGATAACAACAGAAACATTGCTAATAGAAGACAATAATAGTGTTTTTGTGTGGATATTTTGGATTTTGAGACAGGGTATCACTATGCAATCCTGGCTGGCCTGCAAATCACAGAGGATGTCTGCCTGCCTCTGTCCCCCACATTCTGGGGTTAAAAGTGTGCATCACCATAACAGGACTGGAAAAATGGCGATGTCAATGGACATGTTAATGTAGAAGGTGGAAATTTCATGGTATCACACCCCTAAAGAAAAACCTACAGGCAATCAGTGATTGCTGGAGAATGGGCTTCTCCCAAGAGCCTTCTTTTTGAGTGTCCATTGCAGAGTGGTCAGCCCAGAAACCATATACACACAACAATGAAAAAAACTCAGCGTGTTCCATTTATATGTACATACATGTATATATACACACACACGTATGTGTATAATATATATTTGTACATATATAACATGTTTGCATACAGGTAACAAATATAATAAAATAAAAGGAGACTTTTAGTTGTGGGGAGAGGGAGGATTAGGAAGAGTCTCCGGGAGGAGCTGTAAGGAGCTGTAAGGGAGAGGGTGGAAGTCATGTAATTAAAAACATTTTTAATATATGTAAAAATGGCCAAAATTAATACGTGGGTATCGAGCATGATTGTGTTATTTTAATCTCCATTAAAGGAGATTAGAGGCATTTATTATTTTGGATTTGTAACTTATTTTTCAACAGGATCTGGATGAATTTAGAAAGTTCACTTGAGACATATGGAAACCATCATTAATGTATGTATGTGGCTGGGTTTGGATACATGTTCTAGAGGATAGGAAATCTGCCAAAACTATGGTCTTGAGAAACATGTTGGTAGTAAATTAAACCTTTATTATTGATAATTGCTTTCAAATCAGTGTTGATAAAAGACATGGATGCAAAAAGCCTGTAGGCTGTTAACATTTAAAACAAATATTTACCACATTCCAGGAAATGAATTTATTTATATAAGAAGCATTCAGAAGCTGCACAATGATTTTCTTCTTTTTCTCTGATTTATATTTTTTATTAGACAATTGACTATAAAGGACTTTGGGTTGCCTTGGGGTAGTTGGTATGAGAGCTCTTACAAGGTTTGCAAATGCATAATGCATAGGACTTCAGTTGCTACTGATGGGTATTATGAAGAGTTGCAGAAGGGGAACCTGCTGAAATTTTATAATTTTAGATCTATTCTTAATATGCTATAGGGAATCACTCCTTAAAAACATTCCACAAACCTCATTTTTATCTAGTAGAGAACTTTAAAAAACAATTACGATGGTTATTTTTCTCAAGAGACAAAATGCAGCTTCATAGCTTTTGTTACTCAGGATGATCTCACACTGAAAGTTTGATTTTCAGAAGATAATGTGTTTTCTGTAGAAAAAGGCAAGACATCTTAGGTCATGTGCTAAGGCATAAGTTAAGATAGTAGCCAAACAGTCTCACATGCCAGATATTTTTTTTTTTTTCCTCTGAAAACACTTTTTTACGTCAGGGTTTCATAAAAATCTCATCCTTGTAGGTACTGAATATTATTTCTATGTCAATCTGGATTTTTCATCTAAAGTTATTTTAAGCATATTTATTTTATGTGTATGAATGTTGAGGAAGCCAAAAGCAGATGTCAGATTCCTCAGGACAGGAGTTACAGGTGGCTGTGAGCCACTGTGCTCAGAAAATGGAATCTGGCCATCAGCAGAGCAACCAGTGCTCTTCATTGTAGAACTATCTATTCACATATCTCTAGCCTTATCATTTTTTAACTGTTCTTACCATCCAGAAGAGAGAGAAAAAGATGAATGGATGCAATGGTAGATATGTTAATTAACTGGGGTGAAACTTTAATTTATAAAAGAGGAAGATATTGCAATGTACCCATAATGCAATCAACTATCAATCAAAAATACTTTGGGAAAATGCCCTCTTTAAGTCTGGGGGATTTTTATTTGAGTATCTAAGATTCTTTGTATTTAAAACTGTTATAATAAATAAATAGATACATACTTATTCCACCATATGAATTGCAAATTGTCCAGAATCATCAGTTCCTAATGCTTAAATTCTTACAAGTGGAGATTTTTTAAATTGGATACTATTGCAAAGTCTTTAAAACTTTTTAGTAAGTACAATGTTTTACTAACAGTAAGCCCATATATCAGTATGATTATGTTAAGTGTTGTATGCAAGTGTGGCATATATTAGGATATATATACACATATGTGTATATATATATATATATATATATATATATAATATCTTAGACCAGTACATTTCACAAGTTAAATGTACATTTTTTAAAACTTATTTTTAAAACCCATCAACCACATTTAGCTACTGATTTCTATTGGAGAAATTTAAATAAAATTCATTATTTATTTAAAACCTTTGAATTTATAATATACTTGAAGTGGTTTCTTTATCCTTGGCCAATTACCCCTTGAGATTTTAACTTCCTGTTTTATAGAGTTAATTTAAATTATCCCTTAAACATGATGGACTGGTACATATCATCTTCTGATCCCTTACATTAGGAGCTATTGTACCACGGTTTGGACCACCAGTTTCCCTAGGAAGCAGGAAGGACAGTCCACAGCCTTAGCTGTAATGTGGGCTGATAGCATGATCTTTTGCTGCAATGCATTAGGAGAAGCAGCTTCTTAATGACTCATCTGACTCATCCTTATTCAGCTGGAGACAGGAATCGTTAAATCCAATCCCAGACAAAACATGTGAAGCATTTGCAAGATGTGGTTAGACCAGGAGATTTTCTTTTCTGTTTTAAAATAGAAGAAAAATTAGCATTACCAGATTCCTCTTTATCTGTAGGGTTTTTGATGTAAACTTTTAAGAAACACTAATACTATTTTTCGTAGAACACTGAAGGCAGTTTTGTTAAATAGAATAGTGAATGATATTTACAGTTAGGGTAATTCCCCATGCGAAGTTACAAAATCACCTCTGTCTGTTGATCATGTAAAATGTTAGTTTTCTTACCTGAGAACCGTGTATCTCAGATTCTGATGTAGAGATTCATGAAACTGGCAATTCATGGTGCACCAATTGCACCATGGTGTCCAGTTTTGGTGCCATGGCTTTACCTAGCTGTTGGGAGGTGCTCTAGACGGCCAGATAGGAAGAATGTTAAGAGCATAAGATGCCTGACCTGACTCTCATTTCAGTCTTTTTGTTTGTTTGTTTGGTTGGTTGGTTGGTTGCTGTCTTTCACTGTCTTTCCTTAGATAAAACTCAGATCATTTTTGAGAATTTTGTGGAAACACTGGAGCTGTCGTCTCACCCCAGCATGTTGGTGTTTATAACCAATGCAGCTAAGAACTTAGAGGTGTTTGTCAGAGTAATGCCTACAGCTTTAATGTACATGCAAGCCTGCCTCTTGGTATTATTACTATCTGTTTTGTATCAACCTTCTTAGCTAATTTCTTCTTTATTAGCTAAATGGTTTTCTTAATAGCTGCCCTTCTGACAAATGGCGAAATCTTAGCTGTTTCGAGAGGAGACCCTAAAATTAAATCCTCAAAGTGAAAGGAACTAGAACATCTGTATTCATGGAAGGCTGTAATGTTGAGGTGAGAGAAATATACAGATTGATCTTCATTCTTGATGGAATGTCAGAAAAAAATATGCATGATTGGGTCTTTATCCACAAAATAAATAGCAAATGTCTCTAGTGGAAATTCAATTTCCTTTCCTTTAGGTTTGGAAAAGGAACTGTTTCCCAGCCCTGTTATCAGAGGGTCTAATGCTTTATTTTCATTGAAATATTTTAGAATCTCCATTACAACAAGCCATTTCTATTAATCCTGGTTGATTAGTTTATATTTACTGGTTTTAGAGGCCAATAATATCACACTTAAGAAGAAATGCCTTTGGTTTAATGACCAAGCACACCTATGCTGACACATTGACATCAACAGAACCGTCTATGATCTGCTGAGAGATTTTGGATTAAGGTACTTGAAAAGGACCTTGAGCTCTGCTACCAGGAATCTGTTTGAGGTTTATAAATCAGCTTAAATTGATAGAGTTCAATGAGGAGGACCCCAACAGAGCTTGGTCCCTCTGAACTGAAGTTTGAACTGCAATGAATATTCATGAAATCAGTCCCCAGGGGCTGCCCTCTATGCACATCAGACCCAGATCCACTGGTGAATCATCCTAGGCTCTTACAGACTCCCCCATACCTTTGTAGCTAGCAAGTTAATGCAGTACCCAAGTGTTTGTTATTTCCTATCTCGTGTCTTCCATAGTAGACATGGCATTTATTTAATTCAATGAGAATGTTCCTTAGAACAGCCTTAGTAGACGGCTGTTTTAAACTATTATTTTAAAATTATGTTTAGCATTGGAGGTATATTTTTGAGCCGTGACATTTTTCAGCACTGATAATTAACTTTGTTCATTTTACTTTGAGAATATTGTATGTGAAAATAATTGCAAAGGACATTTTGTTTCCTAGTATGTCTTTTGTTCAGCAGGTGGCTGTGGCTTTTGACCTACTGTAGAAGCATACAGACCTGAATGTCAAACTGAGTATTTTTAAAAGCTGCATTTTTATCTTGAATAATGACACATAAGATTTTTTCCCCCTCAAGTAGTTGTTAGAGACATGCCAATTTGTTAGACAGGAGGAACCTGCATTTCTCCAACATTTTATTTTAAGACTATTTTGAAGTTGTTTAATACAAATATTTTAGTAAATATCAGATCTAACACTTATATGCTAAAAATCATTTGAATTGCATGAAATTGGCTTCTCATCTCATCTGGCAAATACTGATAATAGTCATAAATATCAAACATCTTAACCTTCCTTTTCTGTTGACATTTTGTGTAGCACACCCCAAGGCCCTTTTCACGGTGACTTTAAGAGTGTTTGTACCAAAGCATAATTTGGTTTCTATGCAAAGATTCATTGTGGAGAATAATGTCAATAGTTCCTTAGCTTTTTAGGGGCTCACACACTCAGATGATTTCAGTCTTAGTTTCAAATTAAGTCTCGCATGTTTTCCTGCAGCCAAACTCTTTGCATCAAACTGAACATCGGTTCTGGATTTCAGCTCAGGTGAACTCTTGACATGATCAGGTACATGTCGCTTGGTTAATGTTCACAGTCTCCTGAGTATTGTGCTGTGGAAAGTGACAGTGACAGTGAGGAGACTCACATCTGAGTACTGTACATGTTAGAGCTGGCATTTCCCCACAGAACTTTGTCCAGAGCAGAATATTTGTGGATTTTGTATTAAAGAAGCAATTTCTGAGTCTAAGTTTTAGTTTCATTTATTTACTTAAATAATTACTGATTTGCAGCATTCAAGGGTAGTGTCTTGGTAGAAAAAAAATTTTTTTTAACTGTTTAAACCTAGTAGATGCCGTTTCTTTAAACTTGGCCACTAAAAATTCTCTCACGTCAAAGAAGCTTGCTCTGACTGTTTGCTGCTAGAGTGCTAATCATCTTTTTGGCACAGCTTTGAAGTTAGAGTTTTCCTTTTTTTTCTTTTAACTTCTCAACTCGACAGGGGCTCATGAATAAACTCAACTTCTCTGATAGGTATAGTGTATTATTGCTCCTGCCTGTGGCTCTTTCTAATACAAACTCCATTTCTGGTTAGTTTGCTGAAATCAAATCAGTGTAGCTGAAGGTACCTTTTTTTTCCCCTTCCTTCCTGTGATAAACCTCTCTCTTGGAACCCTGGGAAGAAAGAGAGCCTGGAAGGTGGGCAAGTGAGAGAGTGGGCTAGGGAGTAATTCAACATAAAGTATTAATTTAATCTTGTGCCTATGTTGTTTTAGTCCAGTGATTCTCAACCTGTGGGTCATGACTCCTTTCTGGGATTGCTTATCAGATATCCTGCATATCAGTTATTTGCATTCATAACAATAACAAAATTATAGTTATGAAGCAGCAATGCAGTAATTTTATGGTTGGGGGGGTCACTCCAACACAAAGGTCATGGTATTAGGGAGTTTGAAAACTGCTGTTTTAATCTGTTTATTCGTATTGCTTGGCTTCTCCTTGCCCTATGAGATATGTAAGCTATACTTATATTTTAAGAAATAAGTATCAAAATGACATAAGTTCCAATGACTTGGCAACCTTATTCTTTATCTGATTTGTATGTACAGTGAGCTCATACTTTGCCTCAGAATCATTCTCAAGGCAGATTGGCAAGTAGGCCCTACAGTTTCCCAGGTATTGCCCGAATGGGAGCTTCATCACCAGCCTGGGGTAATCTCACCATTTTTCTTCTTTGCATTTGCTAGTGACCTCTCTAACACAGACACAAATTCAGTTGCTCTGGAAGGTGGGAATAGAGAGATGCATCGTTCTGGGTGCTTTATGCAGGTCTGCTTTAAATAAGTGGTTCCCAAATTTGAATTTCCAGGTGTGTCTTCTCTGTGTAGCTCCATCTGTGCATTCATTGTTTACCTGCCGCTTCAGATTTCTGCTAGTGGTCTGTCTGTCTGTCTGTCTGTCTGTCTGTCGGTAGGTCGGTCGGTATGTGTTTGCCTCTTGCTGTTGGAGCCACACTGGGCTTATGTTCCTCAAACATTCTAGGCTCATTTCTTTGAAGCATCACTCTTTTGAATATAAATAAATGTCTTGAGGACTTTGCCCTACTCTATGCTTCGTGTTCCTTCTTATTCCAATGTAGTTTCTTCTGACACCAAACATCACCTTGATCAGTCAGTGCATAACTCATCATTGTATGTCATGGCACTTCTGAACTCTTTTCTGTGTGTATAAAAATGGCTATGAATTGTTATTGCTTTAATCTCCCACATGGAAATACAAGTTCTCTGTTCAACATTATATCCCTAATGCCTTATATAGTGATTGTTTTTCTTTGACTTCCAGGATGAAAAAACAGAAGTCCAATGAAGTTAAGTACCCCGTCTAGCTGCACAAAGCTTTGTAGACTCAATGTTGTGTTCTAAAAATTCTCTGAATATTGTCTCCCTTTCACAGCTGGGAGTTAAGAATCTTGTTAATAGATTTAACTGTATTTCATGTACATTGTATGAAGAAGATGTCAGATCTGGAACTGGAGTTACAGTTGTGAGCTGCCACATGGGTGCAGGGAATTGGACCTGGGTCCTCTGGAAGAACAGAGGGTGCTCTCTAACCGCTGAGAGCTCTCTCCAACACCCACACTCCCAGAAGTTAGGAATATTAATAGGATAGGGGAAGGGGCAGTGTGGTGAGTTCTTGGAACCTCTTCTAAGACTGTGGGTTGATAATTACTGTTTCCACAGCCTTGTCAGACAAGTCCTTCACTTTTAAATTTGCTGCCTAAGACATGCTTGATTAATATTTTACAAGAAAGTATTCCATCTCTTACTGCAGCAGAAAAGCAGTAGACCGCTAAATTTCAAAGAATCTCCCAATGGGCTAGAATCTATGTTTTCTCATCCAGATGAAAATTTCCCCCTGGCTTGGGTATTTTCTATTAAATGCCTCTGTTTCTAGAGCACTCCTTTCCGGACAGTGTGTATGGCTGTCACTTTCATTGTGAGTTTCTCCCAATCCACTGTTTCTGCTCTGGCTTTTGCTCATTGGTTCTGTACATGTCCCTGTTGACAAAATCCTTCCCTCTGTGGTCTTCACCCCAGGGTGGCATTATACCTGACCCATTTATATTGTTTTTCACCTGATACAGAAGAAAAAAAAGCTTCCCTATAATTAATAGTATTAAAATGTATGAATTTTGCTTTAGCTTTTGGGGAGGAAAGAGGGTAAAGAAGTAGGGTAAATCATTAAAATAGGCTAATCTACTGCACAAGTCACATGTAGCATGTTACAGGGGGTGTTGTGTTTGGGACTTTCTACTCTAAGAGGGACATTTGATGTATATTGCTTCATTGACCTTTTAAAAGCCATTGATATAATTTGGGAACTGTTGGTAAACCTGCATTAATAGGTTAAAAGGAAGGAGTCCATCATTGTGAAGCCAGCTGCTTGATTAATTTAAATCCAGAGATACACAGTCCTGCCTGAATGACTTTTGCAAGATCCCTGTACAGAAGGGATGCTATTCAGAAGCCCTGAGCTCAATCCTGCTGTCAGACCCTTTCAGCTCTGCTGGACCCCTTAGGCTGCTGGCATTATCCTTAACCCCCCTAATGCCTGCTTTTATTACACAAAACAATATCTCTGCTTCGATTCAAATGCATGCTCTACATTTCCTTCAAAGTTCTCTATTTGTATCCTAGGGAAGAGGTATTTTAAATCATACTAATTGAAAGGCTAAAATAGAAAGTTATTTTCAACTAGCTTCTTTAGAAAAAAATATTAGAGCTTAATCCTCACTTCTGGGAATCATAATCAAAATTAAAATCATGAAATGCTGAAATAAGTTTTAGGCATTAAAGTAAGTCATAAATTATAATTCCTTGACTATTAGATTCAAAATACTGAGGGATCTGTTATATGTGTTTAAGATGCTGAACTCTTAAGTGAGTTAGAAAGTAGAGTAAGAATATAATTCTAGACTTTTAAATAAAAGAAAAATTTAAATTCTTCGAGGATAAAACTGAATACCTCATTTCCTTGTAAGGACTGCGAAGTGTCCTTCAAAGGATCCAACACCTCCTTCTGCTCTCCTCAGGCACTGCCAGCACATTGCATAACCATACATGCAGGCAAAACACCTATACACAAACTGCTGTGAGAAATTAAAACCGAAAAGCAATTAAACCTAAACTAAACCAAATCACACAGAGGGAAGAAAAATTTCCATACATGGGCTGTCACCCTGGCCTGATTGCAGAAAAGGCAGGTATTTACGAGAAGGGAAAGGACCCAATAGGCAACATGATAAGTCGGGGAAATTAGAAGTTGATGGAAGAAATTATAAAATCAAGTTGAGCTTCTGCGGATTCTCCTTCTTGAACTTCTCCATTGTTGTCATCTTCCTCTTCCTCTTCTTCCTCAGTACTTTTTTTTTCTTCTTTTCCTTCTTCCAAGACAGTTTCTTTATGTAGCCTTGCCTGTCCTGGAACTCATTCTGCACACCAGGCTGGCCTTGAATTTACAGAGATCCACCTGCCTCTGCCTCCCAAGGGCTGGGATTAAAGGCTACACCACCACTTCCTGGCTTTTCTCTTTTGAAAGTAACATTCATATTTGTATCTTAGGATGTCACGTGAGGTTGTTTTTTTTTTTAAATAAGGTTAAGTAAAAGAATTTAATCTTAAGTATTGAGAGCAGCATATATAAAGTTTTTGTCTGTTATTAATTGAGTGCAAGCATGGTTCTTTCTAGAGAAGAAGTGAATATAGACTCCACTTTGCAGGAGGTTAGAGGAAGTAGGGAAATTGCAGTAACCATGCACCCTATTTTTTTCTTTTCCTTCCAGGGGAGGGACCTCACACGTTAAGTGAAGAGTCTATCACTGCGCTACAATCCAGAACCACAAAAGAAAGTTTTTAAGTACAGTTCGAGAGATAAGAACACCAGAGATTGTAGAACCAGATTTCTGATGGGAGGGATGAGATTGGTCTTGTCAGACTGGTTGGGTTTCCTCGATAGTGAGAGATGAGAGAAGTGTGGGGTAGATGGAGCATTGAAAGGTGGATATGGGGTTTCCTGAGAAGGAAGCAGCATACATTTGTAGAGGAGAGAAAGTGTGGAGTTTATTAGTGCAATGATTGTCCAGTGGGCGATGATGGGAGGTGCTGGGAGGTAAGATGGGCAAGCATGGGTTGTGGTGATGCAGTGTCCCACAGGGGAGCCTTTCACAATTGAGTAGCTTGGCGGTAAACAGGTGAAGGTAGCTAAAGACATGGCAAGGACAAAGTAATGATTGTACAGGGACCAAAAAGGAGACACAGTGAAGACAGAGAGACTGCATAGTTATGAGATAGCGGATGGCGGAGTCTCAGGGGACAAGCTACTAAGTTTTGTTGCAATGGGGTTTCTTAGTCTCAGGCAGCCAGAGGCCCAGACCATGCTGCACCAGACCTCTTAGCAGCCAGCCACTGCTGCTCTGGCCCCCAGAAATGGCTCAGATGCTTATATTAACTTCATGCTGTTTGGCCCATGGCTCAGGCACAATGCTAGCTAGCTCTTACATCTTAAGTCAACCCATTTCTATTAATCTGTCTGCCACGTGGCCCGTGGTTCACCTGTGTTCCTTACATGTTGCTCCTTGGGTGGCTTGCACCCTTAATCCAATCTGAGTTTGAGGTCATCTTAGTTTACAGAAGGAGTTCCAGGATAAGGACCTTTGGGGCTCCCTAACTTTATTTAAAAGGTAAAGTGATTCCTGGTGGTTAGAGAGTTATATGAAATTTATCAGACATAGATAGTCCATGGAGTGATTTCTTTGGCACACACACCTTTTTGTTGCACGAATAAAGGAAACTCAGGGCCAAATTTCTGCGAAAGGCTGAGATATCAGAGAAGAAACACCACAGTCAGATCTCACCCAGCTGTCTTCCAGCTTCCTCAGCCTCACTCCTCCTGGCTTCTTCTGCCCCTCTGTCTTTCTATATCTTCCTTAAATAGTTTCTTTGCTCAGTTAAGTCTTGGCACCACCACTGCCTGCCTGGAAATCCTTCTGTAAACTAAGATGACCTCAAACTCAGATTGGATTAAGGGTGTAGGTCACCACTCCCGGATATTCCCTGTGCTGGGATTAAAGGTGTGAATTACCACTGTGTGATCCTCCTAGACTGACTGTGGGTAGATCCCTCTGATACCTCCTGCTGTTTTTATTATATTTGCAAATATCCTCACACCTTTTTATTGTAAAAGGATATTTTTTCCACTTTAAATTTTTAAATTCTTACTTCTTTCAGATTGGGTACCCATGAAGCTTTAGAATGCTCAGAGAATAAGCATTCTCTCTCTCTCTCTCTCTCTCTCTCTCTCTCTCTCTCTCTCTCTCTCTCTCTCTCTCTCTCTCTCTCTCTCTCTCTTCCTTCCCTTTTCCCCTCCCTCCCTCTCTTGCTTCCTTTCTTTTTCTTGAAGTTAGGACAGATACCAGAAGGTATCCAGTTATCCAGGTGGAACCTGTCAGAGCACAGGAGAGGCTGATCTGTTACTGGGTAGACTTGTCTTTGCTCCCAGCTGTGCTTCTAACCTCTGGACCTTGTGGTTCTGTGGGTGGTCTGCTGTGGCTGTGTACTTTACCAGGCCTCTCTCTTGCTTTCCTATAGAATCAACACAAAGGCAGAAAGAAGGTAGTGTTTGTATACAAAGTTATCAGCTAACAGATGTATAATCTGCAAGGATCAGTGATATCGCACTGTTCAAAGAAAACTAGTCAAGAAGAAAAGGAAACTAGAATATTAACCAGGATATATTATGTTTAGCTGTTTTGTTTTGTTTTTAAAAAAAAAAGTCAGCAGGAGAATAAAAGCTGTCTCGAGATGAATTGTGGATGAGTTTGAGAAATCAGATCTTTTCCTCAAAAGGAATATCTTTGGCAGACCTCATAATCTGACTACCTAGGGCCGCTGGCAGACTTTATCTCTCCTTGGCAAACTTCCATGTTTTCTTCGCCCCTTTGTCATGTTAAGGATCTCTTGGCTTTATCATATTTGTTATTATGTTCTTACTTTAACTGTTCTTTTAAAAAAAATCTGACAAACTAGTTTTATTGATGGATTGTTTTTCCATTTTGACTCAGATATCTGGAAAAGTCAATACACCTGTACTCTTCTAGTGTGTTTGTGTTACCTTGATAACTTTAATTTCTTTTTACAACATAGCTACATTTAGCTAGGCAAGATATCTCTTGTTAAAAACTGTTTGAAGCATCCTTGAACTACTATGGTAAGTGTGAGACCCAACCCACTGAAGCTGTGATAAGCCCTCTGTATGGTCAGTACTTAGGTTAATTCGTACAGAACACACGTAGAGTGGAATTCCATTTGTTGAATTACTGTAATAAACCATGGTTAAATCTTCTGTAAAGCAGAGAATCATTATATAAAAACATTGGAGGATTATCCCTCACATATAGTCTGTAGTTTAAATTGCCAGAAGTGTTACTTCTAACATTTGTATATGGTACATCTTCTAGATATTTTTCAGTGCATATTCGTATAAACAAAAATAAGTCATTTGAGGTACAGTTTCACAAAAGGAAGAGTATCCTCAAACTTGCTTTGTGGTAGAGGATGACCTTGACCTACTTTGCCTCTTGCCATTACCTGATTTCTGGCATTACAGGCATGAGCTGGCAGACAGTTTATGAGCACTATGGATTGATCTCAGAGGCCTTCAAGCATGAAAAACAAACATTCTGTCTATTGAACTATATCCTCAACCCAATGAATGGTTTTTAATAATAATACACATAAAGCAATATTTTTTTACATTGGTGTGTGGTATGTGTGTGTGATGTGGTATATGTGTGTGTGGTGTGTGTGAGTGTATATGTGTGTGTTTGTATGTGTGTGTATATGTGTGTGTGTATGTGTGTGTGTGTGGTATGTGTGTATGTGTGTGTGTTTGTATGTGTGTGGTGTGTATGTGTGTATATGTGTGTATGTGTGTGTATGTGTGTATGTATGTGTGTGTGTGGTATGTGTGTGTGTTTGTATGTGTGTGGTATGTATGTGTGTATGTGTATGTATATGTGTGTCTGTGTGTGCGCGCGCGCGCGCGCGCGTGTGTGTGTGTGTGTGTGTGTGTGGTGTGCTATAGCATGGAGGACCAAAAGGACAGTTTCAGGAGTTGGTTCTCTCCTATCCCATGGGTCCTGAGGATCAAGCTCAGGTTGTCAGGCTTAGCAGCAAGCACCTTACTTAACAAACTATCTCACTGGCTTAGTATTTACACTTGTACCTCTGTGAGTTTTGATCTGCTTTGCTTCTCAAGCAGGCTCTCTGAAAGAATGGGAGATTTATTGGAATGCTCTCTCCCATTTTCCAACTTAAGGAAATGCTATATTTTGTGAGACTAGATGTTACTATTCTGCTCTCGGAGTCTTTCCTAACCTCTATAGGAATGAGAACTCTCAACTTGTCAATTAGATTAAAAATTCTATTTTTTTTTCAGATTGGAAATTGGCACTGTTGTATTCCATTTACTGATTTTGAAGCAACAGTATTGTTAGACATTTGTAAGCTATTTGCTTACAAAGTTAACATTAAAAGTCAGGTTTGGCTCCATCTAAAGTGAAATAGAGATAATAGTTTCTTTGAAAAGTTGAGATCTAAGTATACTGTACCGAATGACAACCTTCATTTTTTAATGTGCTGTGACTATTTTAAGGAAGACCTGCCAACTTACTTGCTTATCTTTACAATTGCAGCAGATACAATAAAAATTAGGCCATAGTATTGTTGAAAAACATGTCAATCAAATATTCGTGGAAAAGAAAACAATAGTTTTCATAGTGCAGATGATAAATTACATACTTATTAGAGTGTTGCAATTGATCACATAAGCCCAGGATATCATTAGAGACTCAGCCTGATGCTGAAACCTGGTTATTTTAAGCAATTACTTCAAACTTGGTGTTCTAAAAGGGGTTCATGTTCTTTTCAACATTGATGACAGATGCTTAAAAGAACAGAGTCCAAAGGGAAGCCTCCCATTTACTGTGGTATTCCAGTGGAGGGCGTTTTACAGCGAGAAGTTATTCTGCCTTTGACACCAGACCTCACCAAAAGAACTGTGACAACAAGTTATGGTTTTCCTACTGGTTTTATCTGGGTGTTGCAATTAGACTTTTCCCTCGACGTGTTTTCTGGGTAAGTGACCTGTTGGCAAAGATTTATTGGAGCTCAGAGATAAATGAACCCACAGCTGCCACCTCCCAGAGAAGTAAATAGAGAGAATCAGTTTTCATTGTTACCAGCATGCTGACTTCCTAAGGCACAGATGCGGGCTTCCTTTTCAAAGTGAATCAGGCATTCACTCTCAGGGTAAAGAATATTTGTAAAGCAATAATATTAGTGCTTGTTAAGTGAGAGAATTATATATATAAACTTGGTCTCCTGTTACCTCAGAGCATTATGTATTGACCTGTGCATTCCTCAGAGTTCTGCATGTGAAAAGTATGTTGCCAATGGAACCATGTAATGACATTTGCCATTAAGAAGTGACACTGAAATTAATAATTTCAGAATCCACTGAGTTCCTTTGCTCCACGTCACAGTTGGTGCCTCCGTGACAACCTTCATTTCCTACTTAGCAAATCCAAGCCTGGTAGCTTGAGCCCCAGGAAGTTGTTAAAGCAATTAAAGGCGGCTGTCTCCCAGCACATTGCTCGGTTACCATAGTATCCTCTGCCTCCAAGTCTCTCCTGATGATGTCAGTATGCATACAGGGGTTGCTCAGAGCATTTACATGGGGATGATTCATCCCTCAATAAAGCCCCCTTCCTGTTCCTCTTCATCCACTGTGATTTTCGCTGTCCTTAGCAATGGGAGGTAAGTGCTTTATTATGTATAGTATTACAAGAGTTGCCAAACACCTTTATTATTTTGCTTCAGGTTTCTTATGTTCTAAAATATACTGTTAGCTGAAATTATGATATATAGGGAAATTTCAGACAGTCACCGATAACAGATTTATAGTTTGTTTTTAAAGTACTGTGAATGCATGTATGTACATACACACATGGGGAGGGCTATTAAAACTCACTGTGAATACACAATGTACTCCTAGCTACTTGCCCTGGTAAGCAAGAAAAGCACACAAACTGGAGCCTTCATTTTCAAATTGTTTGAAATACACAAAAACCTTAAAATATTTTTACAGGTATCCTAGGGCAGCTAAGGCTCCTTTAAAGTATATGAGTTATATATTATTATTGATATTTCATCCTGCTTATGTGATACTAGCATGATATGGGAGGGTATTGTTGGAAGAACACAGATGCATTTGTGCTGGGAAGTTCAAAGTATGCCAACAGTCATTTCATACTTAGGTCCTACGTTTCTAGTTGGTCGGGAATGAGCGGCTTCTTGATGAAATACTTAAATGTACATCCTTTCTTGAGGATAAGCATTTTATCCAGCCTTCTGAAAAGACTACTGTGCAGTCACTTGCAGCATCAGGTGGAGAGTGAAGATTCCCTCCTGGAAGTTCGTTTTCTATTTCATCTTTTCTCCTACAGGCTGCCTCATCAATAAACGATGGTGGTGCGACATACAGCCCATTGCTCAGCACCACACTGAGCAATTATTCCTATTGTTTTTGTCCTTGAATCCCAATAAACAATTTCAGGACATCCTGTGAAGACTGTGATAGTGGGTTTTAAGGAGAACAGTGGGAAAAGGTGTTTTCTAAATGTTAGTAAACAGCTTTGCAAGGGGACAGAGAATTGGGAATGTCTTGGACAGAGTCTGAGCCATCTCCTCAGGTGGTTGAACCTTTATTCTGTACAGCAGGCAGATGGCTCTGATAAGAGGCACAAAAAAGGTTTATACTGTTCATTTTCTAGAGTCTTGTATTTTTAGAATCCTGTGGAATATGCTCTACTGTACAACTTTGGTTGGTTTCTGTGAGATTATGCCAGTGGAACATTAAAATTACGTGGACATTTCTATGAACAATCAGTAAGCAGTTGCCATTGTAAGTGTATAAAACCGTATTAAAATTTACATTTAGCTCCTTGGAATGTACGGATATGTCATAAGTATCATAAATGTTTATTTGTTGGGTTCTTCCAGTCTTGAAACTATCCTAACACCATCTTACTTAAATTATTCACTATTTGATTCTTGACATCGTGTTCATTAAGTTGCTCATTAATTGCTATTCGAAATTCTTTCCAAAAGGTAGAAGCAAATTGTAATAGTACTTAATTTAAATTACAATAGCTTAAATATTGAAGAGATTGAGTCAATTAAAAAAACTTATTAAAGTATACTCATGATGCTTATGTTGGAAATAAAACTAATATGCTTTATGCTAAATCATATCTTATTTTGTGCTCATGATTCAAGCAATACAATTAATTAAATGAATTTATAGTTTAAAAAATTTATTTTTTATATACTTATTAGTGATAAGTCTTCTGCCAGTTTGACTATGCAAGTAGTACTGTAGGAAGAATATGCTTCAAGAGTGCAGCCTTCTCTCTTGTTTGAATCAGAAGTAGTCCCACGCTGTTCAGGCAGACTGATCTTTAAAATTACTTTAGGAAAGTGTCTCTTTATTTTCATGCCCTAATAAGAATGTATTCTAAGTTTAATGGTTAAATTTGTTCTTGCTGGATTATGGAAGTGCCACGTCTGCAGACTTGACAGCAAGAGATAAAAGAAATACAGCAGACTGACGATTCTCTTGGCTCTCACTGGACAGATAACTGAATGGGAATCCAAAAGGATTCAAGGAAGTTGTATGGAGAAAACCAGTGTGCAAGTAAACATCCAGAGGAGACCAGAGGCTCAAGATGAGGATCAGTGAAGCACCTTCTGTGATATTATGGCCCTAACTTGAAGCCTAGGTTCTAGGTTTTATAGGGTACTCTCAATGTTCATAACCCCATGATTCCCAGATTTTCATGATCCCATGATTCCCAGATTTTCATGGCTCCATGATTCTCCAATTTTCATGGCCCCATGACTCCTAGTTTAGAATTGGGCACTTTCCCCCTAGTCAGCTTTAAACCCTTCCCTGAAAAGAAGTGATCAGTGTAGCATAATGTTTTATTAGCTTCTTCTTGGCTCTACCTAATGACAGTAGGAGCTACAGCTTACAGGCACAAAGTCTTACCTTATAGTTCTGTCGGTTATAATTCAACAGAACTAAGGATTTTTTTTTCCTGTTTAAAAGTGCAGTTCCATGCCCTTGCAGCTTCCAAAGACCACAGTCTTGTGGGGCTCATAGCCTTTTTCCATTTTCATAATAAGCAAGAGAAGCTAAACCTTCACCCCGATATTCTTTCTGGTTCTCTGCTTTAAAAGACACATGCTGTCCCTTAGCTTAAGTCAGCTTGTATAACTCAGGATGGCCTAACCATTTTTGCATCTGAACCACTTCCATAGTCTTTCCTGTGAGGTTGTATGACAAATTCACAGACTTTACAGCTTAAGATATAGGCATCTTTGGGGGCCATTATTCTACCTATGATGGACAATGTTAAATTCACAAATCTGATACATTTTGCATAAAGCAGTGCCAATTGGGAACATGAAATTCTGACCTAGTTCAATGAATGCACTCCTCCAGAAGGTTTTTAAAATGCCTCAAGATAAGTACTCAGGAAAAACTGAATTAGAAATGTTCCTCTAATTCCAGTGTTCAAAACTCTGAGTTATGGAGGTGAAGCTTATAAAGTGACAAGCTTCTCACTTTAGTATTTTATTGAGAGGCTACCAGCAGAACAGATTAATTAAATAAGGCTGATTAGGGACTACAAAAATTCTATTAGTTAAGTCCTATGTGAATGAGCCTGAGTTTATTTTTAAAATCTGAGGGGTAATGGCTGGGCCACTGGAGACCCAAATGTGAGACCTGATAACCCTGAATTTTGAATAACACTGCCATGCATTGATCTAGCCTGAAGCCATATAAGTTACAAGCTCCGGATGATGGTACTAGCAAGATATTTTTTTAATAGTTTCCTAGGAAAGGCACACTATATTATCATGATTAATACCTCCAGGCCTAGCTGCAAAAAAATAATATCTTTTATTATGTATATATGACACATATTATAAATAGGACCTGAATCTGTATGGGTTGATAACATACTAAGCATAAAACAATACATCTCACAATTTTTTTTAACCTTTGCTACAAAACTAGCAGTGATAAATGAGAGAAAGACACTATTGTGGTGTGTTTGTTTGGGGCAGAAGTCCTCAGTTCTGTTTGCTGTGGTTCTCTGGAGACAAGTAGATGGAATGAAAGCTGGTATCTGCTGATATTCTTAAAATAAAATTGGAATCATTTACATAAACTACATAGTACCATAACAATTTGGCTTAAAGCATAAGGGCTTTGGTAAATACCTATATTGTGAGAAGTAGTTATTTTAACTCTGTCTCTTTTTGCTTCCATGATGGATAGTGCGTGGCCTAAGATCCCATATAAAAAGAAAATTTGATCTTACGTTGTTGCAATTATTTGTCAATAAAAAACATTAAAAACATCAATAGGTTATATAATACAGTGAACCAAATAATTATCAATAACTATTATCCTATAAAACCAGCTGTAGAAATAAGTGTCTATTTGCTTATGCTTCCTTTTTTATACACATCTGTTCACTCACTTTAATATTTACTTTTCATCAACCATAGAAACCATTTCAAGTTTCCACATGAGTAAAGCCCAAACACTTTTAACATATGATTTTTAAATTTTTGTTTTCATCTCTTTATTTTATATCCCAGCTGCAGATCCCCCCACCCTCCCCTCCTAGACTTCTTCATTCCCCCCTCCCACAACCCAGTTCCCTCATCTTCGTCCCCATCCAAGAAAGGGCAGGGCTCATATGAGTATAAATAAAACATGGCACATTGTGAAAATATTATTTTAAGTAAGAGTAGTTAATTCAGTACTGATCACTTTTTTTTCCTCTAGTTCTAGTAAATTAGGTTAAGGAGATAAAATCAATTTCACTTGAAAGAGAAAAAGAACAACCTTCTGAGAACAGCTGCTTTCTCTGTGATAGAAGAGACTGTTTCATCTCAAGTCAGCCTGAACCGGCTCCCTTGCCTTCCTAATCCTTTATACTTTGTTAAAAAATTATCTTAAAAGTTTATCTTTGAAAATAATAAGAGATAAAGGAGCTCATGAAAATTAGAATTTTAAGGGTTGGGACTCTTCTTGGTCAGCGGGTGGTAGATGGGATAGAAAGACTTCAAAACAAAACTTCAAAGTCTGCTATGAGAGCTCACAGTTTTGAAAACTAGTCACAGAGTCTTATTTTAAGGGGGGATCTTTCCCCCACTGATGGGAGCAAAGTCAAGCAGCAAAGAGGTGCTGGAGCCAAGGGGTTTTCCTGAGTCTTGGTTATTCCAAAGTCTTTTCAGATCAGAGAACTGTCAGAACACTACCCATTTTTTTTCCCCCTCGGTGACACTGCATTCAGTTGTGTCACTTAATAATTAATGCTTCGACATTGTGCTCATCTCTAAAATGGAGTGAGTAGTGCAGAAAGAAAAGTGATCATTGAGATCATTTGTGGAGAAAATTCCTTTCTCCAGTGGCTGTATTTCTGCCAGGCTATGTTATGGGAATGGGATCCTACAATGGCTACATTTTCTTGAAATTAACTGCTTCAAAACAGTCTTTTGAGAGGAGGATTTATGGAATTAAAGGGTCCTCCATCTCTCAGCTGAATCTTGTGGCCTGGAGCAAGAGGAAAAGGACTGTGCAGCAGCCCTTTAAAAGCTTGAAAGTGCAGGGACAGATGTTCGCCGGTCTCCTGATGGCGTTTGCTAGACTAGTGCTCTGTGGACAAGGGGAGAAGCTTGCAGACAATTAGGTTCCCATGCCTGTTGCTGACTGTCTGTCATAAATAATTTTTTTAAAGTGGGGTTATTGTGAATGGGGAAGAAGTTTGATTTTTGGGTATAATCTCAGCCAGGCTGGTGACTTGAGTGGCCATTAAGTGCTTTTCCTTAATGCAAAAGGTTTAAGAAAGGAAATACAAGACTATCTGGTCAACCTTTAGTGTCCATAATACAGGCCCGAGCTTCCAGCTTGAAACTTTCATAAATTTAAGTAGTCCAATAGCATTTATATGTCACAATTCAAGCTAAAATATGCCCAGGAAACCCAATAGAGAAAAATGACAGAGTAATACTAGTTACTAATTATAATATGTGAGCAAAATAAGACTCAGGTGGTAATGTTTGCTCCATAGGGAAAGGTCATCTTGGTCCTCTTCTGCTAAAATGCAGTCACAGGAATTAGTTTAGAACCCCACCTTACACAGGTGAGATGCAGTAAACAAGGTGCAGAATGAATCAAAGGTCAAGTTGATCTTGGGTTTCCAGAAGTTTTGCTAAGAGCATGTCTTTGTATAATGAATGACTTTCTGTCCACTTAACCTATCACTTTGGTCCATGCTAACATTTGGTAAATAGCAATTTCAGCAGAATTTAATAAGCTCACTTGTTTGAATCCAGCTAAAGAATACCTTTATCTTAAAATTCTCAGTTACTTGCTGGCCAGCATATTGTCATCCAGTAGCCTTTTTATTCCTCAGCTCTCAATTCTGCTTACCTAACAGTAAAACTGATCATTTTTTGAGTTCTTTGCTACACAGAGTATTTTTCTTTTATTTTTTTTCACAACCCATATGTGCCATACACCTCCATCACTAACAGTTACATTACGGCAGCTTCTCTAGTCTGCCTCCTTCTCTGGTTTCAATCTCCCTTTCAGCTTCTTGTTAATTTTATTTCAAGCAAATAACTTCCATTCATTAAACACCTACTGATTTGATGATACAGCATTATGCTCCATCTGGAGGCCACTGACCCTCATTTCACCACTGCAGATTCCGGTTTGTACGGTTACCCCTGCTTCCTTCTGATGGGAAGGCTGGAGACATTAGAGAAAAGCGCAGGTTAATGGAAGAACATAGCTGATAGCCAGGAGGCAGGGAGCTGATGCAGCCTGAGAGACTTTGGCACTGGAAAGGCCACGGAAGCAGCAGCACACTGCTTTTGATGCATTTCAAAAGAAATGGATTATTGTATGAACACCCAATCCTTCTGTGTTAATTTAGCTTATTCTCTTAACCAGCTACAGCCCATGTTGCAAAACTTATAATCTTTACATTATACGACATCACTATAGCTGTTCTAGTAACCCATCTATTCCCCTGACCATTATTTCTCAGTCGTGGATGCTAACATTTAAAAAGGAAGCCTCTAAATACTATGTAGAAGAAACTCAAGTTTTCTGAATGAAGTAGAAGAAGAATATACTTATTATCCCTGAGTCAACATACAGCAATCTGGAGAGTTATCTACCCTTATTTTTTAATATGCTATCCCTGTGAATATTTTCCAGGAAGCTTAAACTATTGTTGAAAACTGGTTGCACAGGAACAATAATTTGAAAATTTCCTAGGCTTAGCAAAATGTAGAAATTTGAAACAATATCTAATTTTTCTAATCAGTATATGCTTTAATGAACACCTTTCCTAATTGCTTTATAGCTTATATGTTTTACAGATGCCCCATTAGCTATATACTTTAAGGTTTTGGTATTTGAAATTTTTTTCAGCTTTATACTAATGCTGAGAAAATAGATAGTTTAGTGGTTTTTAAACTCGATGTTTAACAGAAAGACCGTTGTTGATGAAGTAATTCACGGAGTCATCAGAAATACATATTTATGCTTCTGGACACTGTAATTATTGGCTTGCAGTTATTTTTCAACTCTGGGTTGAAGTTTTATCCTATGGATAATCTGAATCATGACTTAGATCTCCTTTAATCCAACAGGCTCACTAGCCCAGTCTGCTATGCTGTGTAGAAATCATTGTTACTTGTAGTCACAAGTTTTTAATTCTTTGCCACAGAAGCTATATTGGGAGTTAATATGTAACTGCTTATTAAGATGGGAATACAAGAAATATGAAATTACACTGATGTAAATACCCATCCCTCTTTCTTAACTCCTTTCATAAAAACTGTTCAAGTGTAGCTGCACATGCTGCTTGTTTCCTGTCTTCAGCTCTGTTCCTTTATAAACTATTGATTTATTTTATTGGTGTATGGGTACATGTGCGTGCCTGAGTGTATTTCTGAGCTTCATGTGCATGCAGGAACTGCCTTCCGATCTCCCTGGAGCTAGAGTTATAGATAATTGTGAGCCACCATGTCGGTGCTGAGAGCCAATCTCTGGTCCTCTGCAAGAACCTTTTCTTCAGTTTCTAAGAGGCTTTTTGTTTTTTATTTTTTATTTTTATTATTATTACTATCTTAGTGTGTGAGGGTGTTTTTCCTGCATGTGTATCTATGCACCATATGCAGGGGTGCCTGGTACACTCCAAGGCCAGGTATCTGCTGGGACTGAAGTTACAGATGGTTGTGTGCTGGGAATTGAGCCCACATCCTTTGGAAGAACGGACTGTGATCTTAACTACTGACTCACCTTTCCACTCTCTATCCTGATAACCCTCTTTTCTCAACAACCTTTCAGAGCCACCTCTCTATAGAATTGATACTGTTGCTATCAGTTAGTTACTGCTGTTAGGTGTCATTCTCTCTCTGACTAGACTTTTTAGTCATATTTATAAGTCACCCTTCTCCACAGCCTGAAGTCTCACATTTTTCCAGTTGCCTTTGTCTTAATTTGTGTGCTTTTGGGTTGTCTCAAAGGTTCTCTATCGTCTTCCTTACTTTAAATCTGGAGTTAAATACTAAAGTTCAGTTTTTTAAAATAAATTTTAGTTTTATTTGTTGACATTTTATGTATGAGCACTCTGCATATATACCTGCATGTCAGAAAAGGGCAGAAAACCCTATTATAGATGGCTGTGAACCACCATCTGGTTGCTGGGAATTGAACCCGGGTCCTCTGGAAGAGCAGTCAGTGCCATCTCTCCAGCCCCCTGAAGTTTATTCTCTTAATGATCTTGTCTGGTCTTGTGGCTTTAAATTCTGTGTTCTGACACATTCCAAATCTGTATTTCTGACCTTAACTTTATTGATGAACTACAAATAATATATTCTTATATGAGGTAAAGTGCGATTCGTACACTCTTCCCACCATCCCATGCTAAAGCTGAGTTCTTTTTCATCCAAGTCATCAAAAAGAGCACTTATGAGCATTGTAATGTATTCCTTTTCAGGATCCAGAGGGCATGCATGGCTTATTTCTACCTCTCTCATACAAGATTATGTTTTGTATGCTGCTTTCTTCTTACTCTCTCTACCCCCAACATTTACTATGGACATGTTATGTACACTCAAGTATTTTCTGGGAAAGTATCTTATAGTAGCTACTTGTATATAGCACAACTTCTTAACTAACCCTTTATCACTAAGCATTGGATTGCTTTCCACAATTCACAGCAAAAGAATACATTTTATTCTAGTTTTCCACTCCGACAGCCACAACACACATGTTTAGCACTTCAGGGCAGTTCCTCTAAATGTACAGTTAACAAATAGTTATCTGTAGTATGGGGTTGTTGGCCCGGACTTTCGGGCCTAGCCTCAAGGTTGGGATCCACAGACCCACAGACCCGCAGAGACACACAGATGCTTACATTAATTTTAGGCTAATCGGCCTAAGGCCCAGGCATATCATTTGCTAACTCTTTACCCTTAAACTAACCCATGATTCTTGTCCTGTCCAGCCATGGGGCTCAGTACCTTTTCCCAGAGCAGCATAGTTGTCCTCTGTATCTGCTGGCTTATCTGGCAACTCTGGAGTCTCTGTGGCATTTCTGCTCTGTTCTTCCTGTTCCCAGAATTTTCTTAGTCTGGTAGCCCTGCCCAGACTTCCTGTCTGCCTTTACCTAATCAGTGCTTTTTATTAAACTCATAGGCGGGGACAATTATTTACAATGTAACATCATAAATCCACTACAGTTATCTGCTAAAAGAATGTGGTAATCAAATGTATATGAATGGTGACAAGATTTTTAGGGCATTAATATGAATAACTGTGGATATCATAGGAAATGACCTCATTTTCTATATTGAAAATGATTAGGGGCTGTGACTGGATGCACACGTGATATTTTTGTTAGAGTGGGCCTTAAGTACTATGTAAGAGACCAACGCTTATTTTTGATGAGAAATGGAAAACATTTATATTTCTCACTTTTAAAAATTATTTTAAAGTGATACACGAACCAAAAATATTACATATTAGTGTGGGGGAGGGTAACCAGTGGTGTTGTTGAGCTTCATGTATATTCTATATAAGTTAAAATCAGGTAAATATACCTTTTCACTTAATTACCTGGTTTTTGTGTGAAAATTTCCAGTGTCTTTGCATCTAGTTTCTTAAAATGTTATCTATGGTTTTCTTACTGTGCTGTGATAGTGAAGGGCATCTTGTTCTCTGTATAGCCAATCACATTCCTTTGATTCATTTTACATCTCTTCCTAGCACTGACCTCCTACACCTCTGTAACTACTATTTTACTTCCTGTGAGACAAGTGAGATTTTGTTATTTGTCCTTAGAACCATTTAAATCCTTTAAGAAAAAAAAATCAAATTTGAATTTTGCTTTCATCTGATCAAGGAATGAAAGATAGGGGCCCAGATTCATGATGATAGGGCATAGAAGAGAAATTTAAGAGTGTGTGGGGAGGTGGAGGCCACTGGTTACTACATGCGGGGAAAGGGAAGAGCTATTCCTCTTGACTTTGCTCTAGTCTTTGACTCGGTTGATGAGGAGATAGAAGAACTTATCAGGATAAGGAGGACAAGGGTTAAGGGATGTTGATAAGGTCAGTCTTGAAGATTATAAGAGCCTTCTCCCAAATTCCTGAAATGTTTAAGGTGAATAAATTCATCTTTGAGAAGATTATTTGAGCCATGGGAAAGAGTAAGATCACAGTCCCCGGTGCAGGTGCATGCCTTGATATGCCAAGGACTGAGTGAGTGAGCTGAGATGTCAAGGACTGAGTGAGTGAGCTGAGATGCCAAGGACTGAGTGAGTGAGCTGAGATGCCAAGGACTGAGTGAGTGAGCTGAGATGCCAAGGACTGAGTGAGTGAGCTGAGATACCAATGACTGAGTGAGTGAGCTGACATTAATTAGAGAGGGCATGAGTAGGAACCAGGACGGAATGCTGGCAGCTAGTGATCCTCACATGAGTAGGAGCCTCTGGGAGGATTAGCACAGGACCAATGTGGCCTTTCACAGGACCCACTGAGCCTGAAGCTTTAATGAAAGACTCTTAAGATGCCAAACATTCAAGTTTAGGGGCTATGGAGAGGAGCCTTGATAATTTCTTTAGAGGTATCAGGGGACAGGAGAACAGTGGATCAGAAGTAGAGTACATTTTGACTTTGGTATGGAAAATATTTACTGACGGATTGGGTGTAGATAGGGGATAGAGAGAACCGAAGGTGACTGAGCTTTCGTGTCTAGACAACTGGCAAGGATAGACTACCTGGAGAGTGAATTATATATCCCAGTGTGATGTTTGCTGATAGTTCATGATGAGGCATACAATAATTGGTTTCATTGGCTTTAGTGGGATTCTGAGGGTTTTAAATGTCAGAGAATCATCTTTCTGTCACATCCCTCTCTAGGATGGTTTCATGTCCTCTCTCTTAATTGAAGTTTCTCTTTTCTCTCCCAGTGGAAAAACATCTATTATTTTCTGAAGCTTTTTATTTTTTTCCTGTGGTGGATTACAGCTGCCTCCTTATGTAGTTTAATTGGACTTTTGGCTACAATTATAAACCTATTGAGTCATATACATTTACTTGTCTGGAGAAACAAGGCTGTAATGTAGTAATGTAACAGAGTAGAATGGATTGTGTTCTCTAAATTTACCAATTTATTCTCATCACTAACGTGTTCTGGAGAGAATTCGTTTTCTTAAAAACTAAAAACAACAATAATCATTTGCTGCAGCTGGGGAAAAGGCATTGAAGGATGAGACAGTGGTCTGGAGAAAAGTTAAAACTTTAAAAATGGGAAAGGAGGCGACTGGTCATCTATAGGACTGTCAGTCATTGAAGGGACACACGCTCCCCCTCAGCAGCTGGCGAGGAGGCAATGAACTGGAAACCCAAGTCCTGAAGAGTCTAAAGTGTCAGTGACTATAGAATTATAACGGTGATCCTGAACCTCCTTCTAAAATTTTGTGCTTTTAGAACATGAAGTGTTTCGTTTAATACCCACATCATGGCTATAAGAGTGTGATCATAACTGATTTCTGAATTTCTTGGCTTTTTCACTGGCATAAGGCGACATCACATCTTTTAATCATTGCTATGACAAAATAGTGTGTGTCATCAGAGACAGCAGAAAACAAACTTCGGGTGAGGCAGGAGCTTAGCGTTAGAGGTGGCAGACCCTTCAAACAAGAAAAGACAAAGTTGGCATTACAGTAACAAGATCAATTACTTGCTGCTAGAGCGTAAGGGCCTGAGTTTGATATTCCGGCACCCCCATAAAAAGCCACACACAGAGGTACATACCTGCAATCCTAGCCCCAGGAAAGCAGAGAGAGCTCACTTATGTAACTAGCTAGTCTTGTTATGTAGCTGACTTCCAGTTTCAGTAAGAGAGTGTTCCAGAAAATAAGGCGGAGAACCATTGAGGACATCTGACTTTGACCTCTGCCCTCCACCCCTATGTTTACCTGTGTGTATGCACATTTGTACATCCCCATGTACACACACATATTCATATGTCACATCAAAGTAGCAAATGATAAGATTTCTTTGTGATTATATAAGCTTTTCTGATTATGCAATAAAATACTTGTTTAACTAATTAAACATAATACCTTAAAATAATTCGGTGAATAATTACGGGTGGCATACGCTCATTCTGTACCTGGTATCATTGAGAGCAGCTGTGTTTATTACTTTTCTGAATTCTCAAGTCTGAAAGCCCCATGACTTGCTCCTCTGTACGCCACTCATTTCTGCTTGCCTCTCTTGACTTCCCGTGGTTCCCTTATTTCTCTGGCAAAATATGACACATTCTTCATTTTGCATTTTTGAAACCCGATTTAAACATAAAACTGCCCCGTAAAAGTGACTTGTAATTGTTCAACAATTCTGGCCATGCTCTTTACAGCCTTCACAGCAGTAGCCCCTTGCTGTCCTTTGACCCTGGCAGTCACCATTCCCAAGGAACAAGCCTCCATGAAGAAGCAGCCTGAGTTTTAGGGGGTCTGCCTTTGCTCATGACACCATCTGTGCAGTAAGGTGTTTCCCTCTGCCTCATCTTCCCCATGAAAGATCGATCTGAAATCTGGACAAAATCAACCCTTGCTTCCTCTCTGCTACCCGTTATACACTGTTTACTCAGGGCCTTTCGAAAATATTGTTATTTATAGGCAGATTATCACTTGTTATAACGTTTTGAAAGTGCTTTTACTTTTACTAAATTTCTTTCACTAAAATATAATTTTGTGCTGTCATAAATTTAATACTCTTAACGTGCAATACATCTATAAAATACAAAGCTGTACACACATATTCATAGATATTCTCATTTTATTAGGTAACCAAAATATTTTTAAAAATTCTTTTTCCATTCGAGCTCTTTTCTTTTACCTACATTCTTCAATTATATTGCCAAGGATTGCCTTGGAGCAAAAATACAGCACAGAGCATGGCAATATATTGGAAATATTTTAGAAAGAGATACTGCTATTGATTTTGTCTATAATTGACAGTGCTCCCATTTTTTTGGTGTGGAGTCAGAACTGTATACAGGAATTTCCACTTTTATTTATATCTCTTGTACTCCATGAAAATGTGCAGCTCTGGCAGTTACACTGGATGATTTTGCTGTCGTGATTAAAACACAGATGGAGCTCATTTCTTCCCCCAAGTGTTTGATTGGCAGACACTCTGTGATCAACACTGTTCACTGCTGAACACATCAGCACCATCTGCCTTCAGTCTGCTTGGAGAGGCTTGTCACAGTAGAATTTCCTCAGCCTTACATGAACCAGTTTAAAGGATGTGTATTCCTTTTCTGAAGCCATCAAATGATTTATGAAAAGCTAAGTATAATATGTAGAGATTTTCATGGCAGTAAGCTTCCAGATTAATGAAATATTCATTTAAATTGGACTTTGAAAACGTGTCATTTCTTTACTCTGGTTAAGATATTTAGAGCATAACACAAAGCCACTGTGTCTTGAAAAGCCAGTCTCTAAATAAATTCAGCTGATGGGGCATTTTGTTTTCAGTGGGGTTGTTAAAGATGATTTCAAACCAGATTTCTGTGCTCTGAGCCATTAGGTGACTGTGACTTATGGATGGCAGTCCTCTACTGTGCTCTCTCTTAAACCCAATAAATAGCAAGAGCATCCTAATTTTCATTTCTTTAACATATATATATATATATATATATATATATATATATATATATATATATATAGAGAGAGAGAGAGAGAGAGAGAGAGAGAGAGAGAGAGAGATTATAATAAATTATACTTCCTAATTAGGATGCCAGTGTGAAGAACGGACAGACACATGTTTATACAGTGTTGGTGCAGGGAAGTAAATATAGCTTGAGTGCTTTAGAAAGAGATACATTTAACATATTAGGAGCCTTGAAATGGAGATATTAGAAGAAGAGGAAAAAGATTATTTTGCTGTTCTAAAAATAGCAACATAAAGAACTGGTTCAAATTTAATTGCCTAAATTTGTAAAAATATGCTTGTATTGTGCTTATGAATTGTATATATAAGTAAATAACAAAACTTCTTTGCATTTCCTCTTCCTGTCCAAATTAATAAATAAATATAATTAATACAGTGAAAAAACACTTCGTAATATTTATGGGAAAACTAAACAAATCAATATGTTGGTCAGAGAAATTTGGAACAAAGAATAAAGGACTTAGGCTTTAAAACATTTTTAACAAAACAAAACAAAAAAAATATGTGCAGGGCAGTGGTGGCACTTGCCTTTAATCCCAGCGCTTGGGAGGCAGACAGATACAGACAGATGTCTGTGAGTTTGAGGCCAACCTGGTCTACAGAACTAGTTTCAAGACTGCCAAGGTGTCACAATGAAACCTTGTCTCAAAAAACAAAGCAAAACAAAAAACAACAATTAAAAAAACATTCTAAAGAACCATGGACTAAATATTCTTGTTACTCGAGGCTTCTGAGGACATTCACTTGTAAGTCAAGGGCCGTAGTGGCCTTTGTATTTGGGGGACATTGGCTGATTTGCTCTGAAGTTAATCAGTTCAGGTTGGAAAGCAAACCTTGACACCTTTTGAAGCTGAAAGAATGGAAAAGGAGGAAAATAACTGTGACTCTGTAGACTCTTGTCATCTTTCTCCTAGAATCTCTCAAGAATAAACATTCAATAAATACAGTACTTAGTTTTATCATAATCACCTCTATGAAGCTTGGGAGATTTTCAAGGTAAGTCTTGGAAGTAAAAACGGGGAAAGCTATTTTAACTTATTTTAAAATGCATTTGGCCAACAGAGCAATGACCTTTAGGAACCCACATTCTCAGAGGGAGAGGGACATCACAGTTTTGGTAGAAGCTACTGGTAGCATTGCTGTAAATATGGAAATCCAGAGAAACGGGGTCCTCACCAAGTCAGAGAACGCAGAGTTCATTCTCTCCAGTTCGATTCTGACAACTTAGGTCTTCTCTCCAAGTTACTTTTGTTCTGTGCTGGTTTTATTTTCTGTTGACATTTACTATGGGGTTCACCTAAACATATCTTTCATAGTAATTGTGCATATAATATTAATTTTTCCAGAAAACTTTGCTAGATGGCATTTGTTTAAATAGAGAACTTGAAGTATGTAACCATGCCAGGAACTATCCTAATTACTTTATTTTACTCTAAAAACGAAGACAAAAAAAGTCTTATTTGGCAAAGATTAAATTGCCTAATATGTCTTACCTAATCCAGTAGAGGAGGGACTAGAGTCCAGTGCACTGCATCTAGTGCCATTAAAATATACCAACTACTAGAATTTCCCTGAGTGTGAACAGTTAATGCCACCTCAAGTCCAATCCCATGTCAAGAACAGAGCAGCAGAGAAGTCAGGATGAGTGTTATACACAGAGAGGCTCTGTGCGTGCGTGCGTGCGTGTGTGCATGTGTGCATGCGTGCTTGTGTGCATGCATGTGTGTGTGTGTGCATGTGTGTGTGTGTGTGTACACAAAGAGCGATGTGGTGGGATACAGCGAAATAAGAGCAGAGGTTTCCTGTAAAGGCCTAAGGATTGATTACAGGGAAAGCTACTTCTTGATGTGGTAATTACACAGGTGTTCCGTGTTTTCAACTAGAATTATACATTGAAGAAGTTTATTTCATCTTTTGTTCTTTTTAAACTCAGTAAAAATGGCCTAAACTATTAAGCAAGATAAGAGTGTAGTTGTATAAGGTATCTCAAATCATCACTGACTCACAGCCATTGAAACTCGACATTGCTATTGTCAACATTCACACTCAAGAATTGCACAGCTAAGCTACCTCCCCCCCACCCCGCACATCTCCAAAACAGTCTTCAGGCTTTAAGTAGGTTTGTGGTTTTATGTTGTGTCATATTTGTAGCTCTCTTGGCTTAATACGCCCTATGGCTGGCACATTTGCCATATGTGCTAGAAATTCTAGAGGCCAAAATCCCAAACACAGACTAAACACTCAGGAAAGCTGCCTCTTTAGGAAAGTCCATAATAGTGCTGAATAGGAGGTAACATGACCTACTGTTGGGTTCAGAATTTTATGCCCTAAATTCTATTATAATACATAAAATTTATATATTGATTGTTATTAATAAAAAATTAATTTAGTAATTTTATGTATTAAATAATAGTAAGCAAGAATTTTATTAGTTTTTCTTCCTGTCTGAGTTAACAGTTTTATTGATATGATAAAATGCCATGACCAACCAAAAAGCAACTTAGGAAGGGAAGGGTTTATTTCATTCATACTTCTAGGTAACATTCTATCCACTGAGGGATGTCAGGGCAGGAACTCAAGCAGGGCAGGAAACTGGAGGCAGGAACTGAAGCAGGTCATTACAGAGCATGGCTTTCAGGCTTTCTCTATGGTTTGCTCAGACTGCTTTCTTAGAGTACTCAAGACTACCAGCCCAGAATGGCACTGCCCAAAATGAGCTGGACCCTTACACCGTAAGCTTGTTTACAGATGATTCTTGTGGGGGCATTTTCTCAATTAGGTTTCCCATTTCTAAAATGACTCTACCTGTGTTATGTTGACATAAGACTAGGCAGTACCCTTCCTTAACTATTTGTTAGTTTTTATTTATTGTTTTTTTTTTCCAAGATAGGATTTCTTTGTACAGCTCTGGTTGTCCTGAGACTCATTCTGTAGACCAGGCTGGCCTCAAACACAGAGATCTGCCTCTGCCTCCTGAATGCTGGGATTAAAGGTGTATGCCACCACTTCAATGTTCCATAACTATTTCTGCTTCTTGAAATGCTTTCAAGACTTTTTGACTTTTTCCTTTTTTCAAAACAAAAGTTGTTTTTCAATATTTAGTTAATTTCAATATTTAATACATTTTTAAATGTCCCCCACAGATAGACCTGTTTGGCTTTGTTTATTCCTAATCAGGTAGTTGTTGTGTGATGGCCACTGGTCTAGACAACCCCAGGCACATAGTCTTTAATTCACTAAGTGAATATCACTAGTTCACAAGAGCCGCTGAGACACTACTGTTTGTACCCGATGGTTTCCTGTTTAGGCAAACTGAAGATTCTTATACACCCCCACAATGCTGGAGTTTGAACTCAGAGCCTGAACTTTGCTGGAGTTTGAACTCAGAGCCTGAACTTTGCTCAGTAAGCATTCTACCACTGAGCTACACCCTGACTGGGCTGTTTTACAGTTCCTTTACTCTTTCTCTAGAACAATGTTGTGCTACTATACTCTAGTCTGCTTTACGGTTTTCTTCTGTGTTTTCCCCACTTAAATTCTTATCTTTGATTAAAATCTTACAATGACTTTTCACTGCCACTTTGACTCTGTTGGTCAGATGACTCATCCACATGGGCACATAGTAAATGTGGAGGGATCCTGATGGAATCAGTTTTCTTTTTATAATGTATTGTTGAAACAAAGTACTTGGTGATGTATGGTGTTCTGTGCTCCACACTCTGAGTCTTAGAAGGTCATGTAATGGAAAATGTGTTATCTCAGAGTTACTTGCATTCAACAAGGTGGAAAGATTGGAAAGAAGGCAGCAGATGAGAGGCTTGGGTGACATACTGTGCACAAGGTAGGGGTGAGGAAAAGGGTCCAGGCTGCTGTATTCTGTACATTCTGGCAGGCTCCTTACTGGTGATACCCACAAGTTAGATTATCTAACAGTTGACAGTTTGAATTTATTCTGTGGCATTTTGTCTGGGTCACTTAGGCCTCTCCACTTTTACTGCTTCTAGCTCGTGACGTCCTTGCTCAGTGAGGCTGACTTTAAACTCCTAAAAGGCAAAACTGACCTTAGAAGAAGATTAAATAAGGAAGTAAGGTGATGAGACATCAGTGATCAGAGCATGTTAAACACAGCTGAAGAGTGTGCCCAAAGACTCTGTGAGAAAGTAAGTCACTGACTTACCAGTCTCTGACAAGCGAAGATATGCTGGACAAGGCTCAGGCCAGCCGAGAGGGGAAGGGCCGGGCTCATAAACCTATTCAGTTATAGTCCTACATTCCAGGAGTGCTATCTAACTTCACACTGCCCAGAGTGGCTTCATATGAGCTTGTTTCTGTATTGAAATGGGTGGTTCTAATGCCTTGGAGAAGGCTATGAGTAGACTATGGGTATTTGTGACCAATGTGACATTTAAGGATAAAAAGAATGGAAATGGAAACCTCAAGGAAGCAAACATTGAACGATTTCAAATTCTTGATTCTTTATAGTATAGGAGAGTGGGAGTCCATGTTAGAGTCTAAGCTGTAAAATTAATGAATCTAAGAAGGCATTAGCAATAAAGTCTTTCCTGAGTGAAGAGAGGTCCAGGTCTGCTTTCATTTTTCAAGGACCCTGGATTATGAACAACTGAATTCTAAAATCAGCTTACAAAAACTGCAGTATATTTAATGTTTCCATTAAATTTGCTAGCGTCTTTTTAACATGTTCACAAAACATAGTCACTGAATGTGTAATGAAATTGAATAATTGGATAATGTGTAATATAATTGAATATATTTCTAGATAATACTAGAAAATCCAAACAAGAAATTCTTCATCCAGCCACAATGCTCTGTTTTCCATTGCCAATTGTCCTGATTCTGAGTCAGGCACATTAAAACTTTTCCAAGTGAATGTAACTGAGATGATTTTTACAAAATTATATAACCCAGAGAGTAGGGACTTTAAAAATTCTCAAACCATGTCTTTTAAAAAATGGAATTTTTAAAGGTTGAAAGGAGAATAGATGGATGGATGAGGGCTAGGAAAACAAAGGATAGACTAAAATACATGTGAGGAATCAGCATTAGCCACGCAGAAATAGTTCTCTGTGCTTCAGTAGTTTACCGCCAGAGCAGAGGTGTAAGATTTCCAGAAATCATTCCAGAGAGAATGAGACACTGTTTGTACGGAGCAAAATCGGAAGAGAGCGCAGCAGCATTCAAAGGCGAGAAGGGAAAACCCTAAACAGAACAATGCTAATTCAGGAAACCCACTACTTACTTCAGTAAACCAGGAGAAAGAGAGTCATGAGGAAATAAAAATCTATTTTAAAAACATAAGTAAAATTAAGTGGTGTGTTCTAGCACCTATTTTTAAGGAATCAAATCATTATTATTTAAGGAATCAAATCATGCTCCTCCTCCAAAGCATTTTAAGTCTGCATCGATCACACGGAACGTTGATGTGGGAATAATTAGGCAGGAGAGACAGAACCTTTGGGTGGTTCAGTTTTGCCTGCTCCTGGCCTGGATTCCTGGAAGGCAGACTAGAGCAGTCAAAGGACGATGAACCATTACAATAGGGAATCCTACAGGAAACCCAGCTATGACTTGGAGCTGCCTTTTTCAGTCTTGGGCATTTTCTTTGAAGACTTAGTAAAAATGAATGAACCCCAAAATACAACCCAGGATCAAGCTCTAAAGACTGATGAAACACTTCTCACATGTGAAGGTCACACTGGTGCGTTGAGATACACATACCGTGGTGATATATTATACATTTAATAAAAATAGCCTGAAATATCAGAGGACAGAGCCACCCACAGAACCAAGCCAAGAAGGTCATGGAGTGGTGACTCACACCTTTAATCCCAACACTAGGAAAGTTGAACCAGGAACTGAGATAGCAGGGCAGAAAAAGAAAGATAAGGCTGGAGAATCTAGAAGTCCTGCCCTTCTCCTGTTCTACCTTTCAGCTGAAGACTCGGAGGTACTCATTCTGAAGATTCACAGATGCAGGAGCTACCCATTTTGATTGAAGAGCTGGTGAAGTGAGAACTGGATGTGGCCTGTTCCTCTGTCTCTCTGATATTTTAGGCACATCTTCAATTATTCCATAACTGTATTTATGTTTAACCACATGGCTTGGTACCTTTTCTCACTGCAGCATTTAACATCTTGCTGGCAATTGTTTCTCTGCCTTTCCTCTTCCCAGAATTCTCCTAGGCTGGCAGCCTCACCTATACTTCCTGCGTGGCTACTGGCCAATCAGCATTTACTATAGTATTAAGCCCCAAGTTAATTATCTCATTAGTGACTTCAGGACAGAGAAACTTCCAACTACAACATACAGTTCCCAAAGGTTGACTACAATACCCTATTCTCATGCATCCTTTATACAGCACGGTCTTAGCTTGCACAATAATAAAACCACAGAAGAGGAATGCATTGGTCACAACAGACACTTCCTTCTTAGGAGAAAAAAACTCAAGCTTTTATTATATAATATTAGTCATATAATATTATTTGCATATTTATTGAGCATTAATTTGGCAAAATTTTTATTTCACTCTAGTTGGGATTACAAATGGGAGCATAACATTTGGCTTATTAAAAGCCTGTTTAAAGTCTCACAGACAGTTTAGGAAAGCAACATTAAAGACATTACTTGATTCTTAACTCATTACCATACTTTATGCTAATTCTGTTGTTGAGTTAAAGACTTCATCATTTATAAATATTTAAAATAATAAGAGGCAAATGTTTGTAAACATACTACATGAAACCAAATGTGTCTTTCATGGGGACAAAGAATCTACACATGTTTTGCGCTTATAGAATTTAGTAATGAGTGCTGACGAAACTATGTAAATACATGGCTTAATCATAGTCACTCGCTAAACAAGTGGAAATTACCATTTGTTGTTACTGCTGAGATAGTAATTCTTAAAATTTAAACTTTTCATATTAAATAGAGAATTGCCAAGTTTGTCTTTAAATATTTTCCCAACACATTATATCTGATAGTGATTTAAAAGCTGAGTGTAATTAATTGATACTGTGTATAACTGTGATATCTGGCATCAGGTTACTTTTCCTGCTGTGCAAATTGTTCCATTCTGTGCTATATTCATTCTGTTTTGAAAGTTCTTAGGCTTCCCACTCAACACATGTGCACACTTCCCTCGTTTTTTAAAAACAGACGACAGAGTTTCTGAATTAATCTTATGGTAATAGAAACATTTATTTTATCTTCATTTTAAAATTAAGAAATGCTGGGCTGGACATAGGCTTAATTGATAGTATGTGTACCCACTACTCACAAAGCCCTGGGCTTAATCCCCAACACCGAATGGGGTACATAATTAAAATTCAAAAACTCTTGAGGTCAAAGCAGGAGGAATAGAAGAAGGTCAAGGTCGTCTTCAATTACATAGCAAATTCAAGGTCAACCTGAAATACATGATACTGGTCTCAGGAAAAACATTTTAATTAAGAAATTTAAGATTTTTAAAGTCACTTTAGAAGGGAGTCATGAGACCCTAGTCAGATTGCTCTAAAATGGCAAGTCTGACCTATGAATCCTGGCTTCCTTGTCCTGACATGTAGGTGTTATCTCACTCCAGTGAATGTTCTATCATTCTATAAAATGTTGGAACCCATACTGGTAACATATTGCTGCTGTATCTTAACTTATGTCCACTTGGGCTTCAAAGGAGTCTACAAGATGATTAGGTAGTCATGAAACCCACACTGATGGCAGATGAGTAAAACTGGACAGCTGAAGCTCCTGGAAAGGAGCTGTTTGTCCTATCTGATTATTGATGCTTCCAGGGGCCTTTGCAGCTACCCACCTGCCTATGTTTCCACTTCTTGGGGAATAGCAAAAGAAGGAAGCTAAAGAAACCCATTGCCAAACATGAGAGTTAGATGACTAATGACTTAACATCAAACATCATATGAAGACTTCTAAGAGGAAATCTTTGGATATGCTTCATCTTAGATAATTCAATCTGCTGATATAAAATGGTTTAAATCCTGTAAGTACTATTAGCATTGCTAAACACTGTTAGTTTTAGACTATAAAACTTAAACTTCAGATAAGAAATGATTATCCATATCAAATATGCTCCTCATGTTTTGAAAGAAAGAATTCAAAAGACAGTCAGACTTATTCCTCATAGAAACCTAGCTGTTCACACTGCCTATGTGAGGTCAACTATCAAATGCTAGATTCTTAGGTCAGCAAGCTATGCTGGAAATTGTGCGCAATGTGGAGCTCTGGGACTCTGGCCTGGAGTTCAAACTGTTTGGATGTGGACTATGCAGAATTAAGCAACTCGTGGAGCCTCTTTGGGCCTTTTAAAATAAGAGGCAGGGAAAAGGGACATGGAGAGGAAGAAGTATATTTCATGGATATATGAAAATATCACTACTTTCTGAAGTACATAGATATCATACCTCATTTTGTCTCCTACTTAGGAAGCTAAAGATTTCTCAAGACATTTTATATTTAGAAAGTTTTAATTTGCTACTTTGGCCCTGTTAGGGTCCTGGAGAAGTCTTTAAAAAAAAAAACCATAAAAACCACCATCCATGTTTATCCATGTATGCAATCAGCAAGAGTGTTTATTGTCTCAAAAAAGATTCCAGCATGCTGGGGTTGACTATCCTACAGAAAGGCAAAAAGGCAATGACCCCAAGAGAGGTGTGTGGGCTCCTTTTCAGTACAGTTAAGGGGAGTTCCTAGAGCAGTTAGGTCATTTTAGATATGATTGGCTTTCACAAGTGACATTTATATTAGTACATTATAATTGGTAGAGCTAGTTAGGGGCTGACTGGAACTACACTTTCCATGTTGGGGTAGGCCTGGACACGTCTCAGGATTTGTCCTTATTTGGTTATTGTCCTGAGCTTATTGACTATGGAAGCTGGCTGACCTGGAGCACACTGACTGTAGTGGTTGGCTCAGACCTGATACTGCACCTATCAGGACTCCTTGTCCTTGTTGCTGGGGATGCTGGAGGTTGATTGTCCTTAGTTTATACTTTTTTTCAGCAACTGTCGGGTGGGTTCCAAAAGGCAGGAACTGAGGCCTAGTTCCTAACAGACTTATTAGGGCAGGCAGCCTTGCCCTCTCAGACCCCTGTGTTAAAGTATTGGAATTATGAATTTATGAACTCAGTGTGATGAGACCTGACTTTAGAACACGTAGGACTCATATTTTCATTTTACATTCATTCTTGTTTTCTCACCTAATTTTTACCTTTCCATGTTCTCCCTTTTTCCATGTTACACTGTGCCCATGTATACATTTCCTTAAATATATGTTATAGACAATGATCTACATTTTAAAGAGTTCATGTTTTTTTTTCTTTCTGAGATGTGTCACCTCATTTATTATTATATATTCTAAGTCCATCAGTTTTCCTTCAAGTTTTGTGATTTTATTTTTTCTTTAGAGCTGAATATTATTCTAGAAAGGGACTTGGGATCTAGGAGTAGTTGTGAGAACAAGGTAAAAATGGTCAAGAAGTTTATGGATTTTTTAAAAAGGTCATTGTGTTTAAAAGAAAATTTTTTAATTGAACCTCATCTCAGGTCTCTCTAAAGAGGTCTTCATCATTCTTTTACCTTCTGCTGATGAGTTGGGATCATGGTTATGCATACCAATCTGTCTGTGCCATACAGTCTAGAGAGCCCAGGCATCAGCACCTGATTGTTTCCTCATCTGCTTCCCATTATCTCACTGGACCAGAGCAATTCCTTACCCTGTCTCATGATTCACATCTGTAAAATGGGGCAATGGTTAACATCTTGAACAGTAGCAAGATTTTATGACAGTCTTTTTCTCATAGAGGGTTGTCCATAGAATTTAGTGACCTGATTCATGGTAGATGGAAATGAAAGTATAGAACATTTGAGTTTCTAGCTGACTATTTTCTGACTACTGCTCTGACTCTGTTAATAGGTGGTTATTTCCTTGTCCATTTTTTTATTTTCATGAATGAAGCTAAGTCATCTATATGGAAATGTAATACAGCACACAATATAGACTGAAAATATATGTGACTTACTCAACTGCATGAGAAGACAAGAAGTCCCTCCTTCAAGTTTTTAAGACTTAAAGGTGCATAACCATTAGAAGAGTATAGCACAAAGTACTCAGAGTTAAAGATACATGACATAAAGGTGCAAGCCATGTGATAGATGTTGAGTAGTCTGAAGTTTGACTACGTCATACTTACAATGCTTTCCCAAGGTACTCCATTTGCAAATGGTTAAGTTAAAGGTACTAAAACAGTCTTCTTCCTTGGTGCTGCCTGCATGGTGTTGGCCATCTCGTTTGCAGCATCATGGCTGCTCCCTGGCCTCTGCAGGCAGCAGTACACCTGTATGTCAAAACCAAGTGAAACGTATGGAAACCCAAGGATTGACAACAGGGTGTGGAGAAGATTCAAGGGCAAGGCCCTGATGTCCAACATCAGTTATGGGAGCAAAAAGAAAACAAAACTTCTGCTGCCCAGCATCTTCCAGAATTTTCTGGTCCACAATGTCAGGGAGCTGGAAGTGTCGCCGATGTCCAATAGACCTTAACTGTGCTAAGATTGTGAACAACAAAGCCAGTGTAGACAAAACAGTGCTTCTGGCCATCAGAGTCACCTATCCCGACACCAGGCTGCACATCAAGGAAAAGGAATAGATAATTCATGTGCACATTTTATTTGTGTTTAAATAAAACTGCAAAACAAAGACAAAGAAAAGATACTAAAACTGGAAAAATATTAATATAAGTATATACATTTGTGAAGTCTTTAATACGCAGTGTCTAAAGAAGAGAGCCTAAGGTAAGCAAATACCTTTGTGGTTTTGAAAATTTTTAATTGTGAAAAGGTGTAATTTTTATCAAATTTATATAGGCTGTCTGTGTCTGTTACCTTTAGAAATCTTAGAATCCAGACTGAAAGTCCTTCTTCAGGGCCTCTCCAGCTGACTAGGAAAATGTATTAATGCTGTGCTGACATGGCAGCGTATTCAGATTCCTTCCAGCCCACTGCTTCAGTGTAAATATTTCCGTCTGTGATGGGGGAAGATGTCTAGGTTCCACACTTTGCAGTAGCCACACTCCATTTAGAATTTCATTCATTCTCAGTCCTTAATACTGTTGTTAAATATTTTGAATATTACAACTTTTTGTGTCCTGGCTTCATCTTAGTTTTCTTAAGAAGAATGGTCTTTTTCTGCTTCTGTTTTTTTTTTCTATTTTTCTATAGCAACACTGAAATTTTTATATTTAAATGGTTTCTCTCAACTGGCTAGGCTTTTCCATCCAAGTGGTATTTGCTGGGTGACGGGTTACTTTGTCACTGTACAGACATGAATATTGTGTATGAAACATTGCACCTCATCACTGAAATGTTTTGTTTAGCACTTCCATTGGACTTTTGAGAGATTTGTATGGATAAATAATTCAGAACTGCCCATCTGTGCATGTCTACAACTCTTTAAAGATGTGGTCCAGCCTTGAAATTCCTTTGATAAAGAGATGCCCTAAGTTTTGATTGTTGAATTTCAGTGGCTGGGTTTTGTAGGAGATTGTGTAACATTTGAGATTAGATTCACTTTCATATGGAATAGTTAAATAATTCCAACCAAATAACTTTCTTACCTGTGGCCTGCTACCAACAGAGTTCCCTATGCACACATCCTCTTGTGTGTTGTCTATATTACTACATTGTGCTTGGCTTTTAATTAAAGCTTACAGTGCTTGCCTAATGAAAGAGTTTTGTTTTGAGACAAATGAAGAATCTAAAGGAGTCTCACAAAGGATACGGGGATAATGTTTTCTAAGACACTAGACTTCTGATGTTTCTTTTTACCTGGGCGGTGGGGAGGGTTTTGTTTTTAGCAGTAACTCAGAAGCCAGCCTTCTTAGTCTGTTGTTGAAAATTTAAGTTCATCACAGTTATGTTGTAAATCTAGAAATGGGTAAGTCTCAGCTTCCTTGTCCTCTCTATTAATAGGAATTCAGGGGGCTAGAGATATGGCTCAGTGCTCTAGCCCACATTAGGCCTTAGGTTTCAAGGAAATAATAAACAAGAGAGTGGGAGCCTTTTGGCTTTTGCACTCTAATAGAGCTGACATATTTCAGTTTTACCAAAGTCACGTAACAAACTTGTGGCCGATAATATATTAAAAATTAGTTTTCTTTTGAAACATTTCAATTATGCTTTTATTTATTGATGTGAGTTTGTGTGCGTTTAAATGCATCATAGTGGGTGTGATGGAGATCAGCTGACAAGTTAATAGAGATGTTATCTTCTTGTGTCATGGGTCCCAGAGATCCTATTAAGTTCATCAGGTTTGGTGGCAGGTTCCTCTGACCATTGAGCTATCTCACCTGCCAGAACTAGTTTGCTTTCTGTTTCTTTTACTTTGCTCATTTCTCCTAGCCATTTTATGGTAACACTCATGCAAACCTGCATGTTGAATGCATTTTATAACCTTGTAATCCGTTATGTAGGCATGAACATTTAAGACTTTGACATTGACATTTTTATTATGTCCAAAGAAAATGAGAATAATCTTGTTAAAAATAACATACTTACTATTCAATATTAAAACTAAAAAAAAAGGTGTGTGAAGGAGATATGTAGATTCATATGCATATCTTCACTATGGCCCTTCATTATTGTACTTTTGCTTCCTAAAATATGCCATCAGGTTGGGTTTTTTTGTTTTTGTTTTTGTTTTTTTTAAGCTTACTTTTCAACAGGAATAAAATCTTTGGGGAGTTAGCTTGAATTATTTATAGGTAATTGTCAAAACGTTCACATACTGGTATGTGTGGAATAGAAATACATTTATCAATAGCTAAGAGTGATTTCTTGTACTGTGGTGTTAGAAATAATACAACGATAATTCATACAGTTTTTAAGCCCTGAGGATCTAGTTTGTGTATTTCCCTGGGTGGTGCTATTGGCACACAGTAAATATCTTAACAACAATGCTAACTCTTTCCCCCATAGCATTCATTTTGACTAAAAATAAATTTACCACTATGCTAATGTGCCACAATTTCTAAAGTATGTTCAGAAGCTAAGTGAACTTTGTGGCTTCTGTCACAGTCTTAGGAGGCTTTATAGGTGCCGATTTCCCCACTTCCTCCTCTTCTTATACCAATGCGCTCCACACCACTCATCCATTCTTTGTGTACCATGCTCTGCATTCTCTTCTTACTGTCTTATAAGACATGATCCCCTCTCTGCCTTGGAAGTCATCATTTCAAGATGGTCCCAAGCTTGTTTCCTGCACTGTGCAGTAATCGGTTAGCATTTGAGGAATGTCTAAATTTCACAGTGGTTACAACTTTTTAAGCCCTCCTTTGTGTCTGTAGGAAGTAATTATTAGTATACATGGTAATTTCTCATTAAGCAACTCAAATATGAAACGTTTGAGCTATTGTCCCTTAAGAATTACACAGCTGTAATCACACCATTGTTTTGAGGAAGGCCAGGCCATCCTAGGGTGGTTTCAGGGAGGTTACACTGTCCTCCCAAATTGTACCCCGGTTTCCTTTGATTCACATGCACCGTCTTTAATTCTGTAATTGAATGTTTCCTTCTGAAAAGAAACTTGTTGGATGGATAAATCCCAAGAAGCTTTTTTTCCATGTGTTATATAAACCTCGAAGCCTCTACACATAACTAATCTCAGCCAGGATGGGAGAACAGACGAGCTCAGCAGCCAGGAGCATTGCCTTTGACTCATATAGGCCTAGGTTCATGCCTTCTATTTGAAACACTGTGGTTTCAAACAGGTTAGAACCAGAACTGCCCAGTTTCACTCAGAGCTATACTTCTTTACCTGTAGTGCAGAGATAATTATTGTTCCAACTGCAGTAGTAGACAGATGAAAAGAAATGGGGGAACTTTTAAATTGAGCAGTTTGATTGGTTTTAACTTCCGAGCCTGAAGATGTCATGTAACAATCCAAGTAGCAATGCATTGGACAGCTGGAAGGGGCAGGGGAGTGCCGGAAACAGGAAGGGCAGCTTTGTAGACATTGTGGCTCTGACAGCAGTCTCTCTTCTTTCTGTTGTACTGGTTGAGGGCCATCTAAAGATGATAGTCAATAATATTGTGACAGTGCCTACCTACACCTCTGCTTTCTTTTATTTATGTCTTTATTTTCTTTTCTCTGCACAAGATGATGATAAAAACAGAAACTTATCAGCAAATTGATTATGTCTTGATTATTTATTTGTTGGTGCTTTCTGACCCCAAAGAGTTCCACTAGAGAACATTTGGGTAACCACGAAACAGTTAACAAAATACAACAAACTTGTTGCATGAGGGTTATCAGAGCTACAGGATATGATGGATGGGAAGGGATGTATTGGGAAATCAAATTCCATTTGAATGACTATAGTACTTTTATGTTCCAGGGGGCCTTTGAGATAAAATAGCATATTCATCTCTTTAACACTAGGATTCATAAGCATAATTTTTATAGCTACTCCAACAAATCATTATATTTGTAAATCTGATTTGCATGTTTTTTTAAGTTTTCTATTTCTTAGGAGAAACTGGAATTTCCTAACTTATTTGGTGCATTGGTGAAAATACTTGAAAGACATCTAAAAATATAGCTTTATACTGAGAGTATCCTAGAATTATCAAAATGAGGATTGCTGAACTTTGCGTCTCAAGGGTCACATGTTCTAAGAATGGATCTTACACTGAGCTGTTTGTGACCATATAAACTATGATAGAGTAATGCCCAACAGAATTTATTTTTTTGTGTTTATAAGAGTAGAATGCAGCATTTTAGAATGCCTTGTTTGGTTTCTGTAATACTGATTTCTTATAAAGGAGAATCAAAGATATATATATATATGTACATATATAATTTATTTGATAATTTGGCTTTTAACATTTTAATCAAGACTGGATTTGAAATGTTTTTTCTCAATTGACATTGATGGTTGACCAAACTAAAGGTTTTTCATTGGAGCTCTATGAATTTAAGGCCAAATTATTGATGCACTAGGAATTATTTAGTTTTTGTTTTTTTTTTTTTTTTTGCTTTGTATTGATTTTTCAAAGAGGAAAGCTATCACTTTTCTTTATTATGCCTAATGATTTTTTTTCTTTTAGAAACTTTAACTTAGGCTTTAATACTGAGACAAAAAACTTTATTGAATCTTATAATTTATAGCAATCTCATGTGTGTATGTGTGTTTGCGCGTGTGCATACACATGCAATAGCAAAGTAGTATATCTATTAACAAATGCATATGGATGTTGTTCTTGTGACAGGCATAGTGCTAGGTGCTGGGGTATAACAGTCAATGAAGTATAAAAATCCCTACTCTCATGGAATCCATAATATGAAATTTAGTATGTTAAAGCACTGGTAGTGAATATTTTAGAGGTCACATTGGAAATAGAGATGCAAATAGCTTAGGGAGCATCTGACTTATAAATAATGAGGTTGGAGAAAACTCCCCCAAAGAGGTAGCAGCTGAGCAAAGACATGAAGAGAAATAAGAGAAGAAACCATCTGAAGATTTGTTCCGGGCAAATGCAAAGACACTAGAGTGGGAGCCTGCCGGTGTATAGCGGGCAAGGAGGGGCTGTGTCTGGAGGATGACGGACAAGAAAAAAGTAAAAAGATGGAAAGTCCCTGAGGTGGGCAGGGTGAGAAGCCAACACTGTAGAGTCGGGCAGGTCAGTGTAAGAACTGAGGCTGTTAGTGTGCACGAGGGTAGAAGCTGCTGAGGAATGGGAAGTAGAGGAAGGACCTGTACCACTTCCTCCTTTAAAAGGTTTAGTGTGATTGCTGTACATTGAGAACGGATTATAAGGTGCTAAGGGCAAAAGCAAAGGATGAGTTAGCAGGCAATTACAAGCCATGCATGCAGAAAGGCCTTCCTCTACACTCTAAGGTTGCACATAGTGTACACAGAAAGCAAGTGCATAAAGGACTTTCTTTCCTTTCTCCCTTGTCCAAATCTCGCATGACTGAGTTAAAAACCAGGTTACATGTGTTATATTTTTGCCATCACTGGAAACAGTATTAAAAGCCCGAATCTTGCATTTTGTAACTTCAAGTCATTCTTACATATAATATGTACATGTAAGAATAAATAGACACACACATATACACACCATAATAGATGAATAATAGCTTAGAGGTTTATACAACCTCAGATAGGTGGTACCCTTTCATTTCAATATTGACCATCCAGTCACCTGCCTATTGAAGATGAGATTTGGGAGCACTTAACAAAATTTACTTAGCTGTTGACTTATTAAGGAGTATATTTGTCATGATGGCGGTGATGTTTTCAGATGGAAAAAAGCAGCTCTTCCTGGAACTGAGTCAGTGTAATTGTTTGGAGGACATTCTTTGTAAGTGAACGCATTTGTAATTTTCTCCTTCAAGTTCAACTAATTTAAAAGTAAATGTCGAAGGCCTTTCTCATTCCCCAAATCTGGTAGGAATTATAATGCCAAAATGCATTTGAGTTTTGCTGGACAATGATACTCAGTGCAATGCTCACTTGCACATGTTAGAATATTTCAGGAAAATAAATGGTTTCACATACATGATTAAATAATGAAGCTCATGACATTATACTTTTAACCTGCATGATACAAGAAACATTGCACACAATGAAAATATTCAAGTTCTGTCAGACGGTAGCATAAATAACTTCTATGCTATTTGATTTAAATTTAAAATTTTGGTTGTTGCTGTTCCCAAGAAAGGATGAAAGGCTGTTAAAAAAAACCAAAAAAACAAAAAAACCTACTATATGTTTTAGTAGTTGAGAACAGGTTGTGTATTTCACATTTAGAAATATATCTGGTAACTGTTGCAAAACTTGAGCTAAAAAAAATGAATGGGCAAATACACATTTCTTGTCTAGGAGAATAATGTATCATTTCAGTAGTGTTTGTGAATTACCCTTTGTCTTGAAGACAAAACTTAAATATATTAATAGAGTGGATTTGAGAAGAAATTTTCACAGTCTCTTTCTTGGAAATATGATTATAGGCAATTTTAATACTGTCTCCTGAAAAAATTACTAACTCAAATAAGCTTCAGTGCTGTAGTCCCTGTTAAGTGGTTTGGGGTTTGGGGTTTTCTCATTGCTTTGCTTTAAGTTGAGATAGAATACATTTAGTTGTGAGACCAGGACCTGTCCCTGGTGCTTAGCTGGCTTGTGGGAACCTGTTCCCGGGGCTGGATTAACTCATGCAGCCTCTGTGCAGGGAAAGGGCTGGGTAGGGCCTCTGCTTGAGATGCCAAGCTTTGTTCTAGCCCATGGGAGGCCTGCTCCTTTTGAATGGAGCCAGAGGAGGAGTGGGTGGGGAAAGGAGAAGATGAGAGGTGCAGGTGGGGAAGCTGGGAGGGAACAGAAGGAGAGGAGGGAGGGGAGACTGGAAAACTTACATACCGACTATACATGAAAAAAGTTAATAAAATAAAATTAAAAAACAAAGAAATTGCATCTATTTTAAGATATTTGTCAATTCAGTCTAAATTGCCAAAATTATTAGCATCCTGGGTGATGCCTGCTCTGGTGGTTTCTTGCCCTATAACTCTGTCTTTTCAAATGTGGGATCCTCTATACATTCTCGTTCCCTCTTCCTTTCCTTGACTCTTGTCTTGTTAAATTCTTCTGTTCAGTAGTAGTGTTATAGAATACCCACTGTTTGTCAGGTGCTATTCTATTGCTAGAAATATGGCTCACTGCTCTCTGGAAACTTATTCTTCTATGAGGAAGGTCGATGGAAAACACCTTGGTCAAATAGAAATATCGACAATCAGACACCAAGTAAGGGGCTTGAAGGGGAGCTAGGAGCAGCCTGTGTGTGTGTTAGGAATGTGACAGGGCTAACCATGCAGTGAGGCAGAAAGTGATGGGGAGAAGGAACACACTGCTTCTGCCTTCTGCTTGGTTCCCTTCATCACAACTCACAGATTGATCAGAGCCTCACTGCATGCAGAGTTTTCATCCACCCAAAGATTGTGTGGATGGTGTACTACACTTCTTTTCTCCCCCATGGGAGGAAAGCTAACATTCTAAGACCGTCATTCCCTAATGTGCTTTTACTTTTTTCCAGCCTTTTAAGAGTCCCCTGTTATGCACTTAGAGGGATTTGGGGATCTTTCAACTAAACCTCTACCTTGGTTACAATTATTCCGAATGCTTATTTGTTGAAATTATAAGCCTTCTTTCACTTCCTAGCAGCAGCACTTTTCCCCAAAGTGCCAGACCTCTCTTGCCAAAAATAAGTGTAGATAAACATAACCTTTGTTTATCTAGAGGTCAACAAAGTAAGGCTAATTAGTTGCATTAATCATTGTGCTTTGAAGCATAAATTATTTAATTCTGTAACGCTTGCTTTGATGTTAAAGTTTGACTCGCATAGATATTTTTCTCTTCCCTTATACATAAACAAGTAAAAATACGAAGTGTAATATAAAGAGCTATCTTAAGTAAAGTGGATTCTTGTCAGTGAAATGAGATATAAAAGGCACACTGATAACTTATTTCCTTTTCTTGCTATTTATGGCTTTCTCAACCCAAGAGAGCAGAATGTCCAACCACACAGAATTAATCAGGCTAAGCTTTAGAGACATCTGGTAAAAACAACATAATTGTGCATGCACTTTTAGACTGCAAAGGGAAGTTAGATGCATCATTTCAAGATCCGAATGAGTCATTTTAATGCAATCAAGTGTGTAACTAACATTAAATTATAATGTAGCACCATAAAAAAAAAACCAAACCTGTAGCTTTAAAAGTCAATTTGTGTAGATGGCTGAACCATACATTTACAAAAAATATCATATAAATAACCCTAATTAGAAAAAGTTTCTAATATTAAAATAATATTTAAAAAGAAAGTTGTATTTTGATTATGAAGTTTCTTGTGTTTTTATTTATCCGACTCCAAGATGGAACAGAATTGATCACAGTGGATTCACCTTTGTAGGTTTCTCTCTCTCTTCCTTTGCCATATGCCCACGCAAGAGTGTGTGACTGGGAAGTCAGAAATAGAGATCTGGCTTCTTCCTTAGTTGCTCTCCACTATGATTTTTGAGACAGTGCCTCTCAGTGACTGGTGAACCCCTGGGATTAAGAGCCCATCTCCAGCAACCTGGCAGCAAGTCTGTGTTACCTCACCAGCTTTCTATGGTGCATGGGACTCCATACTCAGGTCTCTATGGTTATTCAGAATTTATTTTCCACTCAACCATCTCTCCAGCCTCATTTTTTCAGTTTTGACCCTTTTCTTAAAACTATTTCCTTTGTAGCAGCATAAAACCTTCAAGAATGTAAGACTCCATCACTGAATCCAGTGACAGTGCATTTTAAAGCTGTTTTTTTTTTTAAATCTTGCATTTATTAGGGTTTTTTTTAAAGTAAGCAGATAACATTAATAGATAAATATGCAGTCATTATTGCCACTGTGGGTGTTTTCACAGTGTTTCCGTAAGAGCCTTTTTACAACTGTGTATAATTCCCTTTGTCATTCTCAGTAATTCCAGAATGATCTTTTGAGGTGGGTTACTGATGTATAGATACAATATATGTGTGTTTTATAAAGATAGCCACATTTGAACATAGTGTTATTTCACTCTGTCTCAAACATTGGTTACAAGACAGTAAAAAATGAGTTCAGCTTAATGTAACGGGGAAAAAAGCCAGAAGAGTAGTGATGTCTAATGATTTCTTCAGTGTCCTTTGTGTCAGAGAATACCTAATCTTCTAGGGGTTTTGTTGGATGACAATCATTGAATGTCCTCAGAGTAAACACCCTGTGGGTTTGGCTCTTAATATTCTATGTTAAAAGGAGATATTCGTTCCTTAGTGATTTCTATTCATGATCAGTAATTAGAAATCAGAAGGTATCACCGAGGAAGGGTGAGAGCAGCGTGTCTGCGTCACATGCCAATCCATTAGTGACACACACATCGCATAGCTCCTTAGTTCTTGATTAAAACGTTTGATTAAGATGGAAGATGTTCTAGTTTTTCAGTGTTAAATATTCTTTAATTTAGAGCAATGGCAGTGATGGATGGGCTCAATTTAATAAATATGTTATGACACATCTGGAGATAACCTTGAGATGTCACCTTCATTCCCTCCATCTTGCAAGGACTCCTGCATTTAACTTCTAAAGATCATTAAGAATGATTTTTACTCTGATTTCCGATAGAGCGTGCATATGGATGCGTGCAGAACTTGTGAGGATGGAATGCCATGTGTTCCCGAAGTCCTGGCCATGGGAAACCTCATTTTCTGTTAGCCAGTTCCACTTCTCAATGCTTGTATTCAAGGAACCCATGTGGGATCGTCATTTCCTCTGCTCAGAATCTGAGGAATTTGTTATTGGGCGGAAATAAACTACAGAAACCTTCTAGGCCAGAGGTATTTTATACCTGGTTCTTTTGAAATATAATTAGTGGCTGAAAGCAGCATTTAGAAAAATGTTCCCATTGCATTCAGTGGATGAGATGAGGAGATTCCTTGTTCTCTGTTTAAATTGCAAAAGCCTCAGGTGAAAAGCTATGGAGAGTTGAGTGGATGGGGTTGGCAAAGGCTCCATGAATTGGCACTGATTAAACCCATCTCTCAGGGTGACATGAGAAAAATAAGACTAGTCAGATGTAGAAGTGGGTAGAAGGCATCTGCTAGGATGCAGTTCTCAATAAGACATTGGACAAATGATTTAATAGCAATATAATTAGGTTTTTCTAGGGAAAAAATGTCTACTGCCATTCCTGACTAGACACTAGGTCTTTAAATATACACCCCAGTGCTTTGCCTGTAAACGTGTGTTGCTTTTCTTTATTTGAACAGACATTACATTATCTTCAGACTTATTTCTTGTGTCGCATCCTATTCTTGGCCATTTGTTTGGTTTTGTTTTATTGTATTTTGAATTATTGATCACCAAGATGATACTTTAATGTTTTAAAAGGAACTATAAACATCATTAAAATGGTGCTGTTTTGAAAAAGCTTCTGGGTGGTGGCTTATGTAGTTAAAAACAAACCTCCCTCGGACCTATTTCAACCCATAATCAGATATCTGAAAATCAAGGAAAAGAAACAGGAAAAAAGATACTGAGAAGAACAAGGAAGTTAACCATATACACGCTGATGCATATTTTCTAAAATGAGAGTGCACAGCGCCTTTAGATATTATAATTAAGCATCATATTTAATCTATATGTTTCATTTCGGTCTTTATTTCCACGTCTCCTTGCTTATCTTACTCACAGTCAGGCTCTATGTCATCGTTGCCAAGGCAAAGCAGTGACAAGAGTGTTGCCAATTTACAGAGAGATTTTAGGACTCTTAAAGACACACGGAGCATTTAATATGGTTTTCAGACCTTTATTTTCAGCTTTAAATAGATGTCAGTGTGAGGAATATCACTGCGCTAAGTGTCTTTAGCCAGTAGCTTTGGTTGGATCTACCTTAAGTATACACAAATATATATAAAAATACACACATATAGCATATGACTGGATTACCTACATGATTTTTTGAGATTATAATTAGGTTACAACATTCTTAAACTTTATTTTTATTTATTCTTTGGGTCCTCTACATCATGCATCTCGATCTTATCATTTCTTATCCCTGTATTTCCATCCTTCCCAGCCCTACCCCAGGTAAAATGTAAGAGAAAAAAGAAGAAAAGGAAGGGTATCCCATCATGGAAGCTGTAGTGTGACACACTGAGTCACTCAGTAAACCCTTTTGTCCATATTTATTTACTTGCAAGTGTTCTTTGCATTGGTGTAGATTTTGCTCCACTATCAATGCTGAGCCCACACTAGAAGTCCTCTGGTTATCCTGCTATTACCTTGTGTTGTGGAAATCCTGCAAGTTTGAGTTTGTGAGACCAGTCCCTACACACATACCAGAAGATCCCAGATCTGGTAGATATTGGGGTGGGCCAACCCATAATCCTGGTTCTAGGCCTGGGTCAGCCCCCCAGCTCTCCTTTGTCCTCACCACCAGGGTGAGCTCTTCTGCATTTCCTTGGCAAGTTCACCTTTTGCAGTGATGAGCAAAAGGCTGGGCCATGTCTCCTGCTTTCATGTTCCCTCATGGTTGGTTTTCCTACAACTACACCTTTAGTGCCAGCTCTCCTGTGTTGCCCAGGCATACCATAGGGGCCACTCTCCTAAGAGCAACAGCCAATGAGGGTCAAGGCCAACTCTCTCACCTGCCTCAGGTATTGATGGGTGGGAGTGGGGGAAGAAGTTACAAAATTTTTCTCTCTCAAAACCTTCCCATATATCCCTCCCCATTTTCCTTAAAATTCATGACCTCTAAAAAAATAATAGTTATTGCATGCATATATGTATATGTATATTTTTTTGAAGCAATGTAAACTCAGGGAAGGTTGTGATGCTTGTTACGTCCCATGGTCTGGTTTACAACCCTAGAAATGATAAAATAAATGAGTAACTATTTATAAAATTAATGATGGTGTACTCACTCCCTATTACTTACTTTCCTTTATACTCTGTGTGTATAAAGGCAATCCAAGGCAGCACCCAGTCTCTTAAATAAATACATGATAAGTGAAGCATTAAAAAAAAAAATAAATCCCAGCTATAAATGTGTAGGGAATTGTGCTGTTTCATGGTAAATAATTGTGCCACCCACTGGTTTAATAAAAAGAGCTGATTGGCCAAAGGCAGGCAGGAAGTATGGGCGGGGCTACCAGACTAGAAAATCTCTGAGAGCAGAATGCCAGACAGAGCACCAGAGAGAAGCCACAGGAAGCAAAGGACAACCATGCACCTCTAAAGAAAGGTACCGAGCTACATGGCTGAACAAGAGACATGGGTTAGATGAAGGGTAGAGAGATAGCAAGTGATATGCCTGGGCCTGAGGCTGATCATCCTAAAACTATAGTAAGCCTCTGCATGTCTCTGTGGGACTGTGGGTCTGTGGGACTGGGGGTCTTCGGGTCTTCGGGTCTTCGGGTCTGCGGGTCTGCGGGTCTGCAGGTCTGCGGGTCTGTGGGCCTAGACCTTGAGGTTAAGCCCGAAAGTCCAGGCCAGAAACCTTTTACTACATAAATGTGTTTTAGTTAAAGAATAATCACTAGTTCTATCTCTGTCAAAAACATCCAAAAATATTCCTTATTTCTTTGACTCCGAAAAAGAACTTACTAAATCAAAGGATATATTTCTCCCCATAGATAGCACCTTATAACTGTAAATAAACTGTGCAACTCTAAGAATAGTATAGGTCCCTGTTATAATTGTGAGTAAGGTATAAGAATAGACATATGATAATGTTAGATAAGATAGATTGCAGATAATAGGATTAAAAGCAAAATATTTTAAGAGTAAATTTACCATAATATAATTTAAAATTGATTAAATGACAATGTTTGAAGCATAGAAACTCCATATGTCATAGTTGAAATATGTGATCTAAGTCAACATTTAGATTTTTAAGTGAACTTACGTGGTCACGTTTTAAGCTAATAAGAATGCTTAAAAAAATTTATGAGTGAAAACTATCAGTTATCTGAAAAATGTAAGGGAGCAGCTGGGAGATGGTAGTGTACACCTTTAATTCCAGCATGTGGAAGGCGAGACAGGCAGATCTCTGTGAATTTAAGGCCAGTCTAGTCTACAGAGTGAGATCCAGGACAACCAAGAGATACACGGAGAAACCCTGCCTTGGAAAACAAAACCAAAAAAAAACAAAGCAAAAAGAAATCAATATGGAAGGAAGGAAAGAAAGAAAGAAAGAAGGAAGGAAAGAAAGAAAGAAAGAAAGAGAGAGAGAGAGAGAGAAGAAAGATATATTGAAAATTTGATTGTATACTAGAATATAGGCTAGAAATTCTTACCAAAATCACACAATTGATTTGCACTGTTCTCTAATAGCAGATACATGTTATTAGAGAGCAATATTGTGATAGGTTGGTGGAAATTAAAATTTTACCACCATAGTGTAGCATTATACATAGCCCTCCCAATGTGACTGAATAGAAGACAACAGAGTTGCCCACCTTAGAAAAATAATTATAGTTGGTAGCTGGAAGTTTTCCTGTGTCTCGCCCGGCTCCCACAACTGTTCAGTTCCAAATAAACACACAGAGGCTTATATTAATTATAAACTGTTTGGTCTATGGCTCAATCTTATTGCTAACTAGCTCTTTTACCTTACGCGAACCCATTTCTATTAATCTGTGCATTGTCACGTGTCTTGTGGCTTTATCTGTATTTTATTGCATCTTGCTCCCTTGGCAGCTCCAAGTGTCTTATCTAACCATGCCTTTCTTTTCCCTGCATCTCTCTTGGATTCCCTGCCTGGTTATATAATGTCTTACCAGAGGCCAAAACAGCTTCTTTATTAACCAGTGGTAGAAACACATATTCACATACAGAAAGAACTTCTCACAGCAATAGTTCTAATTCCTACCAAAAATATGATATTAATATGAACATATTTATGGTCACTCATGGCAAAGACACCCTTTTTTGGGGTTTAGATACTTCTATGTATGCATGTAGATATGTATTGTATATATGTGCTTAGTATATGTAGGTGTGGGGGGGCACATTTGTGCCATGGAATATGTGGCAATCAGCAAAAAGCTTGAAATAATCAGTTGTTTCCATATTCAAGTGGCCTTTTTGGGATTGATCTGAGATCATCTGGACTGGAAGTCACTGTTATCTGCTGAGCCATCCTGCTGTCCTGAATATGTATTTTGTTTGTCTTTTTTTTTTTTTAAGATCCATTCTTAAAAACAATCTGATTAAATAAAGTCTTTCAAGAGTGTTGGCCAGGATTAAATGAATCAATAAGGGAGAATACACACGTAGGAAATATGGTACTTTATACATACTGCATCTGAGCTAGTCATACCAACTATGAAAACTGACAAACATCCTAACTATTCAGATAACTTGGTGCTCTTCAGGATGACTTGCAACAATGAGACTTTCCTAGGAAGTATACAACTGTCATATACTAAAACCACCGTTCAAATAGATTTGTCTTGATTCCAAATCCACATTCTTAGTGATTAACTGCAGGTTGCTTAGAGAGAATTTTTATGGTCGAACTAAATATTTTAAAATTGTTGAATTGATTGTAGAGAGGTGACATTCAGTTTTTCTGTAAGCAGAAGACAAGCGCTAAGCATGATCAGTGAATGCTATAAGAAATAGGATTTAATAGTTCAGCATAAGGCAGTTCTGCTCAGTTCAGCCTGCTCACGTGAAGGACGGTCTCGTAACCTGATAACTTAATATAGTCATCAGGATATTAGCTAAAAATAAAAACAAAATCTATAGAGTGAAAATCTGAAAACAAAATAAGGTAGATTAGTGAAACACAGTAGCCACCCCAAAATGTTTAAATTTATATGATGACATTTATATTATTAAGATTGCTTGCAACTTTAATAAAAATGAAAGTTGATTAATATCTTTTCTCATGTTCCTCATAAAACATGTTTCCAGTAAATCCAAAAATTAGTAAAATAAATAGTATTTTGACTAATTACACAATGGGAGATTTAAAAAGAGAAAACACAAAGGAAAACTTAATTTGATTTTACAAGATACAGCTTAAATTGTGGATATGGGTCAATATGGAAAGAAAACTAAAGAATACATAAACTGTTAAAAGTTACTTGTGTTAAATGACAAGTGATTGGCCTTGAATAAAGTGGTTTTGGGAAAATTACTCCAAGCACCACCTGTTGTATTAAGTCCTAGATAACTGCAGTGCAATGAACTGATATATGTTTTATTGGATAAAAGCAATTAGCAGACCAGTAGGATTAGCTAGGTTGATCGCAAGTGCCAGGTAAAGCTGTGCCACCTGTCTCAGTAAATGAACAGATACAAGTAACTGAGAAGATGTTAAAAAGTAGACAGTTGATATGTATGCTGTGCCAAGTAACTCAGTTGAGCCAGACTTTAAACAAAGATAGCTTCATTTGATAGGCACAGTGATGATAGGTTTGGGAGGTTTGCTGGAATTTGGACACAATCCTGTTGTACCTTCACATCTATTCCAAAGGAAGAGGCTTGTTTGTGGAAGTGTCTGTGTCCCAGAAATCACTCCTAAATAACTACCAGAGACTTAAGATAAAATAGAAATGTTCAGTGATAGCTCAGGCTCATTGCTAACTAGGTTTCACAACGTAAATTAACTCATTTTTATCAATTTATGTATTATCACATGGCTTGTGGCTTTACCTATCCTCCAGAGTGTCTTGCTCGTTCTGTGTTCCCTGGAGACTCCACTGGCTCCATCTTCCCTTCTCCCTGCCTTCTCATCTTGGCTACCCTGCCTGCCTGGCTACCCAGTTCTTTATTACCAATGAGAGAGATATGTTTTCACAGTGTACAGAGGGATTATTCCACAGCAGAGACTGAGACAGAAAGATGCCAATGTTATAATAAAAAGCAAACCAATATCACTGCATAAAGAGGAAGGGTTTTACAATTGCATTGGTAGTATTCTGGCACGGTGTTCCAGCTTCACTTCTTACACTTTAGAATCCACAGCCTATTGTCTCATTTACTCCATCAAAAGAGATCTGGTACAAATTAGATATCTTGATGTTTGTGCAATTGTGATTTCTTCAATCCAATAACTTTGTTTTCACCTGCAAAATCTCTCTGTGAATACCTCTTATAACTGATGTACCTGGTTCAAATTAACAGGAGTCTACGATTACTGGAGGCTTAACAACTATAAACATCTGTCTAGTCAGTAAAACCAATGGTTTAAGTAAATAGTCAATCACCCCCATACTTCCACTCCTGGCAGAAAATACCAAGTCTAACCCCATAGGATTATTCAACTACTAACTCGATATGGACCATAGAATTACATGTGATAGTAAAACTGTAAAACTTTTAGGAGAACATATAGGAAGAAAATTTCTGAACCTTAGGCTAGATGAAAATGTTTCAGGTGTTACTAGAAGCACAGTGAATGAAAGAAGAATTAACGACATGAACCTCATCTAAACTAATAACATTTGCTTACAGAAGATTACATGAAAAGAATGTAAAGGCAAGCTATTGACTTTGACTTGTTGTCCATATATGTGAAATTAACTTTGTGGTTTGGGGAACATAGTTATTGGTAAGAGTGCATGCTTAAGATATGCAAGGCTGTGAGTTTTAGTCCACTGCCTTACAAAATCAAATAAAAATGTGAATTGTTAAATTGCGTATCTTAGAGTACGACTCAGACATGGAAAGGAATGAGCTATTGCTTTATGCCACAATTTGATTTGATCTCAAAGAATTATGCTAAGAGATAAAAGCCACTCTCAGAAGACCAACTGTGGTTCCATTTGTATAATATTCTGAATTACAGACTTAGAGAGATGGAGAACAGATTTCTATATTGTGCTATTGCAATGTAGTCATATAAGGTGTTATCATTAGGGACACTGGGAGTGGAGTGAAAAATCTCTCTATTTTTTTGTTGTTGTTTAGCTGCAAGTCTACAATGTTATAACACAAAAACAAGAGAACCAAAAATTTATCATCTCCTAAACTCAAGTGAGTGGGACAAAAGACACATTGTGCTTAAATGACTCGCTCAGGTTCACCAAACATGTTAATAATGGGGCTTTGATTGATCTCAAGACTTTCGTTTTGTCTTTTGATAGTGGGGCTCACTCAGTATCCCAGGATGTCCTAGGAGTCAAGGAGATCTTCCCAATATTTTCCCATTTTTGAAACCAGGTCTTAATACATGGCAGATACTAGATTTGAATTACTGTAGAACATAGAATAGCCTCAAACTTGTAGTCTTCTGGCCTCATTTTCCAGAGTGCTAGGATGACAGAAGAGTGCCGTCACATCTGGAAAGAACAGATTTGAAAACTTGTGTTTTCACTGTACAAACTATTTTCCAAAGGCTCCACTCTTGGATTAAATGGTAATTCTTTGTCTTTCCAGACATGACTTAGAAGCCATTCCTGAGAATAATTTTTTTTTAAAATGAGATTAGACCTTAGCTATAGCCAAACTTGTTTTAACTTGTGTTGTCTAAACCATGTGACATTGCTGTTCATACTCCAAGGATCAGCTGAGAAATGCTGTGAAGCCAGTTACTACAATAACAGCTGTTTGTTTTTACAAGCAAGGCCCACTTTGGAGATGCACATGTAACAGAAATGACAGATAAAGTAGAAAGTTTGCTGTATATGAAGTCTGGATTGTTGTGAAATCCAACAGCTCCATTTCTAACCATCTAAGTCACTGCAAATTAAATTCTGCCCGTATTGTCAAGCTAATTATGATCAGCACATCCGTTTCTTTCTTTTACACAAAGGTATGCATGTCTTCCCTATCCATTATGGAATACTATGAAAATATTGTGCCAAGGAATCTTCAATGCTCTACTTTTAGTCATTACTTATTAATACTCTTTTATCAAGTGTTATGAGAGGTGCCATGTTCCTAAAGTAACTAAAATTTGATATGGCTTCCTGCTTTGATGAAAATTAATAAGTGAGGATCAGAACTGGGAAAAATGAAGTGGGAAATTGTGTGGTATTTCAAAGTGTGAGTTTGCTTTGTGATCTATATTTTATCAGCTACCAACTCACATTTAGTAGTGCATTGGCTCTTGAGTCATCAAATTCCTGCACTGTGGTAGTTTCTCTAAAACATCAGAAGCAAACTGTGAAATAATGTAAACTATCGGCCTTGACTTTTGTATCAAGGAGTTTGTGCTGCTGACGGTTCTGGGACTCAGCTGATACTGCTTTCATTTGTTTTCCTCCCTTGAAATAGCTTGCAAAGCTGGAAACAATACTGAGGTGCACCCAAGTGCTCTTGACAAGCTCACGTTCCCACTGCTCTCTTGCCCAGTCTTGCCCCCGGCCTGTTTCTGCCGGTAGAGACCCACAGGTGTAGCATGTGGTGTGGAACCCGGGACTAGTAACAAAGGCTTTGAAGGATTCATACATGATGGCTCTTCCGTGTACTCCTAGCATCAAGATTGAGGCAGGAAGATCCCTGTAAATTCAAGGCCCATCTGGGCTCAGTTGTGAGTTCCAGTACAGCCTGGGCTACAGACTGAGGCCCTTCCTTAAAAGAACAGAAGGGGAATTTAGGGATGGAAGAAGACAGCTAAGAGCCAAGACAGCTTCTCAGCAATGTGTTGTCTGTCATCTAGCTCTTTTCTTTCAATGCTGGTTCACTTATCTTTTTTGATTGGTGGGAAGGTTCTGGATCTTTTTTTACTATATTAGCAGCGTGTTGCTTATGTTTTTGTTTTTCTTTACCCTTATCAACTCATCAACTTGGTACGGTTTAAGAAATTTGTAATCAATTAATACCCTCGGTTTGTCGTTTATATTCTCAGGTGTGAATAGGACCAGTAAATTGAATTGGCCAATCAGTTAGTGCAGTGAAATAGGGTCTCGGTTTAACAGACTCATTCTTTCCAAGACTAAATATATGAGATGAGTCCCACCACCCACAAGAGCAGTGCCCTTGGTCTTTCTCCCAGGAGCTACTAAACAGCACACTTTGGTTTGTTCTTCACTGAAAGGATCCTAATTATTCATTATTCATCACATTAAGATGTGATGCCTTGCTTTATATGAAGGTAATCTTCTGCAGGTTCTTGGCTTGATTGTCAAGAAAAACTTCCAATTTTTTAATACTCATCTCGGAGTGGCTTAATCTTCATTTTGGTTGGCATAGTTATGTCAGCACTTATTGATGGTGTCAAACTGCACTAAAAACTTAAAGTAAAAAAGAAATTATCATATCTGATCTGAAAAATTAGCTATTTGGGTGAGCTAACGATTATTACATTAAATTAACATGACTGTCCTTTGGCTTTCTAACTACTTCTGAGAACCATGCCAGTGAGAATGCATTAGATAAAAAGGGGACATTTTCTAGGAAAACTTATGTAGGTGGAAATATCCTAAAGAGACTCAGTGAAAGCTGAAATGGTCAGAGAATGATGACATCTGTCTCTTTAAAGATATAATGCATCCTAAAAATTTTGATAATGCTCTCCGTGGAGTATTTATACCAGTTCTACATACACAATGAAAAAGATCATTGTGAAATTTTTATTGACTGTTACCTTTGAAAAATACTAGCTTTCAAGGGCTCCGTTCCAAATAGCCTGCACGAGCTTCTTGAAAAGCCTCTTGCTTCATGCTGAGATTTGCAGAAAATATGGATTGATTTTCCTCTGTGGGTGTCAGAAGGAGGGCATCTGCCTAAAGGGGGAAAAAAACTATAACTGAATTGCCTTTCTTTTCTTTTGCCTTTCTGTAATCTTCTCACAAGAAGTCATAGAATTTACTACCACATTCCTTCCTCAACAAAATCTTCTTCAAGTCATATTATTCCGTCTGTGACCCAATTGACACTCTTATGAATTCGCCTTACAAACTGCTTCATTATAAAAAGATTAGAGATTGTCGTGGTCTGGTACGTGCATCTGGGAGAACAGATGAATAGCATGTGTCCCCCATCTAAAGGGTTAACGTTTAGCTTTAGAGTCAGACAGATCTGGGCTCCTTGCCTGAACATTCTGAGTCAAAAGATTTGGAGCAGAGCCTACTGCTATTTTAACCAGCTGCTCAGTTTGTACTTATCTTTGGTCAAATTTAGGAAATAATGATGAAAGATTTCATTCTCATTTTCTTCATTCATAATGTGTGGGATTTAAAAAAAAATGAAAATAGTGTGAATGACAATATGCCTGAAAAAGTACCCACATGATGCTTGGAACATGATACATACTGCCTAAGTGGTAATGCTACAGCTTTCAAGGCACTGTGGGAAAATCAACTAGCCCTCTAAAGAAAGTATAAATTATGCTCTTGAAATTTAGACCAGTGGTATTCAGACCAATGAAATTTAGACTTCTATTTGGGAAAAGGGATGTCTCTTTCTGCTGGTGTTTCACTAAGGGTGTCTTTCCTATTCATTAGTCGGTTACTCTAGTATATGTCATGATTCTTTATGGGCATTATCTCTTTCATGTGGGTCATACAGACGAGTGTGGGGTTGTTATAAGCAAGAAAGCACCTATCTATCCATTCATGAATTCTACACCTGATAGAGTACCTGCCATCTGCCAGTCATTTTTCTGTGTGAGAAATTCATAGCAATGAACCAAGCAGCAGCAGCAGCAGTAACAGCAGGCCACTGTTAGTCTGTGTATAAAACATGCTAGCAATTATTATGGAGCGATTAAAAACTCTGCCAACCCCGTGTCTAACTAACATGTTACAACCACAAGTATGGGGTAACTAGGGTTGTAACTATCTTACTGAAATAACAGAATCAAGATTATAGTGATTATAACTCGAAGGAGTTTCAGCACTTCTGTGAGATATTTTAGTGTTTGCCCGGCTTATGCAAAATTGGTAGATGTTTATGCACCATGAGTATGAGGTATAGTTCATTTTTATATACTTGTTGAATGACTAATCAGTGACTAAATCAAGCTGGGGCTCCCATTAAATTTCTCTTAATAAGCAGGGCTCATATTTTAAAGACTTAATGGTAGTTGAATTTGTAGGCATTGACCATAAAAAAAGCCACATTTTACTAATTCACATATAGTTCAATGTATGTGGTAAAAATAACAGAGGAAGGAGGTGGCAAGATTATGCTATACCATGTAAACTACATTTTTAATGTCTAAATTGTTTGGTAAGGAAAATTTTTATGCAAGATTCTATGATCATAGTCTACCCTCCTTCTTCTCCTCCCAGATTCTCCCTACCTCCCCACCCACCCACCTCCATTCCTTCTCTCCTTTCGCTCGTAAGAAAACAGTTAAATAAAAAAGGCAAACAAATGAAAAACTAAAGAAAAATATAAACAAATAGCATGAAAAATGCAAACACACACAATAAAAAACAACTGATAGAAACATAAAATCAGAAACCATAATGAACAAGCAAAAGGCCAGTAAGGTTTAAAAAAAAATGCTAAAAAAAAAAAAAGCTATATGAAGCAGAAGTTCTTTTTCAAAACTACTATCTTTGAGCTTGTTTTGTGTTGACTGTCCATTGTCAGACGTGAGACCTGTTCTTCGGTGTAGTTTGTATCTTCAGTGAGACTTCCTTGGATAAACTAATTTTCCATTTGCAGGCAACAGTCTAATGGGAGCTTATGTCTGTTCTCCATTTCAGCACTGGGACCACATCTGGCATAAAACATGTGCACGCTCTGTGTATACTGTCACAGTCTCTGTGAGTTCATAAGTGCATCAGTTTTGCTGTGTCCAGAAGGCCTTGTCATCCACCCCCTCTTTCTCTCACAGTCTTCCTGCCTCCTCTTCCACAAAGTTCCCCGATCCCCGAGAGGAGGGATTGGATGATGCCATCTCAATCAGGACTGCATATTGCACTCTCTGTCCATTTGTTGGCCTCTGTATGTGTTCCCATTTACTGAAAAAGGAAGCTCTCTCTGACTGACACTGATCTATGTGTATAACAGAATGTTGTTAGGAATTGTTATTCTTAGGTTTTACGTTCCTTTAGCAGAACAGCAGTATTACATTTCACAAAGTTCCTTGATCTATCTAGGGTCAGGTTCTTGGCCACTCCAGCAATGTCAAGCACAGGTGCCTTCTCATTTGAGTGGGTATCAAATCAAATCAGAGTTTTTTTTACACCTAAAATGTTTGTGCCACTATTGCACCAGCAGGTCAAGCAGCCAAGTCACTCTAATCGATGGAAAGATTTGTAGTTGGGTTGGTGGTTACCTTTTGTTCTGATAGCATACAGAATACTTTCTAGTAAAAGGGGCACTAGTCGGTATGGGTAACAGTCCTAGTTAGGCATCAGCTCAACTTCTCCATGTTCAGTGAGCTATGTAAATGTTTTCTTCGGCAATAGGACATCACCATCTGTGGAGAGCAACCAACAATCTTGGAAACAGCCTGAATTGTTTGGAGGTTTCCATGGGGCCCTGTTGCCAAGAATTTAATTAGATGCACCCAGCTCCTGACACTAGAGTTTTTACTTGAGGGTTAGAGATTTCTAGTTAGGGTTTTTGGCTCTCCTGTGACTCCACAGGTGACTCCATTTAGATTTCCTTCATATATGTATATACGTTAAGAAGCTTCTACTGTAGTAGACTTCTTCCCCCATTCACTCCTAGGCCCTCAGCAGGAGGGATATCATGTTGTAGAAAGCCTAGGCTATGTAGCAAAAACCTGCCCCAAACCTACCACTACCACCAAAGCAAAACGTTAAAAAGAAAGGGACAGAAGAAAGAAAATACTTCTTGCTCTATCGTCAGAGAATCTGGGGGAAAAAATTGTTAATTTTATGTGTATGGGCGATCTGGTTGTGGGGGGTTGTTTGTTCCTTATTTAAGACTGGTGCTTACTATGTAGACCAGGCCAGCCTTAAACTCACATGTAGGTGCACCGTGCGAATTTCTGGTGCCCTAAAGGTCAGAAGAAGGCATTGGACCGCCTACAACTCAAGTTCTGAATGGTTGTGAACTACCATGTGGATATTGGGAACTCAATCCAGGTCCTTTGCAATGAAATTAAGTCCTCTTAAGCACTAAACCATTGCTCCAGCCCCAAGTTTTACAGGTTCTAGCATAAGAGCAATTTTGTTTTCAGCAAAACCATGCCTCTCTTTAACTAGTCATGAATATTTGCTGCTTGAGTACACCCCCAATTTTCCCATGCTCCTCGACTACCCTTTGACCCCTTAGCAATACATTAGAGAAGCTTGACAGATGGCAGAGTCCAGATGCTGACACCGTATCATGGATCTATGGAGAGTACACTGGATGTTTGGGAGCAAATGCTCTCTTCCTGTTTTATCTGGCAGAGGGGGTAAGGAGATATTTAAAGCCAAACACTTCGTTCTTCTTCATGCGTTTATTTTTCCCCCATAGAATCCCTGTGAGGTAAAAATCCTAAGAATGGGTTTTGTTGCCTCCAATACGTGTAATTAGAATAAGGCTGGAAAATTCAGTGCTAAGGCAGGCTTGGGCGTGATTCCAAGACATTAGCTAGGTTGATGTAAGAGCAAACTTAAGAATTGTTCCTCAGTCAATGAAACCAGGCTTTCCCAACACTTAGGTTTAGTTACTGTAAATTAAATCATTTAAGTTAAGTAAGTTTCATCAAAACACAATATAATTGCATATTAGTGAGTCAGGATGACCATGGTCAGATAAAATGCACGTATTTTAAATCTGCAGATATTTCTAAATGCCACTAAGTTAGAAGTAGAGTTAGAAGAATGGACATGTTAATATTTTGGTAACAGATTAAATGCTTTTAGTCACTCACGCTTCATTTACTGAAAGCCTTTGCTTTATTTTGGAACATTCAGCTGTGTGTATTAACACAGACTGGCAAAATCAAGTTAAGACCTCAAATTTTTCCATTGAAAGAGGAAATATTTATGTCAAGGTCATAGGGAAATGGAAGGTTTAACTAACATATTGCCATGAAGATAGTAATTTTAAAAAACCTGCTACTGTCTTTTACCCTGCATCTTATTAATAGCAAACAATTTCCAAAAGAAAATAAATTGTTGACTGTTGAAGTGTTCTGTACCTTTTGACACGTGACATAGAGAAATTTTGGATGTTAGTGACATTTAATGAAAAATTTAAAACTCTAATAAATGCACTCATACCATTGTTTTATAATTAATCATTTAAGTCACTAAATACTATATCTCTTCTAGAATTATTTAAGCTGATGCCATACGTTTTAAGGTAGGTACTTTGAAATATATTACATGATGTAATAGAACAAAAACTGAAAAAGAACCTGTTGCTTTCATAGATCAGCTGACAGACATTAAGATTCTCTGTGATCTCAGTGTGTCACGTGGACAGAGCCCAGAAAATCAAGTGGGGGATTCTGTGGTGTGTGTGGCCTGAGCACTTGTCAACTACGTGGGGACAAGGACCGCTTTGCAGGAGTGATTTCCGCTTGGCTTGTCAGTCTCTGAAATGATTACTCCTGGCCCTTCCCAAATGCTTTGACTCAAGCACACTGTCTCTGTTCACCTTTTACCTAAGTGCCTGTGAATGCAAGTCTCAACTTCCTCATGGAACCTTTTAAAATTAGCCCAGCCCTGGGGGTTAGTCTCTCCTCTCAATACCTTGGTGCTTATTGGTTTTGACACATGGTGGTCAGTATGTGCTCCGCTAAGAAGTTGGTTTTCTTTTTAATTATGTAATTAATGGATGAATCAGGGAAACTTTGCTTTTTTACATCCAGAAGACAAATACATTTTCCTACAGAGGCATATTAGTATAGACAGAAACTAGACTAAAAGTATGGATGAAATTTTATCCCTAGTTCACTGTTAAGGAAGCAGCTTTGAGCTGAACCTTTGATTCTTCCTTTGGCTGTTAGGTGAAGGGAGAAGACCAGATAATCTCTAGATAATCTACTTTAAATGTGTATCTCTAGGACTTCCTGTTCAATTTTACACGTACACGATTCTTGTCTCTACTGCTCCAAGTTCTTCTAAACAGGATGTTGAAAGAATTAAAAGTTATAAACCTACAGGGATAATGAACGTAGCTGAGAGTCTCTAGCAAGTAAAGGAAGAATGAATATTTAGAAAACTAAAGAGGGCCACAAATTCAATTCAGCAAGAGTTGTTTCAACTAAGGGTTCATCGTGAGTGAACATTAGCAAAAGCAGGCAGACCTGCCCTCAACACCAAGTCTCAGGCCTTGCCTATGTCAGTATATGGAGAATAGCTTCTGAGAAAAAGCATTAGATAGATTAAATTACCGTAGTTTATCTGAGCCAAGAGTAATTCACAAGTCAAAGAGTAGGGCTTTTATAAGATGGATGCCGATGCCGATGTAAACATAGAGGATTTGTCTCACTGGCTTTGCATGTACCAACTTTATTTGGGCATGATGGGTTGGCTGCATGTGACAGTGTTTGCTTTGTTTCTAAATTAGATAAATTAATGTTTGTTTTTGTTTTTGAAGTGTTTGGGGGATTTTTTTTTCTTTTTTGCACACCTTCTTAGGTAGGACTCCAGACAAAAATAATCTCAAGTTAATGCCCTCCTGATATTTGAATGATAGGGGTTCCACATAGGGTTAAAAAGAGTTAACCTGAGAACTGTTGCTAGCTTTTACCTTCTCTCAGGTTCCTAGAGCACTGGCTGCATATTCACATAAAAGAGTTGTTCTCTACAGAATTGAAAACCCATGGGCTGGAAAGCCAAAACTTTTCATGAGCGTACTGCCATGTGGACAGTCATCTTCCAGTATGCTGTCAATTAGCTTCCTAATGGTCTTTCTCCCTGCAATGTAAATATACAGCCAGTAGTCTCCAGCTCTTAGTAAGGCTTTGACTTGAAAGGGAATCAGAAGAGCAAGAGAAGAAGGGAGGGAAGAAGGAAGAGATAGAGAGAGAGGTTGTTAGTAGAAATCGATGATTTGAAAAAGGACAGAAAATAGGAAGAGATAAATCTAGAAAATACAGTTGGTAAGTAAGAGAAATTGAGAGATGTTACACTTGCGAGGAAGCAAAATGGCTCCTGAGTTTCAATGATAGAACTGTAACAAAACCAGAAAACTGCATTTAAGTACCCAGAGGAATCAGTGGTCACCTTAACATTTTCCAACTGCCCAACACCAGAATGAAGCTAGGATAATGGTATCAGTCTCAAACGTGGCTCGAGAGCCTTGTCTAGTGGCTGAGCTCTAGTATAAAGAATACAGGAGAAAGGGGCTATCACAGGTCACTGCTTGCCTACTGGAGAAAAGTTAATTTAGCTCTAACAAACTGAATGCCAATGGGATCAAAGGAGTTGGGTAACACTCTATTGAAAAGTTGTCAAGATAGGAAGGGGAGATAGGAGCCTAAACCTGCCATTCTCTGAAATAGGTGAAAAGCAAATAGGTATAGATTTCCGTATGTAATCCAGAATTAGCATGTTGGAGAAATGAAGTAAATATGACAATTTGCTAAGACTGGTGAAGACAACATCTTATGAGCAGGGTCTGGGCAGAGGACTGCTTTGTTTATCATAGGTTTTTAGTACTTTAAATATACAGACACACATATATTAGTATTAAAAGACCATTTAAAAATAATCATTATTTTCAAAACACTATACACTTGTATACATATATATATATACATGTATATGTGTGTGCATTATACACATATAAATTCTAATTTTTGTGAACTTAATGACTTTGAAGGACTCTAAGGTATATTTCTTTGTATCTCTTGTTCCTATTAATTTGTGTAGCGCTTAATGAATTTTCAATCCACAATTGCTTGTTCGTGCATGGATGTGACAGCTGGTTGAGGCTGGTTGAGGCTCTATAGGTTAAACCGAGAATTTCTGTCAGGGATACTCATTGAAATCTACACTCTGGCTTCTTGATGACTTGTAGAAACTTCTTTATAAGCCTCTGTTCTGCCAAGAAGTTGGGAGATAATTGTATTTCCCAGTGCCATTATCTCTCTCTCTTGCTTCACTGTTCTCTTTTCATGTAAATATTTGGGTTTTGTCTAAATTCCAGTTTCTCTAATGGGTCGAGATTCAGGCTAATGGTGCATCACCAGAACAGTAATCAGTTCTACACATTGGTTTGTACCACGCAAGCTCCAACACAATTGTTTCCTATTATTGTTTTATTGGTCACAGGAAGTCACATGGCTATTTGGTGGCTAGCATTTGTGATTTCCATACCCAATAGGGTTTCCAATTCTAATAGCTGTGCAAAGCTCAGACATATTTTCTTTACAGCAGGCACAGTTTGGGGAGATAAAGACAGATTTTCCATCTGCTTCTTGAAAGTTTTACTGGACAAAATGACAATATTAAATAGGGGCAAAACATGTTTATTTATATTCAAAAAGTGAAAATTACAACATGGAAAGAACCCCAGTAGTGTCCTTAACCAGTAAGTCTGAAATACTAAGAAGCTGAAGTTCTACTGTTTCTAGATGGGAGGGAACAGGGAACAGGCAGGGGAACTGCAAATGGTTTCTAGGGCCTTGGAGAACAGTACACTTGGAGGACCTTTGCGGATTTGAACAGTCTGGCTGGCCTATAGAACACCTAGTGATTTGTAAATGATTCTCTTTGGGACCAAGATCTAGAGTGCATGACAGAAGTCTTACCATGTATGATGCAGACTCCATTTTCTAAGGTAGAAGCAAGGAAGGAGCCAAAATGTTTCCTGCCTTGAAGCAGACAAGGGAAGGGGTGCAGGAGGAGCCTTTTCCAACTTCAGCTGATGATTTCCTTTCGTCACAAATAGTCATCACACTGTCTGTCATATTCTGGGGTAACAGGCCCCGAGCTCCTTCTTCGTGCTATAAATAAGTTCAGGATCTCAAAGACAGAGACCACAATGTCAGCTGAAGTGTCTGGACAAGGTAAGCCTTACTTTTGATCAAGAGGATTTGTTCAGAAGAGTAAATACACAGGGACAGGAAGTGCATTTGCTTTTTAGTTTAACCCAGGTGGTAATTGTATCCTTTCCCCAGGAGAAAGAATCATGCTTCGGGCCATCAAATTCCTAGAATAGTGCATTGAGCTATTGTGTAAATAAAGGTTTTACTTGGGCTGGGGGGGTGGGAAGGTGAAGTGTGTGTGTGGGGGGGGGTGAAAATAGTTTCATAAAAGTTCCAGGGGAGAGAAAAATGGTTTTAATTCTTGTCCTAAACACAAATGTGATGATATTATATGGAAAAGACATATTTGGCACCTTCAACAAGTGCCCAACTAAAGTGAGACAGTTTGGGCTTAGTCTGACTGGGGTAGGAAGGGGATGACAGAAGGAGAGTGTTAATAAGAGTCAGAGATATGTGGAGGCAGAAGAGCAGCCTTAGCTGCCTCTAGATCTCCTGTTGAGACTAATCTACGGGGTAGGTTGAGGGAAAGGAAATCCAGTTGTGTTGTGAAAGGTCTAGTTCCACTGTTACCTGATGAAGCCCAGGCAGTAGACCGAGTGACAGGACAAGGTGCTGTGTTGATACTAAACTGACAGGTAGACAACAGAGGGCTGACACCCGAATTCGGGGGGGGGGGGTGCAGTGAAGAAAATATTTATAGGTTTATGGAGCATCTACTTTAGCCACAGCCAGGTAGAAATAAAAATGGTCATAATTTGGGCATATTGATCAATTGACATGGTTCTGGTGCTGTCTAGAGCTCCCCAACTCGAAAGAAAGATAGCTAAGGAGGCATATGACCAGACATATTCTTTGATGGTTTCCCTATATTCTTCTCTCTGGAGTAGGGAGTTAATTTGAGATTAGGTCTCGGTGAACTGTGAAAAAGAGAAACAGGATTTTTCAGGACTAGGGGCAGTTCTCAAGATTAACAGATTCATTTAGGGAAAGCAGAATAATATGCTGTTCTGTTGATCTTCTGGTGGAATGGGAACATGGGGTTGGGAATACCTAAGGCTGATTGTGGGGGACCTTGCTCATTAATCAGATATACTTACCAGTTAGCATAAAAGTACAATTTATATGGACAAACATGATTGTTCCTCTGTACAATTTCTGTCTAGTTTTATTAATTAATGTTGATGTTCTTAGGAAAAAAAAACCAAATACAAAGAGTTTCAGGAATGTGAGTGAAATGCATAGTTTATATCCATAAGTTTTGGATTATATATTAGAACTTGTTACATAATTAAATTTAAATATTTTAATAACAGTTCATTTGCTATGTCCTTGGAAGATAATTGTAATAGTAAAAAATTTTCCTCTGTTCTGTGTTTTGATCTTATTTAAGAAAGGAAGCATTAATGAACCTTTAACTCCTTACAGTGCTGTACCAATAATGATTCAAATGTCAAAATGAAAGGAAAATTTTACCATAAATTTTGTCTTTCAGGAAAATAACACTACTGCTTAACTCATTCATTTTTGTGATTTTTAAAATTAGTATTTGGTTAAGATAAAAATGTACTAATTAAAGTGTTAATTTCTTTGATAGCAAGTAAAATTTTAACATTTTGTGAAAAGGTAATGACAAAATTATGAAGTTTCAGAATCAAAAAATAAAGTAGGCCATCTTAAAATATTGACTTGGCTAATTCAGAATGAAGCAATACTATAATACCATTTTAATATATTAAAATTACTTTGTGGCCCTCAAGAAAAATATAGCACATTTTAATGCTGTGTTTTCATAAGACAAAAGAATTTCACCTTTTTCCCCTTAAATTTTAATTTAACTTGAAGAACTTAAAGTGTATTTTTCCACCACCTCGCTTAATCCCACTCATATTTAACATTCTGTTTCTCCATTTCCATCACTTGCCATTTGTATTTAATCATAGACAGAAAGCTACTGGGAAATAAAAGAAAGGTCCTTGGTGGTTCCTCTGCACATATCTTAGACTTCAAATGACCGGCTAATAATTTTGAATGCATGGATAAAGTCAAAAAGTCTCTAAAAATATTATTATATATGGATGGCTTTCCTTATGTACATTTTGATTAATTTTAATTGGGGGCTTTGTAATCCTGCAACCACTAAGCTACATTCTCCACCCATAGTGTATTTTTATGTCAGAATATGAACTCTTCTAAATCTATAATTTTTAATATTTATGAATTTTTCATGTAAATCCACAAATCCCCTTTAGTTTCTGATTTTGGCAAATCTTTTGGCGTGTGTTATTTCAAAGTAGTCTGGATCAGATTATTAGGAGTATATTGTTGGAATTATAATGGGAAGCAAATTTTAAAACATTGAAATTTGTGCAGATATACCGATTTTTAAAATTCCATTTCAAAATAACTGTTTTTATCAAAATAATTTAAACAACCCATCTCTTCAGTAATGAGTGTTAAGGCCCGCAGAATCAAGTGAATCTCAGTGAATGCTATCATCCTATGGCATTCAGTGCTGCTCTTCCAGTGGCCACATAGCTAGCATATTGCATCCTATAAAATGTCTTAGTCAACAGTTCTGCTCTTAGGAGACAGGCAAGTTTCACTAGCAAGAATCTGCTCACTAGTCTTATTTAAACCCCAAGAACCTAGCTCATTCCACTCTTCTATACTCTGTTTGTTCCAGAAATACCTGTGTTTGGAATATAAATGTGTCTTTTTCTCAACTATAGATTGCTTGGGCCAGTTGATCTAAGAGTCTGATTCTATAGAGGTTATCACGGGACATAAACTTGTGAGTTCTTGCACACCAAATAAAAATGTTTGTTAATGATTTTTGACGCAGCTTTAACAATTGCATAGTGTTTTGCTTTGGCCTCAAATGTCCACCAAAGGCTAAATGATGAAGCTTGTTCCCAACTGATGGAGCTCTTAGAAGGTGGTGGAAATTTTAGGATGTAGGCATTGCTCAAGAAGTAAGTCATTGACATGCCCTTGCAGGGGCCCTGAAGACCTGGTTCCTTCCTTCTGTTCTACTTGCTTTTCAGATGCCATGAGTAAGCAGCCTTGCCATCACCCCCTGTCCCACCTAAATGTTCTCTCTTACCACAGGTACAAAACTATAAGGCTGTGGCCCCGCTTATGGGATGAAAGCCTTGATATGCTTCTTTTAAGTTGTTTGAGGTATTTTATCACAGTAGTTGAAAATTGAGGAATATATTATGAAATATAAATTGGAGTCAATATTGTCCATGTTAATCAAATAGTTTAAGTTGATGTTTTGGCAGACAGAGTTACTGTGTTTGATCCCCCCATAATGCCCCCCCCCAGGCCCGTGTGTGTCTGTATGTGTGTCTGTGTGTGCATTAGGAAGAATGTATAAATTGAACACTCAAACTGTACTTTTTCTCAACTCTTCAGTAATTGTAAAGTGCCTGCTCTCTGTGCATGTGCTACTATCTGAAAAGATACTTGAAGATGAGCTATAAATAGATTCAGAAGGAACAGTGCTAAATTAGAAAGATCAAAGAGAGATATTATATTTTATCTACTGATAAAGCCGAATCTGAAACCCTAATATCAGATCATGAGGACACTGTTTCTTTCTTCTTCAGAACTGGCTCTGATTGTTTTATCTCTTTCAAGAGCCCTTTGATGGGCCATTTAGGACAGCCCTCCGTTTAAGCCAGTATGAAGTCGATTACTAAAATAAGACTTGGACCCATGTTTTCTGACGCCAGTTCTAAGATTTTTGCCCTCTATTTTATACCAGTAGTATTTTTTCCAGATTCGTAGAAGAGTTAGAGGTGGGGGGTTGGTGAGATTTACCATAGGAAAAAATTAGCATGTCTTATTCCTAGGTGTACTATTGACTTTAATTATGCATGATAAAAAAATGCATTCTCTTAAGAGCGTTGTTGACTCAGATATAGTTCAGTTAGCTTTTATGTATTTTTTTTTCATAACACCAGAAATGTAACCCATATCGAGTGTGTCCTGGTGACTAACAGCAGCTCTTTGCCTTTGAAGTCAGCTAAACATGAAATTCTGTCCATATCCCTCTCTTCACAATAGCACAGCAAGTTTTTTAACTTCTCATTCCTTCATCTATGAAGTGGAGAAAATACTGAAACAGCTTGAAGGTTATTGTGAGAATTACAACATATCCTATGTGAAAAGTACTTAAAACACTGCGCTTTTTTGGTAGCATCTACTCAGCAATGGTTGTTAATAGCATCATTGTTTTAATATATAGATCCTTAAATGCAGTTAATTTAGAAAGGTGCTTTCCTTCTTTAATGCTAAAAATCAGTTTTCCCTGTGGTCTTACATCTCTGTTTTTTTCCCGTTGACTTGAAAAGTCAAGATCAGTCAATAATGCAGAGAGCAGGCAAAAGAGATGAACCAGGTGTGCTCAAGCCTCGGTCTGGGTCTGGAATGCCCCCCCCCCCCCCCCCCCCGAGGGACTGCACCAAGTGGTCTCTCAGGCTTTCTTTCTGAGCTTCCACTTGAGTTTCAGGAGTATTGCAGATCTCTCTGGGAAACCTTGTAAAGAGGATTAAAGGTAGGGAAGAGCAAAGCCATTCTGTAAGCACCTTGTGAAAGCCAACCACTTCTTCCTAAGCTCAAGACAGCAAGAAACAGTTTACTAGCAATGAAATAAACTTACCACTTGTTTGTGCAACAGCATCAAAGGAACATAAGAACGCTTTGATCATTTTCAGGCAGAAGAAAATTATGAAGCTCTCCACTGATATTTCATGGGGAGTTTGGGGAAGCTGATCAAAGAAAACTGTTATTAATATGGACTGGAAATTAAAATCTGCATCCATGTTGCTTTAATATTCCATACTTCTTTCATCAGTGAATTGCATACTTAAACATTGACATCGTCGTCGTATGCTTAATTCTGAACTCATTCTAGCTTCTGTATTTCCTGAGCAACTGTGTTCAACTTTTAATAATGACATTAAAAATTGCATAGTTGAGAGATTGAGTGGGCAGCGTGTAGTATATATTTTGTTTAGTGGGTTTTTTCTTTTAGATTACTGCAAACTAAGTTACACAGAATTATATAAGAGAGGAAATGTTTTGACGTTCTTTCATGGTCTTTAAGAAAAACTCCCGTAAGTTTTCAATTATGTAATAACAATATAAGATTATAGATTTCCCTTTGAAAGCTGTAATTATACAGCAGAGAAGCTTGAAGAAAAGAAGAGTAAAACTTTCCAATAGGAAGATCTGTATTTATGGGCATTTTATGGTAAAGATCCAAACATTTGAAATGAAAAACAAAAGAATCATTTGCAAATCCCACTCACTGCTGTGGGAGAAAAATCTGCCCGGGGAACATGGCACAAAAGAAGTCACTATTGTTTTTAATAGATCTTTCAGAGAGAAAGAATATTTATTCTGTAAGTGCATGTCTAGGTCTGAATCAGTCTCCAAGGTGTAGTTTTGACTCCTGCCCCTGAAGTTGTTAAAAAAGCTTTTAACAGAATAGAGATGACAGTGCTTCAGGAATAAGCCTGAGCAGGTAGAGCAAGAAGATAAGAAAAGTCATAAAAACATCTCATTAAAAATGTATTGGCCAATGGCAAGAGATCCCAACGACAGCACGTTCCCATCTTTGCATAGCCTCAGGAATCCAGTGAACTAACATTTGCCTTTAAACCCAAGAAGCTGCCTCCTTCTAGACCATTCTAACTTTCTCTTATATAGAGTAAACTGCTAACGCCGAGACCCTCAAAGGAAGAACCTTAATCTTTTAATACTGTTGGAGTCGGTTATTTGGTGATTCATACTTTATTAAAACAACCAAATTGATATTTAAAATTTAGTCAAATCATTGGTATTAGTTTTAAACGAATTCCTGGCAAATTCACTGAGGATGAAGAAGCAAGTTTATTAATTTTCTTACTCCTTGGATTAGGGAAGAAATCACTTAGTCCAGAAATTTCTGTACTAAATTGCTGTGAGGCAGCAAAGTCTGTTCACTCAACAAAGATGTTTAAAATGGAAATGATGTGATAGCTGGAGAATTTTCTTTTTACTTTTCAAAGCTAAATTCTAGACTTATAAATCAGTAATCAATAAACTACCCAGTGGACAGATGAGTGGGATACCAAGGCTAGTTCCACCTCTCTGGCATCAACAAACACTGCTGATGCATTTCCATGCAGGTCAGCAGTCTCTTGAGTACCCGCAAGGGCAGACCATGGAGGTGCAGGACACTACTGCTTGAAACCCAGGGATTTTAGAGTAAAACATGCTGGTACAGAAATCGATACATGTATTCACAAATAGCATTTGTTTAGTTGAAGCCGAAAAATTTAATTAAGTATTATGCCTCTTGCTATTTTCTCTGTGAAATGTTTTTACAAAACCAACTCATTTGATGACTGACAGACATTTCAAGGACATTTGTATAGATCCCATAAAACATATAGATAGATAGATAGATAGATAGATAGATAGATAGATAGATAGATAGATAGATAGATAGGTAGGTAGGTAGGTAGGTAGGTAGGTAGGTAGGTAGGTAGGTAGGTAGGTAGGTAGGTAGATGAGTGTTGTTGTTGGCAAATTCTAAGTGCAGTGGGTCCATGTTGAATGATACCATGATACTTCTGGTACCTTTTAGCAAGCAAAGACTATTTCAGAGTGGCAGAATGTTAGAAGAGATGACTCTCAAATAATTCCAACAGAATACGATGTCACCAATCTGGTATCTTACTAATGAAAAGAAATGAGTCGAGGCATGGGTTTAGCATTTGTAGATGATTAACTTCATGCTATACATAAAGTGAATTTTCCCTTATTTCAGAAAGAAAAGAACACAATGATCATAGCACAAGTAATTTTAGGGTAACAGTAAATGGGAAAGGTTGGCTAGGTATAAAAAAAGCAAAAAGCAAATGAAAAGACAACCATAGTGATTGCATAGTCTTGCTGAGTGACAGTGAAAGCTACTTATGACTTCAAAGTCTGAAAACAGGTAGAGAACGTTGGAGACTGTGACAATCCTTTTTGCCTACCTGACTAAAGAAAGAAGAGACTACTTGTACAGCTGACTGTCGTCGTGGAAATCTGACTTAGATGTGAAATTTTGAAACACTTACTCTGATTTTGGGAAGCAGTTGAGAAGACTCCTGTAAACCAAACATCATCTACTTTTGTATCCAATTTGAAGCATGATCATTTGCTTTTCCCTCGTTCCCTACTGTGTTAGCTAAATAAGCAGTGTCTGTAAGGTGGTAAGAGAAACTGTTAACGCATCCCACTAAGGGAATGAGTGGAAGTCTAGCCTACATACTGCAGCTGAGCAGTTAATGGCTTAAACTGTGCTCTGGGCGTACTATGTTTATATCCTGGTTGTCTACCCTGATCAAGATTGCTAGTTCTTGCCATATTTCAGTTTCAAATTCTGTCAAACAGGAGAGGCCATACAAACGTCCTAGAGCTACACTAAGAGTTAGGATGAGTTAAAATGCTATACCAGTGCCTACAGCAGAGGACCTGGTTATACAACTGCTTAATAAGCATTGACTGTGATGATTTTTATAAGAAAATAGTATTCAAAGATCTTCTTACTTTTTTATATTTAAAGAGAGAAACCTTTGTAAATGTGAAGGGTTTGTTTCCTGCTGGATGGTATGAGTTAAAAACATAGATGTCGAAGTCCGTAAATCAAGATTGGAGTCCTAGCTCCTACCACTATATAATTAAAACAGAGAATTATTTTTTTCTGACCATTAAATCTATCATCTATAAAAAAGGAATGATAATCCAAACATCAAAGTCAGAATTCATTAAGATCAGATAGAAACAAATATTATTTTTGTTGTTGTTTTTTTTTAAATTCTTTAGAAGTTCTATATTCATAAACACATTTTAGGCATTTAGGTGTATTAAAAAGAAATGGCATTACGTTGGCTAACAAATTAAACTTCATCATAATGAACAGCAAGAGAAATTCTCAGGCAGGATTATTTTACCCTTCAGATGACATTTGACGATGTCTGTTGACATTTTTGGTTGCCACAGCTCAGAGGATTGCTACTGGCTTGTGGTGGGTTCGGGCCAAGGCTATGACTAAACATCTGGTGATACATGGGACAGCTTTGCACATTAGAGGATTCTTTAGCCCAAATGTTGATAGTGCTGGGCTGTAGGGACACTTCACCACAGCTGTATAACCACCATAACATTTAATCTGCAGCAAAGAAAAGTCTGCTGTTGTTTTCCCTAAATATTAACCTAACTCTACTATTCTATTAATTGAAATTTGAAGAACCTCATTCAACAAAATATACTTTTAGAGGCACACATATTTCCATTTTCTTCTGGTTACAAAAGAAACCATAACTGATGAAAATTAATTTATGTTTCAAAAGCATGCTGACAGAAAGTGGTAGCCCTTCATGTAAAAATATTACTTGAAATACAATGTTTTGTTTTTTGTTTTGTTTTTGAGATCGGGTTTCTGTGTGTGACAGCCCTGATTATTCTGAAACTCAGGATGTAGATCAGGCTGGCCTTGAACTCACAGAGGTCCACCCCTGCCTCTGTCTCCTGAGTGCTGGAATTAAAGGCCTGTGCCACCACTCCTGGCTGAAATACAATAGTGTAAGTTAGAGTATGTCTGCTTTTTAAATACACGCATTGGATTTCTATAATTTGCTTTATCAAAATTAACTTTCCTTCTTTCCCACTCTTGAATAATAGAATCCTAAAGCCATTAGGTAGAGCATAAGCAGGACGTTCAGAAAATGGGACAGCCATGGGGTAGGAAAGAGCCCTTCAAAAGTAAGGAAGTGTGAATGTGGTTGCATTGGAGACATGTGTTTCAGTCAGCTTTCTGTCAATGTATCAGGTATTTGAGATAATCACTTTGTATAGAGATAGGCATCAGTTGACAATAGGTTTGCTCGAGGTTGTTTGTGGGTCTGTGCTGGGGCAGCAGATCTCCCAAAGGAGAGTGTTGTAGAGCACAACCATTTGCTTCATGGCTCAGAACACAGGACAGAAAGAGACAAGATGAGAAGACTCTCCGTATTACCTCCACATGCATGTAGTCAGATACTAAGACTTCCCTTTAGGCCTTACCTCTTAAGGATAAGGCTCTGCCACCTTCCAGTATTGCCAAACTGGCTATTGATTATTGACGTGGGGCCTTTCGAGGACATTTCAGATAGAGTAAATCATAAGGCACTATCAGAATCCAAATAAAGTGAACAGTCCATTTTGAGATGTCAACTAAGACCAAGTGGGATAAAAAGGGAAGGTTCTAATATTTCAAGAATCATGGGCAGATAGCAAAGGGACACAAAAGTGTCCTTGAAAGGCTAAAACTAAGACAATTTTAACATCAAAGTAATGTGCATAAATACATAATGTACATAGGAACCGATTAAAACCCATTGAGCAAAACAGGAAACCATGATTCCATTCCCAGGGAACCATATCCCTAGGTGTGATAAGGAAAAGAAGCTGAAAGTCTTATGAGAAATTGAATACCTGTAAAATAAAAATAGCCTCCCCACCAAAAGCATTAATTAAAAGGGAAACCAGTAAGTGTACAGTAGAAACCAGAGAGAAAAGGCCACCTGCGTTAAAGGGTCAACATCACATGGTCTTAATAAGACAAAATCCTCTTGCCATCTAGTGAAAACTTCCAAGGGTAGAGCTCATCTTTGTGGCCAAAAGAATAGTGTATTATAGATACATTTGAGTTTTGGTGATACAAACATACAAGACTACACCAGGAGAATCCAGCTGCCATTTGGTAAGGATATCCAAGCAGCCTTTAAAAGATAACCACAGAGTGGTGGCATTTATTTGCTAATATCTAGCATTAATCTAATATCTAGTCACGTAGTAGGATGCACTTTTATTTAATTTTAAGTTGGATTATTATTTATTTATTGAATGTATGCATGCATATGTATGTGTGATTATGCATGTAGAGAGCTAGATTTCTCCATGTGGATCTTGTGGATTGAGCTTCCGGTCTCCAGGCTTGGAAGCAAGTGCCTTTACATGATGAGGCATCTCACTAGACCAGATATTCTTATTTTAAAACTGAACTGTCCCTAAAGTATCTCAGAGTGTTGAAGCATCGTGTCAGTAACTTTATGTTTAATTGTTTTTGGGAAAAAAAGATTATTTGTACTATAATTGGAACATTTCTCTGAGATTCTTAAAATTTTTTAGTTATGCAAAGTGAAAAAATGGTGTGTTACAGACTATTCTCTTAACTTTAAAAAGAAACTTGTCTTTTTAAAAGGGGTTCTTCATGTCTGATTTTTATAAGTTTTACTTAGAAAAAAATTACTAATTTGCTTTTGATGTACATTTAAGTGGCTCCCAATGCGACTATTAAAAAAACATCTAATTCTTTGTAAATTTTGAGCAATGCTCTTAAGTATCTTTGCTGTCATTTTTTATGGTTTTCTTTCTTTATTTTTTTAGGTTTTGTTTAAGAATAAATGCCCTGAAATGAAGTTGCTGTGTGAATAGAGAGGCATCCTTTAGTTAGTTCGGGCATGTCATTCTAGGAAGTCTCATACAAGGGCCTTAAAAGTACATGAAATCCATAATTTAGTGGCTCTTTTCTCCTAGTACTAGAAAGTACTTTGTTTAAGAGTGGGAATTTATCTGTTTGGTTATCACTGTCCTCAACATTATGGCACTGAATATGTATTTGGAGTAACAAGAAATGAAAGCATTTAGTGCACCCTTGGCTTTGTCCTTAGGAGATTAATTCCCTTATTCCTGAAATAGCTCTTATGAAGTAGCTGGTATGATCATTTCTGTTGGTGAAGAATCTAAGGAACAGAGAGACTCTTACCCACTCAGCAAGATAGGGCTAGACACCAGACAGTTTTCCTTCAGAGTCCAACTAGCCACTATTCTCTTCACTGAGTACATTAATCCATGAACAAATAGTCAACATGTTTCTTTGAGTCTTTAACCAGTAACAGGTTTTAGGAATCTTATTTTCTTTGTTAAATAAAAGTAATAAGAATGACCAAAACCCTCTTAAGAGCTCAGTTTAATGTCCTCCAGTGCAGCCCTGACTTACTACCTAATGATCTGCTTCTAGAGTTAATACTCATACAGGAATAAACTATAAATCATCCTTACCCAGTAAAATTATGGAGATATAAATAGTATATGTGCTTTGTTTTGCAGATAAAATGGTGCATCCAGGCTCCCTGTCTCTAGGAGACAGGGGTTTTATTACTGTTCCTCAAACACAGCATGTTCTGCTCCACCGGGGCCCTTTGCTCCTGCTGTCCCTTGTACCAGGCATGCCCAGGCTAGGCCTTCTGTTGAAAATGCTGATGAGCCTTTGGTTGGTATTGTCTTGAAGATACCTTCATTTCTCAGATCCTGGAGTCTCTTCTATGGTCTACTCTAGTAATCGTTCTTCTATCAGTTGTGTGAACTTCTCATTTCTTTAATAAATTGTCTTCTCTTTTTAGTTTTAGCTTATGAACCCAAATATGTATCACAATGTTTTGTGCAATATGCAAAATTAAATATTTTTTTGAATGAATACATGCATTATCTTAGAAACTTAATTTGAATTTTAAATACCTTGAGACAAAAATGTGAATATTACATATTCTACATTAAGAAATTATGAGATAGATATGAAATGGTAATGATTAACCAAATTTATTTTTGTGTTACAATTTGTATTCCAACTCTGAAAGGTTTTAAGAATTAACTTTCATTTCTATAATAAAAGGTATAGAATTTATGGTTACAGATTTGATCCTTGCTTCTACTAACAGCTTAAATTCTCTTTGTTTGTAAGTGTGTAGTTTAGGGACATCAAAGATAGTAAAAGTCAGTCAGTTAAGTGGAATTTTATTTCCAAGGCTAGTACTTAACGGTGTGTTCCTGTTACAGAATTTTAATAATAAGTTGGTTTTCAAGTGTTTTGTTCAATACTGAGCCACCTTGGCAGCTAAAACAAGGACTGTCCTTGAATGCTGTTCTGAATGAAGTAGAATTCCGTTTCTAACATATATATTTTTAAAAAGAAAACTTAGGGGAATATTCTGTGTTGTCACTTGCCAAGGACTATTCTTGGTTGGAAGCAAAGACAATAGCACAGCCTTCAACACCAACACACCCATCCCCAGGAGGCATTTTCCTTTGTCCAGAATAAGGACAGTGCTCCCCTGCTGTTCTCAAACAGGGAACCAAAGGCAAAATTCAAACATTTTAAAAATGTCATTGTTTATGTAGATCACCTGTGTTCCTTGGATGCTGGTCATCCTCAAACACCCCAGATGTAGGTGGCTATTAAATTGTAATCTATTTGTATTTGATGTGTGGTGTTTAACTTAGATAGTGCTGGCCATGATGAATATTGTTCAGTTTATAATTAGTGTTTATGTTCTTGGTTTTACACACACACACACACACACACACACACACACACACACACAGCTTAGCTTCACTATACTATGATTTCTAAAGGACAATTTAGAGGCTAACATATTGTGGAAAATGTCTAAATGATCCAGTTATCATTCACATTTGGTAACTAGCAGTTGAACTCAGAACCCCCAATTTGCTAAATATAATCTGTACCATGAAGCTGCTGTCTCCTAGCTCCTGATATTTGTTATATGTATTGTTATATATGCGTCAAAGAAACTGATTTGGTATTCTCTAATTATAATTATGGATTAAAGTGAACATTTAGAACTATTTTGTAGAAGTCATCTTCACAATGTGAATATTTTTTAATTAATGCTGATTATCATTTTCAGATTTAATACATAATCTGACAAATGTTCAGAACAACTGGTATAATCAAAGCATGATTATCTTAAAGTTTAGCCTAGCTGAACTTGGGATGCCACATTCTAGTGGCTTCTGCATACAACAGGAGGAAATTTCCTCTAAGCCTGGAGACCCCTTGAAGAAACTAACAAAATTAGCCTGGGGAAAAGGCATACAAACTTAGAAACTTGCAATAGGGGGTAGTGGGGAAATCACAGTATAGGGAACAGAGATATGATTATGACTATCCCACTAGCCAGAAATACTCAGAAGCATACCTCTTTTTCTGTAAGAGAGATGCTGTTTGCAGAATGTAGCCTGTAAATTTTTACTGAATATAATTAAGTCTTCAAAAAACAATTCCTTTGGTATCTGTGTGTGCCTGGGACATGATCTGGTCATGGCAATCTGTCCGGTAGGGTTGCATTCTTTCTTTCCTTGGTGAGATAGTAGGGTTTCAGACTGAGCATGAAAAACAGCTGGGTGAGTCCTGTTCTGCAGCTGAGTAACCTGGGGGAGAGAAGGAGAGGAGGAATATAAGGGGGCCTTGATCTAGAATCGTTTTTAAGGCCATCAATTTCCTTTAGGTAAAAATTTTTCAGCCTAACAGTCAGCCATGGTTTTGTGGTAGGTCTTCCCTGAGCCCTGATCTCTCCTGTTTATATAGCAGGAAGCCCTTGGCCTTAGTCCTGGATATACTTCATCTGGAGGATGGTTAAGATTCTCCCCACCCTTTTCTAGTTCTGTTACCCAGTTTCCAAACTTTATTTAGGATAGGGCAATTTTGGGAATACATGAGCTAATTAAGAAGAAAATACTGTTTTATATATTAGATGCCAGATTTTTAATGGGCATTTGCAAAGCACATATCATGTTAACTCGAGTTTGTTTTAAAGTAATTCTGAGAACTTGGGCAATTACTTATATAAGAATGCTTGTGCAGGCAGGGGGTAGCTCACTCTTCTCTCCTCTTCTGTAGCCCCGTGGCGCATATACATGAAATGCCTTTGTTCTCGTCTTTTCTGCCTGATTATTATGGTCTCTAAGTGCTTTGTCTTCGCCCCTCCGGTGTATTCCCTGTGCCTTAGTCACTGATTGAGTGAATAACTTTATTTACATCGAACGGAGGTCTGGAGAACGTTTGTGTGTGTGTGTGAGAGAGAGGGAGAGAGATGGAGGAAGAAACCCTTAGAGTAGGGTGGATAGGAGGGGAAAGCATAGGTAAAAATCAAAGCAATAAAATAAAAAAACAAAACAAAAACAAGCCCGGAGTGGGTGTAGGGGAGGAAGAGCAAGCTAGGGCAGGACAGGGGCTTCACTCGGGGTCCTTAAAGTCGCGGGGGCTTGTTGCAGGGGTGGAAAAAGATCAACAGACCAGCATTTTCCCCAGGCTTGGGCGCAAGCTCGTGCAACTCCTCATGTATTAAAGAACCTCGGCTGGGATTTGCTGAGGACAAATGCTGTAATGTGTTAGTCATCCATTATCGGCTTCTATTTTTGCAGGTTCCGAATGATGACTGACGCGGATCTGCGCGATAGCCCTCACAGCTCCTGTCATTGCGAGCGATAAGGAGCTCGCACGTCCAGCCCCAGCCGCACCGGCTCAAGGCGCTCTGGAGGGCGGGCGGCTCCCGCGGGCGAGCGGACTCCAGTGCCGCTTCCCACGCATCCGGACCAGACCTCGGGGAGCCGGCTGGTCACGCTTTGCTTGTCGCCCGGGACCATGAAGTAGCTGTGGCCGCCTGCCCTGCCCTCCCGCCGGCCCGGCTGCTGCTCGCTGCCCCGGCCCCAGCTCGGACATGGCTGGACGCGCCAGCAGCCTGCTGCTGCTGCTCCTGCTGCTTGCCCTACAAAGCAGCTGCCTGGCCTTCAGAAACCCACTTTCTGTGTTCAAGAGGTGCGTGTCTGGCTTGTTTGTTTCCTTTCACGGGAGGAAGGTGGTTGGGATGGTTTCTGTGCATGCTCCTTAGAAATGTAGTCACTTGTAGTAACCAGGATCCTCGAAAAAAATAAAAAAATCTCTATGAGACTGGTTTTTCTCTACCCAAAAGGACTTGGAATTTTAGCCTCAGTAACTTCGCCTGGAGTGCCCCTTGCAGAGAAAGCCCACCCATCCTGTAGCCAAGCTGCTACCCTGGCTTTCTTTCGGAACTCCAATTAGAAGTTGTGACTTCCACAACTAATCACTCCCTCTTGGGGGGAAATATTTCAGAAACTACCATATAGTAGTTTAGACTTGAATGCCTTCCTGTATATAACAGCTGGAGGAATAGGTCGGTAGTGGGAGAAGATCATTGGCTATAATAGCTCACTAGGAAATACCGAGCTGTATACACGTACCTCATAATTACTAAATAAAATATTTATGTATTTGTGCATTTGTGATTCACATCGAAGTCTTTATTTCTTCCTCACGTAACTGTACTTAGTGAGATTGTGGTTAGGAGCGTTTTGTTATTTGTTTCTGATTGATCATGTTTGGACTCCTGTAGTTGGTAAAATGTTACTGCGTTACAGGTCTTACCACCAGAAAATTAGCGTGTGGGGGGGATGATAAAGTCTTATTAAGCAGAAATAAATATGTATTACACAGGCTTTTGAGCTAAACTTTAAGTGTGCTTTGCCTAGTTGCTTTGATTGTTGCTTACAAATTGACTCTGTTGTTCATCTACAATAATGTGATTCTGAGTGTCGGGGTTGTTACAGAATTGTGGAATTATGGTTTTTATTGGATCTACATTAGTAATCTTTAAACTTAAAGGTCATCGGATTCATTTCTGCCCTTCCAGTTATGTTCAAGGGTGTTCAAATTATCTTCTTCAGGTTTAAGGAAACTACCAGATCATTTTCCAATGAATGCCTTGGAACTACCAGACCTGTAACTCCTATTGATTCATCAGATTTTGCACTGGATATTCGCATGCCTGGGGTTACTCCTAAAGAGGTGCGTGGAACTCTGTGCTTTATTATTCAGCTGTTCTGTGTGCTGTCTAAAATTAAAGCTAAAATAAGAAACCTGCATTGATAGCTGCAGTAACTTCTTTGCTTTCAGGCTCCCCACATGAGAGTAGACTGCAGTAAAAGGGTTAAAACTTCAAGGCAAAATATTCAGTCAAATTGAGTTTATTAAAATGTTACTCATTTTGTTGTTGCGATTTGAAATGGAAACTTGAAATTTTACATTTTGAGATTCTCTGCGGAGAGATGGCCTCTGAAATACAGCATCTAAGTATGCATTAAAATAGGGAAAATGTTCTAGTGAAGGAAATAACAGTGAACAGCTGCATCTACCAGATTATTGTGTTTTCTAAAGTACCCTTCCGAAACAGCCACAATTGAGATAGAAAGTTTTGTTTGCTGCCAAGACTTTGAAAAAAAAAACACAAAGCATTCCACAGTCTGGAAAGTTAGGGAAACTATTCATACAGGTGGCAGAATGAATTTTCTGGAGATATAGTGTGAAGAAATAAGAGCAGGGCTCACACCGATGTGTCATAGAGCACACGAAGTTGAACAAGGTTGCTAGGCATCTCATGTCTTAGCACACACAAGAGGCGAACACACTCTGCCGTGTGTGCAAGGTGTTTGGTTAAGCATGAAAAGGCCAGAATTAATTATGTTTTGGAGCCAGCCAGAGCGGGGATTTGTGTATGTCATTAAAAGACAGCCTTCTGCTTTTGAAGGGCTGCAGACAGGGAGAGGCCTGGACAGGAAGAGCTGCAGTGTCTGATGACTCATTCTTGCGGATAATGTACTATTTCCTCCTTTTTTCCCCTTTTAGCACTGGGAAAATAAAGCTATTCTATCTGTTGAGGAAAATGACTTTTGAAACCAACAACCAGGAGCTTTATAAAAATACACATGGGCCTTTACTTCGGGGTAAAACTTAACAGTATTTCAAGACTTGAGTGTGATTCTCAGTAATGACTTCACAGCTGTGTAAGAAATGGCCCTCACTGTCTCTGCATCCCCACATCAACATACAGATGCCTCTTCTGTACATTCATTAGTTCTGCCCAGACCCTGAATTTCACAATCACCTTATTTAGTATTAAAGTAAAATACTAAGACCAGAACACAAAAATCACAGCCCCCCCACCCAAGAAATTAGCTTTTTGATTTTTTTCTTTCCTTTCAGTTTTAAAATGAGGTTTTTATTATACTTTTTTAAACTTAGGTGATATATAGTAATATAAAATAATTACTAATTGGTCACCTGGTTTCTTTTGTTTTTTTGTTCTTTCTCCCCTCATGGTTTTTGAGATTGTCTCCCTCTACACTGTGAGCTGGCCTAAGGCAGTCTTCCTGCCTCAGTTTCCTCGCTGTATGAATTATAGGAATCTATTACCATGACCAGCTTCCATAACTGGTCTTTAAACATGTTCTTCACAGAACATCATTGTTCTAATTAAATAGTAAATTAAGGATATTTAAAAATATTGTTTTATCCTTGTTACTGCTTAGCAACAAAAGTAGGTGATTCTGTTGCACCCAGTACTCCCAGAAAGAGTAACTAGAAGAGTTGATTTTGAAAAATGGGGAAGAGCTCTGTTTTCATAAAATAAATCTTTTTCTTTTGTCTTATGATTATCCAAGCAATCTAGTGGGAAGAGGGCATCTAGTGTTTAAATTACAGCTGTTTACTTTGCACTCCAGGCACGGGATTTTGCCTCGTGCCATGGCCATTTTGCTTTCCTCTTTGCTTTTTCTCTAAGACCATGCGGTTCCCAGGAGCCATGTCCAGATGGGGACCCAATGGACTTGCTTCCTTTCCACAGTGATTGATTCAGGAAAGTATACGTGTCCTAGAACCGCCCAATCAACTTTTAGGACGTTTGCTAAGAATGCATTTTCCTGTTCTGTGTGAGTGACAGACCTGGAAACCTGGTGTATATACTAGCTTTATGAGAAGGTTGTGCCGAGGATGACAGACTGAACCATGGAGTTCTTGGTGACTTCATTACATTGGTCACCTTTGCTTATATTAGCCTTTAGGATTTTATCCAAGCTGGGTTGAGGTTTGTCTTAACTTACAGCTACAACCATCCAATTGGGTAAGTTAGTAAGTTGCAGACCTGGTTAGAATGTTTCACCCTGTTCTCTCAGCTGGCTTCATTCAGTGTGTTCTGCATCTTGGCTGACGTACAGATGATACAACTACTAAACAGTCATGAAAAAGGACAAGCTGCCCATGACAGACACACAAAACCTTTTTCCTCCTCAACCTGGAATTCCTGGAATTCTTGGTGAGGTAGACTCAGAGCTATGATACTCTAGTAAAGAATGCAAAGTATTAGTACAGAGAAACTGAAGGGGAAATGAGAGTTGTCCAAAAAAAAAAAAAAAAAACCCCAAAAATCCAAGAATGTAAGACAATCAAGAATAAGAATATAGTTTGTCTGGATTATGAAGAAGAAAATACTTCTTAAATCATGGAACAGCAAATAGGAAAGGAAAAAATCTGGGAAGTGGTTTTTGGGGTTTTTTTTGGGTTTTTTTCTTTTTTAATCAGTTGTGCTGAACAAGAAAAACAGAATTATACAAGAAAATAATGGAGAATCAAGAGTTTAGTGTCATAGCCAAAAGTGGTCCAAGAAATGTATCATTCAATCTAGATCTTAGGAACTATTGCTTATGCTTTGGAAATATTGAGAATGGTATGGATAAGGCTGGTATCAGTCTTTTGCTTGAGAAAAGAGACTGTATGCTGGGGACGGAAGGCAAGCAGATGAGTCACAGAGGTGAAAGAGACCTTCGGGATACTTCACCTAGTGTAACTAATCCCAGATGGAATCAATCCTAGATTAGTATAATGCCCAAACACACCTTGTTATATAAGGTCTCTGAATAATGGTTCTTCCTGATACTACATGAATTCATAATGGTCATTAAAAATTAATTAAACCTCTGCTAATTGGTTTAAGGAAAAAAGTTGGGACTCTATAATATCAGTTTTTGAATTTTATTTCATTTATACTTGTTAGTATGTATATGAGAGAAGGAAGAAGAGAAAGATAAGGGAGGGAGGGGAGGGAAACAGAAAAGAGGAGGGGAACAGAGGTTAGTAAGGCAAGCACCTTTTACCTGTTGAGCCTCCTCACCTACCTACAGTAGGAAAAAAATCCTTTTAGGCTTTGATATCTCCATAGTTTCAACACAAAACTCTTCAAGTAGATTCTGAGGGATTAGGTGATCAGGGGAGCATGTACTTTGTGTCTACCTATACTGCCTTCAGTCTTAAATAAGACACACACACATAAAATAAAACAACCACCACCAGGAAACCTTAACAAAGAACCAAGGAATGCTGGGAGTATGAGAAATGAAGGAGGTCTACGTGGGTAAGAGCATTTGGAGAGAGGAAAGGGAAGGGGAAATGATACGTTATACTCTCAAAAAGTTAAAAAAAAAACTGTAAAGATTTAAAAATATGAAGTAAACAAGTAATAGGAGAAAAGACTTCAGCTCATATTTCTGAAACTCACTGTCAACAAAACAGTCAAAGGCTAAAGGAAGTTAACAGAGTTTTGACCTAACAGCTTAACTAAGCAAAGAACTAAGCAACATTGAAAAAAACTAGATAAAGAAAAATCCCAGAAGTTCTAAACTTTTTATGTAAAACAGATTGGACAAAAAGGAGGCAAAAAATAGAAGATACAACTAGCATTAGTATATATAGTGCTATGCAGTTCTGGAAGTCTCTGTATGTATCAGAAATGGCCATTGGAAATATAAATGCAATGAGATGCCAACTATAGGGTTCTAAAAACAGACTTTCCTTTATAATATAGCACGCTATTTTATCTTGTTATGAAAATAATGGTATAATGAAAGATCTATAGCTTTGATTATACAATCAGTTAAACTCACTCTGACATGGAAAATTTTATGTGCTTCCTATTCTCTTATTCATTTTCAAGTCATGAATCCTTGGGGATTTGTTTATTTATTTGTTTTTAGATCTGAGAAGATGATTGGGAAGAGTAGGAAGTTTAGAACTAGCACTTGTAGAGGTTCGGTATAGACCTGGTATCCAGTGACACCGTTTCAAACCCAGCAGAGCCAGGAAGTGGCAACGCATTAAGACTGCTCATTTGGTGCTTTTTCTTTGGCCTCTTAGTCATCTGGAACTCTGGACTATATTACTATGACCAATCTCACAGCTACAAAGAAAACAGTTCGATAAACTGCCAGTTCATTTCTGATCATACTAACGCATATCCGTTTTGTGAGTTAACTGCTTCATGGATGCTTGGCATTAAAACAAAATAAATGAGACAGAATTACAAATAATTTTATTTATAGTTTGTTTTCTAAATTACTTCAAATCCTGGAGTTAGAAGGTAGCTTCTCTAGCGAGGTTGGCAATGGTCTTACCTCAGTTCTTAAAGTGCCAGTTCAGCCATGCTTCTTGGTTCTTTGGGTACTTCCTCATGTTCCTTCACCTTCCTAAAGAATAAAAGTTTGTCTGACCAAGGGTGTGCTGAGTAGTGAGAATACTGGTCAAGCATTCACTTCAGTTTAGTTGACCACACTCCGCAAGTGATCATCAGATTATGCGCACTAGTACTGTTTCCCCGCAGCGTCTGTGTTTTCCTGACGATGAGTTTTAAAATGAGAACTGGACTTTCCATCATGACTCCATGGAGAAAGTGAGACAGCATAGGGGGTTTGAAGGTGAGGAAAGGCAGCCGGGTGCAGAAATAAAGCAGAAACCTGGACAAGGGAAAGCTGAGGGAAGAATGTGAGGAAAAGAGGCTAAACATTCAGGCTGCTCAGTCACCACAGGGAATCCAGGGACCATGGCTGTGTGGAGACAGGGAGGAGAAGCTGAGAACACCTGTTCCTCCACCTTTACACATCTGTTGGAGTCATTGCAAGAAAGTCTTCCAAAGAAGAGATATGTCAGTAGAAATCTAATGTATTGTTGTGAATGTATTAGCTTGGATCATTCTGTTTCCTCATTGACTCTTCTGAAGACTTTGATACTGACCTTATGAAGTAACAACAAACCCCCACTCATTTCTAATAGGAATTATTTCAAATCTTGGCTACATAGAGTTTATTTACTATTCCATAAATATTATTCCTCTGCATTACTATAACTAATGGCAAAGTCGACAGGGATGGGCCCTGAGTAGAGAGGACAGCAAAGCTTGTGCTAGCTCTGATTATTTACTTATCTTCCTGTCCTTACTTTGCTATGAAGTCCCTTTTTTTCATTTTAGTTTTGAAAATTTAAGCTTGGTGTTAGATGCCAAATTCACAAATTGTATTTATTTGTGTATTGAGGTCTTGCTTCATTAGTAAAACCTAATTATGACAATTACATAAATTACAAAATTATGAAAACTCTTGTCAACTACAAATTAAAGTGGTGTATTTTTAACTACTTAATCTTAAATTATGATGTTTTGTCTATGATTTGATGGAAGCCTGTTTAATGTCCAATGAAGGAAGACCTGATCCACAGTATTTTCTCTGATTTTTCATATTTATATTTGGCACTGCTCATATGAGGACGCACTGAACCTTCTCCCCATTATATTTTTATCAAAAAATAAATAGAAGAAAAACATTTGGCCAGATGATACGACTCCAAAGGGGAAGCTTCTTGCTGCCAAGCCTGATGACTTGCAGTCAATCCCCAAGACCTGTATGGTAGAAATGGATAACCGGTTCCCACAAGTTTTCCTCTGACCTCCACATGCCCCTGCGGCACATTTGAGCACACACATGAAATAAAGTTAATGTAGATTTTTTAAAGGAAGGCAATATTTTTTAAGTTAGTTTTTGTGTTTTTATTTCATCTAATGCCTTAGAGAATCTCAGGGAAGTATCTGTGGCTACAGCACTACCTTGTGACCATCTGTTTTCTCAGTAAATTTGGGTTTTTTTGTTGTTTTTTTTTTTTTACTATATCTTTCTGTTAAGCATTCTCAAGGAGAGAATGTATTTTTGAGTGTTCATTATAGACCACTATTATTGGACGCTTTACAACTATTGTCTCATTAATTAGCACACAAGATCTACTCAAGGTCTTTCTATATTCATTTTTTTCCGAAGAAATTGAGTCCAAGAGAGATTAAAATAACCAACCTGCCCATAGCCAAATGGCCAGCAGATATAACACAGCTTTAAATTTATTTTAACTTGAATCTGAAACTCATGCTTATTTCATAATTCTGTTCTGAAAATCTGTTAACAATTAATTTGAGGAGATATTTAGCTAGTATCAATGATCAAGACCAAGTAGTTGTATACTTAGAATACCAACAGTCACAACTGCCAATTATATACAATAAATAACACACAGTAATAGAATGTTGCTATGCATATTTTATATAAATATGTACTTTAAATTATATATACTTATAAAAATATGTATAATCATTTTTGTTAAACATAATGCAAATGACTGAGCCCATCCTGAATCCCAGAATACGCCTTTCTTAAACACTCTCATGCAAAAAGCAAGAAATGCTGCTGATCTGAATGCCTTAAATCATTTCTATTTCCTAATTCTTAAAACACCCATTACAGGCAGGTTTACCTTATTTTAACCCCAACTTTTCATTATGTAAACCATAACTGTTTCTTAATGTGTCAGGTCGTCAACACTTTCCACTTGTGTGACATACAGTCTCCTGACTGCTGTAGTTAGAAAGCAGCTCTAGATAATATGTCAATGAGTGATTTGCTGTGCCCCCATATGGTATTGTATCTGCTAAAACAGGCAGCTAGCCCCATGGCTATAGTTTCTTTCTTCCTGATCAAAACAACTGTAAATACCATTTAGGCAAATAAATGGATTTAACCTTTGAACTGTATCTGACATACAGAACACGAGGATTAAACGTATCAATACAAGATTATCACTGACTTCATCTTATTTCCTTTGTTACTTGTACAGTATTTATGTCTGAATGTTTATAAAGGTGAGTTCTTTTAAGAAATATTGCTTTCATATTTCAACATTCCACAAAGTAGCAATTCCTGTCACATAATTTTTCTAGGTAAACTACTAGTTTATCAGCCTGTCATTCCCATGGTACATAAGAAATATGCCAGAACACCCTTTTGGTGTCATCACCAAATATAGCAGGTTACAAGCTATTTCTCACCACAGCCATCTTTCTCGTTCCGGTCAGAGAACCATGTGTTCTTTCTGCATGATTATGATGTAACACCTCTGACAGGCCTGCTTTGTACCGTTGCATCCCTAGATTGCACTCCACACAGCAGCCGTGAGGATCCTAAGAGAACAGAAGTTAAGCCACATCACCCTCCTAAACACTTCAAATGTTGCCAACACCACTCACTCTTAACAGCAAGTCCTTTCAAGGAAGCTCCGCAGCCCTTCATTTTTCCTGATACATTTCCCGTTCTTGTCTCTTAACCCTCATGCTTGTGTTATAAACACCTGTCAGAGGTTAAAAACATATACTATTGTAAAGTCTTGGGACACATTTTGAACAGTAATAACTTGCAGTAAGATATAAAATCTGGTGTGAACTGAACACAACCGCAATCTATGCTCAGCGACAGCACTACAAAGGGGGAATTAGGGAGTGAAGGAATGAAATAAGCAACTGGGGACTCAGTGAAGTCAGAGAAGTGAGAAATGTGATTAGGCCAGAGCTGTCTGCCTGCTGCTGATGACGTAAGTTGTTGTTCTGTCCTGGGAGGGAGTCAGAGGGTTTTTATTTTCTCAGATATTAGCTGGAACATTCAGAAAGTTTGTTAGCCCAACAGGTTCTTTGTTCATCTTAGAAATGTAGAGTTGAGCTGCAAAACACTGTCATCGTTTGTTGAAGTCCTTATACATAAGGTGGAAACCTAACCAAGAAGAATGCTCACAAGAGCCTGGCCTGAGCTGGGCCTAATAGATTCTACCATGAGCTATCCAGGGCTCATTGCAGCATCTGGGAAGAGATACTTCAGTTATTTCATTTCTATGATGGGAATGATATTCTGGTGGAATTATGGATAAATCATTAATATGTATAGAGCACAGTAATTGTTACTATTTCTGCTCTGAAGAACACTATGATGTATAAGTTAAAACACATTGTCAAGTAGGTAATATACAACGAGCACCTCAGTATTGTTGAAATTAACAAGGAGGATCTTCTTGCGCATCAAGAAGGAGATTACAGCAACTCATTAGTTAGAATCACAGTCAAAATTTTGTGGAACACATTGCAAAAGCATATGAGAGTTTATGCCCCTCAGACACTCCTTAGGAAAATATCTATGGAGAGAGTAAAAGTTAGAAAATGAGATAAGGAAGGATAATTGTAAATAAAATTTTAGCATCTAGATACCTCTAGAAATAAGGCTATGGAGTAGATGAATAATAATCAGAAATATACCCTTCATCATTTCATCTTTTAAAAATCACTAATAATTAAAGGTTCAACTTATCCAGTAAAGAGACAGCAATATACCTTAAGTACCAAAGTATCATTTCAAATATATAAAATAAATATTCAAAGTAAACAAATAAAATACAGTTAGGAAGTTAAATGTGACTGCTACACTGGTGGTTTCACCAGTAAAATGCTTGACACAAACTTAACATGAGGACCCGAGTTCAAATCACCAGCACACATGTAGGATACTAAGGATGTGACTCTGTAAGACTGCTTGCTATGCAAACATGCCAAGTCTACTCACAGCAGTATGTAAAAAAGCAGGAGTGACTGACACTCACCTGGAATCTCAGTGCTGTGCAGTACAGAGGCAGGAGGATTGCTAGGACTTGATAGTTCCAGAATCAATAAGAGGGCTTGTCTTTAAAAAAAAAAAAAAAAAAAAAAAAAAAAAAAAAAAAAAATGTGTGATAGAGCAGAACACCCAGCACAAACAGATGTGCATACACCATACACAAGTATGTGTAGTGGATTTATGATGGTGCATTGTAAATGATTGTCCCGCCTATGAGTTTAATAAAAAGTGTTGATTGGCGAAAGGCAGATAGGAAGTGTGGGTGGGGCTACCAGACTAAGAAAACTCTGGAAACAGGAAGAACTGCTAGACTGGTGGTTTCATCTGTAAAATGCTTGACACAAACCCTATCCCTAACCCTAACCCTAACCCTAACCCTAACCCTAACCCTAACCCTAACCCTAACCCTAACTCTACCCAGAAATGCCACAGAGACTCCAGAGTTGCCAGACAAGCCAGCAGATGCAGAAGACAACTATGCTGCTCTGAGAAACAGTACTGAGTCCCATGGCTGAACAGGATAAGAATCATAGCTTAGTTTAAGGGTAAAGAGTTAGCAAGTTATATGCCTATGCCTGGGCCTTAGGCTGATCTGACTAAAATTAATGTAAGTGTCTTTGTGTCTCTGTGGGACTGTGGGTCTGAGGGTCTCAACCTTGAAGCTAGGCCCAAAAAGTCCAGGCCGGAAACCTCTTACTGCAGGTATGTGTACATATAAAAGTGTGAGTGAAGTGTGATTTCATCTTGATTAAACTAATTTAACACAAAATCATGGTATATACATGTCTGTTCCATCAGATGTTTCTCACGTCCCTTTGTTTATATATTTTTACCCATGCAATGTGTATGTAGGAAGAGGTACCTAAGCTCTAAGTCTTTGTTTCCTTGGAGAAGGGACAATAAGAAAGGGTGACAGTAGATTTTCTTTTAATTTATGTGTTCTCTCATTTAAAAGACCATTAGTTTACAATGCTAATTATAAAATTGCTAAAAAAAAATAAATTAAATATACACTTCCCCCATGAAAACAATGCAGCTGGGCCTTGGGCTTCTCTCATATAAACCCCTAATGTTTAGAAATCTCTATGGGTTTTTTCCGTACAATGTCTGTAATTGATAAATTTTTAATTCCTGTTCCTCTGCTTTTCAACAGTGCCATTAGGAAAGTCTGATTAATTAAAGAATCAGGGAATTTGGTACATGTTTAGAAGCAAATGCAGGCATATTTGTAGGAGGGCATTTTTTTTTTTTTTTATCATAGTCAGTCTGAAGATATTTGTGGAAGGCAACCATGCATCCATTTCCACATTAGCAAGGAAAGTGACCCTCTTTGCACTTATTAACCACTAGAAAGATCCTTTTGTTTCACTTATTTCCAGATTCATGTAATCTAAATTAATATTTCATAGATCCTATTCACAAAATATCTCTGATGCCTTTGTGCATGGATGTCACATTCTTTGGGGGGTATATAGTATGCTCTGTCAAGGCAAAGCTATCTCTTCTTCACAGACAATGCATTGTACTTGGTTGTGTATCAGGAAACAAATCAGCTACGTACATTACGGGAATGGCTAGATCTTCACAAGCAATAGTTGTCATCCATCAGCAACCCTCAGAGCTCTGTTGGAGAGCAACATATATAAAAATGGAGGGCATACTTCTGTCGTACAGTATGTCTTCCTCCCACCTTCTGCTAACCCAGTATTAAAGAAAAACATTTACCATGGCAACATTGATTTACAAAGGGCGAGTGATGCTTCTGAGATATTGAGTTATTTCTTTGCATGGTTCTCATAGGCACACAGTTAACTCTTCAAGAACTTTCTTTAGTAATTTTATAGATAACTAAAGAGCCACTACCTGATTAAATTTAGAAGTTGCAGTTTGGAAATAGAACTATGAAAAATAAACTCACAACCAGAACTGACATCACATTAAATACAAAAGAAAAATACCACTGAAATTTTTCAGCCTTCATTACTTATGAAAATGAACATTTTGTGTATTAAGTCTACTGTATTTGGGTTAAATCATTTACTTCCAACTAAATGATCATTTTGCCATGGAAATGCAAATTCTGTTTACTTCAGTTTCTACAATAGATTATACCAGATATCATATTAAGTTTTGACGCTGTAGACATGTTAAATATTAATTTTATCTTCCTAATGTATTTTTCATAAATAACATAGCATTTTTCACAGATATTTTCCTATTATAGTTTCATTTATTTGCGGCGAAGTATGACAGCAGAGGAGACAAGAATTCTTTCTTCTGGTAGGTTGGTAGCCTGAGTAAGTGTAGGTATTAGGGAGGTGACTGTAGTGGGTCAAACAAATTTAGAAGTTAACAAATAGCAGCTATATTGTTTTTCTACTGTTATAACCACTCCACAGTACCAAATGGAGAAAATGGTACCCAGTAGTCAGGAAATTAAGTTCCTGCCTTAAATTGTCTACCGTTAAGAGCAAAAATTTATCTTACTCAACATGAAATTTCTGTCTCTGCCAGAAGTAAGTATCACTCTACCTTCTACCCGTCATTTATTCCATCTGCACAGTAAGCTTGAGTTCAGGACCCCACTGATGCGGGGATGGGAGTCAGCAGAAATAAACAAGGCATTTCATACAGTTGCTGCCTAGAGTATTTATTCACTTTTCCCTTTGGTGTGTGATGACCTAAAACAAAGCAAAGCAAAGACCTCCTTAACTTTAAAGGACCACCAAAGCAAGACAAAAGCCAGTCTATGCTGTTTCAATGCTTTGGAGTCTGCTACCCTGTGGAAACTCGTAGTTCATTAGAAAATGCTGTTCCCCTTCCTTCCTCACTTCTGTCCTTCAACAGCATGTACTGTCCAAGACCCAAAAATGTTGACTGTCAAGATACATAGAGATTCCTTCATCTAAGATAGTTTGCTTACTTTTAAAAATGAAAAGTATTTATTGTAGGTAAGAATTTATAAAACAAGGGAGAGAGTTGTAAACCTGTTGCCTCTGCCCCATTTACATTTGTTATAAGGAACATAAAGTTTGTTAGGCATGGTGCTGTCCTGGGAGTCCTCCTGACAGAAGGGAGGGGGGATTGTAAAGGCCAGAGGGGTCATGGCCATGATGGTAGAACTCACAGAGACATGACCTGAGCTCGTGGGAGCACATGGGCTCTGAACCAACAGTCAGGGATCCTGCATGAGACTGATCTAGACCTTCTGCATGTGTGTGACAGTTGTGTAGCTTGGTCTGTTTGTAAGGCCCCTAGCAGTGGAATCAGGACCTGTCCCTGGTGCCCAGGGAGTTTTAGAAACCTATTCTCCTACTGAATTACCTTGCCTAAGCTTTTCACAGTGGGAGGACCTTGGTCCTGCCTCAACTTGATGATGTGCCATGCTTTGTTCAAGCCCATGAGAGGCCTGACTCTTTCTGAATGGAGATCAAGGAGAAGTCGATGGGGTAGGGAGTAGATAAGGGTCTGTGGAGGAAGCAGGAAGAAATTAGGGAGGGGAAATTATAATTGGTATGTAAAATTAAAAAAATTTAATTAGATAAAAGGAAATTTTAAATAAGGAAATAAGGATTAGGAATAAAAAAAATGGCACTGTCTCTTTGTGTCAGTTCAGGACGTTATTGAGGAGGGGCTTTTTCTACAAGGTGAGCTGAAACATAGTGAAGTCTCAGAATACGTGTTAGTATTCAGAGTCAATTTAGACATACGCACCAGGCTTTATAAGACACTGAAGGATACAGCTCAGGGTCTTACATTAGATAGGTGCTCTATCACTGAGCTATGTCTACACCCCAACACTTTCTAAAGTAATTTATACCAGAACATTGAAATATATGCAAAATTACATTTTAATCTTACCATACTAAATATTATTCTTCTAGACTACTTCTTAGCCCCTCCCTGGCCTTTCAATGTATTATCATTGTTTCTTACATTCCATTCTCAGTATTTAAGTGTCACTCATTTAACATATTAGGTATTGTAATTAATATAGTAATCTTGCTAACTAGGCTTTATTTATAGTAGTACTATAGTATGAAATTTCTCTCCTGGACTAGCCCTGAGATCCCCAGCAGTCCCAAAGAATCACGCTAAGTCTTATATTAATTACATGCTATTTGGCCTACAGCTCAGGCTTTTGCTAGCTAGGTCTTACAGCTTAACCCATTTCTATTAATCTATGACTTGCCACATGGCTTTTGACTTACCTGTGTTCCTTTACATCTTCCTCGGTTTGCGGCAGCTCACAGCATCTCTCTGTGACTCCACCCTTCTTCCCCTTTATCTATGGTTACATTTCCTGCCTTCCTATAAGCTGGCTTGCCATAGGCCAAGACAATTCCTTTATTATCCAATGGCATTTCACAGCATACAGGAAGACATCCCACATTATAGTAGTTTTGCTATAGGTACAAAACCAAGTCTGAGTGTGTATCACTCTGTGGCATCTCCATTTCATGCCTTTTCAATGAAATACCTGCACTCTCTTTTTTGAGATGCACTGTTGCTCTAAATTTCCTACATATATTCTAATTACAAAAATGATCTAAAAGTGAAGTAATACATTTGTTAATGAGCTTAATGTAGATGTACTGCAAAACAGTGTGCAGCCATGACAACCACAGTTGGGCAGTTTTGCCTACTAGTTAAAAGATTCCTTAAGACAATGGATAGACATGGAACATGTGACTTGAGGAATATGTGAACTTTCACCAGCACAGTCTTATTAAAGTCCTAACCAAGATTGATGGCAATACCTCCTGGTCTTGTTCATTACTATATCCACCAAGCCTGAAATGGTACTTACTATCCAAAAAAAAAAAAAAAAAAAAGGTTCATTTAATATAATTTGAATAAAGGAAAAAGAATTCTTTCCAAACAGGAATGCCATTTGCCTCACCAACACATCAGCATTTATTAGTATGGATTATGAATTAAGAACCTCCACCTCATTCTCTTTGGATATAAGTGGCATTCTTATGTTTAATACTTTTATTTAAACTGCTTCCTAATTTTGCACATCAGCATGTAGCATGTATGTTAGAGTTTCTGTTGCTGTGAAAAGAGGCCATGACCATGGAAACTTTATAAGGAAACCATTTAATTGGCATTAACGTACAGTTTCAGAGGTTTAGCCGTTATTATCATGGTGGGACATGGAGGCATGCAGACCTCCATGGTGCTGGAGAAGGAGCTGAGAGTTGTACATTTTGATCTGATAGCATCAGGAAGTGAACTGTGACATTGATCATAGTTTAAGCGTAGGAGTCCTCAAAGCCCATCCCACATTCACACACTTCCTCCAACAAGACCACACCTACTCCAGCAAGATCATAACTCCTAATAGTGCAACTCCTTGTGGGAGCCATGTTCTTTCAAAACCACTACACATGAATTTTTTTCCTACTTTTTATCAGCTTATTTGTAGTATACCTAAAGTTTATAAATTTAATAAAAGTTTACAAGTGTGTGCATCTGTGGAATTGACACCATAAAGAATATTTATCATCCCAGAGCTTCTCCCTTAGCTTCTGTTCACTCTCTTTGGTCCTCACTCAGTTGCCTATTACTTTCTGCTACTGCAGCTTGACCTTTTCTAGATGTATATTACTTATGAATGAAATCACGCAGCCGAGTCTTTCACCCAGTTTTCTAGATTCATCTATAACAAGTAACAAAGGTCCTTTGTATGTGTTTACTTGGACAAGTGGTTGTAGGGGAAGCCAGATTCTAACTTCACTTGTCTCCATAGCTTGTGCTTTTAATAGTTACATTATTATGGTTTCAGGTATAAATGTCTGTCTTAATACTCTCTAAAATTACTTTCCTAGTCAAAAAATTTGCTGATTCTTCATTTTGACCAAATGCAATTTCTGTAGCACAGTGTGGCATTAATTTCTGCCATATTGCCCTAATTGTGACACTTTCAAAACATCCCATATCTTCTTCTCTGAATCCCCATTTTATAACATATTTAGTGCTTTTGCATTTTTTGTTTAAATTTTTTTTATGTGTATGTATTTGCACTACAAGTGTGGCTGCTGCCCAGAGAATCCAGAAGAAGATTTTAGATCTTGTAACTGAAGTTGCAGACAGTTCTGAGATGACATGTAGATGTTGGAACCATACTCTTCTGCAAGAGCACTGAATGTTCTTAAGTATTGAACCATTAGTTAATATTAGATAATAAAGAATTATCTCTAACCCCACATTTGTAAATATTTTTTGATTTGTTATTTATTCATTCATTCATTCATTCATTCATTCATTCATTTATTTATTTATGTATGTATGTATGTATGTATGTATGTATTTATTTATTTATTTATTTATTTATTTATTTATTTATTTATTTATTTAGAGACATTGTTTCTATGTGTAGCTTTGGAGCCTGTCCTGAAACTGTATGCCAGGTTAGCCTCAACCTCGCAGAAATCCAATTGCTTCTGTCTCATGCATTCCAGCATTAAAGGCATGGGCCACCACTGCCTAGCCATGTTTCTTATTCTTTTAAGCAATTGTCTTTGAACATCTTGATACCCTTGGATGCCTTTGTGATCCTCACACTGCCCATAACCCATTGAGTTTATCTTTCTTCAAGTTATAAATCTGAGTGCTTTTCCCTCTGAACCCAACTGAGCTGCAGTCCATACATTACGCCAGTTTTAGAGTCCTAGTACATTGTTACTTGTAGAGATTAATTTTCGTCTTTTAAACTTCTCACACTAAAAGAGTCCCTGAAAGCCTTGGTGGCATATTATTCTTCCTAGTTTGTAGTATGCCAATATATGCTCATACTAAATAAACAACTATCTCCATCTGTATTTGAAAACAGTCTGTTTCTTTCTACCAGTCCTTCTGAGTATACTACTTACATGTTGCTTTGTACTGTATAGGAAGTTGGCTGAAGGCCCAGTAAGAATTATCTGTTTCATTACAGCTACATCCCCAGTGCCTTGGAAAGTGCTTGATGCTTACTAACATCCAGGTACTTGTTAAGGATTGTCATGCACTGGGCTGGTGACATGATTCAGTCTGTAAAATGTCTTGTGAGCAGGAGCATCCCCAACATCCATATGAAAAAGTCAGTCTTCACAATTCATGCCTATAATCCCAGAGCTGAGGAGGCAGAGTCAAAAGAAGCCCTGGTCCTTGCTTATCTGTCAATTTGGCTGAACTGATGAGCCTCTGACTTACTGAAACCCTGTCTCAGGCAATGTGGAAGATGACGGAGGAAGTCAATACTGAATTTGATTGCTGCTCTCCAGTTGCACACACACCAAATGATTGGTTTTATTGGCTGTGTTTTTTGGTCAAGGCACAAAGCATATTAGCAAACCTAGATTGATTAGGCAACTAGACTTCAAAGAAATTTATGGTTTAGTGTGCAGCCTGTCTCTTTGGTTTACATGGCTGGAATCACATCAGGCTATTTAGTGCCTTTGTCACTAAATTTAGGTCTTCTTTTGAAACCTTATAAAACCGTCCCTTGGTGTTTAATTCCTGGTGCTTATTGTATTTGTTCTCGAGACTTTGGGTCATGCTCTGTCCTTAACCAGCTTTTAAGGTGTCTCATCATCACTCTTTTTAAAACTATTTGTTTGAGATATAACCTTACTATTGACTAAGCTTCAGTTTCAGGCTCAAGAGACTGACCTGGCCTCAGACTGCTCAGGTCAGGAACTGCAGGCATATGCCACTTCCCCAACTTCTTCTGTCTGGATTAACCTACTTAATACAGTCTTTTCTCTCAGATCTCAGCCAAGATATCACTTTCTGAGAGAGAGATATCACTGTCTCAGAGAGAAAGCCTTTCTGCTCCCATCCACATTCTACTTATCAAATAGTTATCTCCTCTTGGTACCATGGCCTTCAGGATACTGTTCACAAGCTTTCAGTGCCTTTATTTCTCAATAGACCGACTGCATATCACACAAGGAAGAAAGCACACTTAGTTTTGTTCACTGCTGTGCGGCTCTTGTCCAGTCAATATGAGATTCAGTATATATTTTTGTAATAGATTGCAATATGGAGTGCATGGTTAATAAATGAATGAGTCTCCACTGCTGCTATACAGCTAAAGTCTTAACTCAGATTGATGCTAACAATTCCTGATCTGTCTCCTTGTCTTATAGTGACTTCCCTGCATCTTCTTAGTTACCTCCAAGTTTTCTTCTGACAAAAATGTACTCATGACTCATGAGACGTGTCTCACTCACTCCCCACAACTAACATGACATCCAGTATATCTATATTCAAATTTAGATCACATTAAAATTCTCTCACCAAAATGAGAAGACATAGTCTAATCAAATCTGAATCCTCCCCGTCCTCACACACCCTTTTCTGTAGCTTTCTTTGGTCTTTGCAGCGTGTATTCTCAGAATCTCCAGAGCTATAATTTCTGTGTCAGTTAATAACTATCAGTGTCTGCCTCCCTGTCTTATGGTTCTGTTCCAATTTATTTTACAGCTCAGAGAGTCTTTCTCTTTGTCTAAATTTCCCTGTCTAGTGTTACAACTCAGACCCTTTCTTCAGGGGCCCCAGGAGCTGAGAAAAGCCTAGGTCACTTCCTTTCGTTTTTGAGACTTAAATTTTATAATTTTAAAAAACAAATGCTATATCTAGCAGGGATGTAAATGCAGTGATGCCTTTTGTGTGTAGGAAAGTCTCCGTTAGCTTCTTCAGGTGGCTTTGTCTGCCCTACTCAAAGCTGTAAGGGGCAACCTTTATGAATGTGTCATTGAGTTGCCTTGCCCTCGAGCCTCCTATCTGATTTTATTCTGAGGGTCCCATGGCCAGTTTGGGCAGCCCTTCCTCTTCTACCTCACAGAACTGTATAGGAATAGTTTGCTGCTTTTTAACTCTCTGGAATGTTTGGACATCTTTTAACCACTTCTCTTAATCCAGGCCATGTTTGCCTCTATTTCCTTTGTTATATTCTAGGTTGCACCATTGATTTGCACTTTCCGCTTTCTAAAAAAAATTGGTCGATTTGTTTAAAGATTGAGCATGTCATGTTAATGCTACTACCATTCAAAAGTGATTCGAAATGAAGTTCTGTTCACAAGGTCTGGAAAACACGTGAGCTCGGTGTGCAAGTCTGGTGAGAAGGTGAAGGTTGTGGATGAAATGTTTCAGACCTTTTGATTTTCCACACCTTGTAATCTCGTGAGGTGACAAAGCCTCTGGGAACAGCAGATCTAGTTACGATGGTGTCCTCCGTTGTCTTCAGTGACTTCTATCTGGGACCAAATAGTCTCTGCTATCCCAAGTTCCTGTGCTGTTTCTAGTGCTTCAAGTGTCGCTGTTCCCCATGGTGTGCTCCTTGCTTCCTCTGTAAGACCATGAGATTTCTGAAGTTGACATTAGTAAATACTGCTGTTTGGTTTGCAGGTCTGCTTCTTTTTAAGAAGCAAGAGTTTGTGGGGACAAGCTGTATGTTTTTATTTTAAAATTTTACTACTTTTTTCTGGTATATGCAGAATTGAAAGACTTGTATGATGAGCATCAGAGTCTCACCTGTCTGAGCTCTTTCATGCCAATCATTCTTCAGCACACCAGGAATTACTTTAAAGTTACTTGCTATAAACCATGTGGCTTTGTTTCATTGTGTTTTCCTTAAAAATAAGACCCTTAATCATTATAAGAAATAACCACAATTTTCATTAATATTATCAAATAGTATACTCATTGCCACGTGTTTCTGATTATTGTATTGTTTGAACATTAATTGCTTTCATTAGACTCTAAACATGTTACAGATTGCAATTCTTGCTAAAATGTCTCATAAGGATTTTTATGGATTCCATTTTCTTCTCTTCCTTGTAATGTGTTGTGAACAAAAATACCCAAGGCATTTGTCTCTGTTCTTGGTTGTGCTGGTTGTCACTACAGTACCATTTAGCATGTCCCTCCACCCTTTGTGTTCCTTCTCCTATTACCAAGAAATGCTTGATCTATTTAGATTTGTTTATTCTGCAGAAATATATCATTGGTGTTTATATGTGTTACTAGAAGGGGATGCATGATATCTGACTGTCCCTGTTCTTAGGATATTGTAGAATTCCTTAATCATTGCAAGATCAATTAACCTGTCATGTATCCAGTCTCCTACCAACTCTCAGCCTGGCTTTAATTGGGATTAGTAGTGGCAGATGACTACCATTGCCTAGATTTATTAAAGGTTACAATGAAATGTATTTCACTCATGTCAGACTAATTTGTCAGTGGAGATACTTACTTTCCAAAAAGGTTTCCTTTGTAAACTATTTAATCACCTCTAAATACAACATAGGATGTTTATAACATTAAGCTCCAGAGATATTGGCTGATAGATATTAACAATTTTATTTTTCTTTTAAATTGATTCACAAGTTAATTAAATTTTGGTGAAAACCTTATTTTATTGCCAAAGAAATACTTAGGCACTAGAAATCATCTTTCTACAGCCTCACAAGGAGCTGGGATTATAGATACTCAAGTACCACACCCAGCTTGAGGTTTTCTTTAAATGATTTCTAAGAGCCAAGAGGGAAGCCTAATTATGTCTTAATCAGCACACTGTGTATGTCCATGTATGTGTAAGCCTGAAAAAGCAAGAGAAAAACAAACCTTATTTAAAACACCAAATTTAGTTCTTTATTTTTAATTGGCAAACTTACAAGCTAGCAGGAAAAAGGAATATCTACTGAAGTAAATGAAGGATTTATATTTATGACGCCAGATGAGCTAGTGACAAGTAAAAGCATATCTGGAACAATGGCAATGTGTGGTTTTCAAAGCTCCTTGGCTCATCATGACATTAGCTAAGTGACAAGTACATACCCCTCATAGTTTATAAGAATATATTTTACAGTTTCTTCTCCTGAACTATTACTATTGCCTTTGAAGTTGGGAAATTACAGTGAGTTAAATCTGGTTTGATGGCCTTTTTAAAAAAGAGCAAATAAAAATTGCTTAAAGGAAAAAATGATCCAAAGCCCAGGAACTATTTTTAGAGCAATAAGCCCTTTACAAAAGACTGTTAGTCATGTACATAACAAGATCAACAAACTAATTCGGCCAACATTTCCAATGCCAGTTGTTCCCTGAGCACAATGAAGCATTAACCGAGGCTTCAACCATGAAAGCACAGCCCAGTACCTGGAAACAGTGGCAGAAAAGATGTGTTGTAACTGCCTGTTGCTAAAATAGAGATGTTGATTTCATGCAGTGGAAATTCAAAGAGCAGTCCAAAGTATGTCTTTACGTTTGATTTTATAGTTGCCCTTAAAAGTTCAAGGAAAGGATGCAAATTTGATGAAGTGTTTCTTTTATGGATGGATGTCTCAGAAGAATGAACATGTCTCTGGAGAAATGTAAGGACAAACAGAATGACTTTGTCCTTAATCGCTATAGTGAAATGTATGACACCATCAAGTGTAAGTACTCTGGACATGCTGTTCCACTTCCGAAAGGAAAAAGCCTCATTTTTTAGGAAGCCCAAGTGCCTTACATTAAGTTGGACTGGATGACTCTCCATCTTTATACCCATGAAGATCATCAGGCTTACTGTCTTAGGCTGTGGTCATTTTGTGTAGTCTGTTCCTGTTTACCTTATTCACTAATTAAAAGCTCCATCTGGAAAAGTCTAGATGAGTATATTGAATTAATTTTGTCTTTTCACTAGACCAATGCCAAAAGTTTCCCAAAAGTTCTGACCATTCTAAGCCAATAAACTAAAATGAGCTCAGTTATCCAAAAATTAAAATTAGAATTACAAGGATTTTGTTTTGGTTTTATAAATGTGCCGCTCTGACCTTTTGGTTGTCCATAAAAGACGACTCCTGTCATGCTCACATTTGCTTACCCACTTCTGTTCCAGTATTTGTCTTCTTTAGCTCAATTCAATGTGGATTTGACAAAGACAGTTGTGTTCTGTGCCTTTTCCTCATTGATAATTCAATTAGAGCTGGGTATTAAGATAAAAAGGAAGGTCTCCTGGAGCCGAAGTGCCTTTTGAATAGTTGTAAATACTTTTATGCTTAAAAGGGGCCATGTGGGAGAGACTGTCCCTCTGCTGGCTTTGGAAGCAGCACTGCGTGGGTGTGATGCCGGGGGCTTACTGTGTTACTGCATCCATCACATTATGAAAATATAGTCCCAGAGACAAAGGGCCAAAGAAGACAAATCTGAAAGCTAAAGTAAACTAATTCCTTGATGGCACTGTGGATTGGTTGGTCGAAATAATGTTCCAGGAGCTTTCCCAAATGAATTGATTCTACTGATGATCCATTCTTAGCATTCTTACATGTAGATGAGATATTATAATACTCAATTTGACTTAGTTCTGTTTTCCTGATACTGTTCCTAAGGCTGTGTGCTTATAGGTTCTAGGAACAAACACTTCATAGCTATAACAATGCCCTGCCATTTTGTGCTTAGTCAGTATGCCAATTTGAAGTGCCACATGCAATGGAATAAAAAGTGAAGGAAATTTTCAAGTGGAAGATTCTGCTAATAATTTCTGTGTATCAGTAGACGCTTAGGGGACCATCTATCAGGAAGTAGAATATTATACAGATTCCAGTAATCATTGTCTAGTGCAAGTAGCTTACACTATTGTGTAAATTTTCATGTATACATTTTGCAACACTTATAATTCATGCACTATTAAAATGAGGATGTTAATTTCACTATATAGTCTACCTATGCTAGCCTTGAACTTACAGTGCCTCAGTTTCCCAAGCGCTGGGACTTCAGGCCTTCACCACCATGCCCGGCTTTAATTCAGTGAGCTCCTGATCTCACACAAGGACGGAAATGCCTTAAATTATTAATAAGTCATCCTGTGTCTTCTGGTTCAAACAGAACAACTACGTATTGAGCTGTTTTCTTTGCCCCTCTTTTTGTCGGTGTGGCTTCTATCTGGGTATTTGGGAACAATGGCCAAGAGCAAGAAAGTCTCAGATGACTAGAACACAGGACTGTCACCCCCCAGTTGATATCAGCTCTGGACCTGCTCTTTCTTTGTTCAGGGGACGTCTTTTTAGACCCCTCTCTACCATGTTTTCTTCCTGTTTCCATCCTCAAGGCCTTAATGACATGCCAGCTAGAGAGCCGTGTGTGTGTGTGTGTGTGTGTGTGTGTGTGTGTGTGTATGTGTGTGTGTGTGTGCATCTGTGTGTGTGTGCATCTGTGTGTGTGTATGTGTGTGTGTGTGTGCGTGCGTGCGTGCGTGCGTGTGTGTGTGTGTGTGTGTGTGTGTGTGTGTGTGTGTGTGTGTGTGTGTGTGTTTGAGAGAGGAATTTGCCTATAACAGTTTAATGTTTTAAACATGTTGCTGTTCTCTGATGGCAGTGTCCTGTCTGGAGAACTGAAGCCTTGTCCAGAACTGTCAAATGAGTATAAATGCATTGAAGCCTGTTGGATTGGTACTTCAGCTTGTTCCTGCTAATCTTATAATTTGTGGGGTTTTGTTTCTTACTCTTTTATTTGAAACAGTGCTCACTTTTATAATACATCTCTTCATTAGTTCTTATAGATAATAATACGGTTAAATCATTTCGTATTGGAAGAATTCAGCATTCAGATTCTAAGATGCACGAAGCTTACTAGTTTATGAACAGGAATGGTTTCCTAGGCTGAAATAAACTGGTATCCGTTGAGTGTTACCCCTCTGTGACAGTATGCTTTGCTAAGTATATTCTACTTAAATAAAATCAGTATTATTTCATTTTTTCTTTCAATTTCCATTTTGAATAATTAAAAAATTTAAATAACCGATTGACTCATCTTTTTTCTTCAGCCTTCTAAATCTGTTTGAGTTTTGTTTATAGAATTACTGTTACTGTTTTTCTTTTCTTCGGCCTTCTTTATGCCCGTTTTCGATGTCACCCTTGGCTGTATGGCCATCACTGATGAAGCTAGTCGGAAAAGCTTCTGGTGACTGCCATATAGCACGATTGCAAGCATTGCTTTGCTGGGAGACAGTTCAGACATCAGGGCTAGAAGGTTTGAGGAAAGTCGTGGGGACAGTGAATGTAGCTGGGTCTGACCTTACCTGGCCTTGAAAAGGCTTGAGTCATGAGTCTATACCCATCATTCGCCTGCCATCCGGCTTTTATGTTGTACACATTTACTTCTTGAAGTCAACATTTTCCACTGAACTCCAGGTAATCTAGCCTCCCTTGAAGAGAATGGATTGATTCTTCAAGAGCATCTTGTGTGTTTACAACTTTGTCTTCTTGTGTTTTATATCTCATGTTATGCAAACCATGTATTTAGACTGCTGTAAATTCATCTCTGTGGCTGTAGTAATAAAACACTCAAAAAAAAAAAAAAAAAAACCTTAGGGGGGGAAATGATTCATTCGGCGTATAGTTCCCAGTCATAGTTCATCACTGAGGGAAGACATGGCGGGGACTTTTAAGCAGGACCCTGAGGCAGAAACCATGTAGCAAGGCTGCTTGATGAATCACTTGCAACTTCATGCTTAGCTGACTTTTGTATACAGTTCAGGACCGTCTACCCAGGAAATGGTAATGCCCACAAGGTTCTGGGCCTTACTACATCAGTTAATGTAGTACGAGGTTTCTGGCCCAGACTTTCGGGCCTAACCTCAAGGTCTAGACCCACAGACCCACAGACCCACAGACCTGCAGTCCCATAGTCCCACAGAGACACACAGAGGCTTACTATAATTTTAGGCTGATCGGCCTCATGCCCAGGCATATAGCTTACTAGCTCTTTACCCTTCATCTAACCCATGTCTCTTGTTCAGCCATGGGCCTCAGTGCCTTTTCTTAGAGCAGCATAGCTCTCCTCTGCTTCTTCCAGGCCTCTTTCTGGAATTCTGCTCTGTGCTTCCTGTTCTCAGAGTTTTCCTTACCTAGTAGTCCTGCCCACACTTCCTGCCTGCTTTTGGCCAATCAGCGCTTTTTATTAAACCAGTGGGTGGGACAATTATTTACAATGAAGCAACACAATACCCCTACAAGTTAACAATCAAGAAAATATCCCAAAGACACTCTGTGTACAGAACTATGTTATCTTCTAAGTTCTTCAGTTCTGAACCCTTAATTAGCTGTAAAATTGACACCTAATGATAACTAGGACATACGCCATCTTTGACTCTGCTTCCCATTTCTACTCAACCCATATTTTGCCTTTTAACCATCTCCAAAGTTTATCTTCTTTTTGTCTATTTTGCCAGCATCTTCTGGATTCAAACTATGATTATTATTTCCCTGAACATCTAAATGTCTCTTCACAAATCTCATCTGTGAGAAGTTTCAATGGCTTGCTGTTACTATCCAGAGACTTAAATAGCCAAAGTCTACAGCAGTAATCACGAGGTGCATGGATGTCACACTTGCTTTTTCAGTGCAGCTAAAAACATTCTACCCTGCCATGTGCTATGGCATCTGTTTCCTCAGTGACACCAACTTCTCTCCAATTACAAAACCTTTGATAATACATTTCCCTATGATAAATGATTTGCAGCACTGCCCTCATGGACCATGGCCTCAGAACTGCTCTCTCTTGTAGCTTCAAGTACTTTTCCTATACAGCACTTAAAACAAAAATTTAATGTTTATCTGTATGGCTGTTTTCTGTAAAATAGATGTCTATAAACTATGCTGTGCAGATGATCCTTGTACATGCATATGTATCTGCCTTCTAGAATTTGCTCGGCTGTTCAATTTTGTCAGCTAATTAATAAAATATAGACATAAAGGGATAAATTTCTATGTGGTATGAGTGGAGATTTAACCATAAACAAATGTTAGAAATGGAACTGTGACAAGATAGATATATTACAACAGGGCCAATCACACATAAGCCACATTAGCCATTGAAATACCCTATGTTTAGGGTAGAGATGATGGAATGTTTTCTAGGTAGACAGAACAAGTGAATTTGATTTACAGGAGGGGTGTGTGAGTGTGTGAGAGAGAGAGAGAGACAGAGAGAGAGAGAGGGATTGAGAGAGAGCATGCCTACATGCTAGAGAAAAGGATATGTAAATGGGTAATATTCCCACAAAGTTCAGAATTGTAACTGTTTACTCATATAAGAGAAACTTTGTTACAAGTAAAACATCATTAGTTTCAGGTTGGGAAAGCCCTTATTCCAGACAGTAGAGTTTCTGTGTCATAAATACCAACCTCCTTCCAGGGACCCAAGTACAGTTCTACTACTTTTAAAACCTTGTGTGGCAAAATCAATTAATTATACTCTGTTATAATGAAAAAAATATGAAAACATGGAAAGGTTTTGGCTATCATCTTCCTTCACACAAAAAACAAACGAACAAACAAAAAACACCTTTTCTACCATTGGCTCATTTACATTTGTGATTCCCAAAAAAAAAACCTTCTTGCCAAGAAAGTCATTTCCATTGAACTACTTGGCATTGAGAAACTGTCACCATCAGCCACAGTGAGATTACAGTCTAAAAATAAAAACAGGAGTTTAGAATGAAGCAACTTAAGGATAAAATCCACTGAAATTTGATTCTATTTAAAACCCTAATGAGGGATGCCTATGATTCAAATTGAAGCTTGGCCTTTCTTAAACAATGAATTTATTGACACCAAAGAAGATTATATGTTGAGATTTCAACAAATAAGTTTAGAGCTCCCTGTTTTTGCCACACATTTTAAATTATTGTGTTTCATGAGATTGGTATAAGAGAATTACATTTGAGACAAGCATGGCTGTCCAGATTCAGTAAGGTAGAGCTAGGCATAATGTTGAATGAGAAGAATCTTAAAGAATCACTTCAGAGGGCCTCACATAAACTCTTCTCCATGGCTTTTACTTCCAAAGTTAAAATGAAGGGAGACTTGGTGGAAAAGTGACCTATCAGTCTCCTCCATTTTGGAGACAGAATTTCTCACTAAATGTGGAGTTTACTGATTTGGCTGACTGGCTATCCATCATGCTCCAGGAATTCACTTGTCTCTTTGCTACCTCTTCAGCCCCAGCACTGGAACTATAGACATTTGATGCCACCATAAGTGTATTTTTGTGGGTGCTGAAGATTCCAACTCAGGTCTTCATATTTGTAGAGCAAGTACTTTAGCAAATGAGCTACTTTCCAGCCATCTTCAGTTAAGTTCTTAAATTCTAGCTTGAAAGAAGAAAATATAACTTAAGTTCAGTGCTTTTGCTTCAGAAAATCTTATTCTTTGAATGTTGCATCTTTGCTCTGGCTTCTTTTTATACTAGGATGAGATGGAAGGAATAAATTTCTCCAAGTCAGGTTAGCATCATTACTGTGGTAAAACACCCTGACCAAAATTAACTTCAAGAGAAAAAGATTTGTTTTATCTTACCGTTTGGAGTCAGTCCATTATCCAGGGAAGTCAGCATAAGAAGGCAGGGACCTGGAAGTGGAACTGGAGAGACCATGGAGAAATGCTGCTTACATATTTGGTCTTCCAGACTTGCTCTGCCTATTTTCTTATAGAATTCAGGGCCAACAGTCTAGGGGTGACACTACCAAGTGTGGACTGGTCCCTCCTTCAGTAATCATCAGCCAAGAAAATGTACCTCAGCTTTCACACAGGCAAATCTAGTGGGGACATTTTCTCAATTGAGACTGTGTCAACTTGAGATAAAAACTATTCAACACAAACAGTTTCTTATGAACATGTTCAAGTCACTTTGGGAAATGGCATCATTATTCCATTTCCTATTGGGATTATATGTGTTAGTAAGAGTTCTCTAGAGATAAAGAACTGATTGGAGATACTCAAATTTATATTGGAATAGATGTTCTAACTTGAGATAGACTGGGAATATATAGGGGTGATTAGGTCCCATAATTGTCAAGACCAAGAAGGGTGATTGCAAGGTAGACTCAGTCCGAATGGAATGCCCCTGGCAAGGAGCTGTTATAAATTTTACAGTCCAGAGCAAGAGTTCTGATGCCCAAGCACGAGAAATGACATCCCAGTTGCAAGCGGGAGAGAAAAAGACACTAATTTATCTTTTCTCTAATTTTTTTTTCTGAGTCCCTAATTGATTAACTAAGGCTGTCATATTGTCTATACCCAGTTCACTCAAAGGAACACACAGATCAACCTCAACAATCACACAAGCACACACATACACACACACCATAAACACATACACACTTCTCTACCTCGCCCGATATTCCTTACGTTACCTGTAAAATAAACTCATGCAAATTAAAGAAAAATACCAGCAATTATTTTGCAAGTGTTTTATTTCTCTTGTAATGTAAATTCTTGTCAGAGAACCCTGAGGTCTTTCAGTTCTTTTCCTGTGTTGCCCTTGACAGAAGCACTAGACGCCCTGGCGTTCTCATATTCTCTGTGGAGAGATGGGTTTTTAAACCAGAATGAGTGTGGAGAAAATATAGAGCCTTGTGCTTCCTTCATGGTTTGGGTTGGAGTTTGTGTGTGTATGACTGTGAACTGGTGAAGAGATTAGGACCCACTTTATGAGTAACACTTATTCAGAAGCACGAAACCAGTTTCTATTATGAAATGGTTCTACTTTCGCTGGGTATTATTGTTCATTGTCTCTTTTTATGATGTGCATCATGATGTTTGGTATGCAGACACACAGACACACACACACACCACTAAGCAAGTTACCCACCTACTTTCCTTTGTCTCATTATTTTTGATAGCTCTGATCATCTAAGAACAGATAACTATGGTAAGTTACCAAGAACTACGCTGTATACAACAGAATATTATTTTCAAAGACGAGACAGTTGCAAAGCCAGAAGAACTGAGCCATATTATCTATTTGGAAACCTATTTTGGTCTTTACATTCTCTAGTCTTCTCGGTGAAGCCAACCTGGGGAATTCTTCCTGCCTGCACAATAAAATGATATTATCCAACTAGGATGTGAACGGTACCTTTGGTTTCCCCAAACAAAAATTACTGCTTTTATGTCAACAGCTTCCACATGTAATAGTATACAGCTGGTTTTGTTTGTCCCATAATAATTTAGATAAGCAGTTGGCTTTATTAGTCTCATTTTCCACAGAAACTATTGCATCTAGGATTTTTTTAAGTACAAAATAAAAACAAAGTCTATTATTTCTTACAATAATGGCCATACGGAGCCTCTGTCTGTATAATAACTCATGGTTAAGAATACTTAATAATAAAATATCGAAGGAGTTCCTAAGCACTAAGGTGCCTACCCTGTATTTCCAGTGTACTGTTTTGTTTTGTTTTTTCAAAAAAAAAAAAAAAGTGTTTTTCTTATATAGTTCCCTATAGCCACAGTAGAGAGGTATCTATATTATCATATCTCTCTCGACTCATTGGCTGATATACCAAAGCAGATAGTACTGGAGAATGTTGCTACATAGATTCCTGTTATTTCTCCCTTTTGCACATCTGAGTCTTACGCTAGCGGTTAGAATTTGCAGGACTTTTCACACAGTCCCCTGGCACCAAGCTGTGATGCAGTGTTCTTTCCATAGAGTGGAAATGAGCATTCATAATGATGTATGGAAAATTCTGCGGGGTGATGCTAGCAGTTAGGACTCCCAAGGACTGTGTGCTCAAATGAAAAGACGGTTAGAGTAGGCAGTAAGGAGCTATGTTTGTGTCTTTCAAAGGTATTAAGAGAGAGGCATTGATTTGATTTGTGAATATGTGTTTAAATAACTTTACTTTGCAGAAACAAAATGTGACAACTGAATGGCTGTGGGTCTACTCTAATTCACTGTCTTCTATCTTCAGGCTTTTATGAAACATTTGCAGGTGATATTGGGAATTTGGGGGACTTTGGCTAAAGCTTTTCATTAAATTTTATGTGTCTTTTGATTTCCTTATGGCTTCCATTAATCAGGTAAACAACTGAAGTTATGTTTTAGAACTGATAATATTTTTCAAATATAGAGACATCAAAATTAGCGTTTTACTTGCTCGTCATGTTGTTCTTCTGTTTCTCTTTTTGTTTTGAGACGTAGTCTCACTATATAATCATTACTGTCCCGGATGTGATATAGACCAAGGTGTCCTCAATCTCGTGGTCTGCCTGCCTCTGCCTCCTGACTGCTGGATTAAAGGCCTGCACCTCACACCTAGCTTCTTTTTCCATGTTGTAAAGAGTGCTTTAATAAACTCTATAGGAATGTTATTTTACTAAGCCTAGATAATGGTTTTTCCTACAGTCAAGTTACTTATCTTCCTTAGTTTCAGAAATGTGTCATTCCCCTGCCTGATGGCGTTATCTTGGTTAACAGCTGAGATGAAAAAAGTCTCAAATAAAGCAATAGTCGCAATAAATGTTCTCTCTTTTATAAAGTATCATAGGCTACATTCCGATGGTCTATCAAATATTTGAAATTTTGATTACCTTTGTGTATTTGAGTATGTGTGTCTTTGTGCATTGTATGAGCATGTGTGTGCCATGTTGAACTTATGAAAGTCAGAGAAGCATTTGGCAGTTATCTCTCTTGATTATGTGGATCCTGGGGACTGTACTTACATTGTCAGGATTGACAGTAAGCCCCTTTCTCCACTCAGCGTACAAGCGTAACTGGATCCCAGTTACTTGAAATATTTTAAATATTGTTGAATAGTAATTGCCATAAGATCAAGAAATTGTTTAAAAATAGTGTTCTGAGTGTTCATCATTAAAAAAAAAACATGATTGGCTTCCTTGGACATATCCCTGATATCATAATAATTTATTATTTTGCAGATATGAAGCTATTTATCAATTTGTTAATATATTTTGAGAAACTTGCTATGCTATTCAGTCTGGCTGTCCCTAAAATCACTAAATAGTGCAGAATGACCTCACACTTTGACAATTCTGTCTCCAATGTCATGAATGCTAGGATTAAAGTGTGAGCCACCACACCACTCTGCGCTCACTGTCTTTAATAGTGTGCATCCCTCTTTTCTTGACATCTTCGCCTTCAGCGAGGGTACTATTTCATACAGAGTTGGTTGGTCACTGCGTTTATCATAGTTAGTACATGAAGACACATAGTACTAGCATTATAGATGAATCGTTTCTTACAGCATGGGATTTCAGCTTCAAGTATTTGCATTATTAGTGATCTATAAAATTCATGTTTATAAAACAGTATAATCACCAACACAATATTTCAAGAGTTTGACTATCAACACTGTTCAGCCTATTTTCCAACAAATTACATTTCAGATATTTAAAAAAAAACACTATTCATTTACTTATGAAGAAATTTAATTTAATTTGAATATACAGTTTAGTCTTTATAAAAAGTACAGTCATATTTTTAAGGGCTAATAACAATCACAAATTTAATGCAATGAAAATGACAAGAACTATATGTCTCAACTCTGATGGCCTTCAGGCCTAAGCTAGGAAGGCTTTTAATCATATTTCGACATTAACTACCTGGGTGGCCTTAAGTGGGTCAGTACAGTAATTTTCTGTCAAAAAACAAAGAGATGTACTGTCTTCTAAGTCTATTCACAATGTACTTATGAGGACAAAATGTAAAGAAGATGCATACTCATGTTCTGCCAACCTCGAGACCACTGAAGATGTCATGAATCACCCTTTACATTTGTCACCCCTGAAGATGTCCATGAATCATCCTTTACATTTCTCACCACTGAAAATGTCCATGTAGCATCCTTTAAATTTCTCTGTCCAGTTGCACCTTTAAAATGGTACATTCTTCCTGTGGATTGTGGACTCTTACCTCAGTTCTAAGTACCGTATTATGGTGATAAAATATTCCCAAACAAAATCCCCTTTTTCTTTAACAGCTCTTTTTACTGAACAGTGTGGTTTTCAGAGCTTCCGGCTGAAGGCAAACTATTGGTTTACTATCCTGTGTTTTTAAATGGGCTCAATGTTAGCAAAAACTGTATATTCTTCTCTTCATACAGAAGTATTCCTTACCTCAGTAAGGGGGCATAAGTAAGTTGCATATCAGACTATGTGATTCATGGTCGATGCTGATGCTGTGCTCATTATAGACTTTGCTCTCCCAAAATAAGGTACCTGTCTTCTTCTCACCTCATTTTTCTCCTTCTTTGCCTCCTCTATCTCTACTTCCTGCTTTCCCCATACTTTTATTTTCTTTCCTGCCTTTATTTTCCTTGCAATTGACTCCGGCAGTCCACGAAATAACTACCTGAAATATAAACATTTTTTATGGAAAAGAAGTTATAATCTGAGAATGTAAATCTGTAAGAGAAAGACATTCCCAAGTTTTCCTAGTTTTAAATAGAGAAGTTGATAAGAGCAATAAATCACAGCATGGATCTGATATTAACAGTAGTTTTCTATATTTTTGTATATATATGTATATAATCTTCATGCATTGCATTTTGGCTTTTAGCTTTTATCAAGAGAGTCAGGTTGCACAATTTGATGTATCCATTTAACTCAATAAGTTTTCTGTTCCATCAGTACCTATAACTGGATTACAACAAAAAAGTAAAACCAGCAGGTTTTCTTTTTTCAGATGAAAAATAATTTTGTTTTTATTTGCATTTTATCACAGTCTTTTGGGGTCCCACTTATAAATACATGCCTAACTACTTTGATGTGCCTCTGTTGCTATATTTGCTTTTAAGCCGTTACTTGTCACATTGCCTTGGATTATCTGTGATGTGTTAGATGAGCTGTATTCAGATCCCAGCTGCTGTACTTGTGAGTTTCCAAGGCCTGGTACAAGTTCACGTGAGAAGGATAGATTTTATTCAGTCAGGACTCTTTGCTTAGGAAAGCTTATCTACTGTGGAATAAATGACCTTGCCAGGGCAAAAGGGAGGCAACCTTTTAAGTTTGGGGAGTACTGGAAATTATGGAAAGGTTTTGCCTCTGTGTGTTGGCCATCTGGTTGTTAATTGGCATAACCGGGGGCGGGAAACAGGCTTTTTGTATCTTTATGACAGGCTGCCTTAGTGTGAGCTAGAGCAGCACACCAGGATCTGAGGAGTATTCCTTTAACACAAGAAGCCATCCTAGAGAGTAGACTTACATACTAAGAGGCAGAGAAAGGAAGCAGAACTGGACCCTTCGCAAAGTATCTGTTTTAATAGGCATCCAGACCCTTGGGCTGATGTACTAGTTTTAGGCTGGTACAGACAATGATATTTGCTTGCAGAATGAAGTAGGCATCTTAAAAGATGGCGAAGTCATCTTAGAGGTACAATGTTTAGCTGAGAAACTTATGCTAGTGTTTGATCAAGTCTCTTGTATATATTTATATGGAGAGGGCAGAAAAATGGTTTGAACTGAGAATCTGAAGTTTTCGGAGGCTAAAGTTGAAAAGAGAGCTTTAAAGAGCATGGCTAGAATTTGATCAGAAGGACCGTTTTGTGTGTAGAACATCTTTGCAGAGGTGTTAAACCTTGGATTCCCTCAGTTTCCCTGACTGTAAAGTGGGTCTGATATTAGTACCCACAATATAGCAGTGTGTTTGGGGGTTGAAAGTAGTCAATTATCAAAAATGATGGCACATAGTAAAATCTCAATAAATGTACATTATTTTCTTTACTAGGTTTAAAGTGGAGTAATTGTGTCTGGAGCACATCAGAAAGAAAATAACAGAAAGAAAATACTGACTTGTGCCTGATACACAATAAACATAATTCTAGAAATAGCAATGGGTGTTATAGATGTCACTAAAATAGGTTCTAAATTTTTTATAGCTCACAATGTTCAAATACAAAAGCATATGAAGATTACTATTTTTAAAATAGTATTTTATAACATCAGTTTTATAACAAATAATTTTAGACACCTTTGTTCATGGCTTTAATATATTTAGATTCCATTTTGTCCACATATCTCATAGGTCATATATACACTGTTTGTTGTCCCGGCTTTTTGTGACTGAACCTCATTATGCAACTTGTGACATTTCACCACACACTTTCTAAAAGACATTTTTAAGAAATGGACCTGTTTTCTCAAATTAAAAATATCATAAAGAAAAATAGTTAACAATGGCCGAATCATATCTTTGTAATTTTTCAAATTTTATGATACTTATTTTGTGTATTCCAATCTTTTCCCCCCCTAAGACAGAGGTTAAAAGCAGGATTCTTAGCTGCTAACTGTACATTTAGAGATGCTCAGATGCTCTGTATCCACGTTGCTAGGGTCTGTTGATTCTGTAATTTGCAACAGTAATGTATGAAGTATGAATTATTAACTGAGTGCAGCTACCTTTGTATCATCAGCCACAGCACGCACTTCACTGCATACAGATTTCCATTTATGCTTTCTTCATAGACCTGCTATCTTCAAGTTCAAGCTTTTATTACTCAATTATTTTTCTTGTTTCATTTTTTTTTAAATTTATTGTTTAGAGATAGGTTTTGATATGCAGGTTGGTTTGAATTTCTGGGCTCAATACCAACTTTGAGAGTAGGTAGGACTATATGGATACACCAGCACACCCGGCTCATTGAAGAGTTTAATGCTAATGTACGTGATGTTGAAACAAGAATGACCATTTCAATAAAGAAACAGTTACTGGGAAGGGAAGACTAATTTAGGATTCTCTTGATTTCTTCAATGAATTACATGAAAACTTAAGATAAGAGAACAACCATATGCAATAATATATTTAAAACCAACTTTTTCTAGTAATATATATGGTAATGAATGTTTGTGGCATATGTAAAATGATGTAGGAAATTATTTAATGTTATGAATAGCAAAGATAAATACTACCTCTTACTATTTTCAAATCAGATTTTTTACGTATTTTTAGAAAAGAATCTATGTTGTCTTTTAACTGTGGGCATGCCCGAAATATCATTAACAATGATGAGCCTTGTAAACAGGTTTCAAAATTGTTTATGAAATCACTGTATAGTATCTCTATAAGTTAATCAGATTCTGCTTTTCTGCTAACATGCTGCCCAGCCCTCAGCAGACATTCTCACCTCACTGGGGTACTTCCAGTTTGGTTCTAGAGGCCATGTATTTAATAGTTATCATTTTATTCTTCTTCCTAGTCATTTAAAATGAATTTTGTATATTTCTCTTTTTAACAGTCTGACACATACTTCTGCATGTCCATGCGTCTGCCTGTGGATGAGGAAGCCTTTGTGAGTAAGTATTCTTTAGACAGTGGGGGATGGGAGAACAGTGATTTTTCAATCAGTAAAAGGTTCTCTTTGGTGCTTATGAGTATATTAATCTTCCACTGTCAATTTTTAAAACACATTTATCATGCCTAATGCAAAGAGAAACTACAGGCAGCCGCTGGGGACAAGATTATAAACAGTATCTGGACAGATTCACGAGTGGTGGTAGCTAAGCGGTTGCATGCAGATGTCAGTGGTCTCCAGTGCTGTGTGGTTCTGTTTGTACTGTTGTGCTTTTCTGTCTGAAGCTGAATTCTTAGTCCCTCTCCACTCAACACAACAGTTTTTACCTGATGCTCATGTTAATAACAAATAGACTCCACTTAGAATCAACATTTGGAAGTGTAATATTTTACCCATTAGACAGATGGGTGGGTTAAACTGGAATGAAAGAGAGGGATGACCATTCTCTTATTTATACTGTAGGCTAAAGAGACTTATATGACAAGTCCTTCCAAATGTATCTTCCAATCACCTACGAAAAGTGACAAAGCACATTCTGTTTGTATTTAGCTTGTTTTAAATTAAGAATCCCTTATTACAGACTTTTAATATTTAGGGAAGACGTGTGATTGACAGAGTATTCATATTCTTTTTTTTGTTAACATTTCTTTTCTGGCTCAAAATGTTGATGTTGGGAAGTTAACGATAATGAGAGTTGTACTTTGGTCCCATGCAACTAATTTTCAAGCGGGCTGCTTGAAATGGCTATTATGTGACTGGTAGAATGTGCACAGTGTAGCCATGGGGCAGTCTGAGAATGAATTTTTATGAGGTGCTTCCCACAGGAATGTCTGTTATAGACCTGCAAGGGCAGAATGATTTGCATGTAGTATGAGAATCTTTACTCTGGCTGCTATAACAGTGATAGGACATCTTTGTACAGAATTGCTCAGTAGTTGATATCGAGAATGGAAATAACGGGCTGAACATTGCCTGAAGGGTTTTTTGGTGTAGCAGTTGGACAGTGCCCAGAACAGGCTTAGGAAAGGCAGTGTTCCCCAAGGCTAAACTGAGTAGCTTTAAATATAGAAAAACAAGTTAAGGTCCTAATTATAGTATTTTGAGCAACCACAAATGTATCTTAAAGGATAATTATTTATATCATTATGTTTGACAGCCTCAGAAAGAAAAATATTTACCTATAAAATGGATCTTTTTCCCTTTACCTGTATTATGTCTTCTCGGTTTAAGTAATTTTATTCTCTCCCATTTCACACTTGGTTTATGGAGAAAGCCATCCTGCACACCTGTGTAAATACAGTTGTCATATACATAGGACATAGCAGTATTAAGAGTTTCACATTAACAGGTACTGCTTTGTTTTGGGTGGCTGTGAGAAGTGTGTGGTTTCAGAGCTGGTCACTCTAAAACTATAAATATGCCCTGGAACTTGTTATTGCTGTTATAATAATGCGTTTACTTTCACATCATTTAAAATTGTGAAGTACAAGTAAATATATTCAGTCGAGCAATTGAATACTCATGGGGATCACATGAGGCTCTGTGCTAGACCCAGGATAGTAACATTTTCTTATTTTCATAGGCATTTCTCTTCCAAGATTAAACTACTTCCAGCTCCAAGTTCATAATACACTCTTCTATAATCCCAACAATTTTTTTTAGCATTTCTTCCTTTTTATTGCTGGAAGGATCTACTGCACACTACAGATTTTTTTACCTGTTGGAAAGACAAAATGTCTATCAATGTGCATCTTTTGGTGTGCTGTCCAGCAGATAGTCTCTCACCAACATTCATCCATGGCCACATTCAAAGTCTACAATGGAAAGCCAACTGGTAACACCAACTGACCTTTTTTACAAAGGCATAAGTAATAGAAGCGGTTAGTGTCAACACTGTATGTTGGACAGGTGACTGAATGACCTTCTTGGAGTCCAGAGTAGAAGTTGTGGTTGTGTGTGGTCTAGAGCTAATCCATTCCAAGGGAGTATGAGAGATGATCTCTGTACTTTCTTGTACCTTGTTCCAGATTCTGAATCTCAGAATTTATCTTTTCTGACAAGTAATATTTGATAAAGTCCTTTATAAAATTACATTGGATTTTCTTGCTTAGTTTTATTTTTTAAAATATGTGTTATAGGAGCTCTATTTGCTCTTTTTTTGTAAGATGCAGGGCTCCCAAGGACATAACCCTCACCCTACATGAGCACACACATAGTACCCTACACATGTATGCATGCCCTTACACAAAAAATTAATAATTTTCAGTATTTAGGTTTATATGACTTATTTAACTCATTTTTAAAACTACACCTAATTATTGAGAAATGCCATGTCCATTACCATAAATGGGAATTAAAATAGGTACTTTTTCTAATGATGATAAAGAATTTTATACTTGAACAAAATTAGAACTTTTCCTAAACCATGGCTCTTCTTTATAACAAGAAGTCAGAGATGTGCATGGACAGAGTTAAGATAAAATGTGCATTTGACCACTGAACTGTGGTGCTGTCTGAAAAGTGTTTTACGGACAGTCAGAGGCATTGGCTGTGACAGCAGCTCACTCAGGCAAGAAATTTGACTGTCATCTTCATCCACTTGCTTTCCCTCACACGGATGACCAGTAAATAAATGTGTCTTTTCCTTAGTGAATGATGGCAGTTCCCTACCCATCATGTCACTCAGTACAAATGAGGTAAACTTAGCTGAATTTAGAAATAAATGAAATTAACCTAATGACTTGGCGTTTCTCTTTTTCTTGGGTCTTTACATTGATTGTGAAGCAACTCCAATTATAGAATTGCACAATTGCAATCGAATATTTCCAGATGGGACTTTTCTTAAACAGGGTTGATGCGGAGGCAAAAGCTACAGAAATGCTTTGGTTTTAATGGTGCTCTACACCCACCAGATACTGTGCCAGAAAAACCCCAGGTCTAGTAAGGCACAGTGCTTAGATGTAAATTTCATGGCTTTGATAATAAATAAAAAGATGTATGTGCACGTGTGTCAGCATGACCTTCCTGCTTCCAAACGTGTGACTGGGTATCTTTTCCTTTCTTAGTAGTATTTTATCCAACATAAATAAAGCACAGTTTTCTGGCTCACAGGTGACCACTGAGAGCCATCCAATAGGCACCATTGGCAGCTCTTCCAGTTTGTCGTTGGTGTTTAGCGAAAGCTACTGTTGATCACACAAAGGGAGCAGTATAAGTGTTCTCAAGTGTGGGGGTAGAACGTCATTTCCTTGGTTATTACCATGAAGGAAACATGATAATTGAACCTTTTCTCAGAGTATTTTTGAGTGTTCTCAATTTTTAGCCACCAAACCACACGTTTCTGACGTGTATACCTAAAAGCTCCTACAGTTTGCTTGGGTAGTAAAGAAGTATAAGAGCAGAAGTAGGAAACATTTGATTATACTTTATAAATCTAAGTATAGGGATGTCGTTAATTAAAGATCCTAGTATAGTGTCCTTGGAGAAATTCTCAAGAGGACAGTAGGCAAGTTTTGACCAGGACCTATTTGCATATATACCGAGGTGCAGAATGTCACAGGGGCTACCCAGAATGAGCATCAAAGAACTCACTGAACATAACTATGTTCAATAGTATTCCTGACTACCACCTTCATATCCCAGCCTCACCGTGTTCTGACTGCCTGAAGAGGTACAGGTTACCACACTGCTCTCTTCAAGATAAATCAGTTTGTGAGGAAGACAGACCTCACTCATAGTGGCTTTATGATAGTGGTTCTCAACCTTACTAATGCTGCAACCCATTAACACAGCTCCTCAAGGTGTGGTGACCTCCAACCATAAGATGATTTTGTTGCTACTTCATAACTGTACTTTTGTTACCGTTATAAACCATAATGTAAAAATATCTAGCATGCGGGTTAGCTAACATGCCCCGGTGAAAGGTTCGCTGCGCCTCTCCTACCACAGGTTGAGAACTACTGCTTAATGAGAAGTAAATGTGTGTCTGGAAAGTGTCCCACATAATATTGGCATGTGTAGACGCTGAGAAGTTAGGTCTTCTTACAGAGTTCAGAGGGAGTATAGGGTGTTAGCATGCTGAAATCTAAGGTAGGAAATGGTCCAATATTATGAATGTCCTTAAAAGACTAGAACAGGAATATAGGTTTCATTTTGTAGAAAATGAATTCGGGACCACTAAATGAATAGCATACAAAAATAGAACTTAATGGTGCTTATACTGTTCTCCGTCTTAACAGCTTGTCTGATAAAATCTATTTATTGATTCTTTAGTTCATTCTCCTATTACCATTAAAGACAGTTTTAAAAGGCCTGTCATCTAGAAGTTTAATCCCTCCTTTATACTGGATTTTCGCTGTTCATTCATCAGGACTGTTCCATTTGCAATTTATGGTCATATGTTTCTTGGTTAATTCTCCAGCAGCTGCTGATAGCCCTCATAAATTGTGTTACAGATTTATTATAAATTGTGCATCAGTCAGAGTTAATAGCAGCTCTCTATTAAACTTACTGTTTAAAAATTTTCAATTCTTAGGTCCTTTGGTGCAAGATTGCCCTATGCTATGGGGCAGCTGGCAGAAAATCACCAATGGTATATTCAAGTTTCTCACACACTGTGAAAGGATTATACTGCTGAGATCTTTACAGTTGTGTTTTCTTCCAACTGCAATATTATGAACATTAAGGTTCATCACATCCTAGATTTAAATTACAATTCAGAACACAATATCTTCAGTTCCTTTCAGTAGCTTTAAAGTATAATCTTTATTTTGTCAGTATGAAGAAATACCTAAGGGAGTAATGTTAAGTAAAGTCTCATATTATTCAGCTTCATCGGCTGTACACTGACACATTTCTATTGAATATGGCACATCATTTTAAATTTTTTTGGCTTTTTTACTTCTTGAGGGGGCAGTCACTGTGTGTGGTATGTGGTGGTGGGGCGACAGATGAGAGCTTCTGGAAGATCTTTTTTTTTTACCTTATGGGTTCTAGGGATCAAACCGAATTTGTCAGGCTTGGCAGAAAATGCCTTTGGCTGCTAACCAACGTCTAGTATACCTGTTCTTTATCACAGATAAAGACTTAATCAAAAGCCACTCCATGTGTTTTCTGGCCACTGCTCATCCAGAAAAATGACAAGATCTAGTATAAAGTTTTAGGAATCTTTTAATAGGGCAATTGGGAAATCTGAGGTTTTAATCTTAAGAGATTGCTTTTAAATTTTATTTTTCAAAGAAACTTTATTTTACTCTGTAAGGTTGAAAGATGAAGGCACTCTAAAATTAACTAAAAGTAGTTAAGCAAAACCCGACTATGGAATATGCATACACAGTTGAATATAATCAGCTAGTAAAAGTGAGGCTGTAATTAGGATTTACCTGTGATAGGCAAACCTACCAGCACTGGGCTAAAACCCAAGCCTAGATTATTCTAACAAACTCCATGTGTATTTCTGAAGTATTACAAAGGCTGGAAAGTACTGTTGAAGAAAATTAGTTGACAACGTCTAATAATATCCATAGTTTAATAATCCTGTTTATTTATAATGAATCATTTTGTTGGGAAGAAAGAGAAACAGACTTAAGAACAAATATCCTTAGCGCCAACTAAGAACAGCCCCTGCAACAACTGGCGACACACAGCTACTTGGTCTACAGCCAACCAAGAGCCAACCAAGAGCTGACTAGGAGTGAAATGAGGAAGTAATGGGCAGATACCAGTGCAAGAATACATATAACAATATAAAGAACACCACCAGAGAAGCTGGTGGTTCTACAACATCAAGACCTAAGCATGACAACAAAGAGGAAACAGAAGGGAACCAACTTAAAATCAACTTTACGAAGATAACAGAAGCTTTAAAAGAGGATGTATAAAACTCCCTTAAAGAAACAGAAGAAGATACAAACAAGAAATTGGAAGAAATGGACAAATCCCTGAAAGGAAACAAAGAAAACCAAGAAAAAGAAAACCAACAGGTGAAAGAATCATTTCGGGAGTTAAAAATTGAAGTAGAAGCAATAAGGAAGGCAAAAACCGAGGCAAAGCTGGAAATAGAAAAACCTGAAGAAATGAGCCTGAACTACAGATGCAAGCATAACCAACAGAATGCAAGAAATGGAAGAGAAAATCTCTGGAGTGGGAGATTCAATAGTGGAAATAGATATGCCAGTTAAAGAAAAAAAAACTAAAACCAAAAAAGTCATAATACAAAAGGTCCAGGAAATCTGGGACACCATGAAAAGACCAAACCTGAGAGTAATTGGAATTGAAGAAGGAGAAGAACACCAGCTCAAAGGCACAGAAAATATATTCAACAAAATTATACAAGAAAACTTTCCTAACCTAACAAAGGAAACATCTGTAAAGATACAAGAAGCTTACAGAACAACACCAAATAGACTAGACCTCCCAAAAGAGTCCACTTGCCACATAATAATCAAAATACTAAACATACAGCACAAAGAAAAGAATACTAAGAGCTGCAAAGGTAAAAGGCCAAATTACTTATAAAGGCAGATGCATCAGAATAACACTCAACTATTCAATGGAAACAATGAAAGCAAAAGGGTCCTGGTCAGATGTTATGCAGACAATAAAAGAACATGGCTGCCAACCCAGAATACTATACCAGCAAAACTATCAATTACCATAGATGAAGTAAACAAGACATTTCATGACAAAACTGGATTTAAACAATACCTATCCACAAACCTGGCCCTACAGAAAGCATAGAGGGAAAACTCCAACCTAAGGACCATAGATACACTCATGAAATCACAAACAGTTGATAATCCCACAGGAGAAAAAGCCAAAGAAGGAAAATATACACACAAGCTACCACCAAAAATAACAGGAAATAATAATAATCATTGGTCATCAATATCCTTTAATATCAATAGACTCACATCACCTATAAAAAGGCACACCCTACCTAACACAATGGGTGTGAAGAAGAAGGAGGAGGAGGAGGATGAGGAAGAAGAAGCCTTCTGCTGCATTCAAGAAACATACCACACACCTCAACTTTAAAGACAGACATAGGTTCAGAGTAAAGGGTTGGGAAAAGACTTTCCAATCAAATGGTCCTAAGAAACAAGTTGGTGTAGCCATCCTAATATCTTTAAAAAAAAAATCAAACTAAAATCAATCAAAAGAGACCAGGACAGACTGGACATTACTTATTCATCTCAGGAAAAATCCCAAGATGAAGTCTCAATCCTGAATATTTATGCCCTGAACACAAGGGCACCCACATATGTAGAAGAAACGCTATAAAATTTTAAACCTCACATTAAACTCCACACACACTAATAGTGGGAGACATCAGTACTCCACTTTCACCCTTGGATAGGTCAACCAGACAGAAACTCAACAGAGAAACAAAGGATCTAAGAGATGTTATGAACCAAATGTATTTAATAGATATATATATAGAACCTGCCACCCAAACACAAAGGAATATACATATTTCTTAGAACCTCATGGAACTTTCTCTAAAATTGACCACATACTCAGTCATAAATCAAATATCAACAGATGGAGAGAGAGAGAGAGAGAGAGAGAGAGAGAGAGAGAGAGAGAGAGAGAGAGAGAGAGAGAGAGAGAGAGAATAACTTCTTGTATCATATTAGACCACCATGGTCTAAAGTTAGAGTTTAACAACAACAAAAATTACAGAAAGCCCACAAACTCCTGGAAACTGAACATCTCTCAATTGATGCCACCTCTGGGTCAAGGAAGTCTTCTAGGAGAGACTTCCTAGAATTTAATGAAAATGAATCCACACCATACCCAAACTTATGGGGCACAAAGAAAACAGTGTTAAGAGGAAAATTCATAGCGCTAGATGCCTACATGAAAAACCTAGAGAAGTCTCACATAGCTGAAAACTTTACAACAATTAGAATCAAACTCACCTAGAAGTAGTAGATGTCAGGAAATAAATAACTTAGGGCTGAAATCAATACAATAGAAACAAAGAGAAAAATACAAAGAATCAATGAATCAAAGAGTTGGTTCTTTGAGAAAGTCAACAAGATAGATAAACCCTTATCCAAACTAACCAAAAAGCAGAGAGCAAGAGAGTATCCAAATTAACAGAATAAGAAATGAAAAGGGGGACATAACAACAGACACCCAGAAAACCCAGAGAATTATCAGGTCATATTCTGAAAATTTTTTTCCACTAAAATAGAAAACCTAAAAGAAATGCACAGCTTTCTGGACAAGTACCACTTACCAAAATTAAATCATGATCAGATTAAAGACCTAGAGAGACCTATAACACCCAATGAAATTGAAGCTGTTATTAAAAGTCTCCCAAGTAAAAAAAGCCCAGGGAAAGATGGTTTCAGTGAAAAATTCTAGCAGGCATTCAAAGAAGAACCAAACCAATACTCTTCAAAGTGTTCCATACAGTGGAAACTGAAAGAACACTGCTGAACTCTTCTTATGAGACCACAATCACCGTGATCCCACTCAGAGATGCAACAAAGAAAGAGAATTACAGACCAGTCTCCCTCATGCCCACTGATGCAGAAATACTCAATAAAATTCTGGCAAACAGAATCTAACAACATATCAAAAAAAAAAAAAATCCACCACGATCAAGTAGGTTTGATCCTAGAGATGCAGTGGTGGTTCAACATACGAAAATCTGTGAATGTCATCTATCATATAAACAAATTAAAAGAGAAAATCCACATGATTATCTTATTAGATGTTGAAAAAGCCTTTGACAAAATTCAACACTCCTTCATGATAAAAGTCCTGGACAGATCAGGAATACAGGGGAGAATACCTAAATATAATAAAGGAGATATACAGCAAGGTGACAGCCAATGTCAAACTAAATGGAGGAAAACTCAAAGCAACCCCAATAAAATCAGGAACAAGACAAAGCTGTCCTCTCTCTCCTTATTCAATATAGTTCTCAAAGTTTTAGCTAAAGCAATAAGAGAGTGAAAGAAGACCCAAGGGGATACAAATTGGAAAAGAAGAAGTTAAACTATCTCTATTTGCAGATGATATGATCATATATGTAAGTGACCCACAAAACTCTACTAGGGAAATCCTACAGCTGAGTTACCTTCAGCAATGCAGCAGGGTACTAAAATAAATCAATAGCTCTCCTATACACTAAAGATAAAAGGGCTGAAAAAGAAATGAGGGAAACATCACCATTATAGTAGCTGCAAACAGCATTAAATATCTTGGCATAACTCTAACCAGAGAAGTAGCAGACCTGTTTGACAAAAACTTTGAAGTCACTGAAGAAAGAAATTGAAGAGGATATCAGAAAATGGAAAGATCTCCCATGCTTCTGGAAAGGTAGGATCAACGTAGTAAAAATGGCAATTTTACCAAAAACAACCTACAAATTCAATTCAATTCCCATCAAAACCACAATATAATTTTTTTACAAATCTCGAAAGAACAATACTCAACTTCATATGAATAACAGGAAACCCAGGATTGCCAAAATGATCCTGCTCAATAATAGAACTTCTGGAGAACTCACCATTATAAAGAGCTACAGTAATAAAAACAGCCTAGTACTGGCGTAAAAGCTGACTTGTGGATCAATGCAATCAAATCAATGACCCCAGCATTAATGCACACACCTATGAACACCTGATTTTAGACAGAGTCCAAAAGTATTCAATGGAAAAAAGATAGTATCTTCAACAGATGGTATTGGCATAACTGGATGATATTTGTAGAAGAATGCAAATATATCCAAACCTATCACCCTGCACAAAACTCAAATCTAAGTTGATCAAAGACCTCAATATAAACCCAGCTACACTGAACTTGATAGAAAAGAAAATGGGAAATACCCTCCAATTCATTGGCATACATGACCACTTCCTAAATATAACACCAGTAGCACAGACACTAAGAACAACAATCAACAAGTGGGACCTCCTAAAACTGAGAAGCTTCTGTAAGGCAAAGGACACAGTCAATAAGACAAAACGACAGCCTACAGAATGGGAAAAGATCTTCACCAGCCCTACATTGGACAGAGGACTGATCTCTAAAATATATAGAGAACCCAAGAAACTAGAGCCCCCAAGCCTAAATAACCCAATTTAAAAATGGGGTTCAGAACTAAAGGAAATTCTCAGTGGGAGAATCACAAATGGTGGAAAGGCACTTAAAAAATTGCTCAACATCTTTAGCCATCAGAGAAATGCAAATCAAAACAACTTTGAGATACCACCTTACACCTGTCAGAATGGATAAGATAAAAAACACAGATGACAGCCTAGCTGGAGAGGATGTGGAACAAGGGGAACACTCCTCCATTGTTGGTGGGAGTGGAAACTTGTACAGCTACTCTGGAATGCAGTATGGCAGTTTCTCAGAAATCTGGGAATCAATCTTCTCCATGATTCAGCAATATCATTGTTGGGCATATATCCAAAGGATGCGCATTCATACCCTAAGGCATTATCTCAACTATATTCATAGCAGCATTATTCAAAGTAGGAAGAACCTGGAAACAACCTAGATGCCCCTCAACTGAAGAATGGATTAACAAACTGCTACATCTACACAATAGAGTATTACTCAGCAGAAAAAAAAATGACATCTCAAAATTTTCAGGCAAATAGGTAGATTTGGAGAATATCCTCCTGAGCGAGGTATCACAAGTCCGGAAAGAGAGACATGGGATGTACTCACTCATAAGTCGATTTTAGACAAAAAGCAAAGAGAACCCAAGCTGCAAACCACAACCCCTGAACAGCTTGGGATTAGAAGGAACTTAAGAGAGACATCCAGAGATTCCCCTAAGAAAAGAAAATAGAGAAGATCACCTTAGCAAATTGGTGTCATAACGGGTCACAACCAAGAAGAGGTGGGAATAAGTCATGAGAGAATGAGATGGCTGAGTGAGAGGAGCAACAAAGAGGGAGAAAGAACACACACACACACACACACACACACACACACACACACGGATGTCTTGATAGAAGAAGGCAATGTGGGGTTGGAAAGAGACCGGGTACTAAGGAAACCAAGAACTCACAGGATGTCCCTGGCAATGACTCCAACCAATAATGGAGGGGATGCCTAAACAGGACTTCCTCTATAATCAAATGAATAATCACCCTAAGTGTCATCACAGAACCTACATCCAACAATGAATAGATGTGGAGGCAGAGATCCATGGCTGAGCATTGGGCTGAGCTCCTGGTCCAGCTGAGAGTGGGGGAGGAGAATATATGAGCAAGGGGATAGGGATTATGAGAAAAATTCACAGTGATGGCTAGCTGGAGCTCTGGGGAGCTCATTGAATCAAGAACAGCCACTGGGGAATCATCAGCAATAGGAGCTGGGCCCTCCAAGGCTAGTCAACTGTTGATTGGCATGGACAGTTTGTGGAGCCATGAGGAATGGGATCAGACTGTGTTCCTGTGCATGGGCTGGAACCTTGGAGCCCATTCCCTGCAGAGGAACACCCAGTCCAGCATTGACTTTGGGATGAGGAAATCGGACTTGAGTGGATGTGCCACGCTGAGCTCACCCACCTTGGAGTTTCTTGCCCTTTTAGGGGAGGGCATGGGGATATGGTGAGGGTGAGGCTGAATGTTGACTGGGAGGGATTGAGAGGGGGGAGCAGGGGGATACGTGGATTTAAAAAAAAGGCATTTTTATATAAATAATAAAAAATAAAAAGGAGCAAGTATCCCAACAATCTCTCTCTCTCTCTCTCTCTCTCTCTCTCTCTCTCTCTCTCTCTCTCTCTCTCTCTCTCTCTCTCTCTCTCTCTCAAAAAATATGTTTGGTAGATAAGTAATATCAAAGGTTGTGGTTTTCTTCAAATGCATAACCGTAGCCAATGGATAATGTAGCCATGTCTGTTTCTAACGGTGGTGTTTGTATGTATATGGATATCTTCCAGGTCACTGCTTCCTTCAGTAGGCTGAGTGTGTTCTTCACAGTGTTTCCACCTGATGAGTTTGATATACACAATTTGACATGTAGACCCAGACCTAGAAACCCACTTGGAAAGAAAAACAGAGAATCAATGCTCAGTGAAAATTTCTCCCAGGTCATAGCCTTGGAAATGTGCACGACTCTGATTGTAGTTTGATACTAAAAGAGGCCATTGAATCCCTAAGAAGTTCATGCAGTTAGAACAGACTTTGCTGAGAACTTCAGAAATAGAACTCCTTGTCTGTCTTTTATTCCCAATGTTCTACCCACACATACTATTGTCTTTCAGTTTGGGTGACATTACCCTTTTGGGAGCCCTCCTACCTGTGCATTTTCCTGTCACCTTTTCCCTTCATTGATGTGTCTGAGTTACTACATTGAAGTTTTTTTTTTTTTTTTTTTTCTCCGAAGGCTTAGTTCCCAGGACTTAACTGTACAATTTCTCCTTCTCTTAGACATCGAGCGATCTTAACTGTTAGCATCATTTCCAAGGAAGCCACTGCTGTCTTATCGCCCACCAGGAAGATGGATGGCAGGTGCCATCCAATCAGCTATAATACTTCCTTACAGTCTCACAAGACTTCATTCTGAGCGATCTGTCACTCTTCCAAGGCTTTGTTTATTCTGCCTGCTGGAATGGTGCACTCACATGGCCCCTTTTTCTTTATTATTCTTTCCTTCTTTTTCCCTGGGGTCCGTTCTTTCTTTGGCATATGACAGGACATCAGGGTATGAGTGGGCAAGGAACAATTTCTTTGAAAATAGGATTTTATTTTTGTAAACGTTGTTTCTGGTTCTGTTGAGATCTCCAAAATCACGTGTATGTCTTCTGCTCAGTGAATTTTAATCGTATTCACAAGGGGTGGAGCCTTGGGATTTTATAGGAAGTAGAAATGAAACTAAGCCAGAAAATGGACCTTTCAAACTCTCTTTGCCCATTTGTTACCGTTAGATGAAATTTTCTAAGCATGACAATTTTGTAAGTCATCTGCTGTTTACTTTAGATTTACATTTCAATAAGACTTTTTTGGCTGGAGGTATTTTTCATTTCAGTTTGCAATGAACTGTCTTTGAGCTATAATTAAAAAATACTTAGATATACTTTTGCGTTAGGATATGAAAAATGATGGCTAGATTCATTTTTTTCACCTTGCACCCATAATTTCTTTAGCATTTAAATTACTGAATTTCTGGGTGAATATATGACTTGGGAAGAATAAAGATTGGGAGGGGGTTTATTTGTTTTAGTATGAGCTTTTGGGGGAAGGAACTGTGGAAATTTTTGCCACTGCTTAATAATGGATTTTCTCATTTTAGAAATAAAACTATCCTTCTATCTAATAAGGTTTGATGTAAAACAAATAGGTAGTGCTTAAAAAAGTATTTCAGAATGAGTTTTTAAAATAAATGGTTAGAGAATTTGCCCTTTACTGAGCGAAGGGAATCAGAAGGTCCTTGTGTTCAAGCAAGTTACCTTCATTCCTCTTCTGTTTGTAAAATGCCAAGAAACAGATTATTGTTTCCTTCATGACCCTGCTCATCTGCATCACACACACACACACACACACAGAGAGAGAGAGAGAGAGAGAGAGAGAGAGAGAGAGAGAGAGAGAGAGAGAGAGAGAGAGAGAGAGAGAAATTATTTGTGGCTTACCTTTTTATCCGAAAGCATATTCCTCTGTTTCTGCACAGTTGCTTCACAGCATAAATATAAAACAGCTGGACTGATATTCTCTAAAGGAATCCTGACAGTTCAGGCTTTTCTCTGCCCCTTTGTCCCAAGCCTTCTTTAAGGTTTCTACTTGCATCCACTCCACAACTGTGCATTTAATCTGAGTGATTTCCAAATGGAATCATTTCTTTCTCCCTCCCTGCCTGCCTGCTTCCAAGAGTCACAGTTCCAACTCTGCTGATGTTTAGCGGATGCCTAGATCTCAAATTGTTTGGGATTTATAAACATAATCCTGGAATAGACCACTCTTAGTTTTGTTGATTTGTTACCCAAATTCTAGCAATGTTTCAATGGTAGGAAAACTATCCACTCCCCGTACGAGAATCTAAGGGGATGAAATCAGAAAAGCTTATACAAGAGACTATGGATTAGCCCCTTATTTGAAAGTCATTCATGGGTTGTCATAGTTACATATTTTATGGAATAACCACAAAAGATAGGGCTAGAGAAATGGGTCATCAATGAAGAGCACTTCTTACTCTTCCAGAGGATCCAAGTTCTGTTCTCAGCACCCACCTTGTGCAGTTTACAATCCCCCATCTGTCTAGCTCTGGGGCATCTCACACCCTCTACTAGCCTTTGTATTCAGAACATATATTCATAAGACACATATAAATAAAATTACGGATAGTTTTAAAAGTATAGGTAGCCAGTGAGTTATATAAACCATTTGAGAATGATAAAACAAAATTACTAATTTTGTGTATTATGCCAAAATAAATTTAAATTAAAGAAAGGATGAATAAATAGCAAGCCTTACATGTCAGAGCTTCTTGATTTTGCTTCTGACAGAGAAGGTCAGGAAAAAAGAGGTACTTGGGAAGATTGTGGAAGATGTCAGGGAACCTTGTTCTCCATGTGAGAGTGGCCCGTACAGGCAGACGCCCTTTACCCTCTTCTGCTTCTCTTCCTATGAGTTTCTGTGAGTGGGAGCTATTGTAACTTCCAAAGCAATTTCAATCTCCCCGTCCCATTGTATTCTTTGTTTAGGGACAACAGAGCCCCAGGTTATAGTATGTTCGTGGTCTAGCCATCCTCTTTGTAAACTTTTAAAATAATGCTTTAAAAGCTCCAAGATTTGGTTTTTAAGTTTCAAATTATTATTTTCAGTGCAGTAAACAAAAGGCTTATGGTTTCCTGTGAAACTGTGAGTCAGGATGGCACAGAGTACGGGCCCTGTGCTCTCTGACCTGCCAGTAAGTCCCGTACCGCACTTTGATACAGAATGTATTTATTGGTAAATATTCATGCCTCAGTATGTATTGAGCAACAAATGATGCTTTTTAAATTTTTCTAAAATGAAAATAAAAATAGGCGAAGGTAACTTAAGACACACTTGATATTAGACAACTATCAGTTTTGTATAAATTGGTTGCACATGAGCTGCTACTTCATCCCAGGTAACATTTTCAGTTGGGACAACAAGGGACAATCCTTACAGGAGTCAAAGTTCCGTATCAATCACTGATCATACAATTGTGAAATTATGTCTGTATTCAGCATTGATTTTTGCTTGTTGTAGTATCTTCCACTGCTGGTTTGGGGAGAAAAGGAGAAATATCATTTCAAAAATGTCAGTATTCTTTTAACAAGCACACTGCGTTCCCCTTGAATAGAATTTTACTTCTATACATTTATAAAGATATATTTGCACATAGACTTTTGTTTCTGAGAAAAATCTTTCTCTGTCTCTGTCTCTCTCTTCTCTCCCCAAACCTCGTGTGTATGTGTTTCATGTACACAATGACATTTATTGTTATTTAAGGTGATACAGATATGTGTGAATCCTTTCGCTCATGTTTCGATCGCTCACTGTGGTTTCTGTTTTACTGCACCATTGTGCAATGTTTCTGGTACACAGCACTCTGCCGAAAGTGGGAAGGAAATATATTGTGAATAAATAGCCTGGAGCATTCACATTATACCCACATAATGCACTCACCACATTAAAAGGGACTGTTCACTTCTAAGTGTGTGCGTGTGTGTGTGTGTGTTAATAGCAGTGTTCACCAGCCTTTTAGTCATTATTTTCTCTTTTTAATATGCAATAGTTTGCTATATTTCTATATTAAATTCTTGACTCATAGTTGTCTTAAAGAATATTAAATATCAGGGCATTTTATCATTGAAGCATTGTTATATAGATACCCAAACTGTTCAAAGATGTGACGTTGCCACACAGATATATAACATGGATTCATGTTCTTGTATCATTCTCTCCTGACAGTTGACTTCAAGCCTCGTGCCAGCATGGATACTGTCCATCACATGCTACTTTTTGGATGCAATATGCCTTCATCCACTGGGAGTTACTGGTAAGAATTGATGGGCTCACAGTAGATTTCCTGTGCTTTTTATAGGTACCAGGTTATAAAGGATTTGGATAAGGATTTTACAGTTGATTAACATGTAAGTAACACTGTTCATTAGCATTATGGGATATCATATTTATTTAATACACTGTGCAGAGTATCAGTCTTTGTCACTGATTAAATGTCCCCACAAAGCATGTAAATTGAGATCGTTGATACACTGATATCAGTTTTTGTGCAGTTCATGTTTCTACCCAAAATACACAACAATTCTGTTCATTGGTGAGTCTTCCGTGCCATACTTTGTGCTACATAATCTGTCTATATCACTTTATCTTAATTTCTCGGCAAAAAAAAAAAAAAAAAAAAGAAAAAGGGCTTTTATCCAAACTTCACAAACAAGAAGCCAGAACATCAGGTTTACTACCTGATTCAAGGAATGAGCTGGCTGCAGTACGAGGCATACCTTAAAACGTCTCATTCCGAAGTCCAAATATTTTCAATTGGATGATACTGACTCCTTTTATTTAAGTTGCTATTGCAGTTTAAGGAGTTATCTTAGTCACTCCTGTAAGTCTGTTGTGCCACAATTAATAAATAAACTGTTATCAAGTGCCTGTTGTAGTTGATATGGGGGAAGTTCTACAGCAAATATGTTTTTCTACCCCAAGAATCTTAGCTATAATTATGTCTTGAAATTTTCTAATTCATTTTGTTCTTCAGTATATATTGAAGAACGGTGAAATCTGAAATTACCAGTGCATTCTAAGCCTTCTTTTTTTTTCCACTGACAGTCGAAATCAACGTTAAATATTTAGCAGTCTAGAATAACTGCCCTGTTTTGATATGCACTGGAAATGGGTTTGTTTTAACATCCTGCTTCTACACAATCACGTAGACCAATAGACATATTTTCACTGTATCCTAATACTCATTAGTCCGATGTGAGGCTTGCAGTAACTGCTTTCTAGCCAATTTTATAATAAACAATTGTAATATGTATTTGGAACTTTGAAAAGCGCAAGGCAATTAGTGGAAATCTCCATGGACCGAGTACCATCAAAGCATTTGTTAATAGGCTTAACTTATTTGATGTAATGGGCATATCATATAGGAAACAGACTCATGTGACTGGGTTTATGTGAAAAAATGGAATCAGAAGATTCAAATCTAATACCTTTTCAAATCAACATTATTGCTTTTATCTCTTCAGTAGATTTTTGTAAATAAAATTCCACATTTAAAGATTATTTTTGACCGTCTTTTCTGAATCTTACTCTACAAATCACACCCTTTACTTTGTATGCTTTAAAAATATTCCTTTTGTGCTTAGCAGTGTAGTCTTTTGGATTAAAATTTATTAAATAGCTAGAAGGAATAAAAGTTCTTCATATATGCTTTTTCCCACCTTGCCTGGGAAGAGTGACACTGTGACAATCCTAACTGCTATAAATTTATATTAAGATGTGTGTTCTCTGTTGTTCTCATATCAAGGGATGCCAAAACAATTGTAGTGTTTTAGGCACCTTAAATATTTATTGGTATTCTTAAATGTACTATTTTGAAACCTTACGTAAAAAGTACACTGCTGAAGACTTCCAATTTTGATGGTGTAGGGGCCAGGTTAAGAAAAACCCAGCAAGGGTGGAATTGTGTGGTGATTGCTGTGTCTGCATATGTTATTTTGTTAAAATTAATATTTGAAAGACAACAGAAGCAGAATAAAAAAGCAGCAAGCCCGTCGCTGGATGTCCTGCATAGGTCTCTTAGCTTATCTGGTTTATTGATTTAAGATCTATGCTAGGTCAGCCATGAACCCTCCCCCCTTTATGCTAAAGTTCCATAACTCTGTAAATTTGCATTGCATACCTTTCTGTGTCTCAGCCGAGAAAGGCAAGGCCACCAGTCGCTCTGCAGGGATGAGCTCACTTCAAGCACACATGTGCTGTGCTTTGTCAGTGTGACACACTGCTGAGGAATTAGGACTTTGTGTAACACCGCATCTGTGTCATTTTCAAGGTAATTTAAAAATGTCCGCCTGGAAGCTCACATTTCCCCTTTAATCTATAGATTTGTAATAATTGACTATGTGGCCATAAAACAAGAAAAATAAATGATGCTATTACTCATCTTCTTTTAACCAAGCCCAAAGTCTTCAATTAACATTTGGAAGTAGATGGGAGCTTTTCAGTATGCAAAGTAGAGGACCTGCATTAAGACTGCCCTACTCTCTTTGACTTTACAGTCTAGCCTTGCATTCCATTTAAAGTTAATATAGATTATTTTTTCTCCACTCTCTGGCAAGCTCCATTCCCCACTTAAAAAAAAAATTAGAATTCATGGTACTTCAGAGGCTGAACTTCTAGGTTGCTTCAAAGGACTTTTTACCTCCCAGCCCACTGCATCACAGGCTCAGCACTAGAGATAGTCTGTGATGTTTTCCCATGATTTGCCTTACTTCCCTCCCACCTGGATAACATTAATACCAAAAATATGTCAGTGTCCACAATTCTGAATTCTTTTTGGAAATTCTAGCAATGAGACTTACCGTTTTCACTTTAAGTTGTGAGTCTATTACCCAACTTTTCTTAGAAAGCATTTAAATACTCTCCAGTTCGCACATCTGTTTCTCAGTGCGATGTCTGTACTGATTTTTGATACTTAGTAATATCAATAACTAGCTTATGCTCTAGAAAAATCTTCAAGGAACACAAAGCTATCTTAACACAGTGTACACACCTAGTAAGATATATGTCATTTTTACCAGTCAGGCTTGCATTTCTTGTTTTCTGTTTGCTAGTGAGATTCCCCATCAGCCCTCCCTCCCCAATGCCTTTTTCACATGAGGTTTGTTTTTACTGCTAGCGTTTTCCCCCTGAAATTATGAAGTTATAATTCACCCTTCTGTCTTCAGGCAGCACTTTTAATACGAACGCAAAGAGCTGTTCTGATGCTTCACTGTAGAGCTGCCCTCCTTTGCTCTTTGTAATTGCCTCTTTCTACTGTTCATTAAAATATATTTACAGTTATATTAAGTTTACATGAAAATAGTAGACACAGCATGAAGCAGTTTTCATTATGTAGTCATTTTAATTTTAAAGTTTTTTTTTCCTTCCACACACATTCTAGTCTTTTGTGTCTCATTCCAAATTAGCAGCTCCCACTGTTAATGTGTCTAGTTAATTATATGCATGTGCACTTAAATTGCATACATTGATGCAAACCTTTTAATATACTGTGGGGTGGTCTCTTTATAGTTAGAGTGGGCCTGATGCTCAATTCCAAATTAACATACCTCAGGAGGATGCAAATAGGGACCAGCCGACAGAAAAGCAGCCTCTCTGATGACCCATGTAAAGAAGGCTGAAGTACCTGTCAGATGTAACCTAATACCTTGAGTTTCTGGCCTGTTAATACAGAAGACAATTAGCCACATCTAGGGACCAATGGTGAGAAATAGCAGGACGATGGGAGGAATCAAAGGAGGCAATAGTACGATTTGTTGACTGAGTATGAGCCCAAGCAAGTGCACTGTTTCTCGCCACATCTCCAGCCTCTCTTTTAGAGATAAAAAATGAAAATGCAGGTTATTAAACACCGGTGCATTGAAATGTACAAATCTCTACTAATAACTAGCAAGTATGTACATCTTGGAAAATAAAATTTGCATTGTTCTATTCTAGAAATACATCATTGCACTTTCAGTCAGTATTTTAATCAATAAATAGTTATTCATTGGGATTTTCAAAATTTGAAAAAATATGCTTTTATTGAAACAAATACTTGGCATTTAGGGTAGTAATTTGGGGGTACTGTAATTTTTTTAGGATTTATTTTATATGATGTGCCTGTGTTCACCTACATGCATGTATGTGTACCTTGCTTATGCGTGATGCCCAAAAGACAGAAGTGAATGTTGGATCCCCTGGGACAAGGGTTCCAGAGGCCTGTGAGTTGTCATGTAGGTAATAGGAACCAAATTCCGGTTTGTCCCTTGTAAGAGCAAGAAGTACTCTAAGCTGCCAAGCCATCTCTATACATAGGAATGCTTTGTGGGCGCTACATTTTCTGTTCTTTTGAGTGAAGAATGTGAAGCTTAAACAAGTTGAGGCAAACGACGATTTTTACTTCAAGATCCTGAATGAATTGGGGAGCTAATTTAGAGAACAGTAGCTACAAGTAATAATTAGGTGCTGTGTATTTCAAGAAGATAGAGGGTTTGATAAACGTTTGACTGCTCAAGGAGATAGATATATGCAACCCAACTGGAACATCAAATATCGCACTGTTCTCTACAAATATGAACAATTTTATGGTATTTGTGAATCAGTTAAATTGTTTACAGGACAAAAATACTAGACGGTTAGAGGTTTAGGAGCTTTTAATGCCCAGCCTTGTGCTTCTGTATGGTTGTTTGTGCATAGCTAAAATTATTTTTAGCTCCTATAATTAATTTTTAAACCATTCCTCGTGATACTTATGACGAGCTCATCCTTAAAAATCAAAGAGGGTCTCTACAAATTGTTTGATATATATTTTTTAAAGGAAAGTCTCAGCTGGCAAAATAAGGCCATTTCCAGCTGTTCTAACTTAGCATCATTCTCAAGCTAAAGTAGTAGAATACTTCACCACCCCCCTCAGTTTTAGCTTAAGTCGCTTTCAACTGCTTCTATTTATTAACCACCTGCTGTGTCTTTTAAAATGCCACCATCTCCACAGGGTTATAGACGCTCATGAGAGGAAGAAGTATCTCGAACATTTATGTTCCTGTATGTAACACACTCCGCTTGGTTACTTATTTTAATGTCTTTGTATCTTAATGATGACTTTGACAGATAAGGCCACAGTTCTGCTGCTTGCCTCCCAATCATAATGCTTGTCAAGAGCAAGATTTGCATACTCTGCCTTTTGCAGCTTCTCTGCACCCTGGACACTCGTCATGGAACACTCCAGAGTAACATTCACAGTGTGTTCTGCAATACTTTTCTTTTCCCTTAAGACACTTCTAAAAATTAGACAAAGAGAACATTCTCAGCAAAACAAAAATAGCAAACCTCCAAAACCTATACCACCCTTCATCTAGGCACTGTATGATGTGCATTTAAGTGCAATTTTTTGTCACAAGTTTTTCCTGAGCTAGAATTAATTGTATCTATCTCTCTTTAGTCATTATTTATTTAGACAGGGTAGCAACTTCTTGCTGACCTTGAACTGATTCTTGCCTCCATCTCTTGAGTGCTAGGATTAAAATGCCTACTTTGTTTGCATTACTTTAAGGATTGGACCCTTGCCCCCTTACAAGCTAGGCAAGAACTCCACCAGCTGACCTACATCCTTGCTCTACCGCTTTATTTTGCTTTAATAGTATAAGTGAGTTATATTAGGGTAGAAAACATATATCCATTGTTTAAAATTCAGTTGGTTCCTGCTCTGACTTGGGTTACTAGTGCCATGCTTGTAAACATTTTGACAGTTTCAATAAAACAACAACAACAACCAAAAAACAAAACACATACACACACAGGAGGCTGGAAGAGCTAGAGAGATGGTTCAGCAGTTAAGAGCACTAGATGTTCTTCCAGAGGACCTGGGTTCAATTCCCAGCATGCATATGGCAGTTTACAACTGTCTGTGACTCCAGTTCCAAGGGAACAGACTTCCTCTTCAACATAAATACAGCAAAACAGCTATAAATATTTTTTAAATGAAACACACTGTGTGATTTTGATTATCTTTCTTTATAAAACTAGCATCTAAGTTAAGCAAAGTAGTGACATTATACTATAAAACATTAATGAAACTCTTGGGTTCAGATTTTGCCTTAACTGTCACAGGGATTTTTGTTTGTTTTGGGTTCTCAGTTTTGGGCGAGGTTTCTGTTGTTGGCTTTTGGTTTTTAAAGACAGGATTTTTCTGGGTAACAACCCTGACTGTCCTGGAACTGGCTTTGTAGACCAGGCTGGCCTTGAAATCACAGAGATCTTCCTGCCTTTATCTCCAGAGCTCTAAGACCACAGGCATTCACCGCTACATCCAGCTTAAATAGAGCTTCTAACTCTGCCCTATTGGACTGTTAAAAATAAGGTTTATGTCATATGTGTTTGGTGTGGCGCCTTCATAGAAGAGATGGCTTTGTTTGGACTGAAATTGTGCTTCATATCCTGTTCTTACAGACTTAATGGCCTGTCTCCTTGTGGTTGGGGGCGTGTGGGGGCTGTTTCTATGATAATGTTCATCAAGCTGCTACCATTCTTATTTAGGGTTTCTAAGTATGTATTAATTAAATCACTGTGTGAATACATAACTACTGCAGTGAACTTCACATAGGATTATCTGAATTGGCAGAAATCTTCTTTAGGTTATAAAGCAGTTAATTGTATTTGGATATTTAGCTCAGACCAATGCAATTTTGAAAGGTGACAATGTCCTACTCATAGCATTGTTTCTGGAAGCTGTTTCCTAGGTGATTCAACATCCTGTCAACATGACAGCCAACACTCACCATTATCATGTTGACATTATTACAGAGCCATGTAGATTTAACCTCAAGACCTGACCCACTTGGTTTTATTATTTTAGACAAAAGAAATGATAAGGTACCATTTTCCACCTTGCCTAAGCAACCTTATATTTCAAATAGCCTTTACTAGATACAGTCAGGGGGTATTTTAACAGTCATTCATAATATATAGAGATGACACAACGTAACAAAATTGCTCTCTTTAGTGCTTGGCACAATCAGAACAAATTCATGCCATGCAAAAGGTTTTCTCATGGATTATGGGTGAAAAGGCTTCCATAGGGAAGATCAAAGAACCCAGACCATCCTAATTTCAAATATTAATTGCCCCCTCCCATGCACTGTTAACTAGTAATGCAATCTTTGGTTACTAGAATGCTGTGCCATCAGCAAAACATCTCACCTGACCTTACATTTTACTTTCTTTACTTAGTTCCCACCATTCACTAGCTTTATGATTTTTCAGTATTCTGATATTTTTCTTTGAGTCATCATTACTTAGTCTTGTATTCAATACATTTAAATATATATGTGGACATTGTTTCAATTAAGGTAAAATTTAAAAACAATTATACATGTGGATTATTTGCCTGCATGCCTGTCTGCGCATGTACCACTTGTGTGCGGAGTCCAGAGAGGCAAGAAGAGGGTGTCAGATTCTCCGGAACGTGAGACACAACTGTTTGTGAGCAGCCATAGAAGTGCTTGGAACCAAACTCGGGTGTTTGGAAGAAATGGCGGCATTCTTAACCATTGAGCTATCTTTCCAGCCACGTGTGTGTGTGTGTGTGTGTGTGTGTGTGTGTGTGTGTGTGTGTGTGTGTGTGTGTGTGTGTGTGTCTGTGTGTGTGTGCGCGCGCGCACCTGCGCGCGCACGTGCCTGGGGCTAGAATTATGAGTGGTTGTGAGCCTAGTGTGGAATCTAGGAACTGAACTTGGGCTTTTCTGGAAGAACAATGAATGTGACTATTCCTAACCGCAGGGCCATTTCTGTGGTCCCAAGATATGTTTTTGAAGTTGTTATTCTGTCAGACCTGACAAAAATAGAATGCGAAATTGTTGGACTTAGTGATTAAGTCAGAGCAGTTATTCCACCTGAAATTTGATCTTAGTACTGCGTGTCCAGATTCCATCTTCAGGTATGATCATATCAATCACAGTTTGTCTTCATAAGATATTCTCCACCTGTAAATAAGTATCATGGGTTGTGATAAAAGCAAGTGTGACAGCCAGAACTGTGAATTGGGGCTTAGCTCACTTGCTCAGTTTCCAAATGAAGCCCTGTTACAGCATTCCTAAGAGAGTGAAGAGAATCCAGCTAAGTAATCATTCAAATGGGCTGGTGCTTCTAGTTTGCTGTTACTGTAAATTTTTCATTATTACTTGACATGTGACAATGCAGTATCTTTTTAGCTGACTCGGTTGTTTCAGTGTTTCAGCATGTAAAGTGAGAGAATCAAATTGCACCATCTATTTGCTAATTGCCAGGTAGACTCAGGTGCTGTGAGTACGGGGTGGAAGGATTCAGCTCGAAACTCAGGCTTTCTTGTGCTGGCTGTCAGGATGGATGAGTAGGCTGAGGCCCAGTGCAGGGCTATGGTTAAAGAAGAGGAATGGGGGATGGGGTCTGAGGAAGGAAACTAGATCTCAGCCTTCAAGTGGAGTGTATACCTTCCAATCAGAGAGCTAGAAGGAGGCTCCCAGGCAAAGAGAGACAAGAGAAATAACAAATGGACAGTACCATGGCACAAACAGAGGGTTTAAAAAAAAATAGAAACATAACACAGTTCTAGGTCATAAAAGGTCTTTGTATCATGCCACAATATTTCAGTTTCATTTTGAGCGAGCATCTGAAACATTTTGAGCCAGCAAATAGCGTAAATGTAGAGCTTAGAAATATTTACAAAACCGATGTTCTCTATTATGCATCCATCTGCTTATCTATAATCATACATTGAAAACTGACTTCTGTATCAGAGAAAACAATTATCCTAACATTGCCTTCACACTGATGCAAGACACTTGTATTTTTATGATCCTTGTTGTAAGGTATAAAAATTGCCACTCAAATCTTTAAGTTTTAATATCCTGTAAGAAGTAAGTTATATAGTTTATCACATCTGACAATTTCATTTATTCCACTATTATACGAAGAAGCCAAGACAATATTTATACTTTTGGGCGCTGTCCAACACCCTAAGTCCTTTAACACATTTGACATGAGGATGTCACAGACATTTGTTCCAAAACACACTTCTCACATGCTAATAATGATCCTTCCTTTTTAGTGTATTGTACTTGACAGTTATCAGTAAGAAACAACTGGTTGGTACATTTTACAATGCACATTACACAGTCTCTCTTCAACCTACTTTGTAGAAGAACGTTTGCTGAACATAATATTTGGAACCCCTGGTGCCGGATCTCTCATTCTTAATTCTAAAAGATGACATTTTCTATACTGACTTCCTTTTCTCCAACCCTATCCCTGTTGGAAGCAGGAAATGTGGTGGCAGTTCCTACCTGAGTTTGAAAGAGAGATGGATTTACCAATAGTTTTTGTATGGGTAACCTCTGTATTTCCAGCTCTGCAGCTTCAGATCCACAACATTCTGCCTGTGCAATCTCTCCACACCACAAGTACAGCCTGTTCTCCCCTTTGTGATTCAGCGACCACCAAAGAAGCTGTATTTGTCTTTTTTCTTGATAGTTTTCAACCTTTATGGTCTGTTTTATTTCCTGCTTCTGACCTTGTTTGGCCCCAATTTTCAAAACACAAACATAAAGGCCATATAAAAAGAATGTAGCATGACCATATTTTTAAAAGATTTAATTCAATAACAGGACAGACTGAGGGTTATAACATTGTTAGAAACAATGCGATTTGCCATCAATATGTCATATATTAAATTAGGTCTACAAGAAGTCCTGACTATAACAGTTACCTCACATACATCATTACCACAGCCCTGTCAAAAGTGTTTCCATATATGAGTTGCTGGATTTCCAACGGAAGATGGACACCTCTATAAACCATACCTGTTGGGGGTCCCAGGAATTGAACTGATGGACAACCCTAGAAATTATAATTGTTGGGGATCCCAGGGATGGAGCTGATGGTAGGTCCCACACTTGGGTGCTTCCTTTACCATTAAGTCTATCTACAGCAGGTATTATTTTTAATAAGGTGAATGTTTTTTTTAAATAGTGCATTACAATGTGTAATGCCTTGATTTAAAGAGCTTTATACCTATATTTCATTTGATTTACAGAATAGCTGTGTGAGGTAAATGTCCCTGCATTACAGAGAAAACTAAGACACTAAGCAGCAGAAGTGGTACCACATGAAAAATTTATAAATGCAAGCCAATATTCACACTCTTTTTAAAGGTTTGTGTGTGGGAGGGGGGTATAGTCAAAGCCCTATAAGTGGATGCACAAATTTTGTTTATCCTTCTGGGGGCTCATGTTTGTTGATATGGCCAAAACTGTATTGACAGCAGCACCAAACCCCAAATGTAAAACGTGGATGTCATTGTCAGTCTCTGCCTGGAGAGCTCTTCATTAGGTGTGCTTATGCAGTGCAGTGTTTAGTTACGATTAACTATCTACCTGATTGCAAAGAGTACATTTCACATAGGAGTGTACCCAGGTATAGGTCTGTGTATCCACAACACAGGACGCTTCACAACCTTTTTCAGGTGCTTTTTCCACTCAGAAATTGTTCCAGGCTTCATTAGGCTATTAAACCTAAAAATACAATAAATATATATTGATGTGTTTGACTTTTAAATGTCTGCCCAAATATGAAGTCATTTATATATTTCACTACCTAAGTAGTCATTATTGATGCTTTTTTTTTTTTCAGGTTTTGTGATGAAGGAACCTGTACAGATAAAGCCAATATTCTATATGCCTGGGCAAGAAATGCTCCCCCTACCCGGCTCCCCAAAGGTACATCTGAAATATCTTGTCTAATCTAACTAGTGTTTGTTGGCTTACTAATGGAACTTTCTAAAAGTTCATGCCTACGATCCATATTGGAGTTTCTCATTAAAAATGCCAATGCTGGAGCTCTGGGGAGCTCACTGAAACAGGAATTGCCATTGGAGATCCATCAGGAAGGGCAGCTGGGCCCTCTTGGCATGGGAGGCTTTCTATAGGATTAAGCAGTGTGTGGAATCTCAAGGGTGGGAACAGACTGTGTTCCTGTTCATGGGCTGGGACCTTTGAAGCCCATTCCCTGCAGAGGGACACCTGGCCCAGCATTGATTTTGGGATGAGTGAATTGGATATGCCTGGAGTGGATGTGCTGCATTGGACGGGCTCACCTTGGGACTTCTTGCCCTTTTGGGGGAGGGGGTGGGTGGATGAAAAAAAAATTAAATTATTTTTTTTTAAAAAGTGCCAATTCCACCTACTTTATTCTGAAAGATAGTTGGCCACCTTTTTCTCACCTCTTTGGTAAGTGGTTTGCTCTCGAAACAGTTTGGATTGAATTAGAAGATAATCTAGTATACCTCAAGCCACCTTTGGCCTGAGGCACATCGGCTCTTGACAGCAAGAACATTTTATGAGCCAAGAGAGCACTAGAAATTAAATAAACTGCTGTTTCAGCAACAATTTTTTTTTAAAGTCCTGGAACCTAAGTATTTAATATAATGCTAAACCTAGCTGGCTTTTGATCTTACCTATAACCATTGATAGTCTCCGATGTCAGAGTGAATGGCCAGACTTCCTCTTATTTCCTAAATGCTTCAGAATATTAAAGAAAGTGCATGATTCTGTTATGGAATACATAGGAAGATTATTTTAAGATGTACATACCTACCCTTCCTCCCTGGCTCATGTTATCACCACTAATTGAATCGTTCTTTTCATTGCTTCAAATCAGCAAGAATTCTCTTTGCACATTGCCATGTACCCACCAACAGGCCTAAACATCACAGAAGGCCTGTCATAGATGTGTTGACATTTTGAAAGCAGAAGCATTTTCCCAGCCTATGAATAGTATGTCTGTATACTTTAAACACATCATTAACAAACTCAGATAAATAGTAAGGGCATTCACAGACACCTTGATTTTGTGATCTAGTTAGCAACTTGTTCCCGCTATGTCACTTCTGAAGACCCTTTCTTTATATGGGAGGGTAAGTAGTCACTCTGAGATCTTTCTAAGATTCCATTTCCTATAATCAGTTATAAAATTGTAGTCAGAAGTTTCTCTGTCCCACCCATTTATTCCTAAACAATCACACAAAGGCTTATATTAATTATGAACTGTTTGGCCTGTGGCTCAGGCATATTACTTGCTAATTCTTACTCTTAAACTAACCCATGATTCTTATCCATGTTTAGCCACATGGCTTGGTACCTTGTCTTGAGTGCAGTTTAGAACTCGGGTTCTAAATTGGGAACTATGAATAGATTGTTAGAGTCCTGGCCAGTGCGGTTCCTTTCATCTTCTATATGCTGGTTTTATAGGGTGTAAGTCATTTTGTTCCTTGAGGATTGCACGACCAGCAGCACAACATTATTACCATAATGCTTTAAACATCCGTTTCTATAATTACAGTTTGCCTCATTTTATTACAATTTAGGTGTTGGCTTCAGAGTTGGAGGAGAAACTGGAAGCAAATACTTTGTCCTTCAAGTTCACTATGGAGATATTAGCGCTTTCCGAGGTAAGTTTTGAAATGTCGGAACTCAGCAGATTGTTCGATACTTTATTACTTAAGCTAGGTGTGTTATTATCCGTGTAATAAATGAGAATGGTCCGTATACTCAGCCAAGCAGGGTTAAATGCCTTTAATTGCTTGAATTTGCAACTACTGAAGAAATGGTGAAATGGCTTTCTGTTTTTAAAATTATTTCTTCAGGGCAGTCTTCCATCCTATGGTGCTTTCTTTTTGCTGACATCCAATGGGTCGTCTTACCTACTTGCTTTTATGCCTATCAGAAGTGTCGCTCATGTCTGTCAATACTGTTAGAAAGCCAACACATGACCTACTGGCTGGACTTTACTATGAACCAGCCACAGCAAGAATCAACCGATTCTTCAAACCACTTGGCAGTTGCTGCTGCATTCCATGGATAAGCCACACCTGCCACTTCACACACTCCTTCATTGTCCACTGTTCTGAGGTCTCAGTCACTGGCTACATTGCTAAATAATCCTGCACAAGTTGCTCTACCTGTGAACACTGTGCTTTTCATTAAAATGCCCCTTCTCCTGTTATAGACCCATCAACATGACTAATGGGTTCTGTTTCCAAGGCAACCAAAATTAGTGCTTCTTATTTGCTCTTTGGCTTATGGCCAGATTTCAACTATGTTCTGAATCTGTGCTCTTGGTTTCATGATATTGTAAATAACAGGAGAGTTTTCACTGGATAACTGGTCATTTTTATGTCCTGGGATGACATTCTCCTCCAGAATCCTATAATGTGATATAATAACTGACCAAACACATTTTCTTCTTCAAATACATTTGTACCTATGAAATACACTCTAAAATAGTGGTTCTCAACCTTTCTAATAATACTTTGGAATAGTTAATATAATTCCCCGTGGTGTGGTGAAGTCCCATAATAATTTTCATTGCTGCTTCATAACTAATTTTTGCTACTGTTATGAATTGTAACAAATATCTGATATTGAGGATATCTGATATGTGACACCTGTGAAAGGTCATTTGGTTACAAGCCACAGGCTACGAACCACTGCCCCAGAGCTTTTCCTGAAGGGTCCCCATGTGGTAGTGGTTCCCTGACCTCAGAACTAGAGCACGGTATGGTCTTCCTGTAGAAAAATATATTGAAAGGAGTAATTTTATGTAACTAAAAACTTTTAAATAGACATATGATCAGTGAAGCATGAAAACCACGGACCAATGTACACACCTAATGTACAAATAAAATTTGTGTTATTGAAAAAAAATCCAGTTATAACAAAATAGTTTTTCAGCTCTGCACTATAACCTACTCGTGAGTTGTCAGCCATCGAGATTGCTGAGACAAGGTCCTTCTGAAAGCAAAGGAGTAAAATAATGTTTGTGTTTGAGGCACAAAGCCAGAAACAGTTTGCTCTGGAATGCTGCGTCTGGCGTCAGTTGAATGGGCAGTTTCTGATGCTGCCCATGAAGCACTGGTGGAACTCTTGTTTTGGAAATAGCATGCAGGCTGTCCCTGAGTCCCACAGCCAGGCCAGCTCATCACACCCACATACACGCAAGCCAGATTTCTGGCCCTCTGTGAGACACTGAACTTTGCTATCAGCATAATTCCTCAAAAAATTTTTTTTCTAGAACTTCTGACAGAGTTGGCTACATTCCTAAGAGAAAACAGATGATAGGCATTGATGTTTTAAAAACATAACACTCTCATAATTTAATTTCATTTTGTTATTTGTGTTAATATTAAGGTAATAATATACTGATACTTTAATATATAAGAATGGAATCATTCTTATTGCTGGAGACAGATGAGAAATTTTATGTCGTGACTTTTTTCCTAGACTAGTTTTTCCAAATGAAGATATATAAAAGGTAGAAAGACAGCTAGCATTACTATTCTGGGAGCTCCCTATGACATAAAACAGTGTATCTAATATTCTATTACTCTAACAGAAAAGTATAAAGAATACCTTGTGTAGTCCATTCAGTGCCAGCAGATATTATCTTGTCCCTTAAGTGTCACATGATATTGAACATAAGTAAGCACATGGGAGAGTATCAGATCCCATTGAAATAATGAAATGGACATTTTAGATTTATTGAAATGGGGATAGATAGGAATAGAATTATAAAACTCAAGATTACCATGTTGGGAGGCTTTATATATAAATTAATATACTGTTTTGAAAAGCAATTTTTCCATTTCATAAAATGTATTACTTAATAATAAAAATTTGTAAATGATGAGATTTGTTTTTATAAGGAGCTGTGTAGTCACAGTTGTGTATCATTAAAATTGTTAGTATTAAAAATAGACAATTAGCCAAACAAAAGTAAACAATAACATTTAAACAGACTGTATATACACTTACGTATGCTTATGTGCTTTAGGAGGGTTTTAAGAAAGAAAAAAGATAAGAGTTAATGAACAAGAAAGGGCATGTCATCATTTTCTTATAAAATGATATTGGTGTCTCTACAATCCAATTATTTTATGTGTAACTCCTTAAATGTCTGCCAGTGAGTTCACTCCACACAGACTAGCAGATTACAGGTTCCTGTATGAGTGGATGGGCTCAGGCCTGCATGAATTCCCAGGAGAGTTATTTATGTTGAAACAGGTTCTGTGTACAATTCATACTTCTCTTCATAGGAGAATACAGAGTCTTTTATTTATTAAAATCCATTAACTGTGCGTTATATATGTATGCACAGAAGTGTATGATCATATGGAGTCACTACTTCGATTGACAGAGAACATAGCCTACAGTCAAAAAGTTTTGGGCTGTGACATCTAGCAGTAGGAAAAAGATGGACTGTGAGTTCTGTGAGATTGTATGAAGGTTTGTTTGCTTTGTTTTGTAAATTGCACCAAATGCGAAGCTCTAATAGCTTCATCAAAAATCACTTGGCTTCTTAAATGCCGTGCCCATCACAGACAGGCCTGTACCATTGCAGGGCTGCTGACCTTCCTACCAGCCAGAGTTTACCCTAGAATAGTGAACCACGAAAGGGGTGCGTGCGCAGAAAGTCTTTGATGACATGCCATTTATAGAGGCTACAAAGAGGCAGAAGTATCCAGATCAACCCAGGATGGAGAGATGTGGTCTGGAGAAGAAGGTGGAACTTGAACCAAGTTCTGTGAGCTAAAGCAGAGCGCCCACCTCTGATGGCCAGAAGGGAAGGTCATTCCAGGCAAAGGCAAAAGCCATACACAGAGGCTTTAGAGTAAAACAGGCCCCGTGCATGGCAAACTCTTGCTGTTATAACATTACCAGAGAATGGAGAATTGGCAAGCAATAGGAAAGATGTGTAGGAGACCAATGATCCTGGAAGAACTTAGATCAGAGAGGACTTCCTTGACAGGAATTTGAATCATAGTCTCAGTTTGTAATGGTGGCCAGTTCCATGCTCGAGAATGCAGAAAAGCTACCGGTCATGCAGAATGGTAGCCAGAGGAAGCCAGGATGGGGGATTGAGAAAGCCAGAATGATTTATTAAATAAACACTGATTAATTATCCACAAATTAAATTTCAAGGGAAACTGCATATAGTCTAATTAAAAATGATAGCCTTCTATAGGCAATAGCATGGCTCGGTGTTTAATGACTCCAAATCCAGACAGCCTAATAATGGTACATGTTAGTTTTGTTGGCTTTTTCCCAGTGTGTAGGCAGTTCTTTGATCTCTTAATCTATAAAATGAGACTATATAATTCACATAAAGTTCTCGAATAAGTGTTCACTAAATGTTAACTGCATTCATTACAGTCCATACAAACAAGTAAATATTAAGTGAAATTTTTGTCATGATATTGTAGTATATTTGCTATTTTCTCAAGGGTCTTACAGTTTAGACAGAACATATATGTTCATGTCCACCAGTGTTTTAAGATGTGTCCTAGTTATATGAAGTTTCCTGTTCCCTCATTAGTTTTTATTATTCACACCTGAGCTATATAAAAAGCAAAAACCAACCCCTTGTCCTTAAATAAATAAGTATAGTAACAATAAGTATTCCATCTGTTCTTTTTCTCTGTGTGATGGAGGATAAAAGGTATGCCTCTTGACCGGTCCTTCAAATGATTTCAACATTGTGTTAACCAAGGTGGGAAGACCCACATTAACTGAGTACACACCATTCCATTCTGTGGGTTTGGGTCTTAGACTGACTGAAGAAGAGAATGCTAAACTATTCACCATGCTCTCATTCCTGGCTGAAGACCATTTGTCTTTACTACCCTGCTCCTACGACCAACACCCCCCACCCATAAGGGACTATACCCTTGAACTCTGAGCCCAGATAATCCTTTTCTTTCTTAAATCTCCTATTTGTCATCGCAACAGGGTGGGTAGCTAATGCATTCAACAAAACATATATTTTTGTCTCTAGTTTTTTCAACAAAGTCTTGTTCGAAAAAGAAAATTCTCCTGAGATTTTTCTCAGAGTTAGGTATTATTTTCTGCAGGTTTTTGGCCTAGGGGAATTTTTAAGAAAACTGTCTTTTCATTCATTTCTAAGGTTTCCTATCACCGGTTAAGTGGTCTCAAACAATAAGGTGCTTCTTGGGTTAGAAGTGTCTTGGATTCACCAACTGAAATTAGAACAGCCTGAGAATGGAGGTCTGAGTCTCTTGCCACATGTAAAACCCTATTTTTTAGTTTAGCAAAATTTCCAAGATGCCAAAATCATCTCTTGCCATTGAACTCTGGTAAAAGACCCCATAGACATATGCACATAGACACCAAACAGATGTCAATCAAGGTTGTAAGGCAAATTCTAATTAAATGTTTCCTGTTTCAACATTGTCATCACAACCCCCAAAATATAACTACATTTTTTTCTAATTTTTTTTAACTTTCCTTGATGTGAACTCTAAAAAATAGTTTAGTTCCTAAATTTCTTAACTAACTATATTAGTAAAATTGGGTCATAAGTTTTTTGTGCAAGCCCTTTGGAAATGGTCATTTTTAAATATCAACATTTTTCAGAAAGCTAAGGTTTCAGCCCTCTAAGAACTACAAAGCATTTTAGATAGGGGCTACAGAGATGCCTCAGTAGTTAGGAACCCATGCTGCTCTTGCAGACACCCATAGATCACTTCCCAGTACCCACAGCAAGCAGTTCCTTTTGCCTGTAATTCTAGCTTCCATGGCATCTTCTGACCCCCCCCCCCCAGATATCTGTTTTATGTGCACATACTCACATAGAGAAACAAAAGCAAAATAATAAAATTTTAAAGTAAAAATTGGCTGCAAGTCATCACAGAATATATGGTGTGTCTATGAAGTTTTTAGATGTTAGGTGTTACATGCCTATTATGTAAGTGCCACATGAAGCAGATTGGCAATAAACATTAATTCAAAACCTTCTTCCCTCCTCGGTACTTTTCTTCATGATTTTTCTGTATTATACTAAACAGTCAATCTTGCTCTATAACAGTACATAGGCTTTGGCCATGTAACTGGCAGTATTGCCTGCATTACCTGCTTTTCTGTAGTCTCTGTCCCTTCATTTATTGTCAAGCCAGCGCTTAACTTATTTCAAGTCAAGTAATGGAGGCGAATGTAAAAAGGAAAGTTTATCCTCATATAATTTGCTATCAAATAGAAGTACATGCAAGTAAAGAAATAGCCATAATGTAAGCAAGTAAACAAGGGGACTGGAATACTGTGTGTGTGTGTGTGTGTGTGTGTGTGTGTGTGTGTGTGTCTGTGTCTGTGTGTGTGTGTGTCTGTGTCTGTGTCTGTGTGTGGGTAGGTGCAAATGATTGCAGTGCCTAAGGATGTCAAAAAAGAGTATCAGGTCCCCTGGATCTAAAGTTACAGGAAGCTGTGAGGCATCCAGCATCTTGAGAACCAAATTCTAGTCCTCAGCAAGAGCACAATGTGTCGTTATGCACTCAACCATTTCTCTGAAACCAGTCACACTTACTTTCGATGGATTTTAACCTGCACAAATGATTTTCTATAACAGACCTCCCCAATACTCTAATTTTGTGCTTTAGATTTGGACCCTTGGCACCCAAGTTTTATTTAGTTTCTCCATGAATGCACAATTAACCAAGTTGGGACCTTTGCAGGGAACTGTTTGTATAAAATCGTGGCAGCAAAATAAGGCTGGATTTTCCCTTCCTCTCCAGCTTCGTTCTATGCTGCCAATGATCCATCTAGGTGTGGTTTCTTCTTCTCTTAGTTTCTGACAATTGCATGTTCCTAAACATATGGTCAGCAGGCCCACACATGTATATACATGCAAGAGGATGCTGCTCTGCTGCGCTGAACGAGCCTAACAAGCACATAGGAATGGTGGTTATGGCTGCATGAAGTGAAACAGGATTTCAGAGGAATTGTTATTCCACTGGTTCCCACCCTCTCCAGCTTTTACAAGGCTGCAGCCACAGGGGTATTGGGGGAAAGCTTTGAAATTGTGAGCCCAGGAAAAAATCCCTTGCTAATGCATTTTTGAACAAGATAGAGCAGAGATCAGTGGCAGGGCAGCTGCACTTAAAATGATTGCATTCCAGCGTAAAGCAGACTCTTCACTTGAATGTGTGTGAGTGCTCCCAACTCTCTGATGTCTAAGTGCCAAGTTGGTGGGAAATTGGATCAAAGATTGCTCTCCATTGCTTCCTCTGCTGTCTCCCCTCGGTCTCTACAAGCAGCTTCCACCTGTGTATATGTTTTCCTGCAGTATGCACCAAGCCTGCTTTTACTCATTCCTCTACAAAGTGGGTGCTTCTGTGGATCCTCCTGCTTAAGCTGGATCCTTTTGGACCATTTTTGTTTACTTATTTAAAAATTTTCTTCGGGGGGCTGGTAAAATCATGTAGCAGGTGAGTTCAGTATCTGGGACTCACACAGTAGAAGGAGGAAAGTGACTCCTTCAGATAATCCTCTCACCCCCACTGGCACAATGAATAAATACCATCTGAGGGTGACTTCTGACACACGTACGCGCGCGCGCACACACACACACACACACACACACACACACACACACACACACACACACACACACATGCGCACTTCATGAAGGAGGTAGGAGGGAAGAGAAGAGAGGAGAAGAGAAAGGAAATCTTTGGCGCTTCAGTTTAAAGAATATTCTGTCGTGCAGGTGTGTGAATTTGTTGTCTCTGTTAGAGTTGTTTACGTTCTTTTTTTCTGCAGTGAATAATGTTCAGAAATATTGGGGGTGAATATCCAGAAATGCTATTTTGAATCGCTGAGTGTTTAAACTTTAAAAGATTCCACCAAATTATCTAATAAATCACTTTTTACAATTTACAGTCCTCAAGGAATAAGCAAACTCATTTCTTTATCTACAGTCTGTAGCAACATTTTTATGGCTTTTTTAACACATAAGAACGGCTGTATTGTCTCATTAGAAGAATTAAAATGAACTAGAAGATCCTAATAGATTCACCTCTAAAGTGCATAATCAAGCTCAAAGAGAGTCTAATCTGAAAACTATTTACATGATACCCTTCTGTTGAAAATAAAAATTTCTATGTGATACTAGACGTACTGGATGCTATATACACAGTCAGGCATATGCTGTGGTGCTCTGACACTGTCTTGTATGTTTACAAAAGCAAACAAGTAATACTGATCGTTAAATATACAGCCATCACTCCTTAAAGCACTAGATATTGATAATTTATCACCTTATTGTTATTTTACTATTAGTATTGCATATTTATACCTGCTGTATCGTGTGCTAGACATGTTACAATACCGCTCAATCCTTCTTAACTCTATGTTCAAAGCTTTTTGTTGGTGATGGGAATTAATCCATACTGTAAACATTTATACCATAGAAACTGAAGAATTCTTCATGTCGAACTTTTATATTATTGGGTATTTTTTTTATTTATTTGTTTGCTTTTTGCTTAGAGCATGGAAAATAATACCATGCATGGTGAATGACTAAAATAATTTTAAAAAACCATATTATTATAATATCCTCATTTTCAGGGACAGCAAAGATTTTTTATGATTAAAGAGAAAGTGCAGTTCCAACATATGTCTTTATTGCTTCAATAAATGAATCAAAAATCAGTAGATATTTTAGCTGTAACTACACATTACCCATTTACAGCCAGAGATAAATTATAAAAACGTTTAGAAGAGCTCAATGAAAGAATTTGAGAGGCCCAACTGCTTATGTAGTTACAGTAAAGCATATCATATATTTTATCAGTTTTTATAAGTTGTATGCCACATATTTTGCCAACAAAACCTACAGTGAACATATATTCACACATGTGCATATTTTGCCATAGAGCTTATACATTATCAGTATACCAGTAGACCCAGAAAAAAATGACATTTTTACAAACTAAACTTTGTCAACAGAAGCTCAGATATTACTAGTAAGGATTAAAATCAGTTCTTTTATTCCCTTACACGACTACAGGTGTGTCAAAGCAATCTCCTAGGTTTGGGGCATGAGCAGAATAATTTTCATTTACCAAAATATGTTTAATTAAATCTCAATTCTCTTAAAGAAAAGAGGAATTTTGAAAGAAGAAAATACACTTAACTGCTGTCTGGTTCATTCTTCACTCCCCTTAGAAATTTGAATGTTTATTTTTAATTCTCAGCATTTACCCAAAATTTGAACTTTGGATTTCAGAATACTATGAGAAAAACCACTCACGGTGCATATGTGACATTTGTGGAGATTCACCACTTTGTTTTAAACCTATATATGGGTGTATGCATCTCCTGTTTCATATCTAATTGAGTAAAACATTTGAAGATTTATATTTACTGTATGAGTAAGTGTGAATGCCTTCTTATTTGTATTTGCAAGTACATGACTGGTAAGTCTAAAAGATAACAGTGTTCCCTCAGAACTGTAGTTCCAGGCAGTTGAGATTCCCCATGTGGGTGCTGGGAACTGGACCCTGGTCCTGTGGAAAAGCAGCAAGTGTTCTAAATCACCAGCCATCTCTGCAGCCCCAATGTAAGCCTTTTGACGAGCTGACCAAAATAAGTTATAACCCTCCATTTTTATTACATTTCAAGATTTTCAAGTGAAATAAATGATTGACAGACTACATGGGAAAGGAAGTAGGAAGTCATGTCTAAGAAAGCTATGGTGGTCCAGAAAGTAGCATTCCACCTGCTAAAAGACTAAGTCTTTAGAGTTGGTTTGAGAACGCTGTGTCAAAGTGGAAATTCACTGCCAGCAACCACATGGTGGCTCAAAACCATCTATAATGAGGTCTGGTGCCCTCTTCTGGCAAGCAGGCATGCATGCAGACAGAACACTGTACACATTATAAAATAAGAAATCTTTAAAGAGAGAGAGAGAGAGAGAGAGAGAGAGAGAGAGAGAGAGAGAGAGAGAGAGAGAGAGAGAGAGAGAGAGAGAGAATTACTTACCTACCTCAGCCCCTCAGAAAATAACATCAATGTGCAAAAAGGTTATGTTTTGCCCAGAGCGTTATAGATGCTTGTTTCTGATATTATAACTGGAATATTGAATTTGTGTTGTATTTCTTATTTACGTTTGTGCCGAAGGTCATGCCCTACCTATGTAAGACAAGTGTTGTAGCAGAGGTAGGGTTTAGAACAACCCTTTAAGTTTTAATTACCTGGAGACCTGTACCCGTGAACGACATGGAATATGAGTAAAGATCAGTATAGGTTCACTTTATTTGCGCATTTCTTTTTGCTGATCCTAGGGTAATCTATTTCCATTATCCTTTGGGTCATTTCTACATTAGCCTGCTTGATAATCCTACTAATTTCACAAGACTTGATATCAAGTGTTCTTCCTTTTTCTCCTATGGCCTTCACTAAACACAGGTGGCTTGATATGATCCCTCGGAATGACTTAAGACTTCAGTACCTCTGCTACTTGTTATTAATCAGGCTTTTAAAAGCAGTTCTTCAAGTTCAGTTGCTTTAAAATGCATCAGTAATTTTATTCTGGCTTTTTTTATATTTTGAAGTTATATTATGGCTTATATAAATTTAATATGATTTAATATAGCTTATATAAAATATAAAATGTCCTATTTTCAAAAGTGAATGTGATTATTTTCTGACATATCTTTGTTTATCATCACTAACTATACAGATTAAACAAAATTGAAAGAACACGTTGTTGCATGAAATAGTTAAAACTTGCAAATGGCAGGAAAAGTAGACTTTTTTATATTGTACTAGGGACGCCCATAAGATGATTCAAGAATCAAAACTGTAGCATTTGGTATGAGGAATATACTTTTAGTTTTATATTTCAAATATTATGTAAAAGGATTTTTCTTGATGCTATCTCAAGTCACCTTTGAGTCTATCATCTATTTGGTCCAGGTCCATCTTTCTGCTTTTCCTCACCTTTGCCTCCTACTTCCTGGTCTCTGTGGAAAAGATAAATAATAATTGGGAAAGTTCCAAAGCAAACTTATAATGCCATTTAAAACATGAATATATGACACATAATAAAATAGTAATAAAAAGTGAAAAATAATTGATAGGACATTTGAGAGGGCCTGGAAAGGGTAGGGAAAAATTTATAACCAACAATAATTTAATGCTGTTCAAAGAAAACAAAAAACAAACCCCACTGAATCTAGAGAACAAGTTGGCTATGAATATGTCTGCTGTTAGCCACAGGATGTTTTCTTCAGTACAAATAAATGTTCAAATATGGGGTTTATACAGTATAGAAATTTAAAATGTTATGCTCCAGAAAGGGGATAAAAAAAAGTCTTTCTTGACTCAAGTGCCCTGTCTCTGACTCTGTGTGTGTGTGTGTGTGTGTGTGTGTGTGTGTGTGTGTGTGTGTGTATGTGTGTGTGTGTGTGTATGTGTGTAATGCTTTCATATGTACCATTTGATTTGTGTGTTTATCTGTACATTATAGTTCAATAAGGAGGGTTTTTTTTTTTTCCCAAGGACATTTAAAATTTCATGACATTTTAATTGAATTTAACTAGCATTGGTAGGCTGTTTTAGTTTTTCTTCTGTGGCTGAATGACTCAAATAGGTTCATAGCTCCGAGAGAGGAAAAAAGAGAGTGTAGGTTGGTATTTTTTACTGTGGATTCTTATTTGTGGTCCTCAAAGGTGATAACAGGGAAAATCTCGGACCCACACAGCCTCCAATCACAGCTATTATAAGAGTAGGGTGGTGAGCTTCCCTGCCTTGCATTTGATCTCTATTGGGAACATAGAGGCCATCATTTCTAAAAGTTGTCTTCTTGAAGGTTGGATAAATGCATTTTTCTCTTCCTTGCCATGAGGCAAATGGAAGCTAATAATTTCTATTCCCGTAGCAGTGAGTATAAAATCAAAAGAGGCTAGTTCACTGCAGTGACAACTTCAAAGGGAATTCATTTCAGAAGTTCATCGCTCTCATTTATGTAGTACTGAAGCTTGTCTGCTAAGCCTGCCTTCAGTGGCCTCGGGACCTCTCAGCATAGCTCCGACCATGTGGTAACAGTATCAGTGTCATCATATTTTACTGAGGAGACATGCATGTGCTGTGACAACTGAAGGCACCCTTGCCTTGTGACGGGGCCTCAGGGCGGTACTCTAAGAATGTGCTTTCAAGGATCCAGAAATTCTCCCGGAGAAATTTGATGACTCAGGCTAAATAAATAAAAACTAAAAATAAATAAATAAATAAATAAATAAACAGGATGACTTTCTCCTTCCTTAGATGACTACCTTTGTTCCCGGTACGGTATATACAGTCTTTTTGCTTGTTTCCTTTGTTCTTTGCTTTTTCAGTATAAAACCAGGGTTAATTCAGACGCCTTTCCCCTGAGCAAGCAAAGGGACTGATCTTCTGCATTCACAGTACTTTTTCCCTCCTGTTGGGCTCTCGTGAGTGTCCAGGTCTCTGCAGCAGAATTTCAATTGTACAGAAATAACCTCTATAATAGACCAGGACAATGTAGCAGTACAAAAATACCTTTAAAAAATGGCCCTCTTGGCAATAGTCTGTTCCAATGCCAAGTAAACTGAGTGTGCTGGCTGTGTTAAGAGAAATCACTCTTCATTTTCCAAAGGGATTTTCAAAGGAATTTTAATTTATGAGATTTTATTTCCCCTGACATCAGAAATTAGTTCCCAAATGATCTCCTATTTTTGATAACCTTGGGACCCATGATTTTGTCTCAGGAAAGCATCACCTATCCCATTAATTCAACTTTAGTAATTTAGAATAAAGAGCTATAAGATACAGATCAAGACAACACGACAGAATTACATATTTACATATTGTTATTTGTACTTGCTGTGACACATTTGATTCATTTTTGCTCGTATGTTCAAGACAGAAAAATTCTTTATATGAAGGACATTTTGGGGAGGGAGGGTGAGTAGACATGATAGAGTTTGGAATTCTTTGCTTTCTAGCACAGTCCTATTGTTATAGATGTCACCTCTTTGTTTTTCTAACATGTGTTAATGGTCCGAGCCTTGTTTTTCCATAGCTCTATAAGGAAAGGATCCATTATTCAAACTGTGGTTTAGGAGAATAGAAAGGATATTTCCTCACTTCCCTTCCCTTCAGACAAGAGTATAGGGAATTGAAATCTGTTCTACAGTCCTTCTAAAGGACTTTCTAATTAGTGGGATATAGTTTATAACAATATCCTGGCTCCCTAAGGATCTATGGTTGGCCTATTCCTTTATTGAAACAGGAAGCAGCCAGGACCAGATGAGCTCATGGAAGAAGTATCTCTAGAGAGAAAACTAGGAGAGGCCAACAGACTTCTAAGAACCTGAGATGGAATGGGATATTGTCATGCATTATTCTACATGCTTACTTTACTGCTTGGCTATGAATCCAAGCAGGAATTACAAGCTATTATTAGAAAAGCAAGCTAAATAGTTGGGGATGGATAACCTCATATCCCATGCATTCACTTCCCATTAAGAATCCAGCTTCCTGCTTAAGTGGATGTCTTTAAGTACTACTGGCTACTTATCCATCCTAACTGGAATCCTTTATCTTTGCTTTGGGATATTTTATAAAGAATATGCTTTTACAATCTCTATGAAACAGAGCCCTCTTTTCAAAATATATTTATTAAACATTAAAATTGGAAAATTAGATTTGATATCCAAGTTGATTGTCATTTACTTGAATTCCATGAACAACATTCACTCTCTTAAGCTTCTTTTTCCCCTGTAAAAAGTCAAGAGTTGAAATCCAACTTCTCTGGGGTCTCTTTCAATTCTGAATTCTATGAGTCTATATAAATTGATAAAATACCTCGCTGTGGTTATTCATCTCTGGCTAGAAAGAAGAGAGTAATCCCTCATAAAAAAGCAAGCTAGGAGCCTTATGAAGTAGTCATCCAGATTTCATCATGCTCAAGATTTGATTCTGATAGAATGCTGATTTTGAGCCTTCTCTGGTCTCTGGAACTACTCTTATTTTTTTTAATTGCTTGACCACGTATTAGGAATGATGGCCTAACCATTAGCACTGTAGTGATGTCCTGGGCATTATTAAACTTGGTTATTGCATGTGTCCACTTTAAAATTATATTTCAACTTTTCCACTGTATTTACTATTACTAAAGCTTTTTATATGTACATGTAACATTAAAATGGAACATAATTACATAATTAACTATCCTCATTGTCATCTGCTATCTAGTAAATGAGCTCTCCTCTCTATATTTTGAAATCCATTAGGCCACACTGGTTCTCTCTGTACAAAAGAACAACATCCATAAAATAGTCCTCTTCCATGGATATCTTGTATCCAATTCTTTGTAAATATGGAGTACAATTAAATACCAGGTGTTAATCATTATATATCTGAGAGAGAGGAAGAGAGAGAGATGCTGGTGGCTGCTCCAATGTTTATATTCCTGGAGAGGGGAGTGTGGATTGGAAATTGCGGGGATTGATAGAATTAGACCAGAGACAGAAAGCTGGAGTCAGGAGGGCATGTAGTGGATACTCAGCTGCCCTGATTTTATTTCTCCTGGGCTTTTTATACCAAGCACAGCGGGGGGAGCAAGTACAGACAGATGTAAATCATTCCTCAATTCTCAAAACATAAGACACCTGGTATCCTATTATGTGGCCACGTAGGGAAAACAAGCCACAAGCCGGAATCTTTGTGGGCTCCCACACAGAAACAAATAGAGACAGAAAAACTTAGAGACCAACTCAGTGAAGGGAATAATTCACTTTTGAGTGAACATACACGGAAGTGCCTCAAAACAATGACACTCAAGACTATTGCATGAATCTGGGTTGAAATCATGAATTCAGCATTATCAATATTAGCCTCAATACAACTTACATATATAAGGTCTTAATGGACTGGCTCTTGGTCCAGAATCCACACACAGTTGGCCTCAGATCTAGTTGGGAGGAGTGTTGTTAATAATAAAAGTCAATGATTGTATATTGACACATTGTGCTCTTCTTCACAGCCTCATGGCTTCTAATCCAGGAATTTCATGTTAACTTGACCTTGGCATTTGTCTTACCAAAACTTCTTTACTTCACCGACGACTCTGTTTCTGCCTAGTTAAAACTTTTCTGAAAACATTCATAATCGATATCTTTAAAGCAAACTTCAAGTTTAATTAAAAATATATTTATTTATTCGTTCTACGTGTATGTTTGTGTTCTTGAGGATATGCATGTGCACCACGTGTATGCAGGAACATATGAAGGTAAGAAAGGGGCTTATGATTTCTAGGAGTTGGAGGTACAGGAAGTTGTGAGTTGCCACGTGGGTGCTGGGAACAGAAGCCAGGTAGATCATCTTTGTAAAAGCAGTTAGTGCTTTTAACTGCTGAACCATCTCCCCAACTCTGAAATTCCTTTTTTAATACGCATCTCTTTCCCTTTTTAATATTCCCGTGTTATTTTCTGTCTTCTGTTCCTTCTTTTACTGAGTTGGCAAAGTTGGGAATTCCTCCATTTTTCCCATCTAAAAAACCAGATTCATAACTTCGAAAATATATTTCCTCTATGTAAAACATTTTTTAGTGTAGCACCCCCCCCAAAAAAAAAATAGGCTAGAGAGATGGCATGGTGGTTAAGAGTACTTGCTGCTCTTCTAGAGAAATCAGATTCATTTCCTAGTACCCATGTGGCACCTCACAGCTATCTATGACTTCCTTTCCAGGGTCTGATGCTCTCTCTTCTGGCCTCCCTGACACCAGGCATGCACACAGTGTGCAGATAAACACTTACACATATAAAATAACACGTTTAAAAAAATATAGCATTTACCAGATTTCACCCAGAGCTCCAAATCTAATGCCGACTTCTTTACTCATCTCAAGCAGAAATTTTTCTAGAGCTAAAAATATTGCTCACTAAGACTGATTTACCAAGAATTAATCCTCTAGGTCACACCCATACTAGATGAGAGGACTCCGAAAACTAACAATATTTTTAAAGTTCTAAACTTGGCTGTAGAGCCTCATGACTAAAATAGGCCAAGCCCAAACTTTCTCTCCAACCAAAACTGTTGTGTGGGAATGCTGAGCATTTATGCTGAATGCGTCAAAGGAAAGGTTCTCTCTTCTGCCTTTCAGTCACGCAAATTCAGTGCTACAATTCCAGATCGTTTTAGTTTTATACTTCTATTTCCACTTCCTTAAAGCAGTGGGTACTATCTTTTTTTGTCCTGAGTTAACTTTTCCATCTATGCCTTTTTTTCTTTCTTCTGCCATCTTGCAGCTTACTCTCAGAATAAGGCTGTCTGGCCAGTTTTTAACCAGTATGTGATTATGATATGCCAAAACCCTTTTCCATGTATGTTTTAACTCTTTCGATTTTGACTTCAGTTTCTCTGTGTTTTATTCTGTAGTACATTAACAGTCATTGTGTGTTGCTTTGTTATGGTACACTTTTTAAAAGGACTTTCTGTTTTAATGATGGTGTATATCAGAGGCAGATATCACCTATAACCTAGGGAAATGAAATGAATTCGTTTTTATCTTTATGTAGGTTAATTATCTTGGGGCCTGGCAGTCCAAGCCATATGAGTTACAGCAGAAGGGCAGTCAACATCACTGAAATATGCAAAACTACCTGGCTTATGAGTTTACCAGAAGATCAGGATAGAGGTTATGAAAATAATAATAAATCACTGGGGCCAGGGCTACGGTGAGTTGAAGGGTCATGTTCCTTGTACCAAACACTGGGGCTGAAATGGAAGTGACCATTGGCCACAGAAACTGCTGTGGAGCATGCCCCTCTTCCATGATTGATGGGGTTCAGGTGCTTCCCACTTGGACTTTGACTGTGTGAATATGCAAGCACACGGGGTCTTAGAGTCAAGCTGCAGAAAAGCCACGCTAGTAGAGGTCAGAATCACCTCAAGTAATAAAATTCGATTTTTCAATAATGAATAGGAATAAACATCAGCAATTCCTGAAACATATGTAAATACATTTTAGAAGTATTTACTTTGAAATAGCTTTCAGAATTTTGTTCAACTTAATAATGTTAGAATAGATATTCATTGATTTCATAAAACAAAATCAGCATCGTTGTTTTTCATCAGTTTTTTTTGATAGTTTTTATATCACTTAGCATACAAAATAATGGGCTTCCCAATGACATTTTCACATATTCATTTTCCTGCCACCTCTCCCAATTTTTCTTCCTCATCCCTTGTTCCAGATGGGTCCCCTTCTGTGAGTGTGCACTGTGTGTGTGTGTCTGTGTGTGTGTGTGGTGTGTTTATGTTCTTGTGTGTTTTAATTCTGCATATTAAAGATTCTGCACATGAAAGAAAACATGAATAGTTTCACCTTCAATTTTTAACTTTTATTTTAAAATTTTTTCTTCCATACCTACTAGTGCTCTCTCTCCCAACCCTTCTCCCAGTCCTCCCCTAGTCTCTTCCTTCCTCCCTCACTTTACCTCCCCCTCCTCCACTCCCCAGAGAAAGCAAGGAATCCCAAAGTGAGACAGGTCAGTCTGGCATATGCAGCTGAGGTAGGACCGAGTCCCTCCTCCAAGTATCGAGACTGAGAAAGATGTTTTCCTGGTAGGCATGGGCTTTGGTCCTATTGCAAGAGGTTCCAGAAACTGCCCACGCCTTTAAACTGTCATCTTCACTGAGAAGGTCCAGATCCATCTCATGAAGGTTTCTCAGCTATTATTTTAGAGCCTGCAAGCAAGCTCCCAACAGCATAGGATTGCCTACTCCATGGGTCTCCCCATGATCCCCATTTCCTCACTCATGCAATCTCTCCTCTCTCTCTTCAGCTGGATCAGTGTTTAGCTATCGATCTCTGCATCTGCCTCCATCAGCTACTGAAAAAAAAATTCAATAGTGGCAATTAGGGTGGTCATGCTTATGATAATAGGGAAAGGGCAGTTTAGGCTTCCTCTCCACTAGTACTTGGAGCTCCAGCTGCCCTCATCTTGCCTGTTCTTGGGTGTTCCCCAGTATCAGGTTTCTCTCTAACCCCACAGTGGCTCCCTCTATCAGGATGTCCACTGGGGGTGGAGTGGATTGTAGCCTGGTTATACTTTGCTTTATATATAAAAATCCACTTATGAGTGAGCACATACTATGTCTAACTTTCTGGGTCTATGTTAACTCACTCAGGATGATACTTTTCAAATCCATGCATTTGCCAGCAAATTCCAGGATGTTGTTATCATCATCATCATCATCATCATCATCATCATCATTATTATTATTATTATTATTATTATTATTATTATTATTGAATAATGCTGCTATGAACATAGTTGAGCTATGGGGTAAGAATTGTATTCCTTGAGCATACGCCAAATAGTGATATTGCTGGATCATTGGGTAGATTGATTACAAGTTTTCTGAAGAACCATCATACTGATTTCCAAAGTGGCTTTACAAGTTTACACTCTCGTCAGCGATGCATGCGTGTTCCTCTTGCTCCACATCCTCTCCAGCACAGGTTGTCATCTGTGTTTTTGCTCTTAGCCATTCTGACAGGTGTAAGATCTCAGAGTTGCTTTGATTTGCATTCCTCTGATGGCTACAGATGTTGAGCAATTCTTTAAGTGTCTTTTAACCATTTGTAATTCTTCCATTGAGAATTCCCTATTTAGCTCTGTACCACATTTTCCCATTGGATTATTTGAGGTTTTGACCTTTAGTTTCTTGAGTTCTCTATATTGTAGAGATCAGTCCTCTGCCAGATGTAGGGTTGATGAAGATCTTTTCCCATTCTGTAGGCTGTCGTTTTGTCTTATTGGCCATGTTCTTTGCCTTACAGAAGCTCCTCAGTATTAGAAGGTCTCATTTATTAACTGTTGTACTCAGTATCTGTGCTGCTGCTCTTATATGTAGAAAGTGGTCTTCTGTGCCAATGAATTCTTTCTATCAGTTTCAATGAAACTGGGTTCATGGTGAGGTCTTTGTTATACTTGGATTTGAGTTTTGTGTAAGGTTATAGATAAGGATCTGTTCGCATTCTTCTACATGCCACCATCCAGTTATGGCAGCACCACTTGTTGAAGATACTATCTTTTCCCATTATATATTTTTTGGCCTCATTATCAAAAATCAAGTGTTTATAGATGTGTGGATTAATGTCAGGGTCTTCAATTAAATTCCATTGATCCACAACTTCTGCCAGTAACAAGAGCTGTTTTTATTACTGTGGCTCTATAATATAGCTTGAAGTCAGGGATGGTGATGCTCCAGAAGTTCTATTATTGAACAGGACTGCTTTGGCAATCCTGGGATTTTTGCTATTCCATATGATGTTAAATATTGCTCTTTTAAGGAGTGTGATGAATTCTAGTGGGTTTTTAATGGAGATTGCATTGAATCTATAGATTGTTTTTGGTAAGGTCGCCATTTTTACTATGTTGATCCTACCTATCCAGGAGCATGGGAGATCTTTCCATCTTCTGATGTCTTCGTTGATTTCTTTCTTCAGTGCCTTAAAGTTCTTGTCATATGGGTCTGTCACTTACTTGGTTAGAGTTACTACAAGATAATTAATGCTATGTGTAGCTATTGTAAAGGGGGATGTTTTCTGATTTCTTTTTCAGCCCTTTTATCATTTGTATATAGGAGTGCTATTTTGGAGGCGTTGGTCTTGTATCCTGCTGCATTGCTCAGGGTGTTTATCATCTGTAGGAGTTCTGTGGTAGAATTTCGGAGCTCACTCATGGGTACTATCATATCATCTGCAGATAATGATAGTTTGACTTTCTTTCCAGTTTGTATCCCCCAATCTTCTTCTATTCTCAAAAACTTCAAGAACTATATTGAACAGATAAGGAGAGAAAGGACAGCCTTGTCTTGTTCCTGACTTTTGTGGGATTGTTTTGAGTTTCTGACCATTTAGTTTGATATTGGCTCTTGGTTTGCTGTATGTTGCTCTGTATGTGTAGGTATTTTCCCTGTGTTCCTGACTCTCCAAGACTTTTATCATGAAGGAGTGTTGGATTTTGTCAAAGGCTTTTTCGGCATCTAAGGAGATGATTTATTTTCATTTTCTTCCCATTGCTGTTTTGTGTCCTACCTTCCCCATCCTTCAGGTTCTTCCCATTTCCTCACAGTCTCCTTCTTTCATGTACAGAATACATACATTTATAAACAAAGTACAACTTTTAAAGATCCACATTTGTAATTCTACTGAACCAAATTAGGGGTTAAAAAATAATAGATAACCTCAGGAATTACCCATAATTTAAAGACGATGATGTATGTGTACACATTTTAAAACTATTTTGATGAGACAAACATAATGGTAACAAATTATTTTTGTTATTATTCACCAACAATTCAGTATAGTTTTGAAGTGTTTCACTTTGTTAATTTTCCTTTCATACATTCAGATTTCTAGAGCTTTTTGTAAAACAGACAGGGATATTATTCTGGATCTATGCAGCAACCTAATCCAATGCAAGATTTGCATTCTACAGGACAAAACACAGACTCACTAACTCTGGGGTTTCCCTGTAAGTCATTGCAGAGCAGAAGTGTTAAAGATGCATTCAGGTTTTGCCCCAGGATGTCATTTCTCACATTATTATTTGATTTGATGCAATTTTATAACTACTGGATAATAGCTTTGATATTGTATTTATAATTATCATATAAGCAGAAAACTGAAACACAAGAGCTGGCAAGATAGGTCAAGAGGTTAAAAAAAAAATGCTTGTTGCACATACTTGGAAGACATGAGTTTGGCTCCTAGAGGTAAAAGGGAAGAGTCAACACCATGAAGTTGACCTCTGATTTCTACATAGCTGGTATGGTTCAAATGTACCCCCATCCACATACACATCGTATGTGTACACATGCATGTGCACACACACGCATGCACCTGCACACACACTAACAATACACATCATATGCATACATACACACACATGATAGCAGAAATTCTCTTAAGATACATCAATCCAAGATTACTATTTATTAAAATATAAGTCAATACTCATGATACAGGTAACAGCTTATATAGACGCCTGATAGACTGGATTATCCATGCGGTGGACGATGGATGCCAAACCGGTCTCTCCAGCAGTCTGGAACCAGGAAACAGGGCTTTCGAAGATCCCAGCAGCCCCTTTTGAATAGGGTTGGCCACCCCCCCACTTCCAGAGCCCGGGACCCTGGATAGGCATCTTTGGAACTTATCAGCTGACACCTGATCCCACCACATCTCCCCCTTTTGTCTAACTAAGAAGGTTCTAAACTAAGACTATGTACAATAGGAATTATTATGAGGTAATATCTAGGAGAGGATAAGGCACAAACTACAACCAAAGCCTAACACATATAAAGTACATCATATATTTCTAGAATATTGGTAGATGGTAGGGTGCATAAATTACTTCAAGAATGTTGATCTGGGAAAGTGAAAATCCAACATCTGAATGTTCCTCCCTAAGGGATAATAGGGTAGTAACCTTAAATACCTATTCTTCAACTCCTTCAAGACCTGAGAAGGAAAATGTATCACCTGAAAGTCAGAAGCACATGTAAGCAGTAGCTTCCAAAATTTGGGTGAGGACAGAAACACAGCTACCTGGACAATCACCTATGGTTTTGTTGGCCGCTGGAGCATCTATCATATTGGCTACAGGCCTATGATATCTGACAGATCTTTTCACAAACAGGGAATTTTTGGAGGGACTGTCTTATCCTATCCAGGCAGGTTTCATCAGTCACCATCCGTCATCTTGTTCATCCAGCTTGAATTTAGAGAGGGAGAAAGCCACTTGTTCCCACTCCAGATCCAACAGAGCTTCCCAAAATCCCAGGAGCCCCTTATGAATAGGGTTGTCCACTCCCCCTTCTGGAACCCGGGACCCTGGATAGGCGGCTTTGGAACTTATCAGATGACACTTGAATCCCACCACACATACACACTAACAATACATTTTAATATTTTGAAATATAAGACATTTAATTTGGAAAAAAATTATAAGAGGATTATAAACCTTAAAATTTACTTCCGAATGATGTGCTTTCAGAAATGCTACTAAATTTGGACACTTTTAATACACACTTAAGGCAGATATGCACCATTGTCTTATACTTGGCAGTAGCTATGTGAGAAGATGCTATCAGTTACTTTCCTGATACTTTTATTTGGTGGCAGTTTTAGCTTTAAAGCTAAAACTTTTATGTGTGTGTTTTTTGAAATAACTTTTAGAATGTTGTTCAACTAGTTATTTCTGGTTCTTAAATGTCTGTCTATTTTTTAACATTAAAAATTTAAAGTCATGATAAAGATGATCACAATTTTTAATAAAAATTAAACTGTGATTTACTTAATGATTTTGGGCACCATGAATGAATGTACAGAAGACAGTTCATAAAACTATTGTGCTTGTTGCTTGCATTTACATTGAATAGGAGGCAAAGCTGTTCCTTCAAATGGTAGAAGTAAAATGAAAGCTGCTGAGGAAGTGGTGTTTCTCAGAGACAACATGACTATTACATGAAAGACCTTTGTGTTCATACCTAATGCCACAAAACAATCACGCAAATAACCACCAAGAGCTGTTAGACTTGACATTCAGTAGTTAGTGATAATGCATAGGTGCCAGGTACTTGCTATGGGGGCACTATATGCGTCCCTGTTACTTATTGATGGCATCTTTGCACATAGCTTAAAACTAAGACTTTGAACCTACTAGGTACACATAGTATGAACTTTCAACATCAAGCCTTACTGTCCTGACAGCCCGTGTTTTACTGGGATTTTTTTGACAATAGCCCTCCATTGGCAGGAGCATACCCGGTCCTTCTGGAACCTTTTGATCTTTCTTCCTATAGGGCTTGTCTCTAGATCTTATTGTTAGGCCGTTCACTCAGGTCTCCACTCAAGCTACTTTTCTATGGACCAAGCTCACATTGTCTTACCAAGTGCATTTTATGGACATTTGATGTTTTTGTTTTTCTGTATCTCTCCCCCTACATTGTGTCTATTAGAGAACAGGAGAACAGTGAATACTTGCCTTGGCTGACTGCTAGCTTCAGCACAGAGCTGATTTATGCTCATTGCTCAGTGTTAATTGAATGAAGATGATTGTCATTTCTTAAAATAACCTTTACGCTCAGGAGAACGTTCATGCACATGAAAAAATGCTTCCTGCAATTATCCAAGCTCATTAGGTGAGTCCCTAGAGTTTGGAGTTCATCTGATGTGAGTGAAGGTCTACTTTAACCCTTCTCTGTCAATCACCATGGATATTCACATGTTTCTTGATGAAATCATCAACTAATCATTTAAAAAGTTATACCGGTTATGTATATTTATTAAGTGTCATGGAGTTCATATAAGAAAGTCTGTTCTCAAAAGTCAGTGTTCCTATAAAATAAATGAAGAAATTATACTTTTTATTGTTATATTTATTGTTTCTAATTTTAAAATAATTGGCAAAGCTTAAAATATTCCTGTATTCATTATTCTGTATTATTATTCACTTCCTCATTCTTAACCTCCCTTTAAACACTTACTAATTTTTTTTAAATTTGGAAATATAATTTTTCATTCAATATATTCAGATTGCTTTTTCTCCAAGATCCTCCCACCTCACGTACCCCAAAGCCACACTCCTTCTTATTCTCTCACATGAGAAAAATAAAAAGTAAGCTAAAAACAAACTTGAATATGAAAAAACAAACTAATAAGCAGGAAAGAACAAAACAAAGAAAAAGCCCAAGAAATCTGTGGGGATATGTTTCAAATGTAATAAAAAACAGTCAGAGATAACAAAGGACAGATCCACCTCCTCCTGTCTTTTTTTTTTTTTTTTCCAGACAGAGTTTTCTGTGTAACAGTCCTGGCTGTCCTGGAACTTGCTTTGAAGACCAGGCTGGCTTTGAACTCACAGAGATTCTCTTCCTCTGCTTCCCAAGTGCTGGGACTAACAGTGTGAGATTGCTTCTTCTGCCTGCTCTGTCTTTCTATGTCTGCCTTAAATACTTTCTCTGCTCAGTTAAGGCGTGGCACCACCACTGCCTGTGTCCGAGCCTGGAACTCTTTCTGTAAACTAAGATGGCCTCGAACTCAGATTGGATTCAGGGCGTAGGTCACCACTCCCGGATATTCCCTGTGCTGGAATTAAAGGTGTGAGTTACCACTGTCTGAGCCTCCTAGACTGACTGTGGGTAGATCCTTCTGATATCTCCATATAGACTGAGACATACACATTACAGAAAGTTAAAAAAAAAAAAAAAAACAGAAATAAAGAAAATGCTTAAACCATTATGATCCCCCCGCACCCCAGTACCCCCTTCAAAAAAAAAAAAAACACTTCAAAATTACCACTAGTTCCATTCTCAGCTCTGAGACAAGATCTGGTTTTGACCTGTGTGGGCCCTGTGTATAATGTCACAGGTTTTGTCAAGTTCATGAGCATCAGTCTTGTTGTATCTAGAAGGCCATGTTTATGTTTTCTTGGTGTCACCTGTCTCCTCTGGCTCTTACAGTCTATCTGCCTCCTCTTCCTCAAAATTTCCTGAACCCTGAGTGGAGCGATTTGATGAAGACATTCCATTAAGGGCTCAGTGCTCCATAGCCTCACACTCTGTGTACATTGTCCATTTGTGGGTCTCTGTGTTAGTTCTCATCTACTGCAAGAGGAAAGGTGTCTGATAAAGGCTGAGCAAGACACTGACCTATGAGTATAATAGAATGTTGCTAGGAGTCATTTCTGTTGCTATGTTCCTTTAGCAAAACAATAGTATTTGGTTTTCTCCTAGGCGAATGCCCTATCTAGTGTCAGGTTCTAGATCACCTGAGCAGTGTCGGGCATGGCTTCTATCTCATGGAGGGAGTCTTAAGTCCAATCATATCATGGCTGGTTAATTCCAAAACATTTCTTCCACTGTTGTGTACCCAGCATGTCCTGCAGGCTGGTTACGATTGTAGATGGAAAGGTTTGTAGCTGGGTTGGTGGTTACTTTTCTCTTTTTTGTGGAGTGTGGAGTGCCTACCAGTACTATGAACACTAACTAGAAAGTAGGAGTGAAGGCTTCAGGTGGAGAGCAGCTTGACCTCTCCATCTCCAGTGAGTTGCATATGTAGTGTATTCGGCAATGGGGCCTTCTGAACAGTCTGTGGAGAGTAACCGATAGCCTTGGCAATAGTCTGAGTTATTTTCAGGTTTCTGGGTGGAGAAGGGGAGGCTCCGAAGTCAACAGCTTGATCCAGTGTAACCCATTCCTGGAACTAAAGACTTCATCTTGTGGCGTACATTTCTCATTCTTTAAAAAGCACTTTTTTTTTTTTTTTTTAAGAAAAAAGAAACTTCCCTTAAATTGTTATGAAAATAGTGCTTCCCAGAAATTGATCAGCAGGACCAAACAGGAATGTCTTTGTCTACTTTCATAAAACAGAACGCCAATACACAGATAAACACTGTCCTAGTTTCTTTACCTATCAGTGTGGTAAAATACTCTGATGAAAGAAATTAAGGGATGTGGAATCTATTTTAGCTCACAGTTCAAGGTACAGGGCATCATTGCAAGGCAGTCAAAGGAGCAGAAGCCGGGGATGCCAAATTCACCAGCTTTTCCACAATTCTGCAATAAATATGGTGCGGAACCCAGCAGCCATTTGCTCCTCTGCACCGCTGTCTGCTGTCTGGGTATAAAATGGAGTAAGAAAGAAGTTTGTCTTCACTCTTGTGATTCATTTGTGGTTCTGTGAACTGGAATGTTGCCTGTCAACAACTTCACAGAACAAATGTCACACATGTTTATGTTTTAAGTATTACATGTTAGTTGTTAATTGAAACATATGCCATGCCTTTGAGATCTGTTTTCACATGTTCTTATATTTAACATGTGTTTGTATCTTTTCAGATAATCATAAGGACTGCTCTGGCGTGTCCTTACATCTCACACGTGTGCCGTAAGTGCCTCCAGTTTTTCCAGACGGGATCTTTGAGAACTTAAAAGTATTTTAGTTCTCTGATGTTGATGATTTGCCTGAAATTACTGGTTCACAGCAATATTTATTATCCCAGGGTCAGGTGTCTGGGCAGAGGTCTTATAAATAGGCACCAGCTAGAGGCTGTATGGGGATTCAGTCCTTAGTAGATTCAGCCATGAAGCGTCACCTCCAGTCCCTCACATAGTCAGCGGGGGCTCCCTCTCAGGTTTTCTTTTTTTCTTGTTTCCTTCTTTACTGTAGACATTTCAGATGAGAATACATTACAGGAGGTGAGAAAGGAAAAGGAAACAGAAGAGTGAGGACCCTGTGGTGAAGGGGTGGAGACTGACGAAATGCGTTATGGGACTGAGTAGTTCAAAATATGTATGGCTAAATGGAAGTCCAGGACAGAGCTAATCAGGATGTATCACAAAAAATAAGCAAACGATGATAGTGATGATGATGATGATGATGAAAGAGCTTGTATGAAACATGGGATGTGAGCCATCTGTCAGTTAATAAGCTAATCTTAGCAGTGGCCTCACACTGGCATATTTTCTAGATTTCACTTTCTGTACTTACATTGATGGCATTCGAGGGACAGGGCATTCAAAAAGAACATGCATATCATAACTCTGGATCACGACAACCCTGTTAAGGTCTCTAAAGAAGGTTGAATTATGGGGGACGGAAATAGGATGAGCAGAAGGAAAGGGGAAGAGGGAGGGAGGGGAAGAATCATGGGGACATGCTTTGGGACCGACATGACCAACGTGTATGGGGCTGACTGGAGATTCAGGACAGCATTGACCTGGCTACATTACTGGCAGTTTGTAAGGAGAATTCATCATTTTAAAGAAACTCGGTCTTTTTTCTTAGGACCTTCAAGGGTGGAGTGAGACCTACTCAGATTATGGGGAATAATCAGCTTATTCACTATTTAATTTTAAATGCTAGCTAAATATAAAACAACAACAAAACCCTTTCCAACAATACCTACGTTGGTGTTTGACTGAAAAGGCAGAACCATTTAGCATAAACAAGTTCCCAGGTCAAATTAGCCACCCAGGAACCTTTACAATCTACCTTCATAGGTATGATGCAGTTATAAGGGAAAAAAGATATGATCCAAATGTCTTTTCACTTTGTTTCATCTTGATTTACATGAGAATCATATTTTATAAACCATTATATCATATTTTTTTCAAGCAGATATTTTGGCTTTATCACTAAATTGAAAGAAATGCTATCTATCTATCTATCTATCTATTTATTTATTTATTTATTTGTTTATTTATTTATTTATTTATTTTAGGCAGCCTTTGATTGCTGGCATGTACCTTATGATGTCTGTTGACACTGTGATACCACCAGGAGTGAAAAGTAAGTAATGACCACTTAGTATTTATCTACCATTACCTCATGAACTAATCTACAAGCGCAGATTTATAGTACATCCTATAAGCTTATAGAGTGGTGAGTATTAATGTGAATATCTGAAAAAATAAACCAGCTCTTTAGTGTCCTTGAATTTTAAATGATTTTTTAAATTTTTTTCCAAGCCAGTTGAGTTATTGGTTTTACAATATTTATTTATGAATATGCCAAGAATGGAGGTTCATGAGTTTGTCGTGTGTTGTATAAAGACTACATTTTATTTTAAAAGTAAGCTATTCACTCTTTAGATGTAAAAGTTAAACTGCATAATGTACAGTGCCATAAATTATTATATGGAAAGGTTCAAAATCAAAGGTGTAGAGAACCTAACACAGCTCGACCTTAGTACTTAAATATACCAATTTCCCTATTTGCAAAATGAAATGACAATCCCATCTTCAAGGCAGCATAAAGTCACAGGAATACATATGGCATCATTGATCCAATGAAAATGTCACATTCAATATGGTATGTTTGTCTGAATAGGAATATTTTTAAATTAATTTATAGTATGGCTTATCTATTACTGCTTTTAAAATACATTTAAAAGTATATTTATTTCATCTTTATTATTTGCTAGACTGTAAAAAAAAGAGAAAGTATATGGAATAGGCATGTTGTAAATATGAACTACCAGTTAGTGATTCTGGTATTTATATTCATTTTTTAATTTTTGGGGGACCTACATAAAAACAAGCTTAATTTTTCCAGCAGAATAAATTTCAAGAAAAAGATAACAGGTCATGCCTCTGTCTTCATATAAAGTACTTTGATTTGCCCCTTATCATTCTGTTTTTAAATAAAATAAAATCTTGAGGATAAAATCGGATCAAAATGTATTGTATGTAAGAGATTTGAATAAATAAATATAAGGCACGATGCTCTAATGAGTCTTAGTGAAATGTCTGGCACAGAGTAAATGTTAGATGTCTGCTGGATAATGAGTAGGTGTTTATTTCACAAGAAAGCTGAGTTCCAGCACCTGAGACTATCGCACATATTCTTAACCAAAGAAAAACATGATTTCTAACTGCATAGTGACTTCTGCCCTTGCTTTGTCTTCCACAGTGGTGAATTCTGATATTTCGTGCCATTATAAAATGTATCCAATGCATGTGTTTGCCTACAGGGTCCATACTCACCGTTTAGGTAAGAACTCAAAATAGATGCTAAATTATAAACGGTTGTCGTATGCTTGCTGGCACTATAAATATAAAATTAGAATTATGCTAGACCTTAAGTACATTTTTATCGAATTCCTTGAATTTTTATACTGTTTCATCACAATTTCATTAAGTAGTACTTTGATTCTGAAAACATTTAGGCTTTATTTTTGAAAAGAAATTAAATATTAACTGTGCATTTTGCTTTTCTAAACATTTACTACATTACTTAATAAACATTTGTGTTTATTAAGGTAAGGTAGTGAGTGGTTACAGAGTAAGAAATGGACAGTGGACACTGATTGGACGCCAGAGCCCACAGCTACCACAGGTGCGTAACTCCCAATTTAACGCTTCCCTTGATACAATGACCCTACATGCTTTCTAAGAAATATTTTTTTTTTAGAAATTCTATGAGCATCCTATACAATTTACTTTGACCGTATTCAACTCTCCCCAGGTTCCCACAGATCCCACCAGACCTCTCCACCCACCCAACTTCCAAGTTCTCAGTTTTCGTTTTTTAAGCTGTGGAGTTCACTTTATGTTGGTGGCTGCTCTTTTGAGTGGACCTTACCCAGGGATGTGGTCAATCTAACCAGGTGTCACACAATTTAACAAAGCTAACTCTCCTACCATCAGCCCTCAGAGGAGTTTCTCAGCTAATAGTGAGACTTGATGCCTGTCTCTCCCACCTCCATTCTGGATTCTGTCTGCCTTGAGCTGGCAAAGCCCTTTTTCATGCTGTGTGTTCTTATTTGCAATCGCACAGTTGTGGCCAGAAAACACTGTTTGCTTGAAGTCACCCAAAACCTCCAGCAGTCACAATCTTCTGCCCTTTCTCCTGAGGAGGTCTGGTAGGATCTAGACATCCCATTTGGGGTGTAACATTCCAAGCTGTCTTCTTGTCTGCTTGTTGGACAGCTGAGGTCTCTGTGAATTGCCATCTGTGAAGAAAAGCATTCTGATGAAGGTTGAGAGATGCATGAATCTATGGGTATTAAAATGCCATAAGGAGTCACCTTAATACGTTCTCATTATTCCACACAATCATTCAGTCTGTTTCAGAAATCCATTCTTCCAGTCTTATTGGGCATGGGGATGCTTTATAAATAGTGTTTGCTTATTTTAAAGTCTGGCACTTGTGCTGTAATGGGGAATTGATAAGTTAAGGAAGAGTTCATTTTCCCTAGTAATGGAGCAGAAGAGCTACCTGTCTCTCTGTCTCCACCCTTTCTACCCACAGTGCTCCAAGCCTCATGTTAATCAAGCCTGTATTTCTGGGTCATAGCAGTAATTTTAATAAATTTTTATATTTCTCTTCTGGGCAGGCTTTCTACCCTGTGGAACATCCAGTAGATGTTGCTTTTGGTGACATACTGGCAGCAAGATGTGTGTTCACTGGAGAAGGAAGGACAGAAGCCACCCACATTGGGTAAGATGCTGCACTTTCTCTATTCAAAGAAAGTGTATCAAACTAAGCCATGATTGTAGGTAATAGTTATCTCTGGAAGTGAATTATACACACGTTTAGTATTCCCAACACATGAATATTATATCACTCCCTCGCTGATGGATGATTAGACTGTGGTCCTGCTTTTGCTCCCAGCATTTCTTTCTGCCTCATTGTTCCTGTGCATGTTATAGCTATTGCAAGATCGTTCCTTCTTTGGTCTCTTCTTAATAAAGAAAATATGCTGATGGCAAAAATTTGTTTTTACAAAAGTCCTTTGCCCTTATTTTAAGGCTACGCAGACTAATACTCAGATCCATGGTTCTTTCTGTGTGCCAAAACAGATTTCCAGTCTACTAAGTCTATCCATCCTCCTTACAATAAGGAATGCCAAGACATAACCACTTTTTAAAAGGCTGAAGCTCCATCAAATAATTTTAATTTTGTCATCAAGATATATTGGCAATCTCTAAGGCATTAAGGACTCTTCAAAAAAATAGATTAGAGATTTAAAATGAAAGTTAACATTTCTTGAGCTTTTTGCTAGACAAGAATGTAGATGCTTCCTTTCCATGTTGAACTAGGCTCAAAGATGCTTAGTCTAGTTGGAAGTTTGAGAAGTTACAGAAAGTAAAACTGATATAGAAACAAGATTTTCAGAAGAGCAGTAACTTCTGACCAGAGCCACACTGGACAGGAGAAAGGAAGGTCTGGGGAGAGCCTGACGGGATTTTCCTGTCACTCTAAGATGGTGTTTTAATGTTTTTATTGGGAAACTATCATCTATTGAATCAGAGAGCAGCTTTCTGAAGCTTTCACATTGTGTGAGGTTTCTTAAATTTTGGGAGAAGACTGGAGAAAAATAACAAAATTATTGAGTTTTCATCTAAAACATTGATAGTTAAGAGGAAATGTTTGGCAGCGTAGACATAACTACACTGGAGAGAGGGAAGAGCCTCTGTAACAGTCTTTGACACTTGAGGTAAAGTGATCCAGAGCTTATTGATCAGCTGCTCTCTGCTCTTTGCTCTTGTGGGGCCACAGAGTGGTAGTTAAGTGCCAGAGGTTATTCTTTTCACCCCCTCAGTAAGTAAACAAAGAAGATCGAAGTAAACGCTTTCAGAGCATTACATGTATTGATTTGCAAGCCTGAGTGTGAGGAAAGTAGAATATTTTAGCCGCAAGGACCTTAACAATTTGGGTAGGGGACTTACAGTGTTGGTCAGATTCTATCCTTGACGTTTTCTCTCTGAGGTAATTTCCACCGTAGAAATTAATGGTTTGTTACAGTGTCAGAAAGAAGCCAGAGTAGTCTCTGGAGGTTTCTTTCGGTTTCATGAGACTAGTATAGTTCTAGTCTTTTTAAAATTGCACATTTTTATTTAAAGTAATACCTTAAGATGATGATACCACTCTATCCTTGAGTAATTCTCGTGTGAGATAAAGTAAATACTGTTTTCAAATATAAATGAAATAAAAATGGATTATAGGAAATTATTTTGAATATTTAACTTATACTTCAGATACAGTTTTTCCCAGAAGAATAACAAACTAATAAGACAAGTTTGAAGAAATCTAATTTTTTATTGTGCTTAATGTGCCTTTTTAAATTTAGAAAAATACTGCCCACAGTATTTCTGTGTTTGTACATTGATAAGTATAATCTCCATATTGGATCACAGTTGAAAATGTAAATAGCATATGTGTGTGTGTGTGTGTGTGTGTGTGTGTGTGTGTGTGTGTGTATGTGTGTTGTACACCTGAGTCCTACAGTATATGTGAAAGTCATAGGACTACTGAAGGGGTCAGTTCTTTTCTTCTACACTGAGGGTCCCGGAGATTGAACTCTGGTCCTTAGGCTTGTTGGCAGGTGTCTTTGTCCATTGTCAGGCCAGTGATCTTATATGTGGAATCTAAAAATTCTGAAATAGCGTTCGAATCATGGTTAACAGGAGCCAGAGTCAGAGGGGATAAATGGAACTGTTGATTGGAGGGTACAAATTTTTAAATAGACAAGGAAATAGCTTTTCATTTTCTGTTGGATAAAGTGACTATATTCAATAATAAATATTTTTAAAATAAATAAATTTCAAGTGTCTGACTATGAAAAAGTGATAGTTAGGCTAGGTGATAGATACACTAAAATATTGAATTATCTTTTGTTGTACACACATGCTAAATACAATATTGTTCCTAATAAATGTGATTGAGATTTTCACGCAAAAGAGGTGTTAAACGTATATTTTAAGCAATGTATTTAAATCTAGATAAATTAACAAATATATTCAAGGATAATATGTTATACATGCATATACATCTATTTTAAATTATAAAATAATACATAAGACATTGTAAAAAGTAAATAGTAATAATACCATGCACATGAGTCTGTGAAGAAGTGATGCTTTATGCCTAATGGTGGTACATATTTTACATTCAATGAGACCCTTCTCTAAATTAATTTCAAACATCTAGTCAAGTTTAAACAAATAAATAGACTCTATTGAAGTCAGTCAATTAAGCAAATTAAGTCAGCTACTGATTCTAAGAGTTTTTATACTCAAATTTCTAAATCCCGGGTGTCATTAGGTGACATTTCCCCTTTGGTCCTTTTCACTTGAGATGTGTTATTTCATGAGACTGTTACAGAAGAGAACACGACAATGTCAAAAAGATATTTATCCAAAAAGCAAAGCAATTTAATTGCCATCTTTATTGTCACTGTTACTTTATTATATCTGAAACAATGAATGTCAATTGTGACATTTTATACACATGGATGGAACACTCTGTTTGTCACCCTACATTACTGTCTCTTGTCCTCTCCATTCCCAAAATGCTCTCCTTTCTACCTCGTGTATTTTTACTAAGCAACATTTTAAAGCGCAGTATTTGCAAAGGGAGAGGGATATGATAGATAATGCCCCTCATTTGTGCATCTTTAGAAGCATGTAATTTATAAGATAGATTATGGAGAATTTGCTATTAACTTCCCAAGTTAGTATGACCCATTTGGGCTATATGCAAATCCAGCTTATGTTGACAACACGAAACTGGACTAGAAAGGGACACCACTAAACTTGCAGGCTGTCTCTCCTGCAACCTAACCGTGACCTACAGACTTGGAGGTTTTCTAATGATTTCATTTCAAAATACTTGGCACCTTTTGACATCTTCACGATGTACTTTCTATCATAAAACATTTTCATAAAAACTCCTGTGACACTGAGGCAGATGGGAGATACATTGATACCGATAAATATTTTTCAGAATTACAACAAAAATCTGTATACATCTTAACTAAATCATCATCAGCAGTATGTGTATCAGAACCTGTGTATTATAGCATGAGAAATTACACACAGCTATTCTGCAAGATTATTCTTTATCATTCACCATTAATTTCTTGGGGTTTTCATTCTTTCCAGGCTCACTAAGGCACGTAAGATTTAAAGCTACTGATATTAAGTATGCCAGGGTAAAGAAGAAATTATCGCATGGGCACAGAGCTGTGACAGAAATGCAGGGCTGGAATATTGCTGGTACCCATGTCATCCTTTTAGAGAATAGATTGGCACTTAGGAATGCTTAAATGGCCAGAAACCCAGGCAGACACATGAACAGTCTTCCTCCACCACTGCTTTTTAATGTGCATAACTATTCAGATTGTCGGATAGTGTCTGTTGACCTCTGGAAAATTCTGATCTTTGTGTAAAAATACTCCCTCAGGAATACAGAAAGCAGAGAGTCTGGTATAAAGTGAATTTTTCATCTCAAAAATATAGAAAGCAGCCAGTATAATATATGAATTTGTTTGTTTGTTTGTTTTAGTTTTGTTATCCACTGTTATTTTTAAGAGGAAAAAATTGTGAAAATTCTGAAATAAACTAACAAGCTGTGTTTCTGACAGCTTGTTTTCTAGCCTTCCTTAGCATGTGATGGGTTTCATGCTGGATAGGAGGAGGGGCTCCGTTACCTAGACTACAAAGCATCTTCTTTCTGTTCAGCTTTTCCAATGAAATGTTCCTTATAGTAGCCAATATTTACAAATTATTTATCAATTTAGCTTTACATCCCCAAGTCAGTAGACTTGGGTAGACTGGTAGACTCCCATAATCCCATTTTAAAGATGAACACACTCCTCTGTTTCTAAGATGAATATATATTTTTATCTGCATTGGTGTACCACATGAATAGATGTGTGTGCAATATGGGCACATATGTATAACGTATGTATACTTTCATATTTATGTGTAATTTTTTACAATGTGACATGTTAAGAAAATTCATGATAGAAATTACTACATTATTTTTATTTTCATAAATTTACTAAAATAACAATAAAAGACAAAGTATTATATTATTTTAAAATACTTAAGCATCTGCATTTTCTTAATTTTTACTTGTCTTACTTTTGAGATTATAATTACATTTCTCTTCCTTTTCATCTCTCCCGTATAACCATCTCTGCTGTCTTTCAAATTCCTGATCTCTTTTTTCATTAATTGTTATTGCATGCTTGTATGTATATATAATATACACACACATATATGTATATACATACACATACACACATTCCTAATTGTAACCTGCTCAGTCTGTATAAAGTAACTTGGATATATGTTTTTAAAACTGACCATTTAGTATTGGATAACCAGCTGACTCACTCTTCCCTTAGGAAGAGTATTTTCTCCAACTGCAAACATTCCTTAGTTCGTTATGTAGGGTTGGTAGGGTTGATGTCTCATGGATTTTCCCCCCCATCTAGTTAGTCATGTCTGTCGTTGTCCCTATTCAGCTCACATTTGAGCAGTCAGGTTGGTAGACTTCATGAGCATAGCTTCTGACATTATTAGGTGACACAACCTCAGAGCAAACTCCCTGAGATCCTGGTGCTTACATTGTTTCTGGGCGTCTTCCACAGTGTTCCCTGAGCCTCAGTGCAAGAGTGTTTGGTAGATGTACTTATGGACTGGGCTCTGATGGTTTTCTGCTGTGGTCTCTCTCTGTTACAAAGAGAGGTTTTCTTAATCAGAAGTAAAGGTACACTAACCTGTGCTCAGGAGAACAAATGTGTAGATAGCAGGGGACTGTAAGGATGCAGTTGTGGCACATATACCTCGGCTCTCTAGTTAGACTGTAAACCTACTCAACAAGAGGGAAACCATACCTAGCTAAGTACTCAGAGCTAATGAAGGCATAGGTATTGGAGGAGAATCTATAAACAAATGAATTTTCTAATGTGTGACTTTGTACTGTCCCACACATAACTTCTAATTTAATTAGTCATCGTATTTCTTGCCTCCAGTATGAGTGTTTAATTATTTTAGTTTTAGCTACTTTCTTATTTCATATTCTAACTCATTGATTTAGACCTGGAAACAATGGTATCCTGTGTAAGCTAATAATTCCATTTATATAATTATAAGCATAATTATATACTATATAATTATTAAATATAGTTACAAAATTATTAAATATCGATTATAATATTTAATAAATATTTCCGTTTAGTTCCTTGTTCCAGGTTGATTACCAATTATATATAAAAGCATGTCATCTCAAAATAAAGATAGTTTGACGTCTTCTTTTCCTATTTGTATCCAATTGTTTTCCTTCTATTGTCTTATTGCTCTAGCTAAGACTTCAGATACTACAGTGAATAGTGTCTTAGTTAGGGTTTCTATTGCTGTGAAAAGACACCATGGCAACAGCAGCTCTTATAAAGAAGAACATTTAATTGGGGTGGCTAACATATTCAGAGGTTTAGTCCATTGTCATCATGGTGGGATATGGAGGCGTGTAGGCAGACATGGAGGCTGGACAAGTAGCTGAGAGTCCAACATCTTGCAGGCAACAGGAAGTAGACTGAGATACTGTGTGGTTTCTTGAGCATCTATGAGACCTCAAAGCCCTCCTCCACAGTGACACACTTCCTCCAACATGGAGGCGTGTAGGCAGACATGGAGGCTGGACAAGTAGCTGAGAGTCCAACATCTTGCAGGCAACAGGAAGTAGACTGAGATACTGTGTGGTTTCTTGAGCATCTATGAGACCTCAAAGCCCTCCTCCACAGTGACACACTTCCTCCAACAAGACTACTTTACTTTACAAGGCCACACCTCCTAATTGTGCCACTTCCTTTGGGGGTCACCACAATCCACTACCTAGATTTCAAATGCTTGTAACCGTACCATAATTCAAAAATTCATTCAGTCCAACTTCAAAAGTCTCATTCGTCTGTCACACTCCTAAACGTATTTAAAAGTCTAAAGTTCAAAATCTCTTTTGAGATTCATGCAATCTTAACTCTTAACTTCAATCACCTGAAAAAAATCAAAATCAAAAAAACAGATCATATACTTGCAATATATAATGGTGCAGGTTATAAATCACTGTTCCAAAACGTAGGGCAGGGAGCATGGTGAAGAACTGGACCAAAGTAAGATCAAAAATTAGCTGGGTACACTCCGGAATCTGCATCTCCATGTCAGAAGATCTCCAGCTCTTTGCAGTTTTGTTGACTGCAATATGCTGCTTTTTCTTGGGCTGGTTCCATTCCCTGTTAGCAGTTTTTCTCTGAAGTTATCATATGACTCTGCCATCTCCAACATCTTGGGGTCTGTGAGACAATCCTTCACAACTTTATAAAATAGCTTTCTGGGCCTCCATTCAGGTTAAACCTTGACACACGCTGGGCCTCAAAGGCTTTCCTTATGCTCAGAGGCAGATTCTATAACCTCTTTCTTCTCTCCTTGACTCTGAAGACACATGGACAAAGCTGCCAAGGTCTGCTGTCTGCTGGGTCTGGAACATGCCCCTTTGCTCAATTGCATGTCTGACAGCCCTCTTTTTTTTTTCTATGGTTTTCTTCACTGCCTGTTCTGGAACATGGGCTGTAAACTAGGCTGGCTTCAGACTCAGAGATCTGTGAGCCTCTACCTTGAGAATGTTGGCATTAAAGGAATGTACCACCACACCCAGCTCTAAACTCTAATTCTTTCACAAATTGAAATTTAGCTGGCTGGGATTGTGCCCTGAGGTCACCACTTTCTTTATTCTATTTCTTATTCTATGTTTTCTTCTTGAACATAGGATTGCATTCTATCCCACTTTCTGGTGCCCCTTTTCTCAATCTGAACATTTTGTGTTTTTATTTGCTCCTTTTTGTTATAAATCTTCATCAGAGTTAGCACTGATAATCACAAAACAGAGCCTATACTGTTTTGAGATTTCCTCTGCCAACAGAATTAATCCAAAACACTTCACTCAGACAGATTTTCTGAACAAGGGCAAAAAGCAACCACAGTCTTCACCAAAATATCACAAGAATGATTTCTAGACAACATACTAAAATTCTTCTCCTCTGAAACCTCTTGAGTCAGACACCAGAGTTCAAATCATGCTTTGCACCATCTTGCATGTTCCTGCTGGGATGGCCCACTAAGTATCACTTAAAAAAAACATTCCACTGGCTCTCTAACCCAACTCCCAAAGTACAAATTCTTACAAACAAAAGCATGGTCAGACCTTACTCACTTCTGTTAGTTAGAGTTACTAATGCTATGCAGTGACACCATGACCATAGCAACTCTTATAAAGTAAAACATTTAACTGTGGCTAACTTACAGTTCAGAGGTTTCATCTATTATCATGGTGGGACATAGCAGCAAGCAGGCAGACACGGTGCTGGGGAAGGAACTGAGAGTCCTACACCTTTCAGGCATCAGATAGTAGACTGAGGCACTGGGTGGTATCTTGAGCATATATGAGACCTCAAAGCTCACCTCCTCAACACACACTTCCTCCAACAAGACCACACCTACCCCACGAAGCCATAATTCCCAGTAATACCACTACAACGGGAGAGTGGACAAGCTTGTCTTGTTCCTGATTTTAGTGGAAATGCTCTTCTTTTAAGGTTGATATTAGCTATGAACTTACTGCAAGTTTCATTTATAAAGTTGGGGTATAGCCCTTGTGTCCTGTGCTGGCTAGTTTTATGTCAAATTGACAGAATCTAGAGTCGTTGAAAAGGAAGAAGACTCAGTTAAGAAAAGACTTTGATAAAGTGGGGCATTTTCCTAAGTACGTGATATATGAGTGAGAGCCCAGAGCATTGTGGGCTAGTGGTCCTCATTCCATAGGAAGCAGGCTAAGCAAACCATGAGTGACAGGCCAGTGAGCAGCATCCCTACATGGCCTCTACATTAGCTTCTCCCTCCAGGTTCCTGACCTGTTTCAGATCTTTCCCCTACTTCCTTCAGTGATGAACAATAACTTACAAGTATAAGGCTAAATAAACTTTTCTCCAAGATCTGCCATTGTGTTTCACCATAGCAATCATAACCCTAAGACATATCCCTACTACTTTATCATGAAGTAGTACGGTTTTTTTTCCTCAGTGTGTTTATGTGGTACCTCACATCTATTGACTTTATTGTGTTGAACTATCCCTGCATCTCTAAGATGAAGCCAATTTGATCATATTGGATAATCTTTTTTTAAGTTCTAGGATTTGATTTATAAGTATTTCATTGAGAATTTTCGCATTTGTTTTCATAAGGGATACTGTTTTTTCTTTTGGCTCTTTGTGTGGTTTTGGTATTGAGGTAGTAGTGGCTTCCTTCAGTTTCTGTTTTGTGGAATCATTTGAGGAGTATGACCAGTAATTTGTTTTTGAATGTCTGATAGAATTCTGTGCTGAATCCATCTGGCTCTGGATTGTTGTTGCTGGTGGTAGGAACTTTAATTAGTGTTTCTATTTCACTATGGGTCATAGGTCTTGTATTAATCAAGAGTTCTCTAGAACAACAGAGCTTCTAGAATGAATGCATGTATATTAAAAGGGAATTTATTACAGGTTTACAGGAGGCAGTCCAGCTAGTTAACAGTGTCAGTCTGCTGAAGCAAAATCCAAGAATATGAGAGTTATTCGTTCTACAAGGTTAGATGTTTCTGCTTATCTTCAGTCATCCTTGGAATCCCAAAGAGTAGGCTCTAATATCAGTGAGGAAATGCCTGAGCATCATAGATGAACTTGCCTGTGAGAGAGAGAAAGCAAGCAAAAAGCAAAAGCTTCCTTCTCATGTCCTTTTATTATGGGACCAACCATTCCTTTCAGAGCACATAATTTTCTGACCAGCCCAAAACCATGTTCATATATAAATTTTTATGGTATTTTGATACTATGAAGAAGTGCAAAGTGAACAGGTGTTTGCTTGGGATTTCACTCTTTTCTTTCATGGAAAAGGCAATTAAGATGACATAGATCAGATTTGGAGTAAGATGTCAAATGATTTCTGAAACATTAACAGAGCTTCTTCTCATTGCAAAAGCAAATTCCTGAGGTCTCATTGGGGCCATACATTTTCACAGCTTACGGGAATTGCATCCTGTTTGAAAAAGATTTTTATTTTTCCCCTTTTCTTGCTGATGTCATCTATGCTGCTATGGGAAGGAACTGATTGCTACATGACACTGCTGGGAAAATCAACAGTGATGAATTTCTCCAGAGCAAACATCTACTTTAGAGCTGGCTTTCCTTAGGCTTGCTAAAAGTGGTTACAACTAATAACCAAAAAGAAACGTTCTTTTTCCAACACTCAGTTGCTATACAAGCCTTCTGAAGTGCATGGATACAAAGCCTCCACAGAGAATCTTTATCTGGTAGCCTGTGTTGGCTGAGGAAGAAAGCTCGCTTTGTTATTATTCCTGTTACCTGAAACTGCTTTCTTAGAAATAGCTGTTTCATTATGTTAAACATCTATGTTTACCATTATCTATCAGCTCTACCATATGACCTGGGTAAAACGTGCACCCCTTAGAAGAGAATAAGTAGAATTTACTGGGACTCACCGCTGCTCATATTCCTTGATCCTTCTCTAGTTACAAGGTCACATATCAGGGTTACACTTATGATGCTTCTAGTGGTACGTGAACATAAAAAGGAGACAGTGAATCCAAAACAGGTTTCTAAACACTGGACCCTAAGCGTACGTGCATACAATACATGATATTCCTATTGGAGTATTTTAAATGTTATCATCTGTTCTCATTTCTTCCTGTTGATTTGATGATATACCTGATAAAAGCCAGCTTAAGGAAGAAAGGCTTTATTAGCTCACAATTCCAGGTTACGGACCATCATTGCCCAGAAGTAAAGGCAATTGGAAATTGAAGCAGTTAGTGACATTTATAGTCAAGAGCAGAGAGAAAATGATTGCATGCATCTGTACTCTGATCACCCTCTCTTAGTCCAGGACCCCAAAGCAGGGGATTATACCACCCCCTCTTAGGCTGGTTCTTCCAAAGAATCACAAGACTTCCAAACATTCTTGTTTGCAGGCGACTCTATCTAGATCATTCTCATTGAAACACTCCTTTTGGGTGTTACACTATCCACCTCCACAGACCTCAGTCATCTGAGAGGGAAGTCTCAAGAGAAGGATGACCTTTATCAGACTAGTATAGGGTCTTGCATGTGGGAAATTTTCTGGATTCTTTATTGATATAGGAGGACCGGTGTGGTGGGATATTCAATTAAAAAAAAAAAAAAGCCTGAAATATCAGAGAAACAGGTAACAAACCCCAACCAGTTCTCACCAGTGAACTCCTCAGGCTGAACAGGGTAGGTCCTGTCTTCTGAGACTCGACAAGAAGGCAGAACTTCTGCCTTCCTCTGCCTTCTATTTCTTTCCACCCAACTGTCTCACTTCCTCCTTCAACATTCCTAGAGCTAGGTTTAAAGGTGGGTGCCATCACTGCCTGGCTCTGTTTGGCCTTGAACTCACAGAGATCCAGAGGCTCTCTGCCTCCCAAGTACTGGGATTAAAGGCATGAGTCACTCCTCCCTGACATTCATGGCTTGTCTTTGTCCTCTGATATTTCAGGCTATTTTTATTAAATATACCACCACTGTAGATGGGTGGTGGCCCTGGGCTTATAAGAAAGCTATGCAAGCAAATGAACCAGAAGATAACACCATCCCATCATTTCCACTTAAAAATGACTCCTTGACCTTCTGCCCTAACTTCCTTTAAGGATGGACTGCAAGCTGTAAATTAAAATCAACCTTTTCGATGGGAAAATCCACAGAGACAGCTGACCCAAGCAAATTGGAACTCACTGACTCTGGGGAATCTGCATGGGACCAATCGAGGCCCTCAGAATGTGGGTGACAGTTATGTAGCTTGGGCAGTTTTTAGGTCCTTTGGGAGTGGAACCAGGACTTATCCCTGGTGCATGAACAGGCTTTTTGGAGCCCATTTCCTATAGAGAGATACCTTGTTCAGCCTTGATACAGGGGAGAGGGGCTTGGTCCTGCCTCAACTTAATATGCCAGACTTTGTTGATTTCCCATGGGAGGCCTTACCCTCTCTAAGGAGTGCATGGGGCGGGACTGTGGTTGATATGTAAAAAATTTTTAAAAGATCTTTTAAATTAAAAAAAAAGAAAAAATATATACCCTAATTTGATTTTGGTCAGATTTTTTTTTTCCTGAGCAAAAGAACTAAACTAGAATACCAGATGATTCTAGATTCCTGAAAGTTGATAATTAGAACTAGAAGAATGTATTTTATTTAAAAATATTTAATTTGTATATGAGTTTTATAACATGGAAAGTAAATAAAAAGTAAATAGATTTAGGAGGGAAAAAATAATACGTCTTGGAGCTACATAATGTCATTTTGACCTGTGGTACTGGGTGAGGCCCACAGACCACCCAGAAACCAATGCTCCATTGTTAGGTGGAGTTATACCTTTGATAATGTGCATTTTATGTTGGAAACTGTGGTAGGTTTTAATGAAACATATAAAATGGACCCAGCGTTTTCACTGTTGAGTCCATTGTTGGCAGATTTACTAGCTTCATTTATCTTCATTAATGATGTGTTTTATATAAACAGTTTACATGCTCCGTCTACTTTATTCCCTCCACAGTGGTACGTCCAGTGATGAAATGTGCAACTTATACATCATGTATTACATGGAAGCCAAATATGCAGTTTCCTTCATGACCTGTACACAGAATGTGGCTCCAGATATGTTCAGAACTATACCGGCAGAGGCCAATATTCCAATCCCTGTAAAAGCTGACATGGTTATGATGCATGGGCATCACAAAGGTAAGTGAGATAGTTAACAGAGTATCATCTGGTCTTGTATTCTGTATTTCCATTTGTTGTCTTCCTTAACTATGACTTATCTAAAATAATGTTGGCCTCTTTAGTAAATCATTATACACACATATTATTTCCTCTCTTTCTTTCATACAATCTCCACTCACTGGCATATCTCCATTTAAATGGTAAATTTTGGGAGAAATGTTTTCCCAGTTGATACAGTGCTTGACATAAAAGCATGAGGCCCTGAGTTCAGATCCCCAGCACTGGTATAAAAAGCTAGATACAGCAGTATACATCTGTGCACAGTAGGAAGGCAGATATGCAGGATCTTAAAGCACTCCTGGCCATCCAGCCCAACCAAATCAGCAAACTTCTGATTCAATAAAAGACTGTGTTTGGAAAAATAAGAAAAGTGATTCAGAAACACATTCGCTGTTGACACTTGCCTCCATAAACGTGCATGCTGGTGTGTGTGTGTGTGTGTGTGTGTGTGTGTGTGTGTGTGTGTGTGTGTGTGAATATATACAGTGCATAATACACATATACACAAAGAGAGAACATATTCATACACAAATGGGAGCTGGAGAGAAGTCTCAGTAGGAAAAATGCCTGCCACTTAGGCACAGTACCTGAATTTGGTCACCACCACAGTAAAAGCGTGTATCAGTAATCCCAGTACTGCAGAGGTAGAAACAGAAGGATTTCTGAGATTTGTTAGCCAGCAAGTCCAGCTGAATGAGCAAGCTCCAGGCTCTGTGAGCTATCCCATCTTAAAATATAAGATAGAGATGCTCATGGAAGACTTGAAATCAACCTCTGGCCTACACACACACACACATACACACACACACACACACACACACACACACACACACACACACACACACAGAGAGAGAGAGAGAGAGAGAGAGGGAGAGAGAGAGAGAGAGAGAGAGAGAGAGAGAGAGAGAGAGAGAGAGAGAGATTAGACAAATATCAGCCAGTCCTGAAGACTTAGTATTATGACCAGTCCCATACACCCTGTCTTACTGCCTGAATTGTACCAAGTTTCTTTTAGGCCACCAACCACCTCCCAATCAAGACATGGGGACCTAATATTATTTAAGAATGCTCGGCCTAACTTAGGCTCATTTATGTCTGGCCGTCTTAACTTAAAGTAACCTGTTTCTCTTTATTTACCTTTTGCCATGGGATTTTTTACCTTTTTTTCCCCTTTATTGGCCTGTGAGTCCAGCTCCCAAGCTACTACCGAGGGAAAACTTAGAGAAAACTTCTCGAGATCGGGGCTAGAAAGAATTTACACATTACACATGGTCTGTTTGGGGCTTATTTTTTATTCTTTTGTTGTAACTTTAATTCTACTCTACAGCTCTAATATTTTTCTAAGTCCTAACTCCTACTAGTCTCTAATTCCTTCTTCTCTAATCATCTGTCTTTTCTCTACATGGCTATATACACATTTCTAACAGGAGACTCTTTGCAATAATAAGGAAAGTTACAAGGCTACCGCTCAAGGTCATAGCATAACATTCCTTGAGAGACAATAAGCAGCAAAGCCATTTACCATGGCAATGTGTAGGTAGGAGCATGATGCTTGGCACTTCTCCAGGCAGTGGCCTACACAGTTAGCTGAACATAAAACTGTTTCTCTCTGGATTTGGTTAATTGATTGGTTGTTATTTGAGACCTAAATAATATAGCCAGAAGTTTTTCTGTGTCCTGAAGATTCTTGGTCCCAAATAAAGCATATTCACAGTGTTCAGAAAGACCATCTCACAGCACTTCCCCTTTTCTGTCTAACCAAAATAGTAAGTTTTAACTTTAACATATAGCTATCTAGGTGCCAACTCCATCAAAGAACCCAGATGACGAAGATTTACCTTGGTGGGATTGGTCACAAAACTAAGTCTTTTCAGCATGGAATTACTGTAATAAATAATAAACAGTTAATTATATCATAAACTGAGGTTAGAATGTAGAAAAGTGTTCATTGCTAAAGGGTCATACTGAGTGAATGCTGTGTATCTCATCAGATGCCTGCACGAGTAGCTCAGGGCAATTCAGTCTGAAAGCCCTTCATTCAACAAAGCCAGACACTCCATAATTCCCTCCTTGTGTATAATCTGTGAAAGTCTCACTTGTGATCTATTCACAGAGATACTTTGTGTGGCCAAATTACCCTGTCAGTAAGCTAATTATAGAGAATAGGCTTCTAAGTGCCTTATAGTTCACATGGGGTAATATATCTAGTTATGAAGCATATTCTAGTATATTTCTATTCATCAAAATTATATTGCTAAGTGAAGAGTTATCTTTCTGGCCATCCACAAACATATGTGCCCATAAGATTGAGATGTAATCATAGGATTATATACATACATTATATGAAAATGCATGGTAATGGGGAGATTCCACAGCTGTTTCTGCACATGTGAAATCACAGTCAGAAGCAACAGTTTTCAGAGTGGATGGTTCATAAGCCTTGCTTGACCTGCTGAATACTGTTTGTCACCTGTTGTATCTACATCATGATCCACAACATTTTCCTTCATTTCATTTCCTTCATTTCACTGCTTCTCAAGGCTGGTTGGCTAGTGGCTACCTGGACTTCCTGCGTGTCCCTCTTTCTTCCTTCATTCTTTTCTTTCTTCTTTGTTTACTCTTGAACCTGTATTTCTCCTCCTGTTTATTCTCTCTGCCTGCCAGTCCCACCTAAACCTTCTCTGCCTAGCTATTGGCTGTTCAGCTCTTTATTAGATCAATAAGGTGCCTTAGGAAGGAAAGGTGAGCAAACTCAACATATATTTACATAATTAAACACACCCAACTGTAGGCGGAGTTTTACTTACAAGGCACCATCCAAGATTAATATTTATTAAAATATAAATTAACACTCAACACTCACGATACAGGTAACAGCTTATAGTGGCGCCTGGACAGGGACTGGAGTATCCAAGCGATGGACGATGGATTCTAAATCAGTCTCTCCAGCAGCCAGGGACAAGGCAAATGGGCCTCCCAGGGTCCCAGCAGCCCCTTATCAATGGGGTTGGCCACTCCTCCTTCAGGGGCCCAGGGACCCTGGGTAAGTGTCCTTGGATCTTATCAGCTGACACCTGAATCTCACCACACCCAACCTTACACTGTTAAACAAATTCAGTATAAACAAATGTAACACATCTTTATATAGTTAAAATAATTTCCACAACATGTAGTAAGCTGAGACCTTATGAGGTTTTGTATTACAACCACAAAATGCCATGGGAGCTGGTAATCAGGACATTTACTAAGATGCTAATATACTCAGAATATGTTTATATTTTCTCAAAGCGCCTTAAATAATTATTAGTTTGCTGAAACATCTTCAATGCCCTACTTTAATATGTTACCAAACGAGTTGGCATGCTTATATAACAAGACAGCAACTGGTGAGTGCATTTCTACCATAAAGATTCTTAATAATGTAAATAAAACAAGATGCTGAATAATATTGCTGTTTTGATGACCAAATGCCAGTAAACTAGTGAAGTATATCTATATGCTATAATTCAGCCTCAATTTCTTTGATCCTTTACAGAAACAGAAAACAAAGATAAGACCACTCTAATCCAGCAACCAAAGCATGATGAGGAAGAAGTTTTAGAACAGGGTACGTATGCTTAGTTCTGTAAAAGTATTCATTTTCAAAATGGGCAGCCAAACTGTGAAGCCATCAAAATAATTTATGTCTCTATATCAGCCTCAAACCGTATCATTACTATTCTTATAATATGCATAATTTATAAGGAAATGCTCAATTGTGATTAGCCATAAAAGCAAAATTCATTAGTGTAATTTAGTTCTCTTAAGCTTCTCTGTCTTTCCTTCAGTTTATTTACTATTGTAACTTAATATAGTTTATAGATGCAAAAATATAGCTGTATAAAAACAAGCAGTGGGCTGCTTTTGAAATTTTCTATTTAAATTCTTATGTTCATTAACTATATTTGTGTTTCAAGCAAAGAAACTGAGAATTGAGCCAGCCTATTTAAGTCACATTTCCAGTGCTCAGCAGGACAGGTTGGACTGCTTCTATGCCTTCATCATCTTGTGATATATTGCCGTCACACGTTAATGATGAGTTAAGACAGCAGCATTTCCCTTGTGTTCTGTATATTTGAAGTAGGGTTGTTTGTAGCTGTTATCTCATAAACAACATATACTAGCAATGAAAAAGTACTACCCAGAGTTTTGGGGTTTTGCCGGTTGCTTAGAAAATAATTTTTGTTAGGTATTAGAATATATCTCCAGTTTAAATATAATATGTTTTTAAACATTAGCTTAATATTAATGCAATAACTTTTCAGTATAAGGCAAAGAAATAAATGTTTTCTATTAACAGTATATATTAGTTAGGGCCAAGGAGATAGCTCAGTGGAAAATGCTCTTGCTGAGCAAGCATGAAGACAGGGCTCAGATCTCCACCACTCACATAAAAAAGCAGGCAGGTATGGTGGCCCACCTGTAATCTCAGAGCTTGGAAAGCCAAGACAGGGAGTTCCCAGGGTAAGCTGAATAGTTAGACTAGCCAAATTGATGAGTTCTAGGTTCAGCAAAATAGCCTGCCTCAAAAAATAGAGTAGAGATCATTTGAAAAAAAACCAACATTGGCCTTTGGCCTTCACACACAGGAACCCTACACACAGAAATGCAAAACACACATAAGTACATACATACCACACACACACTCATACACATGCAGGAAAGGAAACACCTTATTTTAAAATGTAGCTTAGCTGTGCATGTCTGTGTGCAAAAAAAAAACAAAAACAAAAACAAAAACCTGTAGGTGTAACTAAAGATAGATAGTTAATTTTACCAGTCCTGTTGATACATGTGTTAGGAACTCAGGAATAGCGATCTGATGACAGACAGTATTAATAGGGTTTACTGTTATTATGCTGAAATTTGCCCAGATTTACAAATAATTACTTTGATAATTGGACTTGTGTCTTTGAAATAATTTGAGCAATCTTAAAACTCCTATATAAATACAAGAGATAGAGTCAAACGAGGCTGTCGTTGTAGATATGACAACTGAGGCACGGTTACCATTTCTTTTCACATTAGTTTAGTTAACTGATCAATGTTAAAAACCTAAAGACTTTATGGGCAAATCACTCCTACTTCTGATCTCTAAGGTCAAATAGTCATACATACTATTGCCCCTTAAAATACCTAAAAACCTATGTTTGCTGTGTAGTTATCCATTGTTTTACAGTTCAAAATTGCCCAGACTCTTGAGAATTCCAGAGAAGAATTTTTCTAGTGTTTCTATTTTCTTCTACTTACAATCTAGAAAGAAAAATACTATAAGGAAAGTAATATAACTTGGAAAGAAATATTATTGAGACTTAGCCATAGAAAATAAGCTTTGGGGTTCACTTGCTGGAATCGGTGTATCCATCATCCCCTCCAACATTCTGTAAAGTAGTAACTCACAAAGCCATGCCAGTGCCGCTGTGGTCTCTGTTAGCTCACGGGTCCCTGGAGGCCATCAGCTAAAGATTTAAGTATAGACACAAAACTACACATATTCATACAGATTAGCTGATCTACTAATGAGATGAATCCATTTCTTTACAATGCACAGGACAGATCTACTCATTACTGAGAAAGCAGCCTATTCTTCAAAGAGACATTTGTTTGCACAAAACATCTATTTATTTTATTCCCTAGGAAGTCATGCTGACCAAATAGCTAGTATGAGGACTGTAATTTTTCAAATAAATTACCCCACGTGTCATAATTTTTAAAGTAAGCCCTTAAACTCAACCCGTAATTTAATTTTGTTATTCGGGCCCAGTTTGTTATGTATTCCTACAAACTGCATTAACTCTTTTAATGTTTTTACCTTCGATAAAAAACAGACCTAAATTATTTATGTAGTGCTAGCCATGACCCAACAGATATCATCTATATCGGTTAAACAGAAAGTTTCAAACTGTGGCGAAGAACAGGGCAGTTGTGAAACAAGAAAGCAATGACTTGTAACATCAGGAACCCGTATATGAAAGCAAGATTTGTACTGACCACCAGGTACAGGTTGTTCTACAAATAGTACAGATAGTTCTCCCATAAATATATATGCATACATTTAAAATAGTAATAGTAATATGCTATCTATCTACAACCTACATTTAGAAAGTATATATGCAGCATTTATTGGAAACCTAGTAGGCAGGAAAAGTACATGATGCAAAATAAGTCTTTTTAAAGCATAAAAACTTTACTAAGATTATAAAAGTACATGAGGAAAGTTTGTATTCCATTAACTGAAATTAAAAAAAAAAAAAAATGTAGCTACAGAGCCTGGGGAAATGGCTCAATGGGTAAAGTTCTTGCCATGCAAGCATGAAGATCTGAATTTGGATCCCAGCACGCACAGAAAAGTGGGTGTGGTGGCATGCATTTGTAACCCTAGCATTGGATGGATGGAGACAGGAGTCGGTCTGGGGCTTGCTGATCATCTGAACTAGCCAATCAGAATGTGTCTCCAACGTAGACAAAACAATCAAATTAAACCCAAGTGTCCTTTTTAACACGTGTCCATCTAATTATTTTCTTTGCAATTCTTGCCACTAACGTTGCTAGCTATTAACTTTGTTCCCAGAATATTAATCTTGACTGAAAATCAATTGACACCTGAGTCCCAAGAAGCCTTGTGGTGGGGCCTCTGTGCTTACTCTTAGCACACTGGCCCTCTACAGCATCTTTCACAAGAGTGTCTTAGATGATGTAATTTCTGAAACACCTAAAGGTCACTGCTACATAACAGTTTTACCCTTCAAATGGTCTTCTATAATGCAACAATTGAAAACATCAGAACACAAGTCTGCAGGGTTTTTAAAATAATGGTTGCTTTGGGCTTTTAAATACTATTTATTATAAAAGATCACCATACAAACTATAAATAAACAATAGATTGAAAGTACAAAGGAATACCTGTATGTGCAATACATATTGCACATATATTTTAAATATGTAGACCAAAATATATAATTTATATTCTCTTAAAAACTATTATAGTTTGCATATTTCCTAATCTAAAAACTATTGGAAAGGATGATTTTTTTCAATGCTGAGAGTCAAAGTCAGTTAATGTTAAGCAAGTACTAAATACCAAGTACATACCCAACCTGCAACAGTTATTTTTAATGGCTGAATGCTTAGATTACACACTTACTGATTTTTAAATGGCTCATTCCTCTATACATGAGTGTAGTGATATGTTATATATTTAATAAAACCAGTCTGGAATATTAGAGAATAGATCAACCCACAGTCCATCCAGGAGGATCAGAGAGTGATAACTCACGCCTTTAATCCCAGCGCAGGGGAAAGACGGGAGTGGTGACCTAGGCCTCTAATCCCATAACTCCAGAGACGGAGACCTCTCTGTGTTTCTGTGAGTTCAAGGCCTAACTACAAAACAGTAGTGTGGTTCACACCTTCAATCCTTACTCTAGGATTATGATACAGAGTTGAACCTGGAAGTGAAATAACTGGGCGTAGAAGGTATTTAACGCAGGTGTAGGAAGACAGAGATTTATTCTATAGAAGTGACGAGGAGCCAGGCTGAGGAAGCTGGAAGACAGCTTTTACCCTGAGAAGCTGGCTGGGTGAGATTTGACTGTGGTCTGTTTCCTCTCTCTGATATTCCAGCTTGACTGTGGCTGGATCTGTTCTCTGATATTTCGGACTGGAATATTTATTAAATATAAAATATATCACCACATATGAGCTTATATGTAAACACATTAATTAATGTGTTTCCACATATAAAGAAAAAACTATCACCATCCTTTACACCATTGTGAGGAATTACCTACATGTATGAGTACAATAAACAGTGAAGAATTACCTGTATTTAATAAGCACAGTAAACAAGTGAACTGGTGCCTACGAGTAAAATATGGACAATAAATTAAACAGTGAGCTATTATATGTCTGTGAATCTAATTGCAGTGGTTCTGGGCGCAGGAAATGAGTACTAGCAAGCTATCTGAAGGAAAGTAATGCTGAGGTCTTCCAGAGAAGATGTGGACACAGAGATTTTTCACATGTCTCAGCCAATGTGTTTAGAAAAACGAAGGCATGTTTTTTTAAGATTTCCTTACTTCATCTCACACCAGAGGTTCAGCCTAATGTATCTGTCAGCATTATTTAGAAACGAAAGCTTACCTGCCTCAAGCAATAATATATTCAAGTATATTTTAGAAATTCAGTATTGCTATCCTTAAAATTCGGAATACAGGTGTTGACCTTACACTATGTTTCTTGTTCTGGTGTAGTTCAGTGTTTTCTACCACTAAAGACCGAGTTGAAAGCACAAATGTATAGTACCAGCCCATCCTCAAAACGGTGCATTTTCTTCTGGACTGCATTTCTTTTGCTGAAGAAAGGACCTTAGATGTGTTTTATTTCATTTTCTCAAAACTCTTCTCACTGTAGTCTTTATATCCTCATATAATCAATCTTTCTACTCAAAGGTCAGAATGGGCAGCTATAATCTCAAGGCAGGGAGTACAGGACAAAATACAATATGTAAGGGGGAAATACTCCATGACCCCAGGCTGGTAAAGGTCGTCAGACACCTTCTGTGAAACAGAATAATTTCTCAGTGGTTTTATGCTAACAAAATGAATTATCAGTGGTGTGCCTTATCAAATAAGCAAAATCAAGAAACAGGGCTGCAAGTTAAAACCACAACAGTAGCCTAGAAAAGCTTTCCCAAGTAAGATCTGGTAAACAGTAGAAGTGAGACACACCCGGGTGTAGTACCTGAAATGTATAAATTTTTTGCCTTGTTCAGAACGAGACAATCATTTGAACGTCTTACAAAGTACACGTGACTTTAATATTATTTTCTCAGACATTTTCAATGCCATTCATCCCAGTTTTAAATAACACTACAATTCCTGTATAAGGTCTCATTTGCTAAAATTTATCACTTTGTTATCATTTATGAGTTAATCCCAAGTCTTTATTTATTGAACTCATTTATCAAACACAATTCTAAATACCCTCAAGCCTCTGGGAAGCTGACTGAATGCTGTTCAGAACTGGTTCTTCAATCACAGAATGTGAATGATCATTTATCACAGAGCTGCGCCTTCCCATATAGATCTGTATGCATGGTATTTGCAAAATCCTTCTCCTATTCGATGCTTCTCACCTATCTGCTGCTCTCCTGTTACAAGATTCATTTCATCTGTGAGCCTTGAGCTGGGCATCATGATATGTTTATTACTCTAAGGTTGAAGAGTAAATTCTGTGAGTTCATAACAAGTAAACAATCAATAAACCAAATCGAATTTAACCAATAGAGAAAGTCAGTTATAACAGAATCATAAAACCAAGTATTGAACTATTAAAAAAAAATACTTCCTTTGTCCATGCCATACATCCTTCTCATTAATCAGTTATCTTACATGTGATTATTACTTTGTTGTATGTTATTATTGTAGTTACTTGGCAAATCTATCAGTGTTTAAGCTGCCAGTAAACTGCATATTTCTACTCTGTGTACCATGGAAATCACAGAGCAGTAATGAGAACAGTCAGCTGTATGTAATAAGCTCTAGTGACTTCTGTTATAAATGGTTCTTTATATTCTAAAATATTACTGAGGTTCTTAGTCATTTTAAATTGTTATATTTGTATTTATTTACTCTGTGTATGAGTATTTTGCCTACATATATCTAAATGTACCACATGCGTACAGTATCCACAAAGGGCAGAGTAGGTATTGAATCCCCTGGAACTAGAGTTGCAAAAGGTCAGGAGCTGCCATGTGGGTGCTGAGTTCCCTGCAAGAGCAACCAGTCCTGGTGCCGGCTAAACCATTTCTCCAGCCCCTGCGCCTGGTCATTATCTTTAAAGTGAATCATGTGCCACAGTTCAGATTTTACATTTTCTGAAAGTTAAAGATGACTGTTTTTATTATCCAATTATCTTTATTTAATAAAAAAAAAACCTCACAGCAATATTTTTCTCTATTTTTTTCCATTTTCCCTCCTTTGTTTTGTTTTGTCTGGGGGGTTGTTTTTTTTCTTGTTTTGTTTTTGTTTTGTTTTGTTTTGTTTTTTGAGACAGTGTCATTCTGTACCCCAGGCTCGCCTGAAATGTTATATAGCCCATGCTCACCTAGACTATAATTTCCTAGCCTATGCCTGCTGAGTGCTGGAATTATAGGCTTCATGAGGATGTGGCCTCATGGGTCAGTCTTTTTTTTTTTCTTTATGTTTGCATTTATTTTAGTTATTTATTTAGTTATTACGTTCAGTGTGTTCTTGGAAATAAACGAGAAATTCCTTTCATGGAGCAAAGAACAGTAAGCACTTCCTACAAAGTAGAAAAACTCTTATTGTTCTGTTAGGTACTTAATGCAAGTACACAACTTAGAAATGTAGAGTTTGATTATTGTTTACATTGCTGTGGACTATGAATTCCTGTTTTTTTTAGCACATTACTTGCTACTCTAATTGTATTTTTCAAATTATCAACCTGTCTCAGTTAAATTATGTCAGAGACCTGCCCATGCATTTCATAAGAATCAAAGTGTTAAGTGGATGTTGGAGGAACAAATGGAATCTCTTAGCAGAATAAAATTAGCAAGGAAAAAAATTAACTCTACTGATACAGAAGCGATGGGCAACGTCTTGTACAAGTTACTTTTGTAGAATCTAGAATCATTTATTGGGCACTCCCATGAAAGGAACCTCACTGAACAGCGGGGACGTCGTAGTGGGTAAGAAAAGAAGTTGGTTTTGTTATTGACATTTGAATCATAATTTCTACATTCCCAGAGATGATTTAAATGTGTGAAAACTATTTTAGCACATTGTCTATGTTTTGATCATGCGTGAAAGGCTGTGTTGACGGTAGTAGGTAAAACTGATGGTGGAGATAAGATACTTTGCTGTTGCTGCCTAACAAAGAAGCTCATCATTCTCTATTAGTTCACTTTTACAGAATGGCTGCTGGGAATATGCACTAATTAGCTTAGGTTTCCACTGTTACAATATGAGCAGCTTGAAACAAAGAGAAAGTTGCTTCCTTCAAAAGTAAACCTGGCGACTAACCTAGGAAGAAAGGTCATTTAAAAGAAAAGCAATGTAGTTTGGCAGATTGAAAGTAAATTTGTAGGAAGGGACTTATGGCCACTATGAAAAAGAGAAAGGATCCTGAATCCAGTATGGTGAACAGTTTAGAAGGTGGTATTTGCCAGTTTTGTTACTGTAACAAAATACCCAAAGAAATGTAACTGTATTTTTAAAAGAGGTTTATTTAGCCCATACTCTGGAGGCAAAGTGGTATGCATCTGTTAAGCTCTTCCTATAGAATTCTGAGATATTATATAGGAATCTGATTGAATTTACACCTTGTAATTTGGGGCCTGCAAGTCCTTAAGAAACACAAGTATATCCAAACCATAGTAGAATGTAAGTCAGTAAGAATATGTGCTTAGAGTCCCTGCTGAACTTCCTACTAGCCGGGCAGGATAGAAGTGCCTTTAGATTCCACACCTAGAATGAAGGAAATAATAATAGCTGTGTCATAGAGAAGAAATGTGTTAAGTTATATGAGGAGGTCAGCAAAGTTATGAGGCCAGGCTAATTGCTACTTGTCTGTATGGACTGTAAGCTACTTACATGACTGCTAATCTGTCAGCCACAGATATAGTAACAAACAACTTTCTAGGTTTGTCCACATTTTTCCTAGCATAAATGATAATAACGTGCTCTGTCTAGCCCAAAGTATTCCAGTTTGAGGAATAAATTATGTGGTTACCTTAGCAGAGAGTCTCAGAATAGAACCAGAGAAAACCACTCAGAAATGCCCAGGTTGATGATGAGGGAAAAGTGTCTGGACTATGTAACCCAGAGGGCTCTAAGGAGGTGGGGCTCTGTCAGTCATGAGCCAGTCGAGTGAGAAAGCATTTAACATCACATGATAGGTTTCAAGTCTAGAACATGGGTGGGTCTGTGGGGAGGAAAGAAACATTTTTCTCAGCATGATATCCGCAGGGTGATGGGAATTGCTGATGGGTACTTGTAGTCAGGAAGCAAAAGGCGCTCACAGTCAGTATCATTTGAACTTTGTGGTCACAAGAGAGAGAAGGGCAAATTCAGTGTTTTGGATTGAGAGAATAATTATGAGAAAATATAAACACGGAAGGCAGAAAAATAATTCAGTTTTAGATATCTTACATTTCCAATATCTGAAAAGAGAGATTGAAGGAGAAAATTTCAGAATACAGGGAATTATAATTATTAAAAAGTATGTGTGTGGGGAGTGCGTGCATATGGGTGTGTGCATGTTGTGTTGGGAATTTTTAGCAGAAAGATTTAAGAGTGCGGGGGATAAGAGTCTGTGATATATAACCCAGGAGCCTCTAGGAAGGTGTAGCTCCAACCATCGCCAAACAACCAAGGGGGAGCAAATTCAACGTCAAAAGGAGAGCTCTACCCTGTCTCCCAAAAAGATTAAAATGCAGAGGCAGAGGGGCGGAACAGTCCATCCAGTAAACCTAAGTAGGCATATGTGGACACTATGGACATGTGGACCAATGGAATAGAAGACGCAGAACCAACAGCGGAGGGTGGGGGTAGATCCTGGATTCACCTCACCAACTCCACCATATCCCACTGTGAAAGCTAGTCCACAGAGAAGTTAACCAGCTCAGTGCCAGCTTGCTTTCTCTGCCACATAACAGAAGTAAATGGTGTGTTAGGGTCTAGCTCTGGTGAGTAATCAAGAGCAGGGGCCTTTATTGCTTTGGGGGCTCTGAGAGCCTCCCTGACAAAGAGCTCATGGGGTGGTGTCTCAAGCTTCTGGGATTTTCATTTAATACTCCACAGCTTCTGGAAGCAGCATATCCTCTCATGCATGCTGTCTTGGTTCAAACTCCTTTAAAAATTATGTTTCTTAATTAACTTACAAAACAGTGGGTTGCATACAGCCTTTTCATATATTCTTAGTTATTTGACCCTTCACCTCAATATTCTCCTTTCTTCCATCTTTCGGCCCTATCCTCTCTTAAACAGCCACCTTTTGACACAAAGGTCAAAGAGATGTGCTGGAGTCTCTTCCATAAATGGTGTTGGGAAAGCTGGATGGCAGTCTATAGAAGAATTAAATTAGATCCTTGTCTGTTACCCAGATCAACTGAAAGTGGATCAGAGGCCTTAACGGAAGATAAGAAAGTCTGAAAATGACAAAGGAAAGCTTGAGTAAAGCACTTTATGTGTAGATATAGGCAAGGACACTGAAAAGGACTCCAGCGGCTGAGAAGTGATAGCAGCCATTGTCAACTGGGGATATATGAAGCCGAACAGCAGAAGAAACTATCTGGAGAATAGAGATAGTTGACACAATGGGAGAAAATCTTTCCCAGATAATCTCCGCCATTTCTTTCCTCCTCCATCAGACATAGTTGTGAAGTAGAGACCTTAATGTGCTTAAGAAAAATGCTTACCTATTTGAGATTCCATCTATCTAAGAGCAGCCAGGAGAAAGGGGAAGGAAGGAAGAGCATGATTGACTGGTCAGCTTCCTGCATTAAAAAAGGGGGGGGTGGAGCTAGTGAAACAGCCATCTAGTGGTCTCTGGAGCTGTGATGCCACCACTCAGCACAGCCAAGCCTGTCCTGTTGCTTTAGCATTTTGCTTTTCCACGATGACTTTAAATGACTATTTCAAGGGAACAACAGTGGTCTGCACTTGGGGTCTTAGGACAGCTCTGAGACACCGATGAAGCTGAAGGGTTCCGCCAAGTACTCAGCCAAGTCCACCTCTCGTATTAACCTGGTGACATTGGTTCCAGTTTGAAATTACACGTTTTATCTCTTCTGGGAATAACATTGTATTTTATTTCCGATGTGACATGCTTCATTGCTCAAGCACAATGAACTATTTATACTCTGTGAGAGAGAAAAACTTAGCTGAAGTGGATGAACTTTCTTCAGTAAGGCTGAGTGTGACCTAAGCAGTTTTGTTGAGTGGTGATTTGTTTAGTTTATTTTGTAGAGATTGCCCCATTAATTGGGAATTATTTTCGGACTGAAGATTTCACCTAGAATAAGCGGATTTCATGGGCAAGAATGTCCTACATTGAGTTGTTTAACCAAGATTATTTGTAACTATGATTAATATGTTAGTGTAAGTTTGGAAAGATGTTGGATTCTCTTTTACAAATGCCTTAGGGATGTATTCTTTCAGTAGCTTGCATCATAGCTAAACCATTTATGACTTTTTGGCTTCTCATGGCCCGGTAAAAAGGCTTATAAATGTTCACCAGTGATGCAGTAGATGTGGTTAAATGTAATCAATCAGAATCTATAATCGCAGTTTCCTGGTAGCCAACCTGTAGAGTAGGTTGAGAACAGGAAGACCTGGGGGTTTCTGGGAGACTACGCATGTGTTTGCTGTTCACGTAGCATATGTAATGGGTTTGCTCGCATAAATGACGATGATTAAAATATTGCATAGATTTTCTTTTGATGTTGTATCTAACCACAGTTTATGCATGATTTGTTTCCATAAAATTTTACCCAATCTGTTCTTTAATATATATTCATAAAAAAAATTAGTAACGACTCAGCTAATCATTTTCTTGGTATTTTTTCCTCTTAGGTTGTTTCCAACTGCTTTTAAAGGATTCTTATATCAAATAATAATAATAATAATAATAATAATAATAATAATAATAATTCTAGAACTGTTCCACTTCCCGCTTAAAAGGAACAATTGGAACTACTTATGTTAGCTACTAGGGAAACCAGTAAGACTGGCTTCTCAATTGTCACATAGACAGACACATGTCTGATGGATTGGTTATATTTCACAAACAGTCTTAAAAAAAAAAGGTATTATATTTCTTGTAGCTTTTGCTTTAACAGGTTTTTAAGACAAATTCGAATTGTTTGGTGATAATAGCTTGCTTTAATGAAGCTGTGACTACTCTATATTTGAAATCTGATGGATTCCTAAATTCTCAATTTCCATATCAATGAAACTATTCTGTGGAAGCCTGTGATTAAAACACACCATGCTATCCCATGTGATTATTTTGTTTGATTTCTGCTACTCTGTCAATGGTCACAGTGTGTGCTAAGTAGCAGTTATGTAAATGAAACATAAGACTATAGGTCCAGTGTTTGGGTTCCCTCCTTTCTGTCCCTCCAATCCCTATCAGTGAAAGTCTCAGGACAAACCCGCTTCTCATTCACTGTCGCAAACAAGGGATGATGTTTCTAAGGAACCAAGTTTTGTAAGTTTTACTGTCTTGTAAACACTCTGCTTCTTTCTTTCTCCCCCCTCCACAGGTGATTTCTATTCACTGCTTTCCAAGCTACTAGGAGAAAGGGAAGATGTGGTTCATGTGCACAGATATAACCCCGCAGAAAAGGCAGAATCCGGTTCAGACCCAGTAGCTGAGATTGCAAACATAGTCCAGAAAAAGGACCTGGGTCAGTCTGATGCCAGAGAGGGTGCAGAGCGTGAGGAAAGGGGCAATGCTATCCTAGTCAGAGACAGAATCCACAAATTCCACAGACTAGAGTCAACTCTGAGGCCAGCTGAGAGCAGAGCTTTCTCCTTACAGCAGCCTGGTGATGGTCCCTGGGAATCAGAACACTCAGGAGGTGCGTCCAGGGTTTCTCTTAAGCAATAAAGTATGAAACACTGCAATCCACATTAGCAAAATCTGAAGGGAATAAAAATTAATAGATAGTAAAACTTACCTTTCAAAAAGACTTGCTGGAACAAGTATGACTCGGATTTGGGCTATCAAATACCACATTTGTTTTCAAAAGATTAGTTTTTTTAATTTTTGTGCTGGTGGTCCTGTACTACATAAATTCAGCATTTATTTAGTGGGCGAATCCAAAGTAGGACCACACTTGAATCATTTTGCGGAAAAAAAAATGGTATGTGAAATTCAGAATATTAAATCAACATTTTCCCCTTGGCTCAGTGGGAAGAAATTGAAATTTCAAAACCTCATCTATAAGTCCCAGTGTATGTCATGCTTACACCATCTTCTCAAGTAATTAATGTGCTCTCAAAGGAATCAGATATTCTCAACATCATCCCACTGGCTTGTAAAATATAGCCATTTTATGACTGATTTCCTAAGTTGCATTATCAGCTGCTGTCATAATTGAAAATTGAGTATATATTTCTGAAGGGACCTCCAGTAAGTCAATAATTATCAGATTTATCCTTATGTCTAGCTAGGATTTGGCTTCCCTAAACTAGAGAACAATACCTTATTCCCTTCAGGTTTCTGTACTAGCAAGCTGTCTATGCCTCATCTTTGTCTTTAATTATGCTGTGGCCTCTGTGATATCGATTGTGCTTCATGTGACTTGCTAATGTGGAAAGCCAAGTAATAAAGCATGTGGAGAGAATCTCCAAAAAAAGTAAGGGATATGTGTGCATGGCAGCTGTCCATGTGTGGGCTTGGATGGCACAGGCTGCCAGCTTGATGTTTTCAAATTCAGCTTTGCAAAAAGCCATGAATTATTCAACAGCCAGATGATTTTTATTTATAATTGAAAAAATGAGCATGCCTTGCTTTTGCTCACATGGAAATTTCAAGTATCGTCCATAGGGACTGGCCTAATAGTATGTATGAAGTGTTAAGTGGAGCTTGGACTTTTAACTCCTCATATTTTAACAGGCTCTAACTGGTTCCAAATTCATCTAATAAAACTGTGTTTCTCAAGAGGTGATCCAGAGACACTTCTTGCTTGAGAATTACCTAAGATGTTGAAGAAAAATCTTCATATCCTACCAAAGAACAAGTGAAGTGGTATATGTGAGTCGGGAGCCCAAGATGTGCAGTTTATTATGCTTCTACCTATCTCTTAACACAGGACGGTATAACACGGGGGAGGTCTGTTTGTCTGAACCTCTGTATCAAGAAAATGAATATGTGCAAAAAGGCCTTTTATGAGGCACAATTTTGTTACCATATTAAATATGAGAACTGTAATATGCTTCCTCACTTGCCTTTTAATTCCTGAATTTGAGATACTATACATGGCAATGGAAAAATCAGCATTCAGGGACTAGAGTGATGTTCCAGTGGTTAAGAGCACATACTGCTCTTGAAGAACATTCAGGTTGGGTCCTGAGTATGCATCTGATGGCAAACATGTACCTATAGCTCCAGGTGCCATGAATCCTATACCCTCTAGTGGTCTCTGCAGGTACCAGGCACACACACACACACACACTACCCATAAATACATGAAGGCTGTCACATAACATATTTTAAAAGCAAAGTTTGTATTTCTGAAGTCTTAGTTTTTCTAAGAACAAAATCTTAAGACATAAGAAATACATTATGTAATACATAAATTAATACAAATGCTGTGTCACTTGCTATTTTGGGAGCTAGTTATGAGGCAGTGCTCAGGAGAAGAAATTATCTCTGTAGATCTCAGTTGGAAAGTTTCCTTTGTCGTATGAATGTGGGTAAATGTCACTAAATTTAATAAGTCACTAAGCATTACGTAGCACAACTCCCAAATATTGAAAGAACTATATGTGTATTTTCTTCCTGGTGTGACATTTTTTAATGTTATTTCGCGATCCTAACTCCAAAATCTTTAAAACTGGATACAAAATAGTAAAATTCACATTTACTGGGTCTAGCTGTAGCTGCCTTCTCCCTGGTACTCTTTCCTGTTTGCTATATAGGATGCACAGTTTGCTCCCGTGTTCCTTCATCAAAGGTATCTGGAGTCTGCAGCAAGCTCCCATTGTTCAAAAAGAGCATAGCAAGTTTTCCACATACAACAACTGTATACAGTCAGTATCAGTCTAATTCATGTGTACTTTTCAGAGCGTCAGCAAGGAGAATAAACGTGATGGGCAGTGTGCAATTGCTTCTCTCCTGCCCTTTCTTAAACTCCACTCGAAGCAGAAAATGGCCTTAATGGTCTAGAGGAATTAACTACCCCTTTAAGTGCCTAATTTGCTAGATGGAATTGTGTTAGCTGCAAAGGAGAAAGTAACTTTTTATATGGCATTGTAACTGAAGCAAAAATGCAAGGCTACTTTGTCACCTAATATTATAAAACAGACTCATTTCAGATATCTTTAAGGCATGTTAATGTTCAGAGGACAATGAAGCCAAGAGAAATTAACCTATTGAATGATTTCAATCCCAGAGTCTGGATTTAAAATTTGAACATCATGATGTCCAATATGCACCATTTTATACCTTAGTTTCCATGGATTTCAGCTTGGTTGAAATTTGCTCGCCCAGTTAATGGAGTCGTTTTTGGAATTCTGCCCCCTTTGCTGCTCAGAAGCTAAAGGCATCTCCTCAGAACCCCTTTCTATGTCTCTGGTTCTTGGTATCTGTACAACCCATGAAAATGATGCTTTCAGCAACAGCACATTTTGCTCTCTTGCCGATATGTTGAAACTGTAATTTGGGGATGGATGCCTCATCCGACTGACTTGAGGGTGCAAAGGTGTAATTAGTAGTAGATTAGCCCAATATTTTGTGTGTGATGCTGTGTGGTAGGTACAAGGATTTAAGGTTTTCTAAATAATACCGTTTATGGATGTTTAACTTTGCCAGGTTTTTATGTAACATCTCTGTCCTGCCAGGCAGCTCCCAAATAACAACATGGAGATTTCTTGTTAATTATGATACTTCTACCTTGTCTTAGGCTTCTTTCTAACTAGTTCTTATAACTTAAATTACCCCATTTCTACTCACCTACGTGCTGCCATGTCACTCATGGCTTTGACTGCTTCCTCTTCCTCCAGCTAGGGACTCTTCCTTTCTGCTCCTCAGAGCTCTCCTCTGACAGAAGTCTCGCATATGCCTCCTGCCTAGCTCTTGGCCATTTAGCTTTTTATTAATCCAATCACAGTGACATATCTTTATACACTGTGATCAAATATCTTCAAGAATTCTACTCGGTTCTGCATCCTAGTGTCTGAGTTATGCAGGGTTCTCTACTTTCTTAAAGGTTAGACATCAGTGGTCTTTCCATCCTTCAGAACAAGGCTTATATACCTTATATACCCTATGATCTCTGTGTCTCTAGAATAGATATTTAATAAAACTCCCAGTTCCCCAAAAGTCTGCTTTTGGCCCAAATAAAATTTGAAGGCCTGCACATGATAGAGCAGACAGCCATGGATCCTGCCTGCCTACCGTTGAGTTCCAGCCATACCCATTTACCCTTGATACCTCTAAACTTTAATTTCTCATCTGTGGAATGAGGGTTACAATCTTCAAAGAATGGACCTGAGGCTCAGATGAGATTATGCATGGAAAAAATTTGAATAGTATCTGGCAAATAGAAAATGTTGAATAAATGTAAGGACGCTTTAATAATTATCATTATCACTGATATATTCATATATTAGACTACTAACCCCCAAATTAAATGAGCCATTGTTTTACATTAATCAGTACTTCTAGATAAATATTCTTCTTAGTGAGAAACAGTCAACATTCTTATTCTTTGAAAATTTCATATCTAAGTACAATGCATTTTGATCATATCTGTACCTCTCCCTGCAACTCTCCCTACATTCCCCTACCCCGTCTCAAATTTACGTCCTCCTCCTCATCTATAGTTGGGGATGATCACCTATTGATTCAATAACCACTGCCCATATACACATGGGTGTAGGGTTGACCAATGGAACGTGGACAGCTATCAGAGGACCTTGTCCCTGGAGCTAACTCACTGAGCTTCTCTCAGCAGCCTTTAGCCCCTAAACTACCTGTAGGACATCTAAGCCCTTCCAGATCCATGCTGGAATGTTGTTTAGTGTGGTCTTATGCAGGTCTAGTGTAGGCAGTAAGAGCTTTGGAGAATCCATAGGTTCAATATATCTGTCGTGTCCAGAAAAATGTGAGTTTGAAGCCGTCCTCCTGGTTGTTGGGTTTTTTAAGGAAGTTTATAAAATAGTAGGTTTCTCTGGTGCTCTTTCCCAACACTCTCAGTAAATATTCATCCCTTCTTCCTGCTCCCTCTGCCTCACCCTCCCACATTCCTGTACTCTTCCTGTACTGCATAAGTCCCTCCCATTTCTTTATATTACCTATCAACGTCCTCTCTAATTTCCCCCCTCCCACCCCACCATGGGACCTTGTTACTTTCTTGGTCTTTGTGTGCACTCTAAAGATTTAGAACTAAGAATCCACAAATAAGAGAGGTCACATTTTTCCTATCGCTGGTCCAGGTTGCCTTATGTAACATACTTTTTTGAGGTGCAGACTTTCACACCTTAGTGGCCTATATCAGAACTCTGAAATCTAGAAACAAGGCAATGCAGACCAGCTCCTGAGTCTTGTTTTTTGGTAATTTTGTTAGTATGTACTCTGCAAGAATATAATCCAATGCAATAGAAAGACCGATAGGCACATTTTCCCTGTACAGTCATGTCAACCTACAATTTTAATAACCGCAGTGTAGATTACTTTTCTAATGTTTCCTGCCTACCAAAACAGTTTGGCCACCAAGAAAACCCTACTTGCTTCTGTCTTCTAAAGAGACTGTTAAGAGTTGATGGCTTGTGTGGGGAGAGATGAGTTGTCTTTAAATGTGTGGCCCTGGTGGGTTGATCACACTCTGGTAGATAATTTGGGCTTCTACAAAAATTAGACTATTAAACAAAAAAGAAAGAAGGCTAGAATTTTGGAGGGATGGGTGTATCTGAGAGGCACTAAAGAGAAATGTTAGGGTAAGTATGATCAAAATGCACTGCCTACATATATGAAATTCACCATCAATTAATACAAATATATAAAAAGACTAACTCAGTCTCAACTTGATCCAACTGATTTACATCTTTCTATTTGGTAACATTATCCCATGAGAGCTCCATTTAAACAGGATCTGGCTATCTCCTTGTCCTTCACTCCTGTTAAATGAGATATTGCCATTTCTTTTTGCTTTCTTTTTGACTTTGTTGTAAATATTTCCCCTATAGTGTTGATTAATTGTAGTTATTGCTGGAACCCCTGGTAAACAATAAATCTGTCAGATACAAAGCATATTTACTCAACTAGTAGGAACTGACATGTATGGAGAAAATAGCTAGCACATTTTGTTGAAATGTAGTTATCTTTATATAGTTTTTTGGTCAGGAGTAAATGTAAAGAGCCTTGTTAAACTGAAGTAACACCATAGTCTTGCAATTAAATTTGATCAAGCTTGAGTTTTGTGTAGCTCTGTTGGTCCTCCTGTGACACAGACAAGTGAATACCCTTTTAAATGTTTATTAATAAGATCATATGACAGTAGCACTGATCACTACCATTACTCTCTTTCTCGGAAAGGTGTAAGATTCCTTTAGTGATTTATTGATATAACTTTAATAGTAATGCTTAATTTTTCTATCAGTAATTTTTTAAAATCTCTGACAGAATATAAAGCTACACATTTACTATCTTTGTAATAAATGAAGTATTCCTTGGTGAATAATGTAATTTGTTGCAAAAGTCTTAGATTTCATATGGGAAGAATGACATTTAAATTCTTAGGAGGATGACTTTATCTTTCTTGTTTTCCTTTCGAAAGTAGTGAATTGTGTTAAGGCCACTAGGATGTACAGCTAATGTGGATGTATATTATTAAAAACATTTTCCCCTCTATTTTATTCGCAAATCTAGGATTTAAAAACAATCAATCAATTTTAACCATGCTGTTTGCCATCTGAGTTTAGCATAGGTCACATTTTAGATTTAATGATGCTGTCCATGGTCATGTGTAAGAAATTAATATCTAATTTAAACCATAATTCTTCAACATTTTAAGTTGTCAAATGCTGAATCATGCCTTACATAAAGATCAAATGAAATCTGAGGTATATTTTTTCTTCTGTGATTGAAAATATCAAGTTAAAAATAAATTTTAAGTACATTTTTATCATACTATTTTTTGGTGAGGGTTTTAAATATTTCTTTTTTAATAATTAGAGAAAAATTATTCTTGGTTTTGGATGTCTAAAGTCTGACCCAACATAAATTCTGTTCTATCAAATGAGAAAATGATACAGGTTGATTCCAATGCAGTTGAAAGGTTCTGACTGTTGAGCATCTTTTGGCAGGAATCAGCGCAGTCAGCATTAGATCCATCTTCATAAGTATTCCTGGATGACTTTCATAATTCTACTCATTTACTCATTATTCAAGACTACTACATTCGTTAGTCTTAAAGGTTGTAAACTTTAACTCTTAAAAAGGCAGTTACATTGGTAAGAAAAACATTTAGTGCCTGATTCGGTATTACAAAGTAGAACATGAACGCAAATCCTTTCCCCAATCCTAGAATCTGTTTAACATAAGAACTCAGATACCTTAGATGGGTAGTCTTAACAGTCTTAACAGAATGAAACTAAAATACTCTCCAAATATTTGCTACTAAGATTCATGTTCTTCATAATGCTAGAATTAATTTCTTTAGATACCACCTCTTGTATTCTTAAAAGTGGACCTTAAAACAAATGAATTGTAGATATTCATGTTGCCTTTATGTTTTTGAAAAATCTTTAATTATATTGGCAAGTATTTTGATTTAATAATTGGTGTGGTTTGGCCCAAAACAATTTATACATAATGATTTTTGCAGGCTGTCTCCTTAGTTAAATAAGGTCCTATGATGTTAGAATTATTTATAGTCATATTAAAGTTATTTATACAATACTAATATTTTATAAAATTATTATTTGACACCAACCTTGTTTTTGCACATTGGATACTATTATCACAGTTAATGTCGTTCATGTTCATGAGCACTTAACCCTAGTACACGTGGGTGGCCTGCTAAACTACAAGAGCAAGAACGTGTGTCTATTGTCTTAAATGAAAGCAGTTAGTAAAGTCACATTTGTACTAAATAGTCTTATATTACTGTCAGTACTACTTCAGAGTAAGAAGAAGTAGTGGCAAGCATGCATTCCAAAGTGTAAGAGTATGAAAATGCTGTTCTTTTAGAGACTGGAATATACATGAAACATGCCAAAAAATATATATATACATATAGAAAAGAGGTATATAGCTGAAGTGGTTCTGGTATCCAAGAATATGAGGGAAGCAGTTAAATATCTACTTTGATATATACTTAAGATTTACTTAAAGTCCATCCATAAGTTCTAACTGTAGGCAGAAGTTTCCTGTCCCACAGCCACACTCAAATATTCATTCGAAGGCTTAATATTAATTAAAAATGCTCAGACAATAGCTCAGGCTTGTTACTAGCTAGCTAACTCTTACACTTAAATTAACCCTTTTTTTTCAATCTATGCTTTGCCCATGTGGCTGGGTACCTTTTCTCAGTATGGTATGCCCATCTTGCTCTCTCTGCATCTGCCTGTGACTCTCTCTTTTACTCTGCCCCTCTTTATCCCAGTGTCTTCAATGATTGTCCTGACTAACTATATCCTGCTTTGATAGAGACCAGTTGGCTTCTTTATTAACCAATGAGAGTAATACATATTCATAGTGCACAGAAAGTTTATTCTACAGCATTCCAGGAGTTGTTTACTAAAGACAGAATGATGACATCTGAATTCCCAAATCACAAGTTAGATGCGACTGAAATGCACCTGAAACCAAGCATATCAGGTCTATCTAAATCATTTGCTTTGGGGGATGATTTACCAGTACGCTCATCAACTGAGACATCTCTAATTATCAGATTTATGCCCTTCTAAAACTAACTTTCAAAGGCACAATTTTAATCACATCAGCTCATGCTTAAAAACCTTCAGTGACTCATAATTCACTGCAGCATCAATCTCTAGCTCTTTCTCATATTTTGACAAGCAAATGTGATAGATGATGGATGTTCTTCATTCTAAAGCTCCATAGAATCTGTTGGTATGTCCAGGGTTGTTGGCAGTTTCTAGCATGCTAACTGAAACTATGCCCCACTTCTCTGTAACCCAGGAAATCCAATTACAGTACACATAAGAAAAAATGACATCAGCATGTGCTCCAGTATATCCCATAATAAATTATTTCCCTATTCAGAAAGTCCTTGCCCCTTGCTTTAAAAATAGCTATTGTATAGTGGTGGTGATATTGCAAGGTAAAGAACCCCAACATTCTCATTATTGGCTCCAGACTTTTTGTATAATGTGCAATACATTTTCCTGGCTGAATTCAAATCAGATCTGATCGTTGATTTCTGCTATAGACCTGCCACAACTTCTGGCTTAGAATTTGTCTCCTAACTCAGGTTTATAAAATTATGAAACATATATTGTGATTATAAAAGTCCTTGTTTTTCTTCTTTCTGAAAAAAAAAGTATTCTCTTACCAGTTTTAAATCCCCTCAGCCTCTACTCAGCTATTCTTAACTTGATATAAATATATATATATATATTTCTACTCTCAGAGATTTTCTGAAGAGATAATCAACCCATGCTATGCCAGCCAAAGCCTCAAGATAGACAACAGGGGCACTTCTGTGTTCTTATATGTCCCAAGTATTTGGTTCCTGTTTCTCTTATTTATAAACTTATTTTACTTTATCTTTACATTCATCAAGGCCAAGAATCATGTTTTTTTCATGTTCATAGAAGTCAGTGTAAAGACTACACTTATCTGTTGAAACTGCTTTATTAAAAGTCATTGGTAGAAGTTAGCATCTTTGTTACCTTATATAAAAAGCTGTGGGTGGAAAAATAAAATTATTTATGTGAACAGGCACTTTTTCTTAATTGTCAAGATTATTTGTAAATGCCTATTCTTAGACTGGCACTCTCTCAGGGTTCCAGTGCCTGTTATACAAGCATTGTGCCTTTCTCTTCCAGTCTTTAGTGTCTCTTTTTGAGGACTTGACTACGTGTTGCCACACTCTTCAGAAAGTGGTTAAAAAAAAAAAAAAAGACAATGGAACTTGGATGTCTGCTTTGGTATTTCTCAGAATCTCTTGTTGAAGCATTGAGGGGGCTGTGATTGTACTAAGCAGATTTCAAGGTTATCTTACTAGTTCCACATCATCAATACAAAAAGCACCGTGTATAGTACCTGTTCATTCATGAGCTGGTTTGGGCTAACACAAATGAACTTAGGTATTCTCTGAAGGTTATATTCTGAAGAATACAGAATAGGAATAGTAGGTTCAGAAACAGGAATAATTTGTCAGTCAGTAATAGAGTTGTCAGTGTTGCCTTTTTGTCATGTTGGAAAACAAGAAAATATGTACAAGGACAGAGACTTCCAATTTTGAAAGGAACACTGAAGCTAAGACAAATGATATTGTTCTACATAGTTCCAGGTATAATGGATAATCAATTAAGAGCTTATCCTAGGAACTGCTGTCTATTGGTCACCCAGATTTTATTTAGATAGGTGATAGGTGGAGAAATAGAGAGAGATAGAGGTGGATGAAAAATATAAAGAAATATACAGATTAGATAGATAGATAGATAGATAGATAGATAGATAGATAGATAGATAGATAGAGAGAGTGATACATTGCAGGACTGATAATTCCTGCTATTTATTTGCATTTTAAATTGTATATTAAAATAATACCCCCCATACTGGCTTGAGTTTTTAAGAAATTAAAGTTAGGAATCTTTTCTAGGAGGGAGCAATGTCAAATTGGCTCTTTTATACCTTAAGAACTGTCCGATTTTGCAGGTGTTTTAGCAATGGGAAATGAGAACAGACGGTCTCAACAAGTTCAGTCAGTTTATTTCATAGCTCAAGAGTCTGCTTGGCATGTGCATGTGTTGTATTTTCTGCTCAATTTTGTTTTCTGTGTCTTTGCATGAGTTTGTATGCCAATGCTGAGTCTTTGCTTCTGTTCTTATGCTGAATACATGTGTGGATTTATCTTTTAGATTTCCATGTGGAGGAGGCACTGGATTGGCCTGGAGTGTACTTGTTACCAGGCCAGGTTTCTGGGGTGGCACTGGATTCTCAGAATAACCTAGTGATTTTCCACAGAGGTGACCATGTTTGGGATGGAAAGTAAGTAATGTTTTTCTCCAGAGTGTATATGAAAGTAAAATAATATACATTACCTTTCACTAAATTAAGACTACTTATAAGTGAACTTTTGTGGATTTTTTTGGTTTTTTTCTTTGTTTGTTTGTTTTGTTTAATTTGACTTGGTTATTGGTTGGTTTTTACTTGGGGGGGGGAATGATGAAGAAGTGTGGGTGTGTATGTCTGGAAACATGTGAAGCTTAAGTGATTCTCCTTATGTGATGTTAGGAGGTAGTAATGAAGATATCCAGGATTCAGGACTAGTATTTCTTTGATTATTTCTTCCCTCTCATCTCTGCTTTCAAGAATTACAATGAGATCTTTGCTTATGTTTCTATATCAATCTATATATTTCTAAACATGATTCTTATATAGGAAATGTATTTGTCATTTTAAGACTCAATATAATAAATCGCAGAGGATACATCTTGTGTATTGTAAAACATAGTAGTCTCACCCTCTAGGGGTCCTATGTACTAGTTCATAGGAAAGGCAGGAACAGCCTGAAATTCTGCCTGCTTATGAATCTTGATCTTCTCCTGGAAATTACCCTCCTTTCCCCGGGTGAAACACGAGAAGCTCAGATCTACACTCATGAACCATTTCAAAACTTCAAAGAAAGCAGTCCAGAGAGGCAACCGTCTAGAAAGTTGCTAGTTGTCTACAAAAAGAGCATTTTGTTATTTCCCTGCTTGTGTGCAAAAGACCCTTAAGACCATCAGGCTCTTCCTGTTCCTCATGTCATCCCATGCCATAGAAAACAGTGAACCTTAGGGACATTGGGATTGGCGGGGTTTGGCTACCGTCAGTGTGGAGCACTGAATTCCATAGGCTTCACATTTTCACAAGGGTTTATTTATATGTGAGTTGATTCATTCATGAGCACATCTAAAACCGACATTAGAACCATTTAACTTCTTCTTCCTCTGCACGTCCTTTCTAACCCTTCATTCTGTCTTCCTAGGTATTCTTAGAGTCACTCTAAGAATCATGTCTGGGATTTATTGCTTACTGTAGGCCTATCTGTGTCTTAAATGTATAGCATTATCACTGACAATTCACGTTTTACAGATGAAAATCAAGTATTTCCCTCAGTGTCTCATCAGCATGTGGCAAAGCTTCAGCTCCTTTACATCTAAAAATAGAGTTAACGACTTAATTGTTTGGCAATAGCATTCAATGGGTTTATAAGTATACTCAATGGTTATATGTTTTAAGTGTGCCACAAAACTTAATACATTGTTTTTATTCTGCTTACTGATGAATATCCATTTGTAATTTCTTTAATTGCAAATTTACACATGAAAGTAAAATTTTGAATATGTTTTCAATGAGTTTTAATGAATCTTCTCCTTTCATATGTACAATTATAGGATCTCTCATCTGGGAAATTGGGGATCTGCTCCTCTTTTTATGAGCCCTTGATTCAAATTGTGATAACTCATTCTATCAAGCATACGTATATGAGTTCTTTTTTGGCAGCTAAATATGAAATTTTATCAATATTTCAAAAATAAATGAATACTTTTACTGCTGCTTAATTGTCCTTTCTAGGCTCACACAAAGTGAATATAAGAAAGATAGTATTTGTAGCACACCCATCATGCTCTCTAGTACGTTGACTTGGTTGCTATTGAACATCTAATGGTATTTTAACAAGTGCTTTTAAAAGCAAACTATCGCTACTCATTGTGGCATATTCTTTATTCTAATGAATATTGCTACATTTTCTGCATGGATTTCTTACCACATTCTGCCAGACAAGAAAATTACAGCATCATTTTCTCCCATTGATACAATTTGAGCTGGCAAAAGCTCACATTGGATGGAGTCCAGGTTTCCATTTTAATATTATATTCATTTGAAGTAAACAGTAGAGGCTGGAATAGTTAAGATGCCACCATGGAGGATACAGCACAGGACTAAGAAGCAAAGCTAGAACATTCCTTTCATCTTACGTTGGAATTCTGGCTATAAAACTGCTTTTTCTTAGCACCCAGCATTCATCTGGGCACCCAGGATCATGCGGAAGTACATTTATCACGAAGCACCCTGTGTGTGCCAAGGTAAATAACATGGTAAATAAATGGAAGCTTTTGAAAATTCAGAAGAAATGGATGGCTTCACTCACTATCTGTTTCCCCATTCTCCTCTGCTTTATTTCTTAGATATAAGTGTATTTGTGGCCTTTCTTTCTCTCCCTGTCACTGTGTGTTGGTCACAGCAAACTTTTCCATTCTTAGTTTTGAAGACATCTCCAGGATCACACAGATACCAGCTTCTAGAGCGTTTCTGTTTTCTTATTCATGAAGATGACTAGAAACAGATTACTCAGTGTGGGTCTTGGTTTTTTGTTGTTGCTGCTGTTCTAATTGATTTGGATTTATTCAAAGAAGTCCTTAGATTCTATTGTTTGAATGGCCATGCATGGCTCTCCTTCCTGTATGTTTTAGGAAGTAAACATAGTTTTCCTCATTGAAAGCTTTGCATTGCACAGAAATGTCCTTGTAGAATGGATGCCATGCTGATAGAGACTAGAATTAAGCGATGGTTGAGACTGCATTCCTGCTGCTGCAGTGTTCACATGGTGGCATGTCCTCCCTTCCTCAGTTGAGAAGCCATATGGCGAATGTTACATTCATTTTCCTTGAAATCTTTCCAATTGAGCTTCTCAGCACAAAAGAATTCTACATCCCACAAGGCAAAGACTTTCTCTGACTCAAATCCCAGTAACTTTATCTCATAGTTCTTAGAAAGTGATCACGTCTATGTGGTGTACAGAACTTGGAGTTTATCACCTCAGCATTGCCACAGCTAACTGTTGTCAGGAGTTGCATCCTGATAACCTCCGTCACCCTCACTCTGCTATTTAAGCTGTTCTAAATCAATATGCCAACCCAAATGAGATTAATAAGAATTCTAAGCCCTTTAACATCCTGAAAAAGTGTCTTCTTTACTTGGCTCGATTTCCTTTTCTCTTCCAACTGTCCCCAACTTCAACATGGCTACTTTCAAAAGATCAGAAATAGCAAGTGCCTATGGCCAGCAGGAAATAATGGAACTTTAAGGAGACTTCCAGATGTCTGCCCTAATATGAGGATGGCACAGGGGCTAGGCTCCCCTCAACTTTCAACAACTTTCCTGGGGACAGATCTTCTGAATCTGTTCCTTAGAAAACGTCATCAAGGTCGAAGGCTTCTCAGGGGGTCTGTCCTTCATTTGTCTCAGATTGGGTTGTATCAGAAATGACACATCCCAAAACTCCTTAACTAAACTAAAAGTCATTGCCCTGATTTTCAAGTCTTTAAAGTTATACTTCCTATGTCATGTATTGCTTCCCCCACATGGATTTGGAAGGAATTCTGTAAATTTTTTTGACTCCTATTCTAAACTGCTGCTGACAGGAAAGAGAAAACAAAAACTGGGCAAAGGCAAAATATATCAATTTATATAAGTGAAAGGATCAAGGAAATGGTAGCCCAGCTGCATCAACAAGATCTCTTATTGATAATATGTATTATCATATTAATCTCATAGAGAAGAGAGTATTTATACTGGTGATCCAACAGAATATCCCTAAGGTGAGTTTTGTAGCATGTATTGGTATGTCCTATTACTTCATCCTTCGAAATGTCAGAATTAGGGGCCTAGAATGTTGGCCCCAAAGAAAAGTCAAGACCTCACTAATACAAATGAGATGCCATACATTGAGCAAGGGCAGAAGGAAATGCCACCAAAAGGCTTGCTTTTACCTGCCAGTATATCTTTTAAATGTATCATCAGTAGTTCATGCTTAGACTTTTTCCAGTGTTAAGAAAGTCACTGTAATTACCAAAACAGTCCTGTACAATAAAGGAACTTCTGGACACATCACCATCCCTGACTTTAAGCTGTACTATAGAACTATAACAATAAAAACAGCATGGTTTGGGCATAAAAACAGACACGACACGTGGATCAATGAAACAGAATGGAAGACACTTATATTCATCCACACAGCTATGAACACCTGATGTTTGACAAAGAAGCCAAAAATATACAATGAGGAAAAAAAGATAGCATCTTGGCATAACTGGATGGTGGCATGTAGAAGAATGGAAATAGATCCATATCTATCACCCTGCACAAAACTCAAATCCAAATGGATCAAAGAAAAGACCTCAACATAAACCCAGTAACACTGAACCTCATAAAATAGAAAGTGGGAAATAGCCTTGAAAGCATTGGCACAGGTGACCACTTCCTAAATATAACATCAGTAGCACAGACACTGAGAGCAACAATCAATACATTGGACCTCCTGAAACTGAGAGGCTTCTGTAAGGCAAAGGATACATTTGACAAGACAAAATGACAGCCTACAGAATGCAAAAAGATATTCCCCAACCCTACATCTGACCTAGGGCTCCCAATAGCACGAGTCAGCCATCTCTGTGGGTCTCTTCCCCATGCTCCCGATCCTTTTCTCTTAGAATCTCTTCTCTCCAGCTGACCCAGTATTTAGCTATGGATCTCTGCTTCTGCCTCCCTCAGTTGTTGAATGAGGTTCTATAATGACAATTAGGTTGGTCATTCATTTGATTATAGGGGAAGTCCTGTTTAGGCACCTTCTCCACCATTGCTTGGAGTCCTAGCCAGAGACATCTTGTGGGTTCCTGGGGGTTTTCTTCGCACCAGGTTTCTCTCTAATCCCTCAATGTCTCTATCAAGATATCAGTTGCTTTGTTCTCCCTCTCTGTTGCTCCTCCCACTCAACCATCTCCTTCTCTCATGATTTCTTCCCACCTCACCTTGCTTGCTCCCCTGTATGATTGCAGTTTGCTCAGAAGAACTTCTCTCTTTTCCCTTCCCAGAGGGGAATCCATGGATGTCCTTCTTAAGTTCCTCCTGTTACCTAGCTGCTTGGGGTTTGTGGATTGTAGCCTGGCTATTCTTTGATTTCTGTCTAAAATCCACTTATGAGTGAGTACATACCATGTCTATATTTCTGGGTCTGTGTTGCCTCAGTCAGAATGGCACTCTCAAGATACATCTATCTGCCTGCAAATTTCAGGATGTCATTTCTTTCTCTATGTGGTAGAACTCCATTGTATAAATGTACCACAAATTTTAAATCCATTCTCCAGGTAACATCTCTAGGATGTTTCCAGGTTCTGGCTATTACAAATAATGCTGTTATGAACATAGTTGAGCTAATGCCCTTGTTATAAGAATGTGCATCCTTTGGGTTTATACCCAGTAGTGGTATTGCTGAATTATTGAGTAGCTAGATTCCCAATTTTCTGAGGAACCTCCATACTGATTTCCAAAGTGGCTGTACAAGTTTACATTTCCACCAGTAATGGAGGAGTGTTCCCTTTGTTTCACATGCCCTCCAGCATAGGCTGTCATCTGTGTCTTTGATCTCAGCCATTCTGACAGGTATAAAATGGAATCTCAAAGGTTTTGATTTGCATTTCTCTAATGGCTAAAGATGTTGAGCAATTTTTAAATGCCTTTCAGCCATTTGTAATTCTGTTGAGAATTTTCTTTTTAGCTCTGAACCCCATTTTTAGTTGGGTTATTTAGATTTTGGGGCTCTAGTTTCTTGAGTTCTCTACGTATTTTACAGATCAGACCTCTGTCAGATGTAAGATTTGTGAAGATCTTCTCCCATTCTGTAGGCTGTCGTGTTGTCTTATTGACCGCATCCTTTGCCTTACAGAAGCTTCTCAGTTTCAGGAGGTCCAATGTATTGGTTGCTGTTCTTAGTGTCTGCTACTGGTGTTATATTTAGGAAGTGATTTCCTGTACCAATGTGTTCAAAGATATTTCCCATTTTCTTTTCTATCAAGTCCAATGTAACTGGGTTTATATTGAGGTCTTTGATCCACTTGGAATTGAGTTTTGTGCACGGTGATAGATATGGATCTATTTGCATTCTTCTACATACCACCATCCAGTTATGCCAGCACCATTTGTTGAAGATACTATCTTTCTTCCACTGTCTATTTTTTTACCTCTTTGTCAAAAATCGGGTTTTCACAGCTATGTGGATTAATGTCTGGGTCTTCAATTCAAATCCATCGATCCATAAGTCTGTTTTTATGCCGGTACCAAGATATCTTTATTATCGTAGCTCTATAGTATATCTTGAAGTCAGGCATGATGCCTCCTGAAGTTCTATTACTGAAAAGGATTTCTTTTTCTTATTCCATATGAAATTTAATAATGTTCTTTCGAGGTCTGTGAAGAATTGTGTTGAGTTTGATGGGAATTGCATTGAATCTATAGATAACTTTTGGTAAGATTGCCGTTTTTACTATGTTGATTCTTCCTATCTAAGAGCAGGGGAGTTCTTTCCATTTTCTGGTGTCTTCTTTAATTTCTTTCTTCAGTGACTTAAAGTTCTTGTCATACAGGTCTGCCACTTCTTTGGCTGGAGTTACCTCATATATTTGATGTTATTTGAGGCTGTTGTAAAGGGTGATGTTTTCCTGATTTCTTTTTCGGCTGTTTTATCATTTGTGTATAGGAGAGCTATTCATTTTTTGAGTTAATCTTGTACTCTGCTACCTTGATGAAGGTGTTTGTCAGCTGTAGGAGTTCCCTGGTATAATTTTGGGGGTCATTTATGTATACTATCATATCATCTGCAAATAATGATAGTTTGACTTCTTCTTTCCTAGTTTATATGCTCTTGATCTCCTGTTTGTTGTCTATTGCCCTAGCTAATACTTGGAGAACTATACTGAATAGATGTGGAGAGAGTGGACAGCCTTGTCTTCTTTCTGCTTTTAGTGGAATTGTTTTGAGTGTCTCTCCATTTAGTTTGATGTTGACTGATGGCTTGCTATATATTGCTTCTATTATGTTTAGATATTTTCCCTGTATTCCTGATTTCTCCAGGACTTTTATTATGAAAGAGTGTTGGATTTTGTCAAAGGCTTTTTCAGCATCTAAGGACATGATCATGTGTGTGTGTGTTTTCTTTCTGGTTGTTTATATGATGGATGACTTTGACAGTTTTTCATTTGTGAACCATCCCTGCATCTCTGGGATGAAGCCTACTTGATCATGGTGGATGGTTTTTTTAATATGTTCTTGAATTCAGTTTGCCAATATTTTATTGAGCATTTTTGCATCAATAATCATGAGGGAGATTTGTCTGTGATTTTCTTTCTTGTTGCATCTTTATGTGTCTTGAGTATCAGATGACTATATCCTCATAAAAAGAGTTTGTCAATGTTCCTTCTGTTTCTATTGTGTGGAACAATTAGGAGAGTATAGGTATTAGTTCTTCCTTGAAAATCTGGTATAATTCTATCTGAAACAATCTGGCCCTGGGATTTTTTTGTTTGTTTGTTTGGGAGACTTTTAATAACAGCTTCTATTTCTTTGGGTGTTATAGGTCTCTTTGGGTCATTTATCTGATCTTGATTTAATCATGGTAAGTGGTGTAACTATTCAGAAAACTGTACAATTCTTTTAGGTAGTTCAATTTAGTGGAGTACAGGTTTTCAAAATATGGCCTAATGATTGTCTGGATTTCCTGGGTGTCCGTTGCTATGTCTTACTTTTCATTTCTGATTATGTTAATTTAAATTCTCTCTCTCTCTCTCTCTCTCTCTCTCTCTCTCTCTCTCTCTCTCTCTCTCTCTCTCTCTCTCTCTCTCTCTCTCTGCCTTTTTGTTAGCTTGGATAAGGGTCTATCTGTCTTGTTGACTTTCTCAAGGAACCATCTCTTTGATGCATTGATTCTTTGCATTGTTCTCTTTGTTTCTATTGTATTGATTTCAGCCCTAAGTTTTATTATTTCCTGCCATTTACTCCTTCTAGGTGAGTTTACTTCTAATTGTTCAAGCGCTTTCAGCTGTACTGTTAAGTCTCTTTGAGAGATTTCTCCAAGTTTTTAATGTAGGTATCTAGTGTTATGAATTTTCCTCTTAATACTAATTTCATTGTGTCCCATAAGTTTGGTGATGTTGTAGATTCAGTTTTATTGAATTATAGGAAGTCTTTAATTTCTTTGTTTGCTTCTTCCTTGATCCAGAGATGGTTCAATTGATAGATGTTTAGTCCATGAATTTGTAGGCTTTCTGTGTTTTGTATTGTTATTGAACTCTAACTTTATTCCAGGATGGTTTGATAGAATACAAGGAGTTATTCCCATTTTTGTATTTATTCATATTTGTTTTATGACCAAGTATGTGGTCAATTTTTGAGAAAGTTTCCTGAGGTACTGAGAAGAAGATATATTCTTTGGTATTTGGGTGGAATGTTCTGCATATATCTGTTAAGTCCATTTGAAACATAATATCGGTTAGATCCCTTATTTCTCTGTTGAGTTTCTGTCTAATAGACCTATCCATTGGTGAGAGTGGGGTATTGACATCTCCCACTATTAGTGTACGGGGTTTGTTATAAGGTTTGAGCTTTAGTAATGTTTCTTTTACATATGTGATTGCCCATGTATTGGGGGCATATATGTTCAGGATTGAGCTTTCTTCTTGATGGATTTTTCCGGAGATGAATAAGTAGTGTCCTTCCTGATTTATTTTGATTGAATTGAGTTTGAAGTCTATTTTATTATATATTAGAATAGCTACACCAGCTTGTTTCTTGAGTCCATTTGATTGGAAAGTCTTTTCCCAACCCTGACTCTGAGCCAGTATCTGTCTTTGAAGTTGAGGTGTGTTTCTTGTTTGCAGCAGAAGGATGGATCCTATTTTCATATTTATTGTGTTAGCCTGTGTCTTTTTATAGGTGAATTGAGTTCATTGATATCACAGAATAATAATGAGCAGTTTGTGTTATTTTGGGTGGTAGTGTGTTTGTATTTCCCTTCTTTGCGGTTTGCTTCTGTGGGATTATCTATAGCTTGTGGCTTCGTGGGTGTATCTAGCCTTCTTAGGTTGGAGTTTTTCTTCTGGTGTTTTCTGTAGGACTGGATATGTGGATAGATATTGTTTAAATCTGGCTTTACAGGAGAATATCTTATTTATTCCATCTCTGATGATGGAGAGTCCTTCTGGGTATAAAAGTCTGGGCTGTCATCAGTGGTCTCCTAGTGTCTTTATAGCATTTGTCCAGGACCTTCTTGCTTTCATTGTTTCCAATGAGTAATCTGGTGCTGTTCTGATGGTTCTGTCTTTATAAGTTACTTGGCCTTTTTCCTTTGTAGCTCTTAATATTCTTTCTTTATTCTATTTGTTTGGTGTTTTAATTATTATGTGGTGAGTAGAGTTTTCTGAGGAATATGGTCTATTTAGTGTTCTGTAAACTTATTGTATCTTCACGGATATTTCATTTTTTTATGTTGGGAAAGTTTTCTTTTATGATTTTGTTGAATATATTTTCTGTGCCTTTGAGCTAGGAATCTGCTCCTTCCTCTGTTCCTATTATTCTTAGGTTTGGTCTTTTCATGGTGTCTCAGATTTCCTGGATGTTTTATGCTACTTTTTTTTTTATTTAACTTTATAGTTTTCTCTAACTGATGAATCTGTTTCCTCTGTTGTATCTTCCTCTCTTCCATCTCTTGCATTCTGTTAGTTTTGCTTGCATCTGTAGTTCCTGGACATTTTCTCAGACTTTCCCTTTCCAGCTTTCCCTTGGTTTGTGTCTTTTTTATTGCTTCTGTTCCAGTTTTTAAATCCTGCACTGTTGCATCACCTGTTTGACTGCTTTTTTTTTTCTTGGCTCTCTAGTCTTTCTTTAAAAGATTTATTGTTTTCTTCCAATTTTTTAACTTGCTTTTTCCTCTCTTTATGGGGCCTTTCTTTTTTTTTTTCTTTATTTTCCTCTCTAAAGGCTTCTATCATCTTTATGAAGTTATTTTTAAGGACGTTTTTCCGCTTGGAATGTTCAGGTCTTGCTATTGTGGAACCTGTGGAACCACTAGGTTCTACTGGGGCCATGTTGTTCATTATGTTATTGAATGGGGCTCTTCAAAGACTGTGTCAGGAAGCAGCTTAGGTGGGGGTGGGGTGATGGGTGGTTTGGGGAAATGGATTGAGGCTTATGGGGTAAAGTGTCTGATGAGGGGTGTTGATAATCAGGCTTGCATGCAGGGGTCTTGCTTGCTTGCCTTCAGCTGAAGCTGTGATGGGCTTAGGGCGCATGTTTTGTGCCTTGTTGTGCAGATCTGGGGGCTGTCTGTCCTAGCTGGCCCAGCTGAATTGGCTGGGAGAAGGGTAACTCACCTCTTCTACTGGGTCTCTCCAGAGGCTGTGCCTCAGGAAGCAGCTGAGGTTGGGGGAATGGGTGGATTCAGGAGACAGATTGAGGTTTATGGGGTAGAGGGTGTGATGAGGAATATAGATAGTCAGGTTTGCACACAAGGGTCCTCATTGCTTGCCTGCAGCTGGAGCTGTGATGGGCTGGGGATCACATTTTGTCAAAAACAAATATTTTAAAAGAGAGGTGCCTATCTTCTAAGAGTCCCAGCTGAAGATGTGAGCGGGATACCAAATTTACAGATATTTTAATCCTAATTATTTAGAGAATAAGATGTCTTTCCTATCTTTTTACTGGGTACCTGATGGATATATCTTTTATGCTTTATTAATATAGTTCAAAATGTGTGACTAGGGGCTGGAGAGATGGCTTGGCAGTTAAGAGCAACGGCTGCTCTCCAGGTTCAAAGACCCAGGTTCAATTCCAGCACCCATATGACAGCCTACAACTGTAAATAACTACAGTTCCAGGGGAATAAACACCCTTACACATACAGGGAAAAAAGCCAGTGCATGAGAAATAAAAGTAAATGAATTTTTAAAAAAATTTTGACTAAGCGCATGGTTAATCCTGTAAGCTATGCGCACTTGAGGTCTTCTTAGAATCCACCATGTAGCTCACAAACCATGTCTTCATTGATGCCCATCTCAGTGGAATGTTGCTTAGATTTCTTGGCTTACAAGTTTGAGCATAGAAATTTAGTATAGGATTTGCCTCCGTAGTTTTCTGGAGCCTGCAATGATTTACCTGACTGAGATTTTGCTTCAGCAACTGCTATTTCTTTTATACCATAAGATTTGATTAGGCTCAGACAACACAGTTAAAACTGACTGAACCATTTCAAATCTCTGTATCTAAGAGAAACTTGAGCTTTCTAGAAGGACTGCTCCCATGGTCTCCTCCTTTCTGCCATATTGCCACCACCCAAATTGTACAAGCACTCTTCCATCACACTTAGGCCACTCTTGCTAGTTCTTCTTCATCATTTGACAACCTCCTTTTCTTCTACATCCGTGCAGTAAATTGAATCATGGAAATTCTCCAGTCTAATGGCATCAACTATAGAAAGAGAAAACCATGTTTATAGAGACAGGTGGCGGCGTGACTTCTTCTTGGTAACTACCTCATAGCTTTGAGATAGGCATCAAGACACTCGAACTGCCTGCCTACCAGCTCTTTGTCTAAAACAAAACGGAGTTTCTAATAATTGCCTTATATTGCTTAATAAAAGCATGCGTGTTGATACATCATTTGTGCTTAATGGTCATGTGGATGGAACATGACCTAAAGCCCAAAACTCTTGATAGCTAGTTCCATATTCTCTTCACGGCTTATTTGGATCTCCAGATCCAAGCCCCTCAGAGTACCAAACAGCATCACTGACTGCATTATTTTCCTCTTTTTCTTTTCACAGGGATTTTCCAAACTATGGATGCAACCAGGGTGTTTTGATGTAATACTTTAAACATACCCCATTTAGGGGGCACTTTATAAGCAGTTCCCTAACAGCAAGGGCACATTTTTACTCACTTGTTCAGTTGAAAATCTATGGTTCCTTTCTAAGTCTCTTAATTTATATAATTACAACAACATGTCACTTCTTTCTTCACATTATTACTTATTTTGCATTCCCTTAATTTTGATTGATGGCACAAAAGTTCATTTTCTACTTATTCTAGCCCTTGGTATGTGTGCGAATATGGAAAAGCTTCTCTTCTTAGTCTTATCTAAACTATTTGATTAGCTGCTAATGTGCAAAATCATTAATGGAGAATTCAGACTGTTAAAACAAAGAACCGATGAATTCCAGCCCATAGGCCACTGTTCAGTCTTTGCAACTGAGTGCTTTTTCAGAGAAGCATACAAAATCCATCAGTGCTTCAGGCACTGAGTGAAATGTGGAGGGTATTATTAGATCCCGTGAAAAGTTAAATGTGGTTGAAATAAAGACTTTTCTGCAGCACAGAAATCAGGAGGGGGCAAGGGGTTGCTTTAGAACAGTAAGTAATCAGTTTGCTATAGCAACAATATAATCTGCTACCCATTTGTGAGATGTTCAAGGATTACCTTTCATAGGATTGCAAGAGAGATTATAAACTATTCCGTCTGTCAGAGGTGTGTGTGTGTGTGTGTGCGTGTGTGTGTGTGTGTGTGTGTGTGTGTGTGTGTGTGTGTTTGTATACAATTTCCTCATTACAGAAACAGAGTCTGTGCCTTTATTATTTTCCCCGTGTAACACCCGAGACCAGATGTTAGTTCATGGAACTCCAGCCAGCCCAAGTAAAAAGCTTACAAAAGACAAGCAATCATTTGAGTAACTGAATGTCTCCTGGTGCTGCCAGTTTAAATATACAGACATCTGCTAAAGGATGTTAAATTGGAGGTTTGGGCCTATTGAATTGAGGTTAATACATTTGAAGCTACAATTTTGCTAAAAATGTTATACTTTCCTTGCGTGTTATTCACATTTCTAAAGACGAATTGATATCATTAAATAATTATTTGCACGTAGCTGGTTTAATATTTAATATTTGATATTTTGTTTTGTTTGCTTTGTGTTACCTTTTCCTTTCTTTGTGGGTGGGTGCTAGCTACATAAAGAGAGTCCCTCATTCGTAAATTCAAGAGCATACCTACTCACTCGCTGAGAAATCCTTAATGGATGAGCATAAATGTAATAATAATCTTTAAAATAAATGTAATTCTGTGAAAAGGTAGCTGGTTCAGTGTATAAGATGCCATTTTTATACTCAGATGGCATAAGTATATCTAGAGATAGAAAAATCAAATAAACCCTCAATATTCAGTTGCTATATTATCCTAAGGTATTAGGATCTATCATTAACTTTTGTTAATATTCTCCTTTAGTTTACTATTTCATAGTTTTCTAACATACCATGAAAAGTTAACTGGTCCCTGAATTGATGTTACTACTTGTTACCATGGTTAAGAACCTGAAGGTTCTATTTTAGGTGCAGACACCATCATACAAATTCTTTTCCTTAAAGAAGAACATCAGTTACTTCCCAGATATTTGTCTATGTTGTGAGCAGTACAGGACAGTGCCTTTCATGAGGGGTGTTCTCCACTGACCTGGTCATCAGCTACAAAGTTCCCTTCTGACCTGACTGGCATAGGACCCTGAGTCTGAATTATTTATATCTGTTCAATAACACGGCTTTTATGCTCAGAAGTCAAGCTCGGGGTTCTGGGTCTGTGAAAACAAGGGAAGAATAATTGTATCTTAAAGTTTGGCAATGGGAAATAAAACAGATCTTCAAAATAAAGACAAATTCTTATTTCTTCCAATGAAATGGAGTTTAGTTTTTGTTCATTTTCAAAAAATTCCATGATGAGAGATTGATGGTGAAAGTCTAAATGAATAGCAAGACAGAAGAGGAAGCAGTTAATTTACAGTTAACTTGTAGTAACTAAAACCCATTATTAGAGAATCAAGCTGCAGGGAAATATACTGTTCTTCCATGTGGCTTATGATTCTGCAGAGGAGAAATACAACATTAGGTGTGCTGAGGTCTAATATGATGCTGCTCTGTGAAGAGGCACAATAGGCCCTTCAAATGTCACAGTTACAAGCTACTAATGATGAAATGGACACTCAGTCCATGCAGAATGAACAGCACTTGGTAAGAATTGTGAGGGCTTGGGAACTTTTCATCGCTGCTAGGTGCAGTCAGTCAGAAAAGTAATGGGCTCATACATTCCACACCCAAACAAAAAAATTTAAGTATCAAAACTTTTATGCATTATAAGTGGAATAAAGAAATCAAAATATGAGCCGCAATCTGTCAATGTTAATACTCTAGTTGTGATATTTTATATAGTTTTACAAAAACTATATTGAGGAAAGATGAATAAAGTCTACACAGAAATGTTGTGGTACCTCAGTTACAATGTAGTAGTTTTTTGATCCCGGGCAGCCAGAGGCCCAGACCCACAGACCTGCAGCCCCAGACCCCTTAGCCGCCCGCTGCTGCTGCTGCTCAGGCCCCAGAAATGACTCAGATGCTTATATTAACTTCATGCTGTTTAGCCTATGGCTCAGGCACATTGCTAGCTTGCTCTTACAGCTTAAATCAACCCATTTCTATTAATCTTTCTGCCACGTGGCCCGTGGCTCACCTGTGTTCCTTACATGTTGCTCCTTTGGGCTTCTGGCCTGGTCTCTCCCTGACTCCGCCCTGCTCCTCCTACCTATTCTGATTCCTCCTTCTACTTTTTCTATGGGGCCTGTCATGGGCCAAAACAGCTCCTTTATTTAAAGATTACTATTCACAGCATACAGAAAGGCATTCCCACATCACATCTCTTCATCTCAATTAAAATTTTTCTTAGAAAGGGGAAGAAACAGTCAGTTTATGTAATCAACCTAGAGATACATCAACAGGTGAGTGGACACAGAAAATGTAGTGTATGCGAGCAATGGATTTTATTCACCCCAAAAAACAAAAGTATGTTATGTGTAGGACAGGAATATTAAGGAAAAAAATTATACTCAGAAAGCCAAATATTGCATGTTCTCTCATACAAAATATCAACTTAAACTGTTCTGTGTTATGAAAGTATAAGTGTGACTGAGACAAGGGAATTATCTTAATTGAGGTAAATATAAACAAAATCAAAATACATGACAGACTTGTACGAAAAGGTCTTAATGAAATCCGTCTTATATAATGAGTACACAGTAATTTTGAAACACCAAATAATAGCACAACAAAATGCATTTCATTATGTAAAAGAGACATTATAACTGCTAGTTGTTATAGGAAGCATAGCGTTCACATTATTTATAGCCACTGAGCCTTTACATAGCACTAAAATGCTTATGAATAATTAGAAATACTAAACAAACTTTAAGAGTTAATGAACTAGGGACTTCATCTTGTTATATATAAGAACACGCTGTGTCGGGTACGTTCAGTCTCAGGTATCTATTTGATTATTTTAACTTTAGCAATTTAACGTCAGAACTTAGAAAAAGTAAGATTATTGGTGGCTAAATCCACCTTTATTTTCTAGAGGAACAATTGTAATGTTTCAAGTAAAGAAATTTATTTTAAATATTCTTTCAGATATAGAATAAATACCTGGATGCTTATGATAGCAATAGCAACGGGCTGTCCTTTATTAGCCTCCCATGTTTATATTACATGGTAAATCCACACATTGCTTTTGTCCTGACAGGATTTTATATTTCAATTTAATCATGTTACCATGGATACCATATGTGTTCTTAGTTACTGGTTCTGTATATGTTTTATAAATATATAATTTTATTAGATACTGCTGTGCGGTTTTTAACTCCACATGATAGCTTATGCCAACAGTTCCGCTTAAGTTTTAGGCTGACAAAGCTAAATCAATATTTTGTGTTCAATTGAATACATCATTAATAAGCACTACTTCAGGGACTTACTGTTATCTTTCAAGAAAAATATACCCCAAAGACCTTACTAGTCATGAAGCTCAGATAATTATGTGATGAATATTTTTAATGGCAAGAGAGTATGATTTAAAACTCTGTGTGCTCCTACTGGGAACTCTTTGTTGGTTCCACAAAGAAAAAAAACAACTAATAAATGGATGCATGATAGAATTGAGCAGTCTATCACCTTCCCAAGCTGTAAATATGTCTTGACAGATATTTGATGTTGTTCCAATTCTTTTGATTATCCACAAGAAAACACACATATATAGTTTATATCGCACATCTGTGTGTGCTGATTCAATACTTTGTTTTTGAGCATATAAAAAGGTTTCTTGATAACTGGTTCATTTACATATTTTCTACATGGGCTTAGATAGCAACTCATATTTGTAACATGCGCAGTAAACATAAAATAGTGCCTTATTTGAGTTTTTACTGTCTGGTTTCAGTTACTTGCAGTTAACCCAGTTCAAAAATATTAAGTGGAAAATTTTAGAAATAAATAGTTATCCATTTTAAATCTATAACTTGGGTTATTTTGAGGAGTGTGATAAAATCTTGTCTATCTTGCCCAAGACTTGAATCATCTCTCTGATTGACATCTACACTGAGCCCATCCATCACACACTTAGTAGCCATCTCAAGGCTAAGCTGACAGCATCATTGTACTTTGCTTGAGCTGTCCTTATTTTACTTAATATATATTTAAATATATATATAAATGACTACATATAATGGTTTTGGTTGCTGCTTTTATTCGCTGCATGTTCCCAGTTTATAACTGAAACTTTCTCACAATGTAGCTGCAGAGGAAAAAGTATAGTAGACTCAGGTTCGGTACTACCTGTGGTTTCAGGCACGACTGGGGTCTAGGAATGTATCCCCTAAGGATGAGGAGGGGCTATGTCAGTTTTTGAAACAGGAATTGAAATAAGTACAGTATATATTATAACCATCATTCTAGCAAAATATATTACTATATAAATATGAAATTTGAATATGTGTACATATTATTTTATAACCCAGAAGAGATTAAGTAGAAATTACTATATTCATTTGAAACCAATTATTCTATAATTATCCACTTCGCACTAATGAAAAGCTACTAGAAAGAGAAGTTTCATGTCTCTCTGTATTTTTTGTTTCAGTAATAAATCCTGGTTTATTTTATTGGTTTGAATATCGTGTCATTTTGTGTTCCTGAGCAATACATTTGGTTTAGTACAATGGCGGTTCCTTCTCCCCTCTCCTGTTCCTCTGCAATCACCTTAGAGAAAGTTAAAAATAAGTTAGCCTCAAATCATTTTAAAGAAAATATCATTCATTTGTAAACTGTGAATATACTTTAATAAGTTTAAGCGACCTCAACAGCTTCAGATCAGGGCTTCTCAAACAAACTCTAATGTGTAAACAAGCTCTTGCTTTGGACTTGGTGGGCCTGAGAATGCACACTGACCACAGCGCATTGACCATCCATGATGATTTATAATACAGTTCATAAGGCCATGAAGTCAGGTACATTCCAGTTTGGATTAAGGTTCTCAGGAAGTGATCTGTATTTCTCAAGTGCCTCAGGTTATGGGTTGTTAATATTTCATTCTAATGTTTTTGTTTAGTTCTTTTGACAGCAAATTTGTTTACCAGCAAAGAGGCCTTGGACCAATTGAAGAAGATACCATTCTAGTCATCGATCCCAATAATGCTGCAATACTCCAGTCCAGTGGGAAGAACCTGTGAGTAAAAAGCCATTCACATTGGCACACCAGTGCTAGATATAAAGTACATCATTGGGTCAGGAATGAGTCACCAGACTACCATTATGCAGGAGACAAATTGGGCCATTCTTTCATTTACTTTCTGAATAAATGGTTCCGAAACTTAACTGAATGTTAGAATCATCTACAAAGCTCAAAAAAATTCTATACATACAGAAAATTGGCCACTTGTGTCTCTTCTTTCAAAATTCCTAAGGATAATTTTTTTTTTTTTTTTTTTTTTTTTTTACTACAAGGAGTCTTTGATGTCCTAGATTGTTATCTTGATTTAAACACCATGGATTGTATGTGTGTATCTTACCATACTTACAAAAACATATTCATTTGTCAGTTTATAATTTTTTTAAAAATTCTACTCTAACTTGGTCTGGGCTATGGCTAATGATATTATAACTTCCCAGGTGACTATTGCACAGTCAGTCCATTGATATGTATGATGATATAAGGTCTTAGTGAGCCTGATAATTAAAAAAAAAACTCTGTAGCATAAAAATTATGTACTCAGCTTACCAAATGATCACTGATAAGAATAAAAGACTTTTTTCTCTTCCCATCAAAAAGTGAAGACCACACAAATACCGTTTTTAGCTTTCCCTTAGCTTGCACATGTAATTTGGATCTGAAAGCCACTCATTATTTGGTCTGATTCCTAGATGGCATTTGGCAGGCATAAACAGTTGGCTGATCTTCCTGGTCATCGAAAGAAAAGGACACCTGCTTACAGAGTTGCCCTGACCCATTATAACCTGGCAGCTTCCAGGACTATGCCCCGTTCCATCTGCTCAAGCCCAGGGAAGGCCAGTTTCTTTGAAACACAGATAGCCTCTGCGTTAAATGCAGAGTCAAGAGAGATTGTGCTAAGGAAGCTTAGTTTTGTAAAGAGTATTTCAGATGAGTCAGGACCCACATAATAATACCATCTCTACTGTGTGTTTGAGCCCACCGTGTTTTTAGGGCCGTAGCCATTAATCAGAGGCATCCTCATACCACAACAGAATTAACAAGGAAGGAAGAACAACTGCCCATAAGTCAACTTGGCCAGCTAGGAGGTGTCGATGCTTCAAGCAAATTATAACCTTACTTTCAATGGCCAAAACAGGCGTCTCATTCAGTCGATTGGTTAAGAACAAAGTGTTATGCACTTGGCTCATGAAAATAAAAAATCGTGGCGCCAATACCCTACTAAGGCTAGAAGCAGACAAAGAAGGCTTGGATTCTCAGATGGCATTTTAACAAAGCCATGTTAGTCTATTTCCCATGTGTTAACTCTGTCCAAGTTTTTCAGTCCTATGGGCCTCTGACCACATCTGTTACTTATACAAAATAGATTGACCTTTTCTAATGATTGTTCGCCTCACCACTTCACTGTGCCTGGGGGATTACAACCCTTCTGGAAGTTATTCTCTGTATGTTTTATTATCTTCCACAGCTATTCTTAGAGGTCTCAGATCAAATATTTAAGATTTTATGGTGACATAATATTATAGGGCTGGAGAGATAGCTCAGTTGGAAAAGTCCTTGCCATAAGGACCTAGAATCCACATAAAAGCTGGACAGGGTCACATCGGTAATCCCAGTACTTAGGCAAAGACAGGCTAGGGGGACAGAGGCAGGTGGACCCCTGGGACTATCTGACCAGCCAGACTAGCCAGTTGGTTCCACATTCACTGAGAGGTCCTATCTTAAAATACAAGGTGGGGCATGCTCATAATAGACACCTGATTCACTCTGTGGACTACACATGCATATGTGCACACATCATGAACATTCACATACATAAGTGCCCATAACACTGCATTTTCTTCTAATATATTTTAACTATTAAAACTATAGAAATTGTTATGCATATTCTAAAACATTAATATTCATTGTCTGAAAATTGGCTCTTCATTTGCTGTTCATTTGTGCTACTTAATAACACATACTTTATAATAAATACTTATAATTTTGTGTAAACTTCATTTATAGCTCTTAATATGATTGATTAACTTTTGCCTAAGCTTTGTCACAAGGAGGTCTTTTTTCTAAAAGATTATTTTCATGTAACAATTCATTGTGGTCATTTCTATAATTTTTTTTAAAAAATAATGTTATTTTATAGTATTTATAAAAATACTGTTTTATATTTTATTTTATATTGTGTACTCATGTGCTTGGAGAATTATAGTTAAGATGGCTATTTTTATTTTTTCAGGTTTTATTTACCACATGGCTTGAGCATAGATAAAGACGGGAATTACTGGGTCACAGATGTGGCTCTTCATCAGGTAAGCTTCCTATCCTGCAGTGTTTCAATAAGAAGCTGGGATGGGTTAGTTTTCAGAATTCTCTGGATTTTACTGAAGCATTTTCTATGGCTCAAAAATAGGTAACATAAAAAGGAGGACCAGTCATATCTTAGTAAGTTCTGTGTGCTATTATAATAGAGTACCACAGACTCAGTGGCTGGGAAGCAACCAATGAATTCATTTCTCAGTAGCTAAATTCTGGGTAGCTGAGATCAGGGTACCAACATGACAGCATTCTAGAGCCATATCCTCAATGTATTCTTTCATAAAGAAGGAAAAGTGGGAAAGCTCTTTTGTCTCCTCTCAGCCTCTCACAAAACACCAACCTTTCCCATGAGGTTTCACCATGTACCCATCACATAGGTGTTAGGATTCTGAGATAGGAATTTAGAAGACACCAATGTTCAGTCTGTATCCATCCTCACCCCGATATTTTTCTTTTTGAACTCCACGAGGAAAAGTTACCATGTTACTTGATCCCTTCTCCTCCTGGGGATGCTAATAGCCAGATGACCAGCTTCCCTGGGGATGCTAATAGCCAGATGACCAGCTTCCCTGGGGATGCTAATAGCCAGATGACCAGCTTCCCTGCAATTCCTACAGCCCTTCCAGTTCCCCTTCACTTTCTACACTGCCCACTATTTCCTTTGTCCTTATTTCTTTTCTTTATTCTTATTTTTGCTTATGTTTTATAATTTCTTTCTTAAACCACCTTAATTTCCTAAAAATAACAGCAAAGTCTCTATTAAATATGTAAGAAAATCAAACTCTTAGCCTTTTCAAAAACTGCTTTATTTCAAGCATGGAATTGTCTTAAAGTTTCATATCCATATAAGATAAGCTTTTTAAATGTAATGATGGTGGTACAGGTTTGGGAAAAACAGAAAAGAGAAATCTAGAGCTCCAAAGACTCACTATTGAGTTTCAAATATCATTTGGTGAATGCCTATGCCTCATATGCTGTCTGATCATTGTCGTATTAGCTAAGGAAGATGAAAATGAAGTGGAGATGAATGTAATGTTTAAATACAAGTCCCTGTTTGCTATGTATTAAGTAGATGGCTTTTGGAAAATAACTTAATTTCCATATGTCTAATTGTGATATGAAGACAAACCAGATGTTATCTAGGGTACTATCCAATTTTAAGAGCATCTTCTTTTAAATAAATTTCTGCCTGTCATTTGTATATTTTTAACATGAGTGTGTCAACACTAATCAGGAAAAATAGATCAAGCTTTTTTGTCTTTTTTTTTTTTTAAAGGTGTTCAAACTGGACCCACAGAGCAAAGAAGGCCCTCTCTTAATTCTGGGAAGGAGCATGCAGCCTGGCAGTGATCAAAACCATTTCTGCCAGCCCACTGATGTGGCTGTGGACCCCAGCACTGGGGCTGTCTTCGTGTCTGATGGTTACTGCAACAGTCGGATTGTGCAGTTCTCACCAAGTGGAAAGTTCATCACCCAGTGGGGAGAAGGTATCCACTCCCACTCTTGGTCTTTAACCAGAATTTTGAGTCCAGAGGACCACAAACCAGAAGACATGGGTTTGGTTTTCCTCATATAAAATCTGCAATAATTGGCTAATTTTCATGAATTTGAAAACATACAGCTGTGGCAAGAGAGTTTGAAAAACTCTATAAATGATAAATTTGTGGTTTTTCTCTGTTCTATAGAGTCTTCTGGAATCACTCCTAAGCCGGGCCAGTTCAGTGTTCCTCATAGTTTGGCACTTGTGCCTCATTTGGACCAATTGTGTGTGGCAGATAGGGAAAATGGGCGGATCCAGTGTTTTAGAACTGATACCAAAGAATTTGTGAGAGAAATTAAACATGCGTCATTTGGAAGAAATGTATTCGCGATTTCATACATACCAGGTATTTCATTATTGTGTGCTTTGCTATATTGTATTCTGCCCTTAACAGTTATTTTTAGTCAATGTGTCTTTTAAATAACCTTATTAGTAAGTTCCAGATACTTTGTATATTAAGTACGAAATATCTTAAAACTATTACTACATTGTAAATCACTTACTATCCCTTTTGCAGAAATAATGCAGACTTTAAAAGAAGTTAACAATTATTTTTACTGGGTTTAAAAATGTTCCCAAACACTGCGTTTAAAATGTTCTAAGGCACTGATTTATTTTTACTTATGATAATCTGATCTAGCTATTAAATAATTAATATTGTCTTCACACCATCAAGAGATGGTGTATGTCTGATAGAATTACATTCAAGCTATTACTGTTTTATGTTACTTGAAAGGGTGCTGATTGTCTTAGGGTTTTATTGCTGTGAGGAGACACCATGACCATGGAAACTCTTAGAAAGAAAAACATTTCTTTGGTGCTGGCTTTGCCTTTAAATGTTTAGTCCATTGTTGTCGTGGCAGGAATCAAGAGAGTATGCAGATAGACATGGTTCTGAAGAAGCTGGTGAGAGTTCCACATCTCCACAGGCAACAGGAAGCAAAAAGAGACACTGGGTCTTGCTTGAGAATTGAAACCTCATATCCCAACCCAGTGACACACTTCCTCCAATGAAGCCACACCTCCCAACAAGGCCACATCTCCTAATAGTGCCACTCCCTCTGAGCCTATGGGGGCCAATTACATTTAAACTACCACACTGGCTAATTTATTTAAAACAGATTAAAATATAAAGTAATAGAGGTTTATGTCTAAATGCCAGGAGAAACAACCAATAAAATCTTAATTTCATTAACATTGTTTTATATAAATTATTATGGTTTAAAAAGGTTTCGCAGGTCAGTGATGGTACATGCCTTTAATCCCAGAACTCAGGAGGCAGAGTTGGGTGGATCTTTTTGAGTTCAATGCCAGCCTAGTCTACAGAATGAGTTCCAGGACAGCCAGCGCTGTTACACAGAGAAATCCTGTCTTGAAAAGCCAAAAAAAAAAAAAAAAAGTTTGCTAATAAATTCCAAGCATAAAATGTGTATATTATAAGCATTATGATTTAGAATTATTATTCTAATTATAAAATTTTACATCATAAAATAAATTATCATAAGATTTCTTTGAATGTGGATTCAGAAGCTTAATATTTTAAGTAAAAGTTTACACAAGTCTTGAAATACAAAATATAGTTAACTTGGTGTTAATGTATACTGATTATACTCCCCACTTTAATGCTTAGATATCTTAGGTCACTAAGACATGAAATAAAAGGCCTCAAGTGACCAGATAGGGAATAAGTGTGTGCTGCCTGAGAAACATACAAAAAAAAAAGTCATTTCTTATGAGTTCCTACCTGAAACGGTCTCCAGTTTCTAATGTTCTTATTACAATAAGATTAGCCATCTAGCCTGTTTGCCCACATCTGATAATTCACAAGATATTGCTAAGTAATTTTTATTGTTGTTGGCAAATATAGGGACCATATTGATGTTAATTATATTGTTTATTTGTCTTATGTTGCTGCTTCTATTTCAAAGTCAATCTTAGTCCATATTTTAAAGAAATACTACATCTCTGGCCACAGGTTTGCTCTTTGTGGTAAATGGGAAGCCTTACTTTGGAGACCATGAACCTGTGCAAGGCTTTGTGATGAACTTCTCCAGTGGGGATATTATAGATGTCTTCAAGCCAGTACGCAAGGTACTTGTATAAACTGCCTAGATTTTAATTTGTATAAGAAAATTAAAGCATGAATATCAACATACATTTAAATGCCAGAAATGGGAAATCTGGATGTAAAGGAGTTTGGGTTTGGAGTTCAGTGATAACACATGTCTAGCATCTTTGGTTTTCTATTTACACAGTTTTTTCCTCTGTGCATATTTGCTGCTTCTTCCTGCACATAGGTTGAATCTCTCTTTTGTAGTACTGCATGTAATTTTTAGAAATGTTTGCATCTGATGGTTGATCTCTCTTTATGATAGCATAAGAGAAATAAGGCAGTAAGACTAATAAAGACGGTTTTATCCTTCTGCATATGGACACACAGATTACCTAATGTCATTTGCTGAAGATACTGTCTTTCGCCCATATTTTTAACCTCTTTGTTATAAACAAGGTGGCTATGATTGTGTGAAGTTAAGTCTAGGTTTTCTGTTATGTAGTCATTCTTTGCAGGGAAAGACATTGGATGCAAAGATACATGATTGCTCAAGGTGCCCGGATTGGGTAAAGATTGAGCAGTCAGCAATAATATTTATATCACCACCTCTCAGTCTCAGTGAATGCTACAGATGAAGGAGCAGAAAGAAGCAGAAGATAGGATAAAGGTCTAGGAGATACAACTGCTGTTCAAGCCATGAGCACGATGCAACTGTACTCATCTACTCAGACTCCACTTGAGGATGTGCCTGTCTTCAGTACCCAAGAGCTCTGTCTGCTCTTGCAGAGGGCCTAAGTTCAGTTCACATAGGTGACTGACAATCACCTGTAAATACAGCTCTGAGGATCCAGTCTTCCTTACTAGCCTCCTTGGGCACTGTGTGTATGCATATACCTACATCCAGACATGTACATATGAGCACAATTTTAAAGTAATGAAAACTGAATCTTAGAAGAGAGTGGGTCTATTAACAGCCCACCTTAGAAGAGAATGGATCTATTAACAGCCCACCATAGATGGATAGACTCTGTTACCACGCTTGGTCCCCCACTGCTGACCTAATGCGACTGATAAATTATGTAAAACAGGGGGTTGAAGCTATCAATCATGTAAATACTGCTGAGGCTCCAGTGGAGAGTTCAAGCCCATAGTTACACAGATCGTCCTGACTAAACTGATTGGATTGCAAAGCAAAACCAGATAAATATGGTAAACGTGGAAAGGGAAAGAGGGCTGAAGGATGTGGGTGGGGTATATAAGCAAGCGTGGGGACAAGAGAAATCTGAATGCCTAGCAAACATATAAAAATGTCAGAGGAGAAAATTTTTTAAGACAGAAAACATACAAAAGAAAAGTAAACATAAATAAGTTGCAAAACACAAAATTAAACAGCCCTGGGGGAAAAAATCATCTTATGAGTTTTCAGCTTTTAAAGGAACTGCAAATCAGTGGTTCCTTAGTTCTTAGCAGAGTCGGGACACACTGAAGGATGGCCCTTGGCTAGGGCTGCTCAGTTTCATTAGAGCTGCATACCTTGCCTCGCTTTTCTGTTATGATGTATCTAAGGGGAGTCTGGCCATGGTAACGTGTGCCTTTACATTTGACAGCACTTTGATATGCCTCATGACATTGTTGCTTCTGAAGATGGGAATGTGTACATTGGAGATGCGCACACAAACACCGTGTGGAAGTTCACCCTGACTGAAAGTATGTTGTTAAAGCTTTTTTTGTTTGCTTGCTTTTACGGTATTTTTAATCTAATTTTCATCGGGTTTATTGTTTAAAGTCATGGGAAACAATTTTTGTCCTCTCCCCTCCCTTCCCTTCCTCCTACCTTCCCTCCCTCTCTCCCTCCCCACCTCCTCCTCTTTTAATGGCAGGAATGGGAAATCTGGATGTAAGGGAGTTTGGGTTTGAGGTTCAGTGTTAGCGCATGTCTAGCATCTTTGGTTTTCTATTCCCTGTTACTACAAAGGGTGGGGGAATGAAATAGGATGAAGGATGAGGAGGAGGAAGGGAGAGTGTCCTTATTTGGCATCTATTTCAGGAATTAAAATAATTTCTTAAATGTTGAGAGGGAGAGGGGTTTTTTTTTTTTTTTTTTTTTTTCCTGGCAATGGTCACCTTGTTTCCAGAGACACTCCACAGGAAATTTCTAATGTGTAAAGTAATGTCTGTTACATTAAAAGACCCTGTTCATTCCAACTTGGTTACAGAAGAAGGAGACAGCTTTGGCAAGAGAGATTGACTTGTTGCCACAAGACATCAGCCCATGTGGTGCTCAGCTCTTCTTAGTGCTGAGCATCAAGGGACACCAGCATCCTTCCGACACATTATCCCAGGCTCAGTTACCCTCTGCCTTCCATTTAGGCCCCAGCGTTCCCCCCAAATACTAAGTTACTATATTTTTATTTAACTCAGAACATAAAAGAACAGATTTGATGTAACCTAATCTAGTCAGTTGGTAGACTAACTCCTTGTTAGGGTTTGGAGTGAAGGGTAGGGAAGGATATTCGAGGACACAGTGAGATGGATTACTGAGAAGCAGAAAAATTATTAGTGCCATAGTTAGACAGAGAACAGCAGAGTGCAAGGCCCCCCGTATGAGAGATAGACAGGATGGCAGGGTCTCTGAAGAATGAAGCAGAGAGGCCTTATGGCAGAAATGGGGTCTACTCCTGTAGCTGTCTGAGGATGGTGGGGGTTCACAAGATCCCCTTAGCCAGGGTCTCTGAATCCAAGGCAAGAGAAAAAGGCTAGAGATAAGGATGTGTGACCAACGTGCCTTTTAATGTTAACCTTCTTCACAGATGAGAACTGGTCCTTGGAGTTTTGATAGCTTTTGACAGACCAGTGTGTCTGTAGGGTACCTGTTAGTATCTGTCAGAAGAAAATGTTACAGATATAGTGGCCTGAACTGAGGCTGAATACTAGCATTATATTCTTCATTAGTGTTAGGATTCTCTCATTTCAACCTGGACATCATTAAAGGTATACTTGCCAAATCCTTGCTGACCTACTTGTCTTCTCTGTTGCTGTGTTAAACACTGACCAAAGCTAATGCAGTGAGGACAGATATTTGCCATGTCACAGACGGAAGCAAAGACAGAAACCTAGGAGCACCAACCAGAGTACAGACCACGGAAGGATGCTATTGAGTGACTTTCTCTCCATGCTTTGCTTAGCCTGCTTTCTTACATAAACCAAGATTACCAAGACAAGGGTGTCACTGTGCACAGTGACCTTGGACCTCTCACATAAACCTTTAATCAAGAAACGGCCCTGCTTAACACCAGGCCAAGCTGATGGAGCAATTCTTCAACAGGCATTCCTTCTTCCTAGGTAACACTAGTTTCTAGGACAAAGGTCAAAGCTAACCAGCACAACTGTATTACAGCATGACAGTGTTCTAGAATTATATGTCCTCTTGGTGAGAAATCACTTCACATACTTAGAAATTGATAAATGAAAGGGCTCTTTAATTATACCAGGTAACTGGTTCTGGCTAATGCACAAAAGGGTACCAGCCTAGAATAGAAAATTTTACCAGTTTATATAGATCCTAGGCTTATCTATCCCTCAAATACTGTCGATATTAAATCTCTTTAAAGCCCTGTATCCAGGTTAGACTTTGAACAATTGAATTAATGGGAAATTTACACAGCAAATTTATTGTTAGAAGGAACAGATGAAATAGATATCTTGATAGAGGGAGCCACTGTGGGGCTGGAAAGAAACCTAATGGTAGGGAGATACCCACAAACCCACAAAGATGACCCCAGCTAAGACTCTAAGAAATAGTGGAGAGGTGCCTGAACTGACCTTCCCCTGTAATCAAATTGATGACCCCCCTAATTGTCATCATCGAATCTCCACTCAGCAACTGATGGAAGCAGATGCAGAGATTTCCAGCTAAGCACTGGGTCCAGCTACCAGTTCCGTTGAAGAGAGGAAAGAGGGATTATATGAGCAAAAGAGTCAAAATCATGATGGGGAAACCCCCAGAGACAGCTGGGAGCTCACAGACTCTGGACTGACAGCTGGAAATCTGCGTGGGACTGAACTAGGCTGTCTGAATTTGGATGACAGTTCCGTGGTTTGGCCAGTTTATGGAACCTCTGGCATGGGACCAGAACTTCCCGAATACATGAACTGGCTTTTTGGAGCCCATTGCCTATAGGGGGATACCCCGCTCAGCCTTGACACTGGGGAGGGGTGTTTGCTTCTAACTCAACTTGATATGCCAGCCAGACTTTATTGACTTTCCCTTACCTTCTTACCTTACCAGAGTGCTTACCTTCTCTGAGGAGTGGAGGTGGTGGGAGAGAAAGCTGGGAGGGGTGACTGGGAAGAGGAGAAGGAGAAAACAGTAGTTGGTACATAAAAAGAAAAAAAAAAGAATTTTTTTCTTAAGTATAAAAAAATCTTAAGAGGATTTTTTTTCAACAGTTGTTATCTGGGATCACCTTACACAATTATGCTTTTTCTTGTTAGAGCACAGGGGCCTTAACAGCAGATCAGGATTTTAAGGTGGCTGTGACTCTGCCCTGTTTCTGAGCTCCCCACTAGGGGCATATTCTTTAATATGGGGATGGGCTTATTAGCCTGTTGTAAGTCAAGTTTATCTCCTTCTGCTATGGAAATGGAGCCTAATTGGAGGTCGATGTTGATGGAAGAACATTAGTGGTGGTGTTTTCTTGGCAACCCTGAAATAAACTTCAGTAATGGTGCTGCATTTTCTTCCTAGCAGTTTCCAACAAGCCTGGTTGGAGGCCCTCTTACCTTCTGGTCATATTAGAGTTGGCACTCCTTTAATTAAATTCTACTTGGCATGACTTAATAATCCCTAAGCAAGTTTGGTGGCAAATCCTGTATAGTATCAATTTTGTTACTCCAAGTTTCTGATGCATCCATCAGTTAAAACTGCCTTCCCTCTAAGATGTTGCCCAGGTGAAAACAGTGGTGAAGCCACCGAACTGGACCACTTCAAAAGTAGAAAGAAAGGTTTATTGAGAATCAACCTATGGAGACTACCTCTCAGGGAGCCTGAGGCAGAGAGTTGGGAAAAGCCAGAGGATTTTATATGACAGTCAGCAGGATGGGACCTTTGAGCTGATACAGGCTACTCAGATTAACTGGGAAGTACCATACTAAAATCTTTGACCTTTGGGAACAGATTAAGGGAGGTTCTGGAAGACAGATTTTTGAGGGAAGCTGAATTTAAGTTTCTATGTACCCAGTAAAAATCCTTGTGTTTACCAGGCCAGAGGCCTTCCGTTTAAAACGTTGTTGCCAGCACTGCCATGGGCGGAGTGAGAGGTGGGGGCAAAGAGAATTTCCGTCACCAGTACTGCCGTTTGGACCTAACAAACAGAACTACATAATATTTCAGAAACAATAATATTATAAATTCCAAAAGAAAAACTATTCTAAGTATAAAATTTTTAGAAATAATATCTCAGGCTGGAGAGATGGCTCAGAGGTTACGAGCACCAGCTGCTCTTCTAGAGGTCCTGAGTTCAGTTCCCAGCACCCACATGGTGGCACACAACCTCTATAATGAGATCTGGTGCCCTCTCCTGGTGTGTAAGCAGAACACTGTATACATTATAAAGAAAGAAATCTTGAAAGGAAGGAGGGAGGGAGGGAGGGAGGGAGGGAGGGAGGGAGGGAGGGAGGGAGGGAGGGAGGGAGGGAGGGAGGGAGGGAGGGAGGGAGAGGGAAAATTACCTTAGCTTACCCAAGGAAGTTTTTATACAGGATCCATGGACTTGACCTCTATTAGACTTAGGAAATGTTTGTAACTGAATAAAAATGATATCAAGTTAGGTTTTTAAAGGTCTCGTAGAGGGCTCTGATTTTTCTCTCTCCTTATTGTGCCATTACAGAAATGGAGCATCGATCTGTTAAAAAGGCAGGCATTGAGGTCCAGGAAATCAAAGGTTGGTCAGAGTCCTCTTTTAACGGAAACCAAAAGTTGTTTGGTTGGATTATTTTTGTCTCTTGATTGCAGTTTAAAAATCAGGCTAAAAATATATAATGTGGTAAATTATCTATGACTTCTGCTTTGTGCTGAGCTCTTAAACCTACATGTTGCTGCTGCTTTTTATGATAAAGGAGGTTGTCAGAGGGCCCTCCAGTCACTGGTTCCCAATAACAGAATATAGATGCAGATCTAAGAAATCTCTAACTTGTGACCCAGAGATATGCAGAAAGGAAAATATGTAGCTAGTCACATTAGGAAGCATTGTTGATCTTACACAGGAAAAAAAATGATTTTTTTGGCATGCTAGAAAAATTTGCATGAGCTCCCACGTAAACAAGTGAAACCCCTTGGTGAATCAATGCTGTCTTGATAGAAACATTAGGAAGTCTACCAGCTCCCGTCACTGTACCCTCACTCTGCAAGATTGACTGAGGGCATAGTTCTAAAGGTGAGGTAGGCAGTCTCTGAAATGAAATTACACCAGACTTCAGGAAAGTTATTGTCCAGTTAAAAGAGGGAGAGACAGAAGATACACACCCACATGTTCACATGCACAGGTCACTGAATCACTGACATAAAATAGCTGAGTTTTTCTACACATATGCAGTTATTATTCTCATTCAAAATCTCTTATCAACTTACTTTTCCCTCTCCAAGAATCCAGTTGAATCTGTACTTTTTCTATGACTAGGTTTTTTACTTCTACGTGTTGCTAAGGCCCCACAATGCTTAGGTAACGAAGTGACTTCATTCTTCAGATTCATCTGGCATGAAGAGCTTCAGACTAAAGCCAAGATATCTTAGTATTCCTTCCTCATGAAAGTAGGCTGGAAAAAAACATACAATGCCAGATATAAATGGAAGTTTATGCAGACAGAAAGGAAAAATAGTAGACTCAACATTGAAAGGGCTGAGATAGCATTGTTCTGAGAATAAACTGCAATTGTTCGGCATTTGTAGAGATTCTACCCAGGTGGCCATACTGTGTGTCACCTATTACTCAGATACATGTACAAGTTTTAAGCCATTGCTATTTATATAGTATTATTGATGCTACTTTTATCCCCAAATAAAGGTGTTATAAAAGATCTTGTTAATAATAGCTATCACATATTGAACTCTAAAAAAATGAACAATACAAAAAAATTATCAAATTTAGTCCTGTTAACCATGTGATATTTACTTTACGTATAAGAAAAGAAAAGTAAGTGTTACTAAGGAGAAAGTAAGTGTTAAAGTTAAGTTTGAAGTGAAAGTTGGTTTGATGTCAATTCCTTTGTTCTTAACCATTGCAGCACTATTGAGGACAGATCAATCCTGTCAGTACATCAATCCATGCACTATAAATTCTTCCAAGAAATGCAGGGTAGGATGATTTGCAGTTCGTATTGTCCTATCCTGAATTGTAAACTATTTCAAAGTATTCCTGTTTCGATATGCTTTACCAAAACTTTTTTGATGGTAATATGTGGAAAACAGCCCAATTATCCTGACCTCTGACCTCACCTTAGCTGTTTGATTAAGAGGAACCAATCACGCCACTTAGATAGAAAACTTTCCCATTTCGGGTAGAACCCAGCAATCGAAATAGTAAATTTTACTGAAATGTCTACAAGAAAGTTCAATCTAATAGTCAAGAATATCCCAACTCAAATAGAGATCCGTTGTTCCTGAAACCCAAATAATTCTCATTCTTCTGTAAGATTATATTCTTATTACAAAAGAAACACAGATCATGCTGGATCCCTAGATCTTATCGCTTATCAAAATCATGAAGCTACCCTTTGTTGTAGGGTTCAAAGCAAATGCATGCATGAAAACATAGGAGGCGTTTGTTAATTTTACAACTCTAAATGTGGGTTCCTTTGGTGACACTCATCTCCACGTGAGTGGTCATAATGGATGAACTATAGCAAGGTTCAGAAGCAACATTTTAAGGGGGTTTGAGAAATAAGAGAATTAGAGATGACAGTGAAGCTTAGGGGGAAGACTGAAAATTCCAAATAGAATTAATAGCAATAAAATAGACCAAAGCGTGGCTCTCACACCATCCCCTGCCCAAGGTAAAGATGGCAGTGGGGACCAGTCTCCAAAAACAGAAAGAAGAAAAAAAGCAAGGGGCGCTCAGGTGCAGTGAGCCTCTTAGGCCTTATTGAGAGGCGGGTTTATCAGGGGACTGATGGGGAGTGGGGGGAGAAGAGAGAACATGAATGGGGAGGATTCATTGATGCTGTATATGGCTTCCATGTTTTCCTAAGTTATGTGTTAATATGCTTTCAAAGATCTCCGTTCTTCACTTCTGTTTTTAGCTAGGTAGCAATTTCTGTATTGCCGTATTAAGAATGTACCTCTATTCCTGTTTATTATCCCAACTGCTTTTATTAATGAAGTCTAAGTGAGGACAAAAGGAGGGGACTTGAAAGAAAGCTCAGTGGATTAAAGTGTTTGCTTCAGAGGCATGAGGGCTAGAGTTTGGATCCCCTCGAGTCCATGAAAAAGGTGAGGAAGCATGGCAGCCTCTTGCAATCCCTTCCCTGGGGAAGCAGAAATAGGGATCCTGAAGGCGAGCTGGCTAGCTCCACTCTCTGGACGCGGTAAGCTTCCAAGGAGAGAGTTCACCTTAGTAAATAAAATGGAGAGCAGTGGAGAAAGACACCTAATATCGACTTCACACACACACACACACACACACACACACACACACACACACACACACACAAAGTACGTTAACACATATGCTAGCATGCGTGCACGCAGGTGCATATGTGACATTGGTTATAAACTGAAAGAATTGGCTTAACACTCATAGAAAATAAAAGAGACATGGCAGTGAACTTGTGAGTAGATGAGAGAGAGAGCTGAACTTTCTGAGATATATATATCTCTTTAGACATTCTTGGCTTCCACAGGTTCTCATAGTTTGGATGTAATCTACTAAAAATTATTGAACATTCTAACATTTGGAATAAACTCAAATATGTTTAATATTTAAAAGGTGCTTTTTTTAAAAGAGGGTAGCTTTTAAATGTCCTAGTACCATGCTAGATAAATAATAAAATAATAGAACAATGGAGCCATTATGTGATTACCTTCACAAAGAAGCATAAACAGCTGCCCTTTAAAGAAGCATTGCTTTAAAGAGCATGACGAAAAAATGCTTCTTATCTATCAGCTTTTAAAATTGTGGTGTTTTCTTTACATCTAAAGCTGCTTTGACAGCTTCTGATTTTATAAGACATTTTTTTGTTCTATACAGGCTGCATATGGCATCGTATATGATACAAGACTATCATATTCTATTCCCTTTTACCTTCAGAAACTCAGACATTGGCTAATTTTAGCGTCTTTACACGTCTTCATACTTGTTTGCCGGGGATGCTCCAAAATATGGGAATGTTTAATTAAGAAATTTCAGATAAAGAGGGAAATGATATAAATTGAATTATTTATTGAGTATAATTCCTAGACTCTTTTGCGATCAGTGTGGTATTAGACTTTTCATCTACCTGTGTAGTTCCATCAGAAGAACAGCAATATTGCTTTTCATTCTAAGGTATTTTTAAACTGTTCCTTTTTAACAAAGCACCTTTAAAATCTTAAACACATTTGAGTTTATTCCAAATGTTAGAATGTTTCGAGTATTTTTAGTAGATTACATTCAAAATACTAGAACTTTGGAAGCCAAGAATGTCTAAAGTAATACATGTCTTAGCAAGTTCATTACTGTGTCTCATTTACTTTCTGTGAATGTTAAGCTGATTCTTTCAGTCTATAACCAACGTCATCCTTAGTTCTCTTCTTAATATAGCTCACTTCTGGCTCTGCATCATCAGTGATACCAGACGTAAATTGGCATAAGGATTGTAGCCAAATAGAAAATACTGGGTAAAATTCTGGTAGTATACACTGCTTTTAACTAGAAGCAGGCCTTCCTTCTAAAGACAGCCCATTCTTTAATACCAAAGACACAAATTTATTTTATGTTATTTAATCCCATGATTGCATTTTGGGAAGGTTTCTTTTTTATCCTGTTGAAATATGGAACATGTTTAAATATAGAATAATGTGTATATATTTTCTGTAGTAACAAAGAAGATAATAGAACAGTGCTCGGGTCTTTGCACCAACCCTTTTCCTCCCCTGCTCTTTCAATTTCAAGAGCCTGGCATGTGAACATGAGGGAAAGTGTAGTCTCTGCTTTTGTAAAGTGCAGGGAACAAAAAAAAAAAAAAAAAAAAAAAGACTTTGAAGCCTTCAGCAGACCGGTAACAACAGCACCTCTCACAAGCTGTGCATATGGATTAAAGAAGAGCAATGTCATAATGCAAGTGCTCCGTGAGTGTAATTGAGATTGTGAAAGAAGATAGCTCAGAACATTGAACGAAGAGCATCAGTCCTCCAGGTCTTTGTGTCCTAAATTATATGTGCATTGCCCTAAGTAATTTCAGAAACGTATGTCCAGCAAGCTGTTAAATTATCTGCGTGCACAAATCATTAACCAATTTTCCCCCATTGCGTCAAATAGTCTATCCTTGCCTGTTTATCAGGGTCTGAGGTTCTCTGTATCATGCTTTCTATATTGTACTGTATGGGAGAAGTTATACCAAGAAATTAATATTCTGGAAGCCTTGAGAGTCTTCTAGCCAACAGGACTGTAACATTTCTCCTAGCTAAATTCTTACCTGATGTATATCAGGGTTCCTATACACTGATACTCACATGCTTCTTGGGGATGGTTCAAAGTCCAGTCTCATTTCAAGTCAATAGTTACTTTAAAAAGAAAAAAAAAAAACCCTCCAGTAGTTTCTACGGCTTCTGTGAATCATGAATCTGTTTCTCTATAGTGCTTAATACCTGATCAGTCTGATACCTACCTAGCTCCTGCCAGTGTCTCAGAAAGTTGATGTTATTTTTTATCACCAATAAAACGATATATATTGCACCTATGTACACATATTTTTCCGAGAACTATATAAAAGAGCTCAAAAGTACAGTTGTGTTTTCTCTTTGTCAATCTAGAGGTAATGTCTGTAGCTATATAGAGTACTAAAACTTCGCAGAACATGAAAGCAATTCATAAACTAAAGGTACAATGAACCAAATATTTATTAAGCACCTTCTTTGCAACCCACATTTGAATCCAACAGTTTTTATGAAGGAAATAGTATCACAGCCTTACAAATGCAGTTCCATTAGGCCAAAAATCAATTAACTAACTTGCCCAAAGTTATTCTGCTAGTAGTATACCTGAGATCAAGAATGATTGAGTCTAGTATGTGTATCAAGTCCTGTCCTCTACACAAGGCAGTGTGTGATCCTAACCTTGGAAAAATGCAAAAGGATATATATCTTACGGAGTTCCAAGCTAAGGAGGGGATTAAGTTAGGTGAAGGAAACCGTTGGAAGGGGAGAACATACAGCAGTCTCCATAGCTGCTACTGACCGTGTAGATGCTGGCATTGAAACATGACCTCGTATCCACTGGTCTCAACAAGTTCTAGGTGAGCCATTGATGATTTGACTGGGTAGGGGTGGGTGAGAAGTTTTGAAATATTTGAATCCGTTGCATACTGTGAACTCTTCTTTTCCTGAAGAAACCGAGGCAGTTGTTGAATCCAAAATGGAGAACAAACCCACCTCCTCAGAGTTGCAGAAGATGCAAGAAAAACAGAAACTGATCAAAGAGCCAGGCTCGGGAGTGCCTGTGATTCTCATTACAACCCTTCTGGTTATTCCTGTGGCTGTCCTGCTGGCCATTGTCATGTTTATTCGGTGGAAAAAATCAAGGGCCTTCGGAGGCAAGTAAAATGAGCCCCTTGAATTTGGACCCTGCCTTTGAAAGCATGTCTGGCCTAATTATCATTAGGAACCTTGTCGTGATTGTCTGTTCGGTTTGACTTAGTTTGGTTTACATGCTCTCTACCTTTTTATGATATCATTGTCTGTGTCTCAATATAAATAATATTGAATATAAAATATGTCCAGAGCCTCTGAAATTTAGGTAGTTTTCTTGTCCTATAACCTCTCTCATTGCCTTTAAACAGTTATCTTAAACCCAAATAAAAAGCTGTGAGGTTGTAGATCCACTATAATTATTCTGCAGATGGGGGAGAAGGACATACCTGCTGTTGGGAACGGGCCAGAACTCACAGTACTTGGGTCAGGTGTCTTAAGACTGTGCTCTTTCCCATCAGATTGGCTCTAGCTTCTAGCCGCATAATATTGGGCAAGTTACTTAATCTCTCTAAACCAATTTCTTCATGGATAAAATGAGAATAAAATACGAAGTTATGTATGAAATATAATAATGGACATGAAGCATTTAGCAAGTTATCTGGCACCTACCATGTATTTAATATGATTAGCAAGAATAAAGAGTAATCTTGGTAACAGAGAAATCAAAAGAGATGCCCATTTCAAGCCTCTACTTTACTCAGAATCCTCCTATCTTGCAAACCACGTATTTTTGAATTTTTGAATAGTCATAAGTTTGACCATTAGATTTGTTAACTGAATAAGGCAGGGTCCAGTACCATAAGTGGGTTTTTTAAAATATGATTGTCATAGTATGAGACCATATATATATATATATATATATATATATATATATATGGTCATATAAGCAATTAATGACATTCTCTTCTATTCCACATTTAAGTAGCAGCCTTCAGGTACTAAGACAAATACCTATAGTTATATCTAGAGAGGAATCTGTGGAGCAGTGTGGGAGGCCACATTTGGTTAGGAAACAAAGTCTGGTCTTGCTTGAGGTCAAGTGGCCATGGCAGGGATTCAGGCACCCACAGCAAAAAATCCTGAAACAGAAAAAGGCACTGGAACCGAAACTGGAAGATTCAGTTTAATAAGTCATGAAAGTAAAATTTCTTCGATTTTCTTTAACTTTTTTATTTACTTCATATAAATCTTTGGAGGGTGGGGTATGTAGTTAGCTTTTCCTAAAAAGGACTGGCATGCATCTGGAGTTGTCATAAATATAGAGAAAAACAGCCATGTGCTTAGGAACACGTGTATTTACTGGATGTGCCTAGCACAGCAGCAGTTCCTGATACTAGCTGATCAATAAGATAATTGTTGGGAAGAAACAGAGGAGAGCAGATGAAACTCACAAAATGGGCAACACTAAAAAGATAATATATAAAACTGTAACAGAAAATGGTTAAAGCAATAAAATCAACAAAAGACGCCAAGGGTATGTAGAGCCGTGGGCATGTGGCAGGACTCTTAGATTTTTTAACCTGGAGAAAGTGACAAGGAGTCAAGATAGCCTGCTTTCCTGTTTGCTATTAGGGACAAGCAGCATGGAACTGGAGCATAATAAGGCTGTGTGGGAAGAGGGCAACAGTGTTCCCTCATTGTCATTTTTTTAAAAAATTAATAGATTTCTATGCAATTCGGTTACATTTAATTGAAAAGACAGATTAGCTTTGTAGTGGATTTATGATGCTACATTGTAAATAATTGTCCTGCCTATGAGTTTAAAAAGTTTAAAAAGTGCTGATTGGCCAAAGGCATACAGGAAGTGTGGGTGGGGCTACTACACTAAGAAAAACTCTGGAACAGGAAGAACAGAGCAGAATGCCACAGAGAAGGCAGCTCTGAGAAAAGGTACCAAGCCCCATGGCTGAACAGGGTAAGAATCATGGGTAAGTTTAAGGGTAATGAGTTAGCAAAGTTATATGCCTGGACCATAGGCCGATCTGCATAAAATTAATGTAAGCATCTTGTGTCTCTGTGGAACTTCGAGTCTGCAGGACTGCGGATCTGCGTATCCAAACCTTGAGACTAGGCCTGAAAGTTCAGGACAGAAACCTAATACAACATAGTTTGCCACCTATTTTCAAGGATTTTTTTTTCCTCAATGAATTTTCATTAAAAAAGCAAAACAAAACAAAACCCTCTTGGCGATGATTACACACACTCTGGCAGTGTATTCCACTGATGGTGCACCCAGACACTCAACCAAGCACGGGCACACAAGCCTGGCAGAGGGATGCAGCGCATCCTTGTGGAACTGAGTCTATGCTTGGTTTTCTTGCTATTCTTTTTTCATCGTGTTTTCTACCTGTCCGCTGCCTTTTAGCTCTTTCTGTGAGGCTGCCAGGCACCTGATGCTTCTCTGAGGATAGCCTGTGATGAGAGAAAGAGGAAACATGCAGGAAGAGACATGTCCAGAGAACACCTGGAGCCTTGGGAACTCTGCCTTCCTGAAAATGAGAAATCGATTTATCTTAGAGATGGGAACCGCAGGGAAAGGACCGTGGTCTCCTTGAGCGCATAGAAATTACCCAAACTTTCGTGCCATTTGCTTTCACTTCGACTTTCCATGAAGGGGTTGCATAGATCCAAAGCAGGATTGTATGCTTCCATTAACAGAAAAAGAAAAGCTTAACACAAATAACCCTAACATTTTTAACAAACGTTTTCCAATTTTTATAAGATTTTGCTAACTTAATTCTATCCCAATACAAATACAAAAATAAAAAAATACTGAGCATCATTCAGCACATTTTTACTATTTCATATAACAGCCCCTCTTATATATCACAGACATGGAGAGATGGGTATTGATCTCTCATTTCTAAGGGGGGGGGGGGACCCTGAGGCTTTGGTTGGTCAAAATTACAGTCCATAAGAGACACAGGCAAGAGACTACCCCTTATATATATCTCAATCTCCAATACTTCAGCCCCATTTATACATTTTAATAATACATAGCCTTTTCTGAAATTGCATGTAAATGAAACTTTTTAGTCATTTGTGAGTTCCTGAATTTGTGTTGAAAGTTGAGCCCTTGGAGAGAAGAGGGTGACTGGGACACATTTAAAATGTGCCGTCTTTTTGTTTGTCTCTGGTTTTTTTTTGTTTGTTTGTTTTTGTTTTTGTTTTTTTCTGTTTCGTTTAAAGCAGATTCTGAACACAAACTTGAATCAAGTTCTGGAAGAGTATTGGGAAGATTCAGAGGTATGCCTGTGACCTTTCAGAATCTCATTTGGTTTAACGTCAACAAGCTCATCATGTCTTGCTTTGTGTTTTTTTGTTTTTGTTTTTGTTTTTTCTTTTTTTTTTAAAACTAGGCACTGTTTTATATTTTGACTCTGAAAAATGAACATCTAGTGTGTAGCATCCCCCAGCGTAAACAGAGTGAAGACCTGGAAGCATGAGCCTCACAGCGCTTCCCAGCTTTGTTTCTGTCTCTTTTTTTTTCTAATTTTCCATCCTCTACCATCTCATTCCTTACCCCTGCCTTCCATCTGTTTGCCTTTGTCTGTGGTAAACTTCCTGTCACTGGTACTGATGAGTCAGTCAGTGGCTGTCTTGGGGAAGATGACCTTTTCATAAAGTCGTTGAAATGAAGAACAGCTCCGGAGTTGCCAATTCAGGAGAGCTAGAGAAACAATGTAAAAAGAGATCTGATATATGCCTACAGAAAAATATTCCAGGGGAGCTTAGAATCTAATCATTTACCATGATAGATTCTGTGGAGTAATATCCATCTGGTTAAAACAAATCTCTTTGACTCTCCCTCTTAAGGGAAAAAAAAAAAAAAAACATCCAACCTCCCCCTTTCCCAATGTCTGTTCTTGTTTAAAATGTTTGAAAATTTACGAGGAAAGAGACTTGTTTGTGTAAATTTTAACTATGTGATGTCATTTGACCCCCCCCCCCCCAGGGAAAGGAAGTGGAGGCCTCAATCTAGGAAATTTCTTTGCAAGCCGTAAAGCCTACAGCAGAAAAGGTTTTGACCGCCTCAGCACGGAGGGGAGTGACCAAGAGAAAGAGGAAGAGGATGGAAGTGAGTCGGAAGAGGAGTACTCCGCCCCGCTGCCCACCCCAGCACCGTCCTCCTGAATGCCAGGCTCTCCATAGGTTGAGTGAGGTTCACCAAGGATGCCCAGACTCCCTCCCCTCTAGTTCCTGTAGAGTTCTGTGCATTCGATTGTAAACTGTACTAGTCTATGTGGGACTGTACACACCTTATTTACTTCATTAGGTTATGTTGGCTTCTGTGTCTTAGGCGAGGGGTTTCCTAACAGTTCACTACAGTGCCATTGTCTTTCTATGAACTTAGAGTAGAGAAACTACCTTCCTCTCCATCACACAGCACTCCTACCCCCGGATGGAAGTATCGCGATCATCTACATTTGGAGACTTTTTTTGGTGGATGTAAATAGCCCCATTCTTTGCTTGAACGCAGTATTCTCCCAGTCCACACCCATTGCCAGTGTCTTTCTTTGGTGCCTTTCCTGTTCAGCGTTCTCAGCCTGTGGCAGTCAACGAGAAACTTTGTCCTCCGCGACAAAAAGCTGCTAAATCTCTCTCTATTTTTTTAAAATCACTAACATTATATTGCAATGAGAGAAATTTTAAAAAGTCTCTATTTAAATTCTTTTTTTAAATTTCTCTTCAGTTGGTGTGTTTCTGGGATGTCTTATTTTTAGATGGTTACACTGTTAGAACACTATTTTTCGGAATCTGAATGTAATTTGTGTAATAAAGTGTTTTCAGAGCATTAGCAGTCAGAGTGTATTTCGTGATTTTTTTGCATACTCAAAGTACTTTAAACACATATATTAATAATGACAAAAATCAGAGAGTAGACTAGTTCATTTTCTTCAAGGAAAAGAAACGCTTTGTGTAAAATGTAGAAGATAATTTTATATGAGCAGGGTATATTAAAAAACTATGTTATGAGTTTTCATACATGAATAAAACCAGGTTCTTTGAAAGCTCATAAAGCACTTCACATATATATAACAAATAGTGAAAATAGCTAATTGAGAGGGAGCCTGTGCCAGACTTCAGACACGACTGAATCCATTAGCATAGTTCATTCACTATTGTGCTTCTTTAAAGATTGTGTTGACCCCAGGGTCAAGGGTCCTTACAATACAGAGGACATCCTCAAACTGACTACAGATTACTTTTTGAGAACATTTTTTTTTTTTTTTTTTTTTTTTTTTTTTTTTTATGATACATCAGTGCAACTTAGTAAGAACTTGATAGCTCTCCAGTTGAAGTGATTTGACTGGAGAAGGCATTCATCAAAATGACCAGTTGTATTTCAGGCATCTTTAGTACTTGAACTATTAAGGATGGGTACTTGCTCAAAAATGCTAGTGTTTACAATCTCACTGGATTTTTTTTTTCCTTTGTGATTAGATCTGATTGGAAGTGCTTATCACTTCCGGTTCGGCTCACCCTCAAGTTAAATATCATGTTCTTGAACCCTGTGTTTTCTCAAGTGAAAAAATCCATTCTCTCTCTCTCTCTCTCTCTCTCTCTCTCTCTCTCTCTCTCTCTCTCTCTCTCTCTCTCTCTCTCTCTCTCTCTCTCTCTCTCTCTCTCTCTCTCTCTCTCTCTCACCAGACCTTTATATTCTTCTCACCAAATTGTTCTTTTAGTGAATACAAGAACAATATTTGCATGTTTGTTAGCATATAACTTTTCATTTCAACAGAAGAATCATTCTTATGCTCAAGATGTGTGTGACACAGACTGGCTTGAATGCAATCCAAGCTTTCTTACATAGAAGTTAGTCTTTTTACACCAAAGCTATCTTTTGTGGCACAAAAATTTGATGATCAACTTCATTTGCTATACTTTTAAAATATAGATACCTGGTCATATCAGAGCCAGTTTATAATGGATTGATACAAAGAGATCAAAGTGATAAACTACAAGGGGACAAGAAAGAGGAAGTATACTTATTAACATGGAATAATTGATACATGCCTGTGAAACCTGCTCATGAACAAAAAATTTGACTCCAGATTTTCTAGTACCTTATTAAATAATACCTGATTCCTTACATAATTCATGAGTTCATTAAACATTTAGTATTTTTAATATTAAGATAAGTACAATTGGCTCCCAAGTGTCTTCAGAGATAGTGCAATGTAGGGTAACCTTCTTCAGCAGTAGACAAAGAGTACACAAGTACACTTTGCAGATCTGTGTGTGTGTCTCTTAACAAGATCATATAGCATTAAAAGAAGTAAATTACAAAAAACATTTTCCTATATACTATATCCTGCACTACTTCAGACAGGCATTTACTTCCATGGCTTAAATAAAGGTGGAAACTAGAAACAAATGACCGTGTATTGACTTCAGGCAATCTTTCTACTGATTATTGTTCTTATCTGAACTTTACTTACTGAGTCAATTAGAGATTGCTCTGCCTGAGACATACCCCAAAGGAATGGATCCCAACCCTCAGCTGACAAGAATTTACAAGCTTTATTACTACTCCTTCAGACACTCTTATTTACTGTAGTTGGCCTTTTATGGTCTACAGCTGGGGGTAATGCTCTTCAATTTTCTGTAGATGAGTCTAATGCAAAGCCAGGGTTTAAAGTCAAAGTCACTACCTTTGAAAATAGCAACTTCTGTCTACCAGTTGCATACACATGGTGATATTTTCTCTAAGTCATAATTTACAGATTATTTGAAAGGAAAGAGGTTTGGAAGTATTTTCATTTTATTTTTTCTTTGATAATTTTATAGATTTATATAATACATTCTGATCACACACTGGAAGCCTTAATTATTCATTGTGTTATGTTTGATATTAAAATGATATGATTGACTAATTAAAAGGCATAGGCAAACAGCTGTGTTTTTGTTTCTATTGTAATCAAGTTGGTCAGAGAACATTATTTGGAGAGGTTAGATTAATGGCTTCCTCATTCACTGAGTTGGACCTAAATTATTATATGCATAAAAGGCTTTTGTTCTTAGTTTCCTTCCTTCCTTTATTAAATCAGCGTATTCTTTCCCATGCAACCCTCAAGTTTAACCCCAAATTTTCTATAAATCAAATATTTAAGACAGAAACAATGAAAGTCATAGACTTTGGATTAGCAGTTATTTGACAGGTACCTGACCTATAAGTCTGGTTGTATTTTTGCTTTGGTGACTTGTCATCCCGGTTTGGGATGACTGTAGTTGTAGGTGTTGATAGCTGGTCCTGTCTTTGTTAGGTGTGTCCTGTTCCTTTGTTTCTGGCCCCCTTTCTGTTTATTTAGGAGAGTGTGCTGGCCATACAGTGTCTGGTAGGGCGTGCTTCTAAGACCCTGCTAGGTTTTACCACTGGTGGCTCCAGATAGAGTATGTTTCTTGACATTGGGGACTGACTCTTGTAATGGAGAGTGGCCAGAAGTACAACAGGGAGCTGAGATAATCCACAAAAGCAAACTGTACCTGGATGATGTGCTGAGGCCTCTGGGTTGGAGGCAGAGAAGGGGGAAGGAGAGGACACAGAAAGTTGTCTATTCCGAGCTACAGATAAGACTGGGGATTTGGATTTGGAGGAAAGAAGGAACAGTGAAAATCTGAAGACCACCTGCTTCCCCAACCCACCTGCTTCTCCAACCCACCTGCTTCCCCAACCCACCTGCTTCCCCAACCCACCTGCATCTCTATCTCACCTGCTTCCTCAACCCACCTGCTTCCCCAACCCACCTGCATCTCTATCTCACCTGCCTCTCTGGCCTGATGGGGTATCTGGTTTCCCATGAATGTCTTCTAGAGTTGAAGGCTGAGACAAAGAGATGGAGTGGTGAGAAAGGTTGTGGTCATCTAGAGAGGAGGAGGCCACAGCAGAGGTGGGCTGAGACAGGGGAACTGTGTTTGGAGGAGGGAGAGTGAACATCTACAGATCACGTGCATCACTGACTTAAGATTATGTTTCTATAATCCTCACTGTGAAAGGAAAACGTACATGTTGTTAGACTGGGCAGAAACAAAAGCAAATACATGTAAAACAAAAGAGTACTGAGGTAGGAAAGAACATTTTATCTCAGAGGAAAATTGGTCCAGAGGCAGGCATGAATAATAAGAGCATAGGTCCAGCGGAGCCTATGAAGCAGCTCTCCACTGGCAGAAGTTCAGCAATTTATCCCGTGTCCCTATTGGAATCCATGTTAAATGTCAAAATGTTAGCTATCTTGGTTTGTAGGCCAGTGTTTGAGGCTCATGGCAGGGAGAACTCTTGGGTCCTCCTTAGAGCCAGTGAATGGATCACGTAAAATTCAAATTAAAACAAACCAAAACATCAAAATTACAGAAAATAAGAGTTATCCCGGGGGTAGAGAAACCCTAAAGGTCTGATTTTACCTCCTTAGTCTAATATATATAATATATATTATACTATGGGTAAAGTGAATATATATAAAAATTGTGTGTGTGTGTGTGTGTGTGTGTGTGTGTGTGTGTGTGTGTGTGTGTGTGTGTAAAGTGAATCTCTGAGTGCTCAGTGGAACCTGGAAGTTTTATCAATGTCATTTTGGTTGAGCTCAGCTCTATGGTAACTTGAGCACACGCTCTTTCAGAGCACAAGACCTATAGGATCTACCATCCCACAGATTAAATGTGGATGTGTGGATTGTCACACCCTTTTCTTTAAAATGTCACTCTTGTTACGTTAATATAGGAGGAGATGGTACCTGTGGCCTAGGCAGGTAGGCCAAAATTACCAAATTAGACAATGGAATCGCCTAATCTCAGTTCAAGGAAATAGCGTCCATATGTATCTGTTAGAGTAACTGGAATCATCACATGAGGGCTCACTCAAAAGAGGGGAAAAATTTAAGCTTCATTTAAATTTAATTCAAAATAGTACTGGGCCTGTCTCTCTGTGTCAGCATTGCAGAAGAGACAAGAGAAGGATGGGAAGGTACAGGAATCTATAAAATAATCTGTATAATATAAAAAGGTAAGAAACAAAACAGGTGTGTTCATCTCCAGGTTGAGAGTAATTTCCTAAATCTCCCTAAGTAATGTTGCCAGCTCAGTTCCCAGATGAGAGAAAGGAGCCAGCAGTTCAACTTGTGTATCTTTTCACAGAGCCAGGGGGCTAGTTTTTACATTTTGATTCCTTTTACAATATTCCTTTTTCATTTAGACATCTCTATTGTAAGATAAATAATAGTCACCTGTGTGTGGAAGTAGCTTACCTACTAGCCATCCTCAAGGGCACAATGACTTTACTCTTTAACTTTTTTGTCCTCTTTCTCCCTGTGACAAAGTCATGTTACCCAGGACAGGGATTTAGAGGACATTTTGGGATGAATATGCTTGAGTCTGAAGCAAAGGAGCCCAATCGCCATCTCCAGCACGAACTCCCCAGTGAGCTCTTAACCAGCACAGATCAATCTGCCTGCATAACCTATGCTTAGTGGCTGCTCTGCTCCTGACACCAGTTACTTAAGCTGTCCCCACCTGACACCATAACAGATAAGATCTTATTGGGACACACCTGGAATAGTTTGCAAGCAACATCAAAAACTGTCTTTTTGTTCTAGGCAGGATTTAGGACATCCATCCCTCGGGAGAGAAGAGGTCCTAGATTTCAAGTGGACCTTTTGTGACAAAGAAAACAGAAGTCTAAGTGTTAACAGTTTGCCATGCAAGTTTGATAGGGAGACTCATCAGCCAGATGAGGAGAGACTGGGGAATTGGGTTTTGATGTTTGAGCTGATAAAACCTGATATGCAGAAATGAAGAAATAAAGGGAAGGCAGGAATGGACAAAAGAAATCTTATGTTGGAAACCTTCAGAATCTTTGTCGTTCCGTCTTATGAAAGTGCCTGAGTCGGTGACTTACTGCGTCCAGATCTCAGCCCTCGGGCATACTAACACCTTGCTGAGGTTTGTTTTTAGGCAAAGATGTGTAGAAATGGGGGGGATCCTAGATCCCATTTTGGAAAGATATGAGGTTCATAATGAATCCACACAACCAGAAAGTGTCCAGGAATGGCAGACCAGGGGCCAGAATGTGCCCCCCATTTTCAATAACATGGAAGGTAAAGCCAATGGCAGCAAGTTGAAAGAACACCTGGGGTTTGGAATTCCGGCATCCTAGCTGAAAAAGCCAACAGTAGAATGCCGAACTCTGGGGGTTTGAATGAAGGTATGTCAGTCTAAGGCACCTCTGGACTGAACACAGACCTTGCTTCGGTGGTTGAAATTGGGTGTGCCAGTGTAGTGAATGGTGAAAGGTATCTATCTGCTCTGGGTGGCCGGGGTGGGGGGTGGTGTCCAGAGAGGGTATTGGAAGTGAGAGAAAGGGGGTTTGGGGGACCAAGTACTGGGATTATGTTGTTACATTGTATATAATTGTCCCACCTACTGGTTTAATAAAATTGCTGATTGGCCAAAGACAGACAGGAAATGTGGATGGGACTACCAGACTAAGAAAACTCTGGAAACAGGAAGAACAGAGCAAAGATGCCACAGAGGAGACACCAGAGAAGCCAGCAGATGCAGAGGACACTTCACTGCTCTGAGAAAAGGTACCAAGCTGCATGGCTGAACAGGAATAAGAATCATGGGTTAGTTTAAGATCAAGAGCTAACTAGCAATATGCCAGAGCCCTAGGCCGATCAGCATAAAATTAATGTAAGCTTCTGTGTCTCTCTGTGGGATGGCGAGTCTGCGAGACCAAACCTTGAGGCTATGCCGGAAAGTCTGGACCACAAACTTCATAAAACAGTTGTGAACAAACCTCAGAACAGAACTTGTACCACTCACAAAGACAGAGCCTATAAAAAAGGAAATTAAAAAAAAAATTTTTATAAAAAGGAGTTTTTCAGGTTGCAACAAGCAAAAATATTTTAAACTATAAAAGTAGCTTAAAGGCCTCTTTGGAGGACCCAGTGTGAAGTAGAGAGAGAGAGAGAAAGGGGCATAGGAAGGGAGGGAGGGAGATGGAGAGAGAAGGAAAGGGGAAAAGTCGGGGGGGGGGGGGGGAGGAGAGTGTGTGTCACCTAAGAGAAAAGCTAGAGCCAAAACCCTTCCTGGTTTTTGGAACCAAGTGTTAGGTCTGGATTGACAGAGGTGACATGGAAATAGAAGACAGTGGCCATCAACCTCAACAGAGGCAGAGGGCCCTTTTAGAGCAAGGGGCAGCCGTCCCCATGGGAGTAAAGACTGTGTGAAGAGGTGCTGGGGTCTTGAGAGAAAAGACAGAAAAGGTATGTTTTAGGGTGGAGCTCTGCCCTGCTCCCATCCCAGCCAAAGTGTGGATTGTAAACCCCAATGGAGTTTGTTATGTTGACTTTCTCATCTGGCGCTTCCTAGCTCCTAACTGCCTGCAGCTTGGCAGCTTTCCTGTCAGTTTCTCAGCTCCCCCAGGCTAGATGGGTTAATGACTTTAGGTCATAAATCCATTACAAAGTCATTCACTCATTACCTGACACTTGTCAGTGAAGCCAAGAACCTAAGGCGAGTCAGGTCATGGACCCTAAGGAAAAACCTTGTAATATTCTACTAGATGGAAATAGCAATAAAATGATATCTAATGACATAATTGCTATCAGCATAGATCACTGCAAAACTCAGCCATCATCAGCTGCTTTTTGTAGTAGTTGGCACTTAATATAGAACACTTTATAAAATAACCAACATCTAACTCACTAACATGTAGAGAATAAAAGACTTTGCAGGCCTCAGACCTAAATGATTTATCTGTATCACTCAAGGCCCGGGTGTCTATGCAGAAGATCAGAAAGACTGAACAGGCCTGGGGAAGGGGATAACTTCAAGGAGAGTGTTTTCCAGACAGAAAGGGCAGATTCACACATGGACTCACACAGACTGTGACTGTATGCACAAAATCTGCTTACACTAAAGCCAAACAAAACCCAGGCTTGGAAGGGAAGTAGGCATGAGTCACATCAGCTGTTGACATTTATTACTGCTGGGAAGGGGAGAAATCCATTTCCTTCAATGGAGTACACTTGGCATATAGACCCCACTCCAAGACAGATACCACATCCAGGAGTAGTCGCCTGCCAACACAAGCAGGATTCCACAGGTTTGCACCGCCCCATAAGAGTGGAGGGGAAGTGCAGCAGCATAAAGTCCAGCTGGTAAGGAGGTAGGAGATAATCTAGGAACAATTGTGGGAGAGAAATAAATATGATCTGAACATACCGTGTGAAATTCTGAAGAAATCCACAAAAACACTACTTAAAAATCTGAATGTTTGATTGTAACATTGTCCCTGAGCCCAGCCCACAGCACTGTGACAGCCCATTGTGCATTAGCAGTCCCAAAAGGTTTCAATTCTAAGATGACAACCCTCAAGGAACAGCTGGTTGGGAATCTTCTTAAGAAAAAACAGCACCTCCCCCACCCCAGCCCCAGGTCCCAGAACAAGATTATGGCTGTTGGGGTTGGTACGGTTGACATGGCTTGTGCCATCAGTATCCTAATGAAGGACATGGAGGATGGGCTTGGCCCTGTTGATGTCATGAAAGACATACTCAAGGAAGAGATGATGGACCTCCAGCATGGCAGCCTATTCCTTAGAACACTAAAAATTGTCTCTGACAAAGACTATAGTGTAACCACATACTCTAACAGCAAGAGATAGTCAACTAAGTTTGTTCAAGGAAACATGCAGATCTTCAAGTTCATCATTCCCAACATTGTGACCTACAGTCCAAACTACAAACTGGTTATTGTTTCAAACCCAGTAGGTATCTTGACCTACATGGCTTGGAAAATGAGTGGCTTTCCAAAAAACTGAATTATTAGAAATGGTTACAATCTGGATTCAGTTCAGTTCTGTTACCTTTTGGGAGAAAGATACTAAGCCATAATTCTTATCTTGTTTAACCATGTGGGTTGGTACCTTTTCTTCTTTCCTCTATATCTACTGGAGTCTCTGCTTTGTTCTTCCTCTTCCTATAGTTTTCTTAGTCTGGTAGTCCCGCCCATACTTCCTCTCTGCCTTCTGGCCAATCAGCACTTTATTAAACCAGTAAGAGGGACAAATCTTTACATTGTCCAAGAGTATAATCCCAAAACAAAAAGTTATGTACAAGATATGCATAATGGATGCTGCAAATTTTAATTTATCTGCAAAATTAGCCCTACAGAAGGTGCTTGAAGAAAAACTTCAACCTGAAGAAGGTAACTATCCAAATAAACACAAGGAATACATAATGTCAGAACAGCCAATCAAAAGAAAGAGTTAAAAAAAACAACCCACACCACCACAACAAAATAATTGGAATCCACAAACGTTGCTCATTGATAACTCTCAGGATCAATGGTCTCACTTCTCCAAGAAAGGAACACAGAATAACAAAATAGATTCAAAACCAGCATCTATCTTTCTGCTTCATCTTAGAAATGCATCATCTCCAGGTCAAAGAATGGAAAAGCGTATTCCAAGAAAATGAAGCTACAAAGCAAAATGAAGAAGCCATTTTAATATCTGACAAAATAGACTTCAAACCAAAACTAATCAGAAAAGATAGAGAAGGACACTACAGTCTCATTTCAGTAAAAAACCCACCAAAAAGATACTGCAATTCTAAACAGTTATGCAACAAACACAGGGACACCCAAGTTCAAAAAGAAAAAACTAATATAGCTAACATTTATGTATTTACCCTCAAACAACTGTGGGAATAACTTCAATATGCAACTCTTGCTAATAGGCTCTCAAGGCAAAAAGCTGAATAGACAACTGCTGAGATAAGAGACATCATAAATCAAATGGATCTAGGAGATATTTCAGAACATTTCACCCAAACAGGAAAGAACACAACTTCATCTCACCAACTCATGGAACTCTCCAAAATTGACCACATACCTGGACACCAAGCAAGTCTGAACAGATAGGAAAACATGGAAACAGCATGCTGCATCCTATCTGATCAGGAATCAAAGCTGTGTGTAAAACAGAAACAATAGGAAGCTCACAGACTCGAGGAAGCTGGACCACTCCCTACTGAATTTAAAACGACTTGAGAAAGAATTTATAAGATATATTTAAAACATTTTTAGAATTGAACGAAAATGAAAACGCAGTGTAGCTAAACTTATGGAACACAAGGAAGGCAGTTCTAAAGCACTAAACGCCTACCTGAAACAAATAAATAGATAAATAAATCGAGTGGTTCCCTATTTATAACTCACTGGAACACCTGCCAGCTCTAAGACAAAAATGAGAAATAACATCCAAAGAAGAGCAAGAGAAATCAAACTCAGGCTGAAATCCATATAATAGAAACAAACAGGAAAAACCAGTGTGAAAGATCAATGAATCGAAGAGCTCATCCTCTGAGAGAATCAGTAAGACTGACCAACGCTTAGGCCAATAACTAACCATCAGAGAGAGAAGATACAAGTGAACAAGATAGAGACGAGAATGAGAAAATAATAACAGACCCTGAGGAAGTCAAGAGAACTGTGACATGCTTCAACAAATTGGTAAACCTAAGTGAGCAGTTTTCTTCATATATACCACACACCAAAGTTAAATAAAGATTAGATGTAAATGTCCCGAAACCCCTAGTGATATACAAACAGTAATTATGTGTCCACGACTGAAAATGTTCATGGATTCAGTGCAGAATTCTACCAATCTTTCAGAGAATAACTGACCCCATTATTCAAAGTTCCTCAGAATTAGAAACAGAACGAACATTGCCCAGTGCATTTTATGAGGCAACAGTTACTCTGGTACCCAAACCACATAAAGACCCAGCAAAGAAAGGGTATTACCAACCAATTTCCCTTATGAATATAGATGTCGGAATTCTCAATAAAATACTTGCAAACCAAATCCACCAACACATCAAAAACATCATCCACCGTGGTCAAATAGGCTGAATGTGAGAAATGCAAGAAGGCTTCAACATACATAAAATCAATAAACGTAATCCACCATATAAGATGAAAACCACAGGATCATCTCAAAACAGCAGAAAAGGCTTTTCCCAAAATCTAAAACTCATTCATGATCAAAGTTCTGGAGAGACCAGGGACCCAATGGTCATACCTAAGCATATTAAAGGAGATTTACAACAATCCCACATAAACATCTATTTAAATGAAAACAAATCCAAAGCGATTCCATTAAAATCAGAAATCAGATGTGTTTTAAACTCTTTTCATCTCTATTCAATATAGTACTTGAAGTCTTAGCTAGAGCAATAAGACAACTTGGGGAGACCAATATATCTAAATAAGAAGTCAAAGTGTCTTGATTTGGAGACGCTATGGTTATATACATATGTTACACACTCAAAAAAATCACCATTAAACTCCCACAGCTATCATAAACACTTTCAGCAATGCAGCAGGCTACAAAATTAACCAACAAAAAGCTGTAACTTTCCAATAAGCAAATAGTAAACTAAGAAAGAGGTCACGAAAGCAATATTCTTTATAACCGCTCCCCACTTCAAGTAAAATGAACTAAGAAAGAAATCAGAGAGGGGAAGAGAGCACAAACCCCATCCCTAACCCAGAAACTATCTCCAATGAATAACAGCAAAAGAAAAACTGGGGGATTTTTTTCCCCAAGGGTCTTGTCAGGTATACAAGCCACAGTAAAGGGCAGGCTCCATGCCTTGTAGTAGATGACTAACACAAGCGAAACTAAATGATATTTTTGGAGGGATTTTGTCTCAAAATGCTTTGTCTGTGCATTCCTTTAATCTTACAGGGCTTTTGACTATGTATTGTAGATTCTGGCTTTGTATATTTATGGGATTTCTGTGTATGAGTGTGTGTGTGTCTATATGCCCGTATGTGTTTCGTGTGCATTTTCTTTGGCTCTGTTATTTCCTGCTTTTTTGTTGGTTTTGTCCTATATTTGTGTGTTTGGGTTTTTTCCTTCTGTTTTTAGCTGTGTTCTGATGATACAGAAGGAAAAGGGGTGGATCTGGTTGGTAAAAAAGTGGAGAGGATCTAGGAGAAGTTGGATGAGGGGAAACAGATTAGAATATATTGTATAAAAACATTTTTCAATAAAAATCAAAATTACAAAAGAAAATGAAAAGATGAAATATGTTTTCAACCCTATTCATTCTGAATCATGAAAGGAAATTAATATATTTTATTTTTTCTATATCTTATTATGAAGAATTTAAACCTACAGGAATATTAAAGACAAATGCAATGATACTCAATCTCTTTTCACTTAGATACCAAAGGAACTAATATTTCGCCAATATTTCACTTTCTCTTTCTCAGATGTGCACACACTGATTTTTTTCGAGGTTTCTGAGCCATTTGAAAAAAAAATGTGCTATCTGTGAATTTTGTAGTACCATTGTTCCTCAATTAGCTACACATGAGTTGGTGCTCTCTAGAGGAATAAAATCAGTAGAATGAACATATATCTTGAAACGCAATTTATCAAATTGGCTTACATAATAGGAACTGAATAATCCACCACTGGCCATTCACATGCTGTAGAGGTTCAGCGCCCCAGGAGGGGTGCTCAGTTCAAGAGGCTAGATGTCTCTTTAGTCCCGATCTTTTCTAGAAGTCATGGAAGGTTCCTGGAAAGTTGCTGGCTTTGCATTGGAAGGTGAAAAATGATAGATTCTGATATCATGAAGGATGGCGTCAGCCACAGCAGCAACCGAGTGCATGCAGTTGCCACTGGGCAATGAAAGAAGTTAGGCAAAAGCAAGGATTCTTACTTGAGCATATATCTGGGCCACACCCAAAAGTGCTACCTACTTTCTGTCAAAGCTCTTATCTCACTGGGGTATAACTTATTTTTCTAGGGAGAGATGTATACTGGATACGGATTCAAAAACTCAAGGGCAATAGAGTATAGTGGTACAATAATATCTGAAATCTGTATGTGGTTGGGGTAGCTTTTTTTTTTTTTAACCTCTATCTTGCTTTGTCTTTTTCAGAGCTCCAGTTTTCTTCATGTTGGTTTCATTATCTAGAGCATTCTTCCTATTTGGTTAAGATACATCTCTGTCAGATACCTGGGAATATTTAAAGTGAGCTACTGTTCCTGGTTCCCTGTCTTTATACAATGCCCCACATGTCTCCATCACCAGAAGGATTCAGAAATACAGTAACACGCTGTGTGTGTGTGTGGTGTGTGTGTGTGTGTGTGTGTGTGTGTGTGTGTGTGAAATTATAGTATGCAATAGTAATGGATTTGCACAGATTTATTTAGCAGTTCTTATATTAGCTCATTCTTTCATGAGAAAGATTTTACCTTGAAGCCTCTCCAAAAACTTCCTCACACATATTGTAACACCATCTGGACAAATTTATGATTAAGAAAATGGGATTATTTTTAAGATGTTCAGACTGATTTATGAAGCTTGGAAAATAAGCATCCCCTCGGGCCTCCAGCCCCACAAAAAGTGCTAGAAAAAACCAAAGAAAAAGGGAAAAAACGACTGCCGAGTAGGTAACCAACACTGTAGTCTAGACTGACTGCAGGCTATGCTTAGCTAATGAAATTCTTTCTTTAAAAGCCCTGGTAAACTTGATAAAACAGAAGTATCCCACCATCTAGAAAGGACATAAAGTCTAAATTTAGTATATTCAGCTCAGGAACGAAAGTAGACTGTAGATGAGGTTTTCTACCCAGGGACGCCAGATATTGTAAAATTATTTATTTGTGATTGATTCATATAAAGGATCTGTAGTAGGAGGTTTCTGGCCCGGACCTTCGGGCCTAACCTCAAGGTTTAGGACCCACAGACCAGCAGTCCCGCAGACTCACAGTCCCGCAGACCCACAGACTCACAGACTCGCAGATGCTTACAGTTGTTTTAGGCTGATCAGCCTCAGGCCCAGGCATATAACTTGCTAACTCTGTACCCTTCATCTAACCCATGTCTCTTGTTCAGCCATGCGGCTGGGTACCTTTCTTTAGAGCAGCATGTTTGTCCTCGGCTTCTCTCTGGCATTCTTCTCTCTGCTTCCTGTTCTCAAGAGTTTTCTTAGTCTGGTAGGCCCGCCCACACTTCCTGCCTGCCTTTAGCCAATCAGTGCTTTTTATAAACCACTGGGTGGGACAATTATTTACCATGAAACAACACAATACCCCTACATATCCCCTTTTCTCCTTTTAAAACAAAAAGAACTCCAAATCTAATATTCTTTCCCCCCTTATGTATAACAACTTATAAACAACACTGTAAATAAACACAAACATCCATAATCCGTGTTTTGGGAATGTGGGCGTCGTTCTCTAGGCTACTTCCTGCTGAATGGGGACACTGGAAATCGCATGGGAATCCAAAGAAAAATTTAGGATTATGGACAAGTCTTTAGTGGAGTAGTCTCTAAGGCTGGGTCATCTCAGCCAATCTCCTTGAAATTGTTCTGGATACAGAGCTCGTGAAACCTCAACAGAGATGCTCTGAAATACTGAGTCATCTGGTCCATCCATTTCCATTGGAGATTTTTCAGGGGGTCTTCCTCTATCAAACTTTATGTTCTTTATCCAGGAAAGGAAGGGTAAGTGAGAAGCAGATCGAGCTGAAGCCCACAGGAGCAACATGTAAGAGCACAGGTGAGCCACGGGTCATGTGGCAGACAGATTAATAGAAATGGGTTGATTTAAGATGTAAGAGCTAGCTAGCAATGTGCCTGAGCCATTGGCCAAACAGCATGAAGTTAATATAAGCGTCTGAGTCATTTTTGGGGGCCTGAGCAGCAGTGGGAGGTCTGTGGGTCCAGGCCCCTGGCTGCCTGGGACCGAGAACCCTCCTACTATAAGGATCAATATTTATTAAGGGGTTAGATGAACACTCACTGATATAAATTGAACTTTAAGACAATTTTTGGAGAGTGGGACTGTCTCACGCAGCCCGACGGTGCTAGACTTCTTCCTGAGAACTCAGAAACAAACCAGCAGGAAGGTCAGCGTGCAACAGGGTTCTCAATGGGGGCTTGTTATGCCCCATTCAGGGTCTTGAGACCTCAAAGCTACGCCTCTAGGTCTCCCTCAATAGCACCTGAATCCTACTATAGTAGATCTAGACATTTACCTCATGGAAGTTAGTGTAAGAGTCTATAGAAGTGTGTTCATTGACATTTATTACATGGAAGTTGGTCTGAGAGTCTATAGAAGTGTGTTCATTGAAACAGGCACTGCCTGAAAATATGAAAATAAATGAAACTATAAACATATAATTCCAAAGTAACAAGAAGTCAGTAATTATTTAAAACAAAAGCTCAAAATATTTCATTGCTCTCAAAATTACTAGGGCTGAATAGTCTAATTCCATCCTGTGCTTAAATGTTCTTTTGTTATGTTACATTTGTATATATGAATACTTAAATATGTTAGTAAATTATTTTCATCAAATTACTGAGATATCTTTGCACTTCTAGACGTATTACAATGAATATTTAGCTTCTTAAAATTTTAATTGATGGATAGGCCACCAACATATTAGTAGCCTGATAGTCAAAGTAGGAAAAAAATGGAAGAAGAAGCCAGATAACAGACATCCACAAAACATACATTTCTTCAAAGAAGGTATTCCAGCATAGTGTATGGCTGACATCTGGTGGTCAAACTTGGAAAAAAAATTCTTGTGTGGATTTGTATGCTTATAAAAAAGAATGGTTCTGCTAAATAAATGTCTTTAAGAAGAATATTTTTAATTCAGTTGAAAAAATGTAATGCGATATAGTTTATCTGTCTAAGTGTTATTTCAGTATCATCTAAAACATCTGGGTGTTTGTATCTATTTGGAAATTGAGTTGTTCCATTGGTATTGAAAGTGTCCGGGTCCTCTTTACAGAGCCTCTGTTAGCACACTGTAAAGAATTAAACTGTGCTAAGGTTAGGAATTAAAGGGGAGAAAGATTTTGAAAGACTCACAAGTGTAAATGAAGCTAATAATTGATGATACTTTTATTCTACCATCTTTAATAAGACTTCTAGATAAATTGATTTTGATATATATTGGATTATCTTTTATGTTATTTGCCAAAAATCACTCAGTGACTGCCTTACCCTATACTGAGCTCTATATAATAACTATTTAAATTATAATTATAACATGATGTTTGATCCTAAAAATTGTAACTATTGAAAAGAAATGATTAACAAATAAAAATTGAAAGCTATATAAAACAGTATACATAAATATCTCTATATAATATAAGTATATATATAATATAAGTATATATATAATATAAGTATATAAGTAATATAATACTTTCTTCGGAGAGCAAAATTATGAATACTAGCACTGTTAGTAAGATTTACTGAATAGGTAAGACTTGAGATTGTAGCTTGAATTCTAATTGCTCTTAATTATTATTAATTTAATAATTAATAATTTGATAATTCTATTAAAACCCAGAGCCAGATATCAGGGTAAATGATGAAAGAGCAGAAAGACAAAGGAGCCAGCCACAGCCTCCTCTTATATCTATGACTCCTCAGCCTGGAAGGGAAGGGCCCCTGTCTTTGCCCGCCTTATATTCCTCTTCCCATCCAGCCAAATCACTTCCTGTCTTTGCCTCCTTAGTGCTGGGATTGAAGGTGTGCACCTCCCAAGTACTGGAATCAAAGGCATGAGATCCCAAGTGCTGGGATTAAAGTGTGAGCCACCACTACCTGCCTCGATGGTTAACTAGTGGCTCATTGTTATCTTCAGGCAAGCTTTATTTGCTAGAGCACAAACAAAATATCACTACATGAGATGAGTTTCCAAAACCAAGAGAACTGGAGAGAGAATTTGGAAAAGGGATAGAGCATTAACTTCAAGTCTGTGTAGAGATAGGAACGTGAGGGAAGGTCAACTCACTCATGAAGGACTGCTTTTTTTTTTTTAAGTATAATATGTTAGAAAACATAAGTAGGCTCAGAACAGAATGGACTTTGTGAAGTCCATTTAAGTTTATTTAATAAGAGATAAGATATTAATTTTTTCCAAAAACATAGTGACAGCAAAAATATTGACAGGAGGTTGAATAATCAAATACAAGAAGCTGAATGTAGTAAGGAAGTTAATCCAAGATACAAAAATAGAATTCAACGAAGAGATTAAATTTGCCGGAGAAAATCCAAACTGAAATGATATTGAAAATGGAAATCTCAATAAGCTGAATTAAAACTCAGAGGACTCCCCAACAGAATCAATCAGGGGAAAAATAGAGGCTCAGGACCGAAAGACAAGGGAGAAGAATTGGATCCTACAGCAAAACTCAACGAAAGGAATACAAGAGTGCTAGAAAATGCCAGGAAAAGATCACACCTTTAAATTATAGGCACAGGCATAGAATAACCCCACACCAAAGGCATATAAAATATTTTCAATAAAGACAGAAAAAATTTCCAAATATAGAGAAAAAAATACACACTTAGGTACAAAAAGGCTTCAGACCACAAAATAGGACAATAAAAGGAATTCCCCACATCCTATTAATAACATTTAATCACAGACTAAGGAGCAAGTACTGATAGCTGCAAGAGAAGAGAGTCAAGTGACTTATGAAGACAGACAAATGAGAATAACTCCTGATAATTCAGTATAAACATGCTAAGCAGGAAGGGCCTGTAAAGATGTTTCATAACCTGTGAAACAGTACATCTTCCAATATATAGTATCAATCTAAGAAATAATCCGCTAAAATTGAATGGGATAGGAAAACTGCCCATGATGAAAATAACCTAGCAGAATTTATGATCACTAAATGAGTTCTGAAAGAAGACACTGGAAGGAATATTTTGTTTTAAGGAGGAGAATAAACAAACAGGAAATGCCATAGTGGGTAAATAAAGAGTACCAGGAAAATTAATCTAAAGAAATGTAAAAATAAACACCCACAAATCCACAAACAATAAGAAATAAAAGGCATTAATCTACACCTTTTAAAATAAGCTCTGAACAATAATAATAATTTTATTATTATTAAAAAGAGATTAGCAAATTTGATTAGTGATGTGGGAATGTCTTTCTGTATGCTGTGAATATCAATCTTTAAATAAAGGAGCTGTTTTGGGCCATGACAGGCCCCATAGAATAAGTAGGAGAAGAAATCAGCGCATAGGTAGAAGAAGCAGGGCGGAGTCAGGGAGACCAAGCTGAAGCCCAAAGGAGCAACATGTAAGGAACACAGGTGAGCCACGGGCCACGTGGCAGACAGATTAATAGAAATGGGTTGATTTAAGATGTAAGAGCTAGCTAGCAATATGCCTCAGCCATAGGCCAAACAGCATGAAGTTAATATAAGCATCTGAGTCATTTCTGGGGGCCTGAGCAGCAGCGGCAGACGGCTAAGGGGTCTTGGCATGGCAGGGTCTGGGTCTCTGGCCACCCAGGACCAAGAAACCCCACTACTACAGATTAGAAAACAACATCCATTTTATTTCTGCCTCAAAGAAGCAAACATGGCCATAAAAGATATCACTGCTTAGGGTAAAAGATAGAAAAAGGTATCCCACGCAGACCTATGAAACAAGTAGGAACATATATGTGTGTTTGTGCCAAACATAGATATCCCATTTCATAAAACAAATACTACTAAGTAAAATCCCAGAGAATTAACACAATGAAGTGATGGTGGATGACTTCAATACCCTATACTTGCTCGTAGACTGGTCATTTGAACAAAACACAACAAAGGAATATTTGAGCTAAATGAAATCATAAATCAAATAGACACGCAATATCTATAAAACATTCACATAAATATTAAATACATATTCTTTTCTGCAGTCTATGGAACTTTCACCAAAATTCATCAGATATCCATACATAAAGCACATCTCAAACAATAGAGAAAAAGATGCTGTGACAGAATCCAACATCCGTAATGTTAAAAGTCTCAAAAAGATTAGGAGTGGAGGGAACTTAGCTTACAGTAAGTCTATTGCCAACACAATGATAAAGGCAGAAAAGTCAACGCATTCTCATTGTGTAATAGGACACAGGTGTCCATTGTCTCCAATACTAACCAATAAAGTTATTGAAGTCTATGGAATATAACAAAAGGAATTAACAGGATACAAATATGGAAAGAATAAAAGTATCCCTTGCAGATTATACAATTCTATACATGGGATCCTGAAGACCATGAAAAAAAGCTTTTAACTGATAAATATATTCATCAGTAAGAATGCAAAATCAACATAAAATTCAGTAAAAAAAAAACAAAACCAGCAGGCTTCTTACGTGCCAATGACAAATATACAAAGACTAAGTACCAATTAAATACTTTGATATGATGACATTTAGGTTTTGACTCATCAATATCAATTAAAATCTTGTACAAAACTATTAGGTCTCCCTAAGCACTGCATGTCTGTAGAACAAAAAGTCTTGAAAGTGGAATTTTTTGTGTAAAGAAAAAATTCCTCATCTCAATTTTTACTTCTTAATTATAATTCATACAAACTCCAAAAGGAAGAGTGGCGCAGTCATTTTGGTGCATTGAAAAATTACTTTTACAGTTTTCTGAGAGGTGAGAAAGTAAGCATAATTATTTTTTTAACTTTTAGCTACAGATCCTGTAGTAGTGGGTTCTCGGGTCCGGTGCGCCAGAGATCCGGGACCCACAGACCTGCCGCCCGGGACTGCTTATCCGCGCACCCAGAAACGACTCAGACGCTTCTATTAACTTCATGCTGTTTGGCCTATGGCTCAGGCACCTTGCTAGCTAGCTCTTATATCTTAAGTCAACCCATTTCTATTAATCTGTGGGCAACGTGGCCCGTGTGGCTCACCCGTGCCTCCTTACATGTTGCTCCTTGGGTGGCTGGCTCGATCTGTCTCTGACTCCGCCCTGCTTCTCCTACCTATGCTTTGATTTCTCCTACTTCTTCTATGGTGCCCGCCATGGCCCAAAACAGCTCCTTTATTTAAAGATTGAGATTCACAGCATAAAGAAGGGCATTCCCACATCAAGATCCCAATAAGATTCGTGTACAAAAGGGCAATTGATGGAATTTTTAAATCGGCTCTAGTGGAGAAATATAAACTTAAGTATTATACAGCCACTATTTTACTTTCCCGGAATGTAAACTGTAGGAGGCAAAGATTTCTCTCTTAAGGTAATGTCAGTGATAAAATAATATCTGGAACAACACACACATTTCATATGTACACTTTTGAGTGGATAGTTATTTCATAGCGAAAGGGGATTGGTTATATCACAAATCTTGGTAACTAATTAGATTACAGATGGTGGTATAACAAAATTATACTTGAAATGTTAATTATTTAAAAATAACTTTTAAAATAAACACATTATTCTCTTGCAAAATAGATTTTCTATCCCCTTCTAGATCATGTCTTAGCATATTCATTAAAACACCACAAGGTGGCATACGAAGGTGCACATTTTTTTCCCATTTTACTCTAAGTAAACTGTATTAGCCGTCAAGAGATGTCTGTTGCTTGAGGAGTAAGCTGTGTTCAGTGCTGCCTTATGCTACTCACTGCAGACCCAAGTTTGGTTTTTTGTTTGTTTGTTTATATTATTTATTTACTTATTTATTTTTACCTGAGGGGCATCTTTTAGGGTTCCTTGATTTGTCTCTACTGGGTAAATTCTAAATCTTGAGCTGGGGATAGGGTTTGTCTATGGAAATTGAGGTCTGTTGTCATTGGTAAAGGACAAGGATGGTAGGATAGGTACCCGTGAGACTGCCCTTTCCCTAAGTTGTGACTCCCAGGGTGTGGGCTGTATGGACACCTCACTAGAAATTTGAAAGGGGTGTGTTGGTTTATCAGCTTGAATTATTGCTTTGAAGTATTTGGGTGTTTGTCATGTAGACTTCTATTTCCGCTCTTTACACCATACAAATCTTGAAGTTAAGACTGGGAAATAAAAATCATAATGTTCACTCCACAAATTTGCTTACTTAAAAATATATATTTGTAGCATCTACATTAAAATCCTAAAATTTCAGTCATAACATCAGTAACTTACTAGGATTGTTTCTATTAGCTATTAGCTTGTTAGAAAATAAGAACTTTAATGTTTACTTCACTTAGTTTTACTTTCTTGTTGTATGTAATAAAAACGTTTAACAAAGATGCATGTGGTTACTTTTATTGCTACCCACTAATATTCTATCTATCTCTTTCTGGGGATATGATAGGATTCAGCCTGTCCTTTATTACTCAGTGTGGCTATGTGGCTCGTTTGGCTTTTTACATCTATGGTTTAGATTTGTTGCTGTTACCATAATAGATAATCAAAGCAGAGCCTTGCTGATGCTGAGCAAACACTCTACATTCAGTAACATTCAAGCTTTATTTATTTATTTTTTTAATGAAAGTTCTCACTATGTTCCCGAGGCTAGGCTGGCTATAAATGCATGATGACACTGCCTTAGTACCTGGGATTAACATGCCTGGCTTTTAGTAAAGATAATAATAACAGGTTTATTGAGATATAAAATAGCAGAAATCTATCCAAAGCCATGTGAATCAATTTCACCCCGGATTTTCTGGGATAAAAGTAGTTGAGATGCCTTTGAAGTAGTTTCTGTAGCTGATTTGTTTCCTGGTCAGAACTGCTATAGAGTCTAGAGTCACTGAATTACTTTTATTTCCCTATTTGCTAAGGTTTGGGTATGATTGACAAAAATTATTAACATTATCATATATAATATGATTTTCATATGCATATACATGATGAAACAATCATAGTAAAAACTAATGAACATCACCTCATATAGTCTAATGAGCATGATAAACAAGCGCAGATGGAGGGTTGTTAAATAAAGTAATACATTAGATAGTTTCCTCTAACCAGGCAATTTTAATCCCATCTTTGAGCTTGCTGTTTATTCTCTAAGATTCTGTTGTTGTAGTTCGGGAGTTGGCGATATCATTGTGGTGATACTTTGTATATCTAATAAAGTTCGCATAGAGGACAGAGCCACTCACAGATTTAGCCAAGGTCAGGGAGGAGTGGTGATCCATGCCCAGAACGGGGGAGACAGAGATCCATCTCTGTGAGTTCAAGGCCAAACAAAGTCAGGCTGTGGTGGCTCACAGCTCTAGGCTTAGCACTGGGGAAGCTGAAGAGCAAGTGAGATGGCTGGGCAGAGAAAAAGGAGTCCGGAGTTCAGCCCTTCCCCTTCGAGCTCTTCCCTTTTGGCTGAGGAAGGAGAGGCATTCAGGATGAGGATTTGTGGGGAGCTGCGAGGTGAGAGGGGCTGTGGCTTATTTCTCTGTCTTTCTGATCTTTCAGGCAAACTTTACTAGATATACAATATATGACCACAGATTATACTCACTGTAGGCTCAGTCTGGAGGTATAGAAACACTCGGAAGACATTGGCTTTATACTATCAGAGCGTGTGCTTATAAAGTGCAAATTATTTCTATGCTCATCCAGGTACTCAGAGGCTGCTGCATCTGTCACCCTCGCAAGCCTGGCTACTGCCCAAGCTGGTCAAACATATAAGTTCTATCCATCCAGTTTCTTTCAGACATGCAGAATGTGGGATTTCTGGGATCACAGGTGATTTCACTGCGGCTTCATATAAAGCATGGTAGAAAATGAATAGTAGAGTTTGGGGCTTTGCAAGAAGCCTCTGAAAAGGGTGTGGACAAAGCTTCAGGAATGAAACCTAAGGTACAACAGAGACCTTATAAACCAGAGATGCTAGGAACATGCAACAGCTGCTGAGGAAGGTCCAAGGAACACATCGAGTTAGTCCGTGAGAGTGAGCATGTGAGCTGAAGCCACCAAGGCATAGGGCCGGCTGCCCAAACTCTTTTGGACACACATTCTGTTGATCACATGCCCAAAACGGCAGACGTGGAATTACAAGGATCACTATCTTTCCTGCTGCATTCCTGCTTATACTTTGTTATTCTTTGTAATTACTTTGCTTATTCTTTCTGTGGGGAATGGGAATGTTTATTCTGCCTGGCCCACCACTGGTTGCTGGAAACCCATGACTTGCCTTATAAGTTTTACAAGGGCTCTTAGCTAAGAGGTGCCCTGCATCACAGAGCAGAATTTAGACTTTTGAGGACGGCTGGGACTATTGAGACTTAAGATGGGCTGGGTGTCTTTGGCATTGTGACATTGTGGGCATGAGTCCCGAGGATTAGGATTGTAATGCTTTGAACTTGGAAAGGCTCATGTGTTAGACATTTGGTCCCCAGTAAAGCAATATCCAGAAATAAGACTTTTGGTAAATGACTGGCTCTGAAGGACTCTAATTTCATCAATATGTTGATACATTTGTGGGTTCATAATAGAATGGGTGGCTAGAGGGAGAACACGTGGAAGGTGTGATTTCATTGAAGGCATTGGGCCGTTGGGGATGTGCCTCTGAGGGCTACAACTTCTACACGGCCTCTCCTTTCTCTTTTTCCTTCCATTATTTTTCACTTCCTGTTATTTTCTTCCTTTCCTATCTTCTATGTTGATATCAGAAGCATGCCCACCTGGCCATGATGTTCTGCTTGGCACAGACCCATTGTTCGAACTAAGTGACTATGGACTCAAATTTCTTAAACCACAGCCTAAAATAAGTCTTTCCCCTGTTATGCTGATCTATTTCAGGTATTTTGTCACAATGATTGACTAAGCTAGTAGTTAACATTTTTGTGTGAACATCTATGATTTTCTATCAACAATGTCAAGTTTACAATACAGAACTATTGACAGATTCTACGTGGTATACATTAGATATTCAGAATATAATTCACCTGGCTGATTGAAACTCTCTACCTATTGGCAAATATTTTCCTATTTATTTTATTACCAACTCTTGACTTCTGATTTTTGCAACTACCCATTCTAACTACCCCTGTAATTTTGAAGTTTGAGATTCAACACAGATCACACAATGTGTGTCTTTATGTGCTTTGCTTGTTTCACTTTACATAAAACTGTGTATATTTATGCTTGGAGAAATGATCGAATTTCCTTCATTTGAAAGACTAAGTCATTCCTTTTAATACATGTATATCTATGTTTTTATCTAACCCGTCATTGTTAGTATTATGGATAGTGTTTTAAAGGACATGTGAGTTCAGTTCAAATATTTCTTCTGGATATGAAGATTTCAGTTTTTTTAGATGTGTAACTAGCAGTGGGATTGATAGGTATTGCTAAAATTCCTTCCTGGTAGAACATAAGCAATGCCAATGCTTCTTCTAAAACTAAAGTTCTAATGACAAACTGATGGATAATCCCCCCAAAGTTCATTCTGGGGAACCAGTAAGTTTATTAGGATTTCATCCAGTGCACAGGTGAAGGGTTTTTGACAGGTTGGGGGTGCTTCTCCTCACAACAGGCTGTCCCTAAAAAGTCTTCACCCAGAAGGGCAGAAAAATTCCCCATAGACACATAGATCTAGTCTTCCTTCCCTCATCTCTCCTAGTTTATATACTTCAGCCCCTCCCTGAGGCCATGTGAAAATGAGGCAAAGCTGTACACAACAGGTGGTAAAGAACAGCTCAATCCTGAAGTGAGAGTCTCATGACCCTCCTCACATGAGAAGGCATAGTCAACAAGTCCAGTTGGGATAATTTTTTTGCAAGGGGGCTTGGCTGAACTTACCAAGATGGTGGTTTTTGGATCAGAGGACATTCACTACCAACACTGGATATCACATTTAGTTTCTATTTTGTTTTTCACAATGGTTGCACCAACATACTTACATATTTATGGGATTTAGTATACTAATGTACAGGCTGTGTTCCAGCTAATCCAACAGTGGCTGGCTATGAAATAGTCCAAGAATCCAGTAGCTGCTCAGTCCACAAGGCTGTGGGTCTCGGGTTATCTTAGTATATGCTGGAATCTTGAAGAAGATTAATGTCTTGAAGGAATGTCAATGAAGGAATGGACTTCCTAGCAAGCCAGAACATGCAGGCAAACAGCAAAGGCTTTTTTCTTCCATATTTTAATATGGGCTGCCAGCAGAAGGTGTGGCCCAGATTAGAGGTGTTTTTCTAGATCAAAGGATCTGGGTCAAAGGTGTGTCTTCCTACCTCAAAGATCCAGATCAGAAGTTGACTTTCCCACTTTAAGCAAAATTACCTCACAGATGTGCCCTCCATTTTCAGATTTTAGTTAATTCCACATGTACTTAAGTTGACAATCAAGAATAGCCACCATATACCTAAACTTTTATAAAATAGCCATTATGTTTCTTGATTGTTACTCTCTGGTAACTAGCAATAAGGATTTTTCTCCATATATCTGATATCCATGTGTCCTTTTTTTGAAAAAATGTCTGTTAAGAATTCTTTTCCATTTTTCAACCAGTTAAGAACTGTTTGGTTATTGAGTTACTGAGTTCTTATACAGTTTTTATATTGAGCAGCAGGGCCCTCAGACACCAACATAACCTCAGATGGCAGCCCAGACACCCATCATAAGCATAGGCTTCAATGATCTCAGGAGCCACAGACATCAACACAGACCTGGCTATGGAAGGGCCAAAGAAACAGACATGGGTTTCAGCTAAAGCTCTAGTTTGAGCAAAACTATGGCCTGAGTTGACAGCCTTGGCCACCCAAATTGGTCTGGCTTCTGTGGCAGCACAGCCCTCAGGTGCTTACATGGCATCAGGTAGTGGTCTAGACCACAGGCTCCTGTATGACCCCAGGAGTGACAGGAGCCATGGACATCATTACGGGCCTTCTGCCCTCAGGTGTTCCAGGGTCTTGGATCAAGACTTGACCCTTGTCAGAGCCAAGGCCCAGACATCACTCTGGGCTCAGGTGGTTAGCTCTTTCCCCATCACCCTCATGTCTCCAGATCTGCTTTTCTCCCAGCCCACAAACCGTTCCCACCACCCCACCCTGTAATCCCTCACTACAGTAGTGATGTCCAACTGCCCAGTGCCAGGGCTCTTGGTTGGATCACAGGTGGCAAATGGTTGAGTTCTGCCTCTGGCAGAAAGCTGTTGTCTTTTCTCTTTCCAGTGCCTAGGCCAAGAGACTTCAGGCAGTACTTGATATGATAGTACCTGATTGATTGTGACCAAAAAGTCTGGGGGTGGGATGGGCAATGGTGGCCATTTGTGTCTACAGCTGACTCAGGCTCAGGTGGGTCTAGGAATTCCTGGTTGATTATGCCCGAGTTTCCTTCTGGTAGCGTTTGACGTCACATTTAAGTCTTTAATTTACCCTGACTTGAATTTTTTTATTATACAAAAGCATCATATGTAGATAATTTCACCAAGATAATTTACTAAAGGCTACTTTTGGTATTTTTGTAAACTATCAACGATCACTTAACTGGGAAAGTAAGATGGTTCAATGGGTAAAATACTTGTGCAATTCCAATGACCTGAATTCAATAACCAGAATTCATATAAAGATGGATTGATAGAAACAACTCCACAAATTATTCTCTAACACACTCTCTCCTCTCCGCCTTTCTCTCTTCTCACCCTAACTCATGAATAAATAAAAAAAATAAATAAAACTTTATGATAAATGAATAGGGTTTCCTTTGCTCTGATGAAACACAATTACTTAATTTGGGAGAGAAAGTCTTTATTTGCCTTACACTTCTCCATCACAGTTCATTATTAAAGGAAGTCAGGACATTAACTCTAACAGAGCAGGAAGGCAGAGACAAGGGTCAGGGAGGATTGTTTACAGGCCTACTTTCCTACAGCATCCAAGACCATCAGCGCAGGGGTGGCACCACCCACTGTGAGGTGTGTATGCCTACACCGATCAAGAAAATACACCACATGTCTGAAAAAAAACAAAACCAAAAGATCAGCCCGATGTTGCAAGGTTACTCAAACTTCCTCACTAATGTAACTCTCCCCCTCCAACAGTGATGGAATTGTGGGATTTATCTTTAAAAACACTAGGACCCCGAGTTCTGGCACCAAAAGATATTTTGAAGGCATTGCCCTACCTACTCTTGGTCTTCCTACAAAGAAAGAGTAGGATGAACTTCACATGGATGGAAAGGATGAAATTTAGAGCCATCATGGGGGGACCCCTTCCCAAGGTTAAAGAAACAGTGAACAGCGGCTGGGAAAGGACACCAATCATTCAACCTAGCTACCAAGAGGAGATGCTCCAACCTGTCTAGATGCTTAGAGGTCATGCAAGGAACTCTGGGGTCTTTAAGACTTCTCACCCATGTGGGAGTGGGCTTTGGTGAGGCAGCTGTTTTCAGTTATCATTGTCCAATAAAAACTCACTGGCTTACTGTGGGCAAGGAGATTCACCACAGCCTTATTCACAGGCCAATCTGGTTGGGAGCATTTTCTCAATCAAGATTCTCTTCTTTAAAATACCTCTTGAATTGTTTCAGGTTGACATAAAACTAACCAGCACAGTATGGTTCTGGGTTATTTCATCAGTCTATGTACCATCAGTCTCTTGCTATACCAGTGCCATGCTGCTTACTAATAGGTTTTCTGTACCTCCATAATAGGTTTCTCTGCCAATATAGTAAACCAGACCAAGTGGAACTACAACGAAGACTGGGCTTATTCCAGTGTCTCCTCCAGCACCCAGAGATCAAGGTGGGAGAAGGAGCAAGATCTAAGAGAGGAAGCTTAAATCCCCTGTAGGCCTGGGATAATGATGTGTCCTTCACAAGCTGAGTGTGGGCCCAGTTATACTTCTATTGTGGTATTGGGCCACGGGCAACTTCCGGGGAAGAGCTACCAGCCACCAAGAAAGCCTAACTGGAGTTTTTGCATGTCTCCCTTGGAGATTCTCTGAGAGGGTGGGGTGGGGGGAGAGAGAGGGGGGGGGGAGAGAGAGGGAGGCCATCGGCAGTGGGAGCCGGAAGTCTCAGCTGAACAGCCACCATATTGATGTAGTTTACTTTGATAAGTTGTTCTTTTCTTGATGATTTAAAAACTGTCTTTGGTTTTTGAGAACTTGATTGTCAGGGTAAAGATATTTTTACATTTAATATAAGCAGGGTTCAGGAATCCGCACAGTGATTTTTTAAATTTTGATATGGTTAAGTTTCTGGCCTTATTTCTCAAACAATTCTACACTTTTCCAGAAAGGAAAACCAGTATCTAGATGCAGGAACCCCAACTACACCAAATGGAAAGATCTTTGGCAAGGAGAGTATAATAGTTTCTCTGTTTCTGAGGAGCAGAAAATTCCTTAGGCCTTTTCTTTCCACAAGTTGTAAGTGGAAACTTACAGCAATGGGAGGAGCTTGTCTTAGGTACCTCCCATTTACCTCAGTGCAGATTAGGCTCCCCCACATCCAGGAGATCGTTCCACACATAGTGCATGCATATTCCCACCTCAAACAATATAATCCAGTCTTTCAGACACGCCTATAGGCCAAGCTAATCTACAGTGTTCTTCCCAGGTGATTCTAGACTGCGTCTGACATATAATTAACTAACACCACCATAGCTTCTTGTTAAACTGTTTATTCCCTTTTCCATGCACAGCTTCACTTTTTTTTTAGTTGTCTATGCTCATTTATAGAATATTTGAACTTCTTTCAGAAAATTATTTGGAAGTCTTCTCCAGGCACATTTTATATATAGGCTAATTGAGAGTCAGCAATTGGTGAAACCTTGGTTGTTTTTCTGATTATTCATGATTTTCAGAGTCTTATGCTTCTGTCTACACACCTGAAAAAGTATCTACCTCTTCAACTATCTATGGACTTCAGCAGAGAAGGCCCTTCTCTAGTCTGACTAGAGTCCGTGGGTGGCTTATCTGACAATATCCTCAGAAGACTGTTGACAGGAGTCTTTCTATGGGATCACCCTGGTACCATTATCAACTGGGAAGAATATGAACAATAGACAATGGCAGGAAACCGGAAATACCCTTTTAGCTGATAAAATTCAGTGAATTTTTATATATTCACATAGTGAAAATTATCATTAATTTCAAAACAAAAGAAATTCTGTACCCGCAGCAGTATATGGCAATAGCCACTGTAGTGATGTGCACAATGTCTTGGTAAGTTCCTTTTGATCTAGTGCACTAGTTTACGCCCACCCCCCACCCTCACCCCTGTACTCACAAACACACTTTGACATGATGTATTAGTGTCATTTTAGGAACTAAGCTTCATCACTCTACATTTTTGAGAATGAAACTGCAATCAGTCACTGATGACCAAGAAAGAAGCTTTATGGTTTTAAGCCACTAAGATTTGGGGATAATTTGCACAAAGAATAGTGTAGCCTGATATGACTCATACACATACAACAAAACTCTGATGAGAAATTTACTTAGGAAAGGAAAACTTTATTTTTAGCTGTTCAGAATCTGCGACTTAGAAATGAATCTGAATGCTAATTGGCCTCCTTAAATAGAACAAGTAAAGCAGGCCAATTTCAAGTCAGATGATTACTAAAAGAAATAGAAGAAAGTCACTTCACTGAGATGAGAAAGGACCCTATCACCTTATCTACTCTGCTGAGGAGAGCAGGATAAGGCTACTGCAACCACACTTTTTTTTTTTTTTTAATTTTTTTACAGTTTTTTTTTCTTTCTAGAATTCTATCTGTAATTTGTAATTTCTTTGGTCTGTATTATGAGGTCGGAGACTTAAATATATCCCTGACAGTCGCTTGTCTTTTATCGATAGTATCTCTCTTGTTGATGCAGCAGATCCAAGTTTGGTTCCCAGTACTCACATTGGTTGGCTCACAACCACCTGTAACATCAGCTTCAGGGTATCCGCCACCTTCTTCTACCCTTTACAGGCACTGCTCTCACATACACAAAGCCACAGTCCGAAACACGTATCACACACACAGACAGAGAGAGACAGAGACAGAGAGGGACAGAGAGAGGGATAAATCCATAAATACAAATTTAAAAAGTTCCAATGTCACAGAAAAAAATGTTTCATTTTATTCATATTATTATTCACTCAATATTTATTAGCTAAACCATAAGTAGTTTAAATTTATTTCAAAGGGGGAAATATTCCTGGAAAAAAAATTAGAACAGAAAATGCAGTACCAATATTAGAAGAAAGTTTGAGAATTTTCTACTAGAATGTATTTCCAAAGAAGCAAATGGATTTTGTTTATTCTGAGAGATTCCTGAATTCCATGCACTTCTGTTACATATATTTATTTGTATTCCAATGTGTCACAACTTTACATATGTTTAAAATAAACTTTCAGAATTTAGTTAACAATACCATACTAAGCTATTTCTTCTATATAACCTATTTTAATAAAGTGCTTACAATCTAAAAATATACACATTTGAAAAAAGAATTTTAAACTAATTTTGGTATTTACTAACTTAAGTACTCAAGAACTTGATTTGAAGAATCCAGTAGACTAAAAGTCTGTTTCTCAAGAGAATTCTGATCTTCTACCAATGCAGATATTTTGGAATTTCTATATTCCAAGAGTTCATGATCTTTGTTTGCTTCTAATAATTCATTATCATCTACACCAATAGTTGCATCTTCTACCAGAATATTTGCCTGGTATGCTCCAACTGGGATCTCAGGAAATCCAATGTAGTCGTGATCTGCTACTACTGAACCTTGCAAGAGATAAAGACTGTCTGGAAGAGAGATCAATGTTTCATCTTAGAATTGAAGGCAATCATCATTTTAAAGTTAAACGTTTAAGTAAAAAATGAAACTCAATGCAATAAAATTTAGTTACAAATAGTTAACTTCTGAAAAGCTCTTTTATCAAGCTGGGCATGGTAGCACACATCTTTAAGCCCAGCACTTGGGAAGCAGAGGCAGGCAGATCTCTCACTTTGGGCTACATAGAGAAACCCTGTCTCAAAAACAAAACCAAACCAAACCAAACCCAAAAAATAACACCCCCAAACCAAATCTCTTATCCACTAAACATACACAAGAGTGAAAAAAATTATGTGCACGCGCACTCACACACACACACACACACACACACACACACACACACACACACACACACACACACAATTCACATACAAAGAATGTAGGACCATCAAAGATGTTGAACCAAAGCTACCTAGTGGTCTTTGGTGTACATTATCTATATAGGAAAAAAGGAGGGGTAATACAGGTTGAAACAAAATTACAGAACTATAATTTTGGTACTGATGATATCCTTAATATGCATCTATAAGGCTTTTCCTTGTGAATTAATAAGGGTATTTTAACCAACTGAATCATTAAACTCTTACATTTCTAATTTTAGATGCCTCCAATTTGCACAGAATTCACAGGAGTACACTTACATCAATGAGTTATAATATAAGCCATAAACTAGATGAAGATAAAGCAGCCAAAATCTGACTCATGTGACGGGAATGTGTAGGAGGTCAAGCTTCAATGAAGCAGCTAAACTTTTATTTAAGTTGAATCTGACTGCAAAAACCTAAGGAATGTTCAAGATCTACCTAATCTACACTCAACAGGGATATTTTCTTCTCAGTATTTTGCTACACTTTAGCAAATTATTAACTCTCTGGAAAACAGCTTTGAAATAAGTTGTTAAATTAACAGCAAGACAGCAGGTCTTATTCAATACAAAGAATATAATAGTAAATAAAAATTCTTCCAGGTCTGGTACTCTAGTTCATCACAAAGAGGAACTCATCTATCCCAGCTGATTAATGTCATCCCTCCATTCTTTTCCAGATCTTCTCACAAACATTAGCGGATTCTCTTGAAGATTCTAATAGTTTATAGAACCCTCCAATCTAAGTGTAAGAAAAGAAGACTAATTGCTTACTTAGATCAGAGATCAGTGGAGATGGCACCAGAGCTGGGAGTATGTTTAAGAAAATGAACCCTCTCTAGAAGTTCACACATTGAAAAACTTCAAGTCTATAAATTTTAGTAGCACTAAGAAATTCACACTATAAACAGGTGGCATAAATAGGCTTGTGTGGGAGTCTCTGTAAAACCTATGACCGACAGAGAAATGATTCTTGAGAGGCAAGAAGGAAATCTGGTACAGCACAATTTAACCTGGCCGGTTCCGTCTTCTAGAGTCTGACACCAGGCAGTTTATTTTTGCCATATTTAAGCACAGAACATTTTTGGAAAGAAGTTTCCTGATAATTAACTCAATCTCGTATGTACAACAAAGCATAAGACATATTTATATTGAAACAGATATGGTTTCTTACATAAAGATGGGCACTATTGACCCAAATAATCCTCAGGATAAGTCTAGAATTACTGGGGTAAACAGGATTGGTCTGGCAGTAAGATAAACGCAGAAGCTACCTAGGCTGCTGTAAAACACAAGTTACATCATACATCATAAAAGTGACAGCTCTCATAAAAATGAGAACTGTGTTAAAGGGTTGCAGCATTAGAAAGGCTGAGAGCCCCAGTCCTGGAAACTAAACAGGACAAAGAAATCCACTCTCTTCTCTCTATTCTAGAAACGTGACTCTGCCAATGCCTTAATTTATAATACGCATGTAAACAGAAATTCTCAAGTACATAAGTTTATGCAATAAATACATGATTTTTGAAGCACTAAATCTGTTGCAAATTGTTATGACTGTAGTATGAAACTTGTGTGATTAAAATTATTTCATAAATAAGCTTTGAATCATGAAGGGAAGAAGGTAGACCTAAATCCATCATCAATAAAGCAAGTAAGTAGAAGTCCAGACTGTTAGATGGGATAGCAGGCAAAGGTCAAAAATGTCCCTTTTAAACAACATGATTACAAAGGGACACTAATATATCTTTAAAAATTCTTATCAAAGTAAGGAGCTTAAAATTGCTCAGCATCAAATTAGGCAGAACAGCAAACAGGCCTACTTAAAATAGCAATGACAAATACTGTTAACCTGGTACTGAATGTGTTGGCTCAGTGTTATGTTCCAGATAAGAACGGCAGGAACTTGACAATATAAGGCCATCTGTTTTAGACTGTGACTCTTTAACACAGCCAAGAAATCAGAGGTAGTAAAGAGTAATATGGCAGATATAAACAGATACTTCAACTCCTTTTGAATATTAAATGTTTAAATTTTTGTCAAGTAAAAAAATGATGATTGAAGAGATTTTTATTAAATTCATTTCAGGGACTCTTCAGGGTCAGCAGCTGATGGAAAGGCTTTTTTAAAAATGCATGATGCTGACGAAAAAGATGGAATAAACCATTTACTTTGTATTTCTGCCAATGAAACACCATAACAAACAAAGAAGCAAAACAAACCAATAAATACTACTGAAGAACTAGTTTGTAGTGTGACTGATAGGAAAATACAAAATACCAATAGTAACACAATTTCCTTATACTATTAGGAGAAACATTTTCAAAATGATAAACATGAGGCAAGAACTGTATTGCTCCTGTTTAGACACTGTGTTCTCAAATTATTTCTGAAATACTACAAAAGAAAATAGCTGACTTCCTTTCTGAATGTCTTTCTTTGGTAAGAGAAAATTGAGGAATGCTGAACAAGACCTTAGCACAGCAGCATCTTACATGTAAACTTTGAATACATTCAACACATCAGAAGGAAGCACATTCTGAAGATGAAGGAGGAATTTTTGGTGGGATTAAAGAACTCATACAATCCCTTTCCCCTATTCAGCTTGTACAAGGGAGACTCTATAAACAGGTCTGAAGCAAGAAGACACACAAGAATAAATGTACTGTCCTTTATAGGGGGATGAGATTACCCGTGTGTTCAATTAGGCAATCTGAGGTAAGTTTGTGATCTCAAGAAAAAAAAGTACCAGGAGCTCTCCACAGAGCAGAAGTGGGTACACACTGCTATACTGAAGAGGCCCATAAGGGCTTCACAGCTCAACAAAGAAAGAGAGTAAGCACAGGCCATTGCTTCTTGCTTATTATTTACTTGTCTCTATTAAGTAACTTGTTTATGATATTTAAAAATATATTACACCACCATTAGATGTAACTTGCATTCAAATAATATTAATGCATCATTTTTCTTTTGTTTAGATATTACTATCTAGCATATATTCATTGTACAAAATGAGCAAAATATATGATATGCATGCTTGAAAATGGTGCAATGAATTATGTTCTTTACAGAAAAAGCATAATTATAAAATAAATACCAAACAGCTTCCGCTCAGTTATCTACCTCAGAGAATCTCACAGGAGCAAATACAGTAGGAATAAATAAAATAATCTCAAAGAAGTAGGTAACTTAATCTAAAAACCATGTCAAAACATCATTCAAGTCTCATAAAGAAAAGGGTTAGAGATCAGAATGTTCACTGGATAGGTTGAGGCATTAGAACATTCTCACGAGAGTTTCGGAAATGCCTATGTCTATAGTCTGGTATCATTCTGAGTATTTCCCATCCTCCACTCTTACCCAGCCCAACCCATGACCTAATTATGAAGCCACATTAAAAGGGAGTAAAATCCTAAAGTTCCCCTATTTATGTCACAGCTAGATTCTGGACAATATATTTGTCTTCCGTGCTAGATCACCATAGCTACTATCTTTCCACATGAAAATGAGGCAGACAGTAGCAGGGTGCAAGACTGAAGATGAAATCTTCCCTTTTCTGAAACAGGTTCTCCATTTCTCACAGCAATTACGGAAAGTATGATAAGAATCAAAACAACAACCCTGGATTGCTTGCTTTTCTACCCTACCCCCGGCAGTAATGGTACAGTTATTACGTGTCTGCCTGTTTTCTAACAAGAGAGAACCAAAGAGTGGATTGGGGTGGGAAGTGGGAGAGTGTGGAGAAGGGGGAGGGCAATCAGAATATACTGTATGTAAAAATACCAATTTTCAGCAAAAAGTAAAAGAAAGTTTATAAAAGCATATTCTAATCAGATTACTAAGAAGAACTAAAACGATTAATACTGTAAAATTTAGACGGGAAGCAGTTTAACCAAAGGACGAAGGAAGTTGGCTTGAAATTCCAATCTCTTGTCCGAGAGAAAATAGCACAGCAGCAGAGGAGTTGCAGACCCTTACCTTGCTCAGTGGGCTCCCTCACATAGGGCCGAAGGTGGGACATCTTGATGGGTCTTTTAAGTCTGGTCCCAGTATTATCCCTCAGGACGGCACATCCACTCTCTGTAATGTAGTCTATGACACAAGGACCAACCCATTCAGATTGGAAACGACCATCTTTCCACCAGTTTTTCCTTTGTCTTAAAACTTCATGACCCACTTTTAAATGAAATGGGTTTAACTGCTTTGGTTTCTTTTTAACAATCTTGGTTTTGTTTAGTTCATCCAAATTGTTGCTCTCTATCTGCAAATGCAAAAAACGATTATGACGGGACTTAAATTTAAATGCATATAGTGAGAAGATTAATGCAATGAGCATTACTGAGTTGCTACTGAAATGAAGGACTGAATCCTAATTAATTCTTTAAAGATACTTTGAAGTCGGTGTCTCTCTCTTTACACAGATGGTAAAATAAGGCAGGCGGAGTGGTTCTGAGAACTTGTACAAGTACAGAGTACAAAGTCCTACAATAGCTCACAAGAATATAGTTTAGAAAGGTCTACCCAATTGTGGTGATATATTTTGTATTTAATAAAATCAGCCTGGAATATCAGAGGACAGAGCCATCTCTTCCAGCCTTTTTTATTGTTGTTTTATTTTGTTTGTTTGTTTGTTTTCGAGACAGGGTTTTCTGTCCTGGAACTTGCTTTGTAGACCAGGCTGGCCTTAAACTCACAGAGATCCTCCTGCCTCTGCCTTCCAAGTTCTGGGACTAACGGCGTGTGCCTTCAGTGCCTCAAAGTCACTCCTTTTTTGTCAGTTTCTTACAATTTCATAACTGATAAGCAGACTATGGGGGTTGGGAAACATGTTTGGTGGTAAAACACACAAGTATGAGGACCTGAATTACCAGCACCCACTGGATACGGTAACACACACCTGTAACCCCAGCAATTGAGGAAAAGGGGTGAGACTGCCATATCTAGTCAGCCTGTGGAGCTCACTTAGTGAGCTCCAATTTCAGTGAGAGATCTTGGCTCAAAAACAAAGGTTGAGAGTGAGGAAGACAGTGGATGTCTATTACCAGCCTCCACACACATGCTCACACATGTGAACACACACCCGCACAAATACACACATAACCTACATAAATCACACATACACTAAACAATAAATAGCATAATAATCAAAGAAGAACATGGGGGATAAAAACTTTTTTATTCTTTTGCTTAAGGATATATCATGTCCACATACGTGAACATGTCTACACACAGCTTTTCTGGTAGGCAGAGAATTACCTGGCTGGCTGCCGGTGTCCTGTTCTCCAGTACTGCACCAGCCTCTCTAACTGCGGCTAGGATCCTGGCGAACAGACTTGTATTTTCACCGCCCTCTTGATGAGGACACTCCACCATGCAAGGATTCCGGTTGAACATTTGGAAATACGGAGTGTTTTTAGTAGGCTCTGAACGAGTCACATTGAAGGCTAAGGAAAGCGCTGGCAGATGCTCATCCCAGGTGTCTGGATGGTCCGCACAGTGTTTGGAAAGAAAGGCTTTGATTGTGCTAGGCGTACTTTCAGATGGATTAACACTTCCAGACGCATGAGAAATTACAATCTGTTTTGTACCAAACAATCTATACAGTTCTGTATTGATCTGAAAAATATGAAAAACAAAACAGACTGTTTAATGTTTGCATTTTTCCTCTGGCTTAAAAAAGTTTCGAGAAACCCAAGTCTTGTCATTGAGCACAGGCATTCAGGTAAAATATATAGGCATTCTGGGTAAAATTCTACTGACTGAGTCCTTACTAAGTGCTGATCAACACATGAAATGTCATTTTTGTCATTACACGCCAGGATGACTTTAGGATGTATCATTAGCTCCATTTTAAAGACACAGCTTAAGCTTGAGAGACTAAGCACACAATATGCACATAATATGCACAGAATTCTAAATTAAACTTGTGCTCAAGTAGCTTTTTAATTCAGTAGACTGTTGTGTACAAAGAATCCCTAGGTCACCTGACACAGTCACAGAACCTCTGTACTCAGTTTCCTTATTTGTAAGTAGAGGAAAATCCTACCATAGCTGCTTTGGGGCATCCAAAGTAATGCTTCTAGAATTTAACTGCAACTACTTTGCTATCATAATAATAATTTCTTACAGCCAGGACTTTACAGAATACAGGATGACTTTAGAATACTTGTAATAGTAAGTCTTTCAAACTGAAAACAACAATTTTCCTGCCTTGACGCTCTCATATTGTTATTTTAATTTAGTTAACTTTCAGCTAATAAATTTCTCTTCAAAAGAATATTTTCTACAAATAACTGTCAGAATAATTAGAAAGATAAAGCTTATCAAAGGAAAAAAAATATCACATTTCCCAAGGTCCCTAGGAGGTAGAAGAGGTCATGTGAGAGCTGTGGCAGAAAAAGATGTAAGTTAGAATTTCTACAAACACCCCCTGTCCCCCTTTGTTAACCTACTATATAAATATTATGACACGGGCTCCAGCAGCCACACTTTTAGCACAAGACTGACAGCTACACTCCAAAGATGGAGGCCAGAAAGAAGCTGGGGCTCGAGTTCCCACTGATGTGCATGACCTTTCTTCCAACCTTACGTAGTTTATACTTCCTTTACTTGAGTACAAAATAACTTTCTAGTTCAATGTTGGTTTTAGGAAAGGGGGAGGAATTCTTTATTGCCTGCACCTGAGCATGACTCCTTAATCATTCTTATGTGGGCGACTACATGATACTTAAGACATGTCACCAGGCTATGATGAGCAGCTTGGTAAAATTTAGGTTTTGTGTTCATAAATTTAATTCACTGCTGAAATGGAAGGGTGAAAGAAAGATCTACTTCTACATGTTTTCTACTTTGCTCTTACTGTACTTCACACATCATGTGTGACTACTTAGTTAATAAACTGGAGCGTTAAAAAAGCCTTTTAGTTTGTATACGGATCATCATAGTTACCTGTATAAGTATATAATATGTACATATAAAATCATTCTTTATATTCTTAACATGAGATAAATATGTTCAATTATTTCACTCTAGTTAATATCACTTTATTATAATTTTTGGTTGTTCTTAAGCTAGAAATAAATATTTAGTTCAATCGTCTCATTTTAAAGATATAAAAAAATAGGCTTACAGTTACTTAGTGGTAGTAATAATAAAAATCCACCTTACTAATCTCTAGTTCAACAAATCAAGTAGTATATAGTATATGCCTCGTATCTACAGCAATCTATTTGAATGTATTAAATACCCTATAAACCACAAAGAAATGTGTGCCAGACAGAAAGTACTAAACACCTGCTCCCAAATGGGAAAACTTTGTCCTACCTGTTCAATAAATTCATCTCTTTGGTCCATTATTATTTTCTGAGGAGGTCCATATAAAAAAAATATACTGATAATAGCTTTAGAAATTTCTGAAGCTGAAACATCACATAAAGGCAAAATTATAAGCCATTTTGTGAACAAGTCAGTCAGGATTATGGCATATACATGACTTCTGTTGCTGGTATGAAAAGGTCCCATCAGATCAACAGCGACCACACTCCATGGGTTTCCCACCGTAAGAAGGTGCTGCTGAGGCGCCATTATAACTGAATTTTTTGCTACTTGGCAATGCTGACAAGCATAGACCTACAGAGAGGCACACAATAAAAATACACATAAATGCTAAAATATTCACTGTAATCTATAATGTAAATCAGTTCTAGAAAGCAGACTCTTAAATAGCCAAGAGGTACTTTGTATTTTAAAGAGAAGAGCCCACGAAATGAAGCCTTTTATTTAGAACAAGGAGCAAATATTGGGCACTACATCTGCAACACAGGAATTCCTCAGTGCTACTCTGAAATGAAGATCTTAATATAGTGTTATTCAAGTGAAATACAATTCTGGTTCACATTCAACTATGTATTAAATCAACAGATCTGAAAGAAAGCTTTTTATTATTTTATTTTTAATTGATGCAAAAATTTCTACTAGTGTCGGGGGTACATTTATATATAATCCTTTGACTTTAGGACGCTGAAGCCCGAGGGTCACCATACTCAGAGAGTCTGGGGCAATATGGTAAATTCAAAGCCAGCTGGTAAGCATAAAGCCAAGGATGGCCAGGGTACAATCCACAACCCCTGAGTAAAACAAGGAGAAACCTAAGAGAGATTTCCATGGGTCCTCCCCACCCCCTGGGAAGAAGAAATAAATAAGATCTCCTGAGTATACTGGGACCATAACGGGGAGGGGACAGGGTGAGATGGGAAGAGAATATAAGGGAAGGGATGGTTGAGTTCGGGAGGGACAGAGAGGGAAGACAAAAAGATATCCTGATAGAGGGAGCCACTGTGGGGTTAGAGAGAAACCTGGTACTAGGGAAATCCCCAAGAACCCACAAAGATGACCCAGCTAAGACTCCGAGCAATAGTGGAGAGGGTCCCTGAACTGGCCTTCCCCTCTAATCAAATTGATGGCCACCCTAATTGGCATTATAGAACCAGCAACTGTTGGAAGCAGAGGCAGAGATCCACAGCTAAGCACTGGTTGAGCTCCCAGTCCAGAGGAAGAGAGGGAGGAGGGATTATACGAACAAAGGAATCAAGATCCTGATGGGGAGACCTACAGAGACAGCTGACCTGAGCTACTGGGAGCTCACTGACTCTGAAATGCCAACTCAGGAACCTGCATAGGATTGAGAAAAGCCCTCTGAATGTGGACAACAGCTGAATGGCATGGGCAGTTTGTGGGACCTCTGGCAGTAGGACCAGACTTTATTCCTGGTGCATGTACTGGCTTCGTGGAGCCGGTTCCCTACAGAGAACACTGGGTTTAGCTTTGATACTGGGGATGGGGTTGGGGGGTGGGGAAGCTTGGTCTTACCTCAGCTGGATATGCCAGACTGCTTTGACTCAACCTGGGAGTCCTTACCCTCTCTGAGGAAGGAATGGGGGGTATGGGGGGAGGAGCTGGGGAAGGACTAGGAAGGGGGGAGGGGAAACAGTGCTGGGCATGTTAAAAATATTTAAATAAGAAAAGAAAGCAAGGGCACAATTAAACATGAAAAACAAACCAACAAAAATTCAAATCCAGTTGGATTACATAATAAGAACGCTATCACAAGAAAAAAAAGAGAATAACATAAAAATGAAAAAATAATCTCCTAATGGGCTACCATGAAATATTCCATTTTCTATAATTTTAAGCCAGCACCTGGCTATGCAATAATTTATACATACAAAAGACATTCCTTCCTACAGTTTTTATCCTAAACTTCATTCATCCATTTATTTCACTAGCACTTCCTTAACTGTAATTTTTACTCAAACAATATCTAAAACTTCTAGAAAACTCCCTATGTCCTGGGAAAAATCCAGGTCTCATGAAGCTTTTATTTAAGTCTGTAGTTCTCAATCCACAGGTTGCGACCCCCTGGGCTCACACAGCAAGTATTTACACTAAGATTCATAACAGTAGCAAAATCCCAGGTATGAAGTAGAAATGAAATAACTTCATGGTTGGGAAGGGTCACAGCCTTGGAGAGGCTGGGAACCGCTAATAGACTGAAAAGAGATCATCTGAGCGTGCTATTTTTAAAACCTTTCCCGAATTTCACTTTGGAAATTATTTTCAAAGTAAGTTCTAAAAACACAATTAAGAACAAAACTAAAAGTGCAAACCCTCATAATTATGATCAGAGTAATTCTTTTTAAAGGTAACAGGAGCAGAGATGGTGTGTTAAGAAACAGCAGAGCTGCTGAAAACGGGCGAGCTAGCAAGCCCGGAAACGCCTGTCAGAATCAGTCTTGAAGATCACTCTCATTTCCTACTTAAATGTATTCTGCAGTTATAAATAACATTGTTTTAAAAGATGATTATCTTTTCTCAAATTATGTTGTAAAGGAATGCAGGGAACACTTGAAATGTGGGTTTAGGTTCCTGCCATTTAGATTTGACATTTCCTGTCTTCAGAATGGGCACAAAAGCTGAGAATCCACACTGGGATTGATTTGTTTTGAACATACTTATTTTGATCATATAAAACATCATTCACAGCTGGGCAGTGTGGTGCATGCCTTCTAGTCCCAGTGCTCAGGAGGCAGAGGCAGGTGAATTTCTGTGAGTTTGAGGCCAGCCTTGTCTACAGAGCGAGTTCCAGGACAGGTTCCAAAGCTACACAGAGAAACCCTGCTCGAAAAACCAAAGAAGTTTTTCATGATGGCATTAATTAGTAAAAGAATTTCACCAATTGAATTTTGCCTACAAAATGGAGCTCAATGTTCCAATTCTCAATAATTTCCTATCCAAACATTGTATTTTCTTATTTAATTCATACTCTTCTGATTTAAAATAATTGTAAAGAAATAAACTTACCTTTCATTTAAATGTTCTTTTGGTTCAAAAATTACCCATCAGTACTTACTTACCCGATAGGTGATATGTACAGTACATTTTAAGCAATACTAACCTTTGTGTTTATTAGAAAGACAGTAAGAACATTTCTAAACACACAAGCCATACCCACTGTTTGACATCATTGGTCACAGAAGTCCAGTAGTAGCTGGACTCCACTAGCGTGAGGGTTCTGGATATGCCATGATGAACACCAGCACCATTTTCATGGCACTCTCTTAGGACTTTCTTTTTTTCCTCTTCTGAAACAACTACCAAACGATTTTGTTTTCTGTCTTTTCCAACATAAAAGAGCTTTTTTTCTGAAATGAATGACATAAAAAAACAGTAATTTTCAAAGCTCCATAGTGTTCAACCACTAGAGCCTTAACTTAAAACCATAAAGACTTTTAATTTTATTTCTACAAAATCTTTCTTTGAAACATAATATTTACTTCAAAGCTATTGCCATGCATTCTGAGGACCGAGAAGGACCCCTATCTGCTATAACTCTGTAGGAGCCAGTGGAAATGGAGTAAGCTTGCTCACTAAAGCATGCGAGAACTATGAAAATATACGGAAGTACTCAAATTAGAGAAATACTTGTAGAAGCTATGTGATTGGCACACCACAGAACTTCAATAAACATTTAAATATAAATGATTAAGTGAGTGAGTGAGTGAATGAATGAATGCCCCTTCACTTTGGTGTAAGAGGTTTGCCTATGGTAAAGAATAGAGTTCCTGACAGGAATCTGTATAGGGATTCACAAATAGGCCTTTATTTAGGACTACACTGTATATTTCCAACCTGATTTGGAAAAAGCCCAATGCTGCATCTCTAGGCAAAAGTAATGTTAATAGCACCAACACTTATCTTGCTGTTTGTTGACTGGGTCTTCTGATTATCTCATGCTCACTTTGCCTTCTCTACCGTGTGCGGGGGAAGCTGTCAAAAGCTTTCATAATTGCCTTCCCGCTGCTCTAATATTTAATGTATCGATGGGGTGTCAAGGCAAGGAATCAAGGAAAGGACAGTGAGGGTCTTTCATTCTTTTACTTAGTAAGCAAACTAGTTAACGCTGTTAACACTTTCATACTGCGCATCCAACAACTTTGTCAATACTGTGGACCAGTGCCTGAAGGTGAATCATGGAGGAATTAATTTGTATAACTTTCATTGTTTATTCTTTTGATCTATATTTTAATAATTCCTTTTCTTTTTATATTTATTTTATTTTAAATGATGTGTATGTGTGTCTGACTGTGTGTTGATGTGGGATGTCTTTCTGTATGCTGTGAAATAAAGGGACTGTTTTGGCCTCTGGCAGGCATCTTGGAAGTAAGTGGGAAATCGGAGCAGAGACAGGGGAAGGAGGGCAGAGTCAGAGGAGACACCATCCAGCTACCCAAGAATCAACATGTAAAGTAACACAGGTGAGCCATGGGCCACGGGCAAGGCAGATTAATGGAGACGGGCTGAACTAAGATGCAGGAGCTAGCTAGCAATATGCCTGAGCTGAAGAGCATGTAATTAATATAAGCCTCTGTGTGTTTCTGTGGGACTGCAGGTCTATGGGTTGGATCACGGGCTCCACAGGCCAGAAACCTCCTATCACAATGTGTGGGTATGTGCACTTGAATGCTGAAACACATCAAGACTAGAGGCCCAGATCCCTTGGAGATCTAGAGTTTGAGGTGGCTCTGAGCTGTGCATCATGAGTACTGGAAACTAATCTTGATCACTACATGCTTTTAGCAGCCGAGCTATCTCTCCAGTTCCTAAATAGGTCAATTTCATGCTTACCAGCCTTCAGTTAGCTTTACTGTGATTTTTATGTTACTTTTGAGAATGAGCTTCAAGTTAGCTGATAAGTGCTTAGCAATAACCACATACTAGGGAATTTCCCAGGATTCTATAAGCACACATGGGAAATAATCTATAATTGACAGGATTTAGACATTCTCACCTTTGAAGACAAACTTCTTTGCTGCTCGTCGGATCCCGCTTCTCTCGCTTGACAGTGTAGTTGGGTGATATTCACCTGTTCGCTTGTAATATGCAATCTGTTTAAGATGAAGGTCACCATTTTTCCCACTACGGACCATCGTGAACCTAGGTAGGATTATGTAATGACATTACTTGTGACAAGCTAATTCCATTGCTATTTCAATTCAGGCTTCTGTCACACATCTGCTTATGCATGAATTGAGCATTCCCAGAATATTATCTGCGAGGGAGATAATTACAGTACAGAACAAGGACAGAGTAATGCCTACAAACTAAAACATCCAAATGCTACTTTTGAGATTCATCAAGACGAATTATCTTGTCTCCTTTCATGTGCTATAAGAAATGCTGAAAACTTTTGGAACACTAGAAAATGAGTCAGTATACTTCAGAAGCTTGATTTGAGTCTCTTGGTGGCATCTAAAGAAATGTTACTCACAAAGCTTGATTTTGTTATGTAGCATTTAAGGAGAGAAACATAATTTCACATTACTTTTAAATGCATTGACATTCAAGATTGCAAAGTAAAAACGGAATTCTACTCAAATCACATTTGATGTCTTTTATACGTTTAAAGGATAGTCATTTAGCAACCAGATTCCATATGCTCTGAACCTGATGATCCAGTAATGAAAGCAGCAAAACCCAAAACAAAGGCTCTCCACTGCGCACTATCATTAACATGGAACCGTCTTTAAAGTAAAAGAAAAATCGTTTTCACATTTCCAGTGCCAAGAATGACCATATGGCAGTTATCTTTGGCTACCAACTCAAACATCCAGACTAATTTTCGGTCTTTCTTTCCTGGCTGCCATAAGACTGGCCCTGTGAGGCCTAGTTGCTATTTTCCAACAGGAAGTGTCCAACATTAGGCGATGACGAGGAGTTAGAATGCAGAGGCCGGAATACTTAGGCATGAAGTCTTGTTAGAAGCTGACCTCACTACTGAATCCTGCTGAGAACCCCTTACCTCATCCTTCACTACATGTCACCCTGGAAACTTCAGTCACAGAGCGGCCATTTCCTCTGTGCTACTAATCCTTGAGTTCTTTCTCTCCAGACCTCTAAAAATAGCTTCGCTACAATTCCTTTAAAAATCCAGAGCATGAATTTTCTGCTTCCTGCTGGAACTCTGATACCAATCTCAAAATTCTGAGGAAAGTACGAGTGCTCACTATTTGTTGAAGCATCTAGGGATTGTGGTGACCAATCTTGGTTGTCAACCAGACACACCAGGGAAGAGGAAGCCTCAACTGAGAAACTGCCTGTACCAGACTGGAGGCCACATCATATAGAGTCCATAATCCTAACATGGTGCCTCCAGAACCTACAAATAGGCTAATTTTAGCTATAAAGTATTATCATCAAACAATGAGTTATAGTTCACCTTTTTGGGAACAAGGTTTTGGTGAAGCTTAGGTTTGCCCTGAGACTCCGCTTTAGCCTAAGTCCTAGAAGCAGAGGCACACTTTGCTGTACCGTGTGAACCCACTTTAAACACTGGCTACACTTTAAACAAATGGTGAATGTAGCTATCATGGTTTCTAAAGTATCTCCAAAGGAACTAAAGCATGTAGCTCAGTGATACAGTGCTTGACTAGGATGTATAAGGCCCTGGGTTTTAAATTTGAGTCCCACACATATGCAGTGTACCCATAGATAGACAGACAGACAGACACACACACAGACAGACACACACACACACACACACACACACACACACACACACACACACACACACACACGGTGATATGTTAGATATTTAATAAAACCAGTCTGAAATATCAGAGAAGAGATCCACCCACAGTCAATCCAAGAGGATCAGAGTGTGGTAACTCACACCTTTAATCCCAGCACAGGGAATATCCAGGAGTGGGGACCTATGCCTTTAATCCCAGCAGATCTGAGCTTGAGGCCAGCTTAGTTTACAGAGTGAGATACAGGCTCCAAGGCAGGCTGTGGTGGCACCATGCCTTTAATCTTAACCTGGATGTTAAACAACTGAGCAAGAAGGTATTTAAGGCAGGCATAGAAAGACAGAGCAGGCAGTAGAAGCCAGGAGGAGTGAGGCTGAGGAAGCTAGAAGACAGCTGGGTGAGATCTGACTGTGGTGTTTCCTCTCTTTAATATTTCAGACTTTCCCTGATATCTGGCTGAGTTTCCTTTATTGAGCTAAGCTCAAGCTGCATTATTTATAATGGTTAGAAAATGGAAATAACTCAAGCACCCAATAAATAAACAAAATATGGCACGTACACATACCTTAAAGAAAATTCTAACACATGGAAGAATATGGATGAACCTTAAGGACAGTATACCAAGTGAAATTTTTTTTAAAAAAGAAATACTATTAGATTCACAGAAATGAGAGTTAGAATGGTGGTTCCCAGGAACTGAGGCTATGGGTGGTTAATAGATAAATTCAGTTTCATATCTCTTTCTCTCACTCAAAACAATGCTTGGCAGAGCCAGTAATAGCCTGGGGCCCTGATGTATGGTGAAACCAAGTTTCTTCTCTAAAGCCTGGAATAATACATTTGGGGCCAGGACCTTGTGGGAGCTGTAGCTTCAGGTCCTGAGAACACAACACTTCCCACTGTATGGAGTTAGGATGAAGGATGCCAAGGCTGCTGTGTGCTCGGTCTGCGATGCTACTGAGATACTCGGGTTCTCTTTGTGCAACACACTTGATTAGCTTCCTGCTGACCTTGTACCGTTGTGTGATAGCTTTTCTACTGACACTGTCCTATCTCTCCCTGAAAACCTGTATCTAAAATGCTGAGCTTCTTAGTAAACTTGCTTGGCACACGCCTGCCTGCCGCTTATGGCAGATCCCTGACCCTGGCTATCCTCTCTTGGTTATCTGCTCACCCTCTTGTCCTCCGACTCAAGACCCCGCCACTGAAGAGCTGTTGGTCAAGGTCAGAATGGTGAGGACTTCACTACAGTCTAAAAAACAACATTTAAAAAATTATGCTTTAAATAGTTTACAAAGTAGTAGGTTTCCTTACGCATCCTTCATCCCTACTTAGTTTCTGTTGACCCTGCCCCTCCCCCTCTTCTCTCCCAAATCTCCCTATTCCTCTTAAATCTTCCCATTCTTGCTCTTCTCCTTTTGCAACGTTCCTATCATCATGTCCCTTGGAGCCCCCCACGGACCCCTTTCTACTTTCTGGGCTCTACACAAAATCATTCCGAAACTAACACACTTAAGTCTTAAAATTAGAAGCTAAGAAGAATATGATTGAACATCAAGTGTTTTGTCAGCCTGCACTAACTAACTTAAGACAATATTTTCCAGTTACATTCCTTTTCTTTGCTTTTGAAAAATTTGTAACTTTGTTTCTCTTATGGCTCAACAAAATTCCATGGTATGTATGTGTAGTGGTTTGAACAAAAATGGCCCCTCCCCAAAAGGAGTGGCTTTATTGGAGTAGGTATGACCTTGTTAGAGGAAGTGTGTCACTGTGGAGGTGCGTTTTGGGGTCTCATATATGCTCAAGCCACACCCAGTGTCTCAAACCAGACTACTTTCTGTTGTCTGAAAGTCAATATGCAAGAACTCTGTGATCCTCCTCTGGCATGGTGTCTGCATGCTCCTATGTCCTGCCATAAGGATAAAGGACTAAATCTCTGACCTGTAAGTAGCCACCACAATTAAATGCTTTTTCTTTATAAGAGCTGCTGTGGCCATGGTGTCTCTTCACTGCAATAGTAAACCTAAGACAGTATGTTCTACATATTCATTACCCACACATTCTATGATGGGCATCTGTACTGATTTGATTTCCTCACTATTGTGGACAGAACAGCAGTAGCATATGTATGCGAATACCTCTGTGAAAAGATCTAGAGACCCTTGGTATATGCCCAGAAGCTCTATTTTTAGTTTTGTGAGAAGACCTCAAGCTTATTTGCACAGTGCCTCTATCAGTTTCACCACCACCCAAACTGAGCAAATTCCCCGCCCCCAGGCCTGCTTGTGTTGTCATTAGATTTCTTGATGATGGCCACTCTTGCTGGTCACAAATGAAATCCACTTTTTAAAAATTTGTACTTATCTGGTGTCTAAAACTGTGAGACAGTTTTTGTTTTGTTTTGTTTTGTTTTTAACAATGGCTTTGGTTACTTGTATTGTGTGTGTGTGTGTGTGTGTGTGAATTTTCTGCTTGGTTTTCTGCTCAACCCATTTATAAAACTGGATTATTTGTTTATTTTAATATTTTTATTTCTTTGTGTTTCTGGGTAGTAATCCTCTTCCAGATGTATACCTTGGAATGGTTTTCCCCCATTGCACGGGCTGCTGGTGATCAACGGTCTTCTTTGAGGTACAGAAGCGTTTTAATTTTATGAGGTGCCTATATTACTTTTGTCACCACTGCTACAAAATGCCTGGCAAGAGCACCTAAGGTAGTCCCTGTTTGTTTGGGTTCACAGTTGGAGAGCAGTGACAATGAGCGGGAAGTCAGTCAGGGAGTGAGGCAGCGGGCACGTTCTAGAAAGCTGAGTACCAGGAATGTCAGGGCTTAGATACAGTTATACCAGGTCTTCTCACCTCAAGTAATTTCATCTAGTTAATTCCCCCAAGGCATTCTGAGACATTTGTCTCCCAGGTAATTCTAGAGCCTGTCAGGCCAACGATATCAACTATTCCTGTGTCATTTTTGATGGTGGGTCTTACTTCCTGAGTAACTTGTTAGGCTCTAAGCCACGCCCTCTAAGCTATGACGTCACGCATGCCTATTTAACTTTTTTTCCTTTCTCTTTCTTCTTCCCTTCCCTGCTACTATAATATAACCTTTCTGTTAGTCATAACCAAATCCATCCGACAATCAAAGCTCTTTTCTATATAGTAGTAACAGTGCTCAGCGTCTCCCGCTATCCGCTGCTGCTTTCTGCCTCGTTCCCAAGTACATCCATGGATATCCGGGTGAATGTGAACCGTAGCAAAATACACACAAAATCCTAACAGTCCCAACATACGCCTGCATCTTGATGGATTTTCCCTACTTTTTCATCTAGCAGTTCAGAGTTTCAGGTCTGATGTTAACGTCTTTGAGACACTTGGAGTTAATTCTATGCAGGGGGAGAAATAAGGGTCTAGGTCTCATTCTTTTATGGGGAGATTTCTAGTTTTCCAAACTCCTTTTGCTGTGGATGCTGTCTTTACTTACCACAAGAAGTGTTTGACATCTCTATCAAAAATCACCTGGCTATAGCTTCATAGGATCAAATCTGGAACTTTAATCTGTGCCAGTACCATGCTGGTTTTGATACTTTGGTTCTGTAATGTAACTAGAAATCAGATATGGTGATACCCTCCACCCTCCTTTATTTTTGCTCAGGATTGGTATGGCTACTTTGAGGGCTTTTGCGTTTGCAAGTGACTTTTAACTTTTTAAAAAGTATTTCTGTGAAGAATGACATTGGATTGCATTGCTTTTGGTAAAACAGTCATTTCATAATATAGATTCTTGTAACCCAAAAGCATAGCATAGCATGGATTCTTCTAGGGTTTTTTGTTTTTACTTTCTAGGCAGGGCTTCAATGTATAACCCTTCCTGGTCAAGCTAGAATTCTCTAGGTACACAAGGCTAGCCTTGAACTCAGAAATCTGCCTCTGCACACCCTAGCACTGGGATTAACAACCACACCAGGCCTTAATTTAAGGTTTGTGTCACAGAGCCCTTTTACCTCTTGTTGGAGTTTATGCCAAGGTTGCATTGTTGAGACTAAAATGATTGTGATTTCCTGATCTTGAACTCAGCATGTCTGTTTATCATACATAGGAAGGCGACAGATTTTTGTGTCTTAACTTTTTATCCCGTGATTTAAGGGCTTTAACAAACCTAAGAGTTTTCTTATGCAAGTCATGAGGGTCGTTTATGTATAGAATCATTTTATTTGTGAATAAAGATGCTTTGACCTCTTCCTTTCCTATCTGTATCCCCTTTATTTGCTTTGCTTATCTCACAGCTCAAGAAGATAAGTCAATAAACGAATAGAGATTTGGCTTTCATGAAAGGCATAATCCAAAAAGGTTAGTTCTAGCAACAGGGTTACTCTACGCCATTGCAAACAGAAGAAAGAAAACTCACATGACCGAAGGCATGGTGTTGTTTAGAAGGTACGGACAATATTTAACACAAATAAATAAGACAGTGAAAAGTAGATAATTTCACTAACATTCCAACTCCTCAAGTTGATCTACAGATTCAATGCAAAACCAATCTGAAAAAAGTTGGCAAGTTAATGAATTTATCCAGTTTGCTGCTGTTAGGAAGTTTTTTATATTCTAGACAGGGGCTTCTGATAGATGTTTCAGAAAGAAATAATTTATTTCCATTTGACCCTAACTTTTGTAAAACCCAGTAAGTTAATTCTAAATTGATGTATAAAATCTAAAGGCTTAGAAGAATTACAATGACAAAATGATAGAGGTAAAACATTTCACACTGGATGACTTGATAAAATGATAGCTGTTGACTGATAAGACAGAACAGTGTCTAGAAACAGTCACTCAAGTATGGTGAAATGAATTTCAACAAAGGTACCAAAGAAATGACAGTTTTCAGAAATGTTGGGCCAACTAAAAATCAATATATAAAAAGGTGAACTTTTTTACAGTACATGTAAAAATTAGTTAATAACTGGCCACAGACTCATACTTACAAGCTAAAAGGACAGCATTTCCAGAAAATAACAAAAAATGCTTGTGAGCTTAAGTTAGACTAAAGAGTAAATAGAAAGCATTATTTCTCGAGAAAAGGATTAAATTTTTTTAGAAGATACCGCTAAGAAAAAGAGTTGAAGGAATAATATTTGTAGTATTGATCTATGATAAAGAATGATGGATTCTCAAAGCTTAACAAGAAAGCAAACAGCCTAACTTTAAACGTGGTCATGAAATCTGACCCGAACATCTATGAAAGAGATATCTTTAATAAGCACATGAGATCATTGGACAATGATAAATGTCAAGTGCAGGCACATAAGGATGGAGTAAACAAACACAAGATAACAAAGACCAGAGACTTGTGCACTGTTGGTGAGGACATATGAAGACACAAATGGGGGATGTTTGGAAGGCATGACCTGGGAGTAAGAATTTCAGGTGTGTGACATTTACTAGGTTTTAGTGATCATGTTGGGGGGTGGGGGAAGAGAGGACATAATTGTCCCTTTTCCAAAAGCAAAAAAAGATTAATGAAATAATGGATTTAAAAGTCTTTGACAAATGATCAAGTAATATATAATCACTGTTATGTTTGTTTTCAATCAACCTTCTTTCTTCCTCAAAATCTTTCTATCAATAGAGATTTTAAAATCTATTAATTTTTATTAGTAGTTAATATTTTAGAGCTATATCTATGTTTTACTATTAATAGTAAAGTTCAGAAGACCTGGCAAAGGTGTATACTTTATATACTTGGTTTTTTTGCTTTGTTTGTTTTTGGTATCTGTAACCAATGCTGTCCTGGAACTCACTAGTAGATCAGGCTGGCTTCAAACTCATGGTGATCCTCCTGCCTCAGCCTCCCAATTGCATATCCTTTATAATGACTTACATTACTACTATTATATGTCCTCCATCAACTGCTGGTTCTGAAGATAGAGGCAGATTGAAAGGAGAAACAGTAACTGCATAAAATGAGGGGGGAAAAAATCACACATATAAAGATTATTTTAGGACTTTAAACATTTTCTTATATTTTCAAGAATTTAGGAATTAAAAAAGGCATCAAAGAGGGCTCATCATAACTTTCACTGATGCAAGATCATCTTTGGTTAAGTGTTTTACATACCATGCTTCTTGTACAACGTTAAATAAACCAAACGCTTTTACTGATACTGCTTAACGTCTCCAATAATTTTATCTTGTGTTCAATAAAATTGAAGCGACTAAATAAATAACCGTTTCAGTTAGGATTTGGTTCCTCATATCATACCTACTAACCACAAAGCTACCATTAAAACCAATGAAAGGTTACAGTGAGTTTGTCTTTCGACTTAAAAAGGTAAAACTTGTAATGTTTTAATAAACAGCAATTCGGGATGAGAATTCTGACTTTTGAATTATTCTAGCTTAATCTCTGGAACTGGAACCAGCACAATTTATATATTACTTGGGACAAAGCTGGGAGAAGGCTGGGGAGGCGGGGCTGGGGAACATTCTGTAAACTATCTATCTCACTTAATCGTATTCATTTGTTTAACAAGAAATCGTCTTATGTCCATTTTGAAATTTCTCAACCGACGTTCAAAATGTCCACGAAAGGATAATCCAGTGAAATTTTAAAAGTGCATTTTTTTTCTCCCCCTTGAGCTCATTTCTTTACTTTGGTGTAGGTTTTCATGCCAGGGTGCAGCTTTGAATGCAGTCAAGCATTCGCAGGCGCCAGCTACAGAGCGCTCCGCAGGCATTTGACAGCTTGTTAACTGATTCCTGAGGGCAAGGTCCAGCTAATCCTTGCATAAGCAAGAAAGTGACCGTTGACAACTCAATTACACAGTCGCCAACTCCCTCAGCCCAACAGTGCAAGCCTCCTTGCAGCCAGCTTCCGACCCGCTGCAAAGCTCAAGGCCCTCCCGCCCCAACGGCGCCTGCGCGAAACCTCCACCTAGTCAAACCCTTTCTTAGAGCCGTCCAAGGGATCTGTTTTAAAGTTATTATCCGGTTACGCCTCACTTTAAAAAAAAAAAAAAAGTTATGACAGAGCACACTAGAACGACCACTCACCGAAGTGGTCCTAAATGCAAACGGCAGGTTTTAACTCTCCTCTCGCGACTTATCTGGTGCTGCCGGAAGCGGAACTAGCCGGGTCGGAGATTTGGTGGGAGGTTGTGAACAGGAAAGCTCAGGCGGATCGTTGGTCCGGCGGAAACTGTCCCGGCCGGTGCCGTTTCCGTGTGAGACCGGTGGAGGGCAGGCGGGGAAGAGGCGTGTCGGAGACTCCCGAGGTGTAGCCGTGCCAGCCGTTCCGCTGTGGCTGAAGAGGGGAAGATTCGGGTCCACGCCTCCAAGAGCCGCCTCTGCACAAACACCTCACCCCTGCGCCCTCAATTAAAGGGGAGGAACCGAAACCTGGATGGGCTCAAGCATCTCCCACAGATCGCTTGATGACCGCAGCCGAGGCAGGTGAGGACCGGGGAGCTCGGTGGAGAACCGGAGCCAGACGCGATGGCTGGAGGCTCACTGCCGCCTCTAGGTGTTTGCTTTGTCTCTGCTCTACTCTGCAGATCCTAGACACGTGCTCTTCTTGCAAGAGACTCGCACGGTAGCGAATGACAACGTGGTCTTGGAGGAGTGACAGTGCAGCTCCGAGGTCCTTTTCAAGCTTGATTTCTCGTCCACTTCCTCTTTTCATTTCTTGAGTTTGAAGAAGCCAGACATTGCGCTTCAGTCCGAAGGGAGCTTTCTAACGTCTACACCCAGCGGAATATCCTTCCACAGGGGTGGGTGACTGGTTTCATTACTTAAGTCTCCATCACCCTGCTGGCTTTGCTTTCCACCGGCTTTCAAAGAACAAAAGCACTGTGCGCCTGCTGCTTGGTAGGGTGAGGCGGGAGGTTGCTGGTCAGTGCCGCACCCGCACCTTATCAATTAGACGGCCTTGGGTCCTCCCACGTAGGTAATGACCTTTGGATCTCATCCTCCAGCTTCAAGACAACTTCCTGAGAGTTACCGTTCTTGGAGTTTTGTGGTAAATGGTTGTGTTGTTTCAGCGTCCTAGAAGACTTAGTTGTAGAAATAGGAAGCATGGCTGACTCCAGCATTAGTGTTCTAGCCTACCCTGGGACAAGATTTTGGGACAGGATTTTGTTTCGCTATTATGGTTTTTAGACGGAAATATGTGGTGTTAGATCGATAACATGATAGCTGATTTTAATGGGTAACTGCCAAATGTTTTGCAAATATATTTTCATTCAGAGTCCCGTGAAGGTTGGTGGATTATTCTATTTTTTCAGCTGGAAAATGGAAAGTTAGTGAGGTCGTGTAACTTATCCTACTAAGATTTTGCCACAAGTAAACCTTTGAGTCTTCACCAGAAAGTGAAGACATGAATCCAACATCTGTATTCAATTGTCGCGCCATTATTCTTGTTATTCCAGTTTCTTTACTAACATTTTCAATGGCTAAAACTTATATTTATCCATATACGAAAACACATAGTGTGCTTTTTGTGTGTGTGTGTGTCTGACAAATGACAGTCATGATTTGCAACTTCTCTGTGTGATGTAGAATTAAATAATTCAGAACCTCAAATATGCTTTCTTGCAATATAAGCTACTTTTTTTTAAAAAAAGTGCTAAAAAATTGTAAGATCAAAGCTTGCTATGTAAGTTTTAAATCAATATGATTTGTAAAGTAATGGTATTAAATTGAACGTTATGAGGGTATTAAACTGAGCAATTAATAGAATATTGAATCTCATGCTAGACATATGAGCAGTTCGTGCAGTCTTTCCAAAATTTTGAAATATTTGATAATTAAAAAAACTAAAACCTTGAGCTCTCGTAGAAATAGATCACTGGAAAGAGGTCTTTATGGAACGTGAAGGATGGGGAAAGGTTAAGCTACATGTTTGGGGTTGATAGATGCATGAGAATAGTCTGGAAAAGATTCCTGGAGGTCTTCCAGTTGTTTATTTTAAGGAGAATAGGAGCTTCGTGTAAAATAGCATTGAATTTCAAAGAGCTAACTCCAGAAAGAAGAATTTCAGGCAGAAGAGCTGACTCAGCAAAAGCATGTATGCCTTCAAGAGGGAAGGGAATCAATGCCATAGCTGTGTGGAACTTGAAACAAGCTTGGTTTGTATAATCAAAGAAGTATTCTAGCTTGCCTGTTCTAGCCTGAAGAAACCAACATTTAGCACTTATGTGGCCTCTTTGTGATGCACTGGAATTTAGCTACCATTTATAATAACATGAAAAATGTTTTGGGGATCTCAGAAAAACTGGTTATGCATTTGTGTTCTGCTTGAACAGCCTTTACTGGAGCTCCAGCTTCCTATGATTTTTTTGTTTTTTTTAAAGAGTGGAAATGTACTACGTCGTGGCTGGACATTAGTTAGAACTTAGAATGATAGCTTGAAGATTTTTTTGTAAGGGAGCTCTAAATTCTCTGCAGGGCTGATGGCTATTCAGGGTGTTATTTTAAAGGATGGAGCTCTAGCCAGTATCAGTGAGATATGAGAGAAAGGACTGTTTATCCAGGACAGAAGGTAGTTTAGTCTGGAGCAGTGCAGTAAGACTGAAGTGCTGTAACAAGGTTACCACAAGCAGCAGCACAGCAGGAGATGATCTGAGCTGGCATCTGTCTCTGTGTGTGTGTGTGTGTGTGTGTGTGTGTGTGTGTGTGTGTGTGTGTGTGTGTGTGTGTGTGTCAGTTAAAACAAAGTCAGAAACCTCTTATCTATAACCGTAGTGTGCCAGATATGGAAACAGCCAATGTGTACTGAGTCCTTGATGTGCTCCTTGAGCTACCTGTGTTCTCATTTAACCCTCAAAACCATTCACCTGGTGGCTAGAGCTGGGTGAAAACAGAAAGCCAGTTTTGGGGGTGGGAGTTACCATTCGTTTGCTAGAGTGGAGCAGTTCTCAGCGTGAGACTCCAAGCAATGTCGGCATCACCTTGGAGTTTTAGAAGAGCAGAATACTGGTCTCAACCCTAAACTTTTTCCTGTTAAATATTGGAGTCCACCAAGTGATTCTGATACATGCTGTAGTTTCCTGTTTGCTGCTTGCCCTGTGTGGAACTGAGTAAATGGAACACATCTCATATTTGGAAGCCAGGGTTAAGTCATTATTATTTTTTGCACCCATCTCAAACCTAGTTGCGTGTCTGTTCAGTAAAGTACAATTTCTCTACTTAAGAATTCCAGCTCAAAAGTTTTTGTGATACTCCAGTACTATGTTTATTATTATGATGTAACCAGTCCATTTGAGGACCATCGTTACAAAGGAATCTTAAAACTAACCAAAGACTCAATTCTAATATTTGAACAATTTATAAATCTTTCAGACTAGGTAGTTATTATCACTTGGGAAATTCATGAGTGAACTTTGGTCAGATTGTTAAGTATTGTTTAATTCTATGACCACAGTCAGTGTAAGTTGTAGATTTCAAATGGAATAAGCATTGAGAATGTGCTAGATCGCCTCAGATTCTCATTAAATTTTATTTTGTGTGTGACTGTATACCACTTGAGAAAAAAACCCATATTTTCTGAGTACTTATTAAACATTTGTAATAATGTACTAAAGAACTATGATTTTTTTTTTCTTTTTTGCATGTTTTACTGACATTAGGTTTAAACAGACCTGGCTTTGTAGTTTTTTTTTATTGATTATATGATTATTGATTGGTTGATTTAATATAGATTAAACTTGAGAATATTTAGGCCTCATGTTCCGTACTATTGAAATGACTGACATTTCATTATATAAATATTTCAAATATTTATAAAATGGGGGAAACATCCATAATCCAAAGATGATTATGAGAGCATTCATTCACAAAGCAGCTTCCTAATTTTTTTCACTTTAAGACACATATTGAAAATGAATGTCTTTGCTGTATGATAGGCAAAACTAAACTTAGTACCACCCAAGTTATCTGAATAGGGCTCGCAGCTGTCTGAATGGCTCAGACAATGTTTGAACATGCCTAATTGTATTTTCATAGTTGAATAACATGTAAGAAAGTACTGCAGTAAAAAAATTAAGTCTTTAGCATATAAAACATTTAATACAATTTTGTTTCTTTGAGGTTTATATTTGAGAGCTGTATACCGCTGAGGTTGTTAAATAATAAGACTGTAAGTAACCAAGGTCAAATAAATGATAAAGGGAAGAAATCTTAGATATTGGTAAATTTTGTGGCGGAGTATTTATGTTGAGATAAGGCAAGGACCAGGAGGACAGAAATTCTATCAGTTTTATATTCTTTTTATTCTAGAAGACAATCTGATTTCCTATAATAACAAAGTGTGCAGTCATGAACAGTTCACAGTCATGTGAACATGGGCCTTGCTTCCTGTATACTTCTATTAGTTTACCCTCGTCCCCTTCATTTTGCGGGGTGGGGTGAGGGTGGGGGGTGAGTAATGTTCAGTTGGAAGCTTTACCACAGCCCCACTTCCTCCCTCTCCAAACCCTACCCCCCTCAGAAAGACCACCAAAAGTCCAAGCGCCTTCCTTGAAGCTCAAGACCATGGTGCCTACAGGGTGTTTTAGCCCCTGTCCCTAGACCTTCCATATGATCTCTTCTCTCTCCAGCTTCACCTCTGGGGGGCTTGAGAGTCACCCTAGAGTGCATGGCTCAATAAACCTAGTCTTTTTAATTTACCTTCATCTGGCTTATTGTGTCAGTGGAGAAACCCATTCAAGGAGGTCCAAAAATACCTATCAGGTAGTACATTACTAAACTTGACTACTTGTTGGAACTTCTTAGGAAACCTTAAAATATACCTGTCCCTACTCAAACATTCTAATTGGTGTGGAGTTTGCCCAGAATTTGGGGTACTAGTATCTTTAATATATGTACATATATTTAACCCTTACACAGGCTATGACACATACAGTTTACATATAAAGAAATTGAGGACCCAAGAAATGAATATAATTACAAAGGAGAAGAATCCAACTCAGGTATTTTGACTCCTAAGTTCAAACTTTGAAGCAGTGATTGGTTGAGCTTTTTAACAATATCTCTCATATATTGAAATAGAATTACAGAAAAATAAATGGAAACATTACCCAGCCTTATATTCTATTGAGGGCTAATTATTCTGCCCACCATTCTAACAATGTTTTTTACTGTCTAACCTACCGCTTCTTCCTCACCTGCTTTCTCAAGAGCAGGTCAGAAAATGATTTCTACCTCTCAGTCCTCGGAACGCACCTGAGTTACATCCCTAACATTATTTTCTTCACATTCCCTTTGCTTTCCTGTTCTACTCCAACCTCCTTGACTGTTCTTTGAACACAGGAAATAGACCAAATATACTTCTTCAATATTTCATGTTTCTTGTCCCAAGTGATCTCAAGAGATCACCCCTGGCTTTGATCGGTCTTCATGTTGTTGAAGACTTCCTAGCATGTGCTTTGTTTTTGGTTCATCTACTGTCTATATAAAACTTGGATTTGGGAATGAGCCCAAAGTTGCTTGGAGAACGTGTGCTCTTGTCTGCTAGGCAGCATTAAAAAGATGCAGCTGAATTTCATAAGTGTGTTTGTGTTACAAGTGGGGAGGCAGGTCACTTACTCATATTGTTTGGAGAAAAAGAAAGGCGAGACACACCTTCTCACCCTCTCCTCAGGATGATTTCCCTCCCAATGTGGATTATTCTCTGAAAAGACTAGTAGGAATATAAGCCAGTATTTCTCTTAAGATTTACATGTGTGTTTTATGTATCCGGGTGTTTGCCTGCCTGTATGTCTGCACATGAGAAGAGGGAGTCATACCTGATGGGACTTCAGTTGTGATCCGCCATGTAGGTGTTTGGAATTAAACTCAGGATCTCTGGAAGAACACTCACTCCTCCTGCGCCCTCTCTCCAGCCCCACAAATCAGCAATTTTACAACCCTTAAGTTATAGCAGTTCATATAGAGATGTAGTATTCGGTATGTGTGAAGCACTGTGCTGTATCAGTCTTCAGTTACGTGCTGTTGGTATTACTCTGATACACAGGAGAGGAGGGAGACATTGAGATTCCAAAATGCTAGCATAAACTGTTAGTTGTTCACTAACAGATTGGTATGGTTGACTCCAAGCACATACCCTTTCTGCTGCTAAAATACTTGGAAAAGTTTAAGTGGAGATGAAGGATAAAAGCCACACAGAGCCCCAAGGATGTCTGCCATTTACTAACAACAAAGCTGAACTGAACTTCTTTACTGCTGGGAAGTTACAGAAGCTTGTGGGTCTTTTCCTTATTATCAGACACTTTGTAATATTAAATAGTGCATAAAGAATAAAAACAAAAAAGCTTTTTAATAAATAGTTTCTTTCGGTTTACTCCCACATGATTTTAACTTCTGTAACAATTTGTAAAGTCAAGGCTTAGTGAGTAAAAGTGAACTGCTTGTGGTATTTCATAGAAAGCCATCACTTAAGCTGGAATCAGACCTCTAGAAATAAGAATTTTGAGTTGTGCTTTGTGAATCTTCTATCTAGCATATTGATCAATATTTTTTAAACATTACTTGACTGAGCAGTTTTTTTTTCCTATATCACCAGTCATTAAATGGAGTATTTCATACCCAATTTCATCTTGGCAGATAACTAGTTATATATATCACTCATGTTTAAATACTTGTAAGGAATAATTTGATATTATATCATTAGCATATGACAGTTAATTAGTGGATTTTCATGGAGGGCTTTTGTTGGGAGTAGCATTGAATCATATGCAGTTTCTTAATGAACATTCTATTAGGCTGTGTCGATTGTGCTAGATTTACTAAATAGTTTAAGACTATCCGCTTGAAGACTTTAGTTAAAGGAAAACTTGCTTTCACTCTACTAATTCATGCAGAATAGTGTTCACTTAAAACCCTGTTCTAAACTAAACTTCTACAGTTGATTTAATGCCTTCTTAGATTGATGCTCAGTTTTCAGTTATTATCAAACCTATATTACAGTTTATCTGTCCTTGTCAACTCCTTTCAGATACTTATGGATGGAGGATTTTAGCTTTTAACAGAATTTGTTTTAAAATTTGCATTATTTTCTCATTTGTCAGGTATTCTTTAGATTTGAATTGAGTGTAATCTTTTGTTACCTTTATTATCTTACCCACTTGCTCTGATGTATTTTACTAGATTATAGTCTTTATTACTTAATTGTATGGACGAAAACCTATTTTCATTTTGGTGGCCTTTGTCGGGTTATTGGTTTAAATAATTTAAAATTTAAAATTATTGTCTTTATGTGTTTTTGAAGTCCGCTCTTCAAATTAACTGTGTGTTGCACTTTAGGTAAAAGGCTTGCTGTTTCTGCTCAGGGAGGCAGCAGCCTGGTGTCTTTGCATTTAAGCTTCAGCAACAAGTGAGGTCAACAAAGAAGCCATGATGTGTGAGAACAAAGGAGCATTTGCCAACTAAATGTCAGCACATTCCATGTGACTGGATAAGACACTGCCGCAGACCCATTGTCAGCTGCTCAGCAACAATGCGTTCTTCTGACACTATCTGCTTGAAGAAGTTTTAATACAGATTCTAGAAATTTTATGTAAATCAAATGAAATAAAAATGAGCGAAGCCCCCAGATTCTTTGTTGGGCCTGAAGATGCAGAAATAAACCCAGGAAATTATCTTCGTTTCTTTCACCATGCAGATGAAGATGAGGAGGAGGAAGAGGAGTCTGTGAGTTGTTTTCTTTTGTGATAAACCAGGACAGCACAGAACCTTCACTAGTTACTCACTGTAATGTAAATGAATATTCCGATTTTAAATTTTGACCACTTTTTAATATGCAAACGTGTAGTGACTATAGCTAGAGATGAGATCCTGAAGTGTTTAATGACAGTTCAGAGTTGTTGTAAGATACCAAGAAACTCAGTTATTTAACTAAGTTCATGAAGTTCAACAAGACTGACTCAAAAGCCTGCTTATGTGAGTGGTGAGGTTTACCCTGATGGTTCATGACCATATTGCATCTTAGAAGTGGAGCACATCTATTACACTCCTTTCTTTCTTTGTTATGTTAGTCTAGTAGATTTCTTATTTGTCATTTTTTTAAAAGATGTATTTCTTATGAATACAGTGTTCTGCCTGTATGTATGCCTACAAGTGAGAAGAAGACACCAGATCACATTATAGATGGTTGTGAGCCAGCACATACTGCTGGAAATTGAATGCAGGATCTCTGGAAGAGCACCCAGTGCTCTTAACCGCTAAACCATCTCTCCAGCCCTTCATCATTGTTCTTGTTCACAGGCAGAGATTATTTTGGGAACTGATTTAAAATACAGACATAACATGTGTTGATTTTCTTAAATTTCAAATTAAAAATAGAATCTTCTTTTAAAAGAAAATCCCGTCACACTTGGTAAAAGTAGCAAGATAAGACTGTAGCAGCAAGTAGGCACTTAGGCTCTGAGGCAGAAGAGTGGTGTTGACAGAGAAGTCTCTGGGTGTGCCTTGGAGGGCTAGCCAGGAGGCACATTCTCACACTCTTTTATTGCCTCCCATTTCTGTTACAGTGATATATCTGCCTAAGCAACTGGGCTGAATGTCAGCAACCATGAGCTAAATAAATGCTCCCTTGATGTTTTTGTTGCTTACTTTGTCATAGCAGTGAGAAATAACCAGGAGAGGTGACCTGTGAAATCTCCCTTAGGAAGATCATAATGAATCATTTCCTAATTTTTTAGGAGGAATAAAATGAATAGGGAAGCCTTAACAAGAAGTGGACATAGTAGACCTCAAAGACAGTAATTGTTTATAATCTGATTGGTTTATAATCAAATCCAATACTCACTTGAATTCCATGTTAGGAGAAACAATGTAAGATTATTTTTTCTAGATGTAAAAGAACAATTTAACCCCCAAATTTTTATTGCTACGTTAAAGAGGAAGTTTAGTGAACCATCTTTGGGCAGCTTTCCGTACTGTATAAAATACATGAAGTCATGGAAGAGAAAAGAGCTAGATACAACTTTATATGGTTGATAAACCTCTAAGCTCCTGAATGCAAAGAGCAATATGCAGTGCAAAGAATCAAGTATGAATATTAACAAATTTTGTGAGCATATGAGGTACCAGGTACTGTTTATATGATGTACATATTCAAATTTAAATTTGGTTAAAAACAAAAAAATAGGAAGAATCCCCAAACCATTAAGTAGAATGCCAAGTCTGCATACTACAGGGTGTCAGAGGCACCCACCTTTTCAGCAATGAGCCATTCTCTTCTGGTCTAAAAACTGTGACCAGATAACATCCCAGCTCAGTCTACGAGAAAACTTACTACTGTGCAGCTCTGGATTGGAAATGCATGTGCCCAATTCTCCACCTGACTCCTTTAGAGTGGATGGGTTCTCACTCTCCTTCCCTTTTTTCTGCCTGAAGACAGTTAAATCAATGCTAGAAATAGTTGAAGAAGCAATGTTTATTCATACTTTAAAGGCGATTGCAAACAGTAGCAATGTGCTGAAAGTGTTTTCTTTTTTAAAGGTTGTTTTGAAAGTATTCTAACCGATAGGATTTTAATGATTTCAATGGTGAAAGTCAGCATCATTGATTCCTATGGCTTGTCTACCTCTGAGAAGAAGTTAAGATGGTGATACTTTAGAATGCCTATTGAGTCGTCCTGATTCTTGTTTTGTTTCTGTTTAGCCACCAGAAAGGCAGATTGTGGTTGGAATATGTTCCATGGCAAAGAAATCCAAATCCAAACCCATGAAGGAAATTTTGGAACGGATCTCCTTGTTTAAATACATCACCGTAGTAGTTTTTGAAGAGGAAGTTATTCTGAATGAACCCGTGGAAAACTGGCCTTTATGTGATTGTCTTATTTCTTTCCATTCTAAAGGTATTAATTGGTGGAGATGGGCTTTAATCCTCTGATTGTAAAAATAATACGTATTAATTGTACTATATTGTATAAAACAGAAGGAAGCTAACTCACAGATAAGGAGAATTAACATTTTAATATATTTCTGTCTAATTTTTTTCTTCTCTGTGTGCTTTTAAAATTTTGTGTCATAGTTACATGTAGCTTTACATTTAACTTTTCTTAGATTTTACCAGATTTCCCGTTTCACATTTTTCAAGGTTTGTATTGTGTAAATGTGTAATATAGTTAACTACTAACCAAACATTTGATGACTCTTAGTTTTCATTATTAAATTGAGGTTGTGATCAACACATTTACACATCTGTGGATAAATTCTTATTGTATATTTTAAGCCCTATATTTATACCACATAGAAAATGACTTGTTCTTTATATAAATGTGCATTGTTCATTTGTTAAGAACTTTTAATTAAAATTTTAGGTCTTCTGTACCATTTTTAAATGAACGGCAGTATCAGTTAGGTTTAAGTATTATGTTATAGTAAAATTCAGTGATCAAAATTATTAGTCTATTTCTGAAGATTTTAAAATTTTGTGAATTGTGTGATTTTCCCATTAATAAGTATGCTTGAAAGCTTTTGAGTTTGTTCCTATGTTAATCATTATCTGTTACCCAGAAAAATAGCTTTGAATTCTGGGAGGGCTTTTTTGTTTTTGTTTTGTTTTGTTTTTTAACTGATAATGGAAGTTGATGTCCATTCTCAGTAAGCCTAGCTCCGATCTCACTTGGCTGAGGGTCTTTCTTTCAGAAAAATTTAAATGTCCTGCCTGTGAGTGTGATTTTCTCTAACCATCTTGTGGTTCTTTCTCTGAAAGCTATTAGCTCCTAAAAGTTCCTGGACATGTCTAAGACATATTCTGTATGTTATCTGTTGGCAAGAGAAAATCTTCTCATTACCACAAACCAAAGTAGGTAACTGGTGGCAGGTGTTTTCCACTTGCTTCGTTCTGGTGGAAAGCTTGAAATCATGACATGGAGGCATTTATGAGTACAGAATTCTAATAGACTGCTAGGATTTGTAATATGAGTCCAGCAACTGCCTAATGCATTATTTAAAAAAAAAAAAAAAAAAAAAAAAAAAAAAAACTAAGAAGTACATTTTCTCTAACAGAACATAGCCTTTTGATTTGAATCTTAACCTTTCTAAAATTTCTTATAGTGCAGTAAAATTGCAATTTTCTCACAAGCAGTTAGTGTTCATACTAAATCATACAGTGTCATGCTGACTGATTTTTTTAGCCTCTATAGATAAGTTAGATATTTATTAAAGAATTACCACATAAGTATCATTCTTTGCAACATTACACCAATTCTTTCAAGTATCTTATATACATTAAAAATGTTTTAATTCCACAAGAATTCTACTGGTTAGATGAATATCATGCTCATTTACAGCTGGACTTGAGTTTAGTAATAGATAAGTTTGTTCAACCTTACATAGCTACACAGCTGCAGGATTTGAGTACTGATTTGTGTTCACATCTGCTATGATACATTAGAGAATTTTAGTGCCAATATAGAGAGTAAAATATAATCTGAAATTCTTTATGTTTTTTCAAGTCTATTCTAACCATATTTACATTTGACTCATTTTCATTGTTATTAATCATCACTAGAAATTTTAGGGAATTAATTTCTGTATCCTAATGGTGATCCAGCAGCAGCATGCTTCTCATATTTTTTATCTTTTGTGCATTTTATTGCATATAAACCCATTTCTGCTTTTGCTTCTGTTTCTAAAGGTACTGTCAGCTGGTTCATATTTACAGACATCGAAATATCAAATAAGAGGGAGTGTAGGTTGAGGATACTTTTAAAAATCAAGTGATATGAAACATGGTATTTATTCATATATATGAAATGGTCTTACCTTCTACCCAGGGTCCTCAGTAGTCAGATACAGGATGACATGTCATAGTCAGTGTTGGTGTGCCATAGCAATGTAATAATTAAGAAAATGTTATTTTAATAGTATAAGTTAAATATAAAAATGTACATACTTATTTTATATCTTTTGTAGAAGGCAGTTATATACATAATTAAAATTTTTAGAGGAGGTGGCATAATTCAAGTTGATAAATTTATAGATGTCAGCTTTTCTTGAAATTGTAAAGAGTATGATAATAATATGTGTTCTTAGGATTTCCACTGGACAAAGCAGTTGCCTATGCAAAACTCAGGAATCCATTTGTAATCAATGACTTGAATATGCAGTATCTCATACAAGATAGGTGAGTGGTGAAGTTGGCCGACTTAAGGGAAAAAGAAATCAACACTTACTCAGTAATTAGTGTATGCTGACACAGCAGCAGATGTTTCATGTAGGTTAATTCATCGCATCCGTAAGATAATCTTCAGAAATAGATGTTTATTAGCAAACATAACAGATGAAGAACCCCAAGAAGTGAGGAAGTCAGTGCAGTTACACAAAGTCATGGGTAGTCTCCCTAGTAGTGGGTCAGGGGATTGGACCACATTTGCTTGATTTCTAAAGCCTTCCTGTCATCAGACTTATGCTTACATTAGAGTTCATTCATTGTAGGAGTGATTCTCATGGTAAAGTTTACCCGTTAGAAAAATTCTGTCCCATATATCTTAGCATTGATTGAGCATAGATTTGCAGTTCAGATGATGAAAGGACTATGTGTTTGTCTGCTTCATTTAATTGGTATTTTGTTTTGGTAGCTACATATAATTCCATTTTTTAATTATCATTCTATTTTATGTTATAACATGAAATTACTTATATTACTTACATGGACATACATATATACTAATTTTGTATGGAGTAGAATCACTTTTTTCCTAGAATACTGTGAATATTTTCTTATGGCATTAAATATTTTTATTAGGTAAAGTTTTTGTGATTAGCCTATATCATGTCCTTGTGATCTATTAGTCTTACTTGACTATTTTCTTCATGCATGCACATTCTTGTCTTCAAGTGTAGTCTTATGATATGCTACAAAAGTTATAAGCATTTTGGTGACTATTTGGCTAGGAACACTAATGTTTGAAATATTTAGGAAAACAGAGAAGGTTGATACTTGTATCTTTTATGGTAGTGAAGAGTAATAATTTACTTTTGTGAGAAGAGAAAGTATTGTGAAATAGAGACCCAAACAATAAAGATGCTTTTCTGTTTCTTTAGAAGAGACGTTTATAGCATTCTTCAGGCTGAAGGCATCTTACTTCCTCGGTATGCGATTCTGAACCGCGATCCAAATAACCCGAAAGGTCAGAGAACTAAACAGTCTTCCTTTTGCTTCTTCCAATTAATAGAAAGAATTTAAGAATTCATAGTAGCCTATTTAATAGTTTTTCTTAATGAGTTAAACAAATGTGCACTGTATTTGATTAACATGTGACATTGTGTGCCACCGTGGAGGTGCTCACCTGTAATACCAGGACTCAGAAAGTTGAAGCAGTTTGATAGGGAACTTCAGGTCAGAGGCAGCATGTATTTAGTTCTGGGCCAGACGGAGCTTCATAATGTGAGAGCATGTCTCAGAAAACAGAACCAAACGAGACACCCTGAGCTAACTGGCTAACCAGTAGTATCGGAGTTGGTTTTCCTATGTATAATTGTGTGCATATGACCTGAGGGCTGGCCATTTGGCACTGAGTGATCATTAAAAAGCTTGTCCTTGGGGAAGACTGACTCTTCTTTTCTCAGCAGCCATCAGTGCAGTGGGATAATGCTCTTGTACACTGTAAAGATAAATGCTGATTGGCCAGTAAGTAGTCAGGCATGGCCAATAGGCCGATCAGGAGAATTCTGAGAAGAGGAAGGTCAGAGTCCAGAGTCACCAGCCAGACACAGAGGAAACCAGATGAGAATGCCTTACTGAGAAAAGGTCCCAAGCCATGTGGCTAAACACAGATAGAAAAATGGGTTAACTTAAAGTATAAGAGGTAGCTAGTAACAAGCCTGAGATAATGGCCAAGCATTCGCTAGTAGTATTAAGTCTCCATGTCAATCAGGGAAGTGGCTGCTGGGTATTTGAGAGCTGCTCGTGGGACAGAAACTTCCAACTGCACATTAGTTGCCCTGTAGTTCTTGTCTCCGTTGCTTTTTCCCCTGAGGGTTGAATCCAGCCTTGCACATAGCTGCAGGCTATTATGCTGCTGCTGTTACGCTGCCTCCTCAGCTCCAGTGCCTGTGTCTGCTGAGTTAGTCAGTTTTATTTTTGCTCTTGTAAAGATGTTATCTAAGTGATGTGACTATTTGTGACTTTTTTGGTTCTATGCTGTGTTTATAGAATGCAATTTGATTGAAGGAGAAGATCATGTAGAAGTAAATGGGGAAGTTTTCCAAAAGCCATTTGTAGAGAAACCAGTTAGTGCAGAAGACCACAATGTTTACATTTATTATCCAACATCTGCTGGTGGTGGGAGTCAACGGCTCTTCAGAAAGGTAAGCCTTTGGAACCTTTGTGTTAGCAATCTCCACTCATCTGTAGACTTTCTTAAAACTTTTGTTAAAAGTTATCAAGTTCCTAATAAACTAAGGTCAAATATTGCGCTGTCATCATCTAGAGGAAAAATTTTAAAACTGAGATAATATTGTTAGAAAGCATACTGTTACTTGTCTGTTACTATGATAAACTATGCTGAGGAAAAGCAGCTTGTAGAAGGAACAGAAGGTGTATTTGAACTTGTGGTTCCAGAGAGATAAGGTGGAATCTAAATGCAGGCTGCAGGCATGGAAGCAGCAGGAGCGGAGAGAGCTCTGTCTTTATAGCAAGTGTGAAGTAGAGAGAGCTAGCTGGCAATGGCCATGAAGCTTTTCCTCTTGAAGTCCACCTTGAGGGAGGCACAGAGGCACATCCTCCAGTAGGGCTGCACCTTTATCCTCCTTAATAGGGTGCCAAAATGGGCAGCAAGTGTCCAGACACCTGAGTCTGTGGGGGACATTTCTCATCCAGCCACAACAGACAGTATAGTTACATAATGTTAGGAACAAAATTTCTGCCTTCAGAATACAAAAAAGTTACCGGATGTTCCCTCAGTGTCCCACTTGCATTTCTATCACACTAGAAATTGAGTTAAAGATAAACCCTTTGTTGGAAAAATTATGTGGAAAACATGCCAATTTATACAAAAAGTAACACTGGTAATTTTTACACATGTAAATGTATGCTTAATCCCATAATAAGACAGATGGGAATCAGTTCTGAAGTATAGTAGTATCATGTTACCCTTTGGAGTAACAAGGATTTTCTTTTAAATTGAGTAGTTGGAAAGTAAGCCTTATCCAAAATGTGTTAGCAAGAATGTAGTTTCTTAGGAATATAATTTAGTAATGTATCAAAATTAAAGATGCACTTATGAGTATTCATGGATTTGTGAGGGGCTAGAAAGATGGCTCAGTAGTTATGAACACTTGGCTGTTCTTGTAGAGAACCTAGGTAGACTCCCAGAATTCATAGCAGCTCACAAACATCTGCAACTTCAGTTTCAAGGGATTTGATGCCCTCCTCTGGCCTCCATAAGCACTGCATGCATACATGCAGGCAAAACACTAACACACATAAAAATAAATCTTAAGCAGAATACAAGATGCCATGTAAATATCCATTATGGTGGCAAATATTGAAGAGTAAAAATACCAAGTATCGGCAATACTAGGAAATTTAGACCAGCTAGAACGTCCTTGTATTTTATTTGTGAGACTCAGATAATGTAGTTTCTCAAAGGTTTCTGCAGTCTCGGTGTAAGAACAGATATGAATGAACATGACCTCCTAGAAACATAGCTGTATGTGTGGCATGGTTACATTCTATGACTGTTAAAGCACTAATGCTGTATTATGCACAAAGCTTGGCTAACAACCTAGACATATGTGTAAGGTGAATGTTGCTTACATAGTAGAAACTCTTTAGCAAAAATAGTTCTCTCTCTATGTGTGGGGGGGTGCCATATCTATGTGGAAGGGAGGCAAGAAGAGGGCATCACCTGGAACGGGAGTTATAGTTGGTTGTTAGCTGCCTGGTGCGAATGCTGGGAGCTTAGGTTCTTTGGAAGAGGAACTAGTGCTCTTAAACATTGAGGGACGTGATTTCTGCATTCTATTTTATGTTCTTTATGTGATATTTAAGTTAAAAAAAAACTCACCAGAGAATATATACTGCCAAATGTATAAGCATTGTTAAATGTTCATTAATTAAAGTTATTTAATAGTTAAGAATGTCTGCAGTATATAAAGGCTACATGTAGATATATTAGAAAATAGCCCGCTACCTTGCCTTTTATGTTGATGGATGTCTTCTTTCTAGATTGGCAGTAGAAGTAGTGTATATTCGCCAGAAAGCAACGTGCGAAAAACGGGATCCTATATCTATGAAGAGTTTATGCCTACAGATGGCACTGATGTCAAGGTGCGGTTGATTAGCTTGTGGCTTTGTATTTAGGATGGGGCTGGTTAAGGCTTGTGGGTTAAATAGGATGGGGCTGGTTAAGGCTTGTGGGTTAAATAGGATGGGGCTGGTTAAGGCTTGTGGGTTAAATAGGATGGGGCTGGTTAAGGCTTGTGGGTCAAAGGATAGGTGCTCCTTGACTAATATTGAGTCGTGTCCTGATAAACTCGGTGTTCATTTCCAAACACTATGCTAGCTGGGTGTGGTAATGTCCTACAGTCCCAACACTCAGATTTGAGCTAGGCCTTAGTTTTATATCTAGTTCCTTGATACAAGATCTAATACTGTGAGTTTTTTCTCAGAAAAGGAAGAAAACGTTACTGTAAGTTGAAATTACGTTTACTAAATCTAATCTCATAAACAGCATAGCTCCACTGCATGATGAACTGCAGGGAGAACATTATTATTTCTTTACTTGTGACTGTACAACTGGCCAAAAGCTGCACTTAACTGCTGCTGTTCAGCACCGTGAGAGAGTATAATATGCTGTCACTGAACCAGAAGGAAATCCAAATGCAAAGGATAATTTCAATGGGAAGTAGATCACTGTTGCATCCTCTTATGTCAAATAGAGAGTTCACAAGTTCAATGTCATAAGACCACATAAGTCATAGACACCATCTAAGTTTCAATTTGTATTTTGAGCCTACCAGTTATTTTAGGAAAGTTTACCTATTACTTCTTTTTCTCACCTTTTACTGTTACTGTTATTGGTACTAGGGATGGAACCTAGGCTCTTATGTGACGTAGACAAGCATTTTAACATTAAGCCCTCCTTGGTCCAGACTTTTAATTCAGTCTTATATTGTGGATATCACTGACAGTCAGAAGCCCAAGACCACCTTTTAAATAATAATGTTCTGAAATTCTTAAAATAAAGCATACAATATTACAAAGATGACAGATTTTAATGAAACTTATAAAAATGTTAAGGCAAAGCTGTAAACACATGATTCTTTCAAGGCGAATGAGTAATACAGTAGCAGGTTGAGCATTCGAGTGGCTGCCAGTTCTAAGCAGTGAGTAATGGTCATGATGTTTGACTCTGTGACAACTGTAATAAGACATTAAAATACCATTGCACTTGGTAAACTGTGGAGCTTACCTTCTGCCAGCCAGCCTTTCTCTGACTAGGCTGTTTTTCTAAACTTATAAGTCTGGTCTTGAACCTGGCAGCCTGCCCTTTAAATTTTGCTGGCAAATTCGCATTGACCACAGGCTAACATCCATGTTCGTATGACTGCCGTATGAGCTATTTCCTAACCTCTCTGCTGACAAATGCATCTCTTCAGTGCATGCTACAGTCAAACTCCTCTTCCTTCCCAGAATACCCTGTGCTGCTTCGTTCCTCTGCTCGCTCTATTTATTACCTCTGTAGAAAGTGCCCTTTCTTTGTGTGCATTTAAGTTAATCCCTCACCCTTGGTAAAAACCTTGTAGCCTAATTTTCTATTCCTGTTGAAGAGTTGTGTCATTCTCTTATTAGATATAGACAAGTTTAGCATCATAATGCTCAGTTTAGAGTTTAGTGCAGAGGATAAAGCCTCATGCTGTGTAATTATATATAACCCTTTCTACTACATTGAAAATCCCGGCATATAAAATAGGAAGATGTGTCTTTTCGTAGCCTGGCATCTGAACTATTTTAAGTAGATATTTAAATTTTATGAAAGGTTTATACTGTGGGTCCAGACTATGCTCATGCTGAAGCTCGAAAATCTCCAGCTCTGGATGGCAAGGTAGAGCGGGACAGCGAAGGGAAGGAAGTCAGGTACCCTGTCATTCTCAATGCGCGGGAGAAGCTGATCGCATGGAAAGTGTGCCTTGCTTTCAAGGTAAGATGCTATGTAAATTGCACACACCCTTGCATCCCAAGTGAGCTGAGGAAATAGTTGTATATGGGAGCTCATGTATGTATGTAGGCGCCTGACTCTGGATCTGACATCATTTTCCTCTATTATTAGTGTGTTCTTTCCTTATGGTAGAAATTAATAAACCTTATTCATCTCATCAAAAATTAAAGTTATAAAATACTTATAAAATACTTAGTGGTAGTACCTAATAAATTTTTTCAATTCTTTTACTTTCAAAAAATTGATTTAAAATGCTATTTGAATAGAAACTATCTGTTGTTTTATTATTAGATCTAAATCCTTCAGTCTAAGACATAGTAAAGCATGTTTATGAGAAGAGTATAAATACCTTTTGAAAGAACCTTTTTGCTTCTTATGTTTGGCTCTCCCCTCTTCTATACTATTAATGTTTAAGAATTGAATTACTCATATTTAGTAAGAATGTAAAGGGAAGTAGTAAAAAATGTATTTTATCTTTTTAAAGAAGGCCTATCCCAGATTCTTAAAATAAGCCAATTATATTGCTGGCTATTAATAACAAGAACTAGTTATATGTAGTAATTTGAAATCTTTTGTGTGGAAAACGTTAGTCCCTAAGTAAGCTATATTGTGTTCTTATGCATTATTTTATTGTACCAGGATCCCAAAGACTAATATTGTTTATTTCTTCCTAATAAGGGAATAATCACATGGAATACATAATGGGCATTCAGAGTACTCAAGATTTTATGACCACTCATAACTTTCATTTCTTTTTATATAACAAACTCTTATATAATATATGGTTAGGTATTTTAAAATATATAATCTTCTTTAAAATTAGATTAGAATACTGAATCATAATAGTTCCAATGAAACCTTAAATTTTCTAACTTGTTTTAAACAGCAAACTGTTTGTGGCTTTGATTTGCTCCGTGCCAATGGACAGTCCTATGTCTGTGATGTCAATGGCTTCAGTTTTGTGAAAAATTCCATGAAGTACTATGATGATTGCGCAAAAATACTTGGGTAAGTATTTACCTTTCTCCTGTTTACCTTTGAGGATTTGTTAAGATGGGAAAGCTTTTAGCTAAGTCTAGAGTAACAGTCAGGATTCATAAGATCCTGACTTGTGCATTAGGTTATGAAGGCATCTTAATGGATAGCATGTGGCTGACAATTTTAAATGTGGATTATTAGATACAACACTCCTCCATTTTTCCTATGTACCTGTATTTGAAGTTTTCTTTGACCTACTTAATGGCATAAAATAAACATTCATGACATAAAATACCCAAGTAATACAGAATTAGGATTCTTTTCCATGACTTCTTCCTACATGTGTGTTACTTTTGTATATCATGTCAAAGAGAAATCGAAAAACAAGGTGTCACGCTAACGTTTAGTATGAATACATGCTAACTTCAAAGAAAAGAAAAATAAATTATGTGTATAGGAAAGAGAGAGAAGAGAAAACAGAAGAAGAAGGGACGAGAAGGGCAGGCAGGGAGAGAGAAGGAGGGAAGAGTTTGTGCTGCTGTGCATATGTGACAATACATGTGTGTGTGTGTGTGTGTGTGTGTGTGTGTGTGTGTGTGTGTGTGTGTGTGTGTGTGCTCGCGCACGTATGGTGCCCAGAGCAACCTTAGGTGTTACTGGGTACTGTCTGCTTTCTGCTTTTCTTGAGATAGGGTCTCTTGGTTTCTCTCTGGCCTGAGCTCTCCTAAGTAGTTCCCACATCATGTCTCATCATGTCTGCCTTCCCAGCACTGGGATTCCAATTACAAAAGTACAATTCCAGGCCTGGCCTCTTTATTTATTTATTTTTTTTAAACTGAGCTGTGTGCAGGTTCAAACCTGAAAGGTAAAAAGGTAAGCATTTTGTCAACTGAGAAATCTCTCAGCCGCTCGCTCAAATCAATTATTAGAACATGTTTTCAATATAGTAATGACTTCTTAGAAATGATCATATTTACAATAAGTTTGTCAGTGATATAAGTCAGTGGAAAATGTTCTATATGCAAAAGGCTGATACACATAAAGAAAAAATAGCTTAATAGATACATGATAAATGTTTTAAAAAATACATCTAACTAGAAATGTAATTAAAGCAACACTCATTTTATTTTCCAAATACATAAGTTAATCCAAATATTGTTAGCATGTTCAATTAGAGATGCCTATCTAAGGTTTCGTGACCAGAGCTTGATTTGGGGAAATCTTTTTTTGTAACATAACCAATTGTTCTCTACTATAGCATAACTAAATGCCAATTCTGCCTTTGAATTAACTAATTTTTAATAATATCCTTGGGTCTTAAAGCAATATTGTAATGCGGGAGCTTGCGCCACAGTTTCACATCCCCTGGTCAATACCCCTAGAAGCTGAAGATATTCCCATTGTACCAACTACATCCGGAACTATGTAAGTTTCAATTATTTATTTTTTAATTCAGAAATTTCTCAGTTTTCCACAGTCTTTCTTATTGCATTAAAAAAATAAGTTTCTGAATCATTATTTACTATATATTTTTATATGATTCAGTTTGAAGATGGGGGAACAGATAAGGTTTTACAAGGTGTTGTAAACTAAAACTCACAATGTTATAATAAAATCTTGAAACATACTTGAGCAAATACAGAACCACAGAAGACCTATAACCATATTTGGCTGCCACTGGGTGCATTACTCAGTTTATAGGATCAGCAGCTCTGTCTTTGTCTAGTTATATCTTTAGGTAAATCAGTCAGGTTGATATCGCCAGAGTGTTTGATAGCATTTGCTAGGGAAAATCACTCAGTTTAATATTCAGGTGATTTGACTGAATGCTTCATAGTCAGCCACAAGTTTAGAGACTTATATTAGCATGATAAATATTCTGAAAAATCCTAATTGGGAGGAAATGTACTTAATTATGTTTTGAGGCAGCATTTTCAAATTTATTCAAGAATATTTTTGGACTACTAATATCTTCCAGGAATGTGTTTAGTCGTTTGCACTTTGAAAATTGAAATGATAGCTTTCCGCTCTGCCATACCACTAAACACTTCTAAGTTGAATTTTAAATAATTATTTTTGGTAAAAGAAAAAATATACTAAATATGTAAAAAGAGCAGCCATCACATAGAAGTTGATTTTGTCTTTGATTTAATGGAGTCTCTGCTGGTAACAGTCTAACTCTACAGGGCAGATATTTAATAAAGTTCAGGCTAGAATCTGTTCACTTTATTCCCATCATTATCTCTAAAGAAGAAATACTATGTACCCAAACATCACTCCTCTGTGGCTTCCTAATTTCTTGTAGAACCTGGTTTTCTGAAACTAAATCCAAAGAGCCCTTACTGCTTAGAGTTGAGAGCAAAGATGTTTTTGTCATTTTAGGATGGAGCTGCGCTGTGTCATAGCTGTCATACGGCATGGAGACCGGACACCAAAGCAAAAGATGAAAATGGAAGTGAGGCATCAAATGTATGTCCTAAGAAAAGTAACTTACTGCTCGTGTACAATTTAAGACTTCTGTTAGTACTGTGCGCTTTTGATTGATGCATCAGACGGAAAGTGTCTACCCACTACTTTGTGATCATGAAAATATTTAATCCACTGAGTGCATACAAACTCACTGACAGTATATTCATTGTGGGTGTATCCATACCTGTCAGTCTAACCTGCTTATCACTTATCATCATAATTATATTCAACTTATTCTTAGTTTATTATTTTCTTACATTTTACTTTGAGAAACATCAACACCTCAACATTCTAGAAGCAAATTGGTAGAAAGTACCCATTATCTTTGTTCGGTGTTTGATTTGAGATTCTAAAATGAGATTCTAAAATATGGAAACCTGAGCCATCAAATATGTATGGACACATTATGCATTGACAACAGAAAATATTTTGTATTTAATTGTATGCTATTTCCATCATGAGCAAACTTTTGAAAGTAATAAGGGGTATTAGCCTGATGGGTGTTAGACATGTGTTAGGTTCTACTGGTAAAGGAGAAGGCGATGCCAAGTGTAGTGGGTATCACTTTTTCATGTACTTGTGTTGCAGAGATATAGGGAGGAGATCACTTGAGCCAAGGAATTAGATGCCCACTGGGTCCCATGTAACGTGATTCTGTGGCAGGGAGAAGAGGCAGCAGAAACCTAAGGATGAGTGAAGGGGGGAACACGGTGTTTACATGCATAGACGTTAAGCCTACATTCCCAGTCTGTGTGATTAGATTGCCTATATATGAGGGTTCCTTTGCACTTTGTTTTCTCAATTATCCCCTGAACTTGTGACTCTCCCAGTGCAGCCTGTTGAATGCTGTGATTAGAGCCCTGCGTTAATTATTGCAAATGACTGAGTGTCTTCTATCCTTTTATAAGGTTTTTCGATCTTTTTGAAAAGTGTGATGGCTATAAGTCAGGGAAGCTAAAACTCAAGAAGCCAAAACAATTACAGGCAAGTTTTGTTGTTGTTTGCTTTTCTTTTATGTATATTGAATTTGTTTTTTTACGGTGAAACTACATAAAGATTCAAACTGTTAACATACTTAGGAAGTTCTGGACATAGCACGGCAGCTTCTTATGGAGCTGGGGCAAAACAATGACTCTGAAATTGAAGAGAACAAGTCCAAACTTGAACAACTGAAGACCGTGTTGGAGATGTGAGTACCTCTTTGGCGCTCTTCCTCACAGCGCAGTTCTCCTGCTTGCTTTATTACACTGTCCATTGCCCTCATCACGGTTTCCACTGCAACAACCAAACGCCATGACCAGAAGAAGCTGGGGAGGAAGGGGGTTCTTGGGCTGACAGATCCTCAGTCCGAGTCCATTGAGAGAAGCCAGGCAGGACCTTGTGCAGAGGCCATGAAGGGGCTGCTCACTGGCTTGCTCAGCCTTATTTCTAATAGCGCCCAGGACCACCAGCTCAGGGCTTGCCTGCAGCCCCATCTTATGGAGGCATTTTCTCAGCTCATGTTCCCTGCTTTCAGAAAAGCCAGCATGCCATTTATTTCTTTCAGTGTGTTCCTCCAATTCTTTATTGGTACAACTGAAGAGAAATAAATCTAATGTGACCATATATTATTATATTTTATTATTGCTGATTTAGTTTTACTATTCATTTCAGAGATGAGAAACAAAGCAAACATTGTGCTTGAGGCTTCTGGAGTATTTAGAATGCAGATCACATACCTAATGCAGTCTTAGATTCAGCTGTATTTTGCTAAACAGTTGTTGAACTATTCGATCAAAAATTGACACCTATCAGTATTTCTTTTAGCAGCTTGACATGGGTGACCATTTATGTTCTTATATTCTTTACTTAATGACTTAAATTGTAATTTATTATTAAAAAAACATTTTTATTTTATTTTTGGAAATTTCCTACATGTATACAGTGAAATATCATATCTACGTCCCATTTCCCCCTTAAAAACCTCCTTTCTCCAAAAAAATTTTACTAGCACTGACTGAATAGCTATGAGGCATCCTGTGGAGCATGGGAAACTGGTTCATGATCATATTCTGAAAAAAGAATGATTCTTCCTCCCTAGAAGCCTCAGTGATGGTGGGGGTCTGGAGCGAACCCTCACCTATCACCTCCATTTCTGAGCTTTGTCTGACTTGCGATGGCTTTTTGTTGTTGTTTTTTGACTAGTGTAGTAAGAGGTTTCTGGCCCAGACTTTCAGGCCTAACCTCAAGGTCTAGACCTGCAGTCCTGCAGAGACACACAGAGACACACAGAGGCTTATTATAATTTTAGGCTGTTTGTCCTAAGGCCCAGGCACATAACTTGCTAGCTCTTTACCCTTAAACTAACCCATGACTCTTATCCTGTTCAGCCATGCAGCTCGGTACCTTTTCTCAGAGCAGCATGGTTGTCCTCTGCATCTTATGGCTTCTCTCTGGTATTCTGCTCTGTTCTTCCTGTTCTCAGAGTTTTCTTAGTCTGATAGTGCCATCCACACTTCCTACCTGCCTTTGGCCAATCAGCGCTTTTTATTAAACCAGTGGGTGGGAAAATTATTTACAATGAAAGAACACAATCTCCCACAGACTAGGATAAATTTGAAGAATCCACCAAGGCAGTAGAATTGGCTTTTGTCCATATTTTAGTTTTTCTTTAGGAAGTCAATCAGTACTTCTTTAATATTTTATAATCTAATTGGCATTTTTTTTTTCCAGGTATGGCCACTTTTCCGGAATAAATCGTAAGGTCCAATTGACCTATCTCCCTCATGGCTGTCCTAAAACATCCAGTGAAGAGGAAGGTATATAATTTTTAATCCCTATTTCCATTTGTGCATGTAAGAACTTACTCTGTATTGCATGATTGTAGTTTTTCAGATATCCTTTTCATTGTTTTACTCAGGTTCCTCCTTCATCTGTGTTTACCTCCTTCTGCCTCATTAAGGAACCTCAGATTTTCCCAGCAGATGACTTGTATCCTGTTTACTTCCCTTTACTTCCCTTCAACCTTATTCTGTATTCACCTCCCTCCCCGTCCCTAAGGAGCCTCGTCTTTTCCCATTTCCCCTACAAGTAATCTGCTATGAGTAGGTTTCATTTTATTCAATTTTAAGTAAATACATTTTATTATTTTTGAAATTGCTGAGGACCTTTTTTTTTCTGGGATTATTTCACAAAGCCTTTTACTTATAACTAAGTGAATTATGTGTGCTGTAAAAATTTCTGAAAGAGCATGGAAGGAGAGGGGACAGTTCTTTGCAGAATATGGAGATCGGGCTGTCTCGCTGAAAGAGACTTTAAAACTCTAGTAAGAACTTGAAAGGTAGAGCAAAGGGCGCGCCTGTGGAAAGCAGCAGCCCACAGCGAGGTTCATTTAGAGAATAACATAATTTGCAGATGCACCAAGTTCCACCGAAAATAGTGAAGAGCCCCAAGTAAAGATCACTGCTGAGACCTGTTTGAGCTTTTGATTAAATGAAGCAAAGTAAAGATTTGTTTTTCACTACATCTATCTCAGATAACAGAAGAGAGGAGCCGTCCTTACTTCTGGTTCTGAAATGGGGAGGAGAGCTGACGCCAGCGGGCAGGGTTCAGGCCGAAGAGCTGGGAAGAGCTTTTAGGTGTATGTACCCCGGTGGTCAAGGTAAGTCAGTACTGCGATTAGACTAAGTCTGGACACTTTGCTCCAACCTTGTGGTCTTACTCAATACTTGCCGAACTACAATGAAACAGAAATATAGCTTAAGTGATTTGAGGACTTCCTTTCAGGAGATTATGCAGGATTTCCTGGTTGTGGTCTACTCCGACTGCACAGCACCTACCGGCATGACCTCAAAATATACGCCTCTGATGAAGGGCGGGTCCAGATGACTGCAGCTGCTTTTGCAAAGGTATATAAGTACTATAATTTTCATAACTATTTTTTGGAGATTTTGACTAAGGCAGTATTTTTAATTCCAATAAAGCCATTACTGACAGAGATGAAGTATATTAGTAAAGTTAGTCTGTGGTGAGTAGCTTAGGTATGATAGCATTTAGCATATCATAAAGTTACTGTGATGGCCTGTTGTTTCCCATACGTTGAAACCATTGACTTGATTCTGTTCTTAGGGTCTGCTGGCTCTGGAAGGGGAGCTTACCCCTATCCTTGTTCAAATGGTGAAAAGCGCAAATATGAATGGCCTTTTGGATAGTGACAGCGACTCTTTGAGCAGCTGTCAGCAGCGTGTGAAAGCTAGGCTTCATGAGATACTTCAGAAGGACAGAGACTTTACAGCCGAAGACTATGAGAAGGTAGGACTCAGCTTGTGCTTGTGAAATTCATCTGTATTCTCATTTTTCCATAGATCATTCACAATTTTCACTATATTGTAGTTTATTTGAGGGACCATGATACTTTCATGTAAGGAATCCCATAATAAACATTTTAGGTTCTGTGAGCCTGTTGAAGTTACTTTTCCTGCTGTTATAATAAAATGTTCCAATAAAACTGACTTAGGGAAGAAACGGGTTAATTTGGTCCACAGTTGAAAGTCACAGCCCACTGTGGCAAGGATGATGCAGAGCTGGAGTTTGAGGCAGCTGGGCACATTGCATTCAGTCAAGACGCAGGCAACAATGAATGTTTCTCGTCAGCTCTGTCCCCATTTTTATACAGTCCAGGACCAAAACAAGCCTAGGGTATGGTGACGGCCACTTCTGCAATGGTTCTTCTTATCTCAGTTAATTCAGTTAGATAATTTCTCAGAGACCTGTCACTAGGTCTCATCAAGTTGATAATTGCTATTAAATAGCATGATGCCTACTGTGGTCTTTGTTGTGCATGCTAGTGCGCATGCATGGGTTTCCTACGCTTTAAAAGTGTTAAAGCTATACATACCTCGTGGGCTTATGTCACTAGACTTACTCGGTCTGCAGAACTTATTTTGCTGTCCCAGATTTTACTTTGTGAACATTCTGTAGTCCGTGATGCTTTCAATTGGTTGCAGTTTAGGGCTGTTAAGATGAATGCTGGCACAGCTTTTAGGAGACTGTGTTTCTCTTAGATGTATTCTAAGAGTGAAATTGCAAACGAGGGTGTGTTCATATCCAGTGTTACTTGATAAAGTCAGGATCTTTTTCACGATGTGAGCCAGTTAAGACTCATGCACTCTGCAAAGCTGTCACTGCTTTGTATCTTCCTCACTTGTGAGACTCTCAGACATTTGGTGGTTATTCTGGTAGATAAGCCTAGAATATACTTTTTAATTCTTGAAAACTGACTGTGTAGATGTCCTCTTCATTAGTTTTCCTGAGGTATCTTCCTTTCTGCATGATGCCTGTGGTTTTCTTACTGACAAGAGCTCTGTCTCTTATTTATTTCCTGTTACCAGTTAAAAACTAGGAGTCATAATGATGCCTTTCAATAAGCATAAATTGATATTTTCATAACCAAGGTTATAGTATATTCTACTTTATGATCTGAACTTTATGAATCTATTAACTTATTGTTCATCTGAAACTCAGACAGAATTTTTGTGTATACCATAAGATTAATATGTCAAGATCTATTTTCTCCTTTAATTATATGTATGTTTAGCACTACCTCAAGAGGCTTCTCTCCCCGCTCCTAAACAATAGTTTATTAGCCGTGTGCAATTCGTTTCTGCCTCTGCATTCTGTTTGTTGATCATTGTATAGAAGTAATGAATAGAATCTTATGCCTTCTATACAGACTCTTTAATTGTTTGGGACAGTTCTTGAACTTCCATATAAGCTTTAAAATAAGTCTATTAGAAATACTATTGAGATTTTTATTTAGCTTGCATAAAATCCATATTTCCATGGTTTGTACAAATTTGCATCTATTCTTCCAGCATGTGAAAATACTATAGTACATTTATTTAGATCTCTTACAATTTTAAATAACACTTTCAGTGATAATCAACCTACTGCATAGTATTTACTATTTCTGTTAGATTTGAGCTGAGGTAAATGATATTTTTAATGCAGTTATTTATGGCACTATTTGAAAATGTTTCTTTGATTGTTTTTAATGTAGAAGTGTAGTTGTTAATGTTAATGTCATAGTAACCTGAACTATTGCCCAATTTTTATATTCTTTGGTATTTTTTCTTGTTTTACTTTAATATTTATAATTCTACAAACAATACTGAAGGACTTCATATTGTTGGCTTTGAAGATCATGCAGTCTTCCTGCCTGAGCCTCCAGAGCAATGGGGCTGAAGGGGCCTCCCACCACCTGCCTTAAAGTGCATTTGCTTTTCCGCTCACATTCTCCCAGAGGAAGGTTTTCATTCCTGTCCATTAGGTTGGAGGTTTTCTCTGTTGTTCTATAATTAGCTTTTTAAAAAGCAGTGAGATTGTATATGGTCCTTTTCTGCTAAGTTTTTGTCATGGAAATGCTTAGAGTCTAGACTAAACTCACCCTTTTCTCTATTTTCCATATTCTCCTTTTTACAAGTTATTCATTTGAGATTACAGATTTTATTGTTTGGGGTTTGGCGTCTATAGTCAAGGGTGATGAGTCCTTCCTCATGTCAGTTATATGCTAGTGTAAAGGAAAAATTAGCAAGGAACCCCCTTCTTTATTTGGGGAGAAGTGTTTGTATACAATTACTTTTTCCCCCTCCAAAATTTACTACTAAATACGGTGGAACCTTTCTTGTATACAATTGACAATTAATGGAACTAAGAACAGTTTGTACTTGTCAGCACAGAAGTTTGCTGTGACCCGTTTAAGCCCCTGCAGTTTGCGTGGCTGTCTTCATTTACAGCACTGCACCTTTCTTCCTCCATAGCCGGCTTCTCCATCACCCATCTATTCCATCAGTCTCCTGAGAGTCATCGTTTAGATTTTGCCTTCTCTGAATTTGATTGCTTTTCATTAATTGTAACACAAAAATGCTACGGATTATCTTGACTCTGTCTTGCAGTGTTACCGGATTTACTAAGCCTAACAATTGTTTGAGTTTTTGTGGGTTTTTCTTTTGTTTTGTTTTCTTTTCTTTTCTCTTAATTTGAGGATTTACTTCATTGCTCAGGCTTTCCTTCCCTTGGGAACCTTCTACTTCACCTTTCAGAGTCGCTGTGCTTACTGACATGAGTCATCATCATACCTGTCTTAGTGGATAATATCTTGGATTTTTCTGTAAGAAAAGAAGGATAATTATCTCTCTTTCCTTTACTACTTGGAGCTCACATTTTCCTTTTGTCTCTTACCTAATTGCTCTGGCTAAGACTCCTAGAACGTTGCTGACGGATGGTGACACAGTTACTTCCCTCTTCAGTTCTTAGATGAAACACTTTGAGATTTTCCCTGGTCAGTATGATGCTGTACACAAGCCTTTAGTTTGTTAAAATAAGTTTTTTCACTACTTAAATTACAGAGATTTTACTGTTAAGAACTATATAGTTTTCATTACTTCTTTTATTTTTTGAGATTACCTTATAATTATATTATTTCCTCTTCCTTTTCCTTCCCCCAAACCTTTCCATATACCTCTCTTTGCTTGGATGCTTTTTCTTCCCCTACTGAGGTGAGCAGTAGGCTCATGTGTAGTGTTTTTCAGTGTTCTTGTTTACTGACCCACCATCACATCCCTAGGATAAACCTCACCTAATAATGTAGTGACGGTATACAGTGTTTCTGATGAGACATTGTGCTTGCTTTGCCAGGCTTCACTAAGGAGTTTTACACTTATTTATTAGGAATGTGGACCCTTCATTCCTTCTTTCCTTTTCTCGTTTATTTTATTACTATTTTTACACAAGAAAAATGAGTGTTTTGCCTGCGTGTGTCTGTGTGCCTCAGTGTATGCCTGGTGGCTGCAGAGGTCAGAAGAGGGTGTTCGATCCCCTGGAACTGGACTCACAGAATGTTGTAAGCTGTGTGTGAAGGCCACAAATTGAACTTTGGTCTTCCGGAAGAGCAGCCAGTGCTCTTAATCACTGAGCCAACACCAGCCCATCTCCTGTAATATTTTGTTTATGGAAGTAATTTGATTCTGAGGTAACTTTATCTTCTGATCTTGCCTTATCTTTGAATAAATCATCTTGGGATTGCCTTCAATCAGTTTCACAACCACAACTTTCCTAGCAACCAGTCGATTGACTGGGCTCTGTAGTTTGTTGCTTTTCTGGCTTTACCTCTGATGCCTCTTTCTTGAATCCTGTACACAAGCTATGTACCATACTTTCTTTACCTTTGTGAAACCTGGACTTCATTTTGAATCTGATGCTTCTAGTTCAGTATTTCTCCTCAGCATCTCCTTAGAATCACCAAATGTTTCCAATATACACAAACCAAACTGTCTTTTAACATCAGGCTCATGTTCTTGCTCACCATCATTTAGTTTTGCATTGATAATTCCTTATGACCTTGTTGTCTCTTGGCTGCTGTAAAGAATAAGAAATAACTTTTCTCCGTGAAGGTTTGCTTACTTCCAAAGACCCTAGTCCACTATAATTAAAAGTGAAATTTCTCTTGGCAGCTTTTGTATTTGTAGAAGCCTACTTGATTTGGCTAATTGTTTTGCCACGGTAAATGTTAAAAGTTGTATTTATAACTGGTACCGATTATTGGTTTTTGTTAAATTGGAAAAACCTCGTTAACAAAGTATGCTAGCATAGTGGTTAACAGTGTGAGTTCTGAAACTAGCCTTGCTGTGATTGATTCCTGTTCCTGTTAGTAAACCTCAGTTAACTAACTCACCAGGGGGATGGCGATTGTAAATACCTAGTAAAATTATATACGCATATATTAAGTGGTTAGAACCATTTGCACATAATATGCAAATCACCATCAAATTTCATCCTTCAATTTAGAATACTTCTGATTTTTTTCTGTAGGTATTGTAATTTTAGTTAAAGTTTAATATTGTTTTATCTTGAAATACTTAGACTTTCATATTCTTTAAAAATATACAGACCATCTTACTGTATTTTAACTATCTTAATGTATAAAATGTAATTATTTTAGCAGCTGTAGAAAGGTATTGGTTCTTTTGGATAATAGAACATACGCATTTAGAAAACACTTATCTTATTCATTTGTAGCTTACTCCATCTGGAAGCATTTCGGTTATCAAATCAATGCATTTAATTAAAAATCCAGTAAAAACCTGTGACAAAGTATATTCCTTGATTCAAAGTTTGACTTCTCAAATCAGACATCGGATGGAAGATCCCAAATCATCTGGTAATTTTTTTTTTTTTTTTTTTAAGAATGTAAGAAAGTACTGTCATTTTAGGGGAAACATTTACAATAAGGTGTATGAATCTTATATCAAGTGTCTTGTTTGAGATGTGGCGATAGTATGGATTAGTGTATCTGTCCAGTAAGGAGTAATAGCTAGGTGATGATCATTTTAACCATGAGAGTAAGAAAAGGGCAGTGAAATATTCTTATTTGATTATTAACTTATTTAGCATTTCCAGATAGTTAAGCAGAAAATAGACAGCATAAAAAGAAATAGAAAACACTCACTACAAGGTTAGTTTGAAATTATTGATACTTTACATTTATGGTGATAAAAATGGTTCATTCAAACTTCTCTTAATATCTAAGACTATTTCTGCAAACATAGTCACTTATTCTGTTTTGTTACAGGAATTTAGGAAGGTAAAGTAATTTTAGAATGGAAAGCATATTAATTCCAAGAGTTTTGATATAATTCTTGGTGCTTTTCTTTTTATTGTTACCTAATTTGTAATATATGGAAAAAGTCTCATAAATAAATTAGGTTCCAAATTCAAATACTTGTGCCAAGTACTTATTCAAACCTACAGCCATCGTGTATATGTGCTATGTGTGGATAGTAGTACTTTCTAGCTTCTCACAGCTTTATCATTCTCTTTGAAGATTTTTAGTTTTAGGGATCCAGTCATGGTGGCACATGGCAGTTTTCACAGCACCAGAGAGGCTGAAGAAGAAGAATAGGGAATCCTTGGCAGGGAGAGCTACAGAGAACTTCAAGATACGTTCCCAAGCATATGTTTAAGTTGGATATATTAAAAATTGTACGTTGTTTTAGATATTCAGCTGTACCATAGTGAGACTCTGGAACTTATGTTGCGAAGATGGTCCAAACTGGAGAAAGACTTTAAAACAAAGAACGGAAGATATGATATTAGTAAAATTCCTGACATATATGACTGCATCAAGTATGACGTTCAGCATAATGGTTCCTTGAAGTTAGAAAATACAATGGAACTATATAGGCTTTCAAAGGCACTGGCCGATATTGTAATTCCTCAGGTAAGTTACTTTTAGGAGTTAATTTCCTTATACTGTGGTGTATAAAGCCCTTTCAAATGCTTCCTACTGGATAAAGACAGTCTCCATGATCCTAAAAATATCTGGTAATTTTTATACTAAGTAATTTTGAGTTATTGTAAGTTTTTTATCATTAATATTAAACACTGATTGTCTAGCTGTAGTAGAGGTCCGGAGACCCACAGACCTGCCGCCCGGGACCGCTTAGCCACCCACCGCCGCCCGGGTCCCCAGAAACGACTCAGACGCTTCTATTAACTTTATGCTGTTTGACCTATGGCTCAGGCACATTGCTAGCTAGCTCTTATCTCTTAAATCAACCCATTTCTATTAATCTGTTGGCCACGTGGCCCGTAGCTCACCCGTGCCTCCTTACATGTTGCTCCTTGGGCAGCTTCAGCTGGATCTGCCTGACTCCGCCCTGCTTCTCCTACCTAAGCTCTGATTTCTCCTCCCACTTTCTCTATGGTGTCTGCCATGGCTCAAAACAGCTCCTTTATTTAAAGATTGAGATTCACAGCATACATAAACGCATTCCCACATCATCTAGCCATTTGATGATACTGACTTTTGAAAAGTATACTTTGTTACAGCATTTTTAGTTTTACAGCCAAATGAAGTTGAATCATAAAGAGTTCCCATGTGACATCCGCCCCTGACTCCTTTTCTTCTATTTCTCCTCTTACCTCTTTACAAATCACAGATATTCTTTTAAATAGTTTTATTTAATATTCACACATGCATTTAAAAAATGTCCAACTTACAATCCTCGTCATCAATTTTTTACCCTGTACCTCACCACGTTTCTATCCAGTTTCATATGTTCTCCTTTTACAAAGTTCCCCCTGATCCACTTAATGCTGAGTGTGTGTTTGTGGGACCCTCTACTGGAGCAGGAGTAGCCTCTCAGGATCCAAAGCCTGGAGACTGACTATCCCTTCCCTGGCAGTTTTCAGTTGTCAATGGCTCTTAGATACGGGCGAGCTTAATGAGGCCCTCCCCAATCCATGCTGGAATTTTGATTGGCTTGATCTTGTGCAAATTTGTACATACAGTTTCAGCTACTCTGAGCTCATTTATGCAACTGTATTTTCACGACTGTGGCAAATACTGTTTCACTACAGTCCCCTGTTCTCTCTTCCTTTTACTGTCTTCCCTCTTTCCCCTTCCCTGGTAACCTTGAGCATTGCCAGTTGACATGTGATAGAGATATATCATATAAAGCTGAACATTCCACAGTCTTGTGTTTCTGCGTGTTGACCCATGTTAATCTCTGTGTTAATCATTCTCTACTATAAAAAAGGGGCTTATGAGGATTGATGCGTACAAAGATAAGAATTGAGAAGTGTGTTTAATATCATGTCTATTTAGCAGAAGGATAGTACAAGGTTTACTCCCATGACCAAGCCATCAACAGGTTTTGACCCAGTTAGTGAGTTTCATCTTGTGCAAACAGCTTTAAACCAAGCCGAAAGCAGTTGGTTACTCTATAGCAATTCATACCACTGTTGCACCAGGCTACTCATTACTGTGGACTGGGTTTTCCATTTAAATGTAAAATCCCTTTCAAATTTGTGATTTTTAAGGATAAGATTCATCAAAGTTACATTGCAAGAAACTTGCTTTCTTAACATTTGACATTGTTAATTCTTTGTGTCTAGTCCACAATGATTATAGAATCAAATGTTAGTTATTTTTTTATCACAACTTTGCTTACTACTGGTTTAAACTTTAAGAATATTGGACAAAGTCTTGTTGGTGTGTTGTGGTTTTTGTTTTTGAGACCTGGGTCTCGCCATGTGGTTATTCTCCCTAGTGTGGAACTCCATGTAGATCAGGCTGGCCATGAACTCAGGGATCCACCTGTCTCTGTCTCTGCCTCCAACTGCTGAGAATAAACACATAAGCTACCATTAGTGACTAGCCAAAGGCTTTTTTTTTTCCTCCCCAAATCTGATAGACTTTTTGAACTTCGATGTTAGAATGATTTTAGTTTTACTTCTTTTATTGGTAATTGCCTATGGATTTGGTTAAAAAATCTCTGACCTCAATTTATTTTCGTCTTAAAATTCTCATATTTTAAACCTTCTGATGAAGCTTGACTAGTCATAAAGCTTGCATCCATCCGTTCACCACTCCTTTCTCTGTGGTAAACTGCTTTTCCAGTTCCACCATAATGTTCTTTTAATGCACATACTTGCTTGAAAAGAGTATATTTATAGTTGCAAAAATGCAAACTAAGAGCTGTGTGATGTTTTAAAAAGATTTAATGTAATATTTGTGTCTCATGAGAATTTTTCACTTTGGCAATGCATTTATTAAGGCTATTTATTAGTATGGCTCTTTTTCTAATTTAATTTTTTTTCCCACTCAGGAATATGGTATAACTAAAGCTGAAAAACTGGAGATTGCCAAAGGTTACTGTACTCCTCTAGTTAGAAAAATCCGCTCCGACCTTCAAAGGACACAAGATGATGACACTGTAAATAAACTACATCCTGTGTAAGCAACCGTACCAGCTGTTAGGCATCTAGTACTGTGCTTTTCAAATCTAAAGTACTTAGTGATGGTTTTATATAGAAATCAAGAGTATATCACTTGATGTCTTATGGAAACAGGATCACCTACACAGTCCTACTAATTACCTACGAACTAGTACTCTTTGGGGGCTATGACGAGGAAGGTTGAAGCTTAAGCATGCCGTAGGCACATGCTGTTGTCACTGACCCACAACTTGAGATCGTGTTTATCTCTCCTGTGCCGACTGACTTCAGTAGAGCAGGCTAGCCTTTACCTGCGTTCTAGTATAATAGTCGTCATATCCCATGCCAAGCTCAACCAAGGTTGTTTGGTGCCAATAAGGGAAAGAACAGGTGAAGGGGATAGGAAGCCTTGTTTTTTGTTTGTTTATTTTTTAATCAGTTACCTGTACTAAACAGTGTGAACCCCACTGGGCAGCTTAATTTTTTTTTATGTGTTATTGCTACTCGAGGAACTAAATTGGTCTTTTTTCAGGAAACTTAAATAATGCTCTGTAGTTTTGTCTTGTTTTACTTTCTTTTTTTTATTATTCTCAGAGGGTCTAGTATGTTAGTTTGATCTAGTTAGAAGATCCCAGTTGTGTTTTTGAAGAATAATAGATTTATTTATTATGGGCTTTAATTTCATAAAATCTGCTTCTAACTTTAGATATTCCAGAGGTGTTCTGTCTCCTGAACGTCATGTCCGTACCAGGTTATATTTTACTAGTGAAAGTCATGTGCATTCCTTATTGTCCATTCTTCGCTATGGTGCATTATGTGATGTAAGTATGGGCTATTTCAATCTAACAAATACTTTACTTGAGACTTTGTACTCTCAACACTAACTTTTTAAAAACTGTTCATTGTGCTGTTGGTTCATTGGCTATATTTTTGTGGTTTATCATTTCTTGAGGATATACTAATCTGTACTAAGTATTTTGGTAGATTTGGGGAATATAGTCATCTTTACGTTCCTACAGAGGTGAATCATAAGATGAGCCAGACATGATCAATAATATCTGTGATGCTAGTGATAGCCTCACTTTTATGCCAACCTGTTCTATGAAGTTGTTCCAGCAGAGCACCTGACCAGTTTACAAGAGGAAGCTTTATTTTCACTTGTATCTTGAGAGGGTACGAACCACCGTATGTGAAAGGAAGACATAGTTGAAGAGGCGTATGACTGTGCTGCAGGCAGTGTAGACAGCTGGCTTATATCTCGGTGCACTATTCAAATGTCTACTGCCATGAAAAAGCAGAGGCACTGGCTTTACATGGGCTGGCTAGAACCCTCCAGCCTCTGTACACACAGAGGACCTGGGCTAGTCCTCAGACGCACAAGGCTTGCCTACCCTAGCTTCAGTCACTCCATTCAGAAAGAAGACAGGAAGTAGTAACAGTGGCACCTTTCCATATGTGCGTTAGCAGAACTTTGGTAAAAGGTAGAGCAGATGAACAAAAGCCTAGCTTTGCTACAGAAGAAGCTGCATCTCCAGTAGTCATAATGCTACACCCGCTGTCTTTTTTCACCCTCTTAACATGCATGAGGGATACAGTGAAGGACAGGAGGCTTGTGCTGCAGCCTCAGGATAGCATGGCCCAAGCAAGGGTAGAAGACAGTAGTTTGTGTTCTAAGAGCACCAGAAGGGTTTGAAGTAGAGGAGTGGGGCCGGTGAACTTAAAAATAGATCAATCAGAATGTAGTCTCATAATTCTAATCTCTTGGAATAGGGGGTGCTCTGTGCTAAAGGTTACATTGTTTGACCCTCAGGTTAAGAAAGAGACACCTGTGTGCAGACAGGGCCACAGGAAAACTGTTGGGTCCTGCTTTGAGTCACTTCCTCATTTCTAGAGCTCTGTGTCTTGAGTGTTCTCTCCCCTTCTGATTCTCTTCTGTGCAGGAAACAAAGGATGAACAATGGAAACGCGCTATGGATTATTTAAATGTTGTCAATGAACTCAACTACATGACTCAAATTGTTATCATGCTTTATGAGGATCCTAACAAGGTAACAGGGCTCTTGATTGGTGTCTGTGACGAGAGGTAAGCAAACACTTGAAATTCCTTACCATAGAAATGGTCCTTTATATGTTGCAGGATCTTTCCTCAGAGGAACGCTTTCATGTTGAATTACACTTCAGTCCGGGAGCCAAAGGCTGTGAGGAGGATAAGAATTTACCATCTGGCTATGGGTACAGGCCGGCTTCCAGGGAGGTAATGAAAATGGGCCTTAATGCATGATTACGACAGCGCTAGATGGTCCTGAGTCTCCTCCAGGTTTTCTATTGCTCCATCAATAATTTCCATGTCAATTATTAGGGGAAAAAAGCTTCAGCTTAAAAAATATATGACTGAAGGACCTGGAGAGATGGTTCAGCAGTCGAGAGCACTCACTGTTCTTCCCTAGGTTGCAGGTACAGTCCTCAGCACCCAAAAGGTAACTCACAATCTGTAACTCCAATACAGGCGGATTTGGTACCATTTGTGACCTCTATGAACATCAAGTACATATCCTGGTACACAGACTTTCGCTGGCAGAATACCCATGCACATAAATAAAAATAAATAAATCTTTAAAATTTTCAATATTTATATAATCTGAGTAAATAACATGCTTATATCAACTAGAAAGTTTCAGGATTTTATCTTGTTTGACTTGTTGGAATTTTAAGCTGTGTTTAAAATGAGTAAGGGTAAATGTAGCTTTTTATTATTTTACTTGAAGACTACTTTACACTGAGCACTGTGCTGAGCACTTAGAGTGGAGTCTTCTGTTTCCAGCTGTTCCGTGGTGAGGACTAAGTGCTCTCTGGGGCGTGTTTTTAAAAACTGGCATTACTATGTTCTGATTTTTTTTTTTTAATTATTAAATTTTGCTGTTTAGGAAACTGCAAATGTAATTTTAAAAAGTCATTTAAAAATATTTTAATTGTGTGATTAGTTTAATCTAAATTTAGAGTTTGCATTTCTCATGTATTAGGTTATATATATTTTGGCTTTTTTTAAATTGAGAATATATAGTTGTCAAAAATACTCTTGTGTTATCTTTTTATTTTCTGTAAGTTATGTAATGCTGTTTCTTATTTTTTTTTAATCAGTAATTTTTCACATGTGCTTGCTTGTTTAATGAGCCTGGAAAGGAGTTCTGATGTTTTAATCTGTTCAGGGACCAACAGTTTTCCACGTGTCCCTGTCTGCACACGTGTCCTTTACTTCCCCTGCTGTAGTGTATTGTTTCCAGCCTTCCGCTTCCGTTACCTTTGACCTCTCCCTCATGTTGCTCCAAATAGACCAACTTGTTGGACGTTTTCCTTTTCCAGCCCACGTGGAGCTGTGAATTCACTGTTAGAGTCTCACGTTAGCTATTGCTTTTTCCACATTTTCATTCCTTCACCTCATTGACAAGGTTCTTACATTGTCTGATTATCTTTTTAATCAGTTAATTGATTTTTCTGTTTTGCTTGTTGGGTAATGTTGTCTGTACCTGTGACTGCCATTGCTGGGTTTTTTCCAGAACACTTGGTCTAGTCACTGTCCTCTTTAAATAATGACCCTTTGGACCCACCCTCTCTATCCCCCTTCTGACACCTAGCTTACAAGTCCATTAGACTGACCATGGAGCCCATAGTATTGGCCACATGTTTCTCATACTGTCTATATTTAATTATTTTTCTCTCTCGACTTGAGGTACACTATTTCTCTGTGCTCCTCTAATCTACTAATTATATCAGTAGTTACTTTTTAATTTACTATGAAACTCAACTTTGGACACGAGGTTTTATGTTTCTATCTAACTCTCCTTTCCCCTTGCTTCTTTGCTAAGTCCTAGTTCTCAACTGACACTGTTTTTCTTCTTATAGGACTGTAATAGATTTTATTATAGTTTCCAACTCATGACATTAACTATCCTAACAACAGACTTGTTTCGTTTGTGGTTCACTTTTATATTTATCTGTTATTCTGTATAACCTAATACGTATGGATATAATACGAACACTGAATATAAAAAATCACTGAGAAGTGATATGTACCTTTAAACCTTGTTCTTGGGGCTAAGGCCTGGTGATCATGTGTCAAGGGCAGCCTGGGCTACCTAGCAAAAGTGGTATCCAACAAAGAATTACACAGAAAAGTCAAGGACTTGCTTTATTTTTTGCTATAATCACCTGACAGGTTATCATTTTCTTCCTTCTATTGAAGAAATTGGCTGGTAACTGTTGAATGATTCTTACCAAATGGGTGTTTAATTTACCCTCATGATGCCAGAAAGCATCAGTAGCTACCTGCCAATCAAAAATAATGTGTTATGTACAGAACATTTCCTCTGCCTTGCTGATTGTCCCACGTGTGTCTGTTTCTGTTAGAGATCATATTTTCATCATCTTCCTTATGAGTTAGCCGCTTTCTCATGATGAAAGGTCCCTTTTTATACTTAGTGCTTTTGTACTTGGTTTGTAAGCCTTCCCCGGGTTTCACGTGTGGACCACATAATACGAAGTCATTTTAGTTGCCCTGTTGTTACTTCTAGGCATCCCCTCCCATGCTGAGTCACCAGATCATCACATGCGATGGCTCCTGCAGTATTGCTCTGTGGCATGGTGTGGAATGGCTGAGTGATGTCTACTTTCCATAACTTTTTCAGCCTATTTCCTTTTAACCCCTCTGGATTCATATGTTTAAAAAAATTTTTTTTGAAAAGTATGATATATTTGAGTTTTCTTCTAGTCCCATAGTCTTTGAATTATAGCCCATAATAAATATAAAATGGGGTTTTTTTTTTGCAATTTACTATGGAATATTAAATCATCGTACTTTTTTTCCTTTGTTCTATGTGTTTTATATTCCTTACCTCCTCACTGCCTTTGAAACATGGAGCATCTGTTTATTTTACACTGTAACTCTTAATGATTATCATGAGGTCAATAACATGAATACCTGACATAGTAGAATATGTAGTACATGTTGAGACTCTTGACTTTTTAAAAATTCTGTCTCATTATTTTATTTTTGTTATGTATTTTCATCAACTATATCTTACAATTTAGTCATTTTTTATAGTTAAATTTTTATTTATACTTAGAATGGTAGTATTTTAGAATGTTGATTATATCAAAAAATGCTCAGTTGTAATATATATTTTCTTAATAGTACTTTTTGTGTTACAGCACACCTTTGATTGTGCTGTATTAATTGTCTTTAATATTTCCTAATGTCTTTTTAATTGGGCATTTTTTTTCATATGTCTTTAATGAGCTTAATTTTTTCCTTTGATTTGATATATATGATATGAAATTGAGGGACTTTCCCTGTTACCCTGTGTAAATAACTACTTAAACATTGTATATTGGAGAATTAATTTTTCCAACTGTCTTCATTACCACTTCTGATATTCTGGACATGTTCTTTCTTTAGTGGGTTAATTTTCAAACTCTTATTTATTATTATTTCTTTGACCTTTTTGTTACTGTTAACATCACCGTCTTGATTATTGAAACGGTGATAATTTCTTGTGAAGTCCTGACTTTTTTGTTCTTCATAATTACCTTGAATATTTGATTTTGTGCTTTAAAACCTGTATTTTACTGAATATTCCTTACCTAGTTTTCCCTTCCTGTTATAGGGAGATACTGGTTTGTATAGTTTCTCAGCTTATCTGTTTCTTATGCTGTAAAGATTCTTAAAACCTAAGACTGTGTTTCATTCACCTGAGTATTTGACACACGAGTGATTGTTTTTTATGTTATGTTTACTATAGAATTTACAGTAAACTTTTAAATTCATAATGTTTCCTATTGTCATTTTCTATTTGTTCGCTTGTTTGATGAACTTGGGCTAAAGACTTGGTTTCCTATGATTATGATTATCATTTTAGAATTAACTCTTCCAAAGTACTTTGTTGTCTCTCACAGTACCTGCCATACTAAGATGTCATAAGAATTACTCTAATATCAATTCACTTGAGGAAAAATTCCTATATAATAACTAGATCCGTTGGTTGTTAGATTTGTCAGAAACATTTATTGTTGTCTAGAGTTTTTTTGTTTGAGAGAGTTGATGAGGTCTTGGTCTGTGGCCTCAAATTCTTAATTCCAGAGTTCTGGGAGAGATTTGTTTCTTTCTTCCTTTTTTTTCTCTCTTTTTTTAAAATTTTATTTTATTTTTTTTCTCATTAAAAAGAAGTCATTTCCATCAATGTATCCCCCCTCCCTCTTTTCCCCCTCCCAATCCCCACCAGCCAGCTCTCAGCCTCGCCCCTCTCCATCCTCCCATCTGCTCCCCCAAAAGGGCAAGAAGTCCCAACTTGGGTCAGCTCAGCATGGCATATCCACTCCAGGCAAGTCCAATCCACTGATCCCAAAGTCAGTGCTGGACTGGGTGTTCCTCTACAGGGAATGGGCTCTAAGGTGCCAGCCCATCAACAGGAACACAGTCTGATCCCACCCCTCGTGGCTCCACACACTGTTCATGCCAGTTGAAAGCCGCCCATTCCCTGGAGAGCCCAGCCCTCCCTCCTGATGGATCTTCAGTGACAGTTCCCGATTCATTGAGCTCCCCAGAGCTCCAGCCAGCCACAACCCTGGGAATCTTCCTCATAATTCCCATCCCCCTGCTCAGACAGACTCTCCTCCCCTAATCTTAAATTTTAAGTGCTTTGTATTCTTTCTCATAGAACGAAGGCAGAAAGTCTCTTAAGGCTGATGATGACGAACCTCATACTTCTAAAAGAGATGAAGTCGATCGAGCTGTAATACTGTTTAAACCAATGGTATCAGAACCAATTCATATACACAGGAAGTCACCACTTCCAAGGTCTAGGAAAGTGGCTACAAATGAAGTGAGTATCCATTGGGAGTGCTGTGTATAGAGAAAGCTAACTGTATATTAACTAAAACTGGAAAGAAAATATAGCTTTAATTATACAGCTAGGAGCCCTGACACATTTTTATTTATCAACGTTTTCTATTTTTCAAGCAAATATTTAAAAAAGAAAGAAAGAAAGAGAGAGACAGATGCTGTTAAAAACATACCAAAAACCAAACCTAGTGGTATCTACCTTTGATCTTAGCGCTCTGGAGGAAAGGCGGAAGATCAGGAATTCAGAGATTCAAAGTCTTCCTTGGCTCCTTAGAGAATCTGAGTGCAGGAGACTGCCAAAATAAATAAATAAAAAAACAAAAAGAGGGCAAGTAAAACTTAGTTTAGTGTTAAGATTAGATCTTTGTGTGCAGCTCCCATGACAACATGACTGAAGTTGGAATGGAGGCTGCCATCTTAGTGGCCTCTTAGTCCCTGACACCTTAGCTATTCTTAGTAAATAACTCAACTAAAAGCCCAGTGTTTCAGCAGTGGTTTTTGATAAAAGTCATAAGACTTCCCTGAAATGCTTAAGTGATGCCTGATCTAGTAACACTAGGTTTTATTAGCCCAATGGCAGAAATCTACATAGGAATTTGAAAGCTTGAGGTTATAATGGAAATTTTTAGTGATGTACTACAATCTATAATTAAGTTAAACCAATTATGTTCAGCTATAGAATAAGATTTAAATAATATAAGAGTAAAGTTGAGCATTTAGGATGAAGCTTAAATTAGTTTTAGTGTTTATAAGTATTTTGTACTTAAACTCTTTGAGTTTCCTTATTTGTCCATGATTCCTAGCATTGCTGGAGACCAGGGCTTTATCTGTTCATCTCTTCATAAGAGGCAGGAGAAAGACCAATAGCTCTTAAATTAGATACTTTCTGTTGATGTTTGTATGTAAGACATAACAGAGAATTAGCTTTAACATTATCAAGCATTTGGTAATAATATAAGGAACAAAAGGATTGTGATCATTTCACCACCCCCATTTATAACAATAATATAAGTGTTCTTAATTTTTAAATAATTGAAAAAATTAAATAATTGAAATTATGTGTTGGGGGAAACTATTCATTAAGATTATCATCATAACTTTATAAAAAATTATATGTTAGTGTTCCTTTTAATATGCTATTTCAACTTAATTAAGACATTAATCTAAAAAGAGGGAAGGTAACTGCTTGTGATCATTTGCTCTATTAAAACTCAATCAAAAATTGAGAAATCTGAAATTTTTGTCAGTTATTTTTAACTATAGGAAAGGAAAAAAAAAAAAAACCCAGAAATTATCTAAACTAATATAACCTAATTCACCATTTATGTGAAGGCAGTGCTTTTGATGTATTGATGAACCAACAATTTTCAGTCAATCAAATTCTTCAGAATTTTACAATTATACCTGTTCCTCTGCCCTCTAAAATTTGTATTACTAGCATGGCAAATATATTGTACCATCATTTTACAAGTTATTTATATTTTTGTAAATCCTTCAATAGAACCACTGCTGTGGTTAACTCTTAAAACACAATATGCATATTTAAACCTTCTTCTCATAAATATTTAAATAGTTGCTTTCAAGAGATTTTTCAAGTAAAAACTTGCCAGTATCCTCCATTCTCATGGATGTCAGAAGTGTGTATTTCCAAAAGGCACACAGAAAGCTGCTATTCTCTTCATTTTCTATAGGTAGATTTTACTCTGTCCCCACTGTGTGGCCTGGACAGTGTACAGAGTGAGGGTGCTGGTTGCAGCTTTGCCTCCTGCACCTTCCCAGCTCTCAGTAAGGGCAAACAGACGCACAGAGGCTTGAACTTGACACCTGGTCTGTATCCACCATACCACCTCTGGAGTTTATGGCTGTGGCTGACTCATTTCCTTTTCTTAGCAATTCATTGAGTTCGTTTTCCCCCTTTGTGCCTTAGACTGGAAATGCAACCAAAAAGAGCACAAAATCTTCTGAATATCTAAACAGGTCAAAGTACCTTTGATATCTAAGCATCTTCAACTCAAAAGAAATACCGGTTTTCTAATTTTAAGGGGGAAGGAACACCTAGTAAACAGCATAGCTTGTGCTCTTTCTGTGGTTGATGCTTCATGCCAGTTCTATAGTTTATTAGGGATTTAAATATTTGGCTCATAAATGAGTAATAATTTGTCTTTGAAGGGGAAAAATGATAAGCAAATGCAAATAAACTGTATTTTTTTCCTTATCATTTGGCTCTAATGTATCTAACTTTGCATGCTCTGCTTTTTTTTTTTTTTTTTTTTTTTTTTTGCCCTTTTTTTTTCTTTTTTTTTACTTCCAGGAAGAGAGCCCCCTGAGTGTGTCTAGCCCAGAGGGTACTGGTACCTGGCTGCATTATACCAGTGGTGTGGGTACTGGGCGTCGAAGACGCAGATCAGGGGAACAAATCACCTCTTCCCCTGTCTCCCCCAAATCATTGGCTTTCACATCCAGTATTTTTGGCTCATGGCAACAGGTTTTTAAACTTTACTTCATTAAACATTTTTCATTCCTGCATTCAGAGCAACAAACAGCTGTATTGAGGACATCTAATCCCTTGTCGTTTACATCAGAGGAGATCCTTCTGTCTTAGAAGTACTTCCAGTATTGGGCAAAGTTTGATAGAAAGAGGCTACTTATATTGATTGCATTTAGTGTTTTTACTGAGAAGCTTTTAAATAATCAGGAGTTTAAACAACCTTATTTCTCCTGGATTTTTAGTCTTGTTAAAAAAAAAAAATCTGGAAAAGAAAGAACTCTTTCTTTGACCTTAGTTGTCCTATAAACTTAAAGAAACAAAATTAATACAATTTGATGGTAAGAATATTCGATACCCCCTCATTATTTGAAAAGTTTTACTCGATTTAGAATTTTCTGTGAATGTGAAATTTTTGAAAACATCAAAAATCATGTGGCCTGGTCTTAATTAATAGTAGATATCTAATATTGATTGGTTTATAATTCCCTTATCTGGAAGTCTAGAGCTTAAGGGAAGTATGTAGCAGGCACGTATGAATTTGTAAAAGTGGTTCCCACTAAAGTAACTTCAGAAGGACTTTCTTTGATGACATTTAAAACTAAAACACTCTGATTTTACAATGGGAGGTCTGCCGTCATGTGACTTTTCTGATAATTTCAGCTATTTCCTCTTGGGAATTTAATGCACTTGGTTATAGGAAAAGGGATTATGGTATCCATTAAGGCTGGATATTCAAAGGTTACTCTGATAAAGCTCCTGCATGGATCAGAAACTGTATGGTGACTTCAGCAGTGTCTGTCTGTCATTTCTTTGGTTTGTGGTTGTTTTTCTTCTAAATATAGGGGCTGTTTAGCAGTGGCCAATGGGCTTCTTTTAAGAGAAAGAGAAATTACATCAATCTGTGGATTGTTTCTTTCCATCTGTCGTGTTTCATTATGAATGCCTGCTTCGCACCACTTCATTGCAAGGATCTCATATGAAATGGACTCCCTTCACAAGGGGGTCTTGCATGATCTTTCATATTTTAAATATTTCTACTAATATTTATCATCCAGCTTATTAACCTTTGTCTGTCTGGAACAGGCTGCATATGAAATGGGGATTTTTAAATTTATTTTTCTGATAGGTTTCACGTTTTGTTTTCTCTTTGCAGGTTGTTTCTGAAAATGCCAATTATCTTCGAACGCCAAGAAGTCTTGTGGAGCAGAAGCAGAGCCCTACTGTCGGTACGTGGTGCAAAGGGAGCTGTGCTCTGTACCCTCCTGAAACTCTGTTAGGCACATGTTAGAATTCTATGGGGTAAAATCATGACCAAATGCTATGCTTTAGTTTGTATTTAATGTGCACTAGTTCAGAATTGTAGGATTATAAAGCCTGAAAGATAACTTCAAAAAGTTGCTGTTTAATTCTGAATGGCTACTCTGTGGTGATCAGTTGCCACTGTTGGTTTTGTATTTGTTTGATTTACTCCCTCTCTCCATACTTTCTTTTGAGGGAGGGATGCTGTTTCTATGACAAAATCTCGCTTGTCCTAGAATTTATGGAAACTTTCCACTTTAGCCTCCCTAGCGTTGGGGTTATAACACAAGACTTTAGATGCTTCAATTTATGAAGAAAACCTTATTTCAGAGACTGGTACTCCTAACAGGGCTGGGCTGTAGGTCAATGGCACAGCACTTATCTGGCACACGTGTAGTTCTTTGTCCCATACTTGGTACCGTTAATTCTTATTTATCTAGTTAGTTTGGAAACCCGTCTATTTATTCCTGGCTGTCCAGGAACTTGTTAGACCGGGTTTGCCTCAAACTTACTTAAATCTACCTACCTCTGTAGCTAGGATTAAAAACATGCCCCACCCATGCCCAGAGGCACATGTCAACAGTAATTCCATAATGCAGCTATTTTAAATAGTGGCAGAGGAAACACTGGTGGGCAGTACCTCTTGTTCATCAAATGTTTGTGTGAGTACTACCCAGAGTTGTGTCAGTGGGTCAAGCTCTGTGTGTGGATGTTGCCAGGGAAGCACTTACTTTGTACAAATAATATTCACTAACTTAAATGAATTAATCACACATTTCAAAGAAAAGTACAAAAATATCAGCTGGTGATCACCGATGAATACAGCAAATGATGGTGGTTTTGACTACAAGTAAAAAAAAGAAAATAAAAAGATAAATGAGCCCTCTGGGTGAGCTAGTTTTCATTAGTAGCAGCTTTCTGAGAAGTTAAAATGAAACTCACATAGAGGCAATGCTCTTGATTGGACTGTAAACAGCTGCTTCTTCAGGGATATTCAGAACAGCATTGTCAAATATCTCCCTCAAACCACTGACCTTATTTATGCTCATTGAAAATAAAGTGGGAAGCAATGGCATATAATTCTCTGTCAATGGCTATCTAAATAGGGCTGACACAAACAACTAGATGTCATTAGGTGCTCTAATCTGTAGTATCCGAACTGTGTAGGCACCTACATACACGAGGGTCTTTCTTCAGCTCCCTCCAGCTGTCTTGAGAGTTTTTGATCTTCCTGTGACATCTTTACATGATCATATATTGCTCTTTTATTTTAATATTTTACAGAAATTATATTTTTCTTGATGAACATTTTTGAGCGTGAAGACTTTTGTTACAAATAAAACATTGATTTACACTGGATGTGTTTTATCTGTTGATGACGCATTTTCTTAGAGGCCTTTACTAAAAGCTAGTCTCTTGTTAAATGACTGGAAAGAAATGATTTTTGTCTATTTTCATTAATAAATATTTTTTCATAAGAAAGTATGATAATTCTTAATTCAGGGGCATCAGGAAAAATTGGTTTTTCAGGTATATATTGAAAAGTAACTAATATGATTTAATTTTTACTATAAGGTGTATATATATATATCATATATATATATAAACCTCTTACAGATTGACTATAAAAGTACTCAGTTCCTCAATTAATTTTCACAGTGGCCTTTTGGTACTTTTAGCACATATATGTTTGATTATTATGTTGGCATCTTATTTTTCAATGAAGGTGTTTTATCCAGTACTAAATTAAATTACTTCATTTGTGTTTGTGATGAATAATGGTGGCTAAGCACTGAATTTAAATAGGTATCACTAGAATATTACAAGCATATTGCGAATCTGTTGAAGGCACTGCCAAAGGCTGCCTGTGTGTTGGTAAGAGCCGTGTTGATTGCATGCTGCATGAACTCCCAATGTGACTGGAAGAACACCCGTTGTTGTATGTATTTTCTCTAACTCCCATCAGGGTCTCACTGTGCGGGCCTGTTTAGCACCTCAGTGCTCGGGGGTTCTTCAAGTGCACCTAACCTACAGGATTATGCTCGTACGCATCGTAAAAAGCTGACCTCCTCTGGCTGCATAGATGGTATGTGCGCACATGCACACGCACACAGATTCATACCTACACCCATGCATACACTCATGAGCAGTGTTTTGTAAAAGCAAGGCTAATTCCACCGACTGCAGTAGAGCCCTAGAAACGTCTTTCTACACAACTGTCAGTGTTCCCTGGGGTCCACATCACCAGGTTTTGTTAGTCGATAGCTTTTATTAGCCAATAGATTTAGACTACATGTACAATAAATGGTTTGTTAAAATAGAAAATTTTATAACTTCATTATTATTTATCTGAATGAGAACCTAGATTATAAAGAATAAGTTTCTCTTAGCATTTAAACTTCTGTTCACTGTTAACATTCATCTTATTTATTAATATGAACAAACTGTTTAGCACAGAGTGGAATAGTAGAATGGAGTGTGTATTTGTGAGAGAAATATATTGGCAGTCATTTTTATAAGAATAAAGTAGGGTGGGACCTTTTTAAGATCTCTGCTAATGTGACTTCGGTTTGACTATTCCGATATTCAGAATGCCTTCGGGACTCATGAAGATTTGCCCCTTTTGATAGGAGGGGTGTTTTCAGGATCAGCGTGTTTCCAGCATTTGCCCTTATCTGTCCAAATCCAGTCAGTAAAACACGGATTTACTGGAATTGTCAGCTCGTCCTGCTCTTCTTTGTTTCGTATATTTCATTAACCGTTTCCTCCTGTGCCATCAAGCCAGTTTCCAGCCTTTAACCCGTCTTTGGCTTTCTCTCACACGCCCGCCCTCCCTCCGCATGTCCCCTGACCGACTCCGTCCCTCACCTGTTTGTTGTCCCCTCTGTTTTAAGTGTTCTTCTTTTGGCAGCTGTGAACTTCAGGGACCTGTTTTTCTCTTTCTCAGACGCCACATGCGGTTCTGCTGTTAAAAGGTTTTCTATCTCATTTGCTCGACACCCAACCAATGGTACGTTTGCTTTTTATTTTAAAAGATACTCCCGCTTCGTCCCTTTTTAATTTTTTCTTTTATTTTAAAATGGGGGATACACAGTATCGCTGATTTATCAATCTTCAATTTCAGTTGGCATACAGTTCCAACCTAATTACCAGACCACTGATACTGTCTCACTCCCTTATCTGTTCTAATTCCCAATAATTGAACATCACTCATCACATATCTAATGACCACAGTAATGATGAGCTTGAATTCTGAATTAACACCGGAAATTCTAATTTCTTAAGTGATCAGCTTATACATTTTAAAAATTTATATAATTACTATTCCTTAATTTATTCTTAATTCTTAACACTTATTTTTTTCTAATTATTTTTCTGATCACATTGTTTTATTGAGATATTCAACAAAAATACAAAGCAACCCATGTCAGAGCCCAGTGAACCATGTCTTTGTAAAGGTCTTGGGAGCCAGCTCTTGTGAGGGGCACTGTGAAGCAGACACCTGGCTCTCCTTCTGGAACAGAACTTGATGTGGTGTGGACAGCTCCAGAGACTTACCAGGATCAGCCTGTCCTTGGGTGGCTATACGGTTTACTGTTACCCAGCAGTCTCCTTTTGGTCCTTTGCTTTTTCTTGAAATTTGGAGAATTCCTTATAGAGAAAACTAAAGTTAAAAGAATCAGGTTCCATTATAGTGAGGATGGATAGGAGCATATTGTGACTGTTGCTATAAACTGAGTAGTCGTGGCATTACATATATATATATATATGTAATATATATATATATATGTAATATATATAATATAGCTTTTGGCTTAGGGCTTGATCTTGGCCAGAGCGAATATTCACTCATTGTTTGTGTGTGGGGAATGTTTTGTTTGGTTTGAGATGTTGTAGTCAGTGTGTCCTAGAACGTAATGTGGGCCAGGTCAGCTTCAAGCTTGCAGTCATCCTTCGGTCTCCCTAGTGCGTGAATTACAGATGGAAGATGCCTGCCTGGCTTACCACGGCTTTCACGTCCCTCATAGGCTTTGGCTTTCAATTGTAATCAAGATACTTTTATCCCTGGAACTTTTTTTTTTTAAACTGCAAATAAGACTTAAAAAACTGACGTATGAAGCTTAATAATGGACATATAGTTATGTTCCCCATGTGGATCTTTTAACAACACATCCTAGACAGCAGCTTGATAATCCTTCTTGAACTGAGTTAAGAAGACCTCATCCCAAGTGAAAATGTAACCAAACACCTTAATATGCTTTGCCTCTTTGTAGCTGTTTAAATGTTACTTTTTGGAGAAAAACCCCCTCTGATTTGATTCATCTTTAACTTGTAAAGATAACACATGCTTAATAGTCTCCTTAGAAGAAGGGCATGGGTCCTAAGGAAGTTAGACACAGAAATCCCTACAGGGTGTCAGCCTTTGTATGAATGCTTGTGTTTCCCAGCAGGCTTTGGGGTTTCTGGGAAAATTCTATGTCTAACTAAAGGTAAATGTAGTAGTAAAACTAATTACTTAAGTAAGAGTAATTGTGTACTCTTTTGTCTTAGGCATTTTCTTTAAAATGTGGCTTTTCTACATTATACAGCTCGATGCATAGAACTATATTCCTTTTGGTTCTAGAATTATTGCTTTGAGATTTTCGGTACCTCATCTTCTTTAATGCTGTTCTGTCTTATCTGTCACCTGACCCGTCATTTGACCTTTCTCTTTTTTATTTCCCATAACTTGTGTGCTATTTCTGTCTTTAACCCACATCATGGACTTCCTTCCCTCCCTCCGCCTTTAGTTAAGGAACCTGGTGAACAAGTATCTTCTGACAGTCTTTACCTTACTTTCTGGGCCTCTGTGCAGCATACCTATACCTCTGTAGGTGCTGGTCTGCTTCCTCTGTGGAATTTCTAGGCTCCAGTGGTATGTTTTATAGCTTACAAACATGTCTGCAGGGTGGCTTTTGAAATCACCGCACTAACCCTTTCATTGTATATTAAGAGCTGATTTTGAGGCAAATGGCATGAGTACAGTCTAGAGCAATTTGGTCAGACATCCATCGCCTGCTGTTTGAAATTCAGCAGGCAAATGAAAGGAACTATCACAAGAGGCTGGAGTACCCTGAGAAAGAAGTAAAGCTATTGTGTAGAGAATTGCAAAGAAAGGGTTTGTGCTTATTTGCATGAAGCCCTTGGACTTTAAGAAGAAAGGGGAGTTGTAAAGCTTCATTCCTCAGTTTGAACAGTGCTGAGGTGCTTTAGCTGCTGCTGTGGTATCTTATTGTTGCTTTTGTTTTGTTTTGTTTAACATTACATTAAATGGTCTGTCATGCTTTAGTTTGCACCTGGAAATCAAGCATTAATTTTATTAATCCTTTGGTTATTTTCATAACAATGTTCAATTTCCTTTTTAAAAGTTCCCTTGTCCCAACTGAGAATTCCAGCAATTCTTGAGTTTCTCTTAAATTTTTGAATAAATTCAATAGCATGTAATCTCCCAGTGGGCATACGGGCATACGTATGTTGAAAAGAGTCTATTTTGCAGACTGAGTTTTGATGACTTATTTTTTTTAACTAATAATACTCTATTTTTATGTAAATTTGAGTATTGGGGTATTTCTTTAGAGAAGACTTAGCTTGAATTTTGGGAAACACTTGTTATTTTAAAAGTACATGAAAGTAACTTTTAAAACCAATCAGTTAAATCAAGTTTCAATGGGTAATTTTACTCTAAAATGAAGAGCTAGTATTTTTGTTTTAGAAAAGTAATTTGTATGTATAAGAGCCTTTGTATCACTGATTGTATTAACACATTGCTGCATGATTCATCATGAAATTTTTATGCCTGTGCAATGGTTAAACATGGATATACTTGCACTCAGTTTTTTACTTGGTCTAATTTTGCTCATCCAGGGATTTCCAAAAATGAAATTATCCATGTTCAGTAAAGGAATGTTTCAGAATTTCTAGTTCAGCCTGATGAGGACGTGTTACTTAAGGACCACATTAGGGTGTTACTGGCCTTAGAGAAAAATTGTAATTTGTGCTTCACAGTTAACTACATAATTAACTCTTGAAATTGGTGTCAGAATTTACCTCCGTTGTTATTTAATTGTTGAAGTACATATTATAAAGATACTGTCACATTCTGGTCTCAGAAATATGGCATCAGCTTGTTGAACTGTTAAATAGATGTGACACTGAAAGATTGAAGAGTGAGAACGTCTCTCGCCCACACTCCAGGCTTCCTTCTCCTTGTTACCCTTGGGTTTTAGCAACGTTGAAAGGTTGTGTGCATGCCGTTATGTCTAGTTCCATTTAAAGTGATCGTGGTCAGATCTGGTTTTGGTTCCGTGTTGCATAGCATCTGGTGTCATGACTTGAAAGGTCTTGTGTGTTTGCATGTAAAACCTGGATTTTCCAGTCCTAAGTGAGTCGCCTTCCTTTATAATGATTGAGTTGGAATCAGCAGCCTTACTCGCCTGTTCTGTTTCTTCTGTTTTAGGCTTTGAGCTGTACTCCATGGTCCCATCTATCTGTCCGCTGGAAACTCTTCACAATGCCCTGTTTTTAAAACAAGTGGATGACTTTCTAGCTTCCATTGCTTCTCCATCAACTGAAGTTCTACGCAAGGTCCCTGAAATGTGTATGCAATTTACCTTCATTATTTTTTAATTATTGGATAATAGATAGTATCTGATTTTATCCCAAATTTTAACAGTGCAAATTCAATGGTAATTGTGAATAGAATTTTAAGAGAGACAAATGTAAGGGAATAATATTAGTAACTCCTCATGTTACACATGTGTAGTAGGTAACTTTTCTTTATTTTCTTCCCAAATTGTTTTTTCTAATAATAAAAGTAAACTACACTTGCTGGAAAGCTCACATTTGTATTTTGTGGTTTACAGAATGACTCACATGAACTCACACGCATGTCCATCCCTCACTGTTTTTGCTAAGTAATTATTCCTGTTGGTTTGTTTCAATTTTTTGAGGCAGGGTTTCTCAGTATAACCCTGGTTCTTTTCTACCTCACAATGATCTCCCTTCCTCAGCTTCCCAAGAGCTGAGATGGCAAGTGTGTGCTACCACATTCACTTTAGAAAGATGATGTTTATAGTATTCTGAGGATAGCTAAGTAAGTTTTGGAATTGACTATGTCCTCCCTGGATCTAGAGCTATATTAATGTGTAAAAGGTTCAAGTTCTATAAAGAACCCAGATTTTCTGCAACATTTTTGTTGTTAGAAGGGAAAAACTTTTTTGGTAATACATTGACCATCTGGTGGCACTAGCCATTTTTAGCTCCATAGCATCCCTTGGCGTGTTGGAATTTCCAGTTTGAAAGCATTAGTTTGAGGAGAGAGCTATTCTAGTTACATCTTAGAAAACCACAAACTTTCTTTGCATATTATCTTCCAAGACGCTAGAATTAATTCCACTTTCCTGTCTTGATGTCTCTCCCTTTCCTGGGCCATGAGATTGTATACCTGATGCATACTGTTCACAGTTTAATCTGTCCTAATGATGTTCCTCTATTTCTTCAAAGTAATAAAGTAATGATACGGCCAGTTCTCAGTCAGTAGTGATGAGTATGTTTTAAAACTATTTCACTTTGGAGATGCCTTTGGAAAGCAGGCTTTACTATCAGATTTTACTTATGAATTGTGCAATTCTAAGCACCCATAATACTCTAAATGAAATAAGTTATACGTAAGACTGAGTCAGAAAAATGAAGATATTAATCTCATTTATGTTATTGATAGTTTAATAAAATACACAGTGCTTACCTCAGAAAAGATAATCCAAATAGACTCTATTATAGTATACAGCTTTTCCCTTTAGACTTCATGTATTATTGCTCCCCTGGGCTGAGGTTTTCAACTCTGAAGTTAGAGAATATAGAATGAATCTCATAAGTGAAAAAGCCTTCAAGCAGCTATTGATACTATTTAATTTTAGGAAGTTTGCAATTCTTGACTTAAAGGTCATACAGGAGTGATGTCTCTTTGTTCTTAGGGAAAAAAAATTCATGTAATAGAAAAAGATAATCTTAGGTTTATTCTATGGTGCTCTTAATTTATGATGGCTTCATTTTTTATAGTTAGTGAATCCAGTTCATTAGAGTGTATTATTATGATGTCATCAATATGCATAGTATCTGGTGATCTTAGATTCTTGAGCTGTTCCTTCTGATAAGCTCTTCTCTATATCATAAGGATAAATTGTACTTCAAGACTTCCAGCTGTCTAAATTTTCATCTTGTTAACTATTAAAATAAGTAAATGAAAAGGTATATCACATAGCGTAGTTCATAGGATTGGATAGGTTTGAGGCAGACTAGATCATTGGATCATAACCTAGATGGCCAAGAAGCATTGAAAATCCACAGGAAGAAGGAAGCTGAATGTTTAGATGATTTTATTTTCTGTGACTTTTTTATTCAGCAGATAAATTTTACTTTGAAAAATTTTCTATTTAACATGGTATTTGAGGAAAGTTTACTGTCAGAGTAAAACCCCTATTTGACATTGTTAAGGACAATCAACTAGTCAGTTGTTAAACAGTACTACTACACCCAGCTCTGCTAAAACTTTTGTCACACCACACTACTAAATAAAATGTGGTGTCAATTATGAAGTATATGAAGCTTATATTTTATAGACCAATTGCAGAATTTGTACGTAGTCTGAGTACTGAGCGTTTACGTTGTTTATATGTAATTCCCGGTAAGCACAGAACTGTACTGATTCTGTGGTGTTTATAGCAAGGGAAAAGACATTGTAAACAAGTAGTGTTAGAAGCCTTTTCTTTACAGAGGACAAACTTGAGAAGGTGTCACTGAAGATGACTGAGATCAGTGTATTAGCAGTGAGCTCCATTACAAGTGAGCTCCATGTGTTCCCTGCATTTTGTCTCATCTTTTCTCAGAGGACGTCATAGCCAAGTATTAATTCTTTACCTGCTCTTTCTGCACCATTCAGTGTCTCCGTGTTGAATAGAAACGGGGCTGTGCAAGGAGAGAACACCTATAAATCCCCCCTCCCTTCCTGGAAGATGTTCTCAGCTGTGTAATGATGAAAGAAAACGTGGTTTATGTAGCTGCTTGCAATATAGTTAGGTTTTTCTTAACCATGGTATGTCAGTAGATGAAGGTGCTTATAAGGAAATAATCCCTAAGTCTATGCTTGTCCTTTGGGTTCTCTCTTTAAAATTATTGTTTGTAATAGGCAGTAAAACTACCATGGCTCCCTACTATCCCTTTAACTGCTTCTTAGTGGCTAAATTGACTGTGGACCTTTTTCTTTTCTATGATAGACTATCATTTGTACTAATTATCAGGAATATTTTTGCTCACTAAATTATATCATTAGAATTTTTATAGTTGGGTCTTGTGGCACAGGTCTGTAATCCTGCCACCTCAAGAGACTAAGGCAGGAGAATTACAATTTCAGGGCTATCCTGGACAACAGAATGAGTACAGGGCCAGCCTGAGCATCTTAGGCTGTCTCAAAATAAAAAATAGAAAAGAAGGGTAGGGATATGGCTTAGTGTTATAGGACTTTCCTAGTATGTATGAAGCCCTAGGTTCAACTCATAACGTTTGTAGAAATGAGAGTAAACAATGGTTTTTGTAGTGTTAAGTTAGACTTAGTTGGAAGTTATTATATTTTATTTGCTTATTTCTTTTCAGCGTCTATGGCCTCACGTTCCAGTCCAGGAATACGAAGAAAAGTTTCCTTAAATACGTACACACCTGCAAAGATCCTCCCTACACCGCCAGCCGCCTTAAAGAGCACTAAAGCAAGCAGCAAAGCAGGTCAGAGATAGGTTTGAACTCTGTACTCCATACAGCAGTAACAGCAAGTATGTAAAATCATAGATTTCTCTCGGCCTTCCCAGTAGTGATGCTTAGTTCAAAATCTCCTATCATGACTCATTTGTACATTTTTATCTGTGTAATCTTCCTTTCCTCTTGCCTCATTGCCTTCTCCCAGATCTGTTGCTGCTCCTAAGGCATCATTTTATGTTAAAAAAAAAAAAAAAAAAGTCTGGAGTTTTCTGTCCTCCATTTGTAGTCAGGTGCTGTGACTCCCAATTCAGCTCTTCTGCCAGCATTTTGTTAGCGCCTCTTGCCAGCGTGATTGGCTGTTGATCCCCCTCTTGCCAGCGTGATTGGCTGTTGATCCCCGTCCCGTGGCGGCCAAAGCCTTTCTCAGTCTTCATATTTCTCTGTTCTCTAACTCTGCTTTTCTAGGCTGATGATCGTTCCCTCCATGTCCTGTCCCAGAGGGGTACACTAACTCTGCTCGTTTCTTGGTTTCACTAGAAAAACTCATGACAAAGATGTCTAATGTTTTTAGATACCCTTTTTATTGTGAGCTTACAGTTTGGAGTCAGAAGGACATATATATTAAGATCTCAGCTCTGCTGCTTGTTAGTTAAGTGACGTGCCTACCACTAATCCTTAGTGTCCACTAAGAAAATCTGGGTACGGATTCTTTTATGGAATTGTCAGTGATGAAGACACGTGGAAAGTACTTGGCTACATTATAAACATCCACTCAATAGAAGTTTCCTTTCTTGCCGTTCTGCTATAGCTAACCTCTATTTCTGCCGGATACATCAGCCCCTTGGCACTCTTTCCTTAGGAGTCAGTCAGTGTTTTAAATAGATCTTAATCTCGTGTAGTTAAATAAGGGCTATAAAGCTAGTATTGAACACTGCACAGTTGTCTTAAATATAATTTTGATGCACTTGATATACAATACAAAACTGACATGTGTATAGTTTCTTTTACTAAGAAATTTGTACTGTTTTATGTCCATGACAATGAACATAATGTTCCCCTTTATTTTTGCTCTGTCCTTACCACGTACTTATCTATGTCCACGTTGGTTCCGCGTGCAGTATAAACCACGAAATACTCTGCTGGGACGGTTCCCTCGGGTGACAGTTTGCCTTAAAGAAACGCAGGAGGGAGCGGCCCTGACTTACCCACATTTGCTGTTCCCATGTTTGTCCTTCCTGAAGACTGCACTTCTCACTGGTTTCATTCAACCTAATTTTTTTTTCAACATTTTTTATATTATGGGTCTTTTGGCGACATAGTTAGTTTATGACGACATAAGAATGTCTGCCTATTCATGCAAGGTGATTATGCTATCATACTCTGGATAGAACGAGTTTTTTTTCTTTTTTTCTTAACAACGCTACTGATGTTTCACTGCCCTCTGGTCCCCAGTGTTTCTATAAGCTCTCTATTCCTTCTTTACTTCTTCTTTGTATTCTTGGTGTGATCCTCATTTCTGTTTACTTTTATTTTTGCCTCAGTGGCTATTAAGTCCAACCAGCTTCTATTTCTGTTATTTTATTTCTGTGCTTTAATTTGAAGCATTATATTTGGTTCTTCTGAGGTTTTCTTTCAAGATTTACAAGTTTTTGTTTATTATGAGCATAATAAAGTTGCTGCCTAAAAATTGTTTTTTAAATTATTCACTTCCTGATTAGTCTGTGTTACTTTGCTCCTTTACGATAAAGGTGTTCTTCTATCTCCTGTTATGTTTAATATTTAACAGACCATGCATTAATCTTAATATATAAAGTAACTTTTAAGTTATATCCTAGACATTATAAATGATACATTATAGAAGCTCTGAATTCTGATATTTCAGTTATATTTCTCCAAAGAATATTGTTTTGTTTTTAAAGTAAAGAGCTAAATTTGATGAACTCAGATTGTAAAATTGTATCCCTTGAAGTGGCTGGCAGCTCAGATTCAGCTCTCTTCTGTAGCATTCACCACCTGAGGCTTCCTGTGTGTGCAATAATTACTCATAGTTGGTGTGTGAATTATAGTTCCCGCCTTTCTGTTGGCTGTAGTTGTCCCAATCCTTGTCATCTGCTTCTTCTGTTTGTGGCTGAGTGCTTGTCATGTGACGAAATGTTAGCCTGACAAGCCCATGCCTGTATAGTGGACGTGTGACTGTACTTAGAGTAGCTCTGGGACTAGCCCAGGCTTTGATGTTGGTACAGACACAGAGTTTAAGTTCTGACTTGAGAAAGAGTGCTTTGACCTTCCAGTTTTGCAGCCTTGCATAGAAATGAGATAGAAGATGTAAGAAGATATGGTACTTCTAGAGAAAATGATACTTGGTTTTGAGCATGATAAGTTTATATTTCTTGTCATATATAAGTAGAGATAGTTCTAATGGGAAGTTGGATTTCTGTATCTGGAGCTAAGGGGAAAAGCGTGGCCACACATATAAATGAGATTAGCAGAATGGATTATACTTGATGGATATTACAATGATGGATATGAACGTTTGCCAGGATGACTATAGAGTGAGCTAAAAAGCTGGTTTTGCATTCTAAAAAGTTAAAAGGTTATATTGAAAGTTTATAATGTTTACACCTGGTGACTTGTGTCTACCCCAGCGATACTATTTCTTTGTTCTGTTTGTGTAGCAGTCAGCGGGCAATCTCCAGCAGTTGCTTCTCATACCTCAACTCGAAAGAAGAGCTTAACTGGGAAAGCTGAGGGTCACGAACACAAGAAAAGCTCTGGGAAGAAAAGATGAACTCACACCAGAATCCTTAAAAAGGGACTTGTTACGTAGCAAAAGATGTGTAAGAAACCTTGACTGAAGCTGGGCAGAGCCAGTGATACATGCATTACCGGACTTTACTTTATACATCTGTATATTTGCTTTAAACATTTTGAAAGCCAGAGTACCCTCTGTTTTTGTTCTGACAAAGAGCTTGGGTGGGATCTAGAAATGTTCAAAATAATGGCTGTCAGCTTTCTGTGTGTGACAAACTTCATGACAACTGCTGCTGTCACTGTGATGATTACCATGTGCCTGTGGCAGAGACAAAGGACACAAACATGCGGCTGACTGTACCAAAGTGCACTCTAATCAGGCGACTCTCCACACGTGCGTTTCCATAAGATTGCACTCAGTAAGATTGGACGGGCAAGATCACATGTGGATGACTTTTCTTGAAGCATTTCCAAAGAGATCTTGTTGACCATTTACTTTAGAAATTTTTTTTTGTTATTGTAACTAAACCATATGCTGCAATATTTATTAACTGGAATATATAGAACATGAATTATTTTTTCAATTTGTGCTTTGAATTTTATATTGTCAATTATTTAAAATGTTGCAAATACAGGTGGCAGGTCTATACCTTTATACACAGAAATTCGCAAGTTCATTTATAGAAAATATTTTCTTTATACATTTCTTTACCATAAAAGGTACTTGGTTCAAGAAAAAATCTGTTTTCTGTATTAGCAAGAAAGGCATTTTTAGAGTTTCTTTTTGTGAGCTGTAACTGATAAGTTTGTAAATCTTATACTTGATTTTCAGAGCTTTCCTTGAGACCTCTGGACTCGGATTTAAAAGAGGAGTTGTTAACATTAACTGAATTCTGCTGTTAATAAGTGTCTTTTATGATGTTTCTTGTGTTTCCATTCTTATGTTCAATGTATTTGTTGATTTCACCAAGAAAACTCAAAGACTGAGCATCTGTAGTAAGTAAGTGCCGGTTACAAATGATGAGGTTTGGAAGGAAGATTGAGATCACTGTCATATTTCATCTAATATTTTTACAAAAAGAAGACATCATTCTTCTTGGTGCTTTTTCCCCTTGATGCGCAAATAATTGTGTGAAACATGTGAGATTATTTACAAACTAAACAGTGCAGCCTGCACAATAAAAATCTCAAGCATTGGACGTGACATGACTTTGTCAGCTGTAGTCTCAGTGTTTAGTACCACTGGACCCGCATTGTATAAATGCAGTTATTATAATTCTTCAAAAGTGACTTCTAACCTTAAATCATCTTAAATGAACTGACTTGTAGAGAATAGGCGTATTATATTATCTTGGTTGTTTTAAAAGGGATGAAATACAAAATTGCAAATATATACAATTAAATAAGTTCATATACTTCACTTGAATGTAAATGAATTAAACGGATTATATGGTGATATAACCTGTAAACAAATGAATGTATGTTAGTTTTTCTGTATGTGAATATGTGGTTAATGTACTCATTATGGGGGGTGAGGATACTATTATTTTTTAAGTGGAATGAATTAAAATTCTTTCTAGAATAAGATTGACTTGAATGTAAAGTGCTTTATTTGCATTTTTTGTTTCTTTTCTGTTTGTGATGTCTTATTAAATAATAATTAATAAAACGTATTCATAACCATACACATAGCAGTTTATTGTCTTCCATCTTAGAAAGTATGCTAACACTCATTTTTCTCTATTATTTTATAATTGGGATATTACTTTTTTCACCAAAATCAATACTATTGCTCTGTGAGCTCATCTCTTTGTAAGAATTTTAGAATTGTCTATACAAACACACCATCAGAGAGTCTTCTTTGTAACAGCAAAATAGTTGCCACTATGTATAGAAGTTTCTCTGTGATAGCTTTTTCTTACGGGATTCAGGAGGCGTGGATTTTGAGAGTTTTTAAATGTTGGATGATGAGGAAGCCAGCCTTGAGGTGTTGTTGGTCTTTATTATTTATCTTGTATTCTTTCACACTTAGGAACCCTGTATCTCAAATCTTAAGATCTCCTGTTGGCAGACCCTGCTGACCCTATTTTAATGAGAGACGTAGTCCATTCTGAACGACTGACAAATGTGAGAAGTCATCACAGCAATCTTGTATTAAAAAGAAGTGTGCTGAGCAGTCACTATCAGGAAATAGAGATAGACAGAATGGTGATGTGGCAGAAGCGTATGCCATTGTGCTCAGTGTTTGTAAACAGCACAAAGGCAGTAGGTGACAAGTAAAGTTCAAGTTCAAGCAATCTAATTTAAAACTCATTAGCTATTGAGAGACTTTGGGGGGGGCTAGATAACACAAAAGATGTCTGAAAAAGCCATGGGAAGACATTATGTTTGCTTTTTAGAAGGTGTATATATGTGTGTGTTTTATATATATATATACACACACAAAAATATATATGTTATGTTATGCCATATGCCACTTGGCATGATAATGCTCTCCCGAAAAGCCATAGACTGTCTAACAAAAGCACAGTTCTAGGAATAGGAAAGTTCTTGAGTTGTTGATTAGCATAGACCAAGAGACTCCTAAAACAGTACAGGATGATGCCATTGCCCTTGGGCTGCCTCCCAGAACTTGAAGGACTTATTGCTGAAGATGCGACACACTTTGGACGCTGAACTTAAAGGAATCACCTTGAGTTAGACATTTAAGACAAGGAGCCAGAGTGAGAGCTGTGAAGGAGTGAGCTAGGCTCCTACTGTCCCATCTCCCTCCTGTGGACAGGCATGAGGCGTGATAGCATGCAATTCCAGCAGGAGAAATTTGCAGATATGCACTGAACTTCTGCTGTTGTGTGGGAACAGGAAGTGCTCTATTGTAGGCATTCATTCCTGTTTCCATTGTTTTAGACAAGGAGCTGGTAGTCCTCCTCAGACTATGCCATCTACTTTGGAAACTTATCACTCCGTGTTTAAAGGTGTCAGCATTCTAGCCAAGCACCTCCTGTTTGGCCTTGGTGTGCTTAGCAGCCCTGGCTCATCGGGACTGAAGCCAAAGCCTCCTTTAACTTCTTTTAATTTTGTTGAGGTTAATTTGTTTTACTATTTTCATATATGAAGCGTTTTTTTATTGTTGAAAATGGATTTTTTTTTCAACTAAGTATCTCCCTCCCCTTTTTTGGCTCAACAAATTTTGGTAAAATTAATGGTAGTTCTAGCTACAATATGCTGTACTCAGAATCAAATCTAATGATGTTTAGTAAAACGTAAGGCAAAAAACAGGTCTGAGACATTGTTTTTATTTTGCTGTGTTAGGGTTGTATATTGTCCAGATGTCTGCCAGGCCTCTGATTTCAGTGGCATTTCAGCATTTTTAGAGCCAAAGATACTCTCATAGCTTCTGAAACTCTATTATGAATTCATGTGTTGCCAGGGTAACAGCTTGCCTAGTAACAATCTAATAGATACCCCCCCTCGGAGATCAAGGTTATTGTACCATATTATTTAAAAAATATATATTTAAGATGAAACAGTACGGTCTTTAGAGCAGTGTTAGGGGAAATGGGAGTGACTAGCCAAAAGAGGCATGTGCTGCCTGCCCTCTATAAACTTCATATCGCAACCATCATATTACCCCAGGGGATAATGGAAGCACAATTTAGATGCCCATTTTAAAGCTTTTATAAAGATGTGACTTGATGAAAACAGCAGGCTCTTGCTTTGTCATTCTGTGTACAATGCTTCAGAAACACTTGATATATGGGAAAAAATCTAAGAAAAAAAATGAATATGTCTTCTGGAATGTTTTGCTGTTTTTAAAAGCTCATTTTCTTAAGCTACTCAGCACTCAAAAGAAAGCACAATAAAAGTGGGGAGATGAATAGACTGAAGGAAAGACGGGCAAAAGAAAGCAAGAGTGGATGAAGCTGACGGTAGAACACAGTTTCCAGCATATTGCTAAGAAGTATTGTTGCTGTCAGGAAAGGAATTAGAAAGCATATAATTTAAAGATTGTTTGCTTTGCTCATGAAAGTCCCAAATTGTCTTGTAGTGTCTATGCTGAAAATTCATGATGAAAACAGACTTGCCTGCTTCCGAACTTCTAGAAATGTTGTTGTAAGTCACTTGCCCTGAGTACATGGGACATGCCCCAAGAGGGTGAGCTACGCAGTGGTCTTGCTGTGAAACAAACAACCAGCTTCACCTGGAGAAATGCCATTTTGAAAATTTAAAATTGAAAGATTCAAAAGTCAAACGAAGCATGGAATCCTTTCAGAAATGTAAAAGAAAACAAAGTGTCCAGTCTGGAGTCCTGTTTGTGCAGGTTTATCTGCAGACTTGGCAAGAGAATGAAGTACCAGTGACAAAGGGGTGTGTGGTATGTGTGGAATGGATGTGCTTATCCTGGTTTTTTGTAATGATTTTCTTAAGTCTCTCCAGGAAAGACTCTCTGGTGGTCTGCTGCCATGAGAAAGACCTCCGTGTCCTCCTCAACTCTGCCTCTGTTTATCTGGGAAACTCTAGAGTACTCTACATTGTGAAGGGTCTTAGTTTTCTTTCCTGGGACCCACAGGGTTTTCCTGAGGTCCCACAACTTCAGGCTTGCTCTTTCTTTTTCCTTTTCCTTAGAATTTTAGAACTCTCTAGTCTCCTATCATTGCTGCCCTTTGTATCATAGTTAGCATGATCCTTCGAGTACTTGTTTCTAAAACATAGAAATATTCTTCTGAAACAGTAAAAGTATGTACAGAATCAGTCTTTGGTTTTATTTCCAAAAACTAAATGCACACAAGATGTCCACAAGGGAATATTTTAGTGTTCAGGATTCCAACCATGGCCTTGTCTGATTAGCTGCTAAAATGGCGTCTATAAAGCTGATCTGAAAAATGAACGTCCGGCTTCTGAATTATTTCTTTGAACAGAAAACTTGTTTGCCAAATGTTTAGCTACTGTTCTATGCCTGTGAACTGACACTGACCAAGACAACTTTTGGAAGAAAGTATTTAACTGGAGGCTCACAGTTTCAGTGAGTGAGTCCATGACCGCCATGGCAGGGAGACAGGACCAGAGCAGGAGCGGAGAGCTTACATCATGATCCACAGTAGGAAGTGAAAGACAGACACACACAGGGAGACACCGGTTTGGGCCTGGGCCTTCCATACTTCTCCTTCAATGAGACCTTACCTAACCCTTCTCAAACAGTGACACTAACAGAGGACCAAGCATTCAAACGTATAAACTTACCAAGGACAGTGCCGTTCAAGGCATCACGCCAACTAGAGTATGAGAGGAATTTAGTCAAAATTACTTACCTAATTGCTGGATCTAGGATCTAAAATGTTAGCACTGGAAATTCCTACTCAAACCACAACAAAACACTATAGATTGCAAAAACTCAATGATCTCCATGTGGTGAATATAAAGGGAGACTCTTTAAACATGCAAATGTCCCTTAGAAGGCGTTCTTTACTTTAATGGCCATAATTAGAAGCCTTTTCCATGAGAGCCTGAGAACAGGCCTTTTAATTTTTTTCACCTAACATCCTAAATGAACATTCATTATCAGTAGATAACTGCTAATTGGTGAACATAAGAACATAAAAGGTCTTGTTTCCATTTGGAAAGGAACTTACCATTTCGTATGGACCCACATACTCAATAGCAATCATAATCCATCACAAAATGCTGTATGAAATTAGTTTTTCCATTCCAAACTCTGCACACACACCTACTCTGAATTCCATTTACAAAAGACAATTTCTTCCAAGTCCTCTTGGAAGAATTTTTGCCTTTACAGATATTTGCCTTTACAGTTTCTAATAGTTGTATAGGCTTATGTTTTGATTAATTGGTTTTGCTAGTATATATTGAATTCTATTTTAATGAGAATTTAGTTTTTTAAGCTCCACTTTTCTCCCAGTGGTGTGATATTGTTAAATCATTAGTTGCTGTTTTACAGAATGCCCATGTAAATATAATTTATTGCTGAGTCCAATAGTATACATTTATTTCCACTGACTGTATATCATTGTTTCTCACTCAGTAAATATATTTCAAGCTTTTCAGCATCTAAAATACATTCAATGTGATAGAAACTAATTAGTTTTATTGTTCTCCGCAAGTATTTTCTTTTTGTTTCTTGTTTTTAGATATTAGGCTGCAAAACAGGAAAAAAGCTATTCAGAAATAACTTCAATGTCATCTCACTAATATGAATTATGCTAAGAATTTAAAATTAAGGAAAGTGTCATGAAATTCTATTTTTAAGCTATCCTGGAGATATTTATAGTCCCAAAGGGACAAATAAGTACAAAATACAATATATCATCTAGCCAAGTAGATAGAAATGACAGACTTGGAGTTCTGTATAAATACCTCAGCATCATAAAGGCAGATTACAGCAAGCCCATCACCAACATCAACTTAAATGGAGAGAGGTTCAAAGTAATTCCACTAAAATCAGTAATAAAGCAAGATTGTCCGCTATATATCTATTCATTATAGTACTTGAAGTCTTAGCTAGAGCAATAAGACAACCAAAGGAAATATAGAGGATACAAATTGGAAAGGAAGAAGTCCAAGAACCTTTATTTGCAGATGATATGTTAGCATGCATAAGTGACTCTAAAAATTCCCTACAGTTGATAAACACTTAAGTAGCTGTATACAACATTAACTCACAATACTTAATGCCTTCCTAAATACAAATGACAAATGGACTTTGAAGGAAATAACACCCTCCACAACAACCTCAAATTATATAAAATATCATGGGGTAACTCTAACAGGAAAGTGAAAGATTTACCTGATAAAACATTTAAGAAATTGAAAAAAAAAAAAAAACCCTGCAAACTATATTAGAATATGGAAAGATCTCCCGTTCTGATGGCTCAGTAGGATTAACACAGAAAAAAAAAAAAAAAAGACCATACTTCAAAAAATATCTACAAATTCAATGAAATCTCCATCAAAATTCCAGCAGATCTTCAGAGGTCTTGAAAGAAAAAATTTTCAACTTCATATGAAAAGACAAAAAAAAAAGAAAAAAAAAAAAAAAAAAAAAAAAAAAGCTGCTGGTAGCATGAAGTTGCAGTTACTGATTAAGACAGCCTTGGCTAAAAGAGGACAATTAATGGCACCCAACGTGGGGCGCCAAAATGCTGTTTGTTGTTGTCTTTACTTTGTGAGGGACCTGCCACCGGCTCCCAAATAAATCACACAGGAAAGCTTATGCTTAATTATAAATGTTGGACCATAGCTTGGCTCGTTTCATGCCAGCTTTTCTTATATTAAATGATTCCATCTGTTGTCGTTTCCCTCTGGGCTTCTACCTTTTCTTCTATAACCCCACCTTCACTCTTGCTTTGTGGCTGGCTGTGCAGTTGGGTGGCTGGCCCCTAGCATCCACCTTTCCTTGTTTTCTGGATATTTTTTCTTCCTCTCCTCCCATATTTCTCTTCCTATATATTCTCTCTGCCTGCCAACCCTAGCCATTGTTTCTCCTGCCTTGCTATTGGCTGTTCAGTTATTTATTAGACCAGTTAAGTATTTTAGACAAAGTAACACAGCTTCACAGAGTTAAACTATTACAGCATAAACAAAAGTAACACATCTTAAAATTCCACAGCAGTGACATTTCACATTGATAGAGCAAGTGTAAACTGGGACAGCCACTGTAGAAATCAGAGCAGAAGTTAATTAGGAAGCTGGGACTTAATATATGTCAAGATCCAGCTATACCACTCTTGGGCATATAACCAAAGGAAACTTCATCCTACTGCAGAGAAACTTGCTCAACCATGTTGGTTGCTGCTCTATTCATAATAGCCAGAAACTGGAAACAACTTGGATGTCCCTCAACAAATGAATGAATGAACATGTAATACATTTACACAATGGAGTGTTATTACTCAGCTGTTATGAAAATAAAATAACAAAACTCAAAGGTAAATGGATGAAGTTATTTTTATCAAACATGTTTTTGACAGTAGATTATGTCTCATTTAAAAATTTAGAAATTAATTCTTTCATAGTATTTATTTACCTGTTTGCCTATTTATATAGGTCCTTTTGCTACAAAATAAAACCATACTTTTCATTTCAAAGCCACTTTATGGCTCTGAACTTGTATGAAATATTGTTCTCCCAAATATAATTAGGATATCTAGGACTTCCTGGGTGGTTCTTGAGATGTTAGAAGCAATCTTTTTTGATAAATGTTTAATAAACAATTGAATCTCTGAACAGGAATGCATTAAATAAAGTTAAAATTTTTTCACTAACAAATCTCCAGAGCATTAAAAAATAAATGTGATTATTCGAATGGGAGGGTACAACAAGTGTGCTTTTTCCATTTGACTATAGAATTATTCCCCCGAAGGCATCTCTTGGGAAAGAAAGATATAGAAGTTGAGATTAGCAAAAGCATTTAGGAAAACTTTAAAGATATATTGAGTGGAACTCTCAATTAGGAGTTGATATTTATTGTGCATGTCCCTGGTGATGGTGCAAATACTTTTCTGAGACTCAGTTTCCTCAGCTACAAAATTAGAATAAAGAATGCTTACTTCAACTATAAGAAAGGATTTTTTAAGAAAAATATTCTATGAAAGTTCTCTGTAAAATTGCAACGTAATTGAATTTTATAGGCATCAAAAAACATGAGAATAATGGATCTCCCTCATAAAAGTTGAACTCACTTGCAATATTTGACCAACTTTTTTTTTTTTTCTAATTTTCAGAAAAGGTCTCACTGTGTAGCTTTGTCTGGCCTGGAACTCACTATGTAGAACTGACTGGCCTTGAGCTCATACCTACCTCTCTCTCTGGAGTGAGTAATAAAAGGTGGGCTCCACCACAGCCAGAGACATAGTTATTCTTTAAGAATGTGGCAACTGTAGTAACTTCACAAAACTTCTTTGTTGTTGTTGTTTTTATTTAAAGGTACTGAAGAAGTAAAGTATTAACTTTAGGAAAAACAGCTATTAAGTTATCCACTACAGGAAATGTTTCCAAGAGGCTCATTATTTTAAAACCAGTTCATATGTGAGTTCTTGAATATCATGTAACTAGAGAGGACACACATTAAAGAGTATGTTTCATTATGTGTAAAATACCACAGCATCATGCTTTTCGTTTGGATTAGTGATTAAAAGGCTAAGAAATAAGAAAGACAATTTTTCTGATTAAAAATGAAAGGATTTTGAAATTTACCCTCCTTTAGAGCATTAGCTACATGGGTATTGGTGATACGTAGTGGCTGAAAACCGCAATAAGCAGCTTAGTCAAATTTATGCTATGGTACTAGAACCTGAGACCGACTAATTTATAACAAAAAAATTATCTCTCAGTTCTGGAGACTTCAGATTCCATTCACAAGGTGTCATTCAGGTTAAGAACATGTAATTGTTATGAATCACTTATATCCCTCTTTAAACATATGGTGACATCGTGGCTGTCTTCCAGTACCTCAGAATATAACTATCTACAGACGGGACTTATAGGGAAATAATTTAAGTAAAACAAGGTTAAATACAAGGACCCTTACCCCATGACTAGTTTCTGTAGGAACTATTAAATTGTGAATCATTTATAAATAAAGGAACAACCCATTGAACACAGACTGAACCCATCTACAAGTTGGGACAGAAACCTTGTGCTCAGACTTTCAACTTCCAAAAGCACAAGAAAACAAATTTCTCATATTTAAGCCAGCCATTTTGATATTTATTATGGAAGCTCAGTGGAAATGAATACAGTAATAAAATGTTTAATTATTTTTTAAAAAAATACTTTCTCTGAAACTATATATGGGTACCCTAGCATTATTAAGAATTCAAGACAAAAGAAAGTAAATATATACAACTTGTTTATCCACCTTCTGTTTGATTCACAATAGTTGGACTTACATTCTTAAATGCAGTTGTTACCTAATGAAAATTTATGTGTGTTACTTGCAAATGGATTTTCTAGAATTCTCCATGAAAGAGTAGACTGTGATAATTCAAAGTGAGGTTTGGAGCTGATAGCCTGCAATCTAGTCCTGATACTTCTGTTATATAAATTCTATATAAACTAGGTATTCAAAAGATCCACTTCTTAAGTCTAGTATGAAGAGTAAAGAAGTTAGTAGATGTAAAGTTTAGAAAACTGTTTACAAGACTAATAAGGGGATATTAAACTTGAAGTTCACATATCAAACACCAGATGGCAGTTTGGCTGGATCATCCTGGCATTCTGCTTGGAAGCTAGCTAGAATGTCTAAGGTAACAGACTTTTAGATTTCTATGGAAATAAGGTAAACTTAATATCTCAGGGCAAATAATTTTATACCAGACCACAGAAGCATATGTAAATGAAAGCTTAAAGTATATTTGAGTATATTAAATGCTTTCTGTCACAAATCTTTCAAATCACTACTGCAGGATTTACTGAACAAATAGCCATGAGCAGGTTACTTACTTTTTAATAAAACCCAACTTTCTTATCTGACAACTTTTAGATGCATCTAACTTTAATTTTTTTTTCTGGTGGTTGGACTCAAGACCCTGTACATGTATGTTAAGCATTCTTACTACTGAGCTGTGCCACTATATACCATTTAAAGTTTCTTTTCACTCATATTTTATGCCATTCCAGAGGCTCAAGATAGATAGGAAAGATAAGTATTGCATGTTTTCTATACTTTAGGTGAAATTAGGGAGCAAAAAGAATGTGAAAATTAAAGGGAGTTATTAGAGATGTGGAACGTATAAGAGATAAAAATAAAACAGTAATCATAATAGTGAATTGTTATTGCTTGTTTTTGCTCTTTCGGGGGTCTGCCGCTCAGATCTCATAGAAGTCATACACAGAAGCTTAATTTTTAATTGTAAATGCCCAGCCTTCACTTGGCTTATTTCTTGCCAGCTTTTTCTTAACTTTAAATTAGCCCATCTATCTTTTGCCTCTGGGCTTTTACCTTTTCTTACTTCTGTAACTTCTATTATTGTGCCCAGAGTCCAGACCCCCAAAAAGACCACCAAGAGACCCGCACAGTGCAACAGCGGAGTCTCTTCATTGACAAACTAGCTTGGGTTCATCATCTGTCGGACCCAGTGGTGGAGTAGGAGCAACCCTGAGCAGCACAGGACAGGGTTTTTATTGGAAGGAAGGGCTCTAGGGGCTTCAGAGCTTCAGGGTTACAGTCCTGGGATTGGTCCAAGCTTGGGCTAGGGGTACCTGTTATGAATTTATTGGCTGCTTTGAATTCTAGGGATGTTTCAACATTTAGCAATGGTCCTTCCCCTATGTCAGCAGCTCAGCAGGTGTATACCTGGAGACTATCTGTCCCCTTCCCAGGAAGGGACTGTTTGGAATGTCAGGTATTTCCCTTAGGTGCTGGCTCCTCCCTGGATGGTGTCTGATCTGTGGCTAACTGTGCAGCTGGCCCTAGTGTCTCCTCTCCTTGTTCTCTTGCTCTTTCCTCCCATCTTTCTGTTCTATTTACTCTCTCTGCCTGCCAGCTCCGCCTATTGTTTCTCCTGCCTTGCTATTGGCTGTTTATCTCTTTATCATCAAGGGTTTTAGACAGGCACAGTAACACAGCTGCTACACAGTTGAGCTAACGCAACACAAGTAAATACAACACATCTTCAAATAATAGTCTACAACAGTGAATATGTCAAAGAAATATCATATGCATATAGAGAAAAATTATCACTAAATCTGCAGCCCTGTGTAATTAATGTACATTAAAAATGAAGAAAAGGCAGAAATCCTTGCACTTGTGAAGCTTATATTCCAGGCACTGGAGCCTAGTGAAGACCTTTGCAATCAGGCCCGGGTTGGCACCAGGATTTTGAAGTGCCATTTGCTATTCCAATTTTTATTGACTATCAATGGACTCAGAACTAAATGGATTCTACAAGGTTAGTTCACCTATGCTGCACGTGTTCAAAATGACTGTCAAGCAACTGGTGGTTTTAACTAAATCCATAATGCAGTTGTATAAGAGTGTGTGTGGATACTTGAAAGAAAGGATTGTTTCCAAAGACAATTAGAGAGAAAGAAAGAGAGAGAGAAAGAGAGAGAGAGGGAGGGAGGGAGGGAGGGAGGGAGGGAGGGAGGGAGGGAGGGAGGGAGGAAGGAAGGAAGGAAGGAAGGAAGGAAGGAAGGAAGGAAGGAAGGAAGGAAGAAAAGTTCTCAAGGGAAATGTGTGCCACGTCACATTGGAGTACAGATAATGTTCTTTTTTTTTTTTTTTAATCTTAATCATCTTAATATGATCTTCAGAGACATCACTGACTTGAGCCCCTAGAGCTGAACTGTACCAGGCTTTCTTTTGGGGGGCTTAGCACCAACTAGCTTCCAAATCACAACATGAAGACTTGTCATTAGTTTAGAATGATCAGCCTAGCTTCGACTCCTTTCTGGCTAGCTCTTTTAACTTAAATTAACCTGTTTCTCTTTACCTGGTTTCTCCCTTCTGTAAATCTTACTTTGATGGCTTCTTGGATCTGTCTGGCTGGTGGCTGCCTGACTGACTAACCTTGGTGTCTTCTTTCCTCCATTCTTTCCTCTCTTCTTCTTTGTTCTTCTCTCCTATTTATTCTCTCTGCCCGGCAGCCTCGCCTGTTCCTCTCCTGCCTAGTGATTGGCCATTCAGCTTTTAATTAGACCAATCAGGTGCCTCAGGCAGTCAAGGGGAAAGAAATGTAACACATCTTTACATAATTAAACACCCATCCTTACATTGTTCATAAACAAATGTAACACATCTTTACACAATTAAAATAACATTCCACAACAGTGAAGCACATAAAGCTCTTCCCATCTCCCCACTCCCCTACTCCCCCACCCCACCCCTCATGAGTGTGCCAATATAGCCCTGAAGTGCTAGTGTAACAATAAGAAGCTACACTAAAAAGTACATGCCTGTTCCCGACCTGCCACAAAGAAACAATGTTTCCTGTGGTCCAGGTGTGAGCTCTAAAGATGCTAAGAATCCCTTTGTAGAAGAACAGGGATACTCGGTAGGAACCAATGCACCAGACATACACAGGATACTCAGCAGGAACCATTCACCGAGTAGGGCATTGGCAATGTCACAGCCTGAAAACCTCAGCTGTAGTTATTTTTATTAAAGGGCCCCACTTTGTGGCTTGGGCAATGACTCAGGAATAAAAACACTTTCTGGGTCAGCATGAGGAGTTGAGTTTTAATCCCCAGAACCCATAAACAGTATAAACACACCTGTATACATACATACATACATACATACATACATACATACATACATACATACATACATACATACATACATACATGCCATACACAAAACTACACTTAGATAATTCCAGTGGTTATAAAAGGAGAGAAGGAGGGCACAGAAGATGCCCTAGGAGCTAGAAGCCTGGTGTAGACAAAGGGAATATACCAAAGAAACTCAGAAAGAACGAAGTCAACATGTGCTGTTGCTCATGTGTGCTTCTATTGTGCACATGTGCACAATGCACATGTACATGTTTGCACAAACACACAGCTCCATTACATTTAAAATTCAACAGTGGAGACCATCAGCCCTGGCAGGTTAGGTCTCATTCAGGCAAGTATAGCTTCCCGGTTTCTTAGTTTCTAGTCACACTCCCTCCCTCCGGTTCCACTCCTAGAGTGAACTATCCCCAGAGGACACAGGAAAAGGAAACAATGTTTTTTGTTGTTTTTTTCTTTTGTTTTTGTTTTTTTTCCCCTACCTTCTATCCTTCTGCATGGGTCTTTATAGCCCAGAGAAATCAATGCTGGGGCATGGAAGGATTATTGATTCTGAAGAGAATTTGAAACACTATGATTTGAACACGTTAGTTATTAAAATGAAAATGTTCTTGTATCAGGAGAGATTAGGATGTTGATTCTACTTTGAAATTTTAACTTAAGACTTTCGTGGTATATATGTATAAACATATATATGTCTTTATACATTTCCATCCACCCTCCGACTCTCTCTTACCCTAATCTTACACCAATCCTGCCTTCCTCTAAACAAATTCCCTTATCATTTTCATATTTTCTTTTGTGTTTGCTTTCTGACCCACTGGATTTAACCAGGGACTCTTGCATGGTTATAGGTGTGAGTGAGCTTATCCGCTGGAATATGAATAATGCTCTAGAAGTTATATCACTGAAGACAGTGGTCTTCTTTCCTTCAGTATCCCTGTACCACCACTAAGTACCATGAGCAGGGTCAGGAAGGACCCTAGAAACTCCTCCCTTACCTATGACTATTTCCTAGCTCCGTCTTGTTAGGACTTATATAGCTACCTGCTATTGTGAGTTCATGAATAGCATGGCCATACCACAACCGTAAGGCAATATTTCCTGATTTCTCCTCATTTGCTTCTTACACTCTTTAAGCGCCCTCTTTTTTGATGACTCTTAAGCCCTCAAAGGGGCGATCTTGCTATCCTATTTAATGCTAAGCAAATAACAGTAACTTATTTTCGTCATCTAGACATATATCAACCACTGTTACATGTTTCAAAGAGAAGTTCCATTGATCACAGCTAAGGACATTGTCAGCCTATGAGTAAGAATATGAATATTTAAAGAGAATTTTGACATGCATTTAGTAAAGCGAAAGCAATAACTCCCTCTTTGGAACAGGCCTCAGATACAAGCAGAAATCAGTTGGTTGCTTTTATAACAATTGTGCCACTAACGCAACAATGAGTTCCCTTGCCAGGCAAGTTTGTAGTTCAGTGTTAGAGGTCTAAAGCCTTTGTAAGTGAAAAATGCATATTGGCAAAATGATAGCATCTTCAATAAATGATGATGTAAAAAACTGCGAGCCAACAGGTAAAGCAATGAAGCTAGACCACTTTTCTTCCCGTGTGCAAAAATAAACTCCAAACATGCAAAGAATCTCCACATACTTTAGGAGTCTAGATGAAGATGTAGGAAGTCTGCATCAACATGTAGGCACAGGTTAGGACTTTCCGAATAGGACTTTAGTACTCAGGAAATAACATCAATAACTGACAAGCAGGATGTCATAAAAATGTGAAGGAACTATCGATCAAATAAAGAGGCAGCCGACAGAATGGGCAAAATTTTGTCAACTATGCATCTGATAGAAGATTAGCATCTAAACTAAATATACAAATAGTCACAAAAAAACCCCTTAACCTCAAGAAAGCAAACAACACAGTTTTAAAATGGTCTTTGGAACTAAATAGAGAGTTCTCCTCAGAAGAAACACAAATGTTTTAAAGTATTCAAAATCTTTAGCCATCAGAGAAATGCTAATTAAAACTTCATTAAGATTTCATTGCTCATCAGAATGGCTATGATCGGGAAAATGCACTACGGATGCTCATGTGAGTGGAGGAACCCTCATAAGTTATTGGTGAGATTGCAGAGTAGTGCAGACACTTTAGAAACCAGTGCTCAAAACCAAAACTAAAACTATGAAGAGACTGACCAGGGCGCCCAGCTGTACCACTCCCGGATGTATACTCAGAGATCCTAAAACCTATTACAGAGATATGTGCTCATTCATGTCTGTTACTGTTCTGTTCACAATAGCAAGGAAGCAGACTTAATCTATGTCAATCAGCAGATGTGGTACATATATACAATTGGAATTTTATTCCACTGTAAAGAAAACGAAATTTGCAGGGAAGTGAATGGAACTGGAAGAATTTATATTGAGTGAGGTCATTCAAGCCCCAAGTAACAGGCCACATTTTTCTCTCTCATATGTGAATCATAGTTTTGAAGGTTTTAGGATTTTTGTTTCAGTTGGAAAGACTGTAGAAATTGGAAGCAAGCAAGTAACCTGATGGGGATAAAAGGACTCGATGGGGTGGAGATAAAGAACATATGTGCTATGAAAACAGATAGTTGGAAGGGGTGACAGGGTTTAAAGAAGGGTAACAGGGGACAGTGGAGAAGACGGGGTACCTGAGAGGGCTAATGAAGATTGAGGATTATGAAGAATCCATATGTAAATATTTTACTTTAAAGCATAACTAAGAAGATACTTTGAATGGAGATATCATGCATGGGAATGGCGATGCTGGTCCCAGAAGACAGGGGTAAATAAACAAAAAAGACTCCCAAGGCCATGTGTGGAATATCTAGAATTTATTGGCCAGGAAATCTCCAAAGGACTCCCCCCCCAAAAAAAAGAATTATAACCATTGCCGTTTCATAACTTCCCCGACCCATCAAATTTGATAGTAAGACCGCCGAAGAGACCACACACTGCTGTAGAGTATGAAGATACCATACTGGGATGGAACTGTCATTTTCCTCCTTGATGGCTCGGCTTCATGTGATGTTTTTACTGAGATTATAAGATGTATTATGAGTTTTCATTCAGATCCATGCAGGGGTAGAAAATACTTAGGCCTTTAAGTAAAGTATAAGTAGATTTAACATATATAATAAAGCGTTTAATCGTAGTCTGTAAATGTTTTCTATTTCATTCTTGTTCTTATTCAGTGCTGGCAACTGGCTGGGCTCCAGATCACACAACTGTCATTCTTTGGAGTAAATGGACATGTCAAGGATGTCAAAATACACCCCGAGAAGTCACTCTGCTCTTTAGTCCTTCAAACCATACACAACAGAGACTACCCAGGCTCTGATGGGACCAAAATTATGGGGAAACCTGGAATCTGAACAAGTGGGTCATGATTTCCAATTCTCAGCATAAAGTCCCCAGAGCAGAACACTCTGTTTGGTCAGACAACAATCTCAAATAAGGAAAAAGCCCTAATATTCAGTAGGCTCTGGCTATGGTGGGCCTTCAGTGTGTATTTGAGTGAAGGCTAATGCGTGAAGCTGTAGGCAGATGACAGAGACGGAGCAACATTTGGGATTGTGCTGGGAAGCAGCAAGTCTTCCAAAGGGGGGGGAAAAACAAAACTGGTCAATTTCAATGGGGCCTTCAGAATCTACCCTGCCACTCCTAATGTTCCACCACAAAACTTCATACATTTCCATAAAGGAAACGTTCGGTGAGGCTCTGTCAACCTTCCAAGTGCTGGTAGCAATATAGAGAGATAAGAAAGTAAGTGTTCATTAGCCAAAGAAGCTTGGGAAACGTTATGACCACACACTACATCGGTGGGATGTACATACAAGCATATTGTGTTTTGAGAGTCGCAAAGGTTAATTTTGACAAATCTATGATATTTCTTGACATTTTAGCACCTGAACACCATGTTGGTAAGTACACATGTTCACCTTCCTCTTGCCAGGGTCCTAGTAACATCATATAGGAAAGGGACCAATTCAAATATTGCCTTTAGAGGGAAGAGGCATATTGTTATGTCTGTTCATGTCTGTATTCTTGTATTGGAATATCTGTTTCTGGAGTTATGCTGTTTCTTGTTGTGGATATCTGGCCTTGTCTTTGTTGGGTGGGTTTTCCATTCTTTGGTTGCTGTTGCCCACTCTGAATCGTAGGCAAGCACGGTCACTGTGTTGTCTCCATTATAGTGTGCTTATTCAGGTCATTGGGTGACATAAAGGAATGGAGATAGTCTAGGAGGAATGGTTAAGAGGGGCAGTGGAAATGTACTAGGGAGACCAGCTCTACCAGGAGGTGGAATCTCCGGGAAGTGGAGGCAGGGCAGAGGCAAGGCTCCTGCATGCAGCTGCTACAGGACTAAGAGTAACTCTGGAGAGACTAGAATGGAGGATAGTAAGGGTATGAAAAATCATCTCCTTGCATCTTAGGTAGAAAGTATTTCTGTGGATCAGTAGCTGACACAAAGGAATGAAGATGGGCTAGAATGGAAGGAAGGGGAGCCAAGATGTATTATCGCTTTGCTATGGTTACCCTCAAATGTTATGTTCAGACATAAAATAGTTTTGAAATTTAAATTAGTCTTCAAAATTAGCACTTCTGCTCTTCGAAGACACAGCTAAGATAAAGAAAAGAAGCCACGATGGAGGAGATTTCACATGACATAGAAGGTACCTGTACCCAGAATATACCCATCTTCCCCAAATTCTCAAGAGTAACAAGAAGAAAAATATCCAAATTCAAAAGAATCCAAGTATTTTACTCTATAGCTTACCTAAGAGATGTCCTTGAAAAAGGTACAGCAGCAGCATTATTCATCAAGGAATGTTGAGATTCTTAAAGGATGAGAATGATTACAAATAAAGCTATTGATACCAACTGTTCCAAAAAGTTAAAAACAAAACAAAACAAAAAACCTAAAACCTTTTTAGGCTGCTGGTGAGATACAAAATAGAATCACTGCTTTGAAAAGAATTTAACAGCTCTCTTAAAAAAAAATAAACTTTGTCTTTTAAGAAAAACGTGTGCTTGTGTGTGTGTGTGTGTGTGTGTGTGTGTGTGTGTGAGAGAGAGAGAGAGAGAGAGAGAGAGAGAGAGAGAGAGAGAGAGAGAGAGAGAGAGAGAGAGAGAGAGAGATGTGTGATTTGCTTTGTTCTATAAAAAATACTCAAGGAACCTCTAAAAGCTGCTCATTGACACATAGCATATTTCAAAATAAAGTTATTAACTAAGTGTTGAAGGCTGGTGCACAATGAAATTTTACATGAATGAATGAACACAACCTAGCTTCTCAAATTATTGGTTATATATTTATCCAAAAGCCTTTAAGTATAAACAATCTCCAATATTTCCAAGAATATATTTATTTGGCCTTGTAGTTCTAAAAATACGCCGCTGTCTGTACACACAGTTTCTAGTTGAAAATTCTACATAAAATAATTTTGTCTCCAATGACTTTGGCATTGAAATTATCACGATTTGTGTAGCAGCAATTAGGGACACTTACAAATGGTTATTCATTTAATGATCTAATAAAAAAATAACAAACTGTAATCTATCTTCTTGTCTGTTTTTGAATGTGTTCATGCTGTGACTACTAGTAAACTCTGCTTTATCAAAGGACAGTGGCCACTGTGAACTTAATATGTTTGTTCAGAGTGAAGTTAAATGTTCAGTAGAAAACAGTTAAAAGGAAAGAGTCCTCAAGCAGAGGATTTCTAGTATTTAGGTATGAAATCATAGAATACACATAGCAAATGTATAATTTCTAATATCAATGTTTGGCTTTGGGCTTATAGTCAAATACTAAACGTTTGTTAATGATATGTATATATAGATATATACCTTTTAAAAACTATGAGAAATATCACTAATGATTTTTAAATCTTCAAGGAAAAGAATATAAAAGAAAAATAGCACATGGCTCAAAGCTAAACTTTGGGGAACACTTTTTTTTTTGTTTTGTTTTTGTTTGCTTGCGTGTGTGTGTGTGTGTGTGTGTGTGTGTGTGTGTGTGTGTGTGTGTGTGTGTGTGTATCCAGTTAGCTTTAACATCTTGGTACTCATCATCTACTTCTGTAACCAGTGTTTTTCTCTCTCTCTTTACCTCTCCCCCCCTCTTTTATCTATGTGCATCATACAGAGATATACATGACTATTACCTTAGTACTCAGAACACCAAGGGAATAAAGAAATCCTAGATGTCAATTGACAGATAAAGGAATAAAAAAAAAGTGGTTCATGTGCACAGTAGAATTTTATTCAGCTACAAAGAAAAGTAAAATCATGACACTTGCAGAAAAATGTGTGGAGGTAACCAAAGTAACCCCAAATCAGAAATACATACAGACATGTTTTCTCTCATATTTGGAACTTCTCTTTAGTTTTCCCATGTATGGATATGTGCATGGACAGAGTGGGAATACAGTCAATAACCTAGAAAGGGGCCAATGAGAAGGGGAGAAAGAGGCTTTCTGGAGAGCCAAAGAAGGCAACAGAATACATGTGAGATTACAAACAGAAGAGAGCTACTATGGGATGGAAGAGGATGAACATGAGGTGGTGGAGATTTGGGGGGAGGGGGAGAAAAGAGATCCAATACAAACAAAGCGTACTGAAAAAATGCTCCAAATGAACAGATTACTTGTCTGTTAAATTTTTAAATAATAAAAAACGTTAAGTGCTTAGATCGTTTTCCCAGATCAGGTACAGAATCTCCTTCTCCCCTTTCTATTTTCTTTCCTCCTTTCTTCTTCCCTCAATAGTTAAGATGCACTGTGAGCCAACGGTAGATGATACATGGAAAGTGGGGGTCCCTGACCTATACTTTGAAGAATGGGAGAGACTGGGGAACAATGGCTCAACGCTTGCCAGGTTTGTGCTAATATGCCGGGGGCTAAGAAACTCAAGGTTGCAAAGAACCTGTGCCACAAAGGCCACAGAGATATTTGCTTGTCACCAGATGTGAAGAAAGTTCAGGATCTATAGGAAGGGAAAGGCAATAGAAGACGAAGGAAAAGGGACCACAGGTCTAAAAACAGGAGGGCTGGCTAATCAGTAGCCAGGAAAGGTTCATCGGTCTCTGTCTTGTATATCTCTATGTTTACATGTCTATGCTTCTCAACAGACTGAGTCAAAGATCAACCTGAAGTACAAGTATGTGTGATATCTATGACCCAATGATGATTTAACACCGAGGAACAAAGGCTTCTATGTGTCTCTGAAAAGATTTAGAAACAGCATCTCTGAGATGGTTGTTACTGAACAGTATGTGATCCAAAGGGCAGATTTATAACATCTAGAGCTGAGTCAGAAGAATGCACCTAAATTTCCAATGTAATAAAGTGATACTGCAAAACCATGATGCCTTATAAGGAAGGCATGGCCATCATACTGTTGGTAATAGACATCCTGTTGATTAAACTTGCTAACTTGTGGTGTAGGCATCCCTTCCTTAAAAGGCTCTAGCTGAAAGGTGCTATGAGAAAGGATCAGGCAGAGAGGTTCTCTCTGGCGACAGCAGCCTTTTCAACTGAGTACTTACTAAATCAAAGGACAAGAAGGGAAAGGTTAAGAAACCAAGAACATGTACTTGGAAATACCTTGGATCTCTTCTGTATTGCTCAGGAATGACCAAAAAAATAGCTATGACGTTTCTAACTACTGAGGCTAACGCAACGTCACCTAATGCTTAGGAAGCCAGCTCATACTATTACCATGCTTTGTCTACCAGTAAATTTTTCCCCCAGAGAAACAATTAGGTATTTTTTTCTTTACTTGAAATCCATTTTATATAACTATAGGCAATGAATTTTATTAGGATGTGAGTGATTTTTCTAGTTAAGCAGTCAAATTGAAGCATATGATGAGGAAATGGAACAGTTGGTACTCTTTGAATATTAGTTTATCCTTTCTTCCTCACATCTGTCAACAACACTTGAAAACATTTTTTTTTCATAAAGATCCAAATTTGAGTTAATTCTTATAGTAAGACCACTGTGCACACAGCTGAATGTGTTCAGATTGAGGTTAATGAACCTTGGGATCTCTAGAATATGTTGCCACCAGTCTTCTGTTCATGAATTCTACTGAATGACAAGGTAAAATCTTCATCAAAATGCAAATATTTCTTATAATTAAAGATGTTCAAGCAATGGTAATCACCCCGGAGTTACACACATGCACATAATTTAAATAGGGAAACTTCTATGACTTGTGTTGTTGATTATTTTGGGTTTTTTTGTTGTTGTTGTTGTTTATTCTTTAGGTCTTAGCTCTTTGGGGGATTCACCCAAATAAATCACACACACACACACACACACACACACACACACACACACAGAGAGAGAGAGAGAGAGAGAGAGAGAGAGAGAGAGAGAGAGAGAGAGAGAGAGAGAGAGAGAGGTTTATTTTTATCTATAAATACTTGGCCTTAGCTTGGCTTGTTTCTAGCCAGTTTTTTAAAAAGTATTTTGTCTTCTTTTGCCTCTGGACTTTTACCTTTCTCTATTTCTGTATATCTTTTTTTCCTTATTATTTCATGACTGACTGTGTGTTTTCATTCTCCTCTTTCTTCTTTTCCTCCCAGATGTTTTGCTCTGTTTATTCTCTTTGCCTGTGAGCCCCACCTATCCTCTCTTCTGTCTAACCATTGACTGTCAGCACTTTATTAGACCAATCAGGTGTTTTAGACAGGCAAAGTAGCACAGCTTTACAGAACTGAACAAATGTAACATCAAAGAATGCAACATATCTTTGCATCATTAAACAAATGTTCCACAGCATAAACAAATGTAACCCATCTTAAAATAATATAGTACACCAGACTTGATTGTTCTCTTGAGTTAACTATAACTTGAACTAAGAACTAGTAAATTATGTGTTGACAGAGGCAGAATATTTTGTAACTGGAAAGATGGAAATATATATTATTACATGAACCTCATGACAGCAAAGTGGAAACTCATGTGAAAGCTTTATCTTGAAAATTTATTTGGGCAGGAGTTGGAAGATGACTCAGTGATTACTCTTACTCCCTACTCTAGTAGAGATCAGAAGTTCAATTCCCAGAACCCACCTTGGTGTTCACAATCACCTGTGACCCAAGCCTCAGGGAATGTGACACTCTCTTCTGGTCTCTGTAGGAACACACACACACACACACACACACACACACACACACACACACACACACACACACACACACGGGGGGGGGGGCATAAATTAAAATACACCCTTAAAATTCTCATTATCTACTTGTATCATTGTCAAGAGTTTTAATGCACTAGGCTGTCAAAGCAGAGTAGAAATAAGGAAGTGTTGTTTCCTGTTTGAACTGAGATAGTTTAAGGCATGTGGAACAGAGACTTTGTGTGAGCCATCTTCATTACAGTGGATGAAAACGTAGACATAACACAATTGTCACTGTTTAGTAAGTATCTCAAAATTTAATAAAGGTTATCCTGTTAAAATGACTACATATTGATTTGTTGTTTACAGTTGACCATTTCTTGACTTTGGAAATTTGCTCACGTTGAAAGAAAGTACTCAAAGGAAGAAGAGAGAGTGAGATGAATGTGAGTGTAGCTGGTATTTTCATGAAAGGCAGTTTAATGACCCAGGCTTTGCGAATCATCACTTCTGTGGCAGCTTCCCCCAGTTCAGCCTCTATTTTTCTTCTGGATTTGCAAAGGAGAAAGGTAAGTTTCATATCTACTCTTGGGGTCTAGGTGTGGCAACTGATTCCTCATAGCACGTACCACCAATCCTTCTGTGAGCTTCTACTCTCTCAAACGTTCATCTTTCCTCCATCCAGATGAAGATGCTTGACCGAATTCTATCTGAGTGCAATGAGAAACTCTATACTTTATTACTATGCGGTTTAATTTCTCAGAGCACAAGCAATCATGGAAGAGCTGGAAGTAATTTTAAAAAATTAATTATAACTTAGGGAGAAATGAACTCTAAAACTCCATCTTCAATATGTCTGGTTTCTGGTCCAATAGAAGAGAGAACAGAGCAGTTAAGCCCTTGACAGGTTCTTATTTAAGGGCACACTTCTGTGCCTTTCTCTCCTTCCCACCCCTCATCTCCTTCTTAGTAAAACTCTATTGTCCACCCCCATGGGACTAATTTGCCCTACTTTCCAGTTGTTTTTTCTAAATGTACAGTCAATGAAATGAACCATTCTCCAGCCAAGTATGTGAACTCTCTAAAATACTCTGAACAACATCAAACATTCTTTAGCAAAGGGTGTCAGGCTTTGGAATTTTGCCTTTTTGTCCTTCCTGGGAGATACTAATATTAATGGATAAAGTGTGTGTGTGTGTGTGTGTGTGTGTGTGTGTGTGTGTGTGTGTGTGTGTGTGTGTGTGTGTGTATTATGTATGTACAACTATGCACCTTGATGAGGATGTACATAAATCTCATAGCAGATGAGGCTAAATTCATTGTGATCTAGGAAGCTGAGATATACGTCACATCAGTGAGCACAGCCACGTTAGTTCTCACTTCAGCCGATACTCTAGTTTTCTCTGATAAATGTTAATAAAGAGACTCCATATTTCATTTCCTTGATGAGCCTTGAGTTTTTCAACTAAGGAACATTCTTTAAAGGTAATTTTAGTTTTCCATGTATGTATTGCACCTAGATTGCTTTCATTCAAATTGAAAATCTAGAAAAGTAAATATAATTCTATGATGGATAAGATTTATGATGGATAAGAGAAGAGTGTTAGGTACCTTAAACCATTCAGACAATTCATTCACATGAATATGAAATCTGACGGCATGATTTCAAAGCCCATGCTATTTTTTTTTTTTTTTTTTTGAGATTTAGTCACACTGTATGTCATAAGTAATTCAGCATCATGAGCACAGGTCAAGACTGTTCCAACTCACACAAATTTGCAAAGAGCTTATAGCTATAGGAAACTAATGCTTAGTTGGTCCCAGCCAACTCTTTTTGTTTGCTGGCTTGTTTTTGTCTTTGTCTTTCAAGCAAAGGGTGGGTACTCAGATTTGGATATCTCCATAATTAAACATAACAGGGATTGGGGATAAGTTAGGAAATGAGTACAAAGGGAAATCACTCGGGCTCTGTAGCTCAAGCTGACGTTGAATTTGCAACTTTGGTGCTCTAAGTGTTGATATGTGTTATTATACGCATATGCTATTATGCCTACGGGTTTTCTTCTCTAATGCATGTATGCAGTGATAATGTTGTCCTTTCTTGGGACTTCCTCTTTGACCCTTCGGTTATAAAGAACTTTTCAAATATTTGAATTTTTCCCACCATCTATCTGTTACTAATTTATAACTTGATTTTATTATGGCTGTAGAAAATTACATGTATAGCTTACTTTCTTTTGGACTGGCTAAAGTCTTTTTCTGTGAGGCGGGATATAAGATGTACTGATATGTGTGCCAGGGCCATGAAAAACACTGTGCACTTCTCTGTTCTTAGGTGATGCTCCACAGCAGAAGTTCGGGCCTGCCGAGTGGTGGTGTTATTGATTCTCACTGGCCTGTCTAGTGGTTCTATCATTTGTCAATAGAACATTTTTGAAGCTGTCAACCATTCCTTCTTATTCCTTCTCCACCTTTCCATGTTTTATAATACATGCTCTAAGTTATGATGTTTTATGCACACACATTGGCTTTCTGGTTAAATGAACCATTTTATCATAAAACATCCCTACCATTTCTGGCATTTTATTTTTGCTTTGAAATCTACATTTATTAATTTATCTGCCCTTGCTCTTTCCCCAACAGTGTAAATGATTTATCTATTTTTCTTCCATCCTTCACTCTTTAGATACCTGAGTCTTATATTAAAGTTATTTTCTTATAGACAGCATACAGTTGAATCATTTAAAAAGTATCTGCCAATTTCTTTCAAACACAAATTACGCTAATGTTTATCTTAAGCAAGTATATGTTTATTCAATAGTCCCAGAGGTTGACTCCAAGGTCTTGTACACACCTGACACACACTTCATCACTGAGGTAAGCCCTCAATCTAATTTTACTATTGGTCTGTTAGGTTTTGAACATGTTATTTTACTTTAGTTTGTGATATGCTTTCTTTGGTGTTTCTTCTCTTTGTTTTATATAACTTTCAAGTATCTTTGGCATTCCATTTTGATTTTTCTATAGTTTCTATTTCAGCTAAATTCCTTTGCAAAGAATTGCACGGTTGGATTCAGGATTACACTGTTGATATACATGGTGTCATCATCTTATTAAATGCTATTTAGTAAATTTACCATTTTCCTTCCCCCCTTAATTGTCTGAAGTCTATTTATGCATGTATACTAGAATCACACCAGATGTTATAACATTTTCTCTCCCTGTGAGGAATCATTTAGAAAATGCAAGGATGGGAGGGAAAATCTGTTGCACTTACACCCATAATTTCGCTCACTGGATTTTTCTTTTCTGTTTTGGTTTGCTGTACCAATGTTCCTTATTTTGTTGTTTTATTTCTGACAAAAATTTCCTTCAACCTTTTTCAATGTGGATCCAACAGTAACAACTTCTTTCAGTTTATATTCCCTGTGTCTTGATTTTCCCTTCACTCCTGAAATAAATTCTAGCTGGACATTGGATTCTGGGATGGCAGCTCTTTTTTTTTTTTTTTTTTTTTTTTTTTTTTTTTTTCAGCACCTGAGAAACGTACTATTGCACTCGCTGGCTTCTCCGGCAACTTCTACTGTCCTTTGAGCTATTGTCTCTTACAATGAACAAATGTTATTTCCTGTTGCGGGGATTCCTCATTTCTTGTTTTCACAAAGTTGGATTCTGATATGTGTCCAGTATTTCTTGGTTTTTGCTGGGGACATTTCTCAGTTTCTAGACTCTTTAAGGTTATGTGTTCTGTCTGACTTGGAGAGTCCAGCAAAATTGTTTCTCAGCCATGATTTGCTAAAACTCTGGTAACAGGGATGCTAGATCTCTTGTCACAGTTCTAAAGTCTCCAAGGCTCCATTTACGTCTCCTGTTTTAGTCACCCTCTCCCTATTATTTAGATTGAACGAGCTCCACTGTTTTTAATTCCAAGTCTCTAATTGTTTGCGCTGTGATCTCTAGTATTCTATCAAGCTTAGCCACTGAAAATTTTTTGTTTCTATACTCTTCAGTTCTAACATTATCTTTTTATTTCTCCTTATATCTTTTATTTCTCTGCTGGATTTTCCTTTATTGCCGATCTGCTGATTTTTCTCTTTTCTCCTTTCTGCCTTTTCTCTTTCTCTTTCTCCCCCTCTTGGATGGTAGCTGTGGAATTTTCTGTACTGCGCAAAATGATATCAAATTCCTGGGCTCGAATGATTCCCCTTCCCAGGCTCCAAAATATCTGTAAACATATATCGGCTTCACTCCAGTTTGTGTTTTTAATTTGTTTTGAGTATATTTGTTAACTGTTTGATGATTTTTATGAAGACGACTTTTAGATCTGTGGGTGATCCTGGCATCTGTCTTGGCTCCTCTTGATTGCATATCACTCAACTTGAGATTTTCTGGTTTTTGCTACAACTGACTTTAGACGTGGAACCCTTGCGTATTATATGGTGAAATGTGGTATTTAAGATTCTCACATCATTGGGTTCTAAGTACCTCACTCCCAGCAAGGTAAAGGGAAGTGCAAATAGCAATGGACATACCCAGATTCTGCCTTTAGCACCAATGGATGGAGGTTCATGATTGCCACAGATACAGAATCATTTTGTTCCTGTTCCCTGACATATCTGTGCCAGCACCACCGGGCTCATGGCACCAATTCTAAAGGAAGTAGAGGATATACAGATGCCAGAGGAGGATCTACAGATGCCAGATGGTATGAATGTATGGATGATATGGACTTCCTACATGTCTGCCCCTACTGCCGGAAGGGGTGGGACACTTTCTGTTCCTTACTCTGCCTTCATTGTCACTACCCAGGCTGTGAACATTTGAGCTCCCACAGCCAGAAAAGGTGTATTTCTACTATCCCTGCTAGACCTCTGCTCCTATGGGTCAAGGGAAACTTTTCAAACTAATTGATCAATTGGAGTTTTGTTGGGGTAGACTGATTATTCTGGAGATGTTACTATGTTGCTAGTATGTTCTTCCCCTTGCCTTATGCCTAGAGAGAATGGGACTTGGTTGGTATTTTCTTTTCTTCCTGCACCCACAAATATTTCTAGGCCATTAGCATCTCTGGCATCACTTATGCAGTATATGATACATAAAGAAAATCCTGGGAATCAACAACTGCAAGTTTGGGAGAGGCTTCCAGTATCCCTAACTGGTGTCCCCTTCTACCTAACAGTTTTCTTACATTTGTTTAAAATACAATGTCCAGAATTGTGTGTTATATTTTGTTGAAGGGCTAGTGATGCCACAGATATAGAATCACTTTGTTCTTCTTCCTTGACATATCTGTACCAGTGAAGAGAAAACTAGTTTAATGATAGTTTTCAAATAATGGTATATGATAAAACATCACTTTATAGTTTATTTTTATTTATTATCATATTCAGAGGTTTTTACATGTCCATTCATATTGAGATTCATTCTTCTTTATACATGCCCAACATCTTATTAAGTAAAATGTCTTTACTTTTTTAGCCAGACTCCTATTAATAAACTTCACCTTTCACAATGATGTCGCAATGAATACCATTGCATGTATTATTTCACTGCAGTACTTTCAGTAAAAAATTACCAAATATTAAAGTCAACTGCTGTATTTCACAATACAGAAATCAGAAGTACAGGGCATTCCTTTTGAGTCCCCTAAATTTTCTTTCTTTATAACAATAAACTGTAAGTTCCAAGACTTAGAGAATGGCCACTGTTTCCCCGCAAAGTCTTATTGAATGTCCTGATGTCTTCATGTCTTTGCCTGAGGGGGGAAATTTTTTTTTAATTGTCTTATAGTTCAGGTCCCTGAGTTGGTGTGGTTTGCAGACAAGTTGGTGCCTGCCAGTCTTAGTGTCTGTCAAGTTTTTGTGCACATTATTAGATGATTTGTGTGTTTGTGTGGAGTCTCAGAGTAGTTTAGAGAAGCATACTTACTTAAAAACAACAATAAAGCCGTTCCTATAGAAAAATCTATAACTCAATGACAATATACAAACACAGCTTTCTTATTTGGAATATCTTCAGAATAATTTTTTAGCTCTTTAGTATTAACAAAATCAAGCAAGACTCCTAGGCACATTATCTAGCAATGTTTAAGAAGGGATAGCAGTTTGTACACATGTTAATTAAGAGCCTCTAATAATGATTACATTTCTGTGTTGATTTTACTTCTGTGTTAAAAATATTATGACCATCAGGCCCCAAGGAAGAAAATTTCAGAAATTTTTCTTCACTTGACCATGGGACTAAATTTTGCAACTTTGAACATCAGTTGTTTGAAATTCTAAGCCTAATTTTCCCATATAAACATCTCCTCATAGAATCAGAGAGAAAATTATGGACTATTATTAGTAATTACTTACCTGCCTATTTAGATGGTCTTAAATTCCTAAGATGGGAGCAAGACCATATCCTCTCTCTTTCTATGCCCTAGTATGGAACATATATCTGGTACATAGTATTTCTTCAATAAGTCAGAATAGGGGCTGGTGTGAATATTCCTTTTTATGAGGTAGATGTAGCCAGAAGTTTCTGGCCTGGCCTAGCCCCAAGGTCCAGACCCACCCGAAGCTACTTGGCCAAATAATCACACAAAGGCTTATATTAATTAAAAACCATTTGTCATATGGCTCAGGCTCATTACTAACCAGCTCTTACAACTTAACTCATTTCTATTAATCTGTGGGTTGCCATTGGCTTCATGGCTTTGCCTGTGTTCCATTATATTGTTGTTGAGCGGTTTCTGGGTCCTGGGCGGCCAGAGGCCCAGACCCACAGACCTGTGTGCCAGACCCACTAGCCGCCCGTTGCTGCTGCTCAGGCCCCCAGAAATGACTCAGACGCTTATATTAACTTTATGCTGTCTGGCCTATGGCTCAGGCACATTGCTAGCTAGCTCTTACATCTTAAATCAATCCATTCTATTAATCTGTCTGCCACGTGGCCCGTGGCTCACCTGAGCTTCTACATGTTGCTCCTTTGGGCTTCTGGCTCAATCTGTCTGACTCCGCCCTGATTCTCCTACCCATGCTCTGATTTTTCCTCCTACTTCTTCTATGGTGCCTGTCATTGCCCAAAACAGCTCCTTTATTTAAAGATTGATATTCACAGCATACAGAAAGGCATTCCCACATCATTATATCTTGCTCTCTGGCCGGCTGCCTGCAGCATCTCTTTGACTCCGCCCTCCTTCTCCTTTATCTATGCTTGGGTTTCCTGTCTGCCTCCAAGTCAAAGGCCAAAATAGCATCTTTTTTAACCATATTCACAGCATACAGAAATACATTACTATTACTTCTTTCTACCTTCTCCCCAAAAGAGAATTCTGTTGGAGAATTATGTTGAGTCTGCTCTACTTGGTTGGTCTCCCATCTTTCTGAGGATGGGAGACCTGCAAAAGAGTCAGAGATTCTTAAACTCTAAGTCTTTGATACAAGAAAGCCTTCTGGGCCCAATATTGCCTATTATCAGCCTGAAATATGGGGCTGTTGGAACTGTATGCTTAAGATGTTTTCCAGATCTGTAGAAACAACCGGCTCTGTTTTGTTGACGTCTTTGTCTCATTTCTCTGTTGTTTGGAGTGGGGTAGTAAGAACTCTGTTGCTGACCTAAGAATGAGAGCCAACAGATTGAAGCTAGTTAACAAAATCCAAAGATTAGTTTCTGAGCACTTGTGACGTGATGCACGATCTGAGCACATGAACATAGTTAACTACGGTCAGAGCAGAAGCCGGCAAAGGATTTCTCTGGTTATGCTTATGAGACTTTCATTTATTCTTGCTTCTGTCCCTCCTCTCTTTTCTCTCCTCTTTTTATGATATAATTAAGAGATTTTCCTGTGAAAATCATGAGAATGTGTATCTTTCAAATCACAGGCTTAATTATCTGGCCTACCTTTATGCTCCTGCACACAGGAAAAGCCTTTTGTCCTTACTAGACATCAGTGTATAAACCGTCTCTTGGCAACCAGGCATGGTAGAGAGTGGTGGGGCATCCTGAAGTTCTTCTTCCAGGCTTTACCAATATTCTCAGATTAAATGTCCTCTTCCTGGGTGATTACAAAGTACAGGTGACTTAGGAACTGCCTTCTTAAAAAGCCACACCAAGTTCAAAGTTAGATAACAGCTGCCTCCAGAAGGCCTTACTGGGGTCATCTCATCCCCTCTCTGTAAAAAGAAATGAACATTGACTAAACACCTACTGGAATGTCAGTCTCAAGGACCATCCAGGGTAGATAGATATTGACTATCTCAGCACTATGTGGAGACTGCTCAGCAGTGAACACAGAGTGATAGGTTTCAGGATTTAGGGTACCATCTCTGGTGGCACTGGATTCTAAGGACATCAAGGGATGAGTCTGGCTAGGAGGCATTGTTAAAGAATGCTGTCGGCACATACCGCAAGGACATACGATTGTGAACCATACGCTGTCTGAAGGGAGCTGAAGGGCAGCCTGCAACTTCCACGTAAGCTTGTATCTATTTACAGCCTTGTTCCTGACAGCCTTGGCCAGAAATTCACAAAGATTCTATCTTTTTCTACCTCCCTCCTCAATACAGTCTATGGCGTTCCTCACCTTTTACTTCAGTAGCTGGATAAGTATTTTCCCCGCACACACTTTGGGCTTATTCTTATATGGCAGGAAATACAGACATTGTCCTCAGGATATTTCTTCGGATTACCTTTAGGTTCCCAAAGCCTCTGTTCCAGAAAGTGAACAGAGTTCTCTGGCAAAGAAACCGGAAAGACAGAAGGAAGACAAAGGCCTTTCCTGAGAGAGATTTTCCTATATCTGGAGAGGAGGGCAAGAGATCAGCAGCAGATCCTGGGATGCTACCATTTGAGGACCACCTTTAAGGACACCACAAGGTCCTGTGTATAAATGGCTAAGGATGTGGGACACGTTTTCTCTCGTGGCTTCAGATCTGAATATTGCTTTGGCTTTCGGTAGTGAAGAGAGGAGAAGAGCCAGGCACAGTGGATTACACCTTTAATCTCGCACTGGAAAGGTAGAGACAGGAGGATCATTATGAGTTCAAGGGCAACCTGGCTGACACATCTAGTTTCAGGCCAGCTAGGAGCAAAGAGATCCTGTCTCAACCCCCCCCCCCCCCCCCAAAGAACAGAACAAAACAGAGTGGAAAAGACCTCAAAAGAGGAATCATATATTTACATCCGGGCCATGCTGTCTACGGACATGCACACTGCAGTACATGGCTCTAGGTGACAGTTCTGGAAAGGACAAGGTAGAATATGCCATGGATGGATATGGTAGCCTAAAGGACACCTGTGGGTATCAGGGCAGAAGGAAAGGGGACTCTGTGATACTTTCTCTTTTCTCCTTGCCATAGATGGCTACCTGACAATTACCTTTTACTTCTGTGAGGCTATATGTGTCACCTGACCCCACGGGACCTTCTGCTTGTGTTTCCAGTAGCTGTGGTTACTAGTATCTCAGTCCCTTCACTTTGGGAGACCTCTGCTTAGCCTCTGGACATTCCCTGTCTTCAATCCCTGTGTTGGAAGGAGACATTGATGTGGGCTTCTGATGACAGCCCTCTGGAAACAAGATGGTGATTTCAAAGGTGATGTATTCCTTGCACAGTTACATTGTAGTTTTGTTTTTAGATCACTGGGCTCTTATCAAGTTCACCTATCCTGTACTTCCAAGACAGTTTGCTAAGTGGCAATCCATCATTGTATTGAGAAGGGGAGTCTGGGAGGAGGAAGGACATATCTAGACCAAGATATAACCACAAAGTTGGCATTTGGGATGGAGCATCTGAGTCCCAAGTTCTAAAAGGCCTTTCGAAATTCAAGTTCAAATAGACAATTGGGAGTAGTCCTTTTAAAGAATGTCTTTTAAAATGTCTTTTATGGATTGAACGGAACAGCTCTTCCTGGAACACACAGTAAACTTTTCAAAGTGTCTCCACATTGCTTTTGTCTTTCATAGGTCTACAGTCTTCACAGGCCCCACACAATCTAATATAGATGTTCTCTTGATATAACCCATATGAACCACATAGAAAGCTATTGTCAGCCACATCTGCCTAGTGAATGGTGTTCTTTGTGACACTCAAGAACTAACCTAAGTTTTGATTGTGTGAAAAATCTCAGAGATTGGAACAGGGACGCCCCCCAGCAAGAGACACAGTCAGAGGTAATGTTCTGTCATGGAGCTAGCCTTGAACCCAATGAACCAAGAGGCCAGTAGGGGTTTTATTGCTTCAGGCCAAAGAACATTGCTAAATTTTCAGAACAAAGGCCAAGTTAGAAGGTGTTCTCCTGAAAAGATTATGAATTCAGACAGGACAAAATGTGATTAAACTTCTTAAAATAAAATGTAATGTTTTGAGGTAATTTTATAAGACTAAATATCTCAACAATTCACACGGTGACAGATTCAAATCTGAAGTGACTTCCAGTGCTTTCTCCTAAAGTACCCATGAGAAAAAAAACAAAACAAAACAAAAACCCCAAAACAGCTCAACAAATAAAGAAGTGTTAAAAAGTTGATCACTTAATGCATTCAATACCTGTATGACACACTAGGGTTTATGTTCTGAGAAGTTACACGTAATGTTGGGGGGGGGGGGAGTAACTATTATTTTGAGAGCATTCATGAATCTGGCCTCTTCCTTCCGTTTTTCTGACACACCAGAGGCAATCCAGTCACCTTCAGTCACAGAGAAACCAGAAGCCACCACTTGGACCCAGACTGTTTATATTTATTAATATTGTTTATATTTATTAATGTAGACTCTGGAACAAATATGACTTGCTTAAGTCTGTATTAGTCTAGACAAATTTATGATTCTTTATGTTCAGATAAAGCAGACCTTTGAGGACCACAGAAGACCACAACCTAAGTGTACATTTATAAACGCGTACACAGCTCAGCCATATATGAAGTCTGTGACTTTAAGAAAGTTCCTTCCATTTTCTATGATCTTCAGAATTCGCATTAGAACTGTTAAGAGATGTAAACTTGGAAAGGTGAGTCAAAAGAGTTGGCACCTAAAGCTAAATAAATACCAGCAAATATTTGTGTACTACATTTAACCACTTTGACAGGCGGGAGGCCCATGAATAGAGAAAAGAAATCTTGCTGGGAGGGCATGTGACTTCTGCAAACCCAGAGATTCGGAGACTAAGGCAGGATGGTTCTCAAGAGCTCGAGCCCAGCCTAGGCTACCGTGTCATGAAAGAAAAGGGAAGGCAGAGAGGAAAAGAGAAACAAATGAGTCAGAATCTGAATTTAGTGGTTTTTTTTCCCCCCCTTTTAGAATTACAGCATAATTCGTAGCTTCTTGGGTTTTTGCTGCCCTCAACTTCGGCTCAGCAGAAACTCCACAAATGACAGCCATGCCCACACAGCTCTATGGGAACCGTTGGCCTTCCCAGGGCTGCGAGCTTGCAGCTCGTCGGCGGGAGCGCGGGTTTTCGTCTGGGAGAGGTGGTGGCATCACGCCGCCTCGCGTCCGCGCCACCGCCTCCCCTTCTGTGCTCTGCAGCCGGCAGCCCAGCGCCTTCTCCCGCCGCCCGCCCTTCCCAGCGTGCGAGCCTGGCGCAGGAGGCGGGCTCTGCGCTCACCGGCCTCGCCTCCGCAGCCGGAGGGAGGGTGGGAGGAGGCGGGAAGGCGGGCGGAGGCGGAGGAGAAGGCGGGGCTACGGCGGGCTGGAGCTGGCGCCGAGCGCGGTGGGAGAGCAGCGGGTACCCGGCTGGCTTGGCTGGCGGCCTCTGCCCGCACCTCGGCGCCGCAGCCCCGCGTCTCTCCCGCCCTTGGTTTCGGGTCTGCGGCCGTCGGTATCGAGAAGTCGGGGGAACCTTGGACTACTGGTACGTCGTGCGGGGACCGCCGCTCCTTCTGCAACCTTTTGTGCTGCAGAGGTGGCGGTGGTGATGGGTGGGGTACGCGCGCGAGTGTGGGTACCCCAGCCAGCGATCCAGTGTGCCAGTCCCAGGCACGGCGCCGCCCCTTCCTCCTCGCCTCGTGTCCGGGCTGGGTGCGCGGTGTGTGTGTGTGCGTGCGTGTGTGTGTGTGTGTGTGTGTGTGTGTGTGTGTGTGTGTGTGTGCGTGTGTGCAGCGCTGGGACGCCCCGCCTCGAGCCGGTCTCCTCGGTGGCCGGCATTGCAGCCTTGGTGGCAGCCGGCTTCGAGGGGGGTCGGTCCTTGCGCCCGGGTGCGGATGGATGGCCGGGGTCTGGAGACCGGGGTGGGGCCCGCGCGGGGTGCGAGAGCCCGCAGTTTCCTGGCACAGGGGTGGGGCCGCCAACGCCGGGAGTGTGCGGCGCGTGTGAGTGTGCGGGGGCGTGCGACCCGTGTGCGCGCGGCGGGCGGGCGGGCGGACGTGCGCTCGCCGCCGACGTGCGGTGCGGGGACTCTGCGCCCTAGCGCGGCGCTCCCGCGGTGCCGGGGTGCGGAAGTCTGGCCGCGTTGGCGCGCGCCAGCTCGGCGACTCGCCCGGGCCCGCAGCGCCGGGCCAACAGGCCCAGGGAGGCCCCGTTGAGAAGGAGTCGTTTCCCCGGCCTGCCGCGCCTCTGTCCCCCAACGGTGTGCGGGCTACGACTGCGGGGGCCAGATAGCGCCTGGCGAGAGCCCAGACGGCCTTATCTCGCCCGTCCTGTGCGCGCTGCACCCCGCGGGCGAGGCCGAGGCCGGGGTGGCGGGGGACTCACGGGCTGCCCGGAGGTGGCCGTGGAGCGTCATTGGACGGTAGATCGCGGCCCGGTGCTGGCCCGAGACGACTACAGCAGATGTCTCGGTCACCGCCGCCCTCGCCCCACCTGTCGCGGGTGGACTTTGAGGCTGGTGGGAAGCGTAGGAAAGGGCGTCTGGTGGCGGGCAGACCTTGAGAAGCGGCCCATTGTGAAGCTGCCAAAGTCGCTCTAGTGGTGGAATCTGCAAATCTCGGCCAGAAAGGAGCGGGGGTTCACCAAGGGAACGGCGGCCTTGTGCTTTTTCCCCCCCTGGCAAGTGTCTGCCTCCCTAGAGACTCCCGGGCTCCCCACCCACGCCGCTTTGCTCCGGGTGGGCTACCGATCTCCGCAGAGCCAGGATTTGCGCGTGTGTGTTGTGTGTGTGTGTCTGTGTGTGTGTGTGCGGGCGCGCGCGGTGTGCACGCGCGCGCGTGTGCGAGTCTGGAGACACAGTCAACCCTGGAGCTCAACTTTTTCATCCTTGGAAGAGGAGTGAGAATGGAAAACAGCAACACTGCACACTGTTAGCTGCTCCTAGCTGGGGGAGCAGATGCTGCAGAAGATCTCTGAGTTTCTAAACTTCCTTTATATTTTTTGTTTTTTCCTTCAAAAAAAGCCACCTCATACTTTAAGGTGGCGAGGTACTTTATGGTGGTGCAACAAGGTAGACAGACACTAAGGATTGGAAACCACTCCTTCACAAAGTTTATGTTCGTGATTAGTTCAAAACACAATTATTATGCAGGAAGCTTTGGGTCACGGTGTGTGCTTAGGTTATTTTAATGAATGGACGTTCCGCTGATTCTTTTTTAAAATGGTACCTTGGATTATAAACAAGACAGGAGGAAATGTAAGCATTCATGAATGAGCACGGACACCACTTAACTTTGGTAAGAACTGGTGTATACATTGTGTTTTTGGTATGTTTATTTGATTGTAAATGGGACAGTTAGCACTAAACCTCCCAGAGTGTAAGAGGTACTCCACTGACAGTACTAACAGCCAATTAGCTTACATTATGTGTTCCATATTCTTGAAGAGCACCTTAACATTAAGTCTTAAGTAATTGCTGTGTTGAGAACAATCGTTTACAAACACCTTTTATTTTTTATTTTTATTATTTATTTATTTATTTATTTATTTATTTATTTATTTATTCATTCATTCATTCATTCATTCATTCATTCATTCATTCATTCATTTATTTATGCTTCCTGATTTGTAGCTTTGGTTATTTTCTCAACGAGTACCTAGTTTTCATCTTTTCTTCGGAAAATGCATCACCTCCACGACAGACTTCTGTCCATTTGTGGTTCTGCTTCCACAAGAGGGAGGTTTCTTGTAACGACTTGGTGTAGACTTGTGGTTTCAGCTATTGTCAGCCAGGTTTAGAGTGAAGCTAGCTGAGTATGATGTAGTAATGCGGGCTTGATTTTAGCCAGCAGAGATGGAGACACAATGAATGCTGGGCTCTTTAAGGGAGTTACTATTAAGAGAACCGATACTAGATAAAGGAACAGGTTTGTGTTTTCCTGAACCAATTACGGGTTGCTTTATCATGCTGAGAAGGTTGATGGTTTGTTGCTAAGGTCAAAGGAGTTTTTTTGTTTGTTTGTTTTTGTTTTTGTTTTGTTTTTTAATCACACTGTACTTAATAACTGCCCTTGCAAACCCAACTGAAGAAAGATAAGGTGAGAAGTGAGAGCCCATAGCTTCAGCTAAGCGTTTTCTTTTCCACTCTTTCCTGTAATGTGAGCTGAACCATTTTATTTCTGTTGTGTTTTGCTATTTGAGGAATGTTTTGGCTCCTTATTTATTTATTTTAGAGTAGTCTTTGAGAGCAGAAAAATATTTTGATGGCAAAGCATTTTCATTAGTTGACATGGAATTTTCTCTGCTCCAGGCCCCTTCTTAAAGTTTTACTTTCTTCTCACACCCTCACCCAGGTTTGGGGGAGAATTAAAACTCATCATTTAATGCTTTATTTTTTTTCTCCTAAGAAATTCTATCTTTTCCCAGTACCATCTTCAGTAATTAGTGGCATTTATCAAAATTTATGGTGCCTCCAAATTTACACACACACACACACACACACACACACACACACACACACACACAGAGGGAGGGAGGGGGAGAGGAGAGAAATTAAGATTTGCCATTTTTTCCCCCTCTTGTTATTTAGTTAGTGGATCTGGATTTATGCCTGAAGTAACCAATTTAGGGATTTAAGAGTAAAGAATTTGTTTAGAACTGAACATTTCCAAATGAAGCTTTCATTGTTTTGTGGAAAAAAGCTTTGGGGCTGCTGGTGTTGTTCAAATCATATGATGCTTGTATTTCCTCTGGCATGGCGTTAGGCTTTTTAAACCTGCCCTACTGCTACATACTCAAGAAATATTGCTGAGTTGCCCTATATGTCACTGAGTGAATAGCTGGGTGGGTAGGGTATACTTAGCAAAGTGCACAAGCAAAAGATTTCTTTTCCTTTATAAAACCCATTACTTTTTTTTTTTTTTTTAACTGTTTTGTATTACTTTAGGATAGGGTAACAATATGTTTGTCATCCCGGGATATTGGAAGGTTTAAGAGGTTTCTGCAGAAAGTTACGCCAGGGTAGTAGCTAAGATCCAAGACATTGGTTTCTGAAGAGCTTTATTGTATTAACTGTGATGATGTGTATCACCAGTTCATGTTTACAAACTCTCGGAGCTTCCTTCCAGTGCTGTTGGATGCCCCCTGCTCTTCCTTACCTGTGGCTTCCTGACCAGAGCCAGTTGGCTGCGTTTTGTGATGTTGGAGTTTCCTGTCCACATTGCTTACAGGGTCATGCCATGGAGCTTTTGGTTTGTTTCAGCTCTTGGTGTTGGAAACATTGTATCTTCAAGCTTTAGGTTTTTACTGACTCTAGTCTGCTTTTTTTTTCTGTCGTAAGAATTTGTAAACTGCCTTTTCCATTCAAGATATAGGCCAAGATAAAACCAGAATCATTTGTTGATGTTAGGGATTTACAGATTTTTGAAATATTCTAAAAATGGATGATTTCATGTGAGTTATATTTTTGGGTACCTTTATTACAGCTTTTAATTTCTGTTTTGGGATATGGTAATGAAATCTTTACTATAATTTTGTAGTAGGTGGCCCTACATGCAGTTTTAAAGTAGGTATGTAGCTACCCTATTTCTTGGCTCTGATTCTTTTTTCAGTATATCGTCTATCCCTTCCTGGTGCCTGTGTCGAGTGCTCAGTTACACACAAAACAGTAATGTCAGGAGTGCAAATGTGACCCAGGCAGATGCTTCTATCCTTGGCTCACCTTGGGTCACTGCTGAGGGAATCTGTTCTATTTCTGACTTGGCAGTGGCAAATCAAGCATAATCAGCCACTTCGCTTTGCTCATTGTGAAATTACAGTTTCCTAGACTTCTTCATCAGCTCAGTGATGTTTGATAATTGCTTCAAGGTTCCTCTGCTTTCAGTTTTACACTGAGGGTCTAACTAGGTCTTTCTATTAGTGCTAACAATGTTTGAAAGTATAAATATTTTTCTAGTGCCTCTAAACACTTAGAAAGAATATGCCACCAAATAGCTGGTATAAATTATGTGAAAGATGAAATGAAATTTAAGACTTTTAAAGCTGTCTTTATTCAGAATTAAGACATAGTATAAGCCAGCAATAAGGTAGTCACATTTTTAATTTGCTTTTTGCTTTTTAATCTAAGTTTCTAACCGTCTATATTAAACTTCCCTCACTTTATGACGAGTGTAGCCTTAGTATCCAACTGTAGATAGCCAGTAGCCTGCAAATATTGCTGGGAATTTTCCTGCCTTTACTCTTTGTCTTAGTTAGGGTCACTGTTGCTGTGGAGAAGCACCTTGACGGGAGGAAAGGATGTATTTTGCTTCAATGCCTGTATCACTGCATCAGGACAGCAACTCAAGCAGTGCTGGACCATGGAGGCAGAGAGTGATGCACGGCTTGTTCATCTTCCTTATTTTTAGTAGACTTCAGGACCACCAGCCCAGGGATGGCCCCACCCACGATGGGCTGGGTCCTCTCCCATCAATCACTAAGAAAATAATCTACTGGCTTTTCTACAGCCCAGTAAAACTATCTAGAATATTATCTATATTTCAAAATATTTAGTGTGTGTGTGGGTGAGGGAGGGAGAAGGGTGGGAAATGGGAGGTAAGGAGGAAGAGAGAGGGAATGAATACGATCTGGAGATTGAACTCAGATTGTCCGTCTTTATACCATAAAATCCTAACATTTAAAAAGTTCGAAGTTACCTTGGAACTCGAAATAAAACTTTTCTTCCAGTCATTTCATAAGTGAGGTAATAAGACATTTATATGAAGAACCTCCTGAGACCTAGAGTGGGATTCCACCCACAGAAATGAATGGATATGTCTCCATTTGCCTGATTATCGAGTGTAAGGCTGTGTTTATGTAGAAGTTTGCGAATGAGCAAGTGGGCCTTGGAGCCTGGCTAGTTGGTGTGCAGATTCCTGCAGTGCTCTCAAGTAGGGGTATTTAACTGAATACTTCAAAGTGAGGTTAATAATATTTTCTTCAAGGAGTAGAGATTATACTGCATGAATTATGTCTTTTGACATAGGGAGGATGAAAAATTATTTTTTTTTATTCTCATTTCCCACTACAAATCAATGTACTTAATATATCAGTGTAAATTTCCTAACAGTATTCTATAAATTCTTAGGGGAGGTAATTACATGAAGCAAATATTTTTATCATTAGGAAGTAGGTTTTGTTTCACTGTTCCAACTACAGGCCTCATTGGTGAGGGAGGTCTAAGGAGGTCCAAGTTTTATTTATGCAGATTGCTTGTTTGCTAAATGTAAACATGGTGGTAAAATAAATAGAACATGTCTGATCTCCACATTGAAAGATGCTCTAGTGGCTGGTGGCATCACGATAGTTTTTCTGTATTAACCAATTCTGGCTATTAAGTAAATACTTTGAATTCAGTAAATATTCATTTGCTTTGGTTGAAACCTCTCCTTGCTGGGAGGACGAGAAAAAGCCAGCAGCTCTTGGCCTGTTTCATTTACTGTTTGTCTTTAGTCTGAGAACATGTTGTATTGCACACTGCTACATTTCCCGGCTCTACACACCTGTGGAGATGAATGAATCTTCTCCACTCTTAAGAACACCTACTGAATAAAACATTGAAAACTCAGCAACCTACGAAACCTGTACAGGCTGAAAAGGACTTTGGGGAGGTTTTCGTTTTGTTTTCTTTTGTCTTAACAAATTAATCCAATTAACTCAGGATGCAAGAGATAAAGATAGATTCTTTTAATTCCCGTGGTAAGGGGGAGGGGAGTGATATTGAAGAGACGCTAGAGACCTTGAGTAGGTTGCTTTGCCTGTGTTATTAAAAGTGTTTTCTGAATCCGGAGGTGCTCAATGGGTGAAATGCCTGCTGTTTGAAAATGATGACCTGAGTTTGTTCCCTAGCATCTACATAAAAGCTAGACATGACAGTGCACTTTTAAAACCCCAGTTCTTGGCAGAGACAGGAGGATCCCAGTGACTCCTTGGCCAGTTGCCAAGCTAAATTGATGATTTGTCAGTTTAGGAAGGGATTCCATCTCAGGAAGTGAAGTCAGGACTTAGGGGTACGGCTCAGTGGAAGAGCCTTGGCCTAGGATGTGCAAGGTCCTGGCTACACTCCCCAGTACCAAGATAAATAAGGTGAGTAGAAGAAGATAGTCCCTGAGGTTGACCTCTGGCTTCCACATGTGCTCATGTGGTTGGATGTACATGTGTACACACACACACACACACACACACACACACACACACACACACACACAAACACACACACACACAAACACACACAACGAGTTTAAGAGACATCCAGTCATTTGCCTCAAACAGTCTAACAAAGGATATTTTTATTGTCGATACTTTATAATTCAAATGAATAGATACCAAAATTAATTGCATAATAATAATAATAATCTGTAATGGGCTTGTAGCATGCAAAACACATTCATTAATCTACCTGAGTTTCCTTGACCCACAGGACCTGTGTTAGGGAGGGACAGTGGTGGGGTTGGCCTCATTTTAGAGGTGGTTGATTATGCAAGGTCAGGAGTGTGAGCTCTTAGCCTGGGCACAGCTGATCTCTATTCTTTGTGTGCTCACCTCAGCATTGCTGCCCCCGCCCCCAGTACAGTCATCTGAAAACACCAATGGGGATGGAATGGTAGACCCATCATTTAGGCCTTTAGTTTTGCATTGTGTTTTTATTTAGCCTAAATTCTCCTAATTTCTAGATAGAGTTTACACAGCATCTAGCACAGGGAACAAGTGCAATAAGATGTTTTGGAGAGTCATTCAGTCATTTAGCCAAACTAACTAAAAACAAATTTTTAATTGAATTAATTAGTTACTGTGTCCCATATAACCTGTACCCGGAATTAGCATCTCCTGTGACTTTCATTCTGTTTTGCAGTTAGAATTAATATAATTGCTTTATACGTTGTATTACTCGTTAAAAATTACAGGCTTATTTTTGTGTCTCATGTTTAGTATCTGGAGTAGAACAGAAAAATTATTATGCCTGTGCTCCCTTGGGACTCTTTGGAAATTGCACAGTGACATCATCTGGGATTTAGTCTGGTAAGTTATATTTTGCTATTTCTGTTTGTTAACCATTACATGAACATAACTTATAGTGTGTATTAAAGATTACATAGATGAACATGTAAAAATAATATCCATGTATTGTTGTTATCCTTGTGTCTGCCACAGCCATAAGATTCTAATGGTTAGAATTGAAATTATAATTGCATCATACTAAAATTATTTAAAATATTTAGTGCTTTTAATGTGTTTTTCTTTTTCTGAAGTTCCTAGAAGATATAGGACTTCTTAGGGAATAGTATTTCAGAATATATGATAGAAATAGTTGCTCAAATTTGAGGTCTGTTTTAATTAAAAAAATTATCTCCAAAGGCTGCTAAAGTAATTCTCACTATATTCTAGTTATGTATTTTGATAAATAAAGTGGCTGAAGGAGAATAATTTTTACATAGTTGAGGTCTGCTGTCCATGTGACCTATTTTATAGTACTATGAATTCCAACTTAAAAGTATGCAACACTTTGCCATCTTTTAGTTGCCTCCTCCCCCCACACCTGTGTTTATGCTTCCCATAGTTGTTTGTGTGGCTTCAAGTCTTTGATGGAGAGTAAGTAAAAATTGCCTTGTAGCTCTTCAGTGTTTTCAGGACTATATGTGAGTGGCTGTTCCTCAGTGAGTCTGTGCTTTGACTTAGAGGTCTTTGTCTTTGGAAAACGTATTTTGATACTCAGCTATCTCTGAGTGGTCAGGAGCTGGAGAATGATTTAAAAGGATACTGGGGGAATGGACTGGTGATGTGGGAATGCCTTTCTGTATGCTGTGAATCTCAAACTTTAAATAAAGGAGCTGTTTTGGGCCATGACAGGCACCATAGAAGAAGTAGGAGGAGAAATCAGAGCATAGGTAGGAGAAGCAGGGCGGAGTCAGGGACAGACCGAGCTGAAGCTGCCCAAGGAGCAACATGTAAGGAACACAGGTGAGCCACACGGGCCACGTGGCCGACAGATTAATAGAAATGGGTTGATTTAAGATGTAAGAGCTAGCTAGCAATGTGCCTGAGCCATAGGCCAAACAGCATAAAGTTAATATAAGTGCCTGAGCCATTTCTGGGGACATGAGCCACGGGCGGCAGGCGGCTAAGAGGTCTGGCGCAGCAGGGTCTCTGGCCGCCCGGGACCAAAGAAACCACACTGCTAAAGACTGGTATTAGGTAAATGTATCATATCTATTTATCATCTAATGCACATGAAAAGATTTTGGTTTTAGTTTTGTGTGTATGTTTGTATCTGTATGGGAGTTTGTACATGTGAACGCACCAGAAGGGTGCATTGAATCCCCCTGGGGTTGGAGTTAAAGATGGTTATAAGGCATCAAATATAGATTCTGGGAGCAAATTGGATCCTCTTCAAGAACTGTATATTTTTTTTACCTGATGAAATATCTCTCCAGCTTCTAAGAAGGACTTTAAAAAACTAAAAACACCACTAAAATATCTAGTCTTTAGGAACAAAAATAGTTCAGAAACTCACAGTATATTTGGAACGAATACAGTCACTAACTCACCCCGCTAAAGTAAACTAGAAGAAACAGGCAGGACACCATGGGGATATATTGCATGGCTCTCTGGATTTATCTCTGTGTGTACTTGGACATTGATACTTTTATGTGCACTGTTTGTGTTTTTGATAAAGTAGCATTCTAGAAGAGCTACAAAATATGAAGGGATTCATCTCAGGAGGTGTGATCACTGAAGGAAAAGACCTAGGATGACCTTTGACTTTTCGTTTTAACTCCAAGACTACATAGCCAAGAAATTAGAACATTTTGGAGAATCGTGTAAAACGTGTCAGTACGTCCCCAAATCCTCTTACCTTTAATGTCAGGCTCATTGAAGGATAACTTGCACATAATAACATTTGTTTGAGCGTAGTTTGAAATTTTCCCTTTGTAGTGTGCTCTCTCTTCCCATCCTAACTTTTCCTAGTCATTGATTAATTTCTGGCCTAATTATTTTGCATTTTTCAGAATGCCACATAAACAAAATCAAGTGGCATATAGCTTTTCTACCAACCATTTCATTTGCTCTGTTTCTAACTTACAATGTTTATTGCTGAGTGGAAGCCCCACTATGTGCAGGCCTCACAATTTGCTTCTTGAAGTGGTGTTTGGACTTTGCCAGGCTTTGATAATTTTGAATGATGCTGTTATAAACGTTGATGTTTGTGTCCTAGTGTGTACATTTATTTTCACGTTTTCCGTGGGGAAGTACTTAAGAGTGCGGTAGTTGAGTTATTTAACAAGCATTTATTCGCCTTTCTAAGCAATGCTAAGCTGTCATTCAACTTACCCTCAAATAACTAGCATACCTAAGTGTGTTCAGATGAACTCAAATCTCATTCAGCATAGATTTATTTCATTTTATATCCAATTAGTGAGTTTGATTAGCAGATTTTTCAGTCTTCAGTGGATTAGAAGGAGTAAATTTGGAGGCCTAGGGGATAGTGACTATAAGCAGACCAGTTATGTCTGAGTGACTTAATAAGTCAGAAAGTGGAAGTCTTCTGGTATGTACAGTCTGGCAAGTTCTGAAACCTTTATGCATATTAAAATTGCCTGGTGGTTTTGTAGTTGTTTGTTTTTGAACTATTTTTAAAAGAGATTTATTTCTATGTTATGTGCCTGTGCATTCTACCTGCACATACATATGTGCACCATATGCATGCCTAGAGTGCCCTCAGACCCAGAGGAGCTGGAGTGAAGTATGGCTGCGCTGAGATCAGAGCCCAGGCTGTTCTCAGCTTCAGGGGGCTTTCTTTATCCCAACAGTGGAGGTAAAGCAGGCAAACTCCCAAGATTAAATGAATCACTAGCCTCTTAGTCATGCTTCAGAGTCCTTATTTGCCAAAGAACAACTCTGTTCCTCACTGTTCATTTTAGGTCCCTCTTGAAAAAGATGTTTTTAATGTGATACTATTTTTGTTTTGTGTATTTAAGATGATCACATCTACTTTTTTATTGTATTGTCAAATGTTGCTAATCACAAAAAAGCATATATAGCAGTATTTAGATTACTCAGGTGATTGGTTTTTTTTGTTGTTGTTGTTGTTAACCTCAATTAAAAGAAAAAATTCTAAAAAATAAAGTTTTTATGAGAAAATGATTGTGAGGCTTGGGAAACAGCCCAGTCAGTAAAAGTGCTTGTTGCACAAATATGAGAACCTGAATCCAAGTACACATCTATAATCTACCTTTGGGAGGGCAGAGAGAAGGGGATCCCTGAAGCGCTTTGGTCATTTATACCAGCCTTCTCCAGGAGTACCAGGGTGATTGGAGTCTGCAAAAACTAACCAACCAGCAAAACAAAGAGAAAGTCATTGGGATGGCTCTTAGAAATAATACCATAGATTTGTTCTCTTGGCATCCACAGGCACAAACATACATTTATATGGACATCCCATACATGAAAACAGCTCTCTGCCTCTCTCTCTGAAACACACACACACACACACACAGAGAGAGAGAGAGAGAGAGAGAGAGAGAGAGAGAGAGAGAGAGAGAGAGAGAGAGAGAGAGAGAGAAAGAGAGAGGGAGAGAGAGGGAGAGAGAGTTGCGTAACATTTATGAATGGTACGAGATATTTTCAGAGCTGGTCTAAGAAGCCAGGACATTTGTGTTGTATCTTCAGAATATTACATTTTTTGGCATAGGAAATATGTAAAATTTTTGTATAGGAAATAAGGTTTCTTGGAGAGTATTAGAATTGTGTGCATTGTGTACTGATGTGGTCTTTTGACAGCTCATACAGGTGCATGGAGAATCTCTCATGCATGTATTTTCATATTTTGGTTTAGTCTCAGGTAGGACTCAAGTTGGGGTAAGACATACTTTACTCACTACTTAAAAACGTACATTCTGCATATTTTTGTAGTACATATGAATGCTTTTAGCATTTGTTGAAGGAAGTTGGATACAAGTCTGTCCAAGTTATATCCATTAGAAGTGAAAATATCAGAGTTGAGGTCAAGAATGGAAGGTATGTCTGTTTTATTTATCTTCCCCTTGGAAAGGGGGGAACACATTATCTCCTCTGGGCTCATATTTCTCCTTTCTTCATCAATTCTTATTTATAAGAAATGAAAATAGACACATGATATTCTCCTGGTGAATGTATAGATTGTATGTTATACAAGTCTTTAGCTTTTGGTTATATAAAATGGTACATTCTCTTTGTGAAAAAAATGGGAACATTTTACATAAAGCTTTGTGGTAGCTGCTATAAAAATTTACAAAGCATATGCTCTTTGACTCAGCATTTTTGTTTTGGAATTTTTTACAAAACTACTTTCTCTATTTCTGTGCATGTGTGTTTTTGTGTTCATGCAATGTAAATAAATGTAAATAAAATAAAATATTATGAATATAGGAAATAAGGGCCAATACAGTTAAATATTAATAGTCATTTCCTCCAGGTATTCCATTGGTAGGGAGTGAAGAGAGATAGATGATGTGGGAATGTCTTTCTGTATGCTGTGAATATCAGTCTATAAATAAAAGAGCTGTTTTGGCCCATGACAGGCACCATAGAAAAAGTAGGAGGGGAAATCACAGCATAGGTAGGAGAAGCAGGGCAGAGTCAGGACAGATCAAGCCAACTGCCCAAGAAGAAACATGTGAGGAACACAGGAGAGCCACGGGCCACATGGCAGGCAGGTTAATGAGAATGGGTTGAGTTAAGATGTAAGAGCAAGCTAGCAATGTGCCTGAGCCATAGACCAAACAGCATGAAGTTAACATAAAGTGTATGAGTCATTTTGGGGGCCTGAGCAGCAGTGGACGGCTAAGGGGTCTGGGGCAGCAGGTCTGTGGGTCTGGACCTCTGGCCGCCCAGGGCCAGGAAACCTCTTTGCTACAGAGAGTTTTACTTCAACAGAAATGTCAATATGAACTATTTGACTTGAACATCTTGAGTCTGCAGGACTGTTTTTGGATAAAAGGATCAAGTAATTATCGAATCAGGCTGGTGAGGAATGGAAAGGGGTAGAAAGTGTCTGGTTGGGGAGCGTGGTTATGAAAATGTCTTTGCACTATGGCCATTTAAGGATCTCTGCAGTTCTTTAAGGAAATAAGGAGGCTGGTGCTCCCTCCGTACCTGTGGTGTGGAGGATAGCGTTCCATAACCTGTGGCATGGATGCTGACCCTGTCTTTTCAGTGTACCCATCACTGGAGTTGGCTGTGCTCTGTACCCAGATGTGTCTTTGTGCTATCAGATTATCCTTTGGGAATACTTCCTGTTTTTTCTCTCCTTGAGTATTACACTATAACCAAATTTCACAGGCCCTTTTTATTGTGCAAAATAATCCAAAGCAGAGTTTATGATAGGGATGACAAAGGAGTGTCGAGAGAGGAAAGCAGATCAATATCTTGGTTGAAAGTGTCCAATCATGAACTTCCATGTCTTTTGACATCTCAGCTAAGGCTTTGGGAGATGGGAAATGTTCAAGGGTGTTCAAGGGTGCTGATGATACATGAATACATGTAATAGGCCAAGGGTAAGGACTCGGTGAATTGTTTTGAGTTTTAAATGGAATGCAGCTGTTAGGACACAGGGTTTCTCAAAAAGAATCTTTGAATAACAGTTGTGAAGCCCTACAACTCAGAGTGCCATGGTGCTTATGGTACTGTCAAAGTGTTAATATTTGTGCCTAAAGACTGGAAGACTCTTCTTCTGGGAATATTGAAGATCTGTGCTACACGTTTTTGAACATTAGACAATGTTATTTTCTGGACCTCTCGGTTTTAGTATCTCCCAGAAATCACAGTTGTATATCAACCAATAGTGAAAATGTGTGATTTGTATTAGCTACTTTAGGGTCATGAGTTTATTAGCTTAGCTTAAGTTAAATGATTCTTCATATATTTTACAGTTAAATAATCACTGCTGTCAACATTGGCTGTTTTGTTTAAGATCTTTACCTGTCATTTGAAATTTTGTATTTGCTTTTTTTAAAAGCACAGTTTTAAAAGCATTGTGTAACTACAAGTTGACCTTGCACGTTCAAACTGTTACTGTGTATGTCTGTAACACTTGATGGTTTAATAAAGACAAAGCAAGAGAAAGGATTGGCGGGGCTGGCAGACAGAGTGAGTAAATAGAAGGAGAAATCCGAGAGGGAAGAACAAGAGAATGAAGAGAGAAGAATGATAGGGACCAGCCACACAGCCACACAGCCACACAGCCACACAGCCACACAGCCACACAGCTAGTCACCCTGCCACCCAGCTGCACAGCCAGCCACAGAGTAAGAGTGAAAGTAAGATACAGAAGTAAGCAAAGAAAAAACCCAGAGGTAAAAGGTAGATGGGATAATTTAAAGTTAGGAAAAGCTGGCAAGAAACAAGCCAAGCTAAGGTCAGGCATTTGTAATTAAGAATCAGCCTCTGTGTGTGATTTATTTGGGAGCTGGGTGGTGGGCCTCTCCAAAAGAGCAAAACAAACAGCAACATTGCCTCTGATCTCTTGTGCGTGTGCCTGTGTGTGTGTGTTTGTCCTCATCCATGATACACCTGTGGAGGTTAGAGGTCAACATTAAGTGTCTTTTATCGTTTTCCACCTTGTTTTTGATACCTGTTCTCTTCCTGGACCTTTTGGCTAAGCTAGCAAGTGAGACCCAGAGATTCTTCTGTCTCCCATACTCTCCAGCTCTAGGATTATTGATGCTAGAGCACCTGCTTTTAGTAGGTGCCGAGAATCTGAACTCAGACCATGATTTCTGCACAGCAAGCACTCACCCTCTGTGCCATAGCACATTTTTTTGAGTCACTGTTTATCTGCAGACATGGTGTTCTTTACATATATGTGTGGTGATGCTCACCAGAATATCTGTGATCCAGTCTCCACAGCAAATGCTTTGAAAATGGGGTCATTTTAGAATATGGTACAAAATGCTGAGTCATGAATAGACTTGCTAAAAGTGGGAAACCATAGCAGTATTTTCATGGAAAAGCTGGAAGAATCTGCTGTGTTACACGAGTCCTATGCAGTTAGAGTCACCATGGCTGAATTTTCTGTTAAATGATTTTTTTTAAATAAGAAACTTGGAGGCTCAGACATAGGTCAGTAGAAGAGTATGGCTTTAGTATACAAGAGGCTCAGTTGAATTAACACTCACAAACAACATGAAAGATCATTCCCATGGAAGATGTGCCTCCAGGTGTGGTAGTATACACCCTGTAGTCTTTGGTTGTGTGTGTGTGTGTGAGGGGGTGGAGTTGGGGAGCTGACTTGGACACTGGTAAGACTTTGCTGTCAGTTTTTTAAAAGTAGAATTTTGGAATTAAAAAAGCACCTAGGCCTTTTCTACAGCCGGAGCAATTTTATTTAACAAATGGCCTGCAAAAATTGATTCTATTATTTCCTCAGATTTTTGTTCTTGATGCTTAAGTTCATTCAAGAAATTCTCAGGACTTCAGTAACAGGAGATTTTCCTTTTTGGATGCACTGGAGAATGGGAGCTGCATGGCCACTTGGTTCATTCTGTCCGAGAAACTGAAAGCTTGCCCATAGGTGTTCTCTTTCTGAAGGCCGGCTTCATGCTGCCTGTGTAGTGCTGCACAGTAGGTGTTCTTTAGAAGAACTATGTACAAGTAAAAAGACATACAGGGATCAGCATGTTACAGGACACAAGTTACATAACTGCCACATTCTTTCGCTTATTGGGGGGGGGGGGCTGGAAGGTGGACAAAGCAGACCAGTGGGGCTGGGAGGGAGGTAGTGCACATGGGGATATATGAGCAAAGAACCTTTCATATATTTGGGAAAGTGTCAATGGGACCATTGTCAATACAGTTAGCATCTCAATAAGAACTCTATGCAGTTTGTGCATCAAAGCTTGAAGATGTTCTTTTTCACATGTCAGTCAGGAGACCACAGATTTGAAGGGAACCCACCCAAAGAGCTGTTTTGAGAATATACTCATTGTCTGTAACTTGGACATCTAAAGTGGGATATCTAAAGCTCGCATACATTTTACAGGTCTTAGAGTTACTCATGAGAATTTTTTCAGGTAGCTGCTGCATATATCATACTTAAAGCCAGTTGTCTGTATCCAGGGCAAGGAGATAGTCATTCAGATATTTTAGATGAGAGATGGCCTGTTTTGCTTTGGGCTGAGTTGCTGCATTAGATATTTATGCTACAGTATATTGGACATAATTATTTCCTTAATTTCTGCTTGAGGAAGGTTTTCCACAGTGAGTGTGACCTGTCCATGTAGTATGCAGTGTGTTCCTCAGACTAGACACCTCTGTTTCACCTAAGTTAAGCTGTTGTCTCCCATGTAAAAGAGTAAACATCTACTTCCATAGTTTTTTCGGGGTGGGCGATATTTCTTTTATTGGCTTCTGGAAACTTGACTAAAGTTAAGTTTTTATCTAACAGTAATATCTATTTCGTGACATATCAAAGTTTATTTCTTTGGTTTTCTAGTTTGCCAAAATGACGTACCATTTCTACCCATTCTTCTAAATCACTGTATTCTCTCTTTACCGTCAGTCTTAAAATTACATTAAAAAAATTCCGAGTTTCCCTTAGTAAAGCAGAATTGGTACAGTGTCTACAAACATTTTTGACGTTCCCACTGACCACAGAAGTCTATGCTTGCACTTTATGCCTGCAACTTCATACTTCAAAACTGCTCAGTAGTTTTCTCTATTCTAGGGAAAGTAGATGCATTTCAGCACAGTATTTATATGGATTGTCGCCCAGTTCAGAATAGACAGGATCTGATCTGAACTATGGATGTTAAGAAGCTTAGATAGCAAATGAAAACATTTGGTGGAAAACATGGGTTGCCATGGAGTGGCAATCCAGGGAGAAAGAAATCTAAGCCACTCAATCTACTCATCGAGTGTGGTCAGGTGGCTACAGTGTCACTGTTCTGATGGCTGATGGCAGTTCTAGGCTCTGTGTGTGTGTGTGTGTGTGTGTGTGTGTGTGTGTGTGTGTGTGTCCCCGTCCCTGCTTTTCCCTCGCCCCTGGTTGGATGCTTGAATCTTACCACATATCTGTTTGTGGTCTTTCAGGATGGAGAGCTACCTGTCAGGGTGCGAAGATAGAAGACAGATTTGTCCCTTCAAGGTCACAGAGTTAGTGACCAAGTGACTTTGTCACTTGGCTGTAGGACCAGAGTTTTTTTGGCATAGCCTGGTATGGTTCTGTGAGGCTCATGAGCTGTGATGGCCTACACATCTAGATTGACTGGCAGTTACTGTTCAGATCGTGTTAGCAGAGAAACAAGCTTTATCCAAGAATAGCAACAAAAATATAACAAACTAGTTTCTTTAAATCTAAAAAGCCAGGAGAATAGGCCAGAATTTTGAGTCGACTGATCCCTGTGTGGATCCTGCTGACATTTACTCTGTTGCAGTGCCTTTAAAAATGTTGGTTTTCGGATGTGCTGTATAAGGCGAGTGGAGTGGCGACAGGTGACCTCTTGTGCCTCCGCAGTCTCCTAGTGAAGGAAAGGAGGAAATAAGCTTCACAGGTTGTTTTGTTTCATTGGGTTTTAGTTTTCTAATTGCCTGAAACTTAAATGAATCCTGAAACTTGAGGAAATAGTTCCCTGTATAAAAGAGCTCATGAGAATTATGTGATGTAATCGCCCTTCTCAGTAAATTTTTCATATGAAAACTAGTTACTTGACATTTTGATTAGTATTCTGAGATACTTCCTCAAAACCAGTAGAAATTTAAGTAAAATTAAACTTTTTCAGAAGGCATCATCTCTGGTTTCCCTATTATTTTGTTTTCCCAAAATTGTATTATCTGCTGTTTTCTAGGAACCTAGCCATTATTCACGACACTGTGTGTCATTAAGTTTTCAAAACTACCCAAAGTGATAATTGCAATGAACAATCCTATTATTCATTGTGAATCATTCTTTTTATTAAACTGTTTGAGAGTACCGTCTTAAGCATTGTAAAATAAAATAACTGTGCTCATGATACGTCTTACGATTAAATATCATATAAGATGGCATTTGGTATTTTACATGTGTTTTTTAAGATTGATCTATTTTTATTTTATGTGTATGAGTGTTCAGCCTCCATGTGTGTTTGTACACTACACGTGTACAGCACCTTCACAATCCAGAAGTGGGTAGTGGATCGTCTGGAGCTGCCGCGTGGATGCTGGGAACCAAACCTGAGTCTACTGGAAGATGAACAAATGCCCTCAATATCTGAGCTGTTTTTCTAGATGCTTTTTTACATATGTTTGATTTTAAATGATGCCTGCTGTATTAGGTTTAGGGTTAACTTTGAACTACAGAATAGTTTTCTTTAATTCATTGGGGATTTCAGAGGAAGAATTTTTGTAAGGCTTCTACCTTCCTCTAAATACTCTGCCATAGTGTCAGCCTAGTTGTTAGATAAGTTGATCAGTCAGTAAGTTATATTCTATTCTCTCATGTTCCCCTTAAGCACAGTTGCAAAGTAGGTGTGAAGAATGAAGCCTTCTATATCTACCTTAAATGAGAGGAAGTCTAATTTTCAAGTCAAAACTTGAAACTTTTTGTGGAAGCTCGCCTGCCTGCTTGCCTTTGGGTATTGTTGAGATTCGTGCTGAAGTTTTAATTGTAGCAAGGAGTGAACTTTGTGCCCATGATCTAAGTGCTGACTCGGAGAAGTCCCTCCTTCCTATTTCTTCATCTGAACAACTCTGCAGGGCTTCAGCTTTTCGTTTACCTGCCCATGAGTCCTTGATTACAGAATCGCAGTGGTCATCTCCTGCCTGCTCTGAGATATCTAACAGACAGGCAGAAGTCTATCTGTTGTACAGTGTGTGTCTTTCAGACGAATATTATTCATGCTCTGTGTGTTCTAAGAGGATTGGGTTGGCCCAGTCTCTGTGTTACCCTCTTTTAATCTGAGTCTGTTTACTTTTAGGAGTGTGCAGCCTGGTGCCTAAGATGGAAGTAGATATCAATGGGGAGTCCAGAAGTACCCTGACCACCCTACCATTACCCATGGCGGAAGGGAGCTTGCCAGGAAAGGCAGAGGCAGAGAAACCACGCTGCTCTAGCACACCATGTTCACCCATGCGTCGAACTGTGTCTGGTTATCAGATTCTCCACATGGACTCTAACTATCTGGTTGGCTTTGCAACTGGTGAGGAACTCCTGAAGTTAGCCCAGAAGTGCACGGGAGGGGAAGAGAGCAAGGGAGAAGCTATGCCGCCCTTGCGCTCTAAACAGCTGGATGCAGGACTTGCACGCTCCTCTCGTTTGTATAAAACTAGAAGTAGGTACTATCAGCCATATGAGATTCCAGCTGTTAATGGCAGGAGGCGAAGGCGGATGCCCAGCTCAGGAGACAAGTGCACCAAATCTTTACCTTATGAACCTTATAAGGCCCTCCATGGGCCCTTGCCTCTATGTCTTCTTAAAGGCAAGAGGGCTCACTCCAAATCTCTGGACTACCTCAATCTAGATAAAATGAACATCAAGGAGCCAGCTGACACAGAAGTGCTACAGTACCAGCTTCAACACCTGACCCTCCGAGGGGACCGAGTATTTGCTAGGAATAGTACATGAATGATTTGCTCAGAGTTTAAACCGCTTTAGGCCAGCCTATACTCGGCTAGAGAAAAAAATCTACTGTCGTACTCTGTACATGACCCTTCACATTAGAGATGGTTATATCAGCTAAGTGTTCCTGGAACATACAAAAATTGTTTGGATCAAGTTTTGGATACAGGAATGAAATCACAGGTACTTGGGACGGGGTGGGGGGAATATCATTCTAGAGCACGCAACTGCAAAGAAAACAGAATGTTGACCGTTAGTTTGCATAGCTTCTTAGCTAGAACAAGGTTTTGGTGCAGAAATTTCACATTTATGATTCTGACACTCCAATTGGGAATGTTACCTGCTTGGTTGTTGCTGACTTGGTATATGATTCATTAGAAATTTATATTGAAGTACTTAGTACTTCTTGGATCTCTGTATTTTACTATACAATGTATGTAATGATTTGTCTTATGAGATTTAGAGCTTGAACACTGCTGAATTGGACCACTTTTTATTTTTAAATATTGAGTTTAAATATTTTATAACTGGTTTTGCACTGAAAAACAATTAACATTTCAGATTAAGAGAATAATCTTTCTTCACTTGCTTCAATAAGAATATTGAGCAATGGATTTTTTTAATTTCCGCATGGAAAGTTACTGATCTCTATGGCTGTAAAATATTCCTTTATAGCATTATTAAAGTGTGTCTTAATGAAATTAAATTTGGGATACAAAGTATTTATTTTACAATGGGTAATGGGTGGGATGCTTTTCCTAAATGTTTCTGACGTGAAGTTTCCATCAGTTGGAAATATCTCCTTAGTGTTTTATTCTCTTTAAAATGCACATGGAACTTGAAAATGGAAAGGATTCTCTCCACTGGTTGTTGGCATAGTACTGCTTGCATCTCAACTTCTTGTAAGTGAGTACAACTGTAGCAGAGGCTCCTATGATTTTGACTATCAAGTACTTTAAGTATAAAGTGATAACCATTCAGCACGTCCTTGGGTCTTTCCAGGTTCAGGTCTCTGCAGCACGGCACTCATGCACTCATTAAATTACAGTTTCAGGATTAGTGTAGGAGCCTAACATGCTTCTACAGTTTTAATGGGCTAATCCTGGATTACCTAACAATTTATGTCTATCACACTGGTTTAAATTGTTGCTAAAGAAATAAGTCCTTGCCTTTAGTAACAGAAGCAGCTCAACTACTCTTGACCATAAATGTATGTAAGTTACCTTTTGTAAACATTTCTATTTCATTCAGTCTTAAAGGTGCAATTTATTACTGATTTGGCATTTCTGGCTATATAGAACTACATATTTTATGTTTTCTTTTCGGCACTGTGAGTTTCTTAGGGGTTACCAGTCTTGCTTATAAAATAAGAACAATTAATTGATGAATTAGTGAAGCCATTCCTAGAATAATTGTGATTTTCCTCTGTCCAGAGTGAATGGCAAACTTTATTTAGAGCAGAGTAAATGTTGGAAACCCCAGGAACTCATAATAGATGCTTATTAGGGATTCACAGAGGCAGCCATGTGACAACATGTATGAGAGAGCCATGATGATGCTGGCTCATCGTGATCAGAATGTTTGGTGGCTGGGAAGTTTCCAATGTTGTCTATTTTAAAGTAAACTGCACCTTTGTAACATATTGTACTGATGAATGATCACTAAGATTAACTCTATCTATACAGTCAATAGTTTGACAAGTAATAGAATCCTGTCAGATGCCAAAGAGTTGGGATTTTTACATTTAATGATTAAACACCATTATTTATTGATGATTTACCCTCTGGAACTGTATTATTTCTAACTACGAAATAAAAGGGTGATGTGAACATCCATTGTTTTGTGGTGCTTTAAATGCAATACACCATTACTAAGCTAGTTAAGATTCCATCCAAGGGGATCCTGAGCTGGCTCAGCTGGTAGAAGAAGCGTTTGTTCCAAACCTGCTCACCTAAGTTTGATTCCCCAGACTGCCATGGTAGAAAGGGAGAACCCATTGAAATGAGGTGGCCTCTGATGTCCACAGATGTGTCAAAGCTCATGTGCTCATGTGTATGCATGTGAACACACATAAGTATATGTATGAAAGAATTCAAGTCAAGCGCTTAAGGCTGTAGTTTTGTGAAACAGAAGTGTGTATTTGGTGCTCATTTCACTTCAAAGTGAAGGAAGTCTTCCCTACACTAGTATGTGCTGTGGGACTATGTTCTGAACATTGTAAATATTTGTCCCTCCTACTGGTTTAATAAAAAGCTGATTGGCTGAAGGCAGAGAAGAAGTGTGGGCGGGGCTTCCAGACTAAGAAAACTCTGGGAAGAGAAAGAGTGGAGAGACTCCAGAAATGCTGCTCTGAGAAAAAGGTACCAAGCCACATGGCTGGCTGAACTAGATAAGAGTCATAGGTTAGTTTAAGAGTTAAGAGTTAGCAAGTTATAGGCCAATTGGTATGAAATTAATGTAAGCTTTTGTGTGATTATTTGAGGCAAATGGGTCTGAACCTTGGGCCTAAGCTAAAAAGGCAGGGCCAGAAACTTCACATTACAGATATGGATCCAACCTTCTCATTGGATAAAGTTTGTGCCTGATTGTCCTAGGTGCCTACATTTCTTGAGCCAAATAAAAATATATCACTTTTTAGTTTTTGTTTTGTTTTTGGCAAAAATGAATGTGTAAAAAGATTGCTATTATTTGAAAACATAGCTGTAGATAAATTTATCACTGGTTTTCCAGATATAAAGCTTGGACTTCCAGGCCAGCCGTTTTTTTAGAGAATTCAATTCTTACGGTAGGTAGTATGTTATCATTGGAGGGGAAGATGTCAAAGGATGAGGAGGGGTGGGGACAAGAGGGGGAGGAGGCAGGAGAATGGATGGAGAGTTCATTAAAATGCTAAGCTTTGGAGACACAGAAGGTGCACAGGTAACATAGGAATCTTGGTGGTTTCTGTCCGACTCAGTTTATAGCCATGGGTGGCTGCATGGCTGCTCTTGTCAACAACCAGAGAGTTGAGGATTCAGAACTTGGAAACCCCATGACCAGAGAACCCCAGATCTTTTGGACTGTTGTGCAGCTGGGGTCTTCTGTTTCAGGTACATGGAAACCTGTCCCTTTTCAAGTTTTGATGCTTGTCTGTGGCCTGCAGTGTCTTTCTCTTACCTGGGGCTTCCTTAATGGCTTCAGTATTTTTACTTTAGGAAATTCCTAGAAGCAGCTGAGTTAACTTTTAACGACATATTGAGCTTTTGGAAGGGACATGTCTTAAATCTTGAGAAAAGCAACCTAGTTTTACTCGCTTACTCTGCGTCCCACTGTACTTTCATCTTGGAAAGGCTTTTACTCAGCTACAGCAGTTGAACTTTGTAATGAAACTTTAAAGGGTTCTGGCCTAAGTGGTTTGTTCTCAATCAGAGAGAAGAGGAGGAGAGGCTGTCCCAGTTTATAAATGGCGTAAATGCTTTCAAAGAGACGGGTGGGAAGGGATAAAAGGTCTTGTGCTTTTACAATGCAGACTGCAGCAAGTATTAAGTGAAATTACAGTTTTAAACAATGTTATTTGATTAGGGAGATAGAAATGGATGAGGAAGATTGCTTTGGAAAGATAATAAATGTGGTCACAAAGCTGGAAGTGGGGATTGTCAGCACTGAATGATGCCTCTGTGAGGTAAGAATTCTGAAATGGATTTCTTTGATGTTTTACATCAGGAAAAAGGCTTTTTTTTTCTTTTCTTTTTTTTTTTTTTTTTAAAGCTAAGAACACTAGAATCAATCAAAAAGAAAAATGGATTTGATTTTTTTTTTTTTTTTTTCCTGTGCTAAATTCACAGAGCTCTGCTCTGCTCTGGTGTGTGTGTGTACACATGCACTTAAGCAATCACACATGCATGCGTGTGCACGCGCACACACACACACACACACACACACACACACACACACACGAGTTTGTATTTTGCCGTTGTAAGTCACTTTGTTCAAGGTTTTCTTAAATGGTTTTAAAGAGAAATCTGAAATCAAATTTGAATGTCACCTCTGAACTTGAGGCTGTGTTTGATTTATGGATCTGTGGGAGAGCATAGGATAAGGTAAGACAGGGCACTAACAGCGTCTGGAATGGAGGGGCTACCAGCACATCCCGTCAGAGTCCTTGAATGCTCCTGCCTGGGGTACTCTGGAGAGAAGAACTTTGAACTCCTTGCTTTTATGGAAAGCTTAGCAGCAGTTTCAAAGTTCTGTCTGATGCTTTTGAGAGGATTCGTACTCTGCTGGTGAAGAGGTGGGTATGTGGTTCCCTGTTGACCTCCAGCCTGATTCACCAGGAGGAATATGTTTTACCACACACAGTGAAAAGTATTACTCATGGAAATATGTATTCAGAAGTCTTTGAATCCTCTCAGTCTTGTCCAGGGCTTCAAGAAGGGAGCGTACCTTAGGCATCATGAGGTATGGGAATTGAATGAAATTCAAACTTTGATTGGATGTAGAGTAGCAAATGCTGAGCATGTTTACCACCAGGACTCTCCTCACTAGTGAATGTGGTAGACAAAACTCATGCATCTGAGCAGTGTTTCCTAGAGTCCAGATGTGATCTCATTCTTGTTTTCGTCAGCCAGCCATTGGGCAGCTGTGAGAGAAGTGATCCGTATGAGACAGGGGTAGTCCTCATAACTGTATACATCCTATGATGAGAACAATGTGGATACAAACTAATGTCCACAGTTCCATCAAGAGTCTATTCTGAGCCTCAGATTTCAAGTTAAGAGCAAAGAAGAATATTGTCAACACCATATTTTATAGATTACTATCACGGGCTCTGGGGCCAAAAGGATTTAAGACCTTACTGTTCCTAGACAGCTGGGTAAGGTCTAGGAAGTTGAATACAAGCTTAGTGTTTTATATAGTGGGCAGCAGTTAAAGAGAGGAAAACTTGACCCTTCTCGGGTTGAAATCTGAGAAAGAGGCCGTACTCAATTTTCTCAGGGTGGTGTAGTGAGCTTCTTGAGTGTGCTCTGTTAATGTTGCTGATCTGTGTGAAAGTTGAGATGTAAAAATCCTTTTTTTTTTTTTTTGTCCCTCCAAAGTGCCTCCATATGAGATAGGCAAAAGTATTAGCAATTGACATTTATATGTCAGAGTGTGCCAAAACTGTTCCAGCATCTCCTCCACCGGAGTCCGCAGCTGTCGGTTGAGGCGGACTGACCTACTTTCTGGAAGAGTTCAGGTGGAAGGGAGTTAAACTTGAAGTGTCTGAGCTGGGCAATGGAGAGGTAAGAGCCATGAGAGATTAATTTGAAAAGTGATAGTTTACTGATTTTTTTTCTTCCTGCTTTCTACTGTTACCTTTATTCAGGTGCAGAGTAGAAAAAGGCACAGCATACAGTGATAGATTACTCAGTTATTTAAGATAGAACCACAATAAAATATATTCCTTATTAACATAATTTAAGACGTGAAATTATAATTCTGTATTTTAGTTCCCAATCAACTCCGTTAATATTTCCCCTGATATTTCACATGTATCTTAGTGACATGTTTATCTAATATGTTTTTATTGCATTATACAAAAAAATTGTAAATGATTGGGCTATATTCAGGATCGAAATGCTGTTTCCTGGCTGGTCATGTAAGGTTCTTTGTAGGTCAAAAATATCTTCATTCATTCCGCATGAATCAAATTTTTGTTTTCAGGAGGGGAAGTGGTTACTTTATTACACTTGGGGATGAATTGTCTTTGTAAGAACAATGTGTGCATGGGACAGTTTCTTAAAGTGAAATGATAGGGCTTGTGGTTTTGTTTTAAGTTATATAAACTCTTTGACCTTTAAAGTTAATTTTTTAAATTAAATTTAATTAATTTAATTGATATATACATGGTCCCTGCGTTCACATCACTTGTACCACTTCAGCTCCTGTCATGCCTTTATTCCCTTGATTTTTTTATTTCATTTGTTTACTTATTATATATTTATTGAAATATTTTCTATTAGGTCTTGTAAAGCTCGCCTTCCCTTCCTGGGACAGATGACTGTAGGAAATACTGCAAATGGTCATAGCTCTTTCTCTGCAAAGTGGGAGTTTGGAAGAGCTGTTTCATGGGGGAAATGATGAAGGAAGCATGCTCTGTGTGTGCACAATAGTTAAGTAAGGCATTGGGGTTAGCTATGCTGAAAACAGACACCGAGCTATAACATATATAGTTTTAAAACATAAAACCACCAAAATGAAACTACACTTGAGTCTTGAGAATAAAATGGAGCTTTCCAGATAGTGAAGGGAGATAGGACTCCTCAGGAGAGAATGGCATCATTAAGCTTGAAGGGGATCATCTATTCCATGTTCTCCATTGTCCTCACTAGCCTGGATAGTAGTGTGCTGTGCATGCCCCTAAAGCCCCAGGAAAGGAAATTATCTGGCATTACCATCCCAGACTGATGTGGGAATGTCTTTCTGTGTGCTGTGACTATCAATCTTTAAATAAAGGAGCTGTTTTGGCCATGGTAGGCACCATAGAAGAAGTAGGAGAGGAATCAGAATAGGTAGGAAAGGAAGGGCAGAGTCAGGCAGACCGAGCAAGCCGCCCAAGAAGAAACATGTAAGGAACACAGGTGAGCCACCGGCCACTGGCAGACAAATTAATGGAAATGGGTTGAGTTAAGATGAAGGAGCTAGCTAGCAATGTGCCTGAGCCATAGGCCAAACATGAAATTAATATAAGTGTCTGAATCATTTTGAGGGGCCTATACAGCAGCGGGAGCCTAAGGGGTCTGGGGCTGCAGGTCTGTGGGTCTGGACTTCTGGCTGCCTGAGACCAAGAAACCTTAATGCAACAAATGGCACCCAACACCAGGCCGATCCACATTGTCTGGTGTAAAATTTAGCAATGATACTTCAAATCCTCATATTTAAACTGCCAAATCTAAGTTTTTTAGTCAGTATTCTCCCAGTCCAACAACTCTTTCACTTTAAAATCAGGTAAGTGACCTCTCCTTTATAATTAATTCATGGTCTGGAGTTGGCAACTGCCTTAGAGACGACTTGAGCCCTGAATCTCCAGGTACCTACAGAAAAGCCATAGTTGTTCGGTTTGGCACTAGTCTGTGGGAAGACTGGAAAGAGCCTAGCCTTCTTCTGGTACTGAGTAGATGGCACCACTGTGCAATCTCCAAAGCACAAATTCTAGTTCTGTTTTTGTTCTCTTTCTGGTGGGGGTTAAACCTTCTTCACCCATGTCTTCACCCGTGCTGCTAAGTTACCTCTGGATCTTGAATAGTCTCACTTAAGAATAGACTTTTGCAGCTGGAGCACTGGATGCTCTCCTTTAAAGGACCCAGAGTCATGCTCTCTTTTAAAGGACCCAGAGTCAATTCTCAGCACCCACATGGAAGCCCAAAGCCAGCTGTAATTCCAGTTCCAAGGGATCAAGTATTTTATTCTGACCTCCTTGGGCACCAAGCATTTGCATGGTATAGGTACATGCGTGTAGGCAAAACACTCATACACATAAAAAAAAAATACTAAATAGAAATATTCAAGTAGTTCTTACAAGAATGGGCTGGAAAGTTTCTGCTAACTTCCATTGGAAGCCTCACCATTAAGCCTAGTTTGACCCCTGTGAGGTTACCTAGAATTCTCTCCTGTGACCTCTTTCTAAGATTTAAGATCGAAAAGGATTGTTTGCTGAGGGAGGAGGAAAGAACAGGTGAAATCTGAAGGCTGTTAGGCTATTTTGTTTATTTTAATCAAATGTAATTTTAAAATCTAGCAGCTTATTTCTCAGCCTCTCGTTGCTTTAAGGACTCAGCTACAAAGAAAATTATGGTGAAAGAGCTGTGATGTGTATATTCAGCAGCTGAAAGCACATGGTTTTATGCTCTTGAGAAAAACCCATTCCCTTTGGGTTTGACTGGATCACACTTTAGTGTAAGAAGGCAAATCAGTATGCCTTTAACGTTTTTGCAAAACAACAACAAAAAAAAACTTCTCATTTACAGTACTTGTGAGAATTAGATATAATATATGAACTATAAAATGCTGGCCACATAACAGTTGGCGACCAAGCCGTGGCCCACTGAAGGAAGGAAGACAACTGACGTTTCTCTTTAACATAAAGTAAAATCACTGCATTTAACTTATATGTGTAGAAAAAGCAATGTGAATGTGTGTTGTCCCTTGCACCCAGTTAATGAACTAAAGTTGTGGTTTCTGTAGTGGACTGTTGGTAACCCACATGTGGAGAGATAGTTCTTTGGGAAACAGGAAGGAAGTATTAGAGCCGATTATAAGAAGGTTTTATTTTATTACTTAAACATTGTATGTTGTAGTTTGCTATTATAGTAGCAAATGTAAAACTACAAATATAAACAAAATTGAAGGTATTCAATTAAAAAACCTTTTTAAAAAATTCACCTGACCATTGAATTTTGGAAAGCACTGATGTCAATGACATATGTCATTTTGACATACCCTTTATGATATATCCGGGTGGTTATAACTTGAAATTCCCTCTTACTGAGTCTTGTTTAGACCTTAGAACTGGAGCTTTTATAAGTGAACCTAGAATGTAAGTTGTACGAGATCAAGAAATCATCATGTTTTATACTAAAAAATTCTTATTATACACGTGCTTGCTGCTCGTTTTCTGTTGGGTTCCATAGTCTCTTAGAGGCAGCTGCTTGCGGGTAGGGAGATGAGACCATCGGGCCAGGGCTCGTGTTTCACTAGATCCTTGCAATTTCTGTTTGTGAACTTTTTTTCTGAACCCCGTTTCTTTGTCCTGGGAACTTCTGGCCGATAAAGAGACACTTGTTTAAATTCCCGTTAGCAGATTTCATTATTTATTCCTGTAATAAGTTGTGTTTTTGAGTGTATTAGTGGCTCATTTTAAAAATATTGCAAGTCTTCACTCAGCAGACCTTTCTGCTCTGGATTTGCTGGTTCTTTGAGGCAGCTCTTCCCAATCATTTGAACATCACTTTCTAGAGCATTAGTACAATTACTAATTTTTGTCTTGTGACTCCAGTACAGAATTTGTTTCCAGATAAGGACTCATAAGTGGTCCTAGTACATACTATACAGTGCTGTACTTGTGGTGAGCTGGAGCAGCAGCAAAACTAGAGACTTTCTTGGTTACACTGTTGTCCAAACTTTTAACACTGAAAAATGCCAGCATCGGCTGCCTCCTTGCCTTATCTCTCACCCACTTCCTGCCCTGGTTTTTCCTAGTGCTGTTACAGCAGTGGTTCTCAACCTGTGGGTGCTGACCCTTTTGGCAAACCTCTATCTCCAAAAATACATACATCTCAATTTATAACAGTAGCAAAGTAAAAGTTCTGAAGTAGCAAAGAATATTAATTTTACGGTTGGGGTCATATTGTTAGGAAGGTTGAGAACCACTGAATTAGAGGATATGAATGACAAGTTGATCTAAATGTGCTCCAGGCCCAGGATGCTTCCTTAACCACGTTACGTTGGGTCATACATGGCCTAGGGAGCATTTTTCTGGGAACCCTACATTTTTCTCTCTATGCTTAAACTGTCCAACATTATTCGGTGCCGTTAGCTTTGGTAGTTCACTATAGCTAGCTTGTTTTGACAAGTGCATGTTGCTTAGAGAAAAGAATCTATCCGCATTTCCTCCTCTCCTTATGGAGAAGAAAAGTGTACTGAGTATGTACTGTTATCTTCTGGGTTCATAATTTGCTTTATCCACATCTCTCAGGATAGTTTTCCCCTCATCTCAATAATTAATCTGTGTTTCATGGCTTTTAGTTTGTTTTCACTTTTAGGGTTGTTCTTGCTTTGTATTGTTTACGTTTAGAATTCAGAAGGTATGTATTCTATTATGACTACTGTAGTGTTCCAGATCTGTTAGTAACGTGCCTGTCATCTAACCACACTAGAGACTGGCTTTGACAAGAGAATTTGCTCTGTCATATAGAAATATATCAACTGCTTTGTTTTTCTTCTCAGCCATATTACTAGGCTGTAGCTTAGATTTCATGGCTTCCGAAGCAAACTTAAATTTCCCCTTTTCACATGCGAAGTTAGAATTCCCATTCTTTGTTAAATCCCCAAAGTGATGATAATTCTTACTCTCAAGCTTCCATGATGTGTCTAGAAAATGGACAAATGGTAGAAATCAATATTTATTAGGTAGCAAATGGAAAAAGCAAATCACCTGCCTGGTTTAATGCTGCATTCTCGACCCTCTCTGTTCCTGGCAGCTTCAATTAACAGAGTGATGAAAAGTTGCAGTGGAGGAGGTGTGATTGGACCTTTTCTTGAATTATAAAAATTTCCACAAGAAATTTCCACCTAAAAGCTTTCGAATGTGCTATTCTGTTCATGAGTTTGCATCTATCCAATCAACATGTATGACAGCCTTGGATGCCCCTGCACAAACAGTCTTCACCTTGTGCTGTGCAACGGGCCCTGACCTATTCACTGAATTTGCATTTAGCTTATCTGGGGCAGAGCTGAGCCCTTCTGACGGTCTGCAGATGCCACATGGGCTTCCTTAATTCATCTTGTTTTGTAACTCTTGTTTTTTTTTGGGGTAGACATTTTTTGTTTCTGTGACTATCATCCAGATTAAATCGGGTCTCACGTTTTGGGATACTGACTCTGAAATGATATTTATTTCCAGAGATCGCGTTTGCTTTTTGGAAGTTATACTTCTCATTGAAAACACAACAAAAGAACCAAAAAAAAAAAAAAAAAAAACCAACAACCAACCAAACTCCCATTTATTTAGCGGTACCTTGAAAGCCTACTGTGTGCCAAATTAGGTAATGGATGAGACTTAGTGATCTATGCATTTCTCCTGAGTTAAATATTGTATACTCTTCATTTTGTGCCAGTAACCAATGGTTTTATGCAACTGGATCATCATGGCAACTTTATCATCAGTTTGACAACTTGTTAATAGTTGTATGCTATCTCAGTGAAAGAAACATTGAAATTACTGTTCCACAGAGATATAGTCTTAGGGTGAGGCTGAAGTTAAGCTGGTAGTGTTTGCCTAGCATGCATGAAGCCCTGGATTTAGTCCCCAGCAACCTGTCAACCCAGTGTAGTGCTACATATGAGGCCCAGTTGACACACACACACACACACACACACACACACACACACACACACACACACACACACACACACACACACACACACACACACACACACACACAGTCAGCAGTCAGATAGTTCAGGGACACCCAGTGCTTCCCTTTGTGAATTATCACCTGGTTCAGATGAAAAGAATATCTATCTTTCCAATCGCTGACTCTTCCAAATTTACCTCAATGTTCTCAGCTGCGCTGGTTCTATGTGGATTTTAGGTTAGCAGTGATTTCAGACCCTGGCATTGCTTGCTAAATAGCTTGTTATTTCTGGGAATTACAAGAGCATGCCTGCTGAAATATTTAAAAACCAGAGCAGGGTGGTAGGATGTGGAACACCATAAAAGCTTGACCTTGCGCTTTAATTTTTTTCTGTCTCGATCTTAAGATCATTTTGGAAGCATGATTTCTCTGTGGCTGTTCTTTATTGATTGGTTGCATCAGAATGACTTTTTCAGTGTCTTTGATAGACTTTCTGGCTTAGGCACACTTGGACTCATTCAGAGTAGAACTAGAAAGTCCTCTTCACTGTGAGGCTAGAATTTTGAGAGAAACCTCCTAAGAAAAGATTCGTGAGAATAGGAAAATGGGTCTTCCTTCTGCTTGAAGTTCTGCTTTTCAGCACTTGGGCTACGGTGACAATTGTTCACCATATCCGCATGGCTTGTAGGAGAAGATGGTTCATTCTGAAATGTAGTTGAAATGCCAATCCAGAGAATGAATGCAGCCCTGGAAATATACTAGACCTGGGTTGGAATTCTGACCTTGAGCCCTGTGACACTCTTTAATCTGTATAACTATGAGCTGCTGTCTTTGGAACTCAGGCTATTAAATTATTGTTGAACGCAATAAGCTACGTCTGTATGTAATTACTTAGTTCGGGTCTGGTGTCATGGTTACTTACTTTTTCCTAGATTATGCAGCTGAAGAAGCAGCCACTCTATAACACAGAGTAAATGATATCCAAACTATAATTTTTGTTTTTTCATTATTTTGTTTAAAATTGTCAAAGACCACAAAACCTATTTGGAACCTTTTTTTTTTCCCTTTCTTTTTGGCCTATGAAATAACTTACTTTCTCAATATTTTTGTGCTTTGTGTGTGTGTGCGTGTTTTATATATGTGTGTGTATGTGGGTGCCATAATATACCCTCAGTTGATATTCTTCAAGCACCACACAACTTCGTAAAGAATTCTTGGAAAAAAGCTAGGCAGGCTGCAAAGACTGATTCACTGATTAGAATTGCAGTGATGTTGGAATGTTGCCGGTCCAGAGCCTAATTATACTTCATTTGGGGCTGGTTGTAGCCTCCTGAATAACTAATTCCTTGCCTATCTCAGTCTCAGGACTAATGTCCTGTGACTAGAAGATAAAATCTTTTTGAAATCTATTAATGTATCCGACCATTAGCACCACAAACTTAAAAGCTAAGGATGTTAGAGAGCATCTGAATCCTGTGACAGATTTCCCCATTTTGCTATAACTGTGTCTGATGTTTCTGCCACTGTATTCTAAAGATGTCTTTGTTTTGAACTCTCTTTTTATGTTACTATAAAACTACATAGATAATCCCATGTGTTCCATGTTTCCTGGGTCTTGGGTACTCAAATTTGGCTCTACATCAAACTATTTTTTTGTTGTTCCCTTTGAAGTGAAAGTCATGGTTTTTATTTTTACTTTTTTTTTTTTTAAATTAATGCCTTTTAAAACTTTTGGATTGTTTTATATCTGTATTTCATTATTTCATTTATTATTGCCCATTTCTCTTTTCTTTCCCCTACCCATTACAACACTTCCCAAGAAGTCCCGCCCTATTTTCATATTTCCTGTTTGTAAGTTATTAGAGCTGCTTACACAGGCTGGCTAGGAGGTTATCTACTGAGGTATGGACAGCTACACATTGAAGATAATAACACCACCTTCCCCAGCAACCGTAAGCTCCGACTAGGTCCTCAGGCAGGGTTTTTCAATGGTCTATAACTCTCCAAGTAGGCTGGGCTGATTGGTCAGAAAACACCAGGGACTTTCTACCTATTTTCACCTCCTCAACACTAAAAATACAACAGTGCTGGGTTGGGGTGGGGCTGAGCTCTGGGCCTCTACCTCAGGACAACCTTTACTGAGTGAGTTGTCTTTTCAACCCTCAAGATATGGTTCACATTTAATATTGTACAGTAGAAGTCAGTGTCAAATCCTTATCATTGGCAAGCTGAGTGTCAAGCAATTGTGCATTTGCTTCCAGTTGAATCTTAAAATAATTCCCATCTCTTATAGTTATGCTTTGTTTTAATGGTGAAGGTAATTAGTAAATATAATGTATAACAAATCTGCCTATCATAATATAGCTGATAGCCTACCACTTTTTTTTTTTCTAGGTAGCGGAGACAATAAAAATTGCGGCCCCCAGCCCCAAAGTCTCCTTCACACCAGTTGCATAGATAATGACATTACAGTTTTAAAAGCCAATTGCTTTTAGTCCTAGAAGAGCTAGGCGTTTAAAATATTAAAAAGGCTGATGAGATGGCTCAGCTGGTTAAGAGGCTTCTTGCCAATCTGGAGGACTTGACTTTGGTCCCCCAGACTCATAGTGGGAGGAGAGAACCAACTTCTGCAAGTTGTGCCCAATTTCCTCCCTCCCTCCCTCCCTCCCTCCCTCCACAAATGCAGAAAAATTTAAATGTTTCCTGATGTAGAGATAATTAAGTGGATACTTATTTTGGAATTAAATATGACTGGGTAGCTAACTAAGATTGAAAACTAACTTTGAGGCCCCGAGTTTGGGTGTAAAATGACCTTGGTCACTGGTCATTTTCTTTGTATTTTGGTATAACTGTATATTGAGTCCTTCTAGCCCTGCCTCCTATTGCACGTCAGTTGTCTGCTTCCTATGATGTAGCATCCTGCATGTGTTTCAGGATTACGTCTTTCATGACTATAGTTTTGGACATATGAAGACACTGGAATCTCATCCTAAGATCAAGCGACTCAAGTGGCCATTTTTCCTAAGTCGCTTGACCACTGGTTAGGGATCTGCTTTCTGTGTGATTGCTGTTTGACTGGGTGAGATATATTATGTTGGCTTTGCGATTCCTCATTCTGCTTGATGGATACCTGATGACCTAGCAGCTTCATGAGTGTGTGCCTTAAAGGTGCTTATTTTGACAGCACCAAATCTCTGTAAAAATATTTACCTAGGGATTTTATTTTATTTTTCCTCCTCAGTGATACAAGGGAAAATAGAATTATTCTGATAAATACAACCCATTTCCCACATTAAAAAATGAATCATTTAAGGCCTGTCACAAGGGAAACTGCTTTTTCATTGACATACAAATGAGAGCATAGTTAAATTTAGTAGATAATCTTGATGCAGTGACCGATGCTGGAAACTCCAAAGGACAGCTATTTTCCAATTTGAGTTCTGTAAATGGGGCAGTCAGTGTAGGAACCCACTGTCAGCTGGAATGAATGAGCAAAACAGCAATGACCTTTACGTCCTGGAAAAGACATCATTCTGCTTCTGGCTTTTCACAGCTTAGGCGTTTGTGTTGGTAATGTATGGCCGAAGCTGAAAGTTCATCTCTGATCTTGTTCCACAGGGAAATGGCAGAAATCCTAACCAGCCCAATGATTCAAATTTAAATTTGCTTTGCAGGAAAGGTCAGTAATGCCCTGTTCCCAGGGACAATCTTAGCACAGCGGGCAAGCCTGATTAAAATTCCCTTTGAGAGCTGGGGATTTGTCTGATTGGAAAACCAAATAGGTCCTTAATCACCTAGATCCGATGATATCACTGGAGCATCAAAAACTATCCAACAGATGAATGTTTTCTTCCAAGTATCAACTTCATTTTTAAACTTGAACAACAGTAGAGAAGCGCATTTAACAGCAGCTATTTATAGATGATGACGTAAGACCTCTACCCCCATAATTCTCATTGTTCTCTGAAAACAAAGACCCATTAAACTCACTGACAAGTGACCTTGTGATGTATTTGTTATTAAGTGTGTGTGACTAGAGAAGGAATTGTAACATAGAGGTAACACCATTGGTACCTCACTGGATGGGGTCTGACCTCCGCCTCTGGAGATGTCTGATAGCATGCACCTTTTGAGAAAGTAGGACTTCTGAAGTTAGCACCCAAAACTAATAAGGACTACAAGTCCCTTTGTAAGGTCAGCACGCAGCCAGCATATTTAAATGGTGATGAGAACAGACTCATTCTGTTCTCATCTGTGAATTAGATCTTTCCTTTCCCCATCTGTAAGACTCTTATGTTTTGAGCATGAAGGTGTCATGCTTGTGTCATCTCCATGCAACCAAGACCTTCCCAGGAAGTCTTAGAATGAAGTATTCCCTTTCAAGGAGAGGTTGACATGATGCCGAGGGTTGCATGACATCCTTGTCAGTGGACAGTCAGATTCTGCTATTAGATATTATTTGACAGTCATAGCTTGCTTCTTCATTTTTCCCCCCATTTGTATACAGACTGTGGTATCAGTGGTATTGCAGATCCGCTCCAAGAAAGGATGACAAAATAAAAGTTAGGACAAAGTATACACACACACACACACACACACACACACACACACACACACACACTTAGGTGAATTTACAGTCTCACTTTGAAATGATCCTGTCGATTCTGGCGTTCCTGGCTTTGGCAATTAGTGCAGAGTTGTGCATGTCCAAGAGTGCTCGTTTGTAGATTCCCGTTTTGATGCTGAAAGATTAAAAGGGGTTTGGGAATTCCTTATAATAGTGAACACTGACATTTGCCCTGTACGCTCCCTTTCAGTGTGAGTGAACGCCCATAGATGCTCTGAGAAGGCACCCAGTTATAGTTGCCCTTGCTACCCATATTTAAAACTGCAGAAAAACTAAGGGCTTCCCTTACAGGAACACAGTCATGAATGTGCACGCTGAGCTTTTAGCTTTTCCTGTGAAATGATAATAAATTAAACACAAAGGTGAAACACTGAGGAAAAATGCAGTCTTATTAAATTGAATTTAGAGGATGGTTAATTCTGATGGCATTGAAATATTGCTCATCCTGAAGTAGGCACACCGGTGCCACAAAAGTCCTTGATGTGTGTGGCGTAGAACTGTGACATTTACCTATTAAACTGCAGTGAAGCGTCTTGAACAGAGCTGGGGAGTGAGTGCTGAATGCCTGAGTGGTTTCACAGCTAATGCATTTGTGCTGATTACAATTAGGAACTTTATACGTGGCCTCAATAGTAACTCTGGTACTATAACATACAGTGGAGATTCTTAAGTAGTAAATCTTGAATGGATTGGGAAGGCTTTGATGTCAAATAAATACATTTAGAGTGTATTTTTTTTTTAACGTCTAAATTGCACGTTTTTCAGCCACTAGGAAGCAGCCATAATTGTGTGTGAAAATTTGTTTCTTGTGTTTCGGATAAATAATTGAAATAAGTGGTCAGAATTGGAAATTAGTGCTTAGCAATTTTATAAGAAAAACGTTTATTTTTAAATGCTTATATGATATAGGCAGCTAGGAGTAAATGAAGATAATAGCTCATTGACCAAAAGCTTGATGAGAACTTGTAAACAAATAAAATGAGAATATTAAAAATCGGTGAAAAGAGAAATTAGCTCTTTCTGAGTTTCATATGGAATTGTACATTCCCCCATACTGTCAAGGCATCGAAGCAGAGGTTGACTGGGGTTGTCGTTCATCATATAAGATTAGCTTCAGATTGTGTCTTGAGTGACAATTTGAATTCTAACCATAATTCCCTGCGACTTCCTTTCAAGGTCTTAATATTGTGAAGTTATTTCATCTTAGTATCATTTTTTTTTATTAGCCACTGTTGCTATTTTAGAGAGGGGAGGAGGGAGGGAGGGCAGGGACACACACCGAGAGAGAATGAAAAGAAAGCCAACCAAGACAATCTCTGCTTGGTGGCCATTAGCATTCGGCACTGTGATTTGTTTTGCTGGTACTATGGACGGTTGTGTGAGGGAGAAAGACCGTGTCACACAGTCTCCACTTCAAATGTTCCTCTGGCTGTATCAGGGTCATGCAAGGACAACAGGAATCTGGGAATGATGATTTTCAAGATGGTTCCAGATGGGATTCCAGTTAGGTGCTTGGATTTCACTGGGTAGGGATGCATGCAAGTCTGAGACGGTAGCCTGTGTTCTTCAGTGACACACACAAGGAGAGCGTCAATGGTCTAGTCTGTCTTCAGCAAATCACCAGGCATATCCCGTCTTTTTCTAGCATGCTTCATGACTCACTACAACTTAGTCTAGAAGAAAAATCTATTTTAAAAAAAATCACATCTCATACCTAAAATTAAAAACATTCAACAACATTAATATATTTGACTGACTTTCATATACACACAGAACTAAATCTTAAATGTTTAGTGATATGTAAAATTTTCTAAGGCCAATATTTGGAAGCACAGATTTGCTGCGCCAAGGATATCACCCATACCTACTTACCAACGTTGCAAACCACCTCGAGCTCTCCTGTTTGTATTGGGTTTGCTTTATTTTCCTCTTAGACCTATGGTTGTCATGGTCATTATCTTACTTATATTTGTTCTCTGTCTGTCAGAATGCAAACTTCATAATGGACGGGGATTTGATCTGCTTTGCTCTATCACAATTACCGGACACACAATAAATATTTGTCAAATAAATAGATAAATGAATTTCAAGAAATCAGAATTCATTTATTCACACAAGTAACAGTTTTTAAGAGAAATTTGTTACCTGTACCTTACATAAACAATTACCTTGGATTTTTAGCATGCCTATTTAGTTGATGCAAATATTCATTTCCAAGCCTCCCTATCACCTCAGAGACTGTAATTTTTAAGTATCTTTTTGAGTGTACTTCTGGACAACTGACTTCATTCAGTAGAACATTTCAGATTTCTGAAAACTGACAGAGATTTATAAGGCAGCTCAACAGAAGGCTCTTGTGGCAGAAGTTGATAGGTGAGTTTGATCTTTAGAATCCGCCTGGTAGAAGGGGAGAGCCAACCTCCTTAGGCTGCCCTCTGCCTTCCACAACTGTGCCATGACATGTATGTGCCCCCGCCAATAAATAAATAAACGCTTAAAAATTTCATTACATATTATATACATTCCTATGGCTATTGTATCATTTGTGGAGCAGGAAAAAAATCCCGAAACAATAGAAAACTTTGAATTATACAAATCATCATCTGGCCATGCTGTCTATCACTTGCCAATTTCAAGAGGCTTGGGGCATGTGTTAGCACTGATGTCTCAGAGCCTCAGTGCCTTACCTCCCCAGCATGCCCTCCCCAGCACATATTAGCTGTGTTCCTTAGCTGAACACATATCTCAGCAGCTACATCTGGAGAGCTGGGTTGTTGGAAGGGTGGGATGACATGCCCCAGGTGAAGTACTTAGCATATCACCCAGCTGAAGTGGTGTATGCTTACTGACTGAGTGGTAGCAGAGGGTCTACCCAGCTCACAACAGTTTCTGTACTTGGTTTTGGAGTCCTTTTTTTTCCTCTTTGGAAATGATATCTATAATATTTTTTTATATGGAAAACCCAGGAGAAACATTCATTGTTGGAGAGGGGAGGAAAAATTCTAAGAGCCAAAGGTTGGAAAATACTACTGGGGAAGTGTTTTCTAGACATGACAAAGCCACTGTACTCATGACATCACGCCAGTGGCCATGTTTGCAGCGTAAGACCTGGACAAGACCAAACCAATAAAAATTCTGTATGGATGATGGAGTGAAACATAAGAGTTCCTACCTTTGGCTTCAGGGGTCTTGGTAGTAGTCAGTGTCTGTGGGGTAGGTTGACCATGCTCCAGCTGGTAGCCCTACACCCATACATGTGGACAGCTCTAATTGAATTCAGTGTGAGTAGGGGAGAGAAGTGCAGCTGTGAGGGGAACCTGCTGGGGAGACCTGAAAGGAGAGAGCAATGGAGTGTGGATATGATTAAAATACGGTATATGCTTGTGTGTAATTATCAAAAGATACATTTTAAAGTATGGGTTAAGAAAGAAAACTTAGGGCATAGTCAAGGGATTAGGATCCTTATCTGACACTCTGCAGTTGATTGCTTTAAAAAAAAATAAGGGCTATAACATTGTGTTGTTCACATTCTACAAAATGTTCGTGTTGGTAGATGAGGAAAAATAATGCCTATTAAATTCCCTTGGCCTATTGTTGCGCTCACTCACAAGGGAGCCAAGGATTCTGTGTGTGCTGTGCCCCTGAAAGGAAACATACAGGGTAGAAGTTTGTGAATTCAAGCTTTGGGAGTCACTTCCTAGTACACTGCACCCTGGGGACTGGGCTTGGGACAGTGCTACTGGAGAGGGCATGCTGGGTAGGTGAGGAGACACTGAGACTGAGACATCAATGCTGGCAGGAAATGCTGGCAATGTGATGACTTGAGCCCTCTGATGTCCTTGACAGAGTGAAGAATACATGTGCGGTAGGCCCCTTAGAATCCTACAGAGCAGTGGCTACCTGTGGATTTGGGGTGCATTTGCTGAATGTCCCTTAAAGCCTTACATTTGTGATCTGTACAGTGGTCATAAAAAACATTTCTCATGATGTTGATAAGGTGCTTAAGAATCACTTTAAGCTATGCTTAGTACATTAAAAAAGAATGCAGGACACATTATTGTTATAACAACCACGAGTACCAGCGCCTATGCAAAGAACATTTGGGACTAAACATTATGTACCCAGCACCCAGCACCTGCTTAATACAAGTTCTTACCCTTATTCACTTTGCTTTCCTGGGAATTTCTGTACATCTCATGCTTCCTTGGAGAGTAATTTCTACCCTCGACTCCCCACCCCCAAAGTGTCTTTTCGCTTTAACGCAGTGACAGCACTTCAATCGTGCATCTGCCCACATCTTCTGCTTCGTGCTCCTGAAATGCAAGATCCAGGAGGGTGGCAAGACAGGCCACTCAGCAAAGTCACATATCTCATCCTTTTGAAGTTTTCCACTGAAAACAGCCACCTACACCACTCATTTCTTCCCAAAGATGGTTACTTCTCCGTGCTTGAAATCACAGAATCTGAATGCTAAACTGAGCCTGGCTCGGAGTTAGAAAGCAAAGTGTCTGACTGCCAGAGAAGCCGTGAGATGTGTCTTCAGCTACCTAGAGTTGTTTGGTGCATGTGCTATTTGAAAGATTTTGAATTGTTGATAACAGGTAATATTTCACACACAGACACACACACACACAGACACACACACTGATATGCATGGGTCAAATTACTTCAAGTATGAGGCTCAGAACCATTTTTTAAGAAATATGTTTTATCATCCCTGAGAAGGTTGATGTGAAGACTCTAACCAGAAGGTCTCACAGCAGGGACTGAAGACATCTCCCTCCTGTCTTCTGATGTGACATTCTCTTAGTCATATGATGGAGCATTTAAATGTAAATCCACAGAGTCATTGCATTGTTTCCCTATCTCCATCACTGTGGGGATGATGGGTTGAAAACTTGGCTGTCTCATTGGAGTTCTCAAACACTTGTTCTCTGGGGCCTAGAGCTAAAACGGATCATTTATAAAAAGCTAAGGTGTATTGATTGTTACCAGGTACAATTAACAGACATTTCAAACAAGCTGCTATTTATGACCTTTAGAAGTGAGTCAGCAACTAAATACATTTATTCATGACATTACAAGGCAACATTTATTGAGAAAAAAAGTGCTGTATTTCCAGACAGATTTGAAAGCTGACATAGATTCCAGAGCAATCCAGAATGCCAGTGCACTCAGATGGTTTGTGTTATTTTTAGACACAGTTCAGTACTCATGGGAAAAGCAACCATATCTTATAGCTTCTCCTTTTCCTGGACAAATTAAGGTATTTCCTTGCTGAACTTGGGTGAACTTTGGAAGAAATTTCCATATTCTTTTGAACAATAAACACTTTTAGACAGAAGGGCAAGAGAAAAGCTCACCTCTTTTCTGGATATCTCCTTTGGTAGCTGAAATGCATAGAAGAAGATTAACTACATGTGGGATTTGGAGTCCTCATTGACCCTGTTATTGTGGGATTGCAATGTCTTTCGTCTGTGATAATATTTTTTAGTGTGTGTGGCAAATCTTAGAACACTAAGAGAGGAATTAAGGAAAAACAGTAGCCATTTTCCAAACAGAAGCAGCCAGAGGGATGAGAGTTTACTCTCCACTTCGATTTCTCTGGCTTTTATTTTTTCAATCAGTTTAGAGTTTTGAGGATTTTGTACATAAGTTCCCTGTATTTTCACCCTTTCCAGCTCTCCCCCACTTCCACCGCCCAGCCGTTCTTCTGGCTCACGCCCTCTTCTGTATTTATTTTATTTTTGTGAGTATGTGTACGTACTGAGTATAATTAGTGTTGTGTTTCTTTGCATGTGGAGGACTGACCACTTTCAACTGAGGTCCCATCCCTGGAAAAGAAGGAAAAACCAAAACCAGGCTCCCTGTCTCTCAGGAGTCATTGACCCTCCCTCCCTCTCTCTCCCTCCCTCTATTATATGATGACTTGCAATGATTTTTCCATCTCTTAGTGATTTGAACTTACTACGGAAGAGTACGTTTTAGATATGTCCAGTTTTCTCTTGCGGTGTGTCGTATATAGGGACAGTGTGTGAGGCAGTTCTTAGACTACTAAGGGTGTGGCCGAACACATTTGCATATTTTAGTGTCAACATCATATTTGTCAGGAAAATATTGGGTTAGTGCCCAACCATCAAAGGAAATATTTTCCTGACAATTTTTTTTTTAAAGTTGTCAAAAATCTTTTTATTTTTCCTCGTGACAGAAGTGGCCTAGGAGTTGTGTAATGAAGCTGTTGCCAAGGAAACTTGGTTTTTTTTTTTTTTTTTTTAGTGAGTAGCAATTTTCCCAAGCAGATGCATTTCCTTTCTGACTAATGAGTGTGTAAATGGTACCTCTATTGCTTTCTGCCTTCGTATTTTGGAAACAACTTGAACTATTTGCTTAGGACAGCAGACATCTGCTTTGTAAAACTGAAGCAGACTGTTAGTATGCCTTATTTATATGCAACTTGTGTTGTATACTTCAAAAGCACCATTACTGGTTTGCACTTTTTGGTTAGGAGACATTTTACACCTGTTAATGGCAGAAATGATTCTTTAGATATAGAGTGAAAAGGCTTCTCTCTGAAGATTTAACTCTGTCTGTCTGTACTGTACAGTTCATTCCCACAGGTTTAACCACAGGCAGGGAAACTCAGTGATCTGGGCTGGGAAGCCAACCAGAAGCAAGCATAATAGCAATCTGGATATTGTTATGCAAAGCTGAGGGAGCAAGACTATTTCAGAGGCAATAATGTTTTCTTCTAGTTCACCGATGCACTAATTTCTATTCACTTTAAACTGCTCTTGTATTTTTCAGAGGGGGGAAAAGTTATTTTCTGCCTTAGTGCTGCTCTAATCTTTGGCTTTGAACAAAAATCTTGATAACAAGGAGATATATAGCCATTCTCTTGCTCTTTGGGGCAGCAGGCAATGGGTGCAAACATATGCAAATAAGGAACAGAGCTATTTCCATAAAAGGTGGAGCTACATGCCCTCTAATTATACCTTTGATTTTCAAAGGAGGAGAAAGATAGATTTAAGGAATTAAGAAAGGGTCCCAGGAGAGAGAGAGAGAGAGAGAGAGAGAGAGAGAGAGAGAGAGAGAGAGAGAGAGAGCTGCATTGTGAAAAGCAGGAAGGATTATCCTAGCAAAACAGAATTCGTTGTTCACATTTTGTTCGAAATAACTCCCTGAAAGAATCCTTTAAACTTTCAATATTGCAAAATTTCCATAGTACCTTTGGAAAGAAGGATTATTGATTTTCTAATTTGTTTGAATTTACAAGACCTCTCTTGGTGTGATTATGCAACATTACATTTTCTGCTCATTTTTAAAAAGCATGTATTCATATTTTGTTAGAAGGGATTTTTGTTTTTTCTTCTCCTCAATGTCTTTCAGGGTGGTTGAAGCGAAATCTTTTAAAGATTAAGCTGAAGGTTTGATCCAAGGCTGACCAGTGTTTCCACCATCAGAGACTTTGTTCCAGTTTTTATACAGAAAACCTGTCTTCCCAGTTCCCAGTATCCCTTTAATTGTTTATTGTTTCATGTTTTATGGATCCCAGGATTCTGACAGTTTTGAGGAGTGTTCACCAAATATCAAAAAGAATGTCGCAAATCTCAGTGTGTGTTTGGAGCTTGTGATATCTGTATATCTATTGCCATCACTAAATATTATGGTGTCAACCTCTACCTCTTAGTTAAAGTATATATCTGCCCCTTGTCTAGTGTTGCTTAGAAAAGCATCCTTTACTTTTACCCAATACTCAAAAGGTTGGGTAATAATTAAATTTCACTTCCTGAAAGGGCAGGGAAATCTGCCTAGAATTCTTCTGGAGAAGGAATTAAAGTTTCTTAGTCAACCTATTAGTTTATACAATAATTTATGTATGCATTATGGATCGATGTCCTTGCTCTGTACTTTGAGTGATAATTTAATGCAGATTTACCTTGCTCAAAATGTTCTATCTTTGGCAGTTGAAAGCTCTTATGGGTTGGATCTTGGTCCCCTTTGACACACTCCCAATTCTTTGTTGTCTTTACTTTTTCTTATCTTCTGATCTTACAGATACTCTGCCCCAACTTCAACTGATATACACTTTTAGGGTAGTCACTGAAAGGATAGTGGGTACCTTTTGGAGGGCCCTGCCAAGGTATGCCAGCAGCAAACACACCAGCATGTGCAACGGAGTTAGCACAAGCAGTTGATTTCAGGAGGGTGAGAGCTAAAGACAGAAAGACCAAGTTGGAGTGGGCACTGGAGAGAGGCAAACATACGCGAGGAAAAAGAGAAGCACAGGAGTATAATAAGAGGTTTCTGGCCTGTCTGGCCAGAGGTCCAGACCCACAAACCCACAGAAACACACAGAAGCTTATATAAATTACATTCTGCTTGGCCTATGTCTCAGGCACATTGCTAGCTAGCACTTTCATCTTAACTCAACCCATTTCTATGAATCTGTCTTGCCACATGGCCTGCGACTTACCTATTTTGTTACATGTTGCTTCTTGGGCGGCTGCATCACATTTCCTTGACTCCACCCTCCTTCCCCTGTATCTCTGTTGAATGATACTCAACAGCTTTCAGAAAGATACCCACATCAAGGGAGGAGAGAAAAGGCAGGAGAGGAAACGAGAGACAAAGCTCCATAAGAGGCGAGAGAGAGGAGACAGAGACAAGAGGAGCCAATGAGAAAGATATCGGCACCTTTAAAGGGTGCACGTGTGGTATGGCTGACCGTGGAAAGGCGCTTGGCGACAGGTGATGCTGTAACTGCTTTGGCAACATCAGAAAATAACAGCCATAGCTTTATTTATTTTAAGGAGTTGAGAAGAACCCTTAAAAACATGTAATATAATCATAACATCTCGAGTCACGTGGACAGTAGCAATTAGAACATCATTAATTTTTTTCCAACTCATTGTGTTTTAGCTAGATAAATCTTTTAAAGGTCTGCACATATTACATTATATACAATATACTTTAAAAAAACTTCAGTTTCCATATATTCACATAGTAAAGCCGCCAATCATGCTGCTTAGAGTGTAAACGCATCAGAGAGTGGTGTTTTTAGGTTAAATAGATGAAGAGGTAAGGCCTGTATCTTTTCACTTGATCCGTGATGACAAAATATTAAGGTATGCAGCGTGGCATGTAATCTGTGATCCCACACTTGGAAGGCTGAGGCAGCAAGCAGAGGTTGTAGGCCAGCTTTGGGCCACCTACTGAGATAGTGTTTCAGAATGAAGTGAAATTAAACAAAAGAAAATTAACAAGAACACAACAACAACAGATTTTATGTTCCACAGTTATTGAGGCTGTAGAGGACAAGGAACAAGCACATTCTAGTTGGGGTGATGTCCCTTCTTTTGGGTTGTAAATGCTGGCCTCCTGCTCACTCTGCCTCTTTTTGCTGAGTCCTCACTGGGTAGTGTTGAGAGGCAATTTCTCCAGCTGAAACATCTTATTCTGGAGGGACGCATGAGACTAAGAAACTAAACAAAAATGACAAGCATCTGGAAGCAAACAACTCATACTCTCAGGACACTTCTGAGATAAAGTTCACAAGGGTCTACAGCACCTATCACCCAAGGGCTAGATAAGCAGTAACGTCCTCCAAGGTGAGGAGACTCTCCATACCTGTTGAGCCATAGGCCAACAGGGAGCTTTAGGGATGCACTTTGCTGAGCTGTCTCTTCCAGGCTGGAGTGGTCTTTTGGCAATACTTTCGAGTCATGCACGGTACTGTAACATCTCACCCTCAACACTGTAAGCAACTTAATAAACTCATTGGATGAAATCATTTCTCTGTTCTGCCATCAATGTCCCTTTTGTTTGTATCTCTACTGAGAAAGTCAAAGGAAAGGTAGAAAGAGTGCCCTGGTCTCTTGTGAGGACACTACTTTCCTTTGGAGTGACCCACCATGGCCTTAGGCAAGCAAAATTACCTCTATGATGTCTAGCCATTAAATGTTATAATGCTACAATTAGGGCTTTGGCATGAAATTCAAGGAAAAAGACATAGGGTCCCAGAGGCTTCACTGACTGTGACTAGAGTCTTTACTGTATAAGGAAGTATTAGAACTCTGGTAAAGGCAATTGTATGGGTATACAACAAGGAAGTAGTATTCTGCAAGCCTAGGAGAGAGGCCTAAGAAGAAACCACACTTGTCAACATCTTGATCTTGAATTTCTATGTGTCAAAAGTCAGAGGAAGAACATTTCTGGTACCTTGTCAGAACTCTAGTAACTACTACAAACTATATTATTGACTCTCATTGTAACACGAGGTTTTTGGCCCTGTCCAGTCAGAGGCCCAGACCTACAGACCTGTGGTCCCAGAGTACCTTGCCACTCATTGCTACTTAGGCCCCCAAAATGACTCAGATGCTTATATTAATTTCATGCTGTTTGGCCTATGACTCAGGCATATTGCTAGTTAGCTCTTTCATCTATTTCCATTAATCTGTCTGCCACGTGGCCCGTGGCTCACTTGTGTTATCTTACATCTTGCTTCTTGGGCAGCTGGATCACATCTCTTCTGACTCTGCCCTCCTCCTACCTATGCTCCAATTTCCCGCCTACTGCTACCGTGCCTGCCATAGGCCAAAACAGTTCCTTTATCACAGCATATAGAAAGACATTCCCACATCACCCCATTTATGACCTTTTATAAAAGCTGATGTCATCTCATCTAGGAGAAAGGTTGAAGGGCGATGAATTTTCTGTTTTCTTTAAGTATTATTCTACAATTTGTTTTTCAACCAAATGAAGTTTATACATATGTTATTCTAAAATGAGGAGTTTGAAATAAAGACACATATGTGTTTAAGAAGAAATATATAGCTGCTAGAATGAGCTGATTCTTGCAGAAGGCAAGAGTCTGCTGGGGAAAATATAGAAACCCTCTTCTCTCTGGCTTCCTGTTATCGTGCCTAATATCTGCATGTGCTTCTATTATGCTGACATTACAGAATTGGATCACAATGAATGGAGAAAGTCTTTTCCTACAGAATAGCTCCTGCTGAAAAGAAGTGCTGAGCAGAGGCCTTTCATATTCTGGAAGTTATCTTCTTTTCCAGCAACACAGAGAGCAGATTGAAAATTAATTAAGCCAAACAGAGCTATGACGGTATGCACATGGTACCTCCAGCAAACAGCATGCCACATCCATCAGAATGCTGTTCTGGCTTTCTCTCCTAATTCATAGACTATCTCAGCAGAAAGGGATTTAGAGGCCACTCTGTTTCTAGTCTTTTGTAAATGTGGCATCTGCTAAGTGGCGGCTTGATCGGCCAGGAAAGCTCAAGTGGACGAGCACTGGAGCCAGGACAATGCTGAGAAATACTCTGTTTTATTTATCATTCACATGGCTTTGGGATTTCTCTCTCTTCTCTTTTATTTGCTGCCACTGCCTCTGCCCCATCCTCCCTCCTCCCTCCTCCCCCCTCCCTCCTCCTGATCTTCTTTCCAAGAAAGGGTCACACTATGTAGTGCTATCTGGCCTGGAAACTCATCATGTAGGTCAGGATGTCCTTGGATTTGTCAGTCTTTCAGGGAGATACAAGTGCTGAGCCCTGTATCATCAGACAGGAATATTTCTCATGAAAAATCTTAGGGTGAACAATCCAGAATTGCTTAAGCCAATGTAACTAACACTTCATAGATTGTTTTTTTTGAAGTGAAGTCTCCATTTTAATTTTTAAACACATAGTTTTTCAATGGACTATAAACACTACACCAAACTTCAAAGCCAAGTTTGGCTCCGGTGTTTAGGTTCTTTTGGGATTTCAATGTGAAAATGCTCAGTGCAGATTCCTGTGACTCAGCACTTGGTACCTAACTGCTGGCAATGTTTGGGAGGGGGTGAAACCTTTGGAGATGGCACAGCAGTACAGGAAGTGGGTCACAAACAGTGGGCTCTGAGGTTTCACAGCCTAGACTGACTTTCTGTGCATTCCCTGCCTTGTGATGATGTGGGCAAGCAGCTTTAGGGCCTGCTGCCATAGCTTGCTTCAGACACAGCTGTTTTCATGCCTTCACTGTGCCCTCAAAGTTGAATGCTGTGCCCTCAAACTGTGAGTCAAAAATCTAACACTCTCAATAAGCTGCTTCATCGGATATTTGGTCACAGCTCTGAGAAAATAGCTAATCAGCTGCCTTCCTCAGGGCCTGATTTCTCTCCTTATCTATTTTCTGTGTCAGATTCATTTTCAAATGCAGTCTGCCCTCACCGTCATATTAGCATCTTGTTCTGAGGCTTGACATTCAGCAGGGGAGTACTTACCTCCTTTCATTTGTCCAGAAAGTTTCTTTGTGTGTCTTTGCCTGGATCTGTGCCCATCACTGAGTCAGTCACGTTGGGAGAGGAGGCTGCACTGCTCTGGCTTGTCCCACTGTGGCCATTTGTTGTATCCCAGGAGCTGGTAGAAAAGGCTACTTTTCTTGAGTTATCAGGCCTGAGACTTGAGGGCAGTTTTGCATGTTGTTATCCAAAAGAACGGGCATGCATGAATGCTGGAAGCTCTCCCTTCCGAAAATGGGTTTCGGTGTCGTCTTTTGACGTTTTGTCCCTTTCCATTTTATGTCTTAGGACCCATTCCAGAGCAGGTATGCAGTCAGGAGAGAGTAGACATCGTCTCTGTCAATCTAGTTTCTGCTGCTGTAATAGAGTATTTGGGAGCAGGTGATTTATAAAGATGATTGTATTCCTACCATCCTGGAAAGTAGGAAATCAAGAAATGAAGATATTGGTGGGTGTGGCATTGTCTTTCTAGGACGGTGTCTCTGCACTGCAGCCCCTCTAGAGAGGAGGATGCTGTGTTCTCACGTGGCAGAAGAAAAGAAGAACGGATCCACTGCTGCAAGGCTTGGGGTTCCTACTCACTAAATGCCGCCTGTTACGGCCCCTTCCAAAATCACTGCACCAGAGATTAAACTTCTAGCATATGACTTTTCAGCGAGACATTCAGACCATGGTAGTCTCCAACACATGGAATTTTAATATAAGGAAATGTGTATAGATACAGTCATTGGAGCAAATAATTTGTGTTAAACAGATTTTTAAAGTTTAGTACTTATGTACTAGATACATATACTAACACATTCACAGATAAAGTGTGGTGATGTTTGCAGTTTTTCTTTCAAAGGCATGTGCACACTTTTGTACACACACACACACACACACACACACACACACAGTGTGGGGGGGGTTGATTAATTAGTTTTCAGGGATCAGGGAACATGGGAACTGGTGAGTTTGTTATAACCTGAAGTGTGTGTGACTGGTTGTTGAAGTATAAGAAGGATGCTTTAGGAGTACGGTTGGATCAGGCATGCTCAATTTCTTCTTGCAAACATTCCAGCAAATGCGACCTTCCTTATCTTAGAATGGAAACCTGAAGCACAGTAGGACAGGCTAAAAAGTCACTCTAGGAGTCACTCAAAATGGACGAACGATGGGGAAGGGTTACTGGTCCCATCTTATTAAGTAGTAATAAACTAGATTAAGGTGGGTAGGGTGGATACGGTGGTAGGTGGGACAGTTAGTGTGACACCCTCTCTGTGCTATGCGCTAGGCACTGTGCCTGGTGCTGATGTACCCAGCATGCCATCCTCCTTCAAACTGTGTGTGGGAGACAAAAACATAGAGAACCAGCAGGACATTGACTACAGATTACAGAGGACACCAGATACGGTTTTTTTTTTTTTTTTTTTTTTTTTTTTTTTTTTTTTTTTTTTTTTTTTTTTTTTGAGTATTTGCTTCTGGAAAAGACAGAGAAAGAGAGGAAAGAAAAAAAAAAAGAAAAGAAAAGGAGGTTAGGGAAGGTTCCCTGGAGAAACAGTTATTTAGCTGATCCCTAAGAATAGTTAGAATTCCTAAACGGGAGTAGGCAAGGAAAGGCAGTCCAGGCAGAAGGCACACAGCCGTGCACCCTCTGGCCTGTTTCTGGCCAGTACCTCCCACCTGTTTCAGCTTCCTGGGGGGTGGGAGAGGAGGGAGGGTGGATCCACTCATCACATCATCTGGTTCTTCAGCAGCAAAACCTCAGAAGGAAGCCCTGTCTTTACTGTTCCGTCCCTCTGCCCACTCAGATCAGTGTGCCCCCAGGTTGCCAGATACTGCCTGGGGTCAGGGATCCACACTCCAGGATGCAAGCCTGTAGTGACAGGCTCTTGACTAATGGTTTGTGTCAACACTGCGGAGGATCAGAATTTGTCTTGCAGAGTGACATCCACGTAGGGGAGTGTAGAGGAGGTTTCTGTGTATGCCGTGGCTGTTGCAGGGGTGACATTGCTGTCCTTTTCTAGTCTCTGTATCCTCTTTAAAAGTGGGAGTAATGGACTGGAGGGACAGCTCAGCCTTTAAAGGCTGGGCTCACAACCGGAAGTGGGAGGAGTCAGTGGAGCAGACATTTCTTTGCTTGGCACCATGTCATCTAATGTCTTTTGTCCGAGGACGTTGGGCACCAGGTGTAGGCGGAGGTTCTCTTAAAATACGCCAATCTAAGATTAATATTTATTAAAATAAAAGCCAATACTCACGATACATAACAGCTTATGTAGGTGCCTGATAGACTGGGTTATCCAAGTGGTGGCCGAAGGATGCTGAACCGGTCTCTCCTGCAGTCAGGAACCAGGAAACAGGGCTTCCCAGGGTCCCAGCAGCCACTTACGAATGGGGTTGGCCACTCCTCCTTCAAGACCCGGGGACCCTGGATAAGCATCTTTGGACCTTATCAGCTGACACCTGAATCCCACCACACCCCCACTAAGAGAGAGATTGCTCTTTTCAAATAATGGCTTAAAAGCATGTCCTTCATTCATAGTTCATTAAAACCTTAAAGAAGCTTTTTGTCCTAAAAATAATTTTTATATCATGAAGTGCCGGCAAGGTTGACCCACGTGGCATATTTTTAATTCTGTTGTTATTTCCAGTCTCGGTTTACAAGTAAGCAGTTTTAAGAGACATAGTTATTAGGGAAGAGAAACATCCTTTAGTAGAGTGCCGAGAAAGCTTGTGGAGGGCTGTTGTAGGCCCAAAGAGATAAGCTAGAATAGCCTTCCTGTCCTAATATCCTTTAGGTCTGTGAACTGATAAGGGACCTCTTCATCTTAGGTATGCAGCCCCAGGGCCTGTAGGCCACCGCTTGGGAAACTGCATCATCTCCGCCTGGGTCCTAGGCTAGGGCCTTCTTTTAGTGAGTAACCTGCAAACCTAAGGCTAATGTTTGGAGACAGGGTAATGAATTGTTAACCAATCTAGTGTGGGTTCTTGAAGTTCCTGACTTTCTCAAACTTATCCTTTAAACTCAGTTATCCATAACCATGCCAAATAGTATGGTTTCCTAGAAATACATCAAGTAACTTCTGATTAAGATACATTTCCACTACCATTTCTTCCACTTCCCTTTATTTTTAAAAATATCACTGAGAGTTCACAGCTCCACTAATCATCCCCAAATCTGAAGCCCTTCCTGAACGTCTCTGGAGACCCCAATTTATCCTTATCAATCAATCATGGAGAAAAGTGAAACCATTTATTCAGTTTCTTTGGAAACTTCTCAGATCCCTAAAACTTGTAACGTGGGAGCCCCTTCATCACATTTAAGAGATTTGAATATTATTAAGAGTACACAGGTTCCATAAGTACTCAGCACATGTATGTATGAATGTGTTCATCCATTTATCAAGTAAGATGCCATGTGGGAAATAGGAGCTGGGGGGGGGGGCATACGATGTTATCTGTGTCCTTGACATCCTGCAGCTAGACAAAAATAAACATTTGCTGACCCAAGGCACCGTGGATCTAAGGAGCAAGTTTCGAATGTTGTTGTAGTACAGATAAGGGAGACTTGCCTTGTGTTTAGAGACTTTAAAAACTTGTGATTGAAGAATGGAGCAGATGCAGATCATGAGAGAATGGGAGAGAATCACGGGAAATAGTGTGGTAGAGTGCACACACTAATCAGGGAGACCTGTTCTGATTGGAGTAATGGTTACAACGTTAACATACAGGGTACCTGCTAAGTGCCTGAGTTCTCCTAAGCTACAAAAGTCCCCGAAGACTGACTCCATTCTTTTCTCTACAGGGGAAAGGATGTGAAAGGGTTTCTGTGAAGTCATGGAACCTGCCCCTAGCTGTTTAGTAGTTGAGTATTGGCCGTGAAATGCAGAAATATCTGAGTCAAAGCCTCCAGACTGCCTCTACTGTGCTATGTACATTCCTCAGCATGGGAAGGAGGAAGAGAAAACAAAAGATTTAGCTTCAGATTGAGAGGTCAGAACTTCGTGAGGGAAGAGACAGGAGGAACAGTAGCCAAACCGATGTATGTTAGTGTGCGTGAGATGGGGATACATATGTGCCCTGGTATGCATGTGGAGGTCGGAGAGCAACATGAAGGGATAGGTTCTATTCTTCAACATAGGTTCCCAGAAATCAAACTCAGGAGGTACACTTACCCACAGAGCCATCTTGTGAGCTCAAACAGATATACTTGAAGGACAATTTTGGTACTTTCCTTGAATTTTCTTCACCGAGTTACATATTGAATAATGAGTACAGCAAGGAAGGAGGATATGTTTTAGTTGGGGATGGGTTATTAAAAATGATGTTTTGTGGACAGTGAGTGTATAGAGCTAAAACAATGATTATTACAATAAATGGTGTCCACCAAATAAATGCCATCAATAGGTCAAAGCTGATTTAATCTCTGATGCTCATGAGTCCGTGGAGTACAGCTGTTTTACTTGTCTCCTTGATGTAATAGAAACCTTAGAACTGGTGAGAACTTGGTTCAAATCCCTCCTCAGTATGCCAAGTTATATGAGCCCGTGGGCACTGATACCCTTACCGACTGTCACAGGTAAAATGGGTGTACACTTGTTTTGTGAATGTTCATAAAAATAGCTTTAGAATGCATCACACAACAAAATAAATATAATTCATTAGTGAAAACAGGACTTTGGGGGCTAGATAGATAGCTTAGTGGTTAAGAGCACTTACTCCTCTCAAAGAGAACCTGGGCTGGATTCCTGGCATCTACCTAGTGGCTCACAACTGTTCTAACTCTAGTCTTAGGAAATCCAATGGCCTTTTTTGGTTCTCCATAATCACTGTGCACACATTGCACACTTACACACTTGGAGGAAAAACACTTATAAACATAAAACAAAAATAAATAAAACTTTAAAAATATTCTATAAGGGTGAAAGTATTTTTAACATTGTCAAATGGAAATTTGATGATGGCATAACAAAAGTATGTTTGGTTACAATAGCAAAGTTTAGCCCATCTTAATGATGAATATTCTTTTATTTGAAAAATGCAATATAATGAACAATTCATTATGTAACTATGAATTTAAATATATTTTAAGAACTGAAAGAGTTTATATACTTAAAATTATTGGTTTAAAACTTCATGGAAAATACAAGTCATTTTTACTATATTGAAATGTGATTTTTACATGTATTTTATTAAGCACATCTATTGCTTTATTAACAATAGGTCTTAATTCTTTTTGAGAAAAAAAATCCAGTACTTCCAAAGTAGGTCATGCTGTGCATAGATTTTTTTTTTCTAAGCATTATATGTACTTATATGGTAAATTGTATATTTAGTCTTTTGTAGAATGAAAAGCAGATGATATAGCTGTCTACAGAACATCAGAAATACTTCACACGTATTTATTGGAGGCATTGCTACATTGTTTTGGATATAATGTCCTTGGAAAAACCACTTGTCTACAAGACTTTGTTTTGGTTAGCACAGTCTACTAATTGAGACCCTTGTGTGGAAACCTCCCTGAGGGAAATCCTGTAATTGGTGAAATCAGAAGGGGAGTGGACAACAAGCCATATAACTTCATCTTCCTGGAGCTTTGGTTCTTAATGCTTTAATCAGTCTCATACTTTCCCAGGACACAGAACTGCAATGACCTTACCCAAAGACATATTTATAATGGCTTTAAGCATCCACAGTCAGCATTGTATTTAGCATAGATTTTTGTCAATGCTATGAAATATCCAGTAACTATTCTTGAAGTATGTGACAATTTCTACTGATCTGTCAACTGTGTTTACAAAGAAGAAAACCAAAGCACACTCTAAAAATTTTTCCAGCCTTGGGTGGAGTTTATTTCATTTATGTTTTCTTTCTCCATTTCTCTTTTAAAAGAAACTCTCTTAAAGAATAAATCTATCTTGCAATCTTCTTGGTGAGTTTCATCAACATTGCTCAGAAGTTACTTATGAAGAGGGTGTAGTTTGGAGATTTCAATAAATGCATGGAATAAGCAGGTTACTTTGTCTGTGCTTTGCAATCTAACTGGGTAGTTTGCTTTAGAACAGACCCATGCAACATCATGATATAATTAATGGCTATTATTTTCTTAATAATCATGTATTCTTGAATCTATAAAATATTTTATACAGTTGATGTGGGAATATCTTTCTGTATGCTGTGAATATAAATCTTTAATTAAAGGAGCTGTTTTGGCCCTTGGTGAACACTATAGCCAGAGACAGCATAGGTAGGAGAAGCAGGGTGGAATCAGAGTCAGATCGTGCCAGCTGCCCAAAGAAGAAGCATGTAAGGAACACAGGTGAGCCACAGGCCACGTGGCAGATGGATTAAAGAAAATTGTTTGAGTTAAGATGAAAGAGCTAGCTAGTAATGTGCCTAAGCTATAGGCCAAACAGCTTGAAGCTAATATAAGCGTCTGAGTCATTTCTGGGGCATAAGCAGCGGTGGGCGGCTAAAGGGGCCTGGGACCGCAAGTCTGTGGGTCTGGACCTCTGGCTGGATGGGGCCAGAAACCTCATTGTAACATACAGTCTTATGTGATAGACATGATGTTGCTTATTTTAGTAATTTACCTAATAGTAATAGTAAATATAAATGTATAAAAAGACTCCAGTATTATCCGCAACAGTAAAAAACAAAGGGATAATCTTAAATTCAGTTAAAATGGAGAATGTTTAAATACATTAGATTAGACTTAGGTTGGAACAGTATGTAACAATTAAGATTGATGTCTTTCTAGGACCCTGCAGGTGTCAGTCACGTAGTAGGTTCATATCCAACTGGGAGCAAAAGTGAAAACTTCCTCTACTGTAACATGCTTCCAACTGAGGAGTGAAGGCATAAGTCAGCAAAAATCACACAACACGTGTGATAAATCATGGCTGTGGTAAATGATAGGAAGGAAACTGACTATAAATATGTTTAATAAGGATCTTGATGTGATTTAGATTTAACTTGCCAAGGAACTGACAAATTAAGTGAAATTTGATTGTGGCCAGGGGCTGGGAAGGACTTCAGAGATCCTTTTACAGAGTGTCATAGACAGAGTGTAGTATGTTTGCAGATGTAAATGGAGGATGAATAAACTGGTATGTGGAGATAGCTTGGAGAGAGAGGGTGATAGAAGGTCTGTGTTTTAAAATTTTTAGTTTTCCTGTACTATGGGAAAGATTTGGGAGGAGAGGGTCAGATCTGGGGACCCACAGTGGCGTATAATACAAGTAGAGGTTAAGAGATGATGAATATGGATTAAAGAGAAAGGTGGGGTCAAATGAGTAGATTCAAGGGATTGTTTGGGATTAACAATTAAATATGCTTAGTGATGAGCTTTGTGCGAGGCAGAGGGGTGAAGACAGCTGAACATCACTGTGAGGGGTGAAATTTAAGCCACTGTTTTTGAATGACAACGGGTGTTTGGGGAGGAGATTGGGTCTGAAGGAGAAGCCATGTGCTTCTTTTAGAACACGCTGATACAAGTTGCTTTTGAGACGCCCAAGTGAAGCAACAGGAAGTTGGCTACAAAGATTATAACCTAGAAGAATCCATATTGTCTCCTCTCACTCTTATTGGCTGACAAATTGTGGGCTTTCAATACATATTTGTGGAATAAGAAAATGAACTGTCTGGAGAAGTAAATTTTGAAGCTGTTGAGTTATGGTTGGTAAGTAAATTTCCAGAGAGTAAAAAGAGCATAGAGTGGGAAGAAAAACCGACAGTAAGGGGGACAATTTTTCTGTCAAGTGGCTCTGCAGATGTATTTAGGAGGAGTGACATTTTAGAACAGGCTGGTAAGTTTATAGAAAATAAAGACTGAAACCATTATTTAGGTTTAAAACCTAAATTAAATTAATTAAACCTTTGCTGACCTTCACTAAGTGTTATTTTCATACTAGTTAACATACTTGCCCTGTGGTTGGCTTCGAACTGGTAGTGATTCTTCTGCCTCAGCCTCCTGACTGCTGGGATTCCAGGTGTGTAACCGCCATGCTTGGCTTGCTATTATTGTTAGTTGCTACCCATAGATTTCTTTTGATAATAGAGCCATTTTGAATGAAAATCTTTTGAGTATGCGAAGTCTTTCTATCATCCACTTTCTTTTACTTCTTTCTTTAATGTTTTATTTGCTTTGTAGAGTTTTCAAAACTTCTTTGATTAGGTTTATGAGTAGGATTTCTTTTTGTGATAATTACTAATGGAACTGTTTCTCCTGCCTTCTTCTTTTTTAATGATTTTATTGTCGGCACATGGAAAAACTATTTTCTAGTTGGTATTTTTTAAGGATAATGTTTTTATGAACATTCTTATGTGAACAATTACATACATATGAGTTTCCTGGGTTCATAGGTGCTTCTGAGTTTAAGATAGGTTACACCCTGATAAACTTATCATAAGGTGGAAATGAACCTAGCGTACTTAACCTAATGAAGAACACAACTCAGCAACACAGTCAAGTAGAATATGTGCAGCCTAACCCATGTTTGCTGGAATACCTAGGACCTGTGCCAGTCTCCGCCTTGGGAGAACACTATGATTACCATCATTAGACAGGAGAAGCTCAACATTCAGAAACAGAAGTACAGTTTCTCCTGAATGGAAATCATTCTGCAGCATGGTCAAGACAGCCATTGATCCATAGGAAGATGGGGACCACATGTGAGGTTGCTGGTTTCACAGAAAACGTTTTCAATATTTTGAAAGTTGATATTCAGTATTTCAACTTCAAAATAGTTTTGCAAAAATGACTTTGTAGTTTAAATTTTTTAAGACCAATATAGTTTCATTTTTTTTGTATCTCAGACAGCACTGTTTTTGTTTAATATCTTTTTTAATTTAAGTTATTCTGGAAGTGATATTTCATTTTGCTTTTTATTTGCATTTTTCTAATGACTCATGAACAGTGCTCAACATTTTCCTATATGCTCTTGATCATTTGTTTTTCCTCTTCAGATAAAGTTTAGGCTCCATGCTTATATTAGATTATAGGACCATGAAAGCTCCCTCCCTTCCAGATAGCTTTCATGGTGTCAGAGGTGTTATGCAGACTGCCAGGGAAGAAAAGATACCAATGGTCATATGTATATGTGGTGCTGGATCCTGCATACTACATCCTTGACCGACTAGGCAAGAGATGCTCACTAGTGAAATACTGGCAGGGCTGTTACACGGTAACTAACCTTATTCTGATTGGATTTGGACCACCCCTATGGAAGGAAATTGCATGCCTGCTCTTGTAATCCTGACCAAAAGCCTGTGGATGGGGAGTTCATAGGCTCTAGGCTAGAACCTGCTATTGTTATTTTGGTAAATAGTCATGCTGTCAAATTGCCTTCTAAATATGTATGTTTCTACCCAGAGAACAGGGATGCTCTCAATCTTGATTAAACAAACTTCTTGCAGTTCGGAGAATACTCAGCCCTAAATGGGATATGTGTTTCACTACCCAACGATCAGGGAATATCTTAGAAGAAGAGGCAGAAAGAATGTAGGAGTTGAATCATAGAAGGAGTGCTGTGAAATTAAAACTTCTGGCTTAGCCCTCATGTGTGGTGATATATTGTATGTTTAATAAAATCAGCCTGGAATGTCAGAGAACAGAATCACCCACAGTCAAGCAATGAGGGTCAGAGAGTGGTGACAGTGAGAAGGGGGTTGTGAGAGAGTTATGTTTGGGAGGAGTTAGAAAAGGAAAAAATGGGTGATTGTGGACCTGTTTAATTGTACATGTGTATGAAATTCTCAAGAGTACAAAAATAATAACAATAAAAATAATAAAACCTCAGCATCAGGCATATTCCTCCTTTCAAATTATTGGTCATAGGAATCTAATGCGATAAAGGCCATCGCTGCTCCTGTGGATTGCCTCCCAGAGGTTGAAGATAAGTGCCTATTGCTGAAGACAGCATGCACTTCAGACACAAGATTTGGAAGATTTGAGCTGGATTTAACCTGGAAATCCGACCAGCTTTGAAAATACCAGGTGGGGCTCTACCATCTGAAAAGGGAGAGAAGCAACTGAAATCCTACCCACCTGTGATGCCTATGAACCACAACCGTGACCAGCACGGCGAGACATTCCTAGCAGTGTGGTAATCACATTCATATCCTGGTGATGACTAATTGAACCCAAGGCCTCCTCTACAAGAGTGTAGTTGAAACTTTTGTTGGGCGACCAACCAGCTCCCAAATATAGACACAGAAACTTACTAATTATGAAAGCTCTGCCTTATTTTATGCCGTCCCTCCAGCTCTTTTAACTTAATTTAACTTGTTACTATTCACCTATGTTTTGCCTCAGAGCTTTTTACCTTTTTTTTTTTTTCACTCTGTCTTACTTGCTTGCTTCTTTCATGTCTGTATTCCTGGCCTCTGGTGTCTCTTTTCTTTCTCTCCCTGAACCTAAATTCCTTCTCCTACTTACTCTCCTTACCTGGAAGTCCCGATACACCTACTTCTACACTACACCTACTACTGGCCGCTCAGTTTTTTATTAGACCAAGCTTAGGCAGGCAAGATACAACAGCAATACATCTTTACATAGTTAAGTATTCCACAGCACAGAAGGGGACAGCAAACCTAACCAACTGCCTGGGGCTTTACTAGACCAGCGCTGCTGTGGGAATGTCTTTCTATATGTTGTGAATAAAAGGACTGTTTGGCCATGGCAGACACCGTGGAGGAACCAGAGCATAGGTACAAGTGGAGTTTGAGACAGATTGAGCCAGACCCCCAAGAAGAAACAGGTAAGGACCACAGGTGAGCCAAGAAGAAACATGTAAGGACCACAGGTGAGCCACAGGCCACGTGGCAGGACAGATTAATAAATGGATTGAGTTAAGATGCAGAAAACTCTGAGAACAGGAAGAGCAGAGAGAGAGACACCAGAGGAGACGCCAACAGATTCAGAGGAAAGAAGTTGAAATACTGCTCTGAGAGAAGGTACTGAGCCACATGGCTAAGCAGATTAATGGAAATAGATTGAGATAAGATGAAAGAGCAATATGTCTGAGCCGTAAGTCAATCAGCATGAAATTAATATAAGCGTCTGTGTGTTTCCGTGGGTCTGTAGGTCTGTGGGTCTGGACCACAGGCCAGTTGGCCAGAAACTTCATATTACAGGGTAGTGGTAATTCCGCAGGGAGGGGACCCAGATCCTTGTTGCTGTGTTCTGAGAAGCCATGGTGGGTTGTCAAGCTCTCTCTTTTCTTCTCCTTTATTTTATAGTGATGGAGTGTTGCTTCAACCTTACTGTGCCTCTTTGCCATAAGCCCAAAGCTATAGGGCCAGTCAATCATAGGTTAGTTACTTCCAACCTAATTCGGTCCCCAAATACAGTGATTACTTTTATAAATGATTACTTTAGAGTTTTTTGTTTTTTTTTAAATAGTAATACAAGCTGACCAACACCTCAAATGATGATAATTTCTTCATGGTGAAAATATACAAATATGCCTCGTGGCAATTGATATGTTTTCTCAGAAAAGAAAACTGTTCATTAGCTCTTTTGCTCATTTAAAATTAGACTATTTGTGGGTTCTTCTATTAAGTTACTGGGTTCTTTTTATACTCTGTTTGTTAACCACACACTAATCATTCTGTAGACTGAAATTATTTCTTTTTCTGTGGGGAAATATCTGAAGTCTCACAAGGTCTTACGTACCTATTTTTACTTTTGTTTCCTGTGATTTCGGGGAGGGGAGTCACATTCAGAAGTCTTCACCCATTCCAGTGTCCTGATGTATTCTCTCCTAGTGTTTCCACGGTGTCAGGCCTTATATTTATACCTTTAGTTTTGAATTGAGTTTTCAAATGATGATCAGTAATTATCTATTTTCGTTATTCTATATACATATATCTAATTTCCCCAGGACCATTTGTTGTAAAACTGTCATTTCTCAACAGTGGCTGTTCAGCCATTGGTCAGCTGTAGGAATGTGAGTTTAACTTCCAGGTTTATGCTCCAATGCTTGGCATGCTTGCCTTTCCTCATATTCAGATTTATCCCATTTTTCTTGAAAGTCTAACGCTGAATGAAAATTTAACCATCATAAGTAAGATAAAGATAAAAATGTATTATTTTGTGAAGTCTTTCCATCACTTAAATTCAACTAGCAAAAATACTTTCTGAGCAAACCTGTGAAGTGATGGATTTGACCTTTGAACAGCAGTCTTTACGTCATTATAAAGATGATGTCCTTGACTTCATTTTATCCTTACAAAACTAATATTTTATTGAGCCCTTTGCTTAACAAGTAAGAAGCAACAAAGAGCAGTTTTATATCATGTGGCATCACAAGATACATACATGAGTGAGTTTGCTGCAAAATCTTTCACAGGTAATGCCAATAACTCCTTTCCATAAAGTATTTCTCAACGACTGAATGAGAATTGAAGAACAGTTGATAACAAACAAGCTGGGTGGTGGTATAGGCCTTTCATCACAGAACTTGAATTCCATGCCTTTAATTGCGGCCAGTCTGGCAGACAGAGTGAGTGACAGGTCAGCCAGGACAGAGAGAAACCTAGTCTCAAAAAAAAAAGAAAGAAAGAAAGAAAGAAAGAAAGAAAGAAAGAAAGAAGAAAAGAAAGAAAGAAAAAAAATTAAGAAAAGAAAAAGGAAACAACAATAAATTTGCTAAACCCACCTTACGATTGTCTTCCTTTTCCATGTGCAAATATAATGTCTACTGATTATCTAGCAAGACATCTTTGTATCCATTTACCACACAAAATAAACATTTTAGACTCTTTATCCATTTTCAGATGAGGAAATACATTTTAGAATGGTTAAATAACTCATTTTACAATACATTTGAAAGAGAAGCCCTTGCTTCTATCCTGCAAACTCAAATATGATCATATTCTGCCTCCTCGCCCTGCTGATTACTTGATTTCAAAGATACACTTCTGCCCTCGAATCCCCATCTATTTATGACTCTACTTAAGGGACAAGATGATGTAAATGGTAATGATGACAATATCAGCAACTAGAGCAGTTCCTTACTTAGGGACTCTCCTTTGTTTTCCCACATATATGCAGGACACTGTACATTGCATTGTATATAGTTTACAAGTGGGGGTGATGTTGTGTACACTAGCTTATTAATTCTTCTTTTGGTTTTTTTTCGCGGCAGAGCTGATAGAAGACTATCTTAGCTAAGTTGGAAGCATTGGCCAGCATTACAAGAAAAGAGTTTTGTCAAAGAATATTTGTTTACACTGTGAAGACCTGTCTTTGCCAAAGTACCTTCTGTTGTTTCAATAACAAGCTGAATGGCCAATAGTTAGATAGGAGGAAGATAGGCGAGACTTCTGGGGACAGAGAGGACTCTGGGAAGAAGAGAGGCGGAGTCATCAGACAGGGAGGAAACAAGAGGTACAAGATGGAAGAGAAGTGACACCATGTGGCAGAACATAGATTAATATAAATGTGTTAATTTAAGTTATAAGAGTTAGTTAGAAATGAGCTTAAACTGAGGCTGAACTTTTATAATTAATAATAAGTTTCTGTATTGTTATTTGTGAGGTGGTGACCAGCAAAAAAGCTTGTTACAGAGTTTGTGTTTTGTGTTCAAATTAAAAACACAATTGTCACAACCACTTACTTATCAGTAGCTTCCTTAGATGGGTATCACAGTGATACTTATGTGATACCTAAGAACAAGACACTGAATAGATTAATTTTTAATAGATCTCATTGTACCATGAAAAGTTATTGCATAATATGGAAGAGAATGCCAAGAAGAAAATAAGTGAAAATGTTCACCATTGGTATCTTTCCCAAATACCAATTATTTCAAAGGGAGGTAACCCCATGTGTGGATCCAGGAATACAGCCAGTTTAGTCTGATCAATTCTAGGACCTCTCTTTTCCCAGATGCAGGATCGCATTCACAGGTGACATGATCTCAATAAGAATGCATCTAGGCCTTGTCCAGGAGTGCTAGACACACATGATGTTGTCTGTTAACTGGGAACACAGCCTCATGCTACAATAGACATCTTTTATTTGCATGTATTAGGATTTTGAGAAATGTGTAAGTGTCCTCCATGGAGGGAGGGGTATTTTGGAAATTGATTGGGTAGATCTCATTAGCATGAGAAGAGGACATGGGAGGCACAGCTGCCATTGCAATAAAAGAAACAATAGAGTAAGGTGTTGGGGATACTGTTATATGTTCCATATTCGACGGCTTCTCTCCTTCCGGGGACCTAGACTATCATTTGCATTGTGGAAGGTGGCAGGGATTATATTTAGGATGTTGTTGGGCATGATGGGAAAACACATAGTACCTTTCCTCCAGAGAATTGCCTTTGTTCTTAAAATGAATTTAATATTTAACCCAGTGAAATGTAGAAGCAGTTATGCTTTATAAATTGAGAATGTCTCTTTCCCAGCATGCCTCACTTCGGTGACTTTTGCTTGCAACTCTTCGTATCACCTCCAGGTTTACATTTCTTTCTTATTTTGATAATTTGTACAATTTTTAAAAGTCATATTTACCCTGGATCCCAACTTACCTCCTTCCCTACTCAGACACACCCATTTTCATATCAACCCAACTTCATGTCCTCTCTTTTTGAAACCCCCCTCCCCCACAAAAAAGCAACCAAACAAAAAAACCACATCGTAAAATTTATGTTGGCCACTACTCCTGGATGCGTGCCCTTCCACTGGCAAATGGTTAACCCACCAGAAGCCACGCCCTTAGAGAAACTTCATCCTCTCTTTTAGCATCAATCAATAACCATTGTTTCCTTAGCTAGGATGAGATTTAGTGCCCAGCTGACAAATCTGCTTGATCCAATTCTTGACCAGCACCCACAGAATCAGAACACAGCATTAGACGTACACAAGAGCATTATTCCTTCCACATCTTCCCCAAACCGCCAGTCTCCTAATCATTTGCATCCTAGACAGGGAAAAATCAGCTATTTTCTCTATACCAATTAGAGTACAATTATAACAACCCAGGAATAACAATTGCTCGTGACACAGTTGCTCCACAATATTAAGTAAATGATAAAATGTTGGTTTTTGAAAAAAAAACTGTAGGCTAATTAGAGTCAATATGCTTGGTTATGTTCGAGAGAATTTTCAAAGTATTTCACACAGAACAAGCAAATATTGATCAAAACAAAGAACACAGCCTTAGAAAATTCTGTTACTATTAACTTGAACGCTTTATATTTGAACAATGGAATAAAATTTATGTAAGTTAATCAACTGCCAGTGTACTTTATGCAGCTTAATTGTGTATTCACCTAACAAAGAAATATCTGGGTGCATAAATGAAAATTATTCTTAATTAAAATTAAATTCCTTCTATTTATTTACAACTTAAACAATATATTGTAATATGGACTGTATTACTCTGTAATTAATGGCTAGTGATGCCGATCATATTGTTTATTAACCATGGAGTCACTCAGAAGAATAGAATGTTAAGATTTTATTTAAGCAAGTGGAAAAGCATAGTTGTACAATAAAGATCACACCACTAAGAATATGAATTGATGAGTTTTTGTAAATATATAACAGTTAAGAGTTTTTTTGTGGTGATATATTATATATCAAATAAAGATTTCCTGAAGATCAGAGGACAGGGCCAGCCACAGAGTTAGCCATAGATGTCAGGCAGTGGTGGCCCACACCTTTAATCTCAGCACTCAGGAGGCAGAGATCTGTCTGGATTTCTGTGAGTTCAAGGCCAGCCTGAACTACATGAGATTAATCCAGTCCAAAAGAGAAACAGAGTCAGGCAGTGGTGGCACACACCCTTAACCTCAGCACTAGGATGGTTGAAACAGGAAGTGATATGGCTGGGTAGAGAGAGGAATATGAGGCGGAAGGAGACAAGCTCCATTCTGTCCTTCTGCTTCAGCCTCCCTTGTGGCTCTCTTGTTCTCTTTGCTTCCGCTTCAGTCTGGAGATTCATGGAAGCAGAATCTACCTTTGACCTGAGGATTCATTAGTAGTGAGAAGAGTGGCTGTGGCTTGTTTCTATGATCTTTCAGTTTTTCCCCAATATCTGTCTCTGGGTTTTTATCATAAGACCAATTAGGATTTGTGTAATAATTTCTTTTTGTCAAACAGATTTTTATTGGTTCCTGAAGACAGTAATCCTTGTGTAAAATTGTAAAATTCCAGAGACATATATACAATTCAAATGCCATCCCATACTGCCATAGGCTGGCTGGCAGTATGCCTGGGGATCTGCCTGTTTCTACTTCCCCAGGGCTGGGATTACAAGCATACACCACATACCTGATTTATTTTATTTTTTTCAAATGTAGGCTTTAGAGATCAGACTCAGCTGCCCTTCCTTCTGTGGCAAGCACTTTACAGGCGGTACCATCTCCCCAACTGTTGAAACATTCTTTGTATAGAGCCAAGGAAGGCAAACTGATGTCACTTTTGTAAAAAGTTTGATACAAAAACTCTAAATTTGTTGTATGAAGGTCAAAGAACACAAATTTAATTCAACTCTAATTGATTCCAAGATCTTAATGCATTGCAAGTCATGCTTCTGAATCTTTTGCAGAACTGCAAGAGAGAAAAAAAGAGAGATTGATGAATAGATCACTGTGACCCAAAGTTTTCTCTAGTCATCAAAGAAGATAATGTGAAGTAAAGCAGATGAAGAGTATTTGGAAGAGAGGTTAGAGAGTGGAGATGATCTGCTAGAATGATAGCTTTATTTATTTATTTTTATTATCATTTTTCCTTTATTTTACGTACCAGCCACAGTGTCAGCTCCCTCCTCTTTTTGAACCTCCCCCCAACTCCCATCCCTGTCCCCACCCACCCACTCCTCCCCCATCTCCATTCAGAAAGGGGCAGGCCTCCCATGGGCTTGAACATAATAGCATGGCACATCAAGTTGAGGTGGGTTTATAACTGTGACTCGACTTCCTTTGGATACTCTGTCAGTCAGATAAGGATAATACATCCAGTTCTTATTTTGGTAAAGGCTAAGCAATCCACTTAAGACCCACAATACACAATTTTCTACTGTTCCTAAGCTACCTAACTACCTTACATAGAATTGTTCTGCAAGGAAAGAAGCATTTATCGCCTTCAGACAAGAGCCAGAGAAGATGAGAAAATGTGATCTGGTACCCACACAAAATGTAAATGCAATGTTTCTTGGTTACATGGTACCCAAGTTTTGCATCTTACTCAAACTGGCTTGTGTTCAGGAGGCATAAACCACAAAATGAAGGAAAGATAGAAAAAAAAAATCTATTTTGAATGTGATAGTCATTTAGTCCCTAATCAGGAAGCACTTACATTTAGATGAGGTCAAAGGGTAAGGCTACGTAGCTGGGATTGTTGTGCTCTCCTCATATAGTAGGGGACCCTACTATTAATTGTTAACTTTACCCTAGACTTCAGAACCTCGGAAAACGTGAGAGGTAAGTTCTTTTATTCATCTTCTTGTGGCCACCTGAGCTAAGACAGTATTGAGGGTGTAGTTGGTAGTTTCTGTGCTTGTAGCTGGATACATGTACGAATAGTAGCTGGGGTGAGTGAATGTGTGTTGATGAGGAAGGTGAGAGGGAGGCTGCTTATTATTGATGTGTGTGTGTGTGTGTGTGTGCATGCGCGCATGCATGCACGTGTATATGTTTGTACATGTGTGTGGTTGCTGAGAAGTATAGGTTTAACGTTTGTCCAAGCAGGCCCCTGAACTCATATTTTGCCACCACACAGAATCCTTTAGCATCCTTTAGAAGGTAGACCAAGGACAGCATGCTGGCTTCTTACTCTAGAGTCTTTATTGCAAGATAGTGCTGGTCTAGTAAAAGTCAACAAACCCTGGGCCTCTCCTTAGAGGAACCCCCTCCCCCCACTTCAGCTCTAATATGATGAAGACCCCACCTTCTCTTGAAAGATCTTTTCAGATTGCTTTTTGAGAAAATAAAGGAATGAGCTTAAATGGGCTGTGAGAGAAAGCAGGAGAAGAAAGCAAAGGAAGAAAGATAGGGAACAAGAAGAAGATTTGCTCTAAAGGTCTGTGCAGGCCGGACATCCTCAACACGCCTTTGTTCCTTCTCCGTAAAAAGCTTCCTCATTCATGTGCTCTGTCTGGGCTTCCAGTACTGAGAGAATGTTCTCTAGAGTCTTCTTTGATTATTTGCAACTCCTTAAAATTCAGAGGAGTAATGTGGTTTGCTGTGATACTACAAATCTGAAAGACTGTTGTCCCTCCCTTATTTAAGATAAAATTAGTCATCTTCAAGCATTTGACTAAAAAGGCCCACTCCAAACAAAAGCACGATGTCACCCTTTGAAAACATAATAACTTTCCCCTCAAGCTCATGTGATTTTCAAATAAGCAAGTAGAAAGGGGATGGAAGGAGAGCGTGTCCTCGTTATTTAACTGCCTGTGTAGTCAAGGTGACTTGACTTCAGTATCACATTGGCTGGAGAAGAGTTACTGCTTCCTCTGGCTCTGTGGTTCAGAAGGTGTATCCAAAAGAATCAACGTCCACTGGCTTTGGAGGAAATATTGTTAATGGGCCTGCTGTTGCCAAGTCTCCATGGGCAGCTCGATCAATGTCTCTGCACTGTGACGTCCTCAGCCTGGTTCTGTGCAGAGTATCTCCCAGGCTCTCAGTTCCACAGGCATACAGAGGTCAGATGTTGTAAGCAAGTAAAGGAGTAGAGATATTAGGGATGTGACAATAGGGAATTTGAGGACCTAGATGGGACTGGAGAGGGTTTCTCTTGTATACAGGAGTAGTTGTTACTTACTCCCTTGTGCAGTATGAGGTAACTGAAGAACCCATACTGCAGGGCACTGTGATGTTTCAGAAGAAAATTTTCTTCCTGAATTCTTTCTTGATCAAGGATGAGAAACAGACTAAATTGGAGTCTTACAAAGGGGATTTTGTAGATGACTCATATTGTTAGGGAATATTCTAATTTTAAAAGCTTTTGTAAAGGCCCACTTTTATTTTCTGGACTGCTATAATAAAATGCCACAGACTGAGTTGTTTACACATAAAAAAATGAATTTGCTTGCAGTTATGAAGGTTGGAACCCAGGATTAAAGTGTTGGAAAATTTAATTTCTTCTGAATTATGAGATCCCTTCTTTTTAAATTACAAGTGCTGTTTGTTTGTTTGTTTGTTTGTTGGATAATTTAAGATAGGACCTCACTGTATAGCCAAGCCCAGGTCAGGCTTGTCTGGAACTTTCTTTGTAGCTTGGGATGACAAACTTGTGATCCATTATATTGACCTCTCATGTTTTAGATTACAGGCAGGGGCCACCATGTTTCCTCAATGTCAACCACCTTTTTGGATCTTCACATTTATCATTGTGTTTTCACTACTTGGAGTTCTGGAGAAGAGAACACTAGTTGGGTTGGGTTTGGCTACACACTAATGTTCTTATTTGAATCTGACACCTTTTTCAAGACTGTATCTTCCAGCATGGTCCTGCTGGAAGATGCAAGAGATATGCTTTTTATGCTTTAGAGGCGGGGCACTGTCATCCAACACAGTCCCACTCAGGGATAGAGGAGATGACAACTCCATGTGGTTTAAATGTGGCTCGTGTCCCACTATGCTTTAAAATTTTGGTTCACAGGAAGGTACTCCTGGGAGGAGGTAAGAGCTTTAAATAGTAAGGTCTTTTGGGGAGTTCCTTGAGACCTTGAGAAGCCAACTCTGAGAGGTTTCATGTTCTTCTGTTGCAATGCATCAGTAGGTGATGTAGGAAGGAAGAGCTGTTAGCAGAACTGTAAGACCCCTTAACTCCAGGCTAAATAAGTTTCTTCCCTTCCCATGAAGATTCCCTGGGTATTTTATGATAATAATGAATGGCAATAACATAGGACTTTAACAAACGAATTTTGAGAAGAAAACAATTAAGTTGACAGCAGGGTGGCACCCCAGAGCCCATGTTTTTCACAAGCAGGCAGTTTGGGCATCTGTGTTCCATTTGTCTCATTGAGATCCTTTGAAAACTATGTATTACAAACAAGACACGAACAACTCCAACACACACATACAGTGACTTAATTAATACTTTAAGCTCATCCTTAGACAAGAAATTCCCAAATAAACTTGTGATTATTATAGATTATAAAGGCTTATCCTAGGGAGTGTAGGGTTCCTTGCCTCCTCCAACAGAACCAACTTTGTCATCATCATGAACTGTGATCCATTTTGGAGGTGGCATTGTCTTTAAATAGTTGGTAATTGGTACTTCAGTGCATCCCAGCATCTGTCACCACTCACAGCTAGCTCCTATTCTCTAAGACATGGCATCTGTGGTGAGATACGGCAGCTTACACTCCATCTGTGTGCAGCTAGTCTTGCATGCCAGTAACTACTAAGCTTGCAGAGAGGGGCTCCCATGCTGCTGGTGAGGACAATCCCTGGGAATTATTTTTCCACTGAGTCAAAATAAATTCACTTCTTGTGGAAAATAGCAACAGCAGTAACATAAACGCCTAGTAGAGATCGCATGTTCTAAGGAGTGTTTGAAAGTAGCACATGTGCTTTTTGTTACATGGAGTGATGACCAACAATATTGATCTAGTTACTGCAAAATTTGACCTGACTTATTATATAACACAATTACAGGTAACATAATTTTTTTTAAATAGCAAAGAAACCCCTGAATATAAAGTCTTCCCTGGACAAAATATAGAAATATCCTACAAGTAGATATAAAAAGGCCTGAGCATCTCTGATCACAAAATAAGTACAAATCAAAACCACCATGAGCTACCAAGTGGATTCATTAGGATGGACATATTTGAAACAAAACAAATAAAACTCAAGAAATATCAAGTACTGTGAGAGACAGAAAAAGGAACCTTTGCATACTTTTTGGTGAGAATACAAATTCTACCCTTAGTTCAGCCACAATGAAAAGCAGCATGCAATATGGAAGTTCCTCAGAGAACTGAATTACTATACAATCTAGTAATCTCATTTGTGAGTGTTCAGAGTCAGCAAAACAAACATCTCAGGATAGTCACACCTCTATATTCACTGTATTATTATTAATAGTAGTCAAGATAAGGATATGACACAAGACAAACAGATAAAAAGTTCATAATATCTTAAGTATTTACACACATGTATAATTTACACATTTTTTATCCGAGAGAGAGAGAGAGAGAGAGAGAGAGAGAGAGAGAGAGAGAGAGAGAGAGAGAGAGAGAGAGAGAGAGAGAGAGAAGTTCTGCTATAGTTGAGCATGAATAGACCTGGAGGACACTGTGTTAAGAGAAATAAGTCAGACTCAGAAACACAAGCGCTGAATGATATTATTTATATATGAAATCTAAAAAAAAAATTAAGTCATAGAAATAGAGAGTAGTAGAACCATAGTTAGCAGGCCCTGAGAGAAAATGGGAGAAACAGAGAGATGTTAACTCAGAGGTGCAAATTTTAGTTAGAAGATGAATGAGATTTGATGATTGTAATTTGTGCAGAGCTGAGATTTGTTTCTTACCTTTATAGACTTGGGCAGTCTCAGGTTGAGGGAAGTACACCTGGAAAAGCTCTTTGCGCTTCATCTTTCTATGGTAAGAGACAAAAGACCAAGAGAGAATTGGCACTGAGCCTGCTTTTATAGTGACTATATTCTTGTGGCATCGAGCACATTCTCATGATGAAGACAGCAATTCGTTTACCAGGGCAGAGTCCTTGTCATTTAATGATCTCTCCATCCTACTGCACTAGAGATTAAATTTCCAATTGAACTCTCGGATCATACTGTGCTGGTTAGTATTTGTCACCTGACATAAATAAACAAGAATCACTTTGGAAAAGGGAACTCCCTCCATTGACTTTATCTATGGTGCATCTTCTTGGTTTATGTTTGACCATGGAGGGTCCAGCATCACTACCGGTGGTTCTACCCCTGGGATTGTATAAAAAATGGGTGAGGGGTGAATTTGGAAGTCAGGAGAGATGTCAGTAGAAGCAGGGGAGGGTAGAGGGATAAATAATAACAATGTTTAAAAAATTCTCAAGGAAACATTTTATATTTACCTAAAATTACTTATAATGTACATATGCTATTATATATTAAATTAAGTTATGCTGCTTAGGCTGACAGAGTCATAGACCACACCCCCAGCATCAGGCACAAGAAATCCGTTTTTGAGTTATTGGTTAGGGGAGTCCCATAAACTTTTAAAACTAGACTATTTTAAAAATGTTATCAGTTAATTACTTTTTTCCAGCCTGATCACAGTCTTCTCTCCCTCCTCTCTCTCCTTCTTCTAGTCTCTTTCCCCAGCCTGTGCCCTATCCTGCATCCACTCCCTCTCCTTCCCTTTAGAAAAGTGCAGCCCTTCCATGTACATCAGCCAACCATGGGATATCAAGTAGCAGCAAATCTAGGCACCTCCTCTCCTATTAAGGCTGAAGGAGGCAACCCGGCAAGTGTCCGAAGAGCAGGAACTAGAGTCAGAGACAGCCCCTGCTCCATCTGCCAGGAGTTTCACAAGAAGAAAAACCACACAACTGTATCACATGTGCAAAGGGCACAGGTCAATTTCATGAAAATTCTCTGGTTGACAGTTCAGTCTCCATGAGTCCCCATAAGTCAAGGTCAGTTTACTCTGTGTGTTTTCCTGTGTTGCTTGGTCTCCCTGGCTCTCATAATCCTTCCTCCCCTCCTCAGCAGCATTTCCCAAGGTCCACCTAATGTTTCGCTGTAGATTTCTGTTTATATTTCTCTATGTTGCTGAATGAAGTATGTCTGATGACATTGGGCTAGGCAACAAACTATATTTATAGCAAAATATCGAGATCATTTCATTGGCTTTTGAATTATTTGTTAATTAATTTAATTTATTTTTTGCCAGTCGTGTGTTTAATTCTATCCTTGATTTTTGGGTTGTTCAGCCTCTGGGTCCTAGGCCTCCAGGAATTTTCAGGGCTGGGCTTCCTCTCAGAGTATGGGTTTTAAGGTGGTCATTGGTTGTTCACTCCTATAATTTCTGTGACACTTTTGTCCCTGCATATCTTGTAGGCAGGACAAATTATAGGTCAGAGGTTATGTGGCTGGGTTGGTGTCCCAATTCCTCCACTCTAAATCTGGCCTGGCTACAGAAGATGGCTAGTTCAGGCTTCATATTCCTCACTGGTAGGAGTTTTAGCTAGGGTCCCTGTTACAGATTCTTGGGGACCTTAGATTCCATTGTACTAGGTTTCTAGCTCATCCCAGAGATGTCTCTGATTCCAGTTGTCTTTCCCAGTACTTTCTCCTTCTATCTTTTCCCCACCTGATCCTTCCTGTTCTCATGCACAACCCTCATCTCTCTCTCTCTCTCTCTCTCTCTCTCTCTCTCTCTCTCTCTCTCTCTCTCTCTCTGTCCACCTGCGATGTCCATTCCATTTTTCCTTTCTTGAGCTTCATGTGTTTCTCCTTGAACCTTCCTTGTTACTTAGTTTCTTTGGGTCTGTGGAAAACAGCATGATTATCTTTTAATTTATGGCTAATGTCCACCTCTAAGTGAGCACATACCATGTTTGTCTTTCTGGGTCTGGGTTACATCACTAAGGATGATCTTTTCTAGTTCCATCCATTTCCTGACAAATGCTATGACAGGTGTTTTCAACAGGTGACTAATATTCCATTGTGTAAATGTACCACATTTTCTTTATCCATTCTTTGGTTGATGGACATCTGGATTGTTTCTAGTAAAGTTTAAACTCTTATAGGCTATTGCTGTTGCCTTTGGTTGTGTTCCAGAGGCTGAATGTAAGTCACTATTGATGAAGAGAAACTATACTTCAGACATATGATTTGGAGGATTTGAGCTGGATCTGACCTGAAAACCCTAGGACCAGCTCTCATACTACCAGAAATGTTATGCAAATTGTCAAAGGGAGGAACAAATCAAGAGCCAAACCCAACTATGATGCCTATGAATCACATCAATGCCAAGCCCTGCAAGAATCTCTTAAATGTGCATTAGTGGCATTCATATTTTAGTGATAACCAATCTTTTTATACAGTATATGTGTTTCTACTGTTGTTTAAGGTATTATACCTATGCAGCTCATTTAACAATGTAATGTAACGCTTTAGTCCTTAAAAGCTATTTAGGACATTAAGGAAGACAGATTGATAGTAATCTATAACAATCAAACTTATACTCGATTTAGGTATGTTTTCAAGGTGAAACAAATATATTCTAAATAGATAGATGGTCTTCAAATACTTTAAAAGTCTACAGAATATGACATTTAAATTATTTTAATAATGAAAGGCATGACAGTGAGACACATATACTCTTTGCAGCAACAATTTACTTTTTTTTTTTTTTTTAAAGAGTGATTGGCATTGAATAACCTCTATATGGAGTTTGCTCTTATTGTGGCAAAATTTGCCACTGGGAAAGAAACTGTAATTGCATCAACAGCTGAAAACATGCTGTCCAAATTCAACAAGCAGAAACCAAAAGAAAGTGACTGCTTAGTTTTGCCACAACAATGTAGGAAAGTCGTTTAAAATTCCCTCTTCACAGAAAAATCTGTCAGATATACTTGACCTGTAGACTGAAAAAGATAGATGTCCCAATGTTCCAGAGGAACCTTGAGTAACTGTCCAGGCAGCCAACTGTTTCTGTTGTTTCTATAGTTTGAAAGTTGTGTGTGTGTGTTTACTTCCTGTTAACTTGGGTAATATTATAACCATCTTGAGTCTCTGATGGTGTTGAAGACTAGTATTTATAGTTATAGTTTTCCTTATTATCACAATCAAAAAAAGAAACTTACATAAGAAATGTGTAGCTCATAAGGTTGACAAACATAAAATCTTAAGTTCTTTATCTAAGGAGACTCTTTCCTTATAAGATGTTTTTAGGATGGTAATATAAGTTATGGTAAAAAATAATCTAGGTTAAAACTTTGGACTCATTAAGATAGGATAGGTAATAGAATATTTTCTCCAAAATTGCCAAATACAAATAGATTGGACATTGTAAATGTAATTCTTATTGACAATTGTTCTTATATATAGTTTCACTGTGTTAGAGTTAAACCCCTTTTTAAATTTAGACAAAGTGGAGAAATGTTATGGGATATTTGTACACTGTGTGAAGATCTATTGCTATGATTGGTTTACTAAAGAAGTGAACAGCCAATAATTAATCAGGAGGTATAGGGACTTCTGGGAAGAGAGAGAGAGAGAGAAAGTAGGAAAGCAATTGAGGGTCACGAAATATGCCAGGAAATGCAGAATAAGTTGGACACACAAAATGAGGGGGAGGTAAAATTCACATGGCAGAATGTAGATTAACAAAATCAAATATGGGTTAGTTTAAATTATAAGAACCAGTGGTACAAGCTTAAGCTAAGGCTGCACTTTCATAATTAATAAGAAGTCTCTGTCATTATTTGGGAGCTGGCCGGTGGGACAGAAGAAAATTTGCTATACCACTTCTACCATCCCATAACAATGACGACTTAAACAAGCTCTGCACAATAACAGCACAAGTAGATGTGCTAATTCATAAGAGGAAATGGGAACCACACGTGAAGAACCACAGATAATTAAAGACTGACAAGAGAGGGAGAGGTAGTTTTCACTAAAGATGACTCCCAAATGGTCATCCCTGAAATCATACACAGATAAGGGCACTAAGCAAAATCGGCAGATGTCATTTTTTATATTTATGTATTTAGAGACACATGTAAAAATGATAATCAGAAAAGAGGGCATGAAATTAAGAGGGAATAAAGGTAGAGCAGTGTCTGAAGTGAGAGGACACGGGGTTGGAGGAGGCAGGGAGGAGGAAATGTAATTATTAAAAAGTCATAGAAAGAAAAAGGAAGGAAAGAAGAGAAAGAAGGAAGTAAATAGCAAAAGAAGAGAGAAATGAAAGAAGGGAAGGAACAAGAAAGAAATGAAAACTGACAAGTCATAGAGAGCAAGCTAGTAAGCAGCGTTCCCCTATGGCCTCTGCTTCAGTTCCTCCTCACCGTGCCTTTGGCTTCCTGGATGGTAGACTATAAACCAGAAGATGATAAAAACCTTTTCCTCCCCGGGTAGATAAGTGGATCTGCTTTTACTCTTGATGTTTTATCATAGCAACAGAAGCAAACTTCCAACATAGAACAAGTGCAAAAATCTCCCAGAAAATGGGTAGCACACTTCTGACAGTAGATACATAGTGTCAAGTCTCCTAGTCACTCTTACTACGAAACGGAAGCCTTCGAGGCTCCATCTCGTCTTAGTGCATTGTGAGAGAATGGACAAGCTGGGTCAGGAATCATCATATTTGTAACAATCATCCTAAGATAGGAAAGCCCATGCTCAGAGAACAAAAGCAAGAGACAAGTCAATGGAAGTATAGATGGCAATCTTTTCACTCTTACTGTGACTGGCTACCATTCCTAACTTCCAACATTTTCTTTCTATCCCCGGTATTGCTTATGTCTACTTTTTGCTCTTGGGTCTAGTGAAATAGCCCTGTGTCTCATAGAAATACTAGTATTTACATAAAAGATGTTGAAAGTCGGTGTTATTAAATTCAGCATGTCACCCCATCCAAGAAGTGTCATCAGTTAATTGTCCAAATTACCCAATTATAAATACCGTCTCATATTGTAGGTTTTACAAGTTTATGCTTTCCCCCTGTTTTGAAGAAGCAGATGTGGACATTGCAATTCCTGTCCTTGTTTATATTACTTCTAATCAGATTGTCTATAATTTGGAAGTTTTTATTTCTGAATTATGAATCCAGCATTGCTAATTTTAATGATTTACTTAAGCAGGGCTGAAGGGAAATACACACTGCTAGTCCACACTTGAGCCTCAATAAATAGCTGTAGGTTGAATCACCGTAACGGCTTTCCCAGATTTGGCACAAACCTTTGTTTTGTAGGGTAATTCCTCTGCCTTGGCTTCTAGGTAGGCATTAACTCCCTCCATACCACAAAATAATGATGTTAAAATCGGTGTAATATATCTGAAAATAGGCTCTGTTCCTATATTCCAAATCTCCAGTCTCTTTTCATAATTTATTTTTTTATAGAAAAAATCTAAATTGTCTATCCTTGACAGTTTTAGGATTTGACAAAGATCCATTTTATTGGATGTATGAGGTTCTGCTTAATTATAGTTTAGATTCCAATAGCTCCCAAGAATTAAGTGCTGCAACATTACCCGGTGTAATAAGTCAGTTGGATAACCAGGACCAGAACCAAAGTAGATTGGGTATAGCTTCCACTACTAAAACCTATAGTTTTTTTTTTTGCAACAGTAGCATTTCGTGGTGTGCCTGTCTTTAGGAAGAACACAGTCTCTGGTTATTGTGATATGATTATTCTTCCTTCAATTTTAGAAGCTGGTATTGCCAGATAATGTGTGGTGCATTCTCATGGCAGCAGTTGTGTGACTATTACATGTGATTTAGACAGAAATACTGTTCCCTTACATCAGAGCTTATATGTTGTTACTTCTCTGTTTTTTTTTAATGATCTGTACTTAGATAATTGAAGTTGACTTGTGTCGAGCAATGTGAATGTAGTTAATACAGATACATGCTGTACTTGAAAATCCTGAGATAGTTCATTTCATTTTATTTGTGTTCTATGACAGTTTAAATTTTAGAAAAGCCAAGCATGTTTGGTGTCCTTCTGGCATTTGGATACTTGGGAGTCAGAAAGAGGAAAATCAGAAGTTTGATGTCAGCCCGGTCTATACAGTGAGTTTGAGACCAGCTAGAGCTCTGTGGTGAGACTTTGTTTCAAAAAGAGAAAAGAAAAGCAAGGGAGCGAGCAAAGAAACCCAGCCAGACAACATAATAAAGTAACTACACATACACACAGAGGGTAGAGGGGGGAGGGAGGGAAGAAAGGGGGGGGCTGTGATTTATTCTTACCTGTGTTTTTATAGAGTCACAGGCAACACATACATGGGTGAGGAATCCTCTTTGACTTTAAACTTTTACTAAAGGTGTTGTTCTTTAGTTAATGTCTATTATCCATCCTGAAAACAAAGGTTCTCAAATATCCTGCTTACCTCATATTCTATGTCCTCCATGGTCATTTAATGAACACTTATCGGGGACCAGACCAAAGAAAGTGATGTTGGAGAGAAGCCAGTAGGAGCTACCAAGATACAGAATAGAGGGCATGGAGAAAGAAGGACGCCTCCCTGAGTTTGGAAGCTACTAGAGCGAAAGGCACCGAAAGCCATGCAACTTTGTATCTTTGTTGAGTAGTATGTTGTGAGACATGGGTGGATGGAGCCTTAGGAAGATTAAGTGGTACGAAATAAAGCCAGGGAAATAGGCTCATACTCTTATGATGCATACACTACACATAAGATTGTACTTGATCCTGAAGCTTCTCTACGATGTTAGGTGAAGAACTCCAGGAAGGAATTTAAACAGAAGATGGCATGAGGTTTAGCACTTAGAAAAATTACCTTGGCTGTGCTGTGGTGGTGTATGAAAATGATTTTGGCCCATGTTTTCATGATCCATGGCTTACTGGTTAAGTCTGATGTAGAACATGCTGGAATTACATGTGGAAAAAATAATTAAAGGAAATGTGTAAGGTTACAATAAGGGCATTTATGCAGTCACCCTGGGCCCAAAGATACACCCATTCACTCAGTCAAGCATTCTAGGCAGGAAACTGAAAAGGAAAAGGCTTTGTATGAGGTCACATGGGTGACGTTATAGAAAGTCCCTCATCTTTGGCTTTGGTCTGTGAAATCTCTTCTGATGCTTCTCCTTTTGTTTTTGTAGCTGGAAGCACATGTATGTGGTACGCATCAGTCGGTATCTGTGTGTAGGTCTGTGTGCATGGGTTATGGTCCTATATACTTGCCACGTTATTTATTGTGACAGGGTCTCTAGCTGAGCCTCATGCTTGTCATTTTCATGTAATCTAGCCCATCAGCTTGACCTGTGGATTCCGTCTCTGCTCCCAAAGTGAGGGCATTACAGAGGGCTGATGTTTCTCCAAGGCTTTTATGTGGCTTCCTGGATGTGAATTCTGCTCCTTTCACTCATGCAGCCATTTCAGAGCCCCGAGAATTTGTCTTAGTATTTTTCTACTAAACGATTATACTTTGCAACTTTATAGGTTTTGTGCATCTCTCCCTACCTGTAGACATGCTGTAATTAAGAAGTGATTTTCCTTTAAAGCTCTGCTTTTATCCTCAGCAACTTATTTTGAACTTCAGTAACTTCATATGGCCTTTTTAAAAATCTGTAGTGAACAAGCTTTTTTTCTTAACTCTGAGCTGAAAATATAACCCTTGCCTTCCCCCATTATTGTTTGCATTTGTCAGCTGGGAAAGGAAAGCTTGGGATATTGTTTTTGTCAAAGAAGACTGCAAACAATGTATTTAGCCAGGAAAAAAAAAATGCCTTTTTATTAGCAATCCGCTAGTTTTGATGGGTTTCAGTGGAACATAGCTCAGGCTTGGGAAACTTCCTAAGGTAAAATTAATGGAAGCAGATGGGTTAGAGCATTTCTTGATACACGTGTTTGGAGAGTAACATGAGGTAATTTAGCACCTTTATGTCTGTTTTTGAATTTACATTTTGATGTGGAGGAAGCATAAATCATATAACATACAAATCTTCATGTGGTTGGTCTCTTGCTAAGAAACCGCAAACAACACATTATTCTGTAGGCATATTCTTATTTTCAATCTTAAATATCATTTCTTTCTTATCAGAATGCTGATATAAACAGATGAGTTGCATTGATTTGCAGAGAAGAGAGATATAAGAAAGTTATGAATTGTTATGATAGAAAATACTGTGTAATGAGTTGTATCTACCTACCCCATTTCATATGAAGCCCTAATGTGATGGTATTTGGGGATTTAGTTTGGAGGATGTACTAAGGGCTAAATGAGGCCATTAGGAATCACACACACACACACACACACACACACACACACACACACACACACACACACACACACACACACACACGCACACAACAGGAAGGCCCAAAGACAAGCCTGCTGTTTTATGAGCACCCCAGCAAAAAACAAGGCAGTGATGCCAGCATCTTGGGTTTCAATCTCAAACAATGTGACACAGTACATTTCTGTTCTATGAGACACAGTGTGCACGGTGTATTGTGGTGGTAACCCATGCTGACTAAGACATAAAATATGGCTCTCGGCCCTGACATTGGATCCAGTCTCTGTTCTTTCTGTCGTCCTAACCTCCCAAAGGTCTAGAAATGCTGTGTGACTTCATTGCCCTCTTTTCAGTATAAAGGCAGCAGACTAGCTTGTCCCTAAGGTCTCTTCCAGTGTCTGACATCTTTGTTTCTCATTACACAGAGGAAGTAATTGTGGAGGATCTTACTTTGTGGAAGAGGAAACTGGGACCTTGGTTGATTGTATGTTGTGTCTCCCAGGGAATGTTTGAAAGTAAGCTCTGCATTATTTCTTATGTTACACTGATGTATGAGTTTTTGACTTTTCAACATGAACACTGTGTTTTTTAAAATTATAGACTTACTTCGCTGGGAAAATGTTACTAACCTAGACACACCAGATTTTTAAGAATGAAGATGGTAATTTTACTGCACTGTGGTGATTTGTCAACAGGGTATCCTGAGGTTTTGTTTTGTGTTTGTGGACATTACATCTCAGTTTTGTCCAAGACATTTATTGATAAGTAATGTCAATAGGCATACATAGAAAAACTTCATTTGTAAACTCTGGGTCCCAAAGTATCGCCTGTAAATGGTTAGTGAATAATCCTGAGTTTATAAAGAAAAATTTCAGTTTCTCTTCTTCTCCCCTAATTACATTTCCCAAGGCAGCATCCTTCAACTATTAATTTCTCTGAAGATTATCTTAATAATTTTAGATAATGCTTTTATCCAAATAGTGTTCTCTAAGTAAGGGCTAAGTAAAATCTATAATTAATAGATTATATCAAATACATCCTGTTAAAAAGTGAAGTTGTTGTTACCTATAGTCACACATATATACAGTTAGTGATCAAGTTTGAATATGCTTAGTTTTGACACATTTTTATAATTTAAAACAGTGTCATCCAGGTTTATTCCTTTAGACACACCTTTTATTAATTACTTCCTAAAAGGATGATGTCTGTGGAACAGTTGATGCCTGCTTTCTCTCCTTTTTCTTTTCTGACCTCCTCACAGCAGCACACTTTCCCTTTATATCGTCAAGGTCAACATTTACATCTTTGGCAACCACCCTCTCTTCTATGTTTGTCCGGGGTTTGACTCTAAATGTAGCAGTACAATGAAATCATGTTTAATATTTTATCTTTAAAGTAGTTTGTAGACCGCCCCCCCAGATATTTTGTATAATAGGTTTTCTATAAAAGTGGAAATTTTAAGTTTTCCATTTAGGCAATTTTGGATTAAAAACGATACCTATTTGAATGGTAATGGGAGGTACATATTTGGCAATTCCATACAATGCTTTAATAAATGACTTAGCATAGGGGATGGAGAGTTTGCTCAGCAGGTAAAGGCACTTACAGAGGACCTAGGGTTGGGACCCAATACCTCATGGTGGCTCACAACTGTCTTCAACTCAAGTTCTAGACTGATGTCTCTTTTAACTTCTGTGGACTCATGTACATACTTGATACATGTACATACACTGAGGTACACACATTAAATAAAAATAATGAAATAAAATTTAGAAGCAAACTCACATAAATAAGATACCAGAAAGAGCACTGTGAGTATCATTTAAATCACTTTTTTTAAAAAAAAAACTTACATTAATTTATTGTATCTGAATTCTGGCTTGCTTCAAAAGTTCTGAATTTATGCTGCATTAAATGAATTGCTGATAACTGCTTCACTTACTGAATCCAGACAAGACCTATGCCTTTTCTATGTCTCTACCATGTCTTGCTTGAAGTTATCTGTGTCATTCAATTAAGAATTAAAATCTTACAGGAATACCATCCTAGATTCACCTCAAAAAGACTTTTCACCTCTTAAAAGTGGAATAATGATGGCAGCTCAGGCTAAAGGGAAACCCTTATCATAGGCCCTCATGTTTTGAAATCTGTATAGTGAATTTCTGTCAACTTTGGATAAACCATGACTATATTTTTTATTATGTTAAAAAAACTCTACTGCTTTGCTTTTGTTGTCAGATTTTCCATGTACTTCTTAGGGAGTTAGTTCTCTACCCTTTTGTAATGAGAACATGTATTCTAACTTTCTTGCCTCCTACAGACGTAAATCCTGGAGCTCAGTTGAGCTCACACACCTCTGTGTATTTTCACTTCCCCAAGGGTAGTTATACCACTTCTGAGTTTGAGATCGATATAGAATATGGTTCTCTAAGAAGGACTCTGGTGCAGACACGGTATTGGCCTTCAGTGACTTCCTGCCTGGAATGTTCATCACAGCTATAAAGCTGACTAATACTGGGATTTGACCTTTGCAGAGCTCTCAGTTACAAGGAACTGGCAGGTTCTTTACATTTGGCACGGTGTCAGAAGGTTTTTATTTTTACAAAAGATTTCAGTGGAATTTCCCTTTTTAAAATTCTAAACTCCCACATCACTCATTATGAAAAAGAAAGGCGTAGATGTTATTAGTCGTATAGTCCTCGCCAGAGTAAGAACTGGGGACCACCTGCTATGCTCTAATTTCTCTACGTCTTTGAGAGTGTACCTGAGGATGCTTATCATATATAGATAGAAAACACTATTCACATGCATTTTATCTAATTCTCAGAGCAATCTTCTTGGCTCTATTTTCTGTGTGGAAAACTATAGGAAGAGAAGGCTTTAAGTTTCTCACCCCAAAGCAGACACAAGTTAAATAATGAAGCTAATATTGATCTCTGTGCTTGAATTGATCTAGAATGTACTATAATTGAACTCACCAGTATGTGTCCCTAAGGGTTTTTTTTGTTTGTTTGTTTTCAGTGATATGTTTCTTGTATTTGTTTTCCTGGCATGAGAACACATTTTATTTCAGTGCTGACTGATTCTGTGCTGTCTGGATATATCATAGATCATTCATCATTTTAACCAGCTCCTGAAGATACCTTGATTGCTTCAAGATTTGGCAATTATGAATAAGCTGTTGGGCACCTGTGTGGGCAGTTTCTGGAGTCTCTTGAAGTAGGACCAGAGTTTATTCCTGGTGCATGAACTGACGTCTCAGAGTCCATAACCTACAGAGGAACACCTGACCCAGCCTTGATACTGTGGGGAGGGACTGGGACCTGCCTCAGCTGGGTATGCCAGACTGAACTGCCTCACCTTGGGATTCCTTGCCCTCCCTGGGGAATGGATTGGGGAATGGGGTGGGAGGAGGGGAGGGAGGGGGAGCAGTGGAGGGTATGAGAAAAACTTTTTAAATAAAAATAATTTACCAGTTTTCTCTCTCTTTTAAGACTGTCAGTTTATATTTTCCTAGAATGTTCAAAATCAAAAGATTCAGAGATATTTTTGTATATCTGCTATTTTCATTATTCCTTGAGAATTTTGTGCGATATGTTTTGATATTTACGTGCAATCACCCAACTCCTCCCAGACACACCCCTTTCTGTAACCACCCAACTTTTGGCCTCTCTATTTTTAAAGCCAATTTGTAAATTTGTGCTGTCCATACATTTCTATGTATGTCGCTTTTGATTAAAGCTTGATAGATTTATCAGGAGACACACCCTGAAGAAAACTGAATCCCAACATATATCACTTATCAACATCTCCTCAGTTGCTGGTGGAACCTTTGTCTATGTTCCTTCTTTACTCATGGAGTTTTGTATAGCTTGAGCTTCCGTAGGTCTTGTGAAGGCTGTCACGATGGTTGTGATTTAATATTTGCAACTTTGCTTTTGTTTCTGAAAATACTGTTTGCTGTAGTCATCTGCCTTCTCTGACTCTTACAATCACTCAAACCACTCCATCTTCCACAAGGATTCCTGGGCCTTTGGACAGGGGTTGTGATGCAGATTGTATTTAGTGTTGAGAATTTCAGTCTGTTCTCTGCACCTTGATCAGTGGTGAGTCTTTATGTAAATTACTGTAATCTTTTAAAATATTTATTTTTAATAAGATTCCTTTTACATACCTTCTACTGTTTCCCCTCCCTCCTTTTCTTCTGTTCCTTCCCCCAACCTCTTCTCTCACCCACTCTTCAAAGGGAGCAAGGCTTCCCTTGAGTAGTCAACACAGGCTAACATATCAAGTTGAGGCAGGACCCATCCCTTCGTCCCTGTATCAAGGCTGAGCAAGGCATCCCACCATAGGGAGTGGACTATGAGGTACATTCTTATTCAGACTACCATATGTGGTAAGAATATGTTTAATTTTGAAAGAGGCTAATAAATGGGCTGTAAATTTTTAGAATTTCAACAGTAATGAATGAGGAATACCACTTGTTCACATTCTCACCAGCCTTTGGTGCAGAAGTGTTTTGGATCTGGACAGTTGTGGTAGCTGTTTATTGGTTCTTTATCTGTGTCTTAATTTGCAATCTCTGACCTACACGTAATGGTGAACATTATTTCACACGTTTAGTCTTTGATGTCTATTCAGGACACAGGGATAGTCTTAAATTGCTTGTTTCTTATTGACCAGTTTTGAAATTGCTTTATATATTGTGAACAAAACTCCCTCATCAGATGTGTCTTTAAAAAAAAAAATCTCTTACCAATATGCAGTTTATCTTTCTATTTAGATTTTGTCTTTCCAGGCCAAAAGTAAATATTCTTGGTCCAGTCCAATGTAAATATTCTTTATTCATTGATTATGACTTTGTTGTCAAACCTAGAAAGCTACTGGAGTATGGTCTGAGCCCAGTAATATGCTGCATGCTGTGGCACATGTAAGGTCCAGTTTGGTCCCCAGTATAAAACACACACACACACACACACACACACACACACACACACACACACACACACCGCTTGCTGCAACAGTTAAGGTTCATATTTCAGTGATAAACATTGTTACCAAAAGTAACTTGAAGAATCTAAGGCAGTCGCTTAGGAATTTAAGGTAGGAACTTCAGCAGTGACTACTGAGGACCGATGCTTTGATGCCTTGATGCTTTGGCTCCCTCAGTTTGCTTTCTTATATATCAAAAGATCACCTGCCCAGGGATGGCACTCTCCACAGTGGACTGGACTCTTCCACATAAATTATCACTCACCAATACCATTCAAGAGACAGCCCATCCACTTGCCTAGAGCAAATCAAATGGAGGAGCTTGCTCAATTTAAGTTTTCTGTTCCCAGATGACCCTGGCTTGTGTAGAACTGACAAAAAACCAAATAGAACCACCCACCCCCAAACCAAAAAAAAAAAAAAAAACCAAACAAACAAACAACCCCCCCAAAAACCCTAACTAACAAGTACACTAGATAGACAAGCCCCTTTGTTATATTCTAGGAATGGTACACTTTTGTAACTCATTCTTAGATAAATGGTGCATTTTAAGTTCTGTGAAGGGCATATGGTCTGAAGCTTGCTGTGTGAGAAGTGGTTATGACTGTTTCTCTTATCTTTCAGCTTCCCCACCCCCCAGTATCTGACTCTGGTTTATTGTTATAATACCAAGTAGAATTTATGCAATAGGTTATATTATTAATTTTATGGATCTTACAAAGTACTTAGTGTTTAACCCTGTTTTCTTTTGGACTCTTCAGTTTAAACTTTTATTTTCATTATCTATTTGATTGATTGGCTTTGGGTTTAATTTGTCTGTTTTATGGTTCATTAAATAAAACCTAGATTATTGATTTTAGATCTTTCTTTTCTCCATTGCTGCATTTAACCAATGTTGATGAATTTTATTAATTTAATTTTGATTAGTTCAAGATACTTTAAATTTTTCTTGAGATTTCTGTTTGGTCCATATATTCTTTTGTGTGCACATTACAGAGGGATGAAAAAAATAAGTTTTCTAAGTATTTTGGAATTTCCAGACATATTTCTGTATGATGAATATGCTAAGTTCATTAGTAGAAAAAGTTACAAAATATAAGCATAGATGAGTAATTTAAATCTGATGTCAAATTTCTGGTCTGATAATTATAATAGTGTTGGTGTATGTCTTAGGTTTTCTTTTATTATGAAGATACAGCATGGCCACAGTAACTCTTATAAAAGAAAACAGTTAGTTGGGACTGACTTACAGATACAGAGGTTTAGTTCATTATCTATCATTATGATGGGAAGCATGGTGGTATGCAGGCAGACATGGTGCTGGAGAAGGAGCTGAGAGTCCTACATCTTGATCTGCAGGCAGAAGAAGGAGTTGGTGTGCCACACTGGACATAGTTTGAGCTTAGGAGACCTTAAAGCCAATCCCAACAGTAATACACTTCCTTTATCAAGGCCACATTTACTCAAAAAAACCCCAAAAACCCACACCTCCTAATAGTGCATTCTCTATGTGGGCCATATTTTTTAAAACCACCACAGTGTATCTGACTCAACTATGATTCTTATTTAGTCCCCAAATGTGGTTAGTTTTGCTGTTTTTTTTTTTTTAGTATGCATTTTAATTTCTGATGGAAGATAGGCATGATGTCTTGCTAAAGGCAATAGGTAAATAGATCTTTATTCCTGTGGTACAGGGTATACTCCAGTCTTAGGACTCCACTCAGTTTTGGGATCCTTTAGTCTCAGAACTCAGCAGAGATTTTCAGTTATATCTTTTACATCAGGTAGAACAGAACAGTATGCCCAAGGGCAGGTATATTCAAAACAACAGAACACCCAGGCATATTTTATGAAAGTTCTATTTGCCTTCCTTGGCTTAGAAGTAAGGGGGGATTTTTCTCTGATTAGCCAGTCACTATGAGAAGCTGGTGAGGGCCTTGGAATTAAACTCTGAAGCATGTGAGGCTCCTATGTTTGTTTCCCATGAATTTTTACATCTCAAGGTTACCTGTGCTGAGCCTCCAGTAATCTGTCAGTTATGGCAGAGATTTTCCACCCCAGCCCTAGTTCCCACATCAGGGCTTGGTTTCCTTTTGAGGGTTTCTGTTTTGGCAAGCCCTGCTTCTCAGTGTCTGCCTGTCTGCATTTCTGTTCTCAGAGACCATCCTGTGTCCTTAGGTCTCTGACAGATCTAAGAAGAGTTGTTTTTCATATCTGATGTCTCATTCAGAAACATAAATATGTAGAATTCTTAACCTATGGTTTTCCACTAGTACTGGATTAGGTTGAACTCTATGTGGCAGCATAGCTTGATATATGAATGAAGGGAATTGTGGTTATTATTTTATTGAAGAGTTCAGTTCTAGCATGTAATATAGGTGAAGTAAGGGAGGGAAGAGGGAGAGGTAATGTGATGAGTTACAAACCCAGCCACTCCTTAAGCTATTGCTCAATTCCGAGAAGTCCCAAAAGGCCGTATAAACAATTATTGCTAAATTGAGTCTAGAATGTTGCATGGTGATCAGACTTTAACTACTGACTCCGTCTCCTCATCAAAAGTTCACTCTGCAGTTTAATTATCTCACCGACACTTCTGTTTCATATATGGTTCAGAGGAAAAAAGATATAATGCCTTCGCTGGAGCGTTTCCTGAAAGTAGGGTCTGAATGCTTGGGTGTGTGGCTACCTTATTTTGATGAGAGAGAGAGAGAGAGAGAGAGAGAGAGAGAGAGAGAGAGAGAGAGAGAGAGAAGTTAGACCAAGAGCAGTAGAATACACGATTGATGTCCCTGCAGTCAATGAGGACAGGTGAGAGGTATATAGAAGATCTCTCAGAATTAATCTAACGCATGGGAGGTTGGAAGCGGTGGTTGACCCAATGTTCCACTCCAATACAAATTGTTAATTGCTCCTGGCGACCATGAATTTCATGCAGGTGCACTTATATGGCCATCTAGGATTCTACAGAGGGCTACTAGTTAAAGAGACCTTCTATGCCGAAGGAATACCAAGCTTACACGCCATTGTTCACTGAGAGGTTGGCTGAAGAAATGTGACATGGACTGTCAGATGCCCAGGGAACCAGGAACATCAGGAGAAATGATAGAATGTTATTTCTTTTGTGGGTAGTATGAGATTGGATCTCTAGAACGGCACTCAAACTCTGATGGGGTGAATCACAATGTTTATATAATCACAGGTCCTCCTATCAATATTTGTTTAGAACTCTTCACACCCTGGACAGAGCCTTGCTTATATGTAGTAAATCGGAGCTACGCAGATTTCCTGGTCATAGTTCAGTCTGGAACAGAAAGTAAGATATAATTGCATCTGGGAGTTAGCCAATGGGATTGTTTACATGCTTCTCTAGAAAGGACTTTTCTAGAAGGTTTGCTTAGAAATTGTTTTTCCATACCTGTAGAATAACATTTGAAATTTTTTATAAATGAGTCCACAAGTGAAGTGAATTGAAAAAAAAAAAAAAGTTTGTCTACAAATTCTTCTGATGTGGGCACCCAGTGAAGGGCGGAGTCCATTTATTCACCCTCGTAAATATGGAAGTAGATAACTTTTTATAAGTCTTTAGATAACAAGTCAGCAGAAATGACATTTTGCAGTTTCTGAAACTTGGGCTTCGTCGGGTCTTACAAATTCTTTTTAACATTCTACCACGAGACCACCGTAGAGGCAGAGTGGCTAACCTATTGTCAGATGAGAGTCCATATAGACAATGACTGAATTACTTTAGCCAATGACCAGAACTCATATTAGACATGTACTTAAGGCCACTACTGACCTTTTGGTCTAGTTACTCCTGAAAGCCACTGTGACCACACAACTAAGACTAGGCAGAACTGGAGATGGCTGCAGAAAGGCTGCAAGATTATGAGAAATACTGAATCATTGTTTCAAGATGTGCAACTTTGGGTCATTTGTCACATAGAAAATACACTAGAACGTGGATGAGTTTCTAGTACTTTTTGTAATTATACCAGGCCTCGACTAAATGGATTCTAAAATAAATGATGTATGAATGTGTTCTGGAGAGTTCTGTATCAAAGCAAGAAAGAAACTATAATTGTGGAGTTGCTGTTTCATGTCCAAATGTAATCTTATGACAACTATGCTCAGTGAAATAATAATAAAATATTAATTTAAGTAATTTGTGGGACTACAAAAGATGGTATATTTACTTATGGATACATAAGCTCTTCTTGGTATATTGGAAAGAATACCAGTTTAGTGACTGCCAATTTAGACTATGTTTGTAGTGTGGTCTGACTGTAACTGATTTTGTAGATCATTGTAGTTACTAAAATTTTCTGTAGGCATTTATGGGGATAGAATTATGTTGGTTGAGTTGAGACTGATATATACTACTGATATTGTGAAGGGTTCGTAGAATGGTAGTGATAAAAAAAAATGAAACAACCCAGAAGAACAAAAGAAAACAGACTCCTTAACTTTGTGGTTCTGAGTGTTTCTATGATGTGCAAGCAAAGATACCAGATTTCTTCCTGATGATAGGGCACATCGTGCTTCCCATTCTTTCTTAGCTTGTTATCAGAAGGAATTTTCATTTTATTATAAATGGAGTGAAGGGTGGAGGTAAATTTTTATAAGACAGATAATTAAAAGAAGTCATTTCTGCAGAGTATCTGGTGCAGTAAATCTGTTCTTTATTTTCCAAATACAACAGATTATGTAGATCATACAAAAAGAGGAGAGAAAAGTCCTCAATTGCAAATAGTACAGGGATGAGTATATTTCACTTTTGGTTCCTCATGGGAGGAAAGCTTAAAGAGTCACCTAAATGAAGCAGGAAAGATGCATAATGATAAGAAGTCAATTGAAGAAAATATCATACACTTCAAAGTCACTCAAGTGTACTGTTCAGGGATAGGATGCTCTACTCCATTCTCTTCCCAGTGCCTTCCAGTGGAGCGAGGTCTTACAGCTTTTACAGAAACCCATAAAAAGGAGTCAGCAAAACCCCCAAAATTATTACAAATTATGCATTTTTAAAAAACATGATTTAAATTGGAAACTTTGAACTATGTCCATCATATTGCCTACAACATGAACCTATTTTAGGGAGGTAAAATACATTACATACAATAAAGACAATTAGTTTGTACAGTCAAGGAATAGTTTTATTTAATTTCCTTAAAAATGATTTCTTTTATATATACAAACAAAAGTCAGAACAGACCCACTCTAAATCTCCGCCCAGATATCATGTTGACTATTGGACTCATGATCCAGAGAGTTCATTGCCTGCACATGAGTTTGTTCGTTTACTGCCAGCCTGGTATCTTTAAAGGTTCTTTGAAAGAAAATGGTCACCAAAGGAGGTGACACTATTAGCAGGTGTGACCTTGTCGGAGTAGGTGTGTTATTCTTGGAGAAAGTTTGGGACTGGTGAGGCAGGCTTTTAGGTCTCATAAACACTCAAACCATGCTTAGTGAGACAGACCACTTCCAGCTGCCTCTGAGTCAAGAGATAGGAAGCTCAGCTTCTCCAGCACCGTGTCGGTCAGCACACCACTATACTCCCAGCTGCCATGTTTCGCAGCACAATAAAAGACTAAATCTCTGAAACTGTAAACTGCCACCTCAATTAAATGATATGAGTCGTGATGGTCATGGTGTCTCTTCACAACAATAAAAACCCTAACAAAGACTGACAGCTTTGTGTTGCTGCTTCTCACCAGCCAGGAGTATTTACAGTGCTGTACACAAGCAATGGTTTTTCACAGTCATAGCTGAGTTCACTTCTGGACTTGTCTTCAAGCCAACGAACAAGCAAGATCTTCTTTCCAAACCAGTGGGTCTGCTACATTTGTGTGGACATAGGTCACACTGAAAAGTGCTGTCTGTGGTTGGTTCCAGGTGACTTTAAAGACACATAGCTGGGTTTTTTTTTTTCCTTCTTCTTAAAACTTAGTTGAAAATTCCAGTAAAATATAAAAAATTTGGAAATCTTTCTCTGTTTAGCTAATAGTTGATAAATGGAAACTATGAGTCTAAGATATCAAATAAAATAGCTGGTCTCTCATAGCTAAGTGCCCTGGGTGAGAGATGAACATATGCATGGCCACACCAGAGGAGAAAGTACAGGGGGGACTCTTGGCAAAAGACCTACTAAGAAAATGAGTTTGAGAAGGTGAAAAGTCAGACCATGAAGGGCATCAGTCAGCATTCTGGTGAGGAGGCATCCACATGTTTTCTGAAGGGAAGGAGGAAGAATTATTTAAGAAAAAGGAGTGGGCAGATACTGGTGTACCTGGGATATTAAGGAATGTGCACTTTTCTAGCTCTGGGGTGCCTCTTTGTAGCACCATAAATAGATTCTAAGCAAGAAAGTCTTTAAGTTCTTTTTATAATGAGAACTCTGGTACTGTTCATAAAGTAAGAGGCAGTCAAAGTCAAAGTAAAGAGTGTCTAGGAAGAAATAAAGTAATTTAGATAATAAGGATAAGCCATTCTCATACACAGGCGTGTGTGTGTGTGTGTGTGTGTGTGTGTGTGTGTGTGTGTGTGTGTGTTTTCAGACATATTAAGAAGGAAGTGACTCCATACTCAGAATTGGTTGTATGCATTGAGTTAAGAATCTAAAGCACCCAGCAATGATCTCAGTGTTTCTGCTCGAGAGACTGTGTGAACCTACCACTGTAGATATTGATGAATAAGACGGAAAAATTGAGTCTAAGGAACCCAAGGACAGTTGAATCATCAAACTTCCTAAATTTGACAGGCCACTGGGGATTGCACTTCATCTTTAAGTATGTGGGATTGGAAAACAGAGAACAGAAAAATAGATGGGCCATAAAAAATGCTTTGAATGAAATGTTTTATTAATTGAATTTATTTTTGACAGTTTTATGCGGAATATAACACATTCTGATTATTCTCATTCTGTTTCCTCTCTTTTCGTGCTTTCTGCAACTCTATTAATCTCTCTATCTCCCTCAAGTCCTGTTCCATGTTTATGTATTTTTATTTTATTTTGTAACCTACAGATGTTAGCAAAGACCATTTGCAGGATGGTATGGATAGTGTGGAACTCGTCATTCAAGTGGTGAGCCCACCAGTGGATTTACAACTGAAGACAGTGACTTCCGGTCCCCCATATTCTATAATGACCAATAGTTCCCTCTCTGGAATATCTTCATTTCCTTTTTATATAGCTGTCACCTATGTTTGATTGGATCTAACTCTGATGCTGCTATTATCATAATTGTCTCTTGAAAGACTTGTGTCCAACCATGGCACATTCTGAGGTACCAGAGGTTAGGACTTAACCATATGAATTTAGGGAGGGCACTATTTAATACACAAAGTCACAAAAATCACCTCATGAAAGCTCCCATGTCTACTTATATAAAAGAGAAACATACCATGATTTCTCTTCATTTTCTAATTGGATATGCATATATTTTATCAGTGTTTTATTTTGGCTTTTAATAAAATTGCATAACAGCATCTGACCAAAGTATCTCTAAAACCATGTATACCTGGTTTATTAGTCTTCTAGAATTATAGAAAAGGAAGCCAGCTGTAGCGTATAGAACATACAAGGTTCCCATGGAATCAGAAAAGCCACCAAGTAACAAATTGGGACCAGTGTTTTTAGAGAGTCTATATATCAGAAAATCAAAATTAACTCAAGAATCCCTAACTTTAATTAAGTACAGATAAAAATTTCAACTGACTATCAGGATAACACAGCTTTATTTTGGAGTGCAGTTTTAATACAATATTTATACTCTGAAAATAATTGGCAAGAATGGACATACTACTTTTTGATAACCGTCCTTATATTTTTACAGTGATGCCTCATAAATCTGGAGTTTGGCCTTGACAGTTGGCCAGTATCATGATTTTCATTCCTGTGATTAATGCCTGTACTTTCCCTTGGCACCCTGCCAGTTGCTTTAACCCAAGCTGCAAGGGTATTCTGCATGCACTGGTTTCCTCTTCATGACACTGAGAGATGAATGAGCCCTAGGCATGTTTTGCTGTGAATTTTGTGAGTGGAAAGGAGATGGTGACATAGAAATGTATGAATATGAATTAGGTAGTCAGTAAACAGATAAAATACAATCAGAAGGAGTATCGCATACTTGTGCATCTTATGAAAACAGAGAGATGGTATGCCAAAATAAGAGGAAGCACTTGAGTTAGGATGGGTGCAGATACATAGTAGGGTAAGTAAGAATAGAAATGTAGTGTTTTCACTGATGCTTTTAAAATATTTGTAGGCCCCAAGTAAGCTAGCAACCTCTCTCTCTTTTAGGAATAGAATGGTTTGTAGTTTACCAACACTGATTACTTTCATGTGCAAATGCGTCGTGACACGCATCTTAGAAATAGCACAGCTAATTGTTGTGCTTGCTGACTCTCTTGTTATTTATATAATGATATAATATATATATATATAAAATGAATGGATGAGTATAAGAAAAATGGAATGGATGAGTTTAAGACAATATATGGAGAATGTCATTATTTAAACCTGTAAAAACATAATGGTTAAGCTGGGCAAAGCGACTCAAGTAGAATTCTACCTCAGAAAGCTCAGCCAGTAGAGTTGCTCTGAACTTCAGTCTGGCCTGAGTTACAGTGTGAAAACTTACCTCAGAGACCAACCAATCAACAAACAATTCCAAAAGTTAATATCTAGGAAACATTCACTAAATACTCCATAGTTATGTGCTACTTAATTCTTACTATAGTCCCAAACAAAATGTCCAAAGCCGTTTAGCAGCAAATAGGGTTATTTGACCTGAAGTTCCTAGATGATTTCCCAAACAACATGAATAATTTATTTTGAAAAGAAAGAATGATATGGGTTATGTTGTAATGCTTGATATATTGCCATTATAATCGGAGAAATTGCTTCTAAGTAGAAAAGTTGTCCCTCTCAAGATATTCTTTTTCTTCCTTAAGAATCTTGACTAAAACAATGTGTAATTTCTGGATGCCTGGTTTTTTATCAGCAGTGTAGAAGAAGTTTGCTTCATTTATGAGAAACCTCAGAAACCATTGCATCTGAGCACCCAAATTGCCTGTGTGCTGTTTTTTGAGAGCTAGTGTTCCAGTCCCACCCCTCACATCTCAGAGCCACTTTTACATTTGCAGGGTCTTCACAGATGCAAGGCTTTCCAAAACCCAGGATAAGCTGTCAATTTGTAGGGCAGATCTGTTACTCCTTGGAATTTATGCCCTAGAGGACCAGCACTCTATACAGAATTTTGAAAGCTGACAGCTTAGCGTTGGCAGCTGAGTTTTGACATTCATGCTGTTATCAAAACTCCCTCCAACAGCTGAAGCTGTAGGTATGTAACAGTTAAGCCTTCTGCGAGGCATGTTTATCTGGCAAGAAAAATGCTGTCAGTCCCCTTATTATCTATTATCCTAAGCATTTCAGCTGCCTTTTTGTTAATCAGCTAAAATGAACACAGTTTTTGAAGTATCTGGAATGATAAAGCAAATAAAGAGCCAGGGTTAGAATTGTCTTCTCAACACGATGCTAAGTGAGGAGGCAAAGCCTGTTTGCTTTAGAATATTAGCGTGGAAAATTTACCTGTTATTCTGAGAAATGCAAAAGCAATGTGAGAATTCACAGAGTTCATTGTCTTTATGAAGCTCACACTTAGGCCTTCCCCTGTGGACTTAGAAATGGGAACTAAATGGTTCTACTTTTAACCAGGATAGAGCTGACATAATTAGAAATGCTGATACATAAAAATACATCTTAGCACGATAAAGAGTAATAAACTGAAGTATTTGAAAAAGTATAAATTACACCACAATTTGAATTCTATTGTATGTTGAAACAAATCAATATTTGTTAGGTGAAAGGAAATTAAAATTCTTTTGAGGAAAATGTAGTAGGATGAATTTATTTTCTGAGCAAAGGAACAGTAATAGTCCTGCAAATCTTACTACTTTTCCTATAAATCAGTTTTGTTAGTGAAAAAAAAAAAAAAGAAATTTACCTACAAATGCCAGAAGAGTTCTCTTTTGAGTAAAAGTGTAATTACCTTCCCACCTTAGGAACCATGCAAAATATGAGTGTATACACACACACACACACACACACACACACACACACACACACACTCTCTCTCTCTCTCTCTCTCTCTCTCTCTCTCTCTCTCTCTCTCTCAACATTAACCACCAAGTCAACTCAGAGACACAAAAACTCACTCTCATTAAAGAACACATCAAAGAGTACTACTGTCCCCTTAAACACTGCAAAGGCACAAAGTATCATGAAAATAACTACCAACCTCCAATGATTTCTACAAACTGCCCGAAAAGCCTTGAGAAGCCGATGTTCTTTTGCTACTGAGAACTGAGCTCAATGAAATGGCTTTGAAATGTATCATGAGCATATTCTCATGTGTTCTCCAAACCAAATAGCCTGTCTACCCAATAAATAAAACTTCCTCAAAAAGTGCTCAATGAAAACAATGGAATATATTTGGTAAGTATAATAAATCTCTCACAATGATGGCTTGAAGACAGCAATCTTGAACTAAGGAGTGCCCTCCGTAGTCTGAGCTGGAGGCTAGGTTCTAAGTGGCTGTATTAATGACAGTCCTAATTGTGGTAACAGAGCCTGGAAAACAGCTAACTAAGTGAAGAAGGTTCTTTTAAATTCATGGTTTAAGAAGCTGTAGTCTTCTTTAACTTAAGAAGTAGACAGGCATAGCTGCCTGAAAAAGTGTGTGTGTTTAATGCCGCAGGGCTGTGAGATGGACTAGACAGGAGCTGTAAGCCAGGCTAAGCTGTATCCCTCCCTCGAGGACTATTCCTCAGGAGACACTTTGCTAGCTAGGCCTCACCTTGTGAAGTTTCTAGAACCTCCCAAACAACAGCAACACCTGTGTGAGAATCACCATAATAGAAATTAACAGCAATAATATTATCTATTAAAGAATGTGTGTGATAGACATGGTATGGTTTAAGGCCCCCCCCCCCCCCCCCCCCCCCGGTGTGTATACACATTATATACACTCGAGTGTAATGTTGAATCTTCAACATGTTTGAAGTTGGGAGATGCCATCGCTGTCACCTTTTAGAGAAGGAGAAAATAAAAGTTCAAAGAGATTAAATAGTTTGTCCAAGGTCACCAAGTGAGGGAAGCAGAAAATAAGCCCGGACCATCTGACCATGAAGTCTGTTCTATTTTAAATAAAGAAAATATTATCATTACATTCAACTGCACCTTGAACCACCAGAGCATTTACATGTTAAAATATGTTAATCCAAAGTTTATCTGCAGTGCAAGGATTTCAAAATTCCACATGAGTTTCTTTAAAAATGTGGCCAACACAGTGGAAAGAAACAGCCACAGCAATGGCGATGTCTTTAGTTCTTCCATACAAAAATGCCTGGGGGCCAACTCGATAATGGAAAAGTATTGATTGGGAGTTTAAGAGGTGATGAAGTTCGACACCCATAACAGCCGAATTTGTGTCTCTGCAGCTTCCCTTTCGTATTTTCTAATTCCCATTTCCGCATTTGAAAAGCTGTTTTTTTAGATGCAATGGCAGAGGTATTACAGAGTCAGCCCTAATCACAGCTGTCAGCTCAGATTAGCGCCAAGAAAATTTCTTTTGGTCTCTGCTGCACATCTGTTCTAGCCTTATTTATTTATTTAAGACTTATGACCAGTGGGATGGAGCATAGTGTATAGAGTTTTCTTTTCCGTATTTTGAGAACTTTTCTGTGTTCTCTGTTTTCATGAGTTTGCCTCATTTCCTGAAAGTTGTTCTACTAATGCAATGTATTCCTTCAGCTTCAAACAGCCCCAAAGGAGCAAATAAAGCTATGTATGCATGCTTCAAGTAGAAGAATTATTCACTGGGTCTGAATTTTTGATTTTGTTATTTTTATATTTATTTGTAATTTTTCCTATGTCATCATGCACCTGTGAGCGTTGGAGTTATTGGAGGTCTTAGTTGCAATATTAAGATAAAATAGCTTTGAGGCAGAAGATATCTTTCTTTTCCCTCCTAAGACTTCTTATTTTTTTTTCAGAAAATTATATAATCTTGTCTCGTTTCTTACTAATTTGCATCACACACATGTGCATGTATTCACGGGCGCACACACCCCACATATAGAAGAATAATGAGCTAGCTAGTCTTTGACCGAAGATAAGGCTTTTAGATTGCTTAGATTTATATTTGCCAGGGGGATTCTCCTCAATGTTTTTAAAGCACATTTATATTCAGTTGCTTATTTATATTCCCCACTCTTGACATAGAACTGAGCTCGATTTGGAATTTCCAGTAAAAGGCGATTTTGAATATTATCATCCCAGTCTCCTCTAAATGTCTAGCAGAGAGCATTGTCTTAGGGATGGCTATGGCCATTCCCCTCTGCTTTAGCACCTTTAGAAGAAGATGAATACAGTGGAGATGGTATTTTTAGTGACTTGCTTATAGGAATATCTAGTAGCACCGATAATGGGCAAGTATTGATTTGTAAGTTGAAACTCATCAGGACTCATAACAGCCACTTCTTTAGCCTAAAAGCTTCTGCAAATTCTTTTCCCTCTAGCCAGCTCTGGATCTGTCTAGAAGGCAATCATGAAAAAATGAAAAATAAATAGATTTATACTGAGACTTAAAATCTCACAGTGTCAAACTCCATTCCAAATGGTTTCAGAGTTTTGAAATTTGCTTTTCAAACCCTAATCCTCTGTTTTCTTATCATCACATTCTCAATAATGCTATATACTTATTTTTTTTTCCCAAGGACTAAAATGAGATGAATATCTGTAAAATGTTCTGGGACTCTTGATAAATGTTTCTGAATCTCTCAATAAATATTTTCTACATTGCTAGTAGTCTGACAACAATTTCTACTTTTAGAATTACCATAAAAATAATAAAGTAGATAATAATAAAGAATAAGAAAATAGACATTTTCTGGATTTGATGATTGTCATCAGCATATCTCACAATATAGTTTGTGAATAATTCTCATCAAGATCTCTTGTGATACGTGGTAGAAAAACAATTGATTATATAATAAAGGATTGATATTTATCAAGAAATTATATAAACACTCAACTGATAGAAATTGAACCTTAAGACACTTATTGGAGAGGGGAACTGTCTTACTCCGTGATGGTGCCTATCCCCTCCCCCAGAGTGAAGGAACAAACAGGAAGGAAGGGCAGTGAGCTCCGGGTCTTCAATGGGGGTTGGCCATGCCCCATTTAGGGTTCAGAGACCGCAAAGCTATGTCTCTAGGTCTCCCTCAATAACACCTAAATTCCACTACACCCGATGGCCTGTTTCTCTTCTGGACATACTGACTCATGATCTCTCAGAAAGGTACTCAGAAGAACCTGTGCTTAACAGCAACAGCACCAGGAGATCCCTTTCCCTACACTAAAAGTTATGAGCGGCACTGCACATAATGAACAGAAATCACAACTCACAGCGACAATGTCATCTGACTCTGCAACATTGTTAAATTTAAAGCAATAATACAAAATATTTCCATCTAATTGGTGGGGAAACAAGTAGAGATGTTTCTCACCCAATTTTACACAGGCAGTAAGAGGCATGACTTAGGTCCTCGATTCAGGCCTCTACTCTTTGCAATACATTTCTTTCTTTCTTTCTTTCTTTCTTTCTTTCTTTCTTTCTTTCTTTCTTTCTTTCTTTCTTTCTTTCTTTCTTTCTTTCTTTCTTTCTTTCTTTCTTTCTTTCTTTCTTCCTTTCTTTCTTTCTTTCTTCCTTCCTTCCTTCCTTCCTTCCTTCCTTCTTTCTTTCTTTCTTTCTTTTTTTTGAGACTAAGGACTTTAGCTAGAAGTTGCCATAGAACCAGTATGAGCAGATGTCTCAGTCCAAGGGTGATCAGGTAAGAGTGTTCTCTCTTACTTTGAGCTGCCATATATTTTTATTGTAGTAGACTTTCAGCTGAATGGAGAGACACACTCATAATATGGAGGTCATCCACTTTACGAGGTCTGCTTATCTAAATGATAAAACAATAACCTGACAGAAACACCTGGATTAATATTTAACTAAATACCCAGGCACCTTAGGATCTAGTCGTGTTAATTCATGAAATGCCATTGCAGACACCAAGCTTACCTGCCACAATATTCATCATTATTGTCATCAGCAGCACCATGGTTTTCTTATTCCTCAATAAAGTTTATTTTCTTTTCTCAATGTTTTTTTTTTCAATTTTTAAAGGTGTAAATTAAAAATTAATTCCAGGGTACCAGTGGATATCCATACTAGTTTGAGGTCTGTGAGTGAAAACAGATTTGGGTACCTGTAGTGAGTAGATCAAATTGGTGGCCTTCTTAATTAGACAACCATCATGTTTTCCTGCCCCCTCCCTCCCTCCCTCCCTCCCTCCCTCCCTCCCTCCCTCCCCCCTCCTTCCCTCCCTCCTTCCCTCCCTCCCTCCCTCCCTCCCTCCCCCCTCCTTCCCTCCCTCCTTCCCTCCCTCCCTCCTTCCCTCCTTCCTTCCCTCCCTCCTTCCCTCCCTCCCTCCTTCCCTCCTTCCTTCCCTCCCTCCCTCCCTCCCTTCCTTCCCTCCCTCCCTCCTTCCCTCCCTCCCTCCCTCCCTCCCTCCCTCCCTCCCTCCCTCCCTCCCCCCTCCCTCCCTCCCTCCTTCCTTTTCTCTCCTTTTTATTTCTCTTCTTTTGACAGAGCCTCACTATATAGCCCTGGTGAGTTTTGAACTCAGTTATCTGCCTATCTCTATCTTCTTCATGCAGGGATTGAAGGCGTTTCCTACCACAGCTGGTGCATTATCATATGGACGATCAACTGCTACTGTGAAAATTGAGTACACTCAGGCCCCTTAAAGCCTACAAGGAACAGAAGACGCAAAGCTGACCGCCAGATTGTTGCCCTTTCTCCGGGTTGCGTTGTTCACCGCAGTCATCTCCACGTGACTTTTGAGCATTGTTTGTAACATACCGTCCAATGTCAGCTGAACTTCCACGCTCACAAGAATGCTAATCAGTTTCCTAACCCTCAGTCTCACAGTTTGCAAAGTCCTTATTGAACGGGTTCCCAGTCAGCCAAGGCAAGGAAGAGGAAAATCTGCCCAAACTATTTGGGTTGTTTAAATAAAACAATCAGCTGGTTGACTTAATTTCCTACTTTCAGCCAGTAGACATCATGGATACACAGATGAAGAGCTATTCCAGAGCCAACTCCATATCCAAAGCACATTGGGCAGAAACAAAAATCCTGGAAAGATATTGTATTCTTAGTGCCCAGAAGTCTAGCGCACACAGGCTTTGTCTGAATGGCGGAGAAAATAAACCACAGACATACAATGCTGTCCAGGAAAACGGCTCCTTTTCAGAAAATCAAGCTGGAAATTTTCTTTTAAAGGAATTCAGTAAGCCACCTGTGTGTCACTTTATTGGAGCAAATTGACACCTCCATCTATGATTGTTACTAACAAGCTGTTTGGACTGACTCAGAAGGTGTGGTCAGTGTGCCACCAAGTCTTACCAAGGAATTCATGTTTCTTATGGTATCTCCCAATGCATATAGAATAATTGTCACCAGGATGTGGGTCATTAAGAAGGTGGCAGGCATCACAGCACATACGTAAAATGTCAACAAGATCCACAATAAACCAACCACAAAGTATTAGTTTTGTTAGAAAATATTAGAAAATATTAGAAGATAGAAATGACTATGTCTCGTGTCACTTTATTATAAAATAAATTTCAAAAGTGAATGCTCTCCTTTGTTTTCAGGTAAATTCTCTCTACGTATTCCTGACTGTTCTGGAATTTTCTATGTAGCTAGGTTAGCCTCAAACTCACAGAGATCCTTCTGTCCCCTCCCCCTAAATGCTGAAATCAAAGGCATGCACCACCAGTTCTGGAGAAAATCTCTTATATAAAAAAAAATAGTTTGTGATGTTTGTGTTTGAAGCCTTCTCAAAGGTATATTGCTGTGTTCTCTTGTTTTCAATATTTTGTGTCTCAGGATGACTAGTGAAAAAGTTACATAAAAGCTAAGTCAGAGTCACTTGTTGATCTAAACACTGACCACACTTGCATATGAGGCCACTAGGTAGGATAGCACACATCTCAACCACAGGAATATAAACTATGATGTATAAGGAAATAATACACTATTTACTTATTTTTATAGTTATTGTGGTTTACCAAAGGAAGGGATCTTCCCTGCTCCTCTACAGAGATAAACAAAAAAGCCCACTAGCATATACACATTCATTATTAACATTTCACTTAGGTCATTGCAGTCATACTCAGCAGGAGAGAATATACATCACTTTAAACTATTTACTCTCTTTCTGAAGTTCTGCAAGGATTCAGATACACATTACATAATCTTTCACTTGGAAATTTCCTGGCAAGTCAGGTTTTAAAGTGATTCAACTTGCAAGGTATCATATAGGTGAGGAGAGAGATGTTAAGATACTTAAAATCAATTTACTTAAAAGAAAATATGAAAATTTTACATATATTATATATCAATTTCAACTAATACGAATATTGTATAGCATACCATAAATAAAAACTCAATAAGTTTGATTATAAAATTCCACATAGTTTTTTTTTTGCCAGGTATTTGTACTCCCTGGCCAAACTATGATTACAATTAATGAGAAGTTGTAAGAATGATAAGAACGTCAGTTGCTATTTCCAATCAGTAAAGCAGCAAAGGTATATTTTAGAACTTCACCCACCTCTCAATGATTTGAATGGCTCACTTACAATGTAAGAAAGACTTTAAAAATACTCATTGTAATGGGAAACCTACAATCATCATGGAAATATTTCTCTGGATTTGTCTGTGAGGATATTTCCAGAAAGGTTTAGCTGAGCAGGGCAGACCGTTCCTGAATAGGGTGGTGGCGGTGGGAGTCATAGAATGGAAAGGAGAAAGCTGAGCTCCAGCATTCAAGCTCTCTGCTTCCCGACTGCCCATTCAACATGACCAGCTGCCTGACACTCCGGCCATGACCCACCTGCTACAATGGATTGTGCCCTAAACTGTGAGCCTGAATTCATCCATACCTCCTTATGTTACTTCTATTATCAGGTATTTTTTGTCACAATCATGAGAAGAATTGCAATTCTTCTCAACTGAAATGACACAGAGATGGTACCATTGACTTTCGTCAACACTTAGAGAAGGATTTTTTTGGAACTACCAGCACCCAAACCGTGTTAAGGAGGCATAGTGTTAGCTAGGAATGCATAGCCTTTAGCTTAGCTGGTTTCTAGCTAGATTTTTAAACTTAAATGATCCTATTTCTCTTTATCTACACTTTGCCTCAGGGACTTTTACCTTCCATGTCGTACTTTCTTGCTTCCTCCAGGTCTGTCTGGCTGGTGGCTGCCTGGCTGGTTGGCCCCTGGGACCGCCTTCTCTTCCGCCCTGGCTCTTTCCTCTCTAGCCTAGATTCCTCCTCCTACTTATTCTCTCTGCCCACCAGCCCCATTTACTCCTCTACTGCCTGGCTCCTGGCATTTCAGCTTCATATTAGACCAATCAGGTGCTTTCGGGCAGGCAAGGTGAAACAAAGTAATACATCTTTACACAGTTAAACAAATGCAGGGTGAACAAATGTAACACATCTTTGCCTAGTTAAATATTCCCCAACAAACATTGCCGACAGTTCTCCATTGTTCTCTTAAGTCTCGCATCAGGAAATGAGCCAATCAGGCCCATCTCTCAGTCTTTGCTGATTTTAAGGGTACCAATTCTTTGGCCGTGACCAATGTTAGGCCACTAACGTGATACCATTGGGTCTGGGGACAGATAGTCACTAGCTCACTATTACTTATTCTCATCATAATAACAAGCATAACTAAGCAATCGGAAAATAACAGTGAAATGTGATAAAACACAAAGAATTATTGGATTTAGGTTTTTATTGTCTTGCTTTATTTAGTATAAATCTAAATTATTTAAATTTTTAATACTTATTATGTTTCTCAGCTGGCTTTTGAAAATCATGAAAAATCAAGCAATTTTCTGGGCTGCTGACACAAGCCAGCTCTTGCCTACCACAGGAGTGGGGATAAGACATTTTTAAAAAATCAAATTTAGCCTTTATCACCTTTAATGTGATTTTTACATAATTATATTTTTTCACTTCTAAAGACTTTTAAATTTCCAATAGATTTCCTTGACTTTTAAAGCCTTTTAAATTTTCAACAGTATTTTTAACACTGTAAATGAAGTTGCAAATTTCATCAGTCAGCATCTGTAGGCGGAGTTATACTCACAAGGCACCAGTCCAAGATTAATATTTATTAAAATATAAACACACACTCAAGATACAGGTAACAGCTTAGAGTGGAGCCTGAACAGGGACTAAAGTCTGGAACGATGGACGATGGATTCCAAACCGGTCTCTCCAGCAGCCAGGAACCAGGCAAACTGGCTTTCCAGGGTCCCAGCAGCCCCTTATCAATGGGGTTGGCCACTCCCCCCTTCAGGGGCCGGGGACCCTGGGTAAGCATCCTTGGATCTTATCAGCTGACACCTGAATCCCACCACAAGCATCCATATTATCCTAATATTTTAACTCAACAAGTTCCCAGCACAGCGCCACCATAAACACACATGACACTCACTAAGCAAACCCTTACTGGATACAGGTAAAAATTCAATGATATCTAATTTGAGTTATATCTTAATTATATATATTATATATTAATGTATTAATATTATATATTAACCTTGAATTTGGTTATTTCAGAAGTTGAATGTCTGCCAGCCGAAAGTTAAGCTGGCTGACTAGAATAGGAATGTACAAACAGCAGAGTATGGCCCAAGATGTTTGTTCATGTTCAACACTGATTGTAAGAGGAACAATACCGCTCATGTAGACTTAGGGTTTGGTTGCCCAACGATCATGGGTCGTGCATCCATTTATAATCATAATCGTTGCTCTTGATTGTATGAGGAATGGATACAGCAACGTAAAAACCCAAGCCTAGTTTCTTAAAGAGCTTGCATCTATGAAAGAGAGCATTTAAACCGAGATACTTGAAGCACTTGAGGAGGATGAGGGCTAACAGCATTGCTAAAAGACAAGTTAGGAGGCCACTGTGTCTACAATGTCTACAAGGCAGGGAATTTAGGTGATAGGTGTGAGAGTTTATATGACTTAGGTTTTTATATTGGTTTGTAAAATAAAAGACTCACAGTATCTGAGCTATTTTAGAGTTTGAATGAGTTTTGGTTTTTTGTTTGTTTGTTTTAGCCTTTATGACTATAAGATTAGTCTGATGAACCCTTGAAAAAAAATTATTATTTCACTGCCTGAACTAGCAGGAGACACATGATATGATAATAAGGTAGCACGCAGGCTGACTCAAAGAAAACACAATGTTTTCTCAAGATAATGTTTAAGTATCCTAAACTACTATGCTTTGTTTAAATCCTGGCATATTTATATGCCCTTTCAGAAATAAACTCAGGGTTGTAACATGAGGTTTCTGGACCCCAGCCAGAGGTTCAGACCCATAGACTTGCAGTCCCAGAATGCTTAGCAGTCCGCTGCTGCTTATCTGGACCAGCAATCCCAAAGTGTCAATGGAACACAAAAACACTTATATTAAGTTCATGCTGTTCAGCCTATGGCTTTTTCATTCTAATTCAACCCATTTCCATTCATTTGTCCTGCCACCTGGCCCATGGCTTACCTATTTCATTACATGTTGATTCCTGGGCAGCTGGATAGTGTCTCCCCTGACTCCGCCCTCCTTTTTCTACCTGGGCTCCACTTCCTCCGCCTACTTCTATGGCGCTTGTCATGGGCCAAAACAGTCCTTTATTCACAGCATTCAGAAAGACATTCCCACATCACAGATCTTTCTGGTTTTGAACCATGAGATAGCTCTAGTTTTTCTTTTCTGTATTCTCCCTGTATCTACAGCTTGAGTGCCTGCCCCTAGTGATCCTGAGGACTCGTCAGATGGCACTGGCAGATAGGTCGCAGAATTAGTAATGAGGAAGGCAGAAAAAGCAGACCTGAACGTTAATCTGAGAATCATCTTCCTCTCTATCTAGACTGGGTCCTAAACCTGGCCTAGGCTTGCCCAGGCTGCTCTTGATTCCAAGTGCGTGTCCTTCTTGTTTTCCCACGCTGCTTTGCATGCTGGATTTAACTTCACCCTCAGAGCTGCACTTGTGCCATTATATTAAGGTGGCCTCACTTTCTAGGTTCTGACAACCTGGTGATTGTTTCAAACAGCAAAACAGCAAAGACCTATTTGGAATTACTGAGACAAATAGTGATTTTGAAATACTAAGCAAAATAGTTAGGAAGAAAGGACCCTCTCAGCATTATGTGCCCTGCTGGCAAAGAGATGTCTTCCTTTGTGACTCACTACACATACTCAAGCTGCAGAAATAGTCATTTCTGTTGTGAAATTCCACATAGCATTTTAAAAAGTTGGAAGCCATTGAAATGGAAATGGCATTTAGTTGGTACACAGGGCAAGACATGTTTCATGTGTGCCCGATGCACAATGTAAAGGCTTGAGAATAGGGTCTTCCGCTATTCCCCCCTCCCCCACCAATCTTCAGGATGGTAAGCGGTTGAGGTTCCCTCTTATGATGAAAAGTTGGTAGCTCCAGACCTAAGTCTTTTTATGTTCAAATCTAAGAGGAAAAGAGAATGTTCTTTCCTCGATTACCCTCTGTCTGACTGAGGTTTCTAAAATCAAATCAAATAAAAATAAAACAATCTTGTCCTACTTATTGTCCTAGGTCTCTCAAATTTTAAATAGTTGTTTTTTCAGGAGTGACTTTCCACATTCACCAGGAGTCAGTCAGCAAAGAGTCTCACTCAGAGATCAGTTGCCCTATACTAGATTTCGAGAAATCAATTATTACTTAATTTATGCCAAAAGTTTACTGTCCCTTTTAAATTACACAGGGACTGGCTGTCCACAACTGAGACAGTCCTCTGTGTCCCAGCTCAGATGCTGGGTCTCAGGCATGCTGGTCTGACCTGAGACTTCTGACCTTGATATTTCTGTTCGGCAGTGAAGAACTTCCAGTGACCTGAGTACCTTGGCAAGATCTGTGATGGAGTGACATCATCAGGAAGGGAGGGATGAGAGCCAAGTATTTGCAACATTTTGTTCAACATTAACCCAACCCTTGCCAGCTGAAGTCACCATTCCAAGTGTACACTGACTCCTTGAAACAGAGTCCACATTTTCATGATCTCACTTGAAGCAGCCGTGCAGAATTTTCAGTTCTCGTGATTAAATGTGTTATTTGAAAGCATTCATTATTCAGCGACACTTGCCTAAGATCACAGCTCTTCCTGGAAAACAAATATATTGTCTTAGAGCCTTAACAGTATCAGGTGTAGAACAGGTGTAGCCTGTAGATCAGGACTATCTCAGTTACAGCTCTCAGAATGCCTGGGGCATAGTTAATCCTAAACTGTCATTCACTTTTGCAATTTGAAGACAATGGCTGTTACTGCATTCAGCTGATAGAAACCAAACAACTGCAAGCCTCTAGATACTTTTTAAGGACTAGGGGCATCGGGGGAAACCATCAAAGCTCTGTGAGAAGTTTATGTTCCAGTGGAGAAAGCTAAAAAGTAAGCAGTAATTATAATGCCACGAGACACTGTGCCAGGCGTGGGAAAACACAGACTGCCTGTTTCAGCCACCACCCCCTCACACTGCTTTCCAGAAGTGATGCTAAGATTCTGTAAAAGGATATGGGGAAAAAGATCCCTGTTTTTTTCTCGGCTCTCTTTAAAACTGAGAAATGAGATGGGAACTGAAAGTATACAGGAACATTTCCAGGTAACAGTTCTCTCTCTCCCTCCCCCTCTCCCCCTCCCCGTCCCCCTTCTCCTCTCCCTCTCCTAGTGGAAGAAAAGAAGGCTCTCTATCCTCACCAGAGGAAAACCAAGCTGTAGTATATGGCCGTGACCCACCAGGAAGAACCGTAAGCCCAGAAGACTTTCTTTCTGGTAGTATCTGGATTGTAGTTGAGAGGTGTGGCGTAGGAAATTGACTATTTATCTGCATTGCTTAGTCTTCAATGACTCTATAGAATCTGCAGCATAAAACTATTTAGCACACTGCACAGTCTGCCCTGCTACCTCTACCTTGCTCCCTACTAACAGGCTCTTTTTCTTAACATGCACACGTTTTATGTTCTAGTAAGACACACACCATGTTCTGCCTCTCTCTCTCTCTCTCTCTCTCTCTCTCTCTCTCTCTCTCTCTCTCTCTCTCTCTCACACACACACACACACACACACACACACACACACACACACACACACACACACACGGCTGAGAGAACAGCAGAGAGAGACAGAGATGAAGAATATGCTCTTCCTCACCCCATTCCAGTGTCTCAATGTTCTTCTTTCATGGTATTTTGCCTTTGTTTACTGTTTTCCTTTGCGATATCCTGCTTCTATCCCTTTCTTCCTGGGCATTAGTCTCTCTGTGATGTCTTCTCAGGCATTTCTGACTCATTAAATGCTCTCCTTCTAAGGATTTTGCAGTCAGTCTAACCTTGCACTGCCAGTATTAGACCATATGACAGTGCATATGGTCTTCTGCAAGCTCCCCAGGCTATGTCTTGTCTATATTTGTATTAAGCTGAGCTGAGTACAGTGCCTGAACAGAATCATTACTCTAAAAGTATATTGTTGTATAAATGAATCAAATGATCCTTAATTGTCTCCTAACACTGGACAGTATCTATTTGGCTTCTAACTAGAATCTGGAAGCAGTAAGTACCTTTATTTAACTTTTGGACATAGGAATATAGCTTTCCAGGCTGAATGCACCTGAAAGCCTCAGGAAATTTTGTCACTGTGCATTTTATTATGTGTCTACAGTTCAAGCGGAATAGAGAAAAATGAATCCTGGCCAGTACTGAGCATCACGCCAGGAATAGAACAGTGGACTCTTGCAGTCAGTGAAACAAATGGTTACCATGGTGTGGCCAGGCAGCGCTATTGAACTGTCGATAGGCTGTGCAGTCAGTGTCACACAAGGTTACCATGCTGTGACTAGGCAGGTCTCTTGAACTGCGGTGGAACCCTATGTCTCCTTCCTCCACCCAGACTCTGCTGCCACCCTTAGCATTCTGAAAGCACATGGGGATGTAGCACGCCCCTCCCACCTCCCCCTGTGCAAAGGTTGCTTGCCACTGGAGTCTATCAGATCAGCGAATGTGACTTGAGCCTCACCTGGCTGCTCTCATACTATCTGACTGACATGCAGGTGACAGAATGAGAGCTTGTCTCCCTCCTTGGAGCATCTCTACTGAAGACCCCCTTTCCTTTCTTCAACTTAGGCTAGGTTGACCTCACTCAGCCCTTCACTGGAGGAGAGGATCGTAAGGGTTGGGTTCACCCAATCAAACTCTGTTTTCTAGTTTACGGTGATCTCTAGTGAGAGATGTCGATCTCACAAATGGGAGGCTGCAAGGCAAGAGAAAAAAAATGCAATGTGCTCTCAACGGTTAGTGAAGGGTGTGTGCTTCTCCCTTTCTAGTTATACAATGATTTTTTTTCTTTTATACAAATGAGACTCTTGGATAATGTCTAACTTTGAAAACCCACAAACGCAAAACCCATTTTGTGGTTCTAAAACTTAAGGCAATGAAGAATTTCTCATAAGATCTGCAACATAAAGGTCATCTCTTGAATTTGGATGTTTCCCAGCTAAGCACATTCAGGGTGTCATTGCTGGTACTGAAAATGAGAGCCAGCAGCCTCCACACTGTGATTTAATGCAGGGAGTGACGGAGAGTATTTTTGTCAGAGGAACTGTTTCTTTGCTTAGCCTCAATATTTCATAAAAAGCTCATTGCAGCAAGTTTTTCATTTGGCAGCTTCTGCTGTGCGATCATCTTGATGTCCTCACATCAAAAAACACTGTCACTTCAAGGTCAAATGGAAGTCAATCGGCAATAAATAGCTAATTGTTAGTTACCATTAATTCCTACATTTAAAAAATGCTCCTTTTTTCCCTATAAGGATGCAGTCAAATGACATAATCATTAGTGTTTTCAGGAGAAGAAAAATGTGCAAGCCTCCTAAAATTGAAAGGGATATAAAAAGTTCAGTTTTAGAATCTGAGTGGCATGATTGGCAAATGTTATCATGGAGACTGACACTACCACCTTGGACAATGTATTTACGTGGTGAGTCTGTTTCGAAGGAGGATGATCTACACAACTATCTATGGAACTTTGTCTTTTTCATTATGTTAAGCATTGCTGCCTTAGTGTGATAAACACCAAGACACAAAAGCAGCGTGAGGACAGGGTTTGTTTTAACTTAGCATTCTCAGTGACACTGAAAGTCAGGGCAAGGACTCATGGCAAAGAGGATCGCTGCTTACTGACTTGCTCAGCTGCTTTCTAATACAAGCCAACACCTGCCAACGGGTGCTACTGTCTGTAGTGGACTGGCCCTTCCACATCAGTCATTCCTCAAGGAAATGCTCTACAGGCTAGTCTAAAGGTTGGTTTGGCGGGGCGTTATCTCAATTGAAGTTCCTTATTCTCAAATGGCTCTGCTCATGTCAAGCTCACACATGTAGACACACACACATAGATAGACACACACATAGACACACACAGACACACACACAGACATACACATAGACACATACAGACACAAACATAGACACACACATAGATACACACATAGACACACACACCTAGACACACACATACACACACATAGACGCACACAGAGATGCACACATAGATGCACACATATACACACATAGACGCACACAGACACACACATAGACACACACACAGACACACACACAGACACACACATAGACTCACACATACACAAACATAGACGCTCACAGACACACACACAGACACACACATAGACACACACAGACACACACACAGACACACACATAGACGCACACATACACACACACAGACACACACATAGATGCACACATACACACACATAGACGCACACATAGACGCACACAGACACACATACACAGACACACATACATAGACGCACACAGAGACGCACACATAGACGCACACATAGATGCACACATAGACACACACATAGACGCACACATAGACGCACACATAGATGCACACAAAGACGCACATATAGACGCACACATAGACACACACATACACACACACACATAGGTGCACACATAGACACACACATAGACACACATAGACGCACACATAGACGTACACATAGACACACACATAGATGCACATATAAACGCACACATAGACACACACAGACGCACACATAGACGCACACAGACGCACACACACACATAGACACACAAAACTACCTTTTTTAAAAAAAGAAGTTATGAAAGTATATCCACAATGTTGCAAAATATTGAGCAGGATGAGGGGAAAGGTGTGTAGGGCTGGTTGTTGCTTTTCCTTCTTTTTCTCCTGAGTACTTAAATAACAGAACAGCAGGTTCTTCAATGAATGTGTTGAATAAGATGAAAAACAGATTTTATAAGGTTAGGGGAAAACCCCACTCTGTTCATGGAGTCAGAGGAACTAGGCTCGTTTCTAATTCCAGTACAGAGCACTACAGCAATCAAAGTTGGTTTTTTTCTTTCTTTCTTGGATTCTTTCAAAACCACCAGCACCCTATCAGTCAAAGGGCAGGATGGGATGTGGGCTAAGGCTGGCCCAATGGCCAATCTTGAAATATCATAGCAACCTCTACTTGTACACACTCTTAGAAAGAAAGTACTCTAAGGAGGTGTTTGATTCTGGAATTCTGCTTCCATGTTTCTGAACACAGGAAAAGGTCATGCGATCATTCATTCACTGTTTCTATGAAAAGAACATTGGAAAAATGTAAAACAAAACAAAACAAAAATTGGCCATTGATTCTGTTACTGGACAGACAATTCATGATGAGTGGAGACAGCATGTTTTATAGGATGGTGGCTTCGCTTGGGGTTTGGGCAGGTTAGCTGACAGCAGTTAGGAACAATGAGTAGTGGTAAGTTAAACTCCTGGGAACTCTACCTGAACATGCTAGTGGTGGTCCACTGGAATTTGCAGTGCAGACTTTTGTTCCTGCACCCTAGCTCATGTTGTTTTGTGGACATCCTTTGCTGTGGGACTATGTTCTGGTACATTGTAAACATTTGCCCCTCTTACTGATTTAATAAAAAGCTGATTGACCAAAAGGCAGACAGGAAGCATGGGTGCCAGACTAAAAAAACTCTGGGAAGAAGAAGAGTCAGGCAGAGATGCCAAGGGGGACACCAGCAGAGAGGGATGCCAGCAGATGCAGAGGGAAAAAGACAACCATGCTACTCTGAGAAAAGGTACCTCGCCTTGCAGCTAAACAAGATAAAAATCATGGGTTTAAAAATTAAGAGTTAGGAAGTTATATGCCTGAGCCATAGGCTGATCAGCATGAAATTAATGTAAGCTTCTGTGTGTTTCTTTGAGACTTTGGGGCTGCTGGTCCAGCTCTTGGGGCTAGTTCAAGCCGAAAACTTATTATTCCAGTCCCTCTCATGTGAAATGGCGGTTTTGAGTACTTCAAAGAAAGGGCATCGTCAGAAACATTCTTTGTTGGTCATCTAACATAGAATCCAGCTTCATTCTAGGAAATAGACTCACATCTGGCCTGACAGTTTAAAGGATTCACTGAAGTCTGTGGCAAAGGTCCTCTGTGAACAGGTCAACAAGTTAACGTTTGATGTGAAGTTGGTAGTCACTATGAAAATGATAGGCCACATATACCTGTGTCCACAGACCATACCTTCTTTCACCTTGGGATGTGAGAAAGGTAAAGTCTAGAAAAGTCAAAATTGATTCTAGATGTTCCCCGTGTGATTTGTTTACATGTTTTGTTCATATTCTATTTGGGCAATTACTGGGCTGGATCTTGGAGTAACAGGGCGAGTTTTCTCATTTGTCAAAGCTGATGCTCATTGTACTACCTTTCTTAGCAGGCCTGCATCTTTTTAAGGTGACTTAGATTGTGATCTCTCATCTGTCAGTCTAAAGGAGATCATTGGATCAGGAAGGCTATGAGGAACTGGGGAAGGCAAGAAGAGATGAGGCATGTACTTGTCCTTTGGTTCAAGCCCTTTAGGAGACTGGCAGTGGTGGCTCACACCCTTGGCTCTGGCACTTTGGGCAGAGGCTGGCTTTCTGAAAGGATCAGGAAGCCTTTTCTTTTATTGTCGAGAAGCTGGGGATTATGTGGTACCTTAAAGATTAGCAAACTGGAACTCATCTCTCCCTCAGTAAGTCAGTCTAAGTATTTGTTCACTGTGCTTGTGTTTTTCAAAAAAGACAATTTGGTTTTGTTGATCTTTTATTTTTTTTAATGTTTGCTTCTGCATTGATATTTATTATTTTCTATGTTCTATCATCTTTGGCCTAAATTGTTTGGTTTTTTTTTTGTTTGTTTTTATTGTTCTTGATGTGTTTATTTGAGATCATGATTTTTCTTCATATAGCAACACTAAGCTTCCTTTTCAGACCGGCCTTTGCTGCATCTAAGAAGACCATTGTGCTGTGCTCTAATTTTCTCTTGTCTTACGATTTTTCCCTTTCTCTCAGCTTACTGTTTACTAACATCCACATACTTGGAGTGTCTTTAAATTTTCTCCTATTGATTTCTAACTTCATCCTACTATAGTTAGAGAAGACTCATGGTAATGAGGCTTTCTAAACCTTGTTAACATTTATTTTTGACTTACCCTGTAAATACTTGCTTGAAAGGATTGTGTATGTTATGACGGTTGGGTGAATGTTCCACTTCTGTCTACTAAGTCCATTTGGTTTAAGGTGTTTAAGGTGTAAGGTTTTTGGGTGTCAATTTTCTTTCATGGAGAATCAAATGCATTAATTAAAGAAACAGCTTAACTACAAAATAATATGAAAAATAATGAACAAACTTTCCAAAATCAGTCCTTATCTATCATTAATTTTGTTGAATATAAGGATGGTAAGCTCTTCAATCATCAAAGGATAGAAGGTAGCTGAATAGAAAAAAATGACCCAAATGTGTGCAGTTTAAAATAAGTTCATTTCAGCCGTAAGGACACAAACAGAATGAGGAAAGTGTGGGGAAATTATTCCATGCAACAGAAATTCAAAGGACATAGAAGTTTATCATACATATACCTAGACAGAATAAACTATTAATTCCAAAAATAAAGAGAGGTTTTCCAAAACTCATTACATGATTTTAAAAAGTGGTTAATCATTGCAGCATACTCTCCAGGATTTGGGAGGCAGATGAAGGAAATGGCTATGAGTTCAAGGCCAGCCTTGTCTATATAGTGAAATCCTATCTCAAGTAAACAGAAATCATGAAGTAACCAATTCAATTAAATATTATAAAATCATATTGACGTATGCACCTAACATGAGCGACTGAAAAATAGGAAGCAAATACTAACAGAGCTAAGAAACAGTAATGCAATAATCACAGAGGTCTTCTGTACTGCAGATAAATTATTGGGATTCACATATTCCCAGGTTTTATATAATCATTTGCTTAACCTATCATTAAGGTTTTAAATTCAATTATTATGATTATTACACCAAATTGAAAGTCTCATTTGGATTTTTAGAATCCTATTTGGTCACCTTAGTTATGTTTTATATCTCTTTTGATTATAATTATTTTGAATTTATTTATTTTACTTTATGTATATAAGTTTTGCTTACCTGTATGCATGTGTACCATGTATAAGCCTATTTTTGTGTTTGCAGAGGTCAGGATGAGGTCTCTGGGTTTCCTGGAACTGAAATTATAAATGGTTGTGAGCTACCATGTAAGTGCTGGGAACTGAACCAAGATTTCATGAAAGAGCACAAAGTGTTCTTAACCACTAAACATTCTACCAGCCTGTCTTTTGACTCTTTAAACATATCAGGAATGCTTACTTTAAATTCTATATTGTTAGTTTTAGAGCACAAGGCTTTTGTAGGTCTGATTCTTTTTTTTTCCCCCATAGGATCTCCAAATACCTTCTTACTTATGAGTTTTGTAGTGTTTCTAGTAGTAATCTTGAGTATTTTAATATATATTCTTCAAGCACCTTTAGTTGGAATTCAGGATATACAGTGTACTATGCAATAATCAAATTTCTCTAAACCACCTTTTTCATACATATCATGTTTGCCAGAGATCCGTATATGTTGAAAAATATTTAACAGCTGCCAAGTAAAGCAAAATTGTTGATGTTAAATTGTCTAAATTTCCCAACAATCACAGTATCTTTATTTAAATCTCAAAGAAGGCAAGGTAAGTCTTCAATTCCTCTTGAAAGCCGTAGAGAATGATAGAGACCAAACATCACTGTATGATTAGAGAGGTTTCACTTGGCTGTTCTTCAGATTTGTTTTGTCACAAATCCCCTCCTTCTGTACTTCTCAGAACTGAACATAAAATTTGCATGCCCCATATTCCTGAAAGTTACACCAGAGGATCATTTTTCCCCGTCATGCAAATCGTTCCACTCCACTGAGGTAAATGACACCTGGCTTTGCTTACCTCACTCTCGGTTCCTGAATTCAGCACGTGTAACGGCCGCTCTTGTTTGCTCACTAAAGACTCTGCATTTGACTCATGACTTTTGGTTCCACTTTGGGTTCTGATTTGCTTTGGCTAACTTCAAGAATCTCATGTTTTTCACTTTCTAATTTTCAGAATAAGCCCAACCATTCTACTGTAACTGTCCATTTCTGTAGTCTCCAGAAACCTCATGGTCTTCAGAGTCATACAAATGGGGATTCCCCCTTTTAATCAGAACTTCCTGTGTCTGTCCTGACCCTTTTGTAATGTATCAGCTCTTTAATCTAATGGGGACACCTATTCTATTATTATCGGTGTTTTCAATGCTTTACAGTTTCTGTCATTTCTAAATTTCTCTGAAATGTTATAATTCAAGGCTTCAAGCACAGTAACTGACTTGACTAATCTTTCTGTTAACCTTACTTGTCTAAACTGCAGTCCTATATTAAATAAAATGTCTATTTCTTTACTTTACTACCTGGGAAAATCAATGTTTTTAGAGAAATACAGTTTCTCCTTTGATAACGGTTGACCAGATTATTTGGATAAATTTCATCTGGTGAAAAACCTCTAAACACAGTGAATATTTTATAATACATATCCCTTAAAACACTAAATAATCTCAAATATTTTAAGGAATTTCAGGTCATATTTAGGAAAAAGTGAAAACTCAAAGTAAGCTAATCTCTGAAGCCACTCAGGTTTTGGTGGCCTCCCTGGGTAAAAGATATTAACTTAAAGCCCAGAGTTCACTCAAGCAGAAAATCTAGTAAGAGACTGATTGCATTTCTAGCCATAATTGCAAAGTGCTGACTGCCAAAGAAAAAGGTGAGTTAGAAACTACTGGAAAGGTTGCTTTGAAGCTGAACAAAGGAGAATAATGGACGAAAGGAATAAAATTGTTCTTGGGAAACTCATGGCCACAGGCTCAGCTTTCCATGGAATAAGTTCTCTTATTTTGTGAAGCCTAGAAAAACTCAAGTAACTTTGATTTAAGTGACGTAATTCTAGACTCATAATGCCCATGGATTTCATACAAAGAAATAAACTCAGATTCTCTTGGAAGAAAGATAATTTTATTCTAGGTCTCAAAGAATCTCCAGATGTATTTCACGGAGAGTGAAAAGTATATAGAAATTATAAAACGAAGTATAACAGACAAGAGAAAATTATGGGGAGAAATTGAGAGGAATAAGGAAGGAAAGCTAGGTCTATGATGTTTCCGTGTATTGAAATCATTGGCTATTAATTATAAATATCCATGCTAACCCTACGTCAAGCTCACAAGACACTTTAAAGCTTGTTCTAACTGAACTGAAAAAGTCAACGTCTATACAGGAAAGACAAGAGTTATTAAACTAAACTCAGTGTCTGAACAAAACAACAGTTTACCCACAAAAAGAGAAGAGAGGAAGTAGAAACACAGATGAGAAAGTGGAGCTGGTGGCGCATGCCTGTAAAGTCTATCAATCCAGAGGTGGAAGCTGCAAGACCGCAGATTCAAGGCAGCCGGCCTTCTAATGGGCTGTGAGCCTGACTTAAAGCAATAGCAACAAAAGATAAGAAAAAGCAAAGAATAAATCCAGAGATACAAAGGGATGAAAGGTTTAAAGGAAGAGCCTAAAGGACCTAGAAGGAGGCATGGATGAAAGCGAAGGGAGAGAATAAAGGCAGAGACAATATTGTTCATGGTGCTTAAAATATACCACAGTTTTCCTGTAAATATTTAACTTCAATTGCACATTTGCAAGATGATTTGAGGCAGGCACAGTGGTGGGTACCTTTAATTCCAGCCCTTGAGAAGCAGAATCAGGCAGATCTACTTTGGTCTATATAGTGAGTTCCAGGTCAGCGAGAGCTCCATCATGAGACTGTCTCAGGAAAATAATCCTTTAAAAATTCTTTCCTATGTAGACATCCAGCTTTCTCAGCACTGTTGTTGGAGATGCTTTTTCTTCAACATATGTTTTTTGGCTCTTTGTGAAATATCAGATGACTATAATTACACGTATACATGTTTGGGCCTTCTATTTTACTCTACTAGTCTACATGTCTTCTCTCTCTCTCTCTCTCTCTCTCTCTCTCTCTCTCTCTCTCTCTCTCTCTCTCTCTCTCGTGCAAGCACCATATTGTTTTTCATTACTACCTTCTGTAGTCTTCCTTTTGTTCAATATTCCTCTGGCTACATAGGGTATTTTCCATTTTCATATATTAGTTTTTGCCCCTACTTCTTTGAAGAAAGATGTTGTGGGAATTTTGATTGGTATTGAACTGAATGTGTAAACTGGTTTTGTTAGGATGGTCATTTCTCGATACGGATCCACGACGATGGGTGTCTTTTCATGTTCTAGTGTCTTCCTCCCTTTTAAAGTTTCTTCCAAAATATTTTATTGTCTTGGATGAGTGCTATAAATAGGGGCATGTCCATGATCTCTTTCTCAATGCGTTTGCTGGTGGTGATAAGATGACTATTAATATTTGTAAGTTGATCTAGTACTCTGCCACTTTGATGAGATAGTTGATTGCTTCTAAATTTTCTGGTAGAAGCTTTGGGATCTCTTATGTTTATTGCCATATTGTATTTCTTGTTTGTATTCTTTTAATTTTCTTCTCTTGCATGATTGCTCAGCAAGGGCTTTCAGCACTATATTGGAAAAAGATGAGACTAGTGAACAGCTTTGTCTAACTTTAGATTTTAATGGGATTGTTTAGAGTTTTTCCTCAATTTAGAAAAATGTTGTCTTCGAGTGTCATATATAGACTTAATTATGCTGAGATATGTTCTTCGCTCCTTATATCTATAGTGTTTATTATGAAGGCATGTTGGATTCTGTCAAAGGAATTTTTCTTCATTTGTTGAGATGATCATGAGACTTTTATTTTGTAAGTCCACTTACATGGTTTATTACATTTATTGTCTTAGGGATATTGAACCAACTACTGATTTTTGGGATAAACACAACTTGACCATGGTAGATAATCTTCCTAATATCTGCTTGTATTTGGTTTGCTAGCATTTTATTGAAGCTTTTTGAATCTACATTTATCAGTGATGTTGGTCTGGAATTTTGTTGTATCTTCACTTGCCTTAGAGCAATGCTGGCTGTGTAGGAAGAGTTGGGAGTGACCCTTCCTTCTGTTTCTATTTTTCTGAAAAGTTTAGAAAAGTTTGGTTGTAATTCTTCTCTGAAAATCTGGTAGAATTCTGCTGTGAAATGATTCAGGCCTGCATTTTTCTCACTCAGAAGCTTTTTATTACTGTTTCAGTCTCCTCTTTGTTATGGGTTTGTTTAGGTTGTGAGTCACTCACTTCTTGGTTAAATCCTGATAGTTTGTATTAATCAAGAACTCTATCTACTTCTTTAATATTTTCCAACTTAATAGAGTGAAGATTTCTAAAAATATTCCCTTATGATATTCTGAATTTCTTTGGTGTCTGTTGTGATGTTTATTTCTGATTCTGTAAATTTGGGTCCACTCTCTTCCTTTGGGCTATGTGGGCCAAGGATCTTCTGATCTTGTTCATCATCTCAAGGAACCCTCCCTTAAATCCATTGGCTCTTTGTGTTTCCCTTTTTAAACTTTTTAATTTCTGCTCTAATTTTATTATTTATTGCCATCAACTGGGTTTGGATTTGGTTTGTTTTTATGATTTTAAATTTTTGAATAGCATCATTGAGTCATTTATTTGTGCTCTTTCTGACCTTTTAATGTAGGCACTTAGGGCTATAAACCTCCCTCTTAGAACTGCTTTTAATGTGTCTCAGAGGCTTTGTTGTGTTGTGTTTTCTTTTTCATTTGGTTCCAGGAATGTTTTTGTTTCTTTCCTGATTTTTTTTTCTCGGACTCAGTTATTATTCAGTGAAGAGGTATTCACTCTTTATAAGTTTATACGTTTACGGGAGTTTCGTTTGCTGCCACTTTTAAGTTTCATTGTTTGATGATTAGATAGGACACACAAAATTATTTCAACTTTCTATACTTGCTAATGCTTGTGTGTTTGTGTCTTAACATATGGTCTATTTCAGAGAAGCTTCCACATGCTGCTGAGTAAAATGCATATTTCTTGGCCTTTGGGTGGAATGTTGTATAGAGATCTGTTAGGTCCATTTGGTACAAGATGCTATTTAACCCTGAGGTTTCTTTTTTCTTTTTCTTTTTTTTGTCCAGGTGGCAAATATATTGGAGGAAGTAGAGACTGAAACCACAATTATTAAACTCATTTAAATCTTTGTCTTTAATTTCATTAGTATGCTTTTTAATGAAATCAGTAGCACCAGAGTTTGGTGAATATATGCTTAATATTCTTATATTTCCCTGATTAATTGACCTTTTGATTAGAATGAAGGATCCTTCTTTGTCTCCCCAGATTAGTTTTAGCTTGAAGTTCACTATGTCAGATATTAGAATGGAATCACCTTGCTTCTTTATCAGACTTGCTTCAAACACTGCTTTGTGTTTCCACTTTAAGGTAGGGCTATCTTTAAAGCCAAGGTAAGTTTCTTATAGACAACAAGTAGGTGGATTTTCATTTCTTAGTCAATCAACCTAGACTGTGCATTTTGATGAAGGAGTTGAGACCATTAATATTAGTTACTGTTGAAAAGTGTGTGTGTATTACAGTTATTTTGATGTTTTTTTGGTAGCTTGTGTTCTTAGCTGTGCTTTTATTCCATTGACTTATAGCTTTGTTTATTTTAATTCAAGAGTCTTATGATTGAGCTTTTTACTCTCTGCATTTGAAGCACGGTTTCTTATAGGAAAGTATTAGTGCTCTTTTGTTAGATATGAATTTTTAGAGGCCATTTTGATTATGAAATTTAAATTGTTTTCAATTATTGCAAATAGTTATTATTTTTCTGAATTTAGTAGCATATTGTAGATGTTGTGGCCTTTTAGAATTTAGAATTTTCTGCTTCAGGTTCTTCTGTGTTGTAGAGTTTCCATTGAGCGGTCAGGTGTTATTCTAATGAGTTTTCCTTTATATGCAACTTCTGGGTTTTTTTTTTTTTTTGATTTCCAATATTTTTCTTTGTTCTGTATAGTGTTTTAGCCATGATATGACATGAGGTGTTTCTGTTCTTGGTCTGTCTACTTGAGGTTATATGTGCTTCCTGTATCTGTATAGGTATATTGTTCTGAAGTTTGGAGTTTTTTCCTATGATCATATTAATGATTTAGTTTGTGCCATTGACTTGGGGATCTTCTCTCTCATCTATGCCTATAATTAGAAGGCTTGGTCTTTGGATAACTCATGTTTCCTGCAAGTTCCTTTTCCACGGTCTTAAAAATTTTCGATAATCTTTGCTCATTTAGACTCTCTACTTTGTCTTCTGGTTCTAATATGCAATCTGAGTGATTCACTCCACTTGTAAGGCTTCCCTCTGAGTTTTTCGACTGGGATATTGAGCTTTTCAGCTCCATGCCCATTTCAGATTGTGTTTTTGTTAATATCTTTATTTCTCTATTCAATTCTGTTTTAAAATCCTGGATTGTCTTCATTGTTTCATTTAGACATGAACTTTCATTTTCTTGAGCAGTGCTCAAGCATTTGCTATTATCATTCTTGGAGTTGTGAAGTGTTTATTTATGTCTTCTGAGTTTTAGTAATTTGACATGAGCATGTGACAGATAGTTTCCAAAACATAGGCCTGGAGTTTGGTCTGTAGCTGTAGGATGGCAATGTGTAGAGAGAAGGATACAGATGAAAGTAGTATCTCACCAGCCAAAGATAAACTCTTAAAGAATAAAAGTAACCCTACATATTTAACTCCATAAAAGTGAATCAAAAACCTCAATTTGAAACTTGAAACACTAAAACTTCCAGAAGAAATCCTAGGCAGAACCTGATATAGGTGTAAGAAAGAACGTTCTGAGGAGGACACTCCTTATTCCTAGGAATAAAGATCAGTAATTGACAACTAGGACCTTATAAAGCTAAAAAACTTCAGTACAGCTAAGGAGACTACCAATCCAATGAAAAAGAAACTAATATAAAAAAAGATAATCTTAGCTAGTTATACAAAATATGAACAGTATCTATAGATACTGTGAACAATTGAACAATGGTTTTCAACTTGTGGGTCATGACCCCAGGCAGTTGCATACCAGATATCCTGCATATTAGATATTTACTTTGCAATTTGTTAACAGTAGCAAAAGTATAGCTATGAAGTAGCAATGAGATAATTTTATGGCTTGGCATTACTACAACATGAAGAACTCTTTTAAAGAAAGGGTCACAGCATTAGGAAGGTTGAGAACAACTGATCCAGAACAAAGAACTCAAAATATAGAGTCAAGGCAACAAAAGGCCAAGTTAAAAATGAGCTATGTAACAGACACTTCTCAATAGAAGCAATAATAATGATTAATAAATGCTTTTTAAAAATGTTCATCATTCTTAGCAATTAGGAAAATACAAATTAAAACAACTTTAAGATTCCCCATGCAGCATGGATAAGATCAACAAAATATATGACAACAGATAGTGGAGACATTGTGAAGAAAGAGAGACCCTCTTTCACTGCTGGAAAATATTCAAGTTGATGCAGACACTCTCGAAATCAGTATGAAGAATCCTCAGCAAACTATATATCTACCAACAAAAAAATCTAACAAATGACCAAGCTATACCACTCACTGGCATATGCCAGAGAACTTGACATCTTACTCCACAGACACTTGCCCAGCATTATTCGTTAATGCCCTATTCACAATAGCCAGGAAATAGAAACAACATAATGACATTCAACAGATGAATGAATAATGATTACTTGATACAGATACACAGTGAAATACTATTCACCATAAAGATAAATGAAACCTTGAAATTTGCAGGCAAATGCATAGACGGAGAGAAGATTGTATTAATTGAGGTAATCCAGACCCAGAAAGACAAATATCACATGTTATGTCTCAGTTGTAATTTCTGGTTCCAAATCTTCAGATGTGAATATAAAACATGGACTAACAAAGAAGCTAGGAAAGTATGATGAGCCACTGGTGGGAGAGGGCATGAGAGTGAACTACAGGATACAGTTGGCATGAAATGGGAGATGGAAAAACAGAGGGGATTACAGATGAGGAGATTGGAGGTGCGTGAATACAGAAGGAGAAAGGGCAAAGGACAAGTTACAGCAAATTTATTTCATAAAGCCTCAAGAAATTATGTTATTTTATACTTACCAAGACTTATATGTAATACATGTAAGTGTGTGTGCATTTGTGTGTATGTGTGTGTGTCTTAAAGGAAGTTATGTCATTCATTCTGACAGTGCTTCCCACAGAACCATAGTTGAACAAAGCCCTCAGTACCAAGCACTAAGTACTTCTTTTGTATGGTTGATCAGGGTAGCTAAGTGACTCCCAGATCAGTCTACACTATTGATATAACCCTTGGCAACATCAGAGGTTGTAAGTAAATCCCTGTTGCTGAAGACACCACACACTTAGGACACGGGACTCAGATTCGAGCTGCATCTAACTTAAAAGCATCCATCCTGCAGTATACGTCCATGCTACCAAAAAAACGCTATGCAAGATACCAAGGGAGGGAAGCAATTTGTTGTCTTACCTAGCATCAATGGCTATGAACCACATCAGTGACCAATATCCATATCTATCCATAATGGTGCAGCAAGTAGCACTCATATGTAGGTGGTAACCAACATCTGTCTAATTGGATGCAAGGACAACACAACCGGGTGGAGAGGATGCCCGGTACTAGAAAACCAGCCAACTTGCTGAGCCTCATGAAGTCATGGACTTCAGAAAAGAATCTACTGCCATTACTTTGGTAGACCAGTGTAATTACTGTGTTCTAACTCTTATGCATTTACTCACAGATTCATGGCTACCACCCCTCATAAAAGAGATTTCTTTTTACAACCAAAGGAGACCATCACAGAGAACTATAATTTGATGTAATACAGAGTTCAGAAGACTATGGGGAAGCCAGCCTCATTGGACACATCTGCATCATAGTGCTGCATTTATGGCTCAGGGAACATCACAGAGAAGAAAATGGAGAGATTATAAGAATCAGGATATGAAGAAGTCTGCTGGGAAAGCACCACTCTTAGGAATGGCTGCATAAGGAAGACTGGACCAATCACAGCACCAGTGGACATGCTAATATGGAAGGGGGACACTTTGTCCATAGACAAAGAACTGTGGGTAACTGATGATGCTGAGGTCAGAAGCATTAGCCTCTCCTAGTGATGAGCCTCCTCACAGTTAGTCTAATGCAACGTGGCCAGCTCTGAAACCATATACACACAAAGGAAAATTGAGTAAGCAGGTTGTATTTATTTATTTGTGTATACACACACACACACACACACACACACACACACACACACACACACACACACACACACACACCAGTAATAAAGGAAAAAAAGCCATCAATTTGAGAGTCAGGGAACATGACCGGAGCTTGAGGGAGAAGCTGGAAGGAGAAAAGGAATAGATTTCAGATCCTATTTTAATTTAAACGCACTAAAGTAAACAAAACAAATATGATTTGATTTATATGCTTATCATTTACATTTCATTTTTTTATGGAACGTATCTACTATATAGAGCAAGTAAAAGTAAGAAAACAGTCCTGTCACCTGAAAATAAAAAAAATTCATTTTATGTAAAAATAATCCGTTTTTATTTGTTTGGTTTTCGAGTCAGGGGTTTTTCTGTGTAGCTCTGGCTGTCCTGGAACCAGCTCTGTAGACCAGACTGGCCTCAAACTCAGAGATCTGCCTGTCTCTACCTCATTACTGCTGGGATTAAAGTCGTGCATCGCCACCACCCAGCTTGAAAAAAATCTTAAGAAAAGAAATATACTAATTAAAAGATTCAGAAATTATATAAACTTTTTTATAGGTGTGTAAATCTCTCTATTTTTTTGGAACTTTTAAATTATTGTGCGTTGTTTGTAGCAGACAAGTGAACTTAATTATTAGTCTCTTCATCCAGTAAAGGAGGTACTTTGATCATATTTGCTCTTCATAACAAACACACTTACTCCTTCCTTTGCTCTTACTTTCCCTGTCTCTAATAGTCCTTCTTCTGCTTTCTTTCCACATATTAAACAAAATAAAGTACTTACCGTTCTGAGTCTGATTTATTTTGTCTAACACAATTCGTAGCTTCACCTATTTTTCTGAAAAAGATAGGTTTTTGTTCTTTTTAATGTGCTCCAAATACTCCTTTGTGAAGATATGTCGTCACATTTTCTAACTAAATCCCCCCTAGAATACATAATAATATATGTCCAATTACTAAATTCAATAAAAGCTTCCTGCAGTACTTACTGTTGGATATTAGGGTAAAGTATAAAAAGACCTCAGAAATTATTGTATTATAAATATGATTTATATATATGTTTGTCTATGCATGTTATATTTTACAATAAAGTAAAAATATGCGTATCCTTATTCAACCAATTTATTTTATATGATGAAACTTGGGGCTTCAGTTTCAGTCCATAGAACCTCCAATACTCATGGATGGTTCACGTGGTTACCATCATCATCACCTTTATTTCTCCCAAGGGAATGTAAGCAGAACTTTGTATTCTCCGCTCTGCTCTTTCCCTTACCACACACTCTTTTCTCCCAGTTCCTCAACATCAGGACCCACCTGTCCTGTTTTCCGTCTGTCCTAATGATAAAGGAGTAACTGCCTCTAATTATTCCAAAAACAAAACAAAACCCAAACCAATTCTCCTGTATCCCAATCTCCTCAGGTCGCATCCCTATTTCCTGGAGCTCTGGGTTTAGAAGGCATTTGAACTGACCATGTTTAAACGCCTTTTTTCTATTATTATTTAACATTTATGCCCAAATACTAAAGTTTTTTTTTTCTAAAAATATCAATCCTATATGTTTTTCAGGACTACATTGAAAACATTTCTCTAAATCATTTTCTTTACTCTCTTACTTCCTGATCAATCTGCTAGAATTAAAAATATTTTTATCTCAGTTTTACTTAGACTAAGGAATATTGAAAATTAATAATGACCTAAATATCCATTATTTAGCTGTATATCTACAGGTAATTTCCTATTTTGAGTTGTTCAGCTTCCTTTTCTAGATGGATAAATATTCGGTCCTATATATTTTCACTTGAGTGAACATCACAAGAACAGAAGTAGTGTAGTATTTATTTTGCTCTCTCTTGTTTTGGCCTTAGAAGTCAGTACTCAATCTCTTTTTTAAAAAATTTTGGCAGTGTCTTGGGTACGTTTACATCACTGTAAAAGAGTGCATGAGAAAAATAAATTATAAACAAAAGGATTTATTTGGCTCAAAGTCCAAGGCTGGCAAATGTACTCTTTTGGGTCTCAGGTAGGTATGCTGGATGGCAATGCCATGAACAGATGAAAGAGTACATGGTTACTTCATAGCCAGGAAATAAAGACAAAAAGAGTATGGGGCCAGGGACCTCATACCATTTCCTCTTAAAGCATATCTCAAAACTTCACTGCACACCAAGGCCTATGATGGCTGGTCTTCATTGCCCACTTGACAGGACTTAAAGTCACCTAAGAGTTTGGTGAGTGTTCTGTCATGTTTCGTGAGGAGGCATGAAGAAATGTCTGTTCTCCCACATAGGGCACCAGAGAAGATCAAAGCAGTCACTCCACCCGTGTCCAACTTGGTGATCCAATGAGTTTATTAGGTTATGAGTAACTCAAAGGTAGTTCAATTACTAGAAATTTTGCCCTAACCTGAGTGGTGATTCACAAGAGCTGAGTTTGTAGAAACCTCTGCTCCACTTGTAGGCGGCCTCAACTGGACAGCCTCTTTCTCCCATAGATGTTTTCTTCTTTATAACACTGTGAATCTTATAACTTTACAAGCTTCCTGAATCTCATAAACTGCCTGCCTTCCTCCATGATGGATTATTTTAATTTAGAGGAAACCCCTACACAATAGTGAGGCATGTCTGAATGGATCTGTTGATGCGGGCAATTCCAGGGAGAATTTGCTGAGGGGCAAAGACCCACCTTCCATGTGGGCATCATCCTCTCTGAGCTGGGGATTTAGAAAGAAGAAAAGGAAAAAGAAAAAAAAAAAACCAGAAAGAGCACCAGCGTTCCCTCCTGGCATCGCGGCCCACAGTGATGGGAAATACTCAGCCCTACCTCACCCTTCATCTGAACGCCTGAAACTGGGAGCTCAGATACATGTTTCCTGCATGAGATTGTTTCGTCTGGGCACTTTGGCCAGACAATAGAGTGGGAACTATTTAAAGAAAGTTACCAGTGGAGAGGGAGAGAAGTGGTAATAGAAGGTGAATATTATTAAAATGTATAGGGATGTGAACATATCTAGTGACATCTGCACAATTATACATCAGCAAATCTAAAAAGTCGTTTCAAACCTTAAAATATTTCTTGTTTAGTTAATTTTTAAATAGACTTTTGACAAAAAAAAAAAAAAAACAACAGTTGAAACATTAAAAACCAATTTACCCCAACTACAGGAGACAAGAAAAGGGTGTAAAAGGATCAAATTTAACATCCCAACTCTTATGTCTAATAAACTGTCCCAGGTATCCACAGAGGACTTTCTTCTTGAGATTCTAATATGCTAAAGATGATTTCTCAAGGGGTGATATTGCTGTGAAAAGTTCATATGAGCAGAAGATTAAAATAAGGCTGAAGCACAATATTAGCATTGTAGTTAGATGTAGTGGTTTAATCTCATCATCAGGAAAAGAAAAAGGTCTGTCAGGATTCCAGGGGGATTAAAGGCTGCACAGGTGAACACTGATTCTTAATGGTTTTGTTAGAAGACTGTCTGCCCTTTGTCACTGCTGAATGGAGTTTTGTTTTTTTTTTTTTTTTTTTAAATTCCTGGCTCCAAGCTTTTATGTATATTTAAATACACACGACAAAAATGACTTGCAGAAAATATTGCTGTTTGTGTGAACACACTGTAGCCTTATATTTCTGGCATTTCACACTTCATGTTTGATGTACTGGTAATTAGTTGTGCTGGTCCAAGGAGGTATGTGTGTGGTCTTGGGATAGGGAAGTACTGGCAGAAGCAGTCAAGGAGGAAGGGATGGAACACTCAGGCCTACTCTGAGAAGACGTGTACCCAAATGTTTTTTGCAGATTTAGTATCTGTCTATGCCATCTCGTAGACAATTAGCAACGCTGATTTTATTGTTATAAATGGGATGGGCTGTGGTTGACGGTAATGTATTGGTAAAATTTGGTTTCTGGTTGCTACCAAAGAAGTTGCCTACTCTATAAAGCAACATTAAATAAAACTGTGATTTCATTTTTTTCCAAATACACCTAGAACAAGTAAACACAATATAAGCCTTGATTTCCATCCAAGTCTACTGTTTAAATCTCAAGTGCAGCAAGACCAGCAGAGAGCAGCTTCCCCACAAAGCCTTCAGTGAGCCCTTTGTACCCGGCAGCTTCCACTGTGTGCATGGGTTGCCCTAGTGATGAATGTCTTGCTTTGTGTGGTCTCAGCATTTTCTGGAGAGGGTGTTTTAATGAGAAGGTGAACAGAGGGGGCTTCTTTTGAGACTGAAATAGCAGGAGGGTCACTTCTACAAATGCAGGCACAATGCTGCTGTCCCTTCTCACGAAGCCCTGACAGCCTGGGACTGAGCCTTGGTCCCTGTCTCGCTCACTCTGTTCTCTTCTCTCAGTTCCTTATCTTTTATTACTGGATAGTGTTCAAAGCCTGCCTGTTTCAGAACAGCCTGCGGTCTCAAAGCCCTGGAATCCCCTTAGAAGAGAAAAGTAACTAGCCAGATCTCTCTCTCTGTCTCTGTCACTCTCTGTCTCTGTCTCTCTCTCTCTCTCTGTCTCTCTCACACACACACCTTTCTTTCCTGGCATCATTATTCATGCTCAAAGGACTGAGTCTTGGCTTTTCCAGGAAGACACACTCTGATTTCTTTCACCTAACTATAAGGAGCAGCTTCCCCCTCTCTGCTTTACCTACACACATACTGCAGTCAGCTTCAACATCCTTTCTCCTTCAGGATTCATTATGTGGGTAGGGTGGGAGGAACATCTGTAATTGCTATATTTTAGGGCTCACTTGAGGTTAGATGTGATTGAGTACACATAGTAAACTCTTGATTATCCAGGCAAATGGAAGGAGTAAAAATTCAGACTATGTGTGTGCTTTCATCTGACTTTGAAATGTACTAGGTGATTTTAAAAAGCAATAGGAGGTGGTTTTACCTAGAATGATAATGGGGAAATTGCTGCTGGGTTGCCAGGGTTTGCCTCTGTAGGTTAAGTGGCAGAGAGCAGCATTCTGCCTCCTACTCACACCCTACAAATATACCTGGCAGACGCCTGGGCCCTTCACTATATTTACCTCTTACTCTCTTTTGCTGCTTGCACAATGAACTACAGAAAATATGAAGCAGGTAGGTTTTCTTTAATAGATATCTTATTGAAGAGGATACTGTCCCATACTTGTATCTAAGAGTCTACAGCTCCAAACTAATGTCACAAATGACAAATAGATGAGTGATGTTTAACATTTATACTGAATAGTGCTGTCTCAGGGGGTGTTCCCACTGTGCTTACTGTGTTGACTGTAGGCAGGGTCAGTGCTGTGTGTACTTCTGTATCTTCATTGCTCAGGAAATTTTTATGCCGAAGTGACCAAATGAATGAAAAATATCATTCTCTCTCCATTCTCTCTCTCTCTCTCTCTCTCTCTCTCTCTCTCTCTCTCTCTCTCTCTCTCTCTCTCTCTCTCTCTCTCTCTGTGTGTGTGTGTAGTATGTGTGTGTCACACCCATCGAGATTTTTTTTTCTTTTTTGATGCATTGATGATCCAAATCCTTGTTCTCATGCTTATATGGCAGGCCCTTTATTGTCTGAGCCACCTCCCCAGTCCTTTCCCCTTACTGTTTATTTAATTGGTTCATTTACATATAAAAATCACACATGACCTGCCTTATATACAGTAATTAATTATAAAGTTTCAAGGGAAGATGTAACACTGGAAAAGCTTTTCCATGAATGTTCTACATCAGGTTTCTGCTGTTTTACACTTTGCTGATTTGTCAGACAAGGTTTTCATCATCTTTACCAAGGCAACTTTCCTAGATAAGTGACAAAGGGCAATGCTGTTTTCAAGTCATTTCTGTCACTATATCTAACCTGTCACACGGTGCTTGTGTGTGAGAAACCCCTCACTGCACAGACTAATCGGAGGCTCTCACGCCTATGCTCCCTCCCGCCAATTCGTTTTTAAATAAATCTTTCAGGTGTGCCAGTTGAGGAGAAACCAGAAAGGAAAAGGTCAAATTAGGGAGGTACCACTTTTCCTTTGGAACTTGCTCAGAGGAAGATTGGGGTGCTGGGGCCACAGCAAGTGTGTGGCTTCTAGTTCTTCTTGAGGAGCCAGATACCCCCTTTCCTGCATGTGTTGTCCTTGAAGAGCCAGAAATTCCCTCCCCTGCATGCATTGTGCTGGGGTAGAGTTAGTTGCTTGGCTTTGTAGAAAACTGAGGATTGAGAATAAGCCCTTTTTAACCCACTTTTCAGATGGATATTTGGAGACCCTCACCATTCACCTCATTGCAATAATGTCTATTTCCTCGGTAGAATCAACTTCTTATAGATCTGCAGAGGAGTTCCCTTTCTTGCACCTTTGTTAGGATCCTGAACTTTCCATCTATGTCTGCTGTGGGCAAGAATCATGGCAGACAACTTAAATACTCTGTTGTTATAATGAGGTTTTTTGATCACGGGTGGCCAAAGGTCTAGACCCACAGACCTGCCATGCCAGACCCCTTAGCTGCCTGCTATCTTTAAATAAAAGAGCCATTTTGGCTCATGACAAGCACCATTTAAAAAAATCAAAACAAACAAACAAACAAACAAACAAATAAATAAATAAATAAAGACAAAGTCAAAGACAGATTAAGCCAGGTGCCCCCCCAATCTAAAAAACACAAGTGAGCCACGGGTCACGTGATAGATTAATAAAAATGGGTTAAGTCAAGATAAAAGAGCAAGCTAGCAATGTGCCTAAGCCATAGGCCAAACAACATAAACTTAGTATAAGCGTCTGAGTCATTTTGAGGGCCTGAGCAGCAGCGGGCGGCTAAGGGGTCTGGGGCTGCAAATCTGTGGGTCTGGACCTCTGGCCAGACGGTCCCAAAAACCATATTGCGACACTCTGATTTAATCCTTACACCAACTTACTGTCCTATTGAGGAAACAGAGGCTTATGTCACATACTCAGCATGACAAATCTAGAGTCCTGAGTAAATGAGTCTGTGATGTGGGATGTCTTTTTGTATGTTGTGAATATCATTTGTTAATAAAACAACTGTCTTGGCCTATGACAGGCATCTTAGAAATAGGTGGGGAAATCTAAGCATAGACAGGGGAAGGAGGGTGCAGTCAAGAAAGATGCCATCCAGCTGCCCAGGAATCAGCATATAAAATTAACACAAGCCATGGGCCATGTGGCAAAACAGATAAAAAAAAAATAGGTTAAAGTAAGATACAAAAACTAGCTAACAATATGTCTAGCCATAGGCTAATCTTCATAAAACTAATATAAGTGATTATTTAAGGCTAAAAAGGAGTCCAAACCTCTAGACTTCTGGCCAGATAGGCCAGAAACCTCATGCTACAGATGGTGCCCCACATTGGGGGCCAGATATTGCAATATTTAATTGTAATATATTGTATTAGGATTAATATTTATTGAGGGATATATGGATACTCACAATACAATTTGAACTTTAAGATGATTTTTGGAGAGAGAAACTGTCTCACAATGGCTGTTGATCCATAATGCAGGAACAAAAACTTGATGTTTCCTGGGTCTTAATCAAGCCATGCCCCATAGGGGTCCTGAACTCAGGAGTTATGTATCTGGGCTTTTTCAAGTAATGCCTGAATCCCACTACAAATTTGTATCTTCTTCCTTGTTTTGTATCCTCTTGGGAGTGTGAGGGACTAAACGATTTGAAGACACTTAATAACTATGCCCTACCAAAGAAATATTACATCTGAAAATATTGGGCAAAATGAATTAGAAAACAGTTAAATAAACTAACTAAGCATCTTCCCTCCTCACCTCTTCTTAGATGCTAATAGGACTCAGCTGGAGTGATACTCAGAGACCTTGTCCCTTTTCCAACCTGTGGGGGCTGCTATTTGATCATGCCACAGCCCACATTACAGAATTTACTAAGACTTGAATATTTAGATATATTTGCTTACATCTTGGGGGGATGTCACCGTGAGGTATCTCGAAGGGTTTTTTTTTTCCTTTGTTTACAGATACGTCTTACACACACAATGCAGAAGGGGAGGAGGGACTCAGTAAATATGGAGTTGATTCGTCCAAGTATTGTTCCACAGCTTGCAAAGCAAGCTGTCACGCTGCCAGGCTTCCAGCTCTTAGGAAACAAAGAGGTGGGGGTTGGGGAGTAAAAGTTGCCTGAATCCTTTTCCAGGGTAGGTCTGCTTCATGGCCTTTCATGGCTGGAGAGAGCTGTCCTCATTGTACCGACAGGGAATAAGAGCTTGAGGTGCAGCCTGTGGAGAAGTATGTCCCAGCTCAGCCAACCTCATTAGCTCCACTTCATAGCTGGCTGCAGGGAAAGATTAATTTAGTGACCAAGCTTAATAAATAGATGCTTCAGGTCCTACATTTCATGCATTGCACTCAGAGGCAGGGAGCTCACTGAAGTGCCAGCTTCAAGATGTCAAGGGCAAACAGCTGGGCTTGGTGGGAAGTGCACAGATACTTCTGCTGAGTTTTGTTCCCCAGATCATCTTGTAATCACCAGAACTGCAGCCATGACAAGAAAGAAACAACAGTACCCAGTAGCTGTGCAACCTAAAAAGCCACATTTCTGAAATGGCTTGCCTTTGTGAGGCAGTGTCACATGCAGGATTCTCCAAACATGCTAATCTATTCATCCATACATAATGTGGCAAAAATGAACCCTTGTCACTGTATGGCACCTAACACACAAACATACAAAGCGTTACTCTCTTCAGCAAAAGTTTCTCTTTTGGGAGAAGCTTGATTCCAGGTAGCTAGCTGTCTCTAGAGAAAATAAAATATGAAGCACAAGAGAGTGAACAACGTCATGTTCCATAGGGGCCGAAGTGATCTGAGTAAATTCTGAAGTGGGTCCATGATACCAGCATTATATTATGATATGCTTGTGTGTGTGTGTGTGTGTGTGTGTGTAGTTTATGTGCTTGTGAAAGTATGTGTATGCTTGCCCATGCACATGAACAATTGCAATGTATAATTAATACAGAGCTAAAATTAAACTCCTGTGTGAGCAGATACTGGCATGCTAGAACAGCAGGGAAACATTAGCCTCATATAGCTTGTTTTTAACTGCTAAAGCACACACGGCTTCTCTGGGCTTGTGTGTGTGTGTGTCTCTCTGAGAGTGTGGGGTGTTTTTTGCTGTTAATATTTCAGCCTTGAAGAGTTAGAACTTTCGTGGTTCATTCACCTTTTTCTTTCCTAAGTGTCAAAGGAACTTTTGCTTCATTCAATCTTTTCCCCAGGCCACCTACTCTCTTCAGGATTACAGTTAATTAATCCCTCCCAAGGGAGGCTACTCTCAAAGTAGGCAGCAACACAGCATTAGCACAACCCTATCTCTCTGTGACTGAGACTTTGGATGAAGAAGAACTCGACCCGTACCTATTGCATGAATTCTATTTGGTATTATAATAAAAACCTGGAATCAGATATTAGGGAAAATCTGAAATATCAGAGAGACAGGGAAACAAGTCACAGCCACTTCTCACCTAGCCATCTCCTCAGGTGTCTTCCCAAATCCTCTGACTCCTCAGCCCAAAGGGAGAAAGGGAGAAGGGAAGGGGTCCTGCCTCCTCTTCCCTTATCTTTCTTTCTCTGCCCAGCTTTCTCAATTTCCAGTTCAATTTTCCTAGAGCTAGGAATAAAGATGTGTACCACCAACACCTGGCTCTATTTGGCCTTATTAAATATAAGCTATATTAGCATACTCACCCTTGCTCACGGTAACCTTAAATAGAGGAAACTACTGGACGCAATCGTATCTTTGATTATGAATGAAAGTTAGAAAATCGGGAGCATCTGCTTTTCTTTTTCTTTCTTTGTTATTTTTTTAAATAGTCATCAAAATAAGAAATCTTATATTAATGCTTCAAACCCAACTTTAGCATATGTGTTATGAGCTATGCTAAAGATATTATTCTTTGTCTTTTCTATTAAAAAAAAAAAAAACCAAAAAAAAATTCGTTATGTCATCCATAGCAGCTCCAACTCTCAATCTCTCGTCTCAGCTTTGGAGTGACAGAGTGATTGGTTATAAAGATGTATGCCCTAAATGTGCACTTCTGAAGGAGCCAAAGAACATATTGTTTCTACCTCTCTTTTCCCACTGGATTAGGCAAGGCATGGCTGCTTTATTCCAGCTTTACCATCCACATATCATTGAATGCAGGGCCTGGTTTGGTTCTGCACTCAGTCACTGTCACACATCTGTTTGTCTATTTCATACCCCAATTTTGTTATCTCCCTTTGACATTGATCTTACTTTGAATTAGTTTTAATACCCTCTATCTCATTGTTTAAAAGAACTAGCCCCTTCTTGCTCATTGGTAACAGGTGTGCTATATGCTAGTCACTAGAGAGATGTACGATAAGACAAAACAAAGAGGGGGAAAGAATTATAGTTTTATGTAATCAAATCTTCTCTATCAGTAGTATCAGGTATTATCAGAGAACTCGAAACAGATAACCCACCACTCCAGAATATATCCTGGAATCAATTATGGTGTATGTTATCACTGGAAAGTCCATTTGATAAAACTAGTTTGCATACCACATCTGTTCATATTGAGTTGTCAACTTTGACGATAGAATTATTTTTCATACTTTCGCTAAAACAATTTCTATAAAAGGTCAGAGAACTTCATAAAAATACCATGTAATAAAAGTGCTAAGTTAATACTGGTATTCTGAAGTATATCATTGACTTAAATATAAGTAATTGTATGGTTGGCCATATTTATCGATGGTTATGGTGATGATATGTTATTTTTTTGTTATGGTTAGTAGACATGTTTATATTTGTTTAATATTGTTATTTACAAGTTTGAGATATTTGAGTGACACTTAATTATAGGCCCATGGTGTCTGTAGAAGCAGGGAAGTAATAGGCTTGGGTAGAGGACCCAGATCTGGTTTTCAAGTTGTGTTTGCTTAGCTTCTTCACTTGTTAAACTCAGATTTATGCTTCTTCAGAATGACTGATGCTGAGGGAAGTGATGCATGCTCGTTGTAATCACAATATTATTACTTGACTAGTATACTTCGATCAAATTGATGAAGGCCGGGGTGGGGCTGCAGCTGAATCTGTTTTTGTCACCACTAAAGATAAATTCTGCATAAGATATATTTAGAAGTTTTGTCTTAGCATGAATTTGTTTGAAATACAGAGCTTAGATGAGACATGTGAAGATTTCAAACGTTGCCTCTAGTTCTTCAACTTGGAATGATTCTTCTTTTTTTGGAAGCAAGGTGTTTGAAAAGCAGCTGAGAATTGCTAATGTGCTCTCAGAGTTAAACACGTGTTGAGACCTGTTTCCTCAGACAACATGTGTGCCTGCGATGCTTGTTCCCTTGAATCTTGGATGGCTGAGTAATCCAAAAGTTCTTGGCATCTGTGTTAAAGATATGGTGCATTTCCAGTTCATATTCCAGACTTCTGAACAGTGCTGTCAGGATTTCAGAGAATTCTGATGACATCAAGGGACATGTTTTCATTTGAAAGCAGGTTGATTAAATGCCTGACTCAACTTCAAGCCAGTATGTCCTCAAAACCTACATCTTTACATCTAAAACCTTAAGCTGACTAATATCTTAGTATAAAACTACTAAAATTAAGATGCAGCCTGAGGTAAGTTTTAGTATTTGTAATAATTCTGTGCACTCGGATTTATATGACTTGTGGATACATCTGTCCTTGGACCTGCACTCATTTTTAAGTTTCTGGATCAAGCAACTAAGCTTTGTAGATGACGGAACAACAGGACAAAGAGTTACCTCATGCTTCTAACTGTATTCATTTAGTGAGTCGGTAGCATCAATGCACTGGCTAGTACTCTGTGAAAGCATGACATCTAAACGTCCAGATTAAAGTAAAAAAAAAAATCGCATACTAGCTATTGCAACTGTACAGTGACACTGCTCTTGATTCCTTCAAGAGCCTAGACTTTTAGAGAGGAGCCCTTCTGAAACAACTGTAGATGGGCATCAAAGCTTAGGCAATGTTAAAATACGCTAACAGTTCTTCCCAACAAGATCACAAAATGTTTGTTCTTTGAACAGTCATTGACAAAATTCTGAGAACACATTCTGTCAATCTGAGTTCTTACACTCACCCCTCCTTATGACAGAGAGGAACAGAGGGAAAAAGAAACCCATCGTCTGTATCCTTACAGTCATAAAACACACACATTAGACAACAGAAGGAGCTTGTCCACCTTCACCCTATTTTCTCTGCCTCTTTTCATAAATTCTCTAAGTACTGATTGGGGTCACTCTGCGAGCACACTGTATGATTCCCCAGCCACCATGTTTTCATGTGGGAAGTTTTCAGCTTATTCACAAATTCTTCTAGATTGTAAAAATGGCTAGTTTTGTTTCATTTTTCCAGGTAAGTCAGGTCCCCCAGGAGAGGTGGAAAGGAGAGAGAGGAAGGGAGCAGGTAGGAGGAAATAAAGGAAGAAAAGAGAGGAGTGTGAGGAGGAGAGTCCTATAGATTATGTAGTTTGTTTTAATGCTCAAATCGACGTAACCTAGAATCGCCTTGTGTCAATGAGAGATTATCAAGTTGGATGTGAGTATGTCTGGGCGGATTGTCTTAATTATGTTAATTGATGTTAAGCACTCAGTCTGCTGTGGGCAGGGTCTTATAGTCTGTGCAAGAGGGAAGAACAGGAGCTAAGTACGAGAGCTATGTATGCACATATTTTTCTCTGCTCTTGACTCTAGGTTTGAAGTAATTAACTCTTCTTGGTTGCTATTACCTTAACTTCTCTACTATTCATGGTAGACTGTGATATAAAACAAACTCTCCTTTAAGCTATTTTTAAGCCATAGATTAATATCCAAGAAGTAGATTAATTATGAGTCTGGATACAAGGTGAACACAGACAATAGACTAATATGGTGGATATCTGTTTGTGAAGCTCTGTTGACATCAAACTAGAACAATTAACAATGATGCAGTGATGGTTGGAGAGACAGCTCAATCTCCCCGTATCTGTGTAAAAAAGCCAGGCATGGCAGCATGGGTTTGTAATCCCAATGCTATCATGGTAGACAGAAGCAGATATCTGCGACTCAGTGGCTAGATAGCATAGCTCTATGAGTATTAGCCAGTGAGAGATCCTGTCTCAAAAAACCAAAAACAAAGAGAAAGAAAAACACTTGAGGTTGACCTGTGGCTTTTAGAAGCATGTGCACATGCATTTATGTCATCCACAGGAGCAGAGAAAGAGGAAAAAGGGAGGGAGAGAGGCAGGAACACAAAGAGAGAGAGAGAGAGAGAGAGAGACAAAGAGAGAGAGAGAATCAGTGATACAAGAGAACAAACCTACATCTTTTTTCAACAGCACTTACTATAGAAAGAAAGTGGGGCTGAAGTTTGTGCTGTGAGTATTCAATCCTTTTCAGACTCATTGCTCAGGCCCTCTTTTATAGGAGAAGAGTTGAGTGAGGGATAAGAGAGATGAGGGGTACCTCTAGGTACCTCCTAGACTGTTAGTGTAATGAGAACATGACACACAATCATGGAATTCTATCAGTTAAAAATTTTAATTTATGAGAAGTTAATAAGCTCAGTAATTTAAGTCTGTAATAAGGAAAATGAAACAGTAGATAGATTCTGGACAGGAGACCCATGGAACAAGAGAGGGTCAGAACTCAGTGGGGTGTAGAAACCCTGACCACATGAGGAATGTTGCCAACATTTCAGCTCTGGCGTGGACATCCAGATGAATCAGCAATAGCTATTTTGCTTCAAAACTCAAGTTCCTGGCCTAATTTGGTTTAGATGCCCACCCCTCAATTTGGAGATTTATGGTTTGTTGACAAAGTCATCAGCATCAGATAGCACAGGGGTTTGTAGTTGCTGTTTGTTGGTTTTTATCAAGTGAAATTCTCTGCCTTTCAATTATCACCACTATCAGTTTGGATAGCAGATATCAAAAGGCTATAAAGAAATCCTCTTTTAAAAGAAACATGGACATTCATTGCATAAAACTGGGGATACACTGAGAAATCTGTTTTAAATTAACTTATCATTGGCTGGTATCATAAAACACTTACAGAAGTCTAGATGGCATAATCCTTTCTATTCATACCATATTATAGGTGAGGCAAATGATAGAGAAGAATAAAATAATATTTTATTGTAAAAATTCATAAAATGGAAGGAGAGCTAAAATAGGAATGGGGAGGTGCTGTCTCAGCACTTACTTATGAGCTTCAAGGCTCTGGGTTCTATTCTCACACCATCACATTAACAAAAAACAATAAGAGATATAGTATAGTATAGATAGTATAGTCAAAACATAAACCAATATTGTATTCTTTTATTTTTATTACCAAGTGGTATATGCTATACATAATTGTATGTACTACATTTTTATGTGATTGAGTGCATGAGCATATTGAAGTGTATTCACAGCAACATCATCACAGACAGGTATGATACATTAAAATCATGTCTTCTACATCACTAGGCAACAGGAATTTCACCATCATATGTGTGAGACTACTGACTGTTGTCTCCATGCCTAATTATTGGCAGAGATGCACACAGTTGTGTTTGTGTTTACCTGTATTGCCTTGGCAGGCTGTGAACATGGAGGCTTAGGAAATCTTGCCCCTCCAGCCTCTCAGGTTATTTGGGACTCCAACTATCTATGACTATACCCAATTTATACAAAATTTTAAAAATCTGAAAACAAAATCTATTGTGAAGTACAGAAAACAAAATTAGTTTTTTTTGTTGTTGTTGTTGTTCAGATTGTGAAGCCTTTCAAAGTTTGATGCTGAAGGTTACCCAGCATGTTTCATTTTCCCTTGGTTTCTGGGAAATTATGAAGCTTAAGAGTTTTGCTCAATTATTATTTGACCTCATACCTGAGTGTTCCTATTATGTGACTTTTTGTGCTTTTATCCCTGATTAAATCATATTTAAGCCTCCTACATTCAGCCAATTCCAGCTCCTTTTGAACGTAGGAGGTCTATAAACTAAACATAATTATTTGGTGAGATGTTTGAAATGTTTTAATGTAGTTATAGCTTAATCAGTGCAGGGAAATAGTATGAGATATTAAAAATCAACTTATATAAACATATGTCTTTTATCTATATCAATACTTCACATTGAGACCAGCCATTTTCCCAAATCTTACGACTTCGTTAAATTTTATTGCTGTCTCAGTTTAATATAATATGCTATTGGAAAGGGTCAAGGACTTAGGGTCAAAACCAGAGAAGATTCCCTGATGAGCTCTGTGCCTTCTTTATCATTGAGGAAGGCTGGGATACAGGTCTCTGTTTAGCAATGCCATTGGCCCTGGGTGAAAGGGTACAGATGCTTTCTCTCTCCTGCTCCACCAATTATCTTCATTATCTTTCAACAATCCATTTGACTCTTTGAGCCCATGCCTATCTGTGGTGGTTTAAAAGAAAACAGTCTCACACTATCAGGAGTTGTAGTTTTGGAGTAAGTGTGGTTTTACTGGAGGAAGTGTACCACTGTGGAGGTGGGCTTTGAGGTCTCATATATACGATCAAGATAGCCCAGTGTTTTAGTCTACTTCCTGTTGCCCTCTGGTTAGGCACCATGTCTGCCTGTACGGCACCATGCCCCCCACCCCCACCCCAGTGATGACAGTGGACTTAACTTCTGAAACTATAAGCCACCACTTAATTAAATGTTTTTCTTTATAAGAGTTGCCGTGGTCATGGTGTCTCTTAGAGCAGGTGTGGTGGTGCTCTGCTTTAATATCAGTACTCTGGAGGCAGAGGCTGGTGAATCTCTGAGGTTGAGCCCATCCTGGTCTACAAAGCAAGTTCAAGGGCAGCCAAGGTTATGCAGTGAAGGAAAGCATCAAAAGCAGAAAGCTGGTGAAGATGTAATTAAACAAGGGAGCCATGTTCCAGCTCCAGAACTTGGCAGCTTTGGCCATGGGGTTCAAGTTTTAGAGTCAAGGGGTAGAAAAAGGTGCTATGGAATTTGCCTCTGAGGTTAAAGAAAGCTGCTGAGACAAGGCATATGTCAGAGGTGACCCAGAATGGAGGCCTAGGAGCTGTGAAGTTGAAGCCTGGATTGCCTTGTAGACCCTAAGATGTTGGAAATGCCAGAGCTGTGAGATACCTACCGAGGAAATCTGCTAGCAGGAAGTGTAACCAGAACAAGAGAAAGAGTATCCTGCAGTCAAGAAAGCTGAATGAAGTTGGAGATCTGGAGTGTTTTGACATCAGACACAGAGATACAGAGTTTGGTGTTTGCCTAACTGGTTTTTGGTCTTGCTTTGGTCCACATCATGTTCATTTCCCTATGTTTTGAAATATATATCCTATGCCATTATATGTTAGAACTTTGTGATCTGCTTTTTGGAGAGTCTTTGAACCCCAGAATCTCTATCCTTCAGGCCTGGGTCTTCCACCAGCAGTGCTTAAAACACTCAGGTCTGCAACCTCTGACTGTGGGTCATAGCATTGCCTCACATGCTTTGGAGGCTTTCAGAACTTGGACTGAGCCATGTTACTGGACTTCTTAGGTCTTTAGATTGCATGGAGCCAAGGAGCCTTTTACGAGAGTTCTTGTGCTTAGTAATCTTGTACTTCAAAACTTCTAATAAATCTCATTTCCTCTGTAGTGTGTTTATCTTCCAAAGTCTGCCTGTCATCTCTTAGTTATCTATTCTCTCTCTGTCTCTGTGTGTGTGTGTGTCTGTCTATGTCTCTCCCTACAGAACACTGACTGATATGCTTACAAGCCTTTCCTATGCTCCAGTCTTCTTTTTGAATCTTCAATTGCCACTATGAACAGAGCTTAGTGTTTGCCCAGCTGGTTTTTGGTCTTGCTGGAAAAAAAAATCTGCTTATACATTCTAACATCTAGGTAATAGCATCTTTTATAAATGAGGTACCACTTGGTGGGCTTCTAGATAGAAGCCTGCTACTAGAGAAACAAGCCTTGGGCTTTAGCCTATTTATCAGAGAGGGATGAAGGGTTTGACAGAGAACAAATATGTTATCATGTATATTTACTGAAGAATCCATAAAAATCACCGAGCTATGAGATTCAGAGTACCCAAGTTGAAAAGCACACATATATACCGAGAGGCTGATGGATCTTAACCAAATAGAAAAGAAGCACCAGTGCCCAAGACTCTTCTAGACTTTTCCTCATATAAGTCTTTAATGATGTCTCTGGGTTCTTCATCTTCACCAATCTAATCTGAAAACATAAGTGAGGGAGGTGCCTCTAAGTTCTGTGAAAGACTCTAGTGAGTTCAAAAAGCACAGTAGAGGCCACCGGGAGGCACCAATTTACAGCCAGTTAGAAGTGTAGGCTAAGGGTTAAATGGGTGAGTCTGGACTATGAGCAATCCTGTCAGACTGAAGCCCTACCTTGGTGTCATTTGCTGCTACCTCCAGAACATCCCTGTGGTGTTCCTTGAAGAAATGTTTGCCTGACATGCTGTAACACGACACGAAACTTATAGTGTTGTTTTGAATTGTCTGTGTAGAAGGGTGAAGAGACTTTGGTTTTGTTATTGTGCCTTTCCTGTTAAACTGCCATGATTCTTGGCCTGCTTCGTTTCTCATTCCTTTTGTGTATTTATTTAAAGGCGCCTAGCTATTCACTCATACGTACTTATTTATCACCCACTCTATTCCAGATAATGTGTTAAGCTCAAGGGACACGATGGGGAGGCAAGATATAATTGTTATTTTTAAGTAACTTTTATAAACTGTCCATGGAAATTACTCAATAAAAGATTCTCGAAACAAAACCTCAACAGATAAACAAAACACAGAGCTGTGTCACGGCAGAGCCAAATATTTCTTTCTGGAAGTAAAGGGTAAGAGATTAGAAAACATATCAGGTGCTTTTTAAGAATAGATCCAAGTACAGCTGGTTATAGGGCTCCATGAAATTCAAATTGTTAGACCTCTGGAAGCTTTACAGATTAAAGCCCCCCTTCATTGATAGGCTCAGGGGATAAGGGCACTTGTTACTAAACTTAATAACCAGAGTTCAACTCTTTGAACTCACATAGAAGTAGAGAACCAGCCTTCACAGACCATGACATGCCTGTGAACAGCTGTACACATATGTATACACACAAGCATGCACACTAAATAAGTCTAAAATTACTTAAATTGACCTTCAGCAATTTCTACCAAATTTCATTAAATAATAAAACTCAATTTTTCTATCATAGTTTGAAAATTTGTCAGGGAAGCTGAATAAAATGTTGGTTAAGATTATTTTTCCATTCTATGGTCACTTTTTTTTTTCTCAACTGAACACCCCTCCTTTCTTTTTGCAAGAAACCAGAAATGAGGTGAATAAAATAGCATGGATATTGTTTGTTAGGGGATGTTGGAATAAGCAAATGCCAAAAATAAAACCCTTCAAGGAGGCAGAGACTAATTGGGGACTGTAAACTGACCACTATAAACAGGAAATTTCCTGCGGTGTGAGTGGACTTTCTAGGTTTTCCCTGTTGGCAATTGAACAAGAAATAATTTTGGCTGCTGAGGTCCTGTTCCAGAGTGCCCAGGTGTGCGCTCCCACTGTGCTGTCTCAGACAGAGCCTGTGTAGCCTGCTGGCTGCTGAGAGTTTTCACTTGCAAATGAGGTGGCTCTTTTTGCCTGCGGTGGGAAATTTCTCCCAAATGGCCTTTGGCTGGCATCTTGCCCCAGCTAAAGTCAATGTAGTATAGTTTGTTGAATCTGGGCATGGGGCCAGCATCCAGAAATATGAGTCTCATGTAGTAGAGATAGATGACATGAAAGATGTACATTATGTAACCTACAGTCACTAAACAGGCTTTAAATTGGAAGAATTATACTAAAAAAGGACATTAGTGCTAATGATCTTTCCTCTAGCCTTTACATGGAAAGAACATTCATTGAATATTTGAGAAGCAATTCATTCATTGTTTAATTAATCTGTTTGAACATATTTAAGTTTCTATGTAGTAGGAAGTTTCTTGCCTGGACTTTTGGGCCTAGCCTCAAGGTTTTGGCCCACAGACCAGCAGACCCACAGACCCACAGAGACACACAGATGCATATGATAGTTTTAGGCTGATCAGCCTCAGGCCTAGGCATATCACTTGCTAGCTCTCTACCCTTCATCTAACCCATGACTCATCCTGTTCACCATGAGGCTCCGTACCTTTTCTTAGAGCAGCACAGTTGTCCTCTGCTTCTTCCTGCTTCTCTCTGGCATTCTGCTCTGTGCTTCCTGTTCTCAGAGTTTTCTTACTCTGGTAGCCCCACCACACTTCCTGTCTGCCTTTGGCCAATCAGCGCTTTTTATTAAACCAGTGGGTGGGACAATTATTTACAATGTAACAACACAATCTCCCACATTTCTACAATACAGTAGCATATTAGCTGGTTTTGTTTGTTTGTTTTTGTTTTGGTCAACATGGCTCAACCTAGAGGCAACTGAGAGGAGGGAACCTCAGCTGAAATAGTGCCTGATCAGGTTGTAGGTACACCCGTCAGAATTGCTAAGATAAAACACACTAATGACAGCCTATGCTAGAGGGAGTGTAGAGTAAGGGAAACATTTCTCCATTGCTGGTGGGAATGTAAACTTGTACAACCACTTCAGAAATTAGCCACTTTAGTCATTAGGCACTTTTCAAATTATAGTGGCTTTTCAGAAAACTGAGAATCAGTCTACTTCATGATTCAACAATACCAGTCTTGAGTATATACCCAAAGGATGTGCATTCATACCACAAGGACATTTTCTCAGCTTTGTTCATAGCAGCATTATTCATAATAGCCAAAACCTGGAAACAACCTAGATGCCCCTCAACCATAGAATGGATTTAAAAAAAATATGCTGAACATTTACACAATGGAGTATTACTCAGAAGCTATAAAAAAAATGACATATAGAAATTTTCAGGCAGCAAATGGATGGAAATAAAGAAGGTCATCCTGACTGAGTGAGACGACTCAGATCCAGAAAGACAAACACGGTATGTCCTCACTCATAAATGAATAGAAAATGTAAAGCAAAGGCATATAATCCACAACCCTAGAGAAGCGAGGTAACAAGGAGGAACCTAAGAGTAACATCTATGGTTTCCCCTGGGAAGGGAGATAGATAAGATCTCCTGAGTTTATTGGGATCATGGGGTGAGAGGGCAAGTGGACAAGGAAAAGAAGAGAAAGAAAATTATGGTTAACTTGGGGGAGGGATAAAGAAGGAGAACAAAGAAAGATATATCTTGATAGAGGGAATCATTTGGGGGCTAGAGAGAAACCTGGTGATGGGAAATTCCCAGGAGTCCCCAAGGATGACTCCAGCTAAGACTCCAAGCAATAATGGAGAGGTGCCTGAACTAGCCTTTCCTTGTAATCAAATTGATGACCACTCTAATTGCCATTATAGAACCTTCATCCAGCAACGGACGAAATCAGATGCAGAGATCCACAGCCAACCATTGGGCCAAGCACCCCATGGGAAACCCACAGATACAGCTGACCTGAGCTGTTGAGAGCTTCTTGAGTCTGAACTGACAGCTGGGTAATCTGCACGGGACAGAACTAGGTAGGCCCTCTGAATGTGAATGACAGTTATGTGGCTTGTACATTTTGTGGAGCCTCTGGCAATGGGACCAAGATTTATTACTAGTGCATGAACTGGCTTTTAGGAACCCATTTCCTATAGAAGTATATACTTAGCCTTGATAGGTGGGGGAAGGGCTTAATCCTGCCTCCACTTGATAAGCCAGACTTTGTTGACTCCCCATGGGAGGCCTTACCCTCTTTAAGGAGTGTGGGGTGGAGGGGTGAGTCGGAGGAGGGGAGGGAGGAAAATGTGGTTGGTATGTAAAATATTTTTAAAAATTAAATTAAAAAAGATCAGGTTGTAGAGTATGTTCTTACTTAATGATTGTTGTGAAAGTGTCCAGCCAACTGTGCATGATTCTACCTTTAACTAGTGGTCTTGGGTACATTAAAAAAGCAAAAGCAAGCCATAGGAACCCTGTGTCATGGCCTCTATATCAGTTTTTGCTTCCAGGTTCCTGCCTGACTTTTTTCAATGATGAATGGAGATATGGAAGTGTAAACAGAATAAGCCCCTTCTTCTCTAAGTTTCCCTTGGTCACTTTTGGTCATGGTACTTCATAGAAGCAATAGAAATCCTGAGACAAGTAGACACTCCTGGTGTTAGGTGTATGATAGCAAACAAGATATGGAAGGTTTCTGCTGAAATGCAGATTATATTTTGAAGAGGTACAGGAGACACAAATAAAACGGAGTAAATAGATTAAAAAAAATGAGAAGATGGTAGGCACTATTTACAGATGTGCTGTACAGGGTAATGATGTGCTAGGAAGCATGCAGATTTTCCAAAGGATGCTAGTGAGGAAAGCTGGATTCTACAAGCGAAGCTCAGAGTAGGGTGTGCAGATGGATGGTCTGCATCGGTGACCATGCTATGACTGTGAAGAAAAATCAGCTCGTGGCGAGTCTGAGTGATGGGATGCACCTGCACAGTAATCAACAAGAGTGAAGTCATAAGGGATGATCGAGACTTCCTCCAGACCCTAAGTGGCCCAGGGTTCCTTGTTGCCAACACGGAGGACAGGTTTTCTTACGAGATGCAGTATTGTGTGGGCTGAAACAAACTGTAGATGCTGTGTCTCATGAGGCAACCAGGTGCAGAGCGGAGCAATTTCCAGGAGAATGAACTCTCTTCCTTCACTCTGTCATCATTTCCCCCAAGGATCTACTCACACAACACTTGCAGTATCTATGACCTTATTCCTTAGAGAGGTTTCATGAATTTTCCATTCTGTATACACTCTTGCTATTAAGACTGGTAAGGCATGTCCTCTCATTGTGGAGCTGAGAAGCTTGTCTATTGTCAAGAATATTACTATATCTCCAAGTGTTTTTGCATGTTTGTGTAAATGTCTCCGTAAGGCCAAGCATTCCCAAGCAAGCCCATCTAAAGTACCCTTTCCTCTTCACGCATCCACGCATATTCTTATTATTTCATTCCTTTGCTTAGCTTTAAATTTTTTAAATATGGATTTATTAAGTTGATTGCTTTCATTGTTAGTGTATGTATCTATATGGATATAGTAATATTTAACAATAATAATTGAAGAATTCATGCACTTGAGGAGTGAAGAAGGAGTGAGAGGGAAGAAGACAGATTAAAAGGACAAATACAGTCCTCGTGCACGAAAATCTTGAAAAAAAATAAATTAAAAGCTGTCAAAATGTTGATTGGTTCTGCCCATGTTCTAAACTAGTGCTTTGCGGTCACATTACCTAAGAAGCACAAATGAAATCAAACTATGAAAGACTTGTTGGAAAAAATGAGAACAAAAGAAAATGAGCAATAAAATGTCCATAAGGATGGTGGGCTGTTTAGCTGTCAGTCTGGTAAAGGTTGGGGTCATTTGGAAATAGAGAATATCGATTTTTAAAGAATACCCCCATTAGATGACCTGTAGGCAATCCTGTGAGGCATCGTTAGTTAATGATGGGACAGTGCTCAGCCCACCCTTGGCGGTGCCACCCCTGGGCACTTGGGCTAAGCACACCATGGGAAAACACAAGCAAGCAACATTCCTTCAGGCTTTTCACTTCAGTCCCTTCCTTGAGTTCCCTCCCCCGGCTCTCTTCTCAATGACGGACCAGGATGTTGAAGCCTAGTAGATTCTTTCCTCTCCAAGTTCCTTTTTGAGATGGTACTTTTTCCCAGCAGAAACAGACACACTAGTGTAGGAGATTGCTTTGTTTCATGGTAAATAATTGTCCCACCCACTGGTTTAATAAAAAGCACTGACTGGCCAAAGGCAGGCAGGAAGTGTGAGTGGGGCTATCAGACTAAGAAAACTCTTGAGAACAGGAAGCAAAGAGGGCAGAATGCCAGAGAGAAGCCAGAAGAAGCAGAGGACAGCTATGCTGCTCTAAGGAAAGGTACCGAGCCCCATGGCTGAACAGGTTAAGAGTCATGGGTTAGATGAAGGGTAGAGAGCTAGCAAGTTATATGCCTGGGCCTTAGGCCGATCAGCCTAAAATTATTGAATGCATCTGTGTGTCTCTGTCTCTGCGAATTCGCAAGTCTGCAGGTCTGCGGGTCTGTGGGTCTGTGGGCCTAAACCCTGAGGTTAGGCCCAACAGTCCGGGCCAGAAACCTCCTAGTACACACTAGGACAGGAAAGTTTCAGGTTTCTGGCCACTGCACAGGATTGAATTTGGGGAAAGAAGGGATAAAAAGAATGATGGAGAGTGAGAGATGGTCTGGCCTTCTGGGATCATTGATCCTAATGCTCCCAAGACTGGACATCAGATAAATAGAGTGGAGCGTCGAAAGCTCAGAAGCTGGGCTTGTTAGTCATTCTTCTCAACAGATTCTCTTGAGGGAAACTCTGAGTGGCATTCCTCTATGATCTTCACAGCCTTGGAAAAATATTCTCACAGCCTTTAACAAAATTGTCTTGGGACCGGAAAGATTGCTCATTGGTGAAAAACAGCAGAAGCTCTTCCAGAAAAGATCCAGGTTTTGTTCTCTGTATGACAAGGAAACCAGTGCCGTTTTCTTGCCTCCATGGGCGCCAGTAACACATGTGGTGAATACATGCACATGCCAGCAAAACACCTACACACATAGAAGACATAATCTTAATCTTTCTTAAGGTCTATTTAATTTGCTATTCAAGCTAACCATTGTGTTTTTAGTTTCAAGTGTTCACACTCATTTTTAGAAGCAATATTTGTTTATTTTTAAGTCTGTGAGCATTCTTTTTTCAGAGTTAGTCTTCCCGTATGCTTTCAATGCAAGGCATTTTAATTATGCTTTTTTTTTTTTTTCATGAGCTATACTTTCTGCTTCTTTCTCATCCTAGATTTTTCCTGAACATGTGCTGTATGCCTTTTGGTTTTTTTTTTTTCTGATGCGGTCCAGACTGACCTACTGCTGCCTCTCATTCTCTAGCAATACCCTGGGCTCAGGCTATCTTTCTTCTAAGCTGGGGAATTCCTGGAAGTAAAAAGCATGCGTGGTACAGTATTGGGCACAAGAGAGACATTCATTTTTCCTATCCACTGGACCTTCCTTTTTGTGGCAGATGGTTCGAGGGTTCCCAGTCTTTCTTATACAGGAATGCAATTGTTCTAGAGTCCTGGGTTTACATAAGGTCTCAAGACAAACTTCTGCTTCATTTTCTTTCCTCCAATCTCATTCTTTATTAAAGTTCCAAACACTAGGACCAACCGCTTTGCTCATCCTAGCCTTTGTCAGGATTATTTTGATTTGTTTCTCATCCTACTTATAGAAACTTTGCAACATTTTAAAATTCTTTTTTACTCTATTCATTGTATCAGAACATCAGGGGGGTGATCTTCTGGTTTTAGTTCTGCTATCTACTCCTTTCTATTGCTTTCAGAGGTGCCATGTTGCCAACTTACTGTGTGTTATTTTTATTTATTAAGTTTTTGCAAATTGAGCTCTTCAGAAGCAGTCATCAAGGTAGAATTTTCTAAGGATTAATGGAGTACCAAGCAGGATTAAATGTAAGAGCAAGTCAAAGTGTAAGGAGGGTGGCTTGAAAGTGCAACCAACCTTTTGGGAAGCTTTGCAGAAAATACTGCAAGGTAACTGTAATGAGTATCTTTGGTTGTCAACTTGAGTAAAGCCCAAGTGGCTGGGTACACCTTTGAGAAGTTTTCTTTATTAAAGCCACTGTAAATGGGATATCTTTCTATGGCTGTGAGGAGACATCATGGGCATGGAAACTCTTAAAAGGGTAAACATTTAATTGAAGTAGCAGCTTGTAGTTCAGAGGTTCAGTCTATTATAATCATGGCGGGGAACATGGTGGTGTGCAGGCAGACACACAGGCTGGCTGCATTTTGAATAGAAAGCAATAGGAAGTGGACTAAGACATTGGGTAGTAACTTGTGCATATTTGAGACCTCAAATCCCTCCTCCACAGTTACACACTTCCCCCAACAAGGCCATACTTCCATTAGTACCACTCCCTTTGGGTACCACAAGGAAACATATAAACTTTCTGATGGTAACTTCTTAAAAATGGTCTCTGAGGCTTTCTGTTTCCATTCAGCTACATATCTGCACATTGCTGCAATTCTATATAAAACTACATATTTTAATTTACATACACATGGCCATGTATCTCTATACACAGTTACATCTATTGTCACATCTTTCTTTCACATACAGTTCTCGTCTACATCTCCTTTGATACAGTTTCATCTTCCTGCCTCTACACAGTTACAAACCTTCACACAGCCGTAGATATTCATCTCATATACATAGCTCTCTCACCCATATATCATTTATATTGTTTATGCATCCTCATACAGCTCTTTGCATAGCTCCTATATGTAGCAACGGTTCTTTCACACAGCTTTATCTCTCACACGCACATATTCACACACATATGCTTCTTCTACATCATCCACTTGCTCTTTGATTATCACTTTCTGTTCATTTTCTCCCATATCTTTACCCTCTCTTTAGGCAACAACCACTTCTCCTCCTCCTCCCTCTCCACCTCTCATTCAGGACACATACACTCCTACATTGCACAGCTTCACCCTTACATTGTTGCTGCTCTTACACAGTCTCATTTATATACACACTCATCCCTTCTTCTCTCTTCCCCCCTACATTGCTGCTGCTTCCTGCCTCCTTAGCCAAACTCTGGACAATGATATGCAACATTTTCAGGGCCCAACCCATTCTGTAACACATGAAGTCATACAGTTTTTCTCAGGCTACTCAGGCCACAAAGACTGGGCAGTGTAAGTTCTTGACCTTGCATGTAACCTTTTCCCAGACAGAGAAAGAAACTGAAATTCAGAACATAACAATAACAGTAGCAGGTTGAAACTTGAGTGCTCAGGGTATGTGCTGAAAGTCAACTGTTGCAAGCGGTATGTCTCAAAACAGCCTGGCCTTGATTTAGCAATAAACAACATCTGGGAACTAGTCTGTGTATATTATACAGGAGCAGTTTAGGCTGTCTAAATTCGTTCTGAAGTCTAAAATTAATTGTCTTTGAGACTGAAAACGCTGTTACTATTCTGTGTCAGTAAAGAAGGATATTCTGGTATTATTTCTATACATCTGACTTGAATATCCACAACTATGTGTGCCCGAAGATGTAAAACACTACCAAAAAGATGTGGAAAGAACCCTATAGCTGTTTTTAATAGGGAGGCATGTCAGTACTTCCAAGGAAGTTACAGCCAGTCACCCCACAGGGTCATTGCTAGTGGCATTCCTCCACGGACTTTGCCTAGTAGGGTTCCCCAAAACAGAGTTAATCGTCTGGTAAGATAACTTGTAAAATACTGGTTGTCATTTGCTGTATACTCCCATGGTCCTCGGCAGTGGATTCTGCAGGGTGTTTGGTGGGAGACGGCTTTGGCTGCTTGCACAGACAATAATTCTTCCCTTCATCATCTGTGGATCTTAACCTTCAAGGGTGCAGAGAAGTAAGCTGGAGAAGAGTGCACACAGCCAAGGGCAGGAAACATTTGCAGGGTGGGTGAGGGCTCCGGGAAGACTGCATGAATATACAGAAAGGTGTACTTAGCTGTAGTTCACTCCTCCATTCATCCTTCCTTTATTCTTGTTTTATCTCACCAACAAGTTCAATTATTATCCTATTTACAATCACAGGCAGCATTACTTTCTATCGGAAAGTACAGGAACAGATTTATGGCTCATACAATTGTATCATACAGCATTTCCCTATGCTTTTGTAGAGAAAATAAGGGTTTTGTGACTGAGACAGTGGGAGGCAAGAGAGAAAAGACAGTGTGGGTGTAGCAGATGAATGCTTGGAAACATCAGTAGAGAAAAGGCTTCATCATCCAAGGAGCTGACTCCGGGTCAAAAGCAGCTAACAATGAACCCAGCATGTTTTGTATACACATAGGTTGGTCTCACTACAAACATGCGTGTTCTCTCTAGTAGTTTCCATTAGAATTTTTAGGCGTGGGACTGGAGAGATGGTTATTATTCCATACATCCCAGGTCTGATTTCTTTACCTCATGTGGTGACAACTCAAAACCATTTCGAATTCCAATCCCAGGAGATCCAACCCTAGCTTCTTGCTTCTGTGAGCATCAGACATACGAGTGGAACATAGACAAAATACCTCCGTACATAACATAAATAATAATATTTTTAAAAAGTTCTAGGTGAAGTATTGGATCTTAGAAGAAACATTTAAAGAACCAAAGCAAATAACAACAACAATGATAATAACAATAATAACAATAATAATAATAAACTACCTGGAAACAATTCCTGAAGCCATCGGAATAAGATAAAGGATGAAGGGGAAACATCTTTAAAGCACTCTCCTCTAAAGAACATTAACACAAAGAGGCAGAGAGGCTCAAAGTGCAGGGAGATGCAACCTACTGAGCGTCAGTGGTTTAAAAAAAAAGGCTTTAGAAGGATATGAGCCTTGTTTGCATATTTTCTGGAAAGGTGTCAGGAAGAGTTCATGCAAGGATTTGCCCAAAATAGGTCATCTGAGTGAAGAAAATATTACTAAGGGCCTGGCTTGCCTATTGACTTTTATTTAACTCTTATAGGAGAAAGTACACATTGGCAAGAGCTTTGGAGGAAAAAAAAAAAAGTATCTGATTTCTAACCACAAGAAAAGGCGACAGATTCAAAGCCAAGACATATTCTTGGATGGATCTTTCATAGTGCCTTAATTTAGCCTGCTTGAGAAATGCTTTTTGCGAGTACAAAATTATTTCAACCTTCTAAGGAAAGCTTCCCATTTTAGTTGTAAACCTGGAATTTCCTGCAAAAAGTATTTCTACTAATTTGTCAAAGTAACTTTGCTTTTTAGTGCATGTGTTTACAAAGGGGCTTATTGTGGAAGGGGTAGTAAACTTGTCCCTACGTCCCCAGAAAGTTGTATTACTTCCTTAGCAAATAATAAAGGATTTTTTTTTTTTTTACAAAAATAGGATTACAAAGCCCTAGAACTGTATAAATCATCAGGGACAGAGCTCAAACATTTAATGAATACAAAGCTGTTGGGAGAAGGACATGTACAGTGTGTTGTTTCTGGATACATATATTTAAACATAGAATCACGAAAAACTCACATATGTACATATGTGATGCTTGCTGCCTGGTGTAGGAGAATTGCCTTTGGGACAGAGAATAAGAAGCAGAATCAAGAAAAGATGTCGGCGGTTCCTAAAGGAAAACAAATCTGTCCTGACATCAGTGTCTTCCCTGCCTCCCACTTTTCGTTCCTAAACAATGAGAGCAAAACCTGCATGTGCAATTTTATTTAAGATCATAAGCATCTATGATCTAGAGAATAAAAGATCAGCAGCTAAAGCAAAGACACATATAGGATGCACGCACTTCATATACCTTCACGTTAACTGTGTTATCTACTAGCGATATGAAATATACGGATCAATTACCAGTGGTCCTCTGAACAAGCAAACTTAATCCAGATTTAAACGGTCGGGGCAGAACTGAGAACACAGAAACATATGGGACAAAGAAATAAAGGTGAGGAAAAGGCAAGAGAGGCTGCTGGTGTATTAGAATTCCAGGAGAAGAGACTGCAGCAGGAAGAACAATGTGGGACCCTCAATAGCATCAGGACACAGATATTCCCAGTTCAAGTCGGTTGCATTATTGTGTCAGTCAAAATATTTGGCTTTTTTTTTTTTTGTGCAAAACAAGTAAATTTAAGCCTGCAGCTTCAAAAAGTTTTAATTTGAGACAAACACATTTTATAAAACTGTATTGGCTAAAGTATAATACGAATGGACTTGCCACAATACTTTGACAGAAATGTGTGACTCATCAATTTGACTAAACATTCTTGGGTGTCCAGCTCTTCTTTTTAAGTGCACGGCCACAGAAGGCCCTGGCTTTCCCACAGCACACACATGACCCACCCGTAGAAGCTTTGATCTGTAACACAAACAGCAGCAACGTAGGAACAATGCTCCTGTCTGGTTAAAGGGCAACTTTTGTCTGGGAAGTCACCCTCTAGCAGTACAGAGACCAAAGCACAAACATTAACAGGACCATCCAGGGCAAAATTCTTTCTTTTAGATACCCGGCCTTAGCTTGGCTAATTTTAGGCAGCTTTTCTTTTTAAAAATATTTAATTATTAATAAAATTCCTTTTACATACTCTCCACTGGTCTCCCTCCCACCCTTCCCCTTCTCTTCATCTACTCCTCAAAGGGGTAATAGCCAGCTTTTCTTGACTTATCTTGTCTATTGTGGGGGGGGGGGCCTCTGGACTTTTCTCTTCCTTCTGTAAATATTACCTTTACTCTTACTCCATGGCTGGAGGGTGGCTGGGTGGCTGGGTGGCTGGGTGGCTGGGTGGCTGGCCCCTGGCCCCTACTATTCTCCCCTCCTTGTTTTCTTGTTTCTCCTCTTCTTTGCTTTCAATTTTTTTTTTCTATTTATTCTCTCTGCCTGCCAGCCCCACCCATCCTCTCTTCTGCCTCACTATTGGCCACTCAGATCTTTATTAGACCAATCAAGTGTTTTATACAGGCGCAATAACACAGCTTCACAGAGTTAAATGCAACATAAAAGTTGCAACCCCACATCATATCTTTGCATCATTAAAAAATTGTTCCACAGCATAAACAAATGTCACACATCTTAAAATAATATTCTCCCACATTGTATACCTGGACATTTTCATTCAGTGAGGAATGCGTTTGTGTTGGATACAGAATGGGTGAGGCAGGGGTAAGAAACGACATACTCCGAAGAGAAGGAAAAAGCCAACAAGTTCTATTGAGGCAATGTCTTTCTTGGTGCTTCCTTGCATCTTTGCCTATCCTTCAGAAGTCCATGTGGCTACTTCACTGGTACCCTCAAGTTTCCTTGCAGTGAGAACAGAAAGTCTGCTCTGCCCCTGAGAGCAGGAACAGAACTCTTTGTGGGAAATAGTGTTGGAGCTGCATAAACTTTCAGCTTCAGATTCTGTCTTGGTTTTTATTTTCAGTAGAATTTTGAGTTCTTACAGAAGGATTTTGAAATACACGTGTTCATATGATTTTCTGAAACCAATTAAAGGCTCTAAATTAGACACATCTAATAATATGAGTTCTCTGGCAAAAAAAAAAAAAAAAAAGGAATGGGTTTTATTGATAAGTGGAAGGCTGGACAGGAACTCCAGGCCATTCTGGCTTCAATAAAACATTAAGTGGTTTAATTAAATTGTTTATTCCTCCCTGGGTTTCATTTTTCAAAAGGCAACATGAAAACTAAACGGATCTTTTTTTAGCTGGTTCTCCTTCCTCTATAATGCATCAGGTTATGTTAGTAGATTAACTTGCTCTTCTGCCAGAAAGACTTGCGGCCATTTCAGGAATACAACACTTGAAACAGGATTCAGGCAGGTATTGATCTGAAGGCGAACTCCTCCTTACTTTTTCATAAAAGAGGTAGATAGAATTTTTATTTTTTTAAAGAAAAGTTTATAAAAGATTTATGAATAAAATGCTTCTATCAGACCTGTCAGAACCATCTTGACATGCAGTTAAAATAATTTTAGCTTTTTTGTATGGGAACTTTCTGAAAGGTTTAAGCTACCTGGCATTCATATGTGGTAGTTTTTGTTCAACTTTTAAATTAATTTCTATTTTATGAAACTTATCCATGAAAATTGTTTTAGAAGCAGAAGGTTTATAAAGGTAATTAACACTAATACATCTTCCTCACCCTCCCCACAACCTAGTCTCTGGGCTATTTTGGGTTGAGTATAGATCTCTGCAGAAAATGATTCTTTAAGATCAGGTTAACTCACAATGTTTTGACCCTTTATTTATGGGGTGGAAACCTATGGGTCTGAGAATTAAGAGTAAGTCATGTGAGGCATCACAATCAGTGAAGCAGTGCAGCAGCATGTGGTGGCCACTGCACAGGTGCTTAGCAGCCCTGCCACCTTGATGTGTCACTTCTGTACGTGAGCTGTGGTGAGTGAATCAGTTATAAGCACCATGTGGATGGAAGGTAACGTGATCTGTTTGCCTTTTTTTTTTTTTTTTCTGTCTCCTGTTTCTTTAGGTCACAATTCTCATAGGATTGACTCTTCTGCGTTTGGAATCAAGTCATTTAAGCCTTTAGTGGTCTTGCGCATGTTCAATGTAATTTTTATGGATGCTTTTCATCTGTAGTTGGTTGAATTCTTGAGTGTGCAAGTAAGAATGTAATGTTTATAACTCTTAAAACTTCCTTATTTTTATCTCTATGCAAATACAGTTGTATAACAATTTTGGTTCCAAGTCAAGTCAATTTTATGACCAGGGAGATTATGTTTTTGCTAATCTAAATGTCTCTGAAATAATGCAAGTTCTTCTTCATGTAATTTTTATTTTTCCCAGTTTACTATGTTTTCTTTTATATTGCTTCCTAAATACCTATTCTAATATTTTTTTTATTATTACCTGCAATGATCTTTTGCCTCCAAATTTCTACCTCACCAGAGGGTCTATATACTGTTATTTCCTCCTAGATCTATAGGGGGGTTGTGTTGCTTCATTGTAAATAATTGGCCCACCCATTGGTTTAATAAAAAGTGCTGATTGGCCAAAGGCAGGTAGGAAGTGTGGCGGGGCTACCAGACTAAGAGAGCTCTGGGAACTGGAAGAACAGAGCAGAACGCCAGAGAGAAGCCAGAAGAAGCAGAGGACAACCATGCTACTGTAAAGAAAGGTACCGAGCCACATGGCTGAACAGGAAGAATCATGGGTTAAATGAAGGGTAGAGAGTTAGCAAATCATATACCTGGGCCTTAGGCCAATCAGCCTAGAACTATAGTAAGCCTCTGCGTGTCTCTGCAGGTCTGTGGGTCTTGAGACTAGGCCCGAAAGTCCAGGCCAGAAACCTCATACTGCACAGATTCCTTTCTTGGAGCCCTGTGTCTTCTTTATATAAATACCATTAACTTTCCCGCTCAATGTCTTCTGGATGCCAGTTTCTTTGCTCTTGATTAATAACTCTGAACATTCCGAAGAAGAGTGTGATGGGAATTTCTACTTTCCCTACGAGAGCAATCTTCCTCTTCTCAGCAAATACAGGGTAGTACTGCATTGTCTTCTCACCGTTCCGCAAGGTCACTCGTTGGTTTTGGCTAATGAACTATGAATAGCAGTCATATGTATGTACCATTGGTCAAAGCAATCACTGTCTCCTTGGAAAAGCCATGTGTTGAGAAGATTAAAAAAAATCTTGAATTGTTAAATGCAGTAGAAATCTTTAACATTGCAGAGTCTCCTGGACTCCAGGATAGAAGCTTTTCAGTGTTAAGCAATTGAGATTTTAGCGTTCCTTAAAACCTGCTCTCTCCCAACTCATACGCAGGATAACTACAATTGGTAAATTTGGTTGGATATTGAATTTGAGATTATAGATAAATCTGATACTATACCGTTATTTTTTTTTTCTGATTTGGATATATCCTAGACTTTATGAGTTCTCATACCAAATCTTCTGTATCTTATTTTTGAAAACTTTATGATGCCATGTCATCACATGGGTCTTTCATTCCTTTCTTGCTGGCCATGTAATCTATTCATATATATGCATATTTATATATATAAAGAAGCTCATTTTAAAGAGTTGTTTTTAGTTCTCTTGGTAAAATTTCTCTTATGTCTTTGATAATTCTGATTTTTTTTTTGTTTCAACACTTTACAGAAAGTGTAAATTTGGATGTCATGTAACTTGGAATTTTGTTGTCTTTGCCTCACAGTTTTCTCTTACTTTGTGTTTCTTTGATCTTGTGCTCTACATGTAGAGGAAATCTTTAATTATTTTAAAATTATTTTACTGAATTAAGAGTTTAGCTACCGAAATATCTTGGCTTCTCAGGAAACTGAGGCAGAAAGATTTTGAGTTTGTGGCCAATCTTGGAGACATAGTGATATCCTCCACTCCCTCAAAGGATCTGTTTTATTCCATAGAAGTTTTTTTGTTATGCTCATGTTATATGGAATTCTGTTTTCCCTTCTCAGAGAACATAGTTTATATACTTTCAATTTATTATGCTCCCTGGATTGTATCACATTTTAGATTCCTTTGTCTTTTAACTTAAAAAAAAAAATCTTTTATTTTGGAAATTCTGTAAATAACTGAGTGATAACTCAATAGCTAATAAGTCATGTTTATGCACTAAGATTCTAATCAGAGTCTATGTTCTTGGGGATGGTCATTCACCTTGGGCTGTAGCCTAATGGAACAGCCCTTTGAGTAAGATGGCGCTTCAAAATGGTAGAATTTAACATAAATTTGTGATAACAATTATAATACCTTCATGAATTAGTGAGGATCTCTTGAATAATTAAACTAACAGAATGAAAATATTAAAATTATACTTATTAGGATGGCTTGCGTTATAGTCCTGGGTAGTGACTCACAGAAAGAGGTTAAGAATCCAGTTATTTCTCAGTCCACAGTGGGATACCTCCTGAGTCCTAGTAGACATTGTCTAGACAGTTCTGGGAAAGCTATTATCCTCAGTCTGTGTTGGAAGCCTAAAGAAGCCAGTTCTAATACCAGCAGATTAATGCAGCAATAGCAGCAACAGAACCCATGGAATTGTCAGCAAAGGTGGAGGCACGCAGGTACCTTCTTCCATGTCCTTTTATCTGGAACCATGAGAAGGTTTCACCACATTTATGGCGGATCTTCCCATTTCAAATAGTCTCATCAAGAAAGTCCCTTACAGGAGTGCCCATCCACTTTGTCCTTTCATTGATTACAGATCTAGTAAAGTTGACAACCAAAATTAGCCATGAGACTTTCCTAATATTTGCAGATTGGCTCATAGCATTGTTACTGTGTTGCTTATTATACTGTCCTTTCTTAGTCAGAAGGTAAATCTGAGAGAAAGTTGAAGTACAAAATGAGGCCAGAGAATAAGAAGGAGTGCTATATAATGTCTTCTGGACATGGCATCACTGTTGTACTCATAAACTCAAACTAACCGTTCTACTTGCTCAAGAACACAAGCCAGTCCACATTTCAGCACAGATAGGGAAAGGCATCTGGGGCCCAACCACTAGCTGAGGAGATGGCTGTTGGGAGAAGAGTCATCTGACTTTGGAGTGTGGCCATTGGTAGGTTGCCCATGCTCCAGTGGATGGCTCTATACTATATACATATGGGTAGCACTACCTGGGATTAGTTGGATACACACACATAACAAGGGATCAAGTTCCACAGAGGATGTGTTATTAGGGGTTGGAACTGGTGGGAGGAGTGGGGAGGGTGAATGATAGAAAAATAGATTGTGTACAATTGTAAAATTCTAAAATAATAAATATATTAAGAATAAATGTGTAAAACATTATGGCAATATTGTTGCAATAACTTCTGCTCACTCCAGGGACTATCTCCCAGGGTTGATTATATTTTATTCAAACTCTACTCTTTCATTTGGCTCCTATCAACCTGCACCACTGATAATTCAGGCCAGCGATCTGTTTTGTAACATACTGTCCCAAGCTTCTAGCCTAGAGTGTGTCACATAGGAGCTTCAAGGCCTTTTGAAGAATTGGCTAGTGGTCTCCATCTTCTAAGTTGAGAAAGAAACCTTTGCAAATGGCAGCTCCACCAACATTCAAGTGCTAGTCTGAAACTAAGGATTGAAATGATTCTTTGCTTATTTTCACTTTCTGTTATTTTTAATGAGATGATTCTATTTATGGCTTCTCCATCTGCACATATTTTCCTGAACAGTACCAAGCAATTAGTTTCCAGGAATATTAGTGTGTAATAAGATTTTTTTCTAGACGTTCGTATTCTTACCTGCTATAGTTATCATCTTTCAAGAATTTATAGATGAGGCCTTGCAACTTCTCTTCAATGTTTGAGTTCAAGATAAGGTAGTTTTCTTGTGTCTTTATGAGAACTATTGGGTCTTACCCATGACCAAAACTTTACCTGTTATACAAATTCTGTTCATTTTCACCTATGAATTAAAATCCTAGTAGCTTACATTGAAATGTTAACAGCTGACAATTGTTTCTAGCTATCAACTCTTGTACTAAGTTTTCATACTTAATTTGTGTGTGTGTGTGTGTGTGTGTGTGTGTGTGTGTGTGTGTGTGTGTGTGAAAGCATATGAATGAATCTCATGTCACACATGAGGTCAGAGAACAACCTCATTGTTTGCCCTGGCATTCTACCTTGTTCAAGAAAGGCTCTGCTGGTTTGGTCTAGATGTTGGCTAGCCATTCTGCAAGCTTCCAGACATTCTTCTTGTCTCTGTCTACCATCTCCCTAGGAGTGTTCAGATAACAAATGCCCACCATGACAATCAGCTGTATGTGAGTTCTGGAGATTTGAACCAGGTTGGTATGCTTGGATGACAAGCACTTTATGTACTGGGTCATCTCTCCATCCCTAGACATCATTTTAGTGTGTATTTTACAATTGAAGAGACAGATATAAACTGAGTTCTGATGACTGCAAATCTTCATAACAAGCTGCCAAAGAGCTACTATTCTTCCAAGCTAGAAAGCAAAGAACTAATCTTGCATTAGGAATGCTCTTATCCGGCTACTGTCCATTATAGACTCAGTCTTGTACATCTGAATTTGATGAGCTTAAGCTGCCATGGAGTTTGAGTTATCTACCCCTGCTTCCTAGTTATGTGGCATAGAGGAGTAACAAAAGAACACTAGAATAGCAAGTCACTTCTCAGCATGTGATAGAGCTTCATCGTCGGCATTGATTTAACCTTGCTCTAGCTAAAGATAATTCATCTACCACAACTTTGCTGATTCATCCTTTAATACTTCTGCCTTGAGATTTCTATGGCTGTGAAGAGACACCAAGACCACAGCAATTCTTATAAAGAAAAAAATTTAATTGGGGTGTCTTACAGTTTTAGAGGTTTAGTCCATTATCACCATAATGGGTGGCATGCAGGCAGACATCATGCTGGAGCAGGAGCTGAGAGGTCTACATCTTGATCTGAACATAGTAGGACGTGAACTGTGTCTACACTGAGACCTCAATGACCACCCTCATAATGACATACTTCCTCCAACAAGGCTGTACCTACTCCAAGAAAACCACATCTTCTAATAATGCCACTTCCTTTGAACTTATGGGGGCCAAATACATTCAAACCACCACAGCATCTCATTCATTTTTGAGATTCGAGTACTCACAATCTTCACAATGCTCACAACTGCTACAGCTGTCAGAATAAGACCTATTTACACGGTTATATTAACCAACCGCTTTGCTCTTTTCTAAGTTCTAGTTGTTTCCAGATGGATGATATATTTCATTGTCCTATGCTTTATTTTATTCAGGATCACACAGATTTCTTGATTTCTCACAGATACTGAATATGTAGCCATCAGTTTCTCAGCCTCGTGATGTTTTAAGACTGCATAGTGGCGCTTACTCTCTAAGCCAGTATTTGCTGTCAGAGAAAATTTATGTCTCTTTTGCTGTTTTTTCTGTCTCAGAAATGTAAAAAAGTTTTAGGTTAGCACTGTCTAATATATAAATATGTCCTGAGCCATATATTGATGGAAGATGCTCTCACCCATTATTGGTGAGCTGTTAGCAGTTGAGTTTCTGGGGGAGGGAGGACCACTGTGCTTGAAGGTGTGTGGTCACTAGTAGGTTTCCCATGTTCCAGTGGATGCCTTTACACCTAGGCACATATGAGTTTTTTTGTTTTTTTTTTTTAATGATTAAGCATACTGGGGTTATGAAGAATAGGAAGAAGGAGGAGGAGGAGAAGTTATTATGAGGGGAGAGGTTTTGGAAGGGAATACAAAAAGAGATGGAGAGTAGGTAGTATGTGTATATATGATCACATTTCACCACATACATGTATAAAATTCCCAAATAATTAAAACTATAATGAGTTTTTGATAGATACAATAAAAATATAAAAACTAAATAATGAAAACCATTTTAATAATAAAGTTAATTTAACTTAATGCATGCAATATTTTGTCATTTTAAAATGTATTTAATATAAAAATTAACAAAATTATTCATATTTTGTGAATCTTATCTTTTAAACCCAGCATATATTTTACAGTAACAACATCATTAACTGTATCTTAAGACATAGGTAGATAACTGTTTAGTTGGCTCAGAGTATAATGGTCGTATGTATTTAGGCCTCATTTCTAATGTATCATATGGTATTGCAGAGTCCATGGCAGAAAAGTTCATCTGAGGAATTTACTCCCTAAGTCCCATGGACATGTAACAGTATGTTGGGGGTATCATTCTGCCTTTTGTTTTCAGGCCACCAATTAGGGATTTGGTGATATAAAGATTGTTATTTATATTTGCTATATTTTATTTTTAAACTATCAAAATTCGTTTTAAAATCATGATTACGATGTATGTTGCTTACAGTTACTAAGCAGTAGTAAACGATGCTTTAAAGACTAGTGATTTCATTTAGGAACTGCATTCTTAGTTAACTGAGATGAATGAATCAAACGATGCTCTCTTTTTTTGTGTGTATGTGTGTGCAGATGTGAGTTCATATGTTTTCTGTGGGTCATATGCCTATGATGGCCAGATGTCAACTTCGGGTATTGTTTCTCTTGCTTAGTTATCATCCACTTTTTTTTTTTTTTTTTTTTAATTTGAGCTAGCATCTCTCACTGACCTGCACTTCTGGATTAGATTTAATTGGCTGACCAGCAAGCTCTGGGAATCCACCTACCCCTAATTCTCCAGTGCTTAGAGCACATGTGCACAGTATTGTCTTGTTGCTTTTAGAATGTGCACATTCGCTTATCTTGTAGTTTTGACAAAATATCTTGCAAAAGCTACTTCTGGAAGGAAGATTTTATTTTTGTTTACAATTCCGAGAGATACAGTCTATTGTAACAGGGAAGCCTTGGTAGTAGGACTAGAAGGCACCTGGTAAAGTTGTATCTATAGCCAGGAAACAGAAAGCAATGAACATTTGTACTCGGCTCACTTTGTTCATTCAGTTTAGACCTCAGCCCACGGAACGGTACTTCCCACCTTTATGCTGAGTCCTTCCATCTCAGTTAGCCTAACTGATTTGTTTCCACAGTGATTCTAAATCTCATCAAGTTGACAATCAAGGTTTGTCGTTATGTACAGGTGGAGGATCAGATTCCGGTGCTCGGGCTTATGTGGGGAGAATGTTACTGACTAAGCCTTACCTTAGTCTGTCCACTTTTCCTTATACAAATTTTATGAAAGCATCTTTGTTCATGCCCCTCTTTTTATTTTCCTAAGTGTTCCCATAATGCTCAGTGTCTGGTGCCTTCTGCTTGCTACTTGCTGTCAGCATCCACCATTGTTCTCTAAGACTCTGCTGTGATTGCTCACTTGAGTTTCTTGCTCTAGTGGAAATCTGGTTGTCCCCAAATAGGCTTCTCCACATCAACTGGATTACAGTGTGATGGAGGGAGCTGAAACCTATTTATTATTCTCTCTTATAAAGAGTTGGTTATTTTCTTCCTTGCAATCACCACCTTTGGATTTATTACATTCCTTTGTTTTATATATGCTTGATTCACTGTTGGGTTCACCCTTATTCACAAGGCTACCATTCTTTAGTGCTTGGTGTTCACGCAGAAAGAAGAAATGAATGGATGGATTCGTGAATCATCACAAGCTAAAAGGCTGAATACACTTTAGGATTAATTTTATATTTTGGCTAGACACGTTGATGCTATAGTCCTATGTTTTAGTTTCCTGTTATAGTTCAGCTGATGGATTTTGCTTTTTTGCTGCTTTTACACACACCTTCTTGAAGGGAAAAATAATAGTGCACATAGTTTTGTCAGGTATCTGCACTGATTTGACGTGGATTCTGAACTACTGAGAACCCAAAGCAGCACATGGTAGTGCAACAAGTCGATCTAGTGTGATGTATTTCTTCATTCTCAGAATCACTAAAATTTCAACTTGGTAGCAATGAGCTGATTAGCAGCTGTGTTCTTCAGCAGAGCAAATATAGACTGGATCCCAACTGTCACTGCATTTGGAAATAGGTGCAAATGGTACCCAAAGTAAGGACATGATAGTTAGAAATGAATCAAAGGACCCCTCAAGCTTTAGTGACACCTCTTTTCAAGACTGTAGTTGAGGGGGAACTCCATATCGCTACTATATTTCAAGTAATAGTTTATTTAATTAAATTAAAAATAATATCTGTTATTCTTCAAGGCCTAGAAATTTATAAACTAGTTTTTACAAGAGAATAGACATACACATGTATCAAAAGATAGGGAAATATTCATTTGAGAAAAATTAAAAATTGGCATAATTAATATATATTAGATCAAAATTACTGGGAAAATAACTCTGAAAGGTCTAAGGCTATTAATTATATCAGTCCAATTAGTATGAGATTTCATGTGCATTGATAATATAGCAGAGGTTGAGGAGATCCAGAGGAAACCCTGGTGAGAATGGTACAAGGCTATTAAATTGAACTACTTTATTTTGCTGCAACAACGCAAGATTTCAAGAACAAAAGTTCTAATTTATATTATAGCAGAGATCATTTAAAAATAGCCATAATTGCAGTGACTATGATGGAACAGATTTTCTGAGCAGAACGCTTTATTTATATCTACAAATTGAGACTTTGATAAAGGGACAAGGACAATGTATATAGTCACCTGGGAAGGCTGAGGGATGATCTAGCAACTAAAAAGATCTGGTGTGTCATTTACCTAAGCAAGTTCTCATCTCAAACTCACATATACAGTGAGTTTCATTGCTTTACTTGCAAACCAACATAGTTTTAGTGTTCTGCAAAAGGTCAAGTTTTCAACTTAGGTTTATATGAATACTGTCTACCTTCTTGTGTTATGCTCTTTGAGACAGTGTTCCTAGGGAGATGTGGACAGCTAGGGAACCAGTGATAGACCAAAGTCAGGATACCATCGATGTGTAATCGATCAACAGATTAGCTTATTGGGTTACTTACAGGCACTGAAATGATTCAAAGACAGGTTCATCACCAAATTTTATCCAGCACAGTTCATGAAAGCTAAGAATCTAGGTTCCTTGCACAGCCCATGGGCAGCTCAGTGGGAAAGAAAATGTTGTCTCCACGTTACTCATTTGATCTGAGCTTCATCTAGGCATCTTGGTTGCTACACCTCTTCCAGGAGGCTCAGTAAATGACAGTCTTTTAGGTGGTCCAGCTTGGCTAAGTGTGTTTCTCAGCAGCCATCACTACTTAATTTCATTCTGAGCGGGGGGGGGGGGGGGGGGAGTGAATCTTATCATTTTCAGAGACTTTCTAAAGAATTGAATTGTTAACATCCTATGTCTTCATGAGCACACCTTCAAGGTGGTTTTATCTCAGAGGAAATTGCTGTACAGCCATTTAACTATTTCTCCTTCATACTATAGATTTTTATAAAGTATAACAACTTCCTAAAAGTCCAGGGCAATTGATTCTACTCTTTTCTCTACAGCTCAGGAGGAACAAGCTTCTTAAACTTCTTGCTTAGAAAAGTAGTTCTGAAATCTACCTTTCAGTTCCAGCCACTGAATGACAATGCAAAGGTTATGAAGTTAGATAGCTAAATATCAAGTGACTTTGATGTGGGAATGCGTTTATGTATGCTGTGAATCTCAATCTTTAATAAAGGAGCTGTTTTGGGCCATGGCAGGCACCATAGAAGAAGTAGGAGGAGAAATCAGAGCATAGGTAGGAGAAGCAGGACATAGTCAGGCAGATCGAGCTAGCTGCCCAAGAAGAAACATGTAAAAAACACAGGTGAGCCACGGGCCACATGGCAGACAGATTAATAGAAATGGGTTGATTTAAGATGTAAGAGCTAGCTAGCAATGTGCCTGAGCCATAGGCCAAACAGCATAAAGTTAATATAAGCGTCTGAGTCATTTCTGGGGGCCTGAGCAGCAGCAGGCTGCTAAGCGGTCTTGGGCAGCACATCTGTGGGTCTCGGACCTCTGGCCGCCTGGGACCGAGAAACCCCACTACTACATAACTTGTTGCAGGCAATGCAATAAACTGATGTTAGCTACATGTGAGATCCTGCACCAAGCTCTCGGAGGTGAGCTACAGCTACTTTGTCTCTGGTATAGGAATATTAGGCTCTCAGCAAGCACACATCAACTGTGACTAGTTAGCCTTGATTGGAATGATCTAGTTTCCAAGTCTCCTCCATTAAACTTATACAAGTATGATAGAAACCCAACCATTGGATTTATGAGACTCCACTATTTTAAAAAAGCAAGCATCCCCTTTCCCTAATTTACTCTAAGCAAATAAAGAACTAGGGCTATAGAGTTTTCCAGACCTATTTTTAAATAGGCCTCCTCTTCTCCCAAGGAATTGGACCTGAGAACAGACACTGCTTAATTTTTTAAAGCAAAAACTACAAGATGGCTAAGAAAGAAGAGCCTACACATGATCATTCTTGAGGCATATGACTGTTCTTTGCTTTAGGATGTTTCTTTGCTTTGGACATTTCTTATCTCAGTACAATTATTAATAGCCCCCCCCCAATACAAAGTGTCTGATTTAGGAAGTAGTTTCTGTCTTCAAATCACTCTGACGGTAAATAACAGCAGTCCAACTTGAAGAGCAGCTACCTCATTCTGCGTCTTATCATACAAGTCAAGAGACTCAGAGTTCAAGTACCTGAAAGGTGATGGGAGGCATTTACCCCTACGAAGGAACAAATATCTTGGAACTCTGAAGACGCCTATCTCTCAGCATTGGTAAAGAGAAACTGAGCCTCCCATATGTGTGGATGGATATGCCTTTGCTCTTACTCCTGATATAAAGAAGAGCTAACCCTGTCACATTGATCATGATTTGAGAATGGCTAAGATCAATAAAACAAATTGCAGCTCATTCTGGTAAGGATGTGTAACAAGGGGAAACCATATCTATTGTTAGTGGGAGTGCAAACCTGTCTAGCTATATGAAAATCAGTGTGGAAGTTCCTCTGGAAGATGAAATCCATCTACCTCAAGATCCAGCTCTTGGGCATATGCCCAAAGGAGGCTACATCTTCACATAGAGATAATTGCTTAACCATGTTTATTGCTGTTCTGTCTGCTATTTGAGAAACTGTGAACAGTCTAGATATCCATCAACTGATGAGTGGATAATGAGAATGCAGTACGTTTACAGGATGGAACATTATTCAGCTATTAAAAATGAAATTGTGACGTTCACAGGTAAATTAACGGAGCTAGATAGAAACCATCCTAAGAGAGATGAGTGCCTCCCTCAGCCATCATGAGAAGCTGCTTCTTGCAGTAGATGGGTACCAACACAGAGACCAACAACAGGACCATGTGCAGAGAGTGGAAGGGCTAGAAAACTTGGTCCAAAATGGATGGCTTCTTTTTATCAACCCCTACCTCCTTGGGCTCAAGGATCTATGCAGAAGAGGAGACAATTGCGTTTTCATTTCTGGGTCATGTTTCTTCTTTGAGAATCAGATAAAAACTACTAACCTTCTCTTCATGAAAATGTGCACCCAGAAATTTTTTTTTTTTTTAAAAAAAGTTTTTCCTTAATTTCCATGATTATTAAGGTCAGATGACCCTTGTAAGATTAAAAACATTAAATTTTGGGTGGTGTTGCTGTACTTTGAAGATTGGTATTAATCACTTTCGAGAAATTTATGAGAATGCCTGAAGCAGAAAAAACTATATTCGCATTTGACTGAGACATTTGCTTTTGTTTTTCTCCTGCAGGAGAGAGGGCCATGCCAGTGTCACAGTTGGCTGTGGTCACTAGCTGGCTGCCTAGTAACGGCACAGTTTGTACATTCCATGGCCCGGCTCCAGAGTGGCAGAAACACCACAGGGGAGAGGAAATGCAAACCCCAGGTTTCTGACATGAACATTCCAGACGCTTCAGCTGGAAGACCTCATTATTGTCATGGCAGATATTGTGAGAACAAAGGCACCATTTCCAGGATAGAGGGCTATGTGTTGTTGTTAGGCATTTTTTGATTATGACACTAAGTTGGTTATAGCATGATGTTTTTAGGCATGAGCTCATCTAGACAGTGTCTCCTAATCAATGGAGCATGGAGCACATCTTCACTTGCTCACAAGATTCCTTTATTTGGATTATGACGAATAACATGCACAGGCAGTTTGGGAGGGGTAATTTAATATTCATTTTAGGAAAGGAGTGATGAAGAATATAAGACAATGACATGATTTTGTTATTTCACACTTATATTGTCCAGCAAAAAAATAACATAATGTGTAAGAAATTTAAAAGGCTATAAATTTGAAAGAGAAAGGAGAGGTAATGGAAGAGTTTGGAGGGAGGGACATGTGACATGAAATAATATAACTATATTATAATCCCCTCAAACTAAAGGGAGTAGTAAAATGATACAAAAGTAATATATAGGAAGCTATGGGGTATTGCTTCAGGGTTTTGCTGCAGACTGGAAGGCAGCTTTAGCGTCTTTATGCGGCCATATCACATGTTCCTGGGTGTGGTGAGGGGGTGGGCAGGTGCTGGAAAAACTGGATGAAGAGATGAAGCTGAGTTCAACTGAACTTCTACTAGGACCCACTGGTACCATATCTGCAGGAAATGACCTTCCTTTCCCGCCCTCAACTGTAAGGAAGATGAGCCAAGCTGCAAAGCTATCGTGGCTCAGAAACAGCAATTCTTTATGAAAGGACAGACTTGCTTTCACATTCTGTTATGTGTATATGAGGTGCTTCAGGGTATTTTAATCTTACATCTGAACATGAAAGAAGTCTGTGGTCCATGACCAGGACATGGGGCTTCTAAATGCATTACAAATGCCTCAATACAACACAGGGGGCATTTCACTGAGAAATACATCCAAGGTTTCTTTTTACTTTCTTCAGACTTTGCTCTCTATGTCCAGAACAGTGAGTTCTTGGTTTATTTTGGTTTTGTAGAGATTCACATGGTGAATCAGATCCATGTCTTTGAGATATCTCCCTTTGTTTCAGATTATTTTCTTAATTTATTTTTTAATAATAGCTTCTAGAAACTGTTGAGAAGAACTCCACCTGAGAAGTCCTGGTCCATTGCTTAGGCCTGTTTATCATAAGGGAACCTGAACAGTTTGAATTCCTTTGGCTGAAGCACTCACTCATTCCTGTAAAAGATACTATTTCCATGATTTTAATTTTTGCTAATGTCTTGCACCATGGCCCAGAGATATTCTTGCAGCTTGTGACCAGAGTTCTGAATGAAAGATTTTGCAAAGAACATAAAAGATAAAAATGCAACAAATACATGTTTATTTATGCTTTCAAAGCTTGAGGTAGGGGAGCTAAGGTATACTGGCACAAATGTAAGCATCCTGGGGAGGAAGCAGGGACATAGTGCAATACTTGAACACTATATCAGTCATTCCAACAGTTAACACACAAGAAGTAGATTCATATGAAAAAAATGTGTTCAGAAATATTTCCTTTCTTTCCTCAGATTGAGGACACCCTTGTGGAACCTATCTTTTTATTTAGAGTTTCTTTCACATTCTGGTCTCCTCTAGAGGTCGATTCATGAACTCTTGAATAGCTTGATCCAAAGGAAGCCATTTTTTGATAGATGTTTTCAAAGCTGTAATCCAGCTGCAAGAGGAAAAAAAAAAAAAAAAAAAAAAAAAAAAAAAAAAAAAAAAAACAGAACAGATCATTAAACCTGTCAGGCCCTGGTGAGGTCAGGCCCTGGTGAGGTAAAATATGACAGAGTTCTTTAATTTATTTTCTAATTGCTTCTCTTGGTTATTTAGTTTGAAATTAATGGGGAAAACATGCTCTATAGATTTCAGATTGAATGATAAGGTAAAATATAGAGATGGCTCAATAATCAAAGTAAGGGCCTAGCAGAAGAGATTAAGATTAGTGATCATTGGAGCTGTATGGTATTAAAATTGCTAATAGTACTTCATTGCTCTCATTATACCTTTAGCTTTGCTGACCAAACATTGGTTAAAACCATTTATTTGTTAAACTCCAGAAACCATACATATCTTCTAATAATTCTCCCTTTCTATCTAGGTTTTATTTTCTTGAACAATGTCTTATAAAACATTGTTTCTAAGGGCAGAAACTATTACTAGCCAACCAAGAATAACAACCAGAACAGTTATCCAAGAATATTTCCAACAGGTTATTTCAGAAACACTAATAAATAAATTGTGGGTCTCCAGGTGTGGGTTCTAATTTTTATCACTTTCTAAACATACTTTAGGGGTCAATGGAATAACACGCAAATGTGCAGCTCTAAGTTCTATCTGTTTTTATTTTCTGCTGTTATTCTTTGTTATATTTCTCCAATTGTTCAATTTTTTTTCTTTACTGTAAACGAATACCCTATGAATCTAATAGTCATCCCCAATTATTGAGCCTTCTGTAACAGAGAAACTAGTTTTAACAGCTTGAATTTAGATCAGTTTCAGTGAATCTTGCTCTGGTGTGCTAGCTGGAGCCTTATCATCCATATCTGCTGGCCAGATGTCCAGGAAGAGAACCATGGTAACACACCTGGCAGCAGCACGCCTGCCTCGCACTCCAGTACCTCCTTCAACGAAGAGGCACAAGCACCATTTACATAGTGAGAAAAGGCAGATGAGGTCCCCAGTCTCTTGCCTAAGTGACTATTTGAGGGAGATCCCTAAAGTCCCACTTTGGAATTTTATTTCTTTGTGTTTAAAGCATAATTTTTTTTTTAAATGTCCCTAAAAAGTTCTATCAGGTAATCAACTGGCTTTAGTTGGGAGTTTCTTTATGGGATTCTTGTAGTTGTAACAAAAGGCTTGGAAAAGATGGGAGATTGTTGTCATGCAGGCGAGGGAAGGGATGGGGTATAGAGGGCGTTGCCATCGTAGGGATGCTTGAGAGGTGGAGATGACACTGAATAACTCCTTCTTTAGTAACTTCACCTCTCCTGTATTTCAGGACCATTTGAATTCAATGTTCATTTGTGAATGACAGCCTGAGATTGAATGCACCACAAATTAAACCAGTTTTATATCCATCAATGACTTACAATAAAACAATCAACCAACTATACATACACAAATCAACACAAGCTATGTGAAGAGGTCAGATGACTGATCTACATTTTACACAATTAAGATGTACTAATAAATATAATTTAAAAGTCTATGGTTTATTTAAAAATTGTAAATGGTGGAATGCGTGTTTATTTCTTTGTTTTTCTTAATGTTTAAGCTTGAGTTTCCCACTGTTTTGATAGGAATTCTGGTTACTATATTTTCATTTGGGGGGAAATAAAAGTATTTCTAGAGAAGTCACTGAGTTTCTGGAGGACAGTCAGCATGAAACCTGCAAAGAAGGGGTGGATTTCCCTCAAGGAATGGAGTTGGAGGATACAGGGATGAACCCACTAAGGAGATCTCGTCAAGGCTGCCACAGGGTGACAAAAGGGGAGGTCTTGGCTTACCGCTGATTTTCTGTTTTACTTTCTGCACAGAAATAGAAAGTCTTGAACTCTTCTGATGGAGGTTTGAGTTCAATTACTGATTGTTCAAAGCCGTGGGTCTGTTCAGTCACCCTGTATCCTTGGAGATACAGGCCACCTACACAGGTGACAACAAAGAAGGGGGGGTTGGGGAGGGGAGGCAGTGGGAATAGGGAGAGTGTCAGAAAAGGTGTTAAAATTCTGTGCACGGAAAGACTCCCCTCCCCCAATGTGTCATTATAGGTGAGGAAAGTATTATCAAAGGAAGCCACACACTGGTTAGTGGCCATTAGCAAGACCGGTAGCAGAATTTGAACTTCTTGGTTCCATTTGTAAATGATCAGTATTTATCTTTTCAAATTCTGTGCTTGGATAAGCGTCTATACCAGAAGGACATAGTTTTGAAATAAAATTTCCATTATCAAAGAAGAACAGATGTAATATCATATTTGAAGAAAGTTAAATAGTATTTCTTGGGGGCAGAGTCATTAAAACATACTTCCTGAAGTGTGATGGTGAAGGCTGCAGGCAGTTTCTACAACCAACACAGATTCTCACTCTCTTTATATACTGCAAATCCCACCTAAACCATTAACCCATAGCGTGATATTAAAATAGCGACTTGAGTTAGCAAGCAGAATAGCTGACTGATTATAAAAAGTAATTTTCCTCTCATGGTCCTTTAAGTCCTGCTTTTCTGAATTTTACTGCTAACTCTGAATTTCATCCCTCCTCTTTTTTAGGTTTGTAAAGATCTTGGTCTAGGAAAAGATTCTGAAAGGTCAAAAATCTTTGTTTCTTCTGCTCTGAGGTAGCCCAAATCTCTGGGCATTATTAATAACAGTAGGGCTAGGAAGTTTAGAGATTCACCTCTCCCATGCCACCTTGATCTCAGCCCTAGCACCTCTAAGTGCACCACAGTGCATTACAGAAGCAAACAATAAAACACCACACTCTACCTGACAGCCTCTGCAATGGGGACATTGCAAAGAGAGGCTTGAGTAGGGTTGACTCTGGCTTCCTTTAAGTCCCTCACTATCAGCCTACTGTGTGAAGAAGACAGGCATTTTTATTTTAAGCAGAATGAAGGGTTTTAAACTTTAAAAACTAGGGAGGGGTTGCTTATTTTCATAAAGAATACAAAAGGTGATATTGCACTCCCTTTTTAAATTATGATTTGAAAAGAATCCATTTGGCACTCTTGAGAAAACACTGTTTTCAGAAATGGACAGTTTTGTTTTTTTTTTCCTACCTTAGTTGGCCTCAGTGATATGGTACTCATCCCATAGGGTAATACCATTCTCTGAGAGAAGCTAATAGATGAGGAGTAGATGGGATTAAAAACACCTTATTTCCATATCACTGACTCATGGTATGAGCTTCTTATGTGGGTGTGGACTAACAGTCTTACTTTATGTACAGCATTTGTGTAATCACCAACATCGCTTTCCTCATGTCAGAAAGTCACTGATAAACAGTCACTCCTTATCCGAGGTGCTACCCCAGCTGTTGGCTATTCCTACTTACTCTCCTCTGTATGTATTTGCTAATTTTTCTGCAGCACCTAATAGAAAGACAGCTTCACAGCACGCATTCTTCTATGCTTGCTTTCTTTCACTTAGCAGGATGTTTCCAGGGTCCATCCATGATAGACATCAGTTCTTTATTTCTTTTCCCTGTAGCATGATGTTCTGTTGTCTGGACATAGTACAATTTATCTCTGTGTTCACTAATTGATGGCAGCTGAGACTTGTTCCCAGAGGCCACCATTGTCTCTAATCGTATAACCACTCGTACTCCAGTGGATGGCTCCACACTCCTGCTGATGGGGACGTCAGTCAGGGGGTCAGCAAACCAAAAGAAAGGGAAGAGGAGGGAAGAGTATAGGAGAGGGCAGAACTATGTATTGGTCATTATTCTACTGCTGTGATAAAATAGATGGTGGAGGCCATTCATAGAACTAACTGTTGAGGGCTTTGGGTTCCAAAGAATTATGACCTGTAACGGCTGGGGACACCAGAGCAGAAAGCTAAGAGCATATAGCTTGAACCACAAACAGGAAACAAAGAGATCTAATTGGGAATTAGAGTAGCTTCAGAATCCTCAAAGCCTATCTTCAGTTATGTACGTCCTCCAGCAAGGCCACACTTCCTAACCACACTCAAACAGAGCCAAGGACAGAAAACCAAGTGTTCATGTGCCTGAGCATAAGGGTTGTCACCTCTTCAGACCACTACAAAGTGTATGACCAGAATTATTATATACATATATGAAATAGTAAAAACAAATAAATATTAATAAAAAATAATGCAAAATCTATTTATTGTTACAAAACAAACAAAGCCTTGTAGCCATTTTTCTAGTCATTTTTAGGCCATAATAAGTGACAGGGAAGCTTGTGGCTATATCCCCCAGCTCCTCATTTAAGGAAATTTTCTGTGCCTATGCCTCTTTATTATGTTAGTAATAGTAATTATCAGCCCAGCCCAATGTTAGTTGACAAAACAGTACAAGCATTATATGTCCTGTTTACTGCAACAGGGTAAAATGATCTTTCTGAGAAATTCACAGAGACCTTGATGTCATTTAGTAACAAGCAATAGTCAACAGTCATAATTTGCTACTTCTAGCTCTTGCTGGAGAGAGATAAAAGTGAGTGTGGGAACAGCGACAAAATCTTGCAGCCTTATGTAAAGGCCTTGACCAAAGGACTTTTGAAATATTCTTAATATTAGCAAGGGCATGAGAGCCAGTGGTACATTTTGCTAAAGAACAAATAACCTCTCTTGAAACTCAGTCAAAGAAAGCCTTCCGGGAACTGATAGTCTCTCTCCAATTCACCCACTGCACCCTAGAGGCATATATTCCTGGCTGAAAGGCAAATGTGGGCTTTGTGCCTAATACTGTTCTCAAAGGAAACTGGGGCTACACTGTTTTCCACAGCTTTCTCTACCCCTCTTTTCACTTCTATTTTTTCTCTGGCTTCTTACTATCGTTGGTATTTTCTTCAGCACTGCAGATAAAAAGAAATACCATGCCAATATAACAACCGTTACACTCAAGAACTGCTAATATTATGTGAGGTCTCCCAGATTTACAGAAGGATCAGTGGACAAAAGTGAGAATTATTAAAAATATATAAAAGCAAAGAAACCCAAGAGAGACAGGAAGTGACCACAGAGTCTAGTGTCAAGCTCGAAGCAACACATAACAAACAGGTGCATGACACTGGAATCCAAAACTGGTGACCAGCTTTATATTTCCTCTTCTGAGATTCTGTCATAAAACTCATCATTGGAGAAGGCATGTATGCAGAGACTAAAGACTTTTGCATATCATTATTTTTGTAATTATTTTGGTTGTGATCCAAAGGTCTGATAAATAAATATTATTGTATGTTTTAATATAATTGACCAAAGTTTTGTGAAGCATTGTGATATTTGTGATACGCCATGTTTTTTTTCATTTAAAAAGAACTTTATTCATTAACTAGTGTATGCAAGAGGGAGGGAGGGAGGGAGGGAGGGAGGGAGGGAGGGAGGGAGGGAGGGAGGGAGGGAGGGAGGGAGGGAGGGAAGGAGAGAATTAGGCATGTAGAGGTCAGAGAACAACTGTCATGAATCTATTTTATATTCTACCATAGTTTCTGTGGCCAAACTCAGGGTGTTTGACTTGTAGCCTTATTCACTGAGCAATCTCTACCATGTTTTCAATTCAGTTGTTTTAAAAACAATCACAGCTGACTACATTGCTTACATAACTTAGAAGCTGACGGAGGGCCCTCGGTGTGAGAAGCCCTATAATAAACATTAATCGAGATCCGATTCAGGGTTACGACTGCCTGGAGAATAAAGATTCAGAGTTGTAAGTTTTATTAGAGCTATGAAGAGCTCGTTTTGAGCACAGACAAAGCAATAAGTATAAACGAGAGCTGGTCAAATGTCACTTCTTTAGCATCTCTGGCAAGAATTAAAGATGGATACTAGAATTCTGGTAGGTGAGTGTGATAGTTCAATTGCCAACTTGACGAACCCATCCATGAGACAAGCCTCTGGACATACTTATGAAGGGTTATGTCAACTAGGTTAGGATTTTCTTAGTCAGGGCCAATCTGAGAAGACCTCTTCATATATGACAGCCATTTACTGGCAATGACCCAGATATGAGGAAGAGGAAGGGAAGTTTCTGCTTTTGTGCCTGTTTGCTGTCACCTCTTACTGGAGAGTGGTTGTTGTAACTATCTTCATTAACATCAAAAGAGTTTCTTCAGCTTTCCAATGTGGACTTATGACCGGTGGCCCTCGGGAATCTTCTAGGCCTCCAGCAGCCTACTGGGACTGGGGACGGATCCAAACTCATTGCCTGAGTGGCTGCTTGTTTCTCAGCTTCTCCAGTAAGAAACAGCCACTTTTAGACTCACCAGATTATACTTTGTAAGCCAGTCTAATAAATATCTTTTGATATATATATTCATTATATTAGTATGGGTCACTCCTCCAGGAAAAGAACCAAGACTCTCTGAAGTGCTTGCTGAGGGTGAAGGAACTACAGAATGAATAGTATGAGAAGGCAGTTTTAAATACTAGCCAAGGCCATGTGACCAGTTGCAGAAATAAAGATTATAATTGAGTGTTTTTGTCACATTTTGTTAAGAATGAGTTTTCCTTCCTACTTATTTATCATATATTATAATATCAATTAAGAGAATATCAGTGGTTATTATATATAAGTTTTGAGATACTAAAATAAATCCCCTCAAGGAAATTGTTCTAAAAATTATGATTCATTTGTACTAGTATCTTAGATATTTATGATATAAACATAATTATGACCTAGTTAAAGATGTAATTCATTTGTGACTGTACATAGTTATACTATGATAACTAGCTATATTTACTGTTTACTGTTTTCATTTTTGGAAATTAAGCATAACATAAGAAGATATGATGTGTGACAGTTATACTTGCTTGTCAAGCTGACTACATCTGGAATTAAATAAAATTAAGAGGCTGGGTAATTTTATGAGATTTTTTAAAAAATTAAATCCTTTGAAGTAGAGAAACCCATTTTTTAATCCAGATCTCTTGAGGAGGGAAGAATCCCTTTCAATGTGAGCTACACCTGCTTGCTCTCACTCTCATTGTCAAGCTGATTCCTCACTAGAATTAGAACTTACTTCTTCCAGTTTCTAGAATATATTGAAGACCAGCTATGACATTCAGCCTATGGACTGAACAACTATTGAATTATTACATTTTTTGTTGGAAGACATCCATTTCTGGACCATAGCCTATAAGCCAGTCTAATAAATCCCATATAAATATAATTTGTGTGTAGTTCTGCATGAAATAGTTATGACATGTTAAGCATAATTATGATATAGTTATATATGTGCATATATACAAATATATGTATATACATATATCATTATGTAAATTCTGTTCCTTTAGAGATCCCTGACTGATACAAAGGATAGATGTTTATAGATTGCTGTTAGGGAATATGCTGGTTTTAGTAAATTAGAGTTTGCAGATTCTACTCTAATAACCATACTTTCCGTATCACTGAGTAGTTAGCTAGGTTTCCAGTACCAGACATGGTACTATTGAGCAGATCTTAAGTCCAATTGGAGAGCTCCTGGTTACTGCCAAGATATATGTGCCACTACTGTATCTGTGGGGATTCAAAATAGTCCCAGGTGTTAGGAAGCACTTAAAAGAAATTTCTGAGTTTGGAGAAATATGGGAACTTAGATTTAAACACCCCCATTATATCTATAAAAATATTCTCTTAAAAGTTAGCTTGATTCATTTGGCAATAGTATTTATATTTTAAAATACTAAGTCAATGATGAATCTGTAGTTCTGATTGTTTTGTTTGCTTTGATTTTTATTTTATTATCAGGTAAATTTGAGGGTGTATGCTGTGTGATATTTTATTGTTTTCTGACATATAGTCAGAGAATAGGGCTATCCACTAGCTAACCAAAATTAATCATAGAGGTTTGGAGGACTGTAGAGAGAGGAGACAGGAAGTAGTAAGGCGGGGCAATTCCCACCACATGTGTTTCTTTTCCACAATCACCTGGGTGAGTTTTTCACACAGTGGCTTCCCTCTTCTGGTAGGTTGTAGATTTTTATTTTTTATTTTTGGACTTCTTCCTTAGGCTGCTACCACACTAGGTAACTGCCTCACTTTGGAGTCATCTGAATCATCATTGAAAGCAAATTTTATAAGTCAATTTGGATTTCTTAGAAGGGGAAGTTAATTTAAGATGGGGAAAGAAAGAAAGAGAGAGAGATTGAGAGATTTTTCTCTCCACCTTAAAAAAACAGAAAACATTAACATGAAAGGAATTTGGTCTTTGATATTACTCTAGATGATTTGAAATTAGAAGCAATAAAAGAGAAGATAATTAATGTAGATGGGATTGTCAGAATGTCTATTATAAATATAATGTTTTATTAGTTCTGGTTTTTTTATTTTAAAAATTTAGTTAATATGAATGCCAAGATGAAAGTCTTAGAATAGCTTATTAAAACAGATCACAGAGATATTAAGACACAGACAGAGGAATTTATAGGAGAAGCAATTTCAACATTGCTTTATAAGGTTACAGAGAAACAGTCTAAGGTTTTCAAAAAGCCAACCTTAATATATCCAGCAACCTTACAGGAATTGCCAAATGATAGAAATGGTGCAAGAGCTGAATGGACTCCTGTGAAAATGTTAGACTTACGGAGATTCAAGAAAGCAATAGTCACATACAACATTCACTCACCATTTGTAAAGCAAATGTTAAATTTCTGGTCAACTTATAGAATTATCCCTAAAGACCAGACAAATATTGTCACAGTGTTAGAGGCTGGGCCTCAATTGCAGTGGAGGACCTTGTGGAAGGATGAGGTTAAAACCACAGAGCACCAAAGTAGAGCTGGTGGAATAGGAATTTCTCAAGACCAACTTTTTGGAAAGGGAGATTATGCTAATATAGAAAGGCAATCTTTATGTAATGACTACATCCTGGATTTGTGCTGAATGGCAGCCTTAAATGTTTTGCTGTAAGAAAGAAAGAAGTAAGAAAGAAAGTTGAATCCTTTTGCAAAATTGATCCAAGGGTCAAAAGAAACCTTTATAGATTTATTTATTTATTTATTTATTTATTTATTTATCTATCTATCTATCTATCTATCTATCTATTTATTTATTTTTACAAAGATCGACTTCAGAAGTAAATAGAATGGTACCAGAATCAGAAGCTAGGCAAATAATAATTGAATCTCTTGATTTGAAAATGCTAGCTCACAATACAAAAGGATAATTAGGCCTTTAAAGGCAAGATCAGCACCCTTGGAGGATTGGATCCAGGATACAATTAATATGGAATTGTATAACTATGGTGGTATTTGGGTAGGATAGATTTTTTTCTAGCAGTTTAAAGAAAATCAAAATAGCAAATGATACAACTGTGCAAAGCAAGGTCACATAAAAAGGACTGTAAACAAGGCATTCCCAGAAATGTCTTTGCTAAGCACAACCTCAACAGAATATCTCTCCCTTCTGGAGTATGCAGAAGGTATGACAAAGGCAGGCATTGGACCAATGAGTAGAGGTCAACAAGAGACAGACAAGGCATTGGACCAATGAGTAGAGGTCAACAGGAAACAGACAAGGTAACTTTTTGCCCTCAGGAAATGCTTTGAGGGGGCTTTCACAGGCCTCCATGTCAAATCCAGTACAGTCCTATTCTGTCACCGTAGAAAAAAACACCATCCCAGAGCAAGTAAAGAAACTAAAGCCTATTTTTAAAATCCATACTTCTCTGGCCAATAGAACAGAAGAAGAAAAAAGAACAAATAATTTAGGAAAAACCATAAGCTCAATATTTTGGTAACTTCTATAAATTAATGGAGATCAACACTAAAAATATGAATAAATGATGTTGTCCTTGAAGGTCTGGTAAAAACAGGTACATATTTAAAAATAATTTCACCATACCTTGGCATTCAAATTGGCCCCTTCAGGGGGTAAATGTTCAGCTTTTGGGAATTGAAATGTTATCCCAGGTAAAACAGACCATGAGGTAGCTTGAATGTATAGGACCAGAATAACAAAGCATAAAATTAAAGCCATATGTCTTTATTTTACAAGGTATTATGAGAAACAACCACCAAGCATTCAGGTTGTACAAATACAAGGTACAACAACTGTTGATCTTGAAAAAGCACCCACAGGTCTACCTTTAAAATGGTTAACAGATAAACCTATATGAGTTCAGCAATGGACTTTAACAGAAGAGAAATTGCAGGCCTTAGAACATCTGGTACAGAAGCAGTTAAATTCTCAGCATATTGAAGAATCAAGCAGCCCTTGGAATTCTTACGCATTCAATATCAAAAAGAAATCTGGAAAATGAAGAACGGTAAGTGATCTTAGAGTCGTTAACAAGGTGACGCAACCAATGGGCTCTCTGCAATCCTTTACCTTCTCTCTCACCTGAAGAATGGCCTATTATGGTTATTGACTTAAAAGACTTTACTTTACTATACCTCTACAAGAATAGGATAAGGAAAAAATTTGTCTCTACAGTGCCCACTTGTAATAATTCTTGGGCTGTAAAGAGATATCAATGGAGGGTTCTCCTATAGGGAATGTTAAGCAGCCCCACTATGTGCCAATATTTTGTACAACAGTCATTAGAAGTGATACATAAGCAGTTCCTACAGTCTATTATTTACCACTACATGGATGATATCTATTGGCTGGCTCAAATATAAATACAATAGAAAGAATCTTTGAAGAAATGAAAAAAAATTGCCTGTTTTGGGATTACAAATTACTCCTAAAAATCACAAAGATGAGATTTTATTAATTATTTAGGAAATAAAATATATCTACAAAAATTAGACACCAAAATGTGCAAATTAGAAGAGATAGACTGCAGACTCCTAATGATTTCCAAAGATCGCTAGGAGACATTTCCAACATATAACCCACTATTGGAATAAAAAATAAAGAACTGGATAATTTCCCCAAAACTTTAGATGGTTACAAGAACTTAAATAGTCCAAGAGAATTATCAACTCAAACAGAGGAAAATTGGCTTTGGTGGAAAAGAAATTACATAATGTACACATGGATCATATGTAGAATGTACATGTGGATCATATGTATACAGATCTTAATTGCATTCTGGTTATTTTACTTTCTAAGAATTCTCCTAAAGGAATTTTAATGCAAAGTTAAAATATTATATCGGGATGGATATTTTGACCAATAAGCTTAGTTAGATATTAAAGACATGTGACAAAGATTTCTGATTTAATTTTTAAAGTAAAATTAAGACTTCATCAATTGACAGGAATGGCCCAAGCAGAAATTGCTGTGCCTTTTACTAAGGAAGAAATTGACTAATTATGGCTAGTGAGTGAACCTTGGAAAAGTACTTGCAGTAATTTTATTTGGGAGAGATTAACAACATATATCCCTAAAGCAAAAGAATTCAATTTATAAAGGGAGCTAACTAGATTCTTTCTCATGTTGTATAGGATACATCAATTTCTGGAGCCCTTACATTTTATACTGATACAAATGAATCAGGAAAAGTTGCTTACAAATAACAAAAATGTGAGTAAAGTGGCTCAAAGTCCTTATAATTCTATCAAAAGTCAGGATTATATGCTATTGTGATGATACAGATTGATTTCACATAACTTGTTAACATAGTCACTGACTCTCAGTATAAAGAGTTGTTTTACACATCAGAACTGCCGACTTTATTCCTGATGAGTTAGAATTAATTTTATTATATGTTCTGTTGCAATAAATAATCAGGAATAGAAATCATCATTTATATATAACACACATTTCATCCCCTATGTGTTTGACAGGTCCTCTAGCACAAAGTAATGATAAACTTGATTAAGGGGGGGTCACTGTGACGCAGAATTCACTACCTCCAAGTGGACCAAGAACCCACATTGGACCAAGAGGAACTTCCTGAGATACAGACACAGTCAGAACAGATTGCACCAAAATCAGCTCCTGTAGTACCAGGTTTCTGGGCTGGACTTTTGGGCCTAACCTCCAGGTTTGGACTCACTGACCAGCAGTTCCACAGACCCACAGTCCTGCAGACCCACACACCCGCAGACCTGCAGACAGCAGTCCCACAGTCCCACAGAGACACACAGATGCTTTCAATAGTTTTAGGCTGAATCAGCCAAAGGTTCAGGCATATCATTTGCTAGCTTTCTACCTTTTTTCTAACCCATGATACTTCCTATTCAGCCATGGGCTCATTACCTTTCTTTAGAGCAGCATGGTTGTCCTCTGCTTCCTGTGGCTTCTCTCTGGTGTTCTCTCTGGCATTCTGTTCTCAAGAGTTTTCTTAGTCTGGTAGCCCCGCCCACACTTCCTGCCTGTCTTTGGCCAATCAGCGCTTTTTATTAAACCAGTGGGTAGGACAATTATTTACCATGAAACAACACAATACCCCTACAAGCTCCCTGAGATACAGACATATCCTGAAGTAATCTGAGGAAGGAATAGGCAGACACCAGTGCAAGAATACATATAACAACATAAAGAACAACATGGCAACACCAGAATCTGGGTGTTCTACAACACCAAGACCTGAGCATGGAAATGCAGAATAAGCAGAAGGAAATAATCTTAAAACAACTTCATGAAGACAATTGAAGCCTTAAAATAGGATACAAAAACTACCTTAAAGAAGTAGAAGAAATGACAAAAAATTGAAAGAGATCAACACATCACTGAAAGAAAATAAAGAAATTCAAGAAAACCAAGAAAAGGCAATCAAACAAGTGAAGGAAACATTTCCAGATTGAAAAATTGAAATAGAAGCAATAAAGAAGACACAAGCTGAAGCAATGCTGGAAATAGAAAATTGAATCTTTGGTACGGAAGATTCAATAGTGGAAATAGATATTTCAGTCAAAGAAAATATTACCCCCCCCCAAATCATAACATAAAATGTACAGGAAATATGGAGCACCATGAAAAGACCAAACCTAAGAATAATTTGAACTGAAAAATAATATCAGCTCAAAGGCACAGAAAATATATTTAACAAAATCATAGAAGAAAACTTTCCCAACCTAGAGAAGGAAATGCCTATAAAGATATGAGAAGTTTACAGACACCAAATAGACTACCCCCCCCCAGTCTGCTCACCAAATAAAATCAAGCCAATAAATCTCCAGAATGAAGAAAGAATGCTAGGTGCTGCAAAGGATAAAGGTCAAGTTACTTATAAAGGCAGACCCAACAGAATAACAGCCCACTATTCAATAGAAACAGTGAAAGCAAAAAGGTCCTGGTCAGATGTTATACCGACACTAAAAAAGCCTGGCTGCCAGCCCAGACTATCAGTCACATAGAAAGAGTATATTTTAGGACAAAACTAGATTTAAACATTACCTATCCACAAATCTGATCCTACAGAAAGCACTAGAGGGAAACTCCAACCTAAGGAAGTTAGATGCACCCATGAAATCACAAGCAATAGATAATCCCACAGAAGAAAAACCCAAAGAAGGGAAACACACACACATACACACACACACACACACACACACACACACACACACACACACACACACACACACACACTCATGTGACCACCAAAAATAATGGAATAACAAACACTGATCATTAATGTCTCATAAATCAATGGACTCAATTAACCTATAAAAAGACACAGCCCAACATAATGGATACAAAAAGAGAATCCATTCTTCTGCTGCATATAAGAAAGACACCTCAACTTCAAAGACAGACACAGGCTCAGAGTAAAGGCTTGGGAAAAGACTTCCCAATCAAATAGACCTAAGAAACAAGCTGATATATCCATCCTAATATCTAACAAAATAGACTTCAAACTAAAATCAATCAAAAGAGACCAGGATGGACATTACTTACTTATCTCAGGAAAAATCCACCAAGATTAAGTCTCAATCCTGAACATTTATGCCCCCAACACAAGGGCACCTACATATGTAAAAAAAAAAAAAAAAAAAAAAACACTACTAAAGTTGAAATCTCCTATCAAACCTATCAAACCCCACACATTAATAGTGGGAGACTTCAATATCCCACTCTCAGCAATGGATAGCTCAACCAGAAAAAAACCAACAAGACTTAAATGGACTCAACAGATATATACAGAACTTTCCACCCAAGCACAAAGAGATATACCTTTTTCTAAGCACCCCATGGAACTTACTCTAAAGTTTATCACATACTTGATCATACAACAAATGTCAATAGATAGCAAAAATTAAACTGGAAATAACTACTTATATCCTATCAGATATGTATGGACTAAATTTAGAGTGTAACAACAACAAAAATCACTGAAAGCTTACAAACTCATGGAAACTGAGCACTCCACCTTTGGGTCAAGAAAGAAGTAAAGAAAGAAATCAAAGTCTTCCTAGAATTTAATGAGAATGAATCCACAACAGACCCAAACTTATGGGACACAATGAAAGCAGTGCTAATAGGAAAACTCATAGCTCTAGACACCTTTATGAAAAACCTAGAGAAATCTCACACAAGAGACCTAACAGCACAGCTGAAGGTTTTAGAACAACTAGAAGCAAACTCACCTAGAAGGAGTAGAAGGCAGGAAATAAACTTAGGGCTGAAATCAGTAAAATTGAAACAAAGAGACATTACAAAGAATCAATGAATCAAAGTGTTGCTTCTTTGAGAAAGTTAACAAGATAAACAAACCCTTATCCAAAAAGCAGAGAGAGAGGGAGGGAGGGAGGGAGGGAGGGAGGGAGGGAGGGAGGGAGGGAGGAGAAAGAGGAAGAGAATCCAAACTAACAAACTCAGAAATGAAAAGTGGGACATAACAACAGACACCCAGGAAATCCAGAGAATCATTAGGTCATACTTTGAAAATCTATACTCCAATAAATTGGAAAACCTAAAAAGAAATAAACAGCTTTCTAGACAGGTACTACTTACCAAAATTAAATTAAGACCAGATAAATGACCCAAATAGATCTATAACCCCAAAGGAAATTGAAGCTGTTATTAAAAAGTCTCTCATGCAAAAAACAAACAAACAAACAAAAAAAAGCAAAAAGCAAAAAAAACAAACAAAAAAAACCCTCCAGAGCCAGATGGTTTCACTGCAGAATTCTACCAGACATTAAAAGAACTAATACCAATATTCCTCAAAATGTTCCATACAATAGAAACTAAACAAACATTCTCAAACTCTTTGTATGAGGCTACAGTCATCCTGATACCCAAGCCACTCAAAGATGCAACAAAAAAAGAGAATTAGAGACCAGTCTTACTCATGAACATTGATGCAAAAACACTCAATAAGATATTGGCAAACTAAATTAAAGAACATATCAAAAAAAATCATCCACCATGATCAAGTAGGCTTCATCCCAGAAATGCAGGGATGGTTCAACATATGAAAAACTGTCAATGTCATCCATCACATAAACAACCTGAAATTAAAAAAAACAAAACAAAACAAAAAAACCATGTGATCATTTCCTTATATGCTGAAAAGGCCTTTGAAAAAAATCCAACACTCCTTCATGATAAAAGTTCTGGAGAGAGCAGGAATACAGGGAAAATACTTAAGCATAATAAAGGCAATATACAACAAGCCGACAGCCAATATCAAACTAAATGAAGAAAACTCTAAGCATTGCCATTAAAATCAGGAAGAAGACAAGGCTGTCCTCTTTCCCCTTATCTATTCAATATAGTTCTCGAAGTTTTAGCTAAAGCAGTAAGAGAACAAGAGGAGATTAAGGGGAGACAAATTGGAAAGGAAGAAGTCAAACTATTTGCAGATGATATGATCATATACATAAGTGACCACCAAAATTCTACCTGGAAACTCCTACAGCTGATAAACACCTTAAACAATGTAGCAGGATACAAGATTAATTTTTTAAAAAAATAAGAACCCTCCTAATAAATCAGAGAAACATCACCCTTTATAATAGCTACAAATACACTAACCAAAGAAGTAGCAGACCTGTATGACAAAACTTTAAGTCATTGAAGAAAGAAATAGAAGAGGATATCAGAAAATGGAAATATCTCCCATGCTTCTGAATAGGTAGGCTCAACATAGTAAAAATGACAATTTTACCAAAAGCAATCTACAGATTCAATGCAGTCCCCACCAAAATCCCAACACAAGTTTTTCAGACCTTGAAAGAAAAATATTCAACTTAATATGGAATAACAGGAAACCCAGGATTGCCAAAACAATCCTGTTCAATAATAGAATTTCAGGAGGCATACTATCCCTGACTTCAAGCTATACAATGGAGCTACAGTAATTAAAACAGCTTGGTACTGGCATAAAAACAGATTTTTGGATCAATGGTTTCAAATGAAAGTCCCAGGCCTTCATCCACATACCTATGAACACTTGAGTTCTTGACAAAGAGGCAAAAATTATACAATGGAAAAAAGATAATATCTACAACAAAAGGTGCTGACATAACTGGATGGTAGCATGTAGAAGAATGCAAATAGATTTGTATATATCACCCTGCACGAAACTCAAATCCAAGTGCACCAAAGACCTCACCATAAACCCAGCTACACTGAACTTAATAAAAAAGAAAATGGGAAATACCCTCCAACATATTGACACGGGTGATCCCTTCCAATATATAACACTAGTAGCACAGACACTAAGAAAAACTGTTAATAAGTGGGACCTGCTTAAACTGAGAAGCTTCTGTAAGGCAAAGGACACAGTCAATAAGACAAAATGACAGCCTACAGAAGGGGAAAAGATGTTTACCAATTGTACATCTGACAGAGGACTGATCCCTCTAAAATATGAAGAGAACTCAAGAAACCAGAGGCCAAATATCCAAATTACCCAATTTTTAAAAATGGGGTTTAGAGCGAAAAAGAGGAATTCTCTACAGAAGAATTTCAAATGGCTGAAAGGCGCTTAAAGAATTGTGCAACATCCTTAGTCATCAGAGAAACGCAAATCAAAACAACTCTGAGATGCCATCTTACACCTGTCAGAACAGCTAAGATCAAAAACAGAGATCACAGCCTATGCTGGAGGGGGTGAATGCTCCAGGGGAACACACTACCATTGCTGGTGGGAATGTAAACTTGTACAGCCACTTTGGAAAGCAGTATGGCGGTTCATCAGAAAACTGGAAATCAATCTCCCCAATGACCCAACAATACCACTATTGGGAATACACCCAAAAAACTCACATTCTTATCCTAAGAGCATTAGCTCAACTATGTTCATAGCATTACTCATAATAGCCAAAACCTGGGAATACCTTAAATGCTTCTCAACTGAAGAATGGATTAGAAAATTGTGGTACCTTTACACAATGGAATACTACTCAGCAGAAAAAAAAATGACATCCTAAAATTTGCAGGCACATAGATGGATTTGGAGAGTATCATTCTGAGTGAGGTAACACAGGCCCAGAAAGATAGACATGGTATGTACTCCCTCATAAATGTACTTTAGACATAAAACAAAGAATATCCAGGATGCAAATCCCAACCCCTAAACAGCTAGATAACAGGAAGAAGTTAAGAGAAACATTAAGGGATTGCCCTGGGAAGGGGAAATAGAGATCTTCTGAGTAAACTGGGATCATTACGGGGGGTGAGCAAGGGGAGGTAGGAACAAATAATGAGAAATGGAGACAGTTGAGTGAGAGGAGCGACAGAGAGGGAGAATAGAAAACTGGATATCTTGATAAAGGGAGCCACTGTGGGCTTAGAAAGAAACTTGGTACTAAGGGAACTTCCAAAAATCTATAAGATGTTCCAGTCTAGGACTTCAAGAAATAGTAGAGAGGGTTCCTAAATAGGACTTCCTCTATAATCATAATGACCACCCTAATTGTCATTATAGAACCTTCATCCAGCAATGGATAGAGATGAAAACAGAGATCCATAGCTAAGCACCAGGTCAAGCTCCCGGTCCAGCTGAAGAGAGAGAGAGAGAGGAGAGAGTATGTGAGCAGAGGGATCAGAATCACGAGGAGGAGACCCACAGAGACAGCTGACCAGAGCTATTGGGAGCTCATTGAATCAGAAGTAAATTGCTAAGGAACCTTCATGGAAAGGAACTAAATCTTCCAAAAAGAATGCCTCACTGGGATGAGGGACTCGACCTACCTTAACTGTATCCAGACTGAACTGAACCACTCCTTGCCCTCCTTGGGAATGTGATGGGGAGACTGAGGGAGAGCTGGGATCAAGAGAAGGAGGGAAAGAAGTAATAGATATGTAAAAAAATTTAAACAAAAAATGGGGAAAAGATAACTGCCAAGGTATGACAGTCCTTCAAAATTCCTTCTTCACAGAAAACTGTCAAATGTTCCAGGCCTGTAGGCCTAAGATAAATGCCCCAACATTGCAGAGGAACCTTGGGTGACTTTCCAGGCAGCCAGATGTCTCTGTCATCTCTATAATTTTGGGAGCTGCTTTCTCCACACTTCCTGTTTACTCAGTTAATATTATATTCTTCTTGGGTCTCTGATAGTACTGAAGGTTAGATACTATACAGTTTTCCTTGTTACCAAACTCAGCCAAAGAATTTATATAAGAGATATAAAGTTTAAAATGATGAGAAACATAAAAGCTTAAGTTGTTTATCTAAGAAAATGTTTTGAGGTCTAAAAAGATAGTTTTAGGGTGGTAATACTAGCTATGATAGAAAATGGTTTAGGCATAAAACTTTAAATTCATTAAGATAAGAAAATGAAAATGCCAAATAGAAATGGAGTGAACATTGTGAATGTAATTCTTACTTGATAATTGTTCTTATTGTATATAGTTTTACTATGTTACTTTCATTTTAATTAAACAAAAAGGAAAAATTGTGGGACATTTGTACATTGTGTGAAGTTGTATTGCTGTGACTGATGTAAGCGGGAGCTGAATGTTCAATAACTAGGCAGAAGGTATAGGCAGGATTTCCATGGGCAGAAAGGAAAGGAAGAGGCATCTAGGCTTCAAAAGAGACCAGGAGACTCAGGGAAACAGGAAGTACAAGATGAAAGAGAGGCAATGCCACTTGACATGACATAGATTAATATAAACGGGTTAATTTAAGTTATAAGAGCGACTTAGGAAAAAGCCTAATCTATCGGCTGAGCTTTCATAATTAATAAGAAATCTCTCTTTCATTATTTGTTAGCTGGTGACTCCAACTAAAACAAACTAAACATATAACTTCATAAGATGTAAAGTAATTCTATGATAAATGAATGTAATATGTATGGGAGTAACTTTTCTTATTCAGACCATTAATAGAGCCAATGCTATTTTAATAACAGTGGCTCTGTCTTCTCAGCCCTCTGGTATAAAAACAGCTGCTATTTCCGTTTTATACTTGCAGAGAGCAAATTGTGGGAAGTTGAGCAAACTGACCACAAAAACCAACCAACCCACCAATTCAACAAATAAACAAATAAACCAGAGTGCCAACACCCCAGTTCTAAGTACCTTGGGGAAAAGATGATGTTTCTACCTAAGAAAGTGACTAGCATTCTCTTTGAAGGTCATCAGTGAGCAAAGGAGTGAGGAGTTTGTCTTCTAACTTCTAAACAGCAAACAGGGAGCATTAAGGCCACAGGCTTCAGGGTTAGGCTGGTTCTTCAGATCTTAGTAGATTACTTACTTCTCCACTTGCTAACCGGAGCAGACTCTGAAGCTGTTTTTCTAATCTGCAGATAGCACAGTATCAGTGCAATAGTCCCTCCTCTGTGGAGTATCCACGAGCTCCGTTAGATGAAACACTTGTGCAGGGCCTTACAAGGGCTTATAAAGCTAAGGCGTCCTTCCTAGTATTGTAATTACAGTAATTTCAAGTGATGTTGATTCCTTACCTGATGCCTGAGTGGAGCGAATGCTAGCATAGAAATACAAGCAGCCATCCTTCAGAATGCAATAGCGTTGGAGCCACGCCCCTGTGCTTTTCTCCAGCTGGTGTAGAAGGCCCAGACATTCAGGATGTTTGATAGCAAGAGGTGGAAGACTGCTGTTGTGCAGTGTAACATCTTCCCAGACGTGGTTCTGTAGGTGTAGTACAGTGACATGTAAGTAGTCATCTTGCACCAGATGTCTTTGACCCGCATAGCAGTGACAAGGGGATAAGTCTGTTTGACTTTAGGGACCCACTGCCCTAAATGTTTCTATTGCTGATATAATCTCACTACTTGAGTCACAGTCAAATTACCCTATACGGAGAGAGAGCTCCCTCTTATCTCTGGTTTCTATTATATTTTGAAGAAAAAAAAAAGAGTATCACCCAAAGAACAGAAGATTGGGAAGAGAGAGCCAATGGGAACAGGTACCTCAGCAAATTTGCTAATGCCCTGTTTGTAAAGTTATGACCTGATAGGGACATTCTCACACCACATTGCCCTGCAAGGCTGGATCCTGGTGTGTCCACTATGAATAATAGCAGCCTCTGGTTCATGCCTTTCTTTATCTGAACCCCTACTTGTGCAAATTAAATGCTCCAGGCCAGCCCCAGCCTTGGGCTCTCACGGTCATTGATGTGGAAAGTAGATGATAAATGGAGGGCAGCTAACCTGGAGGGCAGCCCTCAGTCCGCAGGCCTGGGAAACAGGCTCCTTCTGAGAACTCTGACCCGAAGCCAGAAGCACTGCGCTTTATCTCTCCATCAGAACCGGCCTGTGTTTGCCAGATTCTCTTTGTTCCATTTTGGTTTTGCCCTTTCGTTTCAGCAAGGCGGTGAAAAGATATCAGAATGCAGAGCTGGCTGTATTCTGTGCTGTGAAGTGGGAGCCTGCTGGGAGTTTGGCTGTTCTTTTTTTTTTTTTTTTTTTTTTTTTTTTTTCACTTGCTGCAGACACTCTGAGTGCATTAGCAGAGCAGATAGCTCTTAAAAAGTATTCAGGCTCATTAGGGTGGTGCACTGGAGAGACCAGTGAGTGTGCTGAATGCCATGTTCCAGGTACAGTGAAGCAAAAGCCCTGCTGTTCATTTCATGACGATGTTTATCATTGTTCTAAATGGACAGTTACAAGGCAAGGACATCTAAACTCCACTCTCCCGAATTTCCCGAATTTTGGCCAGCGCATAAACTCAAAGTGTATTCTAAACGCATGGCATCTTAGGAAGGAGTGGTCTTATTAAATTAAATCTATCACTTCATTACAAATCATAGCCGCAATGTAAAAATGAAACAGCTGGGGCTTCAGGCAGTGGTCCTCCCAATGCATTATGGTACAAACTCAGAAAGAGGGGCACTGCGTGCCTGAGGCTCTGAAGTGATGGCTTACCTGATGGATAGTTAAGTCCCCTAACATTCTGTAGGAATAAATCTAATAAAGTGATACTGCTCTAAAGTTTGAGATCATGAATATGGAAGAATAATGAAAGATGACTAACACGTCAATAAAATGGAGATGAACGCGGCGCTGCTGACACCAATCTGAATGCATCGCACACTCTCTCACATGAGCCCGAGACATTCTGGAAATCTCGAGTGCAAACAACAGGATTCGTTTGTCACCGTGGCGGACTACTGCAATGCTCTGTGTGAATCGGAAATTACGCTCCACTTTGGGACTCTATCCCCATTCTTCGCTGCGATGGATGTCATACAAACTCAAGAGTCACTCTGGGATCTGAGCAGAATCCCTCCCTGTTAACTCCAGGTCCTTTCCCAGCATTTAGAGCAGTTCTAAGATGTCCCAGAGTGAGCAATGCAACTCTTGCTTCCTTCTGTAAAGACACGCAAACTGGAAACAGAGACCAGGGCTGGGGAAGGCTTACCTGGCGCATGGGATGGGCTGCTCTGTGCATCGCCTCAAGCCACCTGAAAGACAGTAAATTAAGAGGAGCTATCCGTGGGCTGTGTAGTGTCTCACAGAACAGCTTTCTCTTGTTAGTCGGTCCTTCAGGAGGAGCAGTCCAGACTTTCAAATGTATTTCCTCACTCCTGGGTGAAGGCCATACGTTCTTGCGAATTTAAGGATAGTCTGTGGCAAAGTCTTATCCAGTTAGGCATATCTAAAGCAAAAATACATTGTACCCGCCACTACTATCATTTAATCAGTGCCTAAGTGAAAATCCATTCACTGTTTCTGAGGTTTGGGATTTATTTACAGTAGCATGACTGACGATAATTGCTACAGTGTTTTCGGTAGGGTTGAGGACACCTGGTCCTTCCTCTGTCCACTGGCATGTCTATCTCTGTCATGCCTACTGAGCTCACATTTAGGCTGTCATGTCAGTGAGACTTCATGGGTGTAGCTTCTGCTGTGACTAGGAGACACAGTACCTCCCATAGGGAACCCCCTGATCTGCTGGCTCTGGCAATCTTTCCACTTCCTTTTCTACAATTTTCCCAAATTATTTACTTTTGAGGCCCAAAAAAATGGGCTCTTCATTATACAAATAATCCATAGAAACTTTAAAATGGTGGCTTAGGCATGTTTGGCATAGATAAATACTGTGTATTCGTTGCTACAAATAAATACTGTACATTCAAGATTCAAGTTGCTATCATATTACCCTTCAATGAATATTTATTAAATATACAATATTCCACAAATAGAGACAGAATGCTTTCCCCCAAAGATGTTTCTGATCTAGTACTCCCTTTAAGGTTGGAAGGAGATGTTGGTAAAGACAAGACACATTGACTAGACACCTTTTTCCACTGATTTCTTCTCTATAGCCTGTCTCACTCCTGTCTTTATTTAGCTTGTCAGTTTCTTCATTTTCATTCAGTTTCTACTTGGTTCATTGAAATGGCCAGTAAGCTGCATTCCCTCTGGGAACTGGGGTGTGCAACTAATGGTCAGAACTTTTGCTACCTTTGTAGAATGCCAAAACATTCGACCTCTTTGTGGAATATATGCTTATACGTCGCTACACATTTACCTCATCTCACTAGAATGCGTTGTTCAATATCATGCTTCATTATTATTATACAATTAACTATTTATCTTACAATGTATACATCTGGCAATTTGTAAGGAATGAGAGATATACACAGGAAGCTCCAGCATTATTGAACCTTTATCTTTTAAAAAAGAATAAGGAAAGAATAAAGAGGGTTATAGTTGTGTGGCAAGGGACATTTGTGCTGTCTCTGGCAGTGGAGCCAAGATTTATCCCTAGTTAAAGAACCTACTTTTTGGAGTCCATTCCCTTGCTCAACCTTGGTCCTGCTTCAACTTGATAAGCCAGACTTTGTTGACTCCCCATGGCAGGGCTTGCCCTCTTTAAAGAGCAGATGAGTGAGTGGAAGGAGGGGAGGGAGAGAGAAATGTAGTTGGTATGTAAAAAAAAAAAAACTTACATAAAAAAATTTAAAAAGACATTATGGTCATGCAAAAAAATGTAAGGTGAATCTTAGAATATACATGACATACAAAAACAATCCTAAATTTCTTCTACTTAATAAAACGTATGCTACCATATTTTATTCTCTGTTTATTTCTGCTTCAAGAATATCTATGAAACATTATCCAACCAAAGGTAAAATCAGAGAGGCAGGAGGTTAATGAATTACCTTTTCATCTCTTGGTTTGAAGTTGCACAGAAGCAAAATATTCTACTTCCAGACTGAGGCATACAGTTAAACACGAACGGTTTTCCCAGGCTGTTGTCAACATCAATTTCTGCTCCTTCTAATTTTATTATGTCTAGAGGTGGCCACTTCTCTTCATCCTGCAATTGATAAAGAAGATGTTTAGTTAGTGGAGAAAATAAAAAAGTCAGAATGACCATGACGACTATTTTAAATTGATTGTGTTTTACTAACATGAAAATAAAGTAAAACACACTTCGCAGGTTATATTTTTCTTGGTATATCACAATATTCCAAATTCTCTGAAATTTCTAAACACATTTGAATAGCTATTATAAATATGAGCTTTACTTATATTCATTTGCGAAAGTATTATTACCAGCTTTCCAATCACCAAAAAAGACATCAAAAGAAATCTGTGCCATACAATATATATTGTAATGATGTGACACCTCTAGACAGCACCTACACAATGAGTTCCATGCTTACTGTGTGTCAAGCTCCCTTCTAAATCATTTCTATCAACAGACTGACTTAAAAAAATGTTCCTAAGATAGTTAGGTATACCATCTCCGCACAATAGATCAGAAGTCAGTAGCACAAAAGACTAAAGAATATTTTTCTATAAAGGACATTTTAACATACAATGATATTCATATAAAACTAAAATAATTTTATAGGTAAATTGTCTCTATTTTCATTTATACCATAGTTAGTTTTCAAAACTCTTTTTCATTATTCCTATCTGTTTTTAACACCTCTGCATTGAGATGCAACTTACTTAGCCCGAAGTCACTCACTGTACAGTTGTGTATCATTGATGTTTATTAAGTTTATGGAGTTAAGACACTACCACTCTAATCTGGGTTATGTTAATATGTTTCTTAACATCTAAATTTGCTTTGAGTACATTTTCAGTCAATTGCTACCATTTCCCAAATCACAGACCTGCATAAGGACACAGGCATGTCTTGAGTCCTTATTCATTTGGCATTCTTGGATGTTTAATATATGTTGAACCATATAAAATGTGGTTTTTACTTAGTGTGATGTCTTTAAACTTCTAAGCTGCATGGCAATTAGCACTTCAATCTTTTTTAAGACGGAGTGATATTCTATTGTAGGAGATGTGACAATTTCTTTCTCCATGTGTAGGCTGACAGACTTTTTTTTTTTCAGTGTGGGACTATTTTGAATAAAATCTCTATGAATATTTGCGTACATGTCTTTGGCACATAGGTGAATGGACACCAGGATATTCTTCAACTGTAAGTAGTATCTCATACCTCTATGGAATTTTCATGAACTGTATTTTAATATTAGCTCCAGTATTACACAGATGACTCAGAAGCAGGTCATGAACCCTGTCTTCAAGCTATGTCTTTCCACACTACATCTGTCAAGTATCTGGATTCTTGGATCACTGGGATACAAAGACTTTGTTTTTGGAGTCAATGATGAGTGCTTGTCTTATTCAACATTTTGGCTGCTTGGTCTCAAGAGCATCTTAAAGGTGAATTCAAAATAGAAATAAAACCTAACGACTTATTACATTGGTAAGCAACTCATATGTTCACTAAAAGTAAATACCACTCAAGTCCACATTGTGAGGGCCTATTTATTATACAGACTAGGTGATGCTGGCCTTAGCATTGGTAGTACTTGTTCACTCAGAAAATGTCAGTGTTCTTCTACATTCTTTGATGTGGGAGTATTTGACAAAGTTTACTCATGGTACACTCTACACTCAGGAATAGGTCACTTAGTCACTTAAGAGGCTCTTCCCTACTTGCTCAAGTCACATGGGTGCAAAAAAATTAGTGACAACGTGTACTGAATTATATTTAAAAACCAGGGATAGTTTCTCTTACAGGCTCAGCACCATGGCCGAGATGGCATTTTTTACTAATCTCAGCTGCTATCTCATGTCCCCTGCTGATGAACCTGCTGTGTCCCTGGTAGCAGCTGCTGTGAAACTTTGGTCATGGGGCATTGCAGCAGGTGTGGGTTCCCCTGCAGCTGTGCTTTCTCAGCTGATGTGCTTATCTTGGTTTCGCTGGTACAAGAAACTTTAACCCCCTCTCTTGCTGAGATCCAGATGTTGAAAAAGAGACTTTACTGGTTCTTATCCTAATATCTCTTGCACTGTGGTGCCATGCTCATCAATCAAAAGTTTTCTCTAGATAAAGAACAATTAAAACCCAGTTTCTATTTTACTTTCATACCTAAAACAACAACAACAATGAAAACTACTTCTTTAAAAAAAATTCAGTCTTTTAGCTTGGCAGTGATTGTTAAATTAGCTCTGTTTGATCCCTTCCCTAAAGTGTTGCTAAAAGTCTTTCTTAGCTGTGAGAGAACAATGAAAATTTCTTCAAGGCTGTATTCCCTACAACTTTATATTCTTTTGTTCACAGCACAGAAATCCTCTGGTACTGCTTTCTAGTCTTGAGCCAGTTCACAGGTTCAGCTGCTGCCTGTGTGCAGGATTGATTAAAATAGCATGGATGCTGAGGGGATTTAACCAGGAATTCTTTAGTCGTGTCCAGAAGCTATAGAGTGAGAATAAAGGAACTTGGGCTGCTTGTGCCAGAAGGCGTTGGCTGATGCGAGGTTGTCTATCATGGAAATAATATACTTTTATAGAATGAATTCCAAAGGTCAGAGTGTTCAGCAATGGGAGACATCAAACAATAATGATGACAAAAACCCAACCTAGAGTGAGCACACTCTAAAATAGATTGTTCTTATGGGGAATAAGGACAAAGGCATTTGTGTGTCTGTGAGGTTTTCTGCTGAAATAAATCTACCTACAGATGCCTTTGAATTTCAGTTAAAATTTTAGTTTGAACATGAGAGAAATTTGTTGTTGCCACATCTCCTAATCTTTGAAAGAAAAAGAAAAAGAAAAAAAACAAACTGAGGACACTGTGAGTATGCTTTATCTGGGAGTGCAACCCTGAAAATCCACAGACTTTTAAGGAGGCAGGAAAGGAATCTTTGACCATAAGAAAGAGATCATTCTGAGTGAAGAAATCCGGAGACATGACAAACTTAGAAAGAAAGATTATCTGAAGAGAGCACCCATTAAAAAGTGAATGAAATGAAGAGCTGAGAAGCTATGAAAACGGAGGTTTGAAGCCAAATGGAAGCATGTCCATCATTGCTTTGTTAACGATGTTGGGCACCCTTTATCTCTAGGTGGCCATTTGGAGAACCTTCTGCCTTCCAGCAACTAAAACCATCATTCCTTGATGGTCATGAGAAGATGCTTATGACAAGCCATGTCCTAGGAGAGGAGTAAAGGGCGTGAGTGAGAACGGAGGAGAGGAAAGGAGGGCTTTTATTTCTGTGCCTTTTGTCGTCTTTGAACTGTGAAAAAAATGTAAGTCAGACTCTTGATGAACTGCAAACCCATTCTTAGATTATTTGAGATTATTTATGCATGCATTTATTTATTTGTCTGTTTGTGTTTCATATTCTCCCTCCAGGCAGGCATGACAGGATGAAAATGACAGAAAACAGAAAGTCAGTTGAACATGAAAACCACACCCTTGTTGGTGAATAATAATAGTTTCCCAGTTAAAGCTTAGTAATTTTTGATATTCCCTTTTACTTTGATCAAAAAGAGAGAGAGAGAGAGAGAGAGAGAGAGAGAGAGAGAGAGAGAGAGAGAGAGAGAGAGAGAGAGAGAGAGAGAAGACAATTACATAAATTTCTAAATTTACAGCCACTCACCCTTTCAACCGGAAGTACAGCCAGAGGTGTTTTATCTTTCTATAGAGCTGTGGCTCTTTCCCTACTTTTATAAAAATCCCTGGCTACAGATGTGACATCAACAGAGGTAACTGGCTGCCAACTGAGAATTTTGTACTTTCCTTTTTGATTTGCCTGAAGTGGGGAATCAGGTTTTCAGTGTGGTAAATACAGGCCGACTGTGCCACATTTGTTCCTGGCAGCAGCAAGATTGCAGGATTCATGAGGTCCTTGGAGCCCTTGCAGCTAAAGGAGCGTGTCCTCATGGGAGCTCTTGCAGCTAAAGGAGCTTGTTGTCATTGGACAGATCCTGTTGCTATGCCCACACAAACACATTTCTTTCTGAAAGTTAGGCAGAGGGAGGTTTGCCAAGAATATTTGACTTCGGGCTACTGAACTCTACAGCTTTGAAGAAAAATGTATGTTCTCAATTGAATGGCTCAGTTGTTAAGTTTTCCTGGGCTCCTAAATTACCTATAGAAGTGTACCCACAACCATGCAATACTTATCATTACAAAAAGAAACTGAAGGATTGGGTGTGGAGGCACAGCCTCAAATCTCAGTACTCGGGGTATGAAGACAAGATTGCAATGAGATGGAGGCCAATCTAGGCTAAACAGTGAGTAGAAGGAAAACCTGAGGTGTATTAGCATGACCTTGTCTCAACACTCACACTATTAAGAGGAAGACTGTGAAGTAGTGAAACTGAAAACAGAGACATTCTGTACCATATGCTCTTTGACAAAATGCTTGTTTTAAAGCGTCCTTTCTAAATGCACAGTAGGGCTCATGTATCCTCAGATGATATCTTCCAAGGACTCCAGCGGATTGTGAAGCAGAAAGTGCTGGACCCTGATTCTATGCACTTTTCTACATGCCTTGAAATGTTGCCATATAGTATAAGGCTTAGTTGATCACTTTGGGTTTTATGTCACTCATTCTCATCAAGACTCCTGCATATTATGAGCATAATTAACTAAAGTAATAAGCACAAACCCATGACACTATGACAGTGACCTGATCACTGAAATGGCTATGAAATGACTAATAGAGGGGTAGCATATAGAATGTAGATACACTACAAAAATCATGCTTTATGTCCACAGTGAGATGCAGTGGGATGGTAAGATATATCACATTGCTCAGAAAGGCTTGCAGTATGAGATGAATTATTTGTTTCTGAACTTTTCTATTTAGTATTTTTAAAACACAATTTTTATCAATTAATTTTAATAGGCATTTGCCACATATTACTATGAAAATATATATTCATTGTATAGTGACTACAAACACACATTCACATACATGTCCATGTGCACACACACACACACACACACACACACACACACACACACACACACACACACACACCCTGTGGTGGTTGTAATAGGTATGGCCTCCAAAGAATCTTGTGTTTGAATGCTTGGCCATGAGGAGTGCCACTGTTAGGAGGTATGGCCTTGTTGGAGTAGGTGTAGCCTCGTTGGAGGAAGTGTGTCACTGGACTTTGAGGTCTCATATGCTCAAGCTACACCCAGTATGGGACACAGTTGCTTCTGCTGCCTGCAGATCAAGATGTAGAACTCTCACCTTCTCCTCCTGTACCATGTCTGCCTCTGCGCCACCATGAAGTTAATGAACAAAACCTCTGAAACTGTAAACCAGCCCCAATTAAATGTTTTTCTTATTAGAGTTGCGGTGGTCATAGTGTCTCTTCACAACAATAGAAACCTAACAAGGACACACACACACACACAACTTCCTGTAAAAAGAATATTTAAAGTCTATGGTCAGTTATTTTTATTATTTAATCATTTCTGCTGAAACATTCTCCATCATGACTCTGTGTTTGTACACATGTCCTCTCTTGACAACCACCATATAATTAAAGATTTTCTTTTTCCCCTTTGAGGCACCAAATGAGATTAGTAAATTGGAAGTATGGTTTCTTGTTCTCAAGTAAGATTAGGTTACCCCCTCATCAAAAGATAGACACATAAACATAAACAAGGCAAGAGAAAATTATTTGTGCTAAATTCTTATGGGAAATCTTAGTGCATCTGAAAAATTAATTATAGTGGTCTACTGATTCAGGATCTTTATTAAATGACACAGAATCCTTTCACTGATATCTCAGAAGAAAGATCCTGTCTGTGACTTACAGTGGGGCCACTGTAGGAAGGTTATAAAAACATCAGAGTACTTATCTATCTTTACAATGGGTGTTTTGTCATGGCCAAAGTCCTGGATAGAAATTTCTACTAAGTTCTTTTGTCTAATCTCAAAAGGCCATATACATGATTAGATACTATCAATTAGGAAATTTTATTAGCCCTGTGCTGACAATAGTGCAGATGGGTTCAGCATGGTGTTTAGCTTTCTCTTCAATGAAAATTAACTCTTTGCCTAGATTGTTCTTGAGAAATACTTGTCCTAATACTCCTTAATGATTTTGACAATATTATAAAGCAGTGGATTATGCCAACAATGAAACAGGCAAGGGAAGTTAAATGATTTGACCAAGGAAATGATGCTAATAGGTGAAAATATCAGGACGTGAACCAAAATTTATTAAACTGCTGTCTCCATGAAATGAGATTTCTTTTATAAATGCCTTGCATAGTAAACGTCACATTTACATTAACCCTAGAGACCAAAGATGTCATTATCTTGATCTCTTAGTTGAGAGCAAAGGTTGCATAAGCTCCTTAGGGACCTATAGTAGAGCTGGGGCTTGTAGCTGTCTTGACAACCTAGGATGGCCTTCTTAATATCTTCTTAGACAATCTGTTTCTTGTGCTCCTTGTGGATTCCCATGTCCGTAAACTCATCAAAATAGGATTGTACTATTCTCCCCATATTGGAGCTTGGGCAGTGTTTGGTCTCGAGGAAGTGCTCTGTTAGCAGCTGATACAGTGAAGGAGACTACAATCATGAGACCCAGCATGAAGGTTTCTTATAGAATAAGTGCCTGGCTTCTTACTGTGTTACATGGCAATAGCATTTGTCACTCATTATAGAAATGCATAGATAGGCTTAATTCTACTTCTGTTAATTTCACCTCTCTCTGAAGTTGGGTGAAGGGTACTTCTAGTAGCATTGCCCATTATAATACTTAGGTTCCCATTAAGATTGAAGCCTAGCCTTGTAGGGTGTTCTGCTTAGGGCGGATTGCTGAGGATGAAGGATGGGAGATCTCAGAAAGTGAGAAAATGTGGCAAAGCTGTTCCAATCACTGTGGCTAGACCAAAGCTTTGGGATGTGGTATAGTTTTAGTGTGTATTCTGATCAACATTAGTACAGAAGCAGAAGAATTGACTGGTTCTAATTTTTCCTTCAATGTAAAGCATGTTTCACCCCAGAACTAAGTGATATTTTTCTACAAAATATTTCAGTTCTAAGCATTATGCTTTTATTCTGGTAGCAAAAAATTAAAAGAAAAATACCAGAACTTCTCTGGCTGGTACCTAGGGAATAAGTAGAAAAAAATGTGATTTGGTGGAAATAATATCAAATATATTAGGAGAGCCACTATTTAGTTTCTATCTATTTTTCTCCTAAGGATTGTACTAGTTTGCATATGTGGACTTAGATTGTCTCAATACCATTAGGACTCCATTGTCACCTTTTAGCCCAATCTGACTTCTTATGTAAATTTGGAATAGCATTATGTAAACATCAGGCACAAAATTAGAAATAAGATAAACCAATGTTTATAAATTAGTTTAAAATATAAACACAAGAAACTTACAAACAACATGGGCTACAAGAACTTTGCCCACTCTGTGGCCTCAGACATTATTACCTTAATTTTTTTATCTAAAGTACCTGGCATTCTTTGTGAAGACTAGTCTCAATTTTTTCAGCATTAAGGATTATATGCCATGTATAAAATGCAATCATCTTCTGGTAACAGAAAACAGGGTAGGGTGTTCCTTCTCCAGGAGGGTAATAAGGAAATGATTACTTGGTGGATTTGAACAGAGTAAGAGTGGCCAGGAAAAACCTGACCAATCACTTATGTTTGGAAGGTGAGTTCACTTATCCTTTCATCCCTTCACAGCTTCAGAATAAGGTCTGTACTTCACAGCTGTGGTCACATGATTGTAAGTAAAGTCCTTCCACCTTGAGGCCTGTTGGGAGCTGAGAAGTTTCTAGTCCCCCATCCTGAGAAGTTTCTAAACCCCCCAAGGCCATGCACCCAAGGCCAAGTGCCCAAGGTCCTGAGTAATCAGAAGACATTCTGGCCCAGTTGTGAAGTATCTTCTCATCCTAAAACAACCAATCAGCCAGCAGCTTCCCACGGGACAGCAATAGTAAAGAAACTCCCTCTTGGCCCCTCCCTCACCTCCCAGCCTGATAATAGCATTTCTATGGTCTTTGTTTGATCTTTGTTTTAAAAGGCCCTGCTTTTGAGTAGTGGGAGCTCACTTCTCCACTGGCACTGCTATATGACAGTCAGGAGCTGAGCTCAGCTGTATGGTTATAATAAACTTTGCTTTGCATTTGCACTTGGAGAATTGGTGTGATTCTGGGGACTGCCGAGAATGGGCAGTGCAATGATAGCTTGTGATGTTCATGTGAGAACATCATTACATCTGAGAGATGTTAATTTTATCTTCCAATTCTTGCTCTTGGATTCTCTCCTTCCCTCCATGATTCCCTCCCTCTTTCCTCTCTTTCAAAAAGTATCAAAGACATACATATATGTACCTTTATACATAAATTATATATAACTTTAAACTTTCAAATAACTTATGCTCACAGGAAGCTGGAAAACATAGAGTCACCATCCGTATTGATAGAGAGTTGTTCCACTTGTGTATAGAAAAATCTGAAGATTATTAAGTCCATTAAAAATGATGTGCAACTTGCATATAACCTATGCAAACTCATCTGTATATTTCAAATCACTCTAAGATTCTTAATAAAATGTGCATGGCATATAGTAATCACTATCTTTATTACTTAGACAATAATAAAAAGAAGAAAATGTACATGGTAAATACAGACACATTTTTTTTCAGATACTTCTGATCTTATTGGCTCCAGACAGAGATATAGATGGCCAACTGTAATAAAGAGAAGCCACATTATGTATGTACATCATCTACTGTGTTCCCCACAATGGTGATATTTTATTAATCTATAGCCCACTGTATTTTAGAACCTGGGAAAACATCTAGACTGAGATGCAGTTTTTTTTTTTTTTTTGTTTTTTTTTTTTTTTTTTTTTTTTTTTTTTTTTTTTTTTTTTTTTTGGCCTAAACACAAAACAGGTATCTCAGTGTGCTAACAGTGCCACAGTAAAAGACCCCATAAGCAGAAGGGTGCATGCTGTCTCCTAAAATGTTTTAATTATTGCATTTCTGAGTTTATGTTTTATAAATAAGTTATTGTAGAGGGTAATTAGAGTGTGGTCCCTTCCTGTGGTCCTTTACTCCATTAATGTGTGGCCCTAGCTCAACTTTTCTCGCCTTTGTGGGACAGTCTTACCCTGTTGCTTCTTGGACTCTGCCTAATGCCAAGCGACCCTCTACCCTGGGAAGGCACTCGTCATGGGTACAAGAAGGGAAAGTGGGGAGAGGGCAAGAGGTATCTGTGGAAGTGCAACACCAACTAATAAATATAGAACATAGTCAGATATCAAGGCTGAAACAGTGGGTGGCAAAAGTAAAAGCTTAATCTTCACCTTAAATGGAGATCCTGGGATTTTTTAAATGTTGTACTAGATTGCAGACAACACGCCTTAAGCCAACTTAATGTTCTTTTATAGCCCATCTTCTTATATCAGAGTTAGACAGGAAGATGAGTAGTTATCACTCAATAAGAACCTTCAGGGGCAGCCTTGTCAAAGGTAACAATAGTTCCCACTGTGGTCATAGAAATATTCCTTAGGGTTCTTTATTATTATTATGAGGCTTGACAAAATTAAGTCACAGACTTCTCTAAACTGCAGTGGTCTGTGATTACAGGATCAGTACTCATCCAGAACCTGGATTTCTGCCCTCCCATAAATACTGTAGCCTCTAATTTTTAGGTTTCCCAAGACTTTGATTCAGACGTGCTGTGTTCTGACTAAACACAGCTCTAGCTTTCCCAGCTCCAACCTTCAGCTTCTGCTTTATTATTAAATCATTGTGCTTGAACTATTATATCTCTCATGTGACACCTAGAGTATCACCCTGCAGCTTCATAGTTTCATCGTGGTTCTATGTTGTTCCTTCTCTAGGACTTGACTAGATACAGCTGTCCCATCACTAAGAGAGATGGTCTCTACTCAGAGAGGTGTACATGAGTGGCTGTTCTTAGACAAAGTCCACCCAGAGCAATCCTGTTCTACTAATTTTGGCTTTCACTCTTAAAGTTAAAATTCTACTCATCTTTCTACAAATATAAAGATGACATTGCCCCATGACAACTGGAACATTTCTTTCCTTCATGACCTCTGTATCCTTGCTACCGTAAACTATACTTAATGTACATTTGTTGAATTAAAGAAGACCTCTTTTTTTTCTTCGAAATAAAACCTGGGAATACTGGATGTTATGTTTTGCTCATATGCTTTCTTCTTATCTCTGCTTCCAACAATAGCTAAAAAGGACAGTTGTACGTAAAACTTCCTGAGTGAATATTTAATAGCAAATGGTACTGAGCAGAAAGCTGCTTTTCTTTTATAGAACAACTGGACATAGCATTAAGTCAGAGAGTTCAAATCTCATAGATGGAACAAAAATCACATTTCACTTAGCATTCACTGTCTGAAATGTGGCAACCCAAGTGACTTAACTGTTCACTAGTATCATGCTCTTTAGGCCTTTGTGGCCAATGGAATGAAACATCTCTTAAATTAAAAGCTAAGGAATGAAGTCAATTTTTAAAAAAAGAATTATTTTTTTACATATGTTTATTACATATATGTAAACATATATGTTTTTACATATATGTTTCATCTACATGCATGTAAGTTTATCATGTGCATATGGTGCCTGAAGAGGGAGAGTAGGACCCCGTGGAACTGGAGTAGCAGATGGTCATGGGCCACTATGCTGTTAGGGAGCTACCCTCCTCTCCTCCAAACCCCAATATAATATAATATATTATATATATATATATATATATATATATATATATATATATATATATAATAAAAACATTCAGAGATATCAGAGGGATCTACCCACAGTCAGTCTAGGAGGATCAGAGAGTGATGATTCACACCTTTAATCCCAGCAGAGGGAGTATTCCAGGAGTGGTGACCTATGCCCTTAATCCAATCTGAATTCAGGTCATTTTAGTTTACAGAAGGAGTTCCAGGCTCCCAGGCAGGCAATGGTGGTGCCATGCCTTAACTGAGCCAAGAAAGTATTTACGGCAGGCATAGAAAGACAGAGCAGGCAAAAGAAGCCAGGAGGAGCCCGGCTGAGGAAGCTGGAAGACAGCTGGGTGAGATCTGACTGTGGGGTTTCTTCTCTAATATCTCTGCCTTTCCCAGAGATCTGGACCCTAGTTTCCTTTATTTGTGCACCATACCTCTATACCGTAACACCTGCTTACAGCCTCCCCATCTTCCTCTTGCCCACATCTCCTATGGATCTCATAGGCCATCCCCTCCTAACACCATTTTCCCCACTTAGTGCTTTATGTCAGCCTCCAATGCCAGCAGGCACTCCCTACTAAACCCATAGGCCTAGAAGGACAAGGAAGCATGTAGGCTGACTCTAGAGCTCTCCTGTTCCTCTAGATCCATTCACCTAGTCACACCCCCATCTCTCTATAGCAGACTTTCTGCAGTAGCCTCATTTTACTCTCCACCCCCACTCCTGTGAGAATAAATAAGCATATCCTGGTTGAACATTCTGTCTTTCTCTCTCCTGGGAACACCCTCAGATCCCCTGCCTGTCCCCATTCTAAATAACAGCTCTCAATATTCAGAAACACATTTTACCTGGAACTCCCAGTGGCCACAACTATTAGGTTCACAGAAAATGTCCTACCAGGAAGCACACAGCTACCACATTCTCCTAAAACCCAGAAAGGAAATAGAAGGTCAAAGAGAAAAACACCCACCCAACAAAGACAAGACCGGACATCAGTCAGTATCTAGAACTATAATCTTCCCAATCTCACATACTTAGATATTTGCATTAAAAAATACAATAAAAAATGGCCAGGGCAATATGTCTCTATTAGAGCCCAGCTATCCTAGCACAACAGGTCTTGAATATTCCAATAAAGCTGAAGAACAAAAGACCTTAAAACGGCCTTTATGAATATTATAGAGATGCTTAATGAGGAAAATAATAAATTCCTTGAAGAAATCCTGGAAATCATAAACAGTGGAAATGAATAAAACTATTTGAAAACTGAAAGCAGAAATAGAAGAGATTAAAAAAAAAAACAACACAATCTGAGGGAATTCTGTAAATGAAAAATCTAGGAATTTGAGCAGGAACTACAGAGCCAAGCTTTGCCAACAGAATATAAGAGATGGAAGAGAGAATCTCAGACACTGAAGACATGGTAGACAAAATCCTTACATCTGTGAAAGACAATGTTTAATCTAAAAACTCCTGACATAAAATGTCAAGGAAATCTGAGGCACGTAAAAAGACCAAATCTAAGAGGAATGGCAATAAAGAAAGAAGAGTAATCTTAGGTCAAAGCCCCAGAAAATGTTTCCAACAAAACTATAGAACCTTAAGTAGGAGGTGCCTGAAAGGTAAAAGGAGCATACAGAACACCAGAGCATACAGAACATACAGACTGGACCAGAAAAGAAAGTCTCCTGTGCATGTAATTATCAAAACACTGAATGTACAGAACAAAGAAAGAATATTAAACCCTTCAAAAGCGAAAGGACAACATATAAAGGCAGAACTATTAGAATTATACCTGACTCCTCAATGGAGACTCTAAAAAGCCAGAAGGGCCTGGAGCAGATGTGCTGCAGACTCTGATAGACGTCAGCCAAGACTACTATACCCAGTAAAATCATAGATGGAGAGAATAAGACATTTTATAATAAAAATCAAATTTGAGCAATATCCATGCACAAATCCAGCCCTATAGAAAGTTTTAATTGGAAAACTCCAACTGAAGGAAGCTAACTGCAACCAGGAAAATGCAGGAAGTTGATGTGGGAATGTCTTTCTGTATGCTATGAATATCAATCTTTAAATAAAGGAGCTGTTTTGGCCCATGACAGGCACCATAGAAAAAGTAGGTGGGGAATCAGAATAGGTAGGAAAGGAAGGGCGGAGTCAGGTCAGACCCAGCCGGACACCCAAAGAAGAAACACATAAGGAACACAGGTGAGCCACAGGCCACGTGGCAGACAGATTAATGAAGATGGGTTGAGTTAAGATGTAAGAGCAAGATAGCAATGTGCCTGAGCCATAGGCCAAACAGCATGAAGTTAATATAAGTGTATGAATCATTTTGGGGACCTGATCAGCTGCGGGAGACTAAAGGGTCTGGGGCTGCAGGTCTGTGGGTCTGGACCTCTGGTCACCTGGGGCAAAGAAACCTTATTGTAACAGAAGTGGTAATCCTACACCAGCAAAATCAAAAGAAGAGAAGCAATTCCACTTACAGACAGGTCATCCAGACAACAATTAAACGGAGACATGCTGTAGCTAAAAAAGGCATTACAGACCAAACAGACCTAACAGATTTATGTAATTTCACCCAAATCAAAAGAATGTACTCAGGAGGGAGAGTTAGGCCCTCCCAGGGTGGGCGGCTTTCGACTGGTGTGAGCAGTATGTGGAGCCTCAAGGGGTGGGATCAGACTGTGTTCCTGTGCATGGGTTGGCACCTTGGAGCCCATTCCCTGCAGAGAACACCTGACTCAGTCTTGGCTTTGGGATGAGAAAAGTGGGCTTGCCTGGAGTGGATGTGCTGTACTAGGCTGACCCACCTTGGGACCTCTTGCCCTTTAGGGGGAGGGGATGGGGATGGGGAGGGGCGAGGCTGAAAGCTGACTGGGAGGGACTGGGAGGGGGGAGAGGCAGCAGGGAGATACATTTATGGAGATGACTTTTTTAAAAAATAAAAATAAAATTGAAAACAAAAAAAGAATATACTCTCTTATCTGTACCTTATGAAACTTTCTCCAAAATTGACCACATACTTGGACACACACACACACAAAAAAAATCTCAGGAGATACAAGAAAAGTCAAATAACTTCCTGTGTTGTATCAGACAACCACAGGTTAAAGCTGAATATCATCAAAAACAGAAAGTTTATAAACTCATGGAAACAGAACACCTCTCCACTGAGTGTCAAATGGGTCAAGGCAGAAGTTAAGACAGAAACCAAAGTCTTTTTAGAACTGAGTGAAAATGAATACACATCATACCCAGACTTATTGAACACAGTGAAAGAAGTTCTAAGAAGGAAGCTCAAGGTACTAAGTGCCTAAATTAAAAAATGGAGAGATCTCATACTAGGGACTTAATAACACACTTGAAAGCTCTATAACAAAATGAAGACTTTACTCAAAAATGAGTAGACGGCAGGAAATAATCAAACTCGGAGCTGAAATCAATAAAATAGAAGCAAAGAAAATAATACAAAGAATCAATGAAACGAAGAGTTGATTCTTTGAGAAAATAAAACTGGCAACCCTTATTTAAACTAACTAAAAGATGGAGAGAGCAAGAGAGAGAGAGACAGAGAGAGAGACACACACACACACACAGATTACAATTTACAGAATCAGAAATGAAAAGGGGGGCATAACAACAGACACCAAGGAAATCCAGAAAATCATGAGGTCATTCTTTAAAAAAAAAAAACAAAGCTTTATTCTACCAAATTGGAAAATATAAAAGAAATAGATAACTTTCTCAATAGGAACAACTTATCAAAGTTAGATCAGATAAGCAACTTAAATAGACTTATAACCTTTGGTCAGATAGAAGCAGTCATTAAAAGTCTTCCACCCCAAAAAGGTTTAGGGTCAGATGTTTTTAGCACAAGAATTAATGCCAATACTCCTCAAATTATTTCACAAAATAGGAGCAGAAGAAACATTACCCAATTCATTTTATAAGGTCACAGTTACCCTGATTCCACACCAAATAAACACTCAAGAATGACAGAGAATTACAGATCAATTTCCCTTATGGTCATAGATGCAAAAATACTTAATAAAATACTTACAGATTGAATCCAAGAGACCATGCAGCTTTCTGATGCTGACAGAACTGGATGATACTACAAGGATGGGAAATGGAACTTCAGGAAATTCTGTATGCAAGGTCCTGAAAAGGCTTAGGCGTAGTCTCTCTGAGAAGGCCACGTTTATTATTTGGCTTGGCAGTATACTGGTTCTCTGTAGGGAGTCCTGTCTGTTTCTCTTCCGTTTTTCAGCTGGGATTTTAAAAACAACTGTAACCCTCAGTGAAAGACATGTGGGCAGAGACTCAGCCTGAGATCTTGCACACAATAAGGCCTCATTACAGTCAGCCAGGTGGGTCCCTCATCGGCACAAAGCAGAGTGCCCAGGAAGGTCTGAGAAATGGCAATGCATTAAAAAAAATTATTGCCCTTCCTTTCTTTGACTATGATGAATATTATGCTCACTTCATATAAAGAAGTTCTACGCACCTAGAATTATTTTTTTACCCATAGAAGCATCTGCATTTGTTTTAATTGCTACCTTTGATATTGCTTTTCTACTTGTTAGGGAAGTACAGAGCAAAGTTTGCTGTTGGCTGGCAAATTCTGTGCTATGAGCTATGTTTTTCCAGTGGCTAGATGTTTCTGGCTGGTAAGGAAGTTTCTTATTTGTCAAATCTGTCACCCAGTAAAGCAGCACTGACCGTTGAAAACTAATGACTGCAATGTGCCAAGCAGTACCCAGGGCTTCCTGCTCCTGCCAAAGCAAAGAGTGGTTTAGAAGCTAAGAGAATCTGGCAAGTCAAACCAACCTTGCTTCCAAAATACACCTCCAACCTGCTTTCCTTTCCTGGGTATGCATCACTGTTATTTCACAGAGACCAACGTCATTAGCATTGTTGAAATCACATGCCTACAGGGCCTTGAATTTCATTGATATATGTTCAAACTATCCTTACATTGAAACCTATAGGCATCTTATTCATTTCTTGTTGCTTCTGTAATATATATGCCACGGTACAGAATTTAAAGCTACAAAGAAAGGTTCTCTAATAGTTCTAGAGGCAAAGTCTGAAATTAGTCTCAGTGATCTAAAGTCAATATGATGGGGGATTATATCTTCTGGAGATTGTGGGGGAGAAACCACATCTACCTTTTCCAACAGTAGTTACTGCTTGAATGCCTAGGTTCCTAGGCTCATCAGTGTGGGGATATTTTCAAATATAATAAAAACAGTCAGAGGTGTCAGAGAACAAATCCACCTCCTCCTGTCTTTTTTTTTTTTTTTTTTTTTTCAGACAGAGTTTTCTGTGTAACAGTCCTGGCTGTCCTGGAACTTGCATTGAAGACCAGGCTGGCTTTGAACTCACAGAGATTCTCTTGTCTCTGCTTCCCAAGCACTGAGACTAACCTTGGAGCCTGGAACTCCTTCTGTAAACTAAGATGACCTCAAACTCAGATTGGATAAAGGGCATAGGTTGCCACTCCTGGGATATTCCCTGTGCTGGGATTAAAGGTGTGAATCACCACTGTCTGATCCTTCTAGACTGACTATGGGTAGATCCTTCTGATATCTCTGACTGTTTTTATTATATTTGAAAATAGCCCACACATAAGTCAACATCTATATCTCTTGTTACACTCATCTTTCAATTTCTCATAAGGACTCTTAAGACATTGAGGCTGAAAAATCCAGGATAGAGTCTCCATCTCAACACTCTTAACTAAGTTGATCATATCTACCATTTCCCTTTTGCCATATTAGGTAATATACAGACTCTCTAGAGTAAATTGCATACATCTCTGATGGGCAGAGAACTGTTCTCTCACATAGACACCATATTTCTTATTTTGTTAAGACCTAGTATTGACTTAACGCTGTAAAGCAAAACCCATAGTCTGTCCCATAGCATGGCTGATCCAGCCCACCTTCCCAGCAATTATTCAGATATGTCTTCTTCTGCCTTCCTATGCACCTGTTCTTTGCTAAGGCCCTGAATCTCATGAAACCTCAGACACATTTGTATTTAGGGTGTTAAAGACCACTTCTCCCTCATGTGGCTGCCTGTTCACTTAACTTTGGATCTTTGGCCAAACACTCTATCTTCTAAAGAACCCTCTTGAAAAGTTCTGTATAAAGCAACCACTACATTGGTCATTTGAACTACTCTATCAGCTGGTTAGTTATACATTGCTGTCTACTTCTCTAAAATGTAAGCTCAGTAAGCACAGACATGATAATCTTTTATTAGTTGTATCCCCAATGCCTACCATGTTTAACAAATTCTGGGCATCCATCAAATATCTGATTATTGAAACAGATAGCATTAGCAACTTAGGAAGAAGTCCAGTGTAATGAATATTTCATATCTTTCTATTTTCTTCTGCCATTCCAACTAGCTTTTAGAAGTCACAAGTGCTAGTCAGCTGGTGAGAAAGAGTGATGTATCCTAATATTTACTTGTAACAAAGGAATTTTATATCGGTTGAATAGCTTCTCTAATGACTCTGGTAGTCAAAAAACCTGAGTCCCTCTTAAAGACGAAACAAAGGCTCATGTTAACCATCTTTTTTAGATTTACCAGACTAGTGGAGTGAAATTCAAATGTAGATTTTCTGAGACCCAATTCAGTACTGTTGTTTTTATAATTCTCTACATGTAAGAGATAACAGACAAATGAAAAGGCCTAGGACAGTGGTTTGGACTTAAGTCCTGACCATGCCACTTAGCATCTGTGTGACCTTGGCCATACCCGTACTTCTGTAGCACATATTCTTTTAAAGAACAATAAAATAAGCCAAGTACCCAATGCAGTGCCTTGTGGTAAAGCAAATGCTTTTATGTGGTAGATCCAAGTAACCATTAACAGAAAGCTGTTTCCCAATAGGGAGCATTTTTATATCTTTGCGATTCTCTAATTTATATAAAGAAATGAGTAAGAAACTTGATAAGTATACTCAGACAACAGTCTAGGATATTTTCATCATTACTTCTTGTTACATTTATGCACAAGATTAAACTTCCTCAAAGTGGTTTCCTCATCAGTAATGAACATTTTGCAACTCACTCAGAGCTTAAAGGAAAGAGACAGAGTTCACGAGCACCAAAGTACTCTTTGAAGAAATAGCTCATGTGGATGGTAAGGAAGGGAGGAAGGATGTTGGGGAATTTTCTAGGCAATTGACAAAAATATAGCTTTTCATTTTCCAAAGACTGGCATCTTAGTGAGACACTTCCAGAAGGCTACATATTTTCTATCCAGCCACCCCTAGAACAGTGAGTGAAGCATATACCTCAAAGCCCCATGCTAATACCTTCTTTCATAATCCATAGTTCATGCTACCTGCTTTAAGAGAAAAATCTGTAAAAATGCAAAGCCCCAACAAGACCCCATGACTTTCAGAATAAATCTTGAACATAGCAGCATTTTGTGACTCTCCATACTTTCTTTTCAACTGACCTTAAGAGCTCCATTTTTTTGGCTCTGGTTTCCAATTCCTATTGGCTCAGTACATTTTGTTCTTCATGGAAAAGGTTCTGGTAGCAACTTCCTTACACTGGGAATTTAGTGCACTTTACACAGAAATCTCTATGTTCACTCCATGAATGTGAGTCATACATTTCATCAGAATGTAGTTCTTAAGACTTAGATTTCACCAGCATATGGTGTGGATTGATGGTCTATGAGCAGTAAGTGCCTTTACAAGCTGTTGAGATGGTCTAGAGAATACCAGAAAAACAAGAGAGACCTTGGCAACTTATACTTAAAGCTTTTACTCATTAGTAAATTACCAAATACTCAAAGGAAGCCTTTCTTGTGGAAATGTCAATAATTTAAAATTGTTCTTATTTATTTTTAAGAATTCCATATAATATACTTTGATCATAATGCCCCCCTTTTAACCTCTCCAATGTCATTCCCCGAACCCTAACAACCAATTTTATGCCCTTTCCTCCTCTCTCTAAAACAAGCAAACAAAGCTAGAGCAAATTACAGCACCAAGACAGGGAAGAACTAAATAAGTTCAATCATTTTAAAGCAGGAATTAAAAACAAAAATAAACAAACCTCAGTTTCCTGTGTGGAAACCATCCTGAGATATGCCTAGTTCCCGGATGCCCATGACTCTCTCCTTTCGGTTCCCTTATCTAATATTTGCCAAACGACTACCATGTGTAAGCATTTTTTTGAGGACAGAGGTGCATAGAAAAATGGGGTAGGAATAAATATGACCTGAAGATACTGAGATCTCATGCAGGAGGCTGTGTTTTAGCAACTGTAGAAAGAAGCAGGAGAAGGAAGTGGCCAGGGTCTTTGTGTGCTGGGATAGTGAGAAAAATTAGAAAGATCACTCACGCTTTAGATTTCTTTCTGAGAAGACATTGTAAACTCAAATAAATGGGTTCCTGAGGTAACACAATGAAAATAGAGCATTATCTGGAAGGTAGCATTCTGTTCTTTTGAATCTCACAGTCTAGAATAATTGTCCATGGTCAATTTTATTATAAGAGCCGAAGAAGGGATCAGTTGTATGAAAGCCATAGTTGAGTTCCATTCGCCCAGTGGGATTACAGCAATATTATCAATTTATTTGCAAACAGAGCGAATGCCACACTGCATAGAACAGCAAGGCGGTCTAATTTTGCATCAGGACAGTCTGGGCTCAGTTAAGAAGCATGTAAGAGAGCTGGGGCTGGGGAGGGGGGGAGTGCAACTCCCTTTCTAAGCCTGTTGTTCCCCAAATGGGAAAACAATGTTACCTATTCTGGTGGTGGTTAGAATGAAATGTTTCTTAAGTGCTTCCTGGGTTCCTATATTGTGTAGAATAAGCTCTTAACATGCCATTTTTACTATTGTGATAAAAACCTTTAACTTCCTACCGTATCAATTTAGTACACATGGTTCATAAGGAACAGTAGATTTGTATCTGGGTATTCCATATTTATGAATCTGCCTACTGCCTAAAACTTATTTGCACTTCTCCCAGATCAATACTCATGCGGTTGTCATGGAAACCTTGTTTCTTGTTTATTCTTCTCTTGTTTGTTGTTTTTTGCATTTTCTTTTCCTTTTATTTTGCAGGAGTGGCAGTTTCACTAATTTAAAATGGTCCTCAACTATGGTGCCAGAGTGTTGCCTAGTGTCACCAAGTACAAAAAGGTAGTGTTGTTTTTTTATATGCCACCCACATTAGCTGTGCCTGACTAAGGAAGGAATGAGTTAATAGTACTGGAAGCTGTTGTGTTCAATATAATAAACTAACTACATATTTAAATGGGGGCATCTCTGAAAAGAAATGAATACAAAACAAGGCTAAGTATTGATTCATTGATGAAAATATGTGATCGGTGCTCACAGAAACCCAACACTGTGTTTTCTTGAGAAGCAGTGATTCTATTCTCATAAACTCTGGGTTTCTGACATTAGAGAACAAAACCCCTGGAAAAAGTGAGAACACGGTGTTTAAGAAGTTTGTCCTGGTTACAAGGATTATAACATACAATATGTTAGGTTTGTAGATAAACATTGTTATGGATGTATGTTTTTACACATATAAGAATATATCTTAAAATTTCTAGCAAAGTTTTTTTTCTTCTTCCTTTATATAGCCCAATTATATAATTTGCTTTAGTTTGTATAACTATTTATTAGAAGTTCCTAATTGCATGCTATCAATTTTATGGTAAAAATCAAAACAAAATATAAAAGGAGAGTGTTTTCAGTATGTTATTCCTTGTATGTTGCTTCCGGCTGTTTATATATGTCAGTAACAGTTAAGTTAAATGTTTGTCTTTAAATTCGATTGAGTCATGCAAACAAAACCAAGAGGCAATGGAGCCCTTGACAGCAGTCAAAACCTTGCATTTTAGGTCATGTAGGACTGAGTGCCTGACCCAGAAAGTTCTGTGGAGCAGGTCTCCCCGTGGACACTTGGGACACATAAGTGCCAGGCTGTGTCTTGGGTGAATCAACAGGAAAGCTGGCTCAACACTGTGTTGCAATGGGTGCTTTCTTTTATCTCAGACGGCTAGGTCTGTCAGAAGTAGACCTTTAAAAGAACTTTCTTCCTCACAACTTAAAATGCGACTATAACATAAAGTCTTTGTTGTATTGTATCCAGAGCTCTTTTGTAGAGTCTTGCTGTCTTCAACTTTTGTTTTGTTTTTGACAGAATTGCAGAACTTAGGAGCACACTGTCTGTGAGAGTTACTGAGTCCAAGGAAAAAACTGAAAACTCTAATACATGGATTGTGTAATTGACACCAACTAGCCTTTAGATTTTTAAAGTACCCAGGTTAAGACCATGGCATCCTTCCGACACACACCCTGAAGACTGAGATACAGAAAGAAAATAATGTAACCTCTATTTCTATATCTAAAAGTATTTTGCCTAAAACTTAGTAACTAACTAAACTTGAGGAATATTTCACGTATGACTTGTCTGTGTTTTCTTTATATCGTTTGCATTCTGAGTCACAACTTCATCACTGTGTGCCTGAAACTCTACTGACTGAGCGTAGGGTATGGGTTCCACAATAGAGAGGTGTGACTGCACACTCACAGGTATGCGTGTTAATTCTCCTCATTTCAATGTTAAATTAGTTTGTGAGTAAGTACATGGGAGAATTAACTTTCCTTATTTTTCTTTAAAAAACACACAGGGCTTTTATGATGTGGGGCAGTGATCATAGCAATGTTTTGCTTAACACAGAAGTGCTTTGTGGCATAACAAAGATTGTCAGACTTATGAATGAATCACCCATTTATCAGTTTCCTTATTAGTAAGAAAGACTTAATAATAATCAGTCTTCCATATTTACTGATGAGTATGTGCGTGCATGTGTGCATGTGTGTGTGTGTGTGTGTGTGTGTGTGTGCGCGCGCGCGCGCGCGCGCATGTGTGTGTGTATGTTGTAAATACTTGTCAGAGGTGTGGTACAATAAAGCTTTTTGAGGGAAAAGGAGACTTATTTCCTTCCTGGAAATAAAGGTTACATTTTTAATTACAGATGAGAAAAGAATTCCTTTTGAAAGAAATTCATGTTATGAAGAACACTTTGGAATATTTCTAATGTTCACCGCTAAGTTGGCTTAAATACTGAGACTCACCCATGAAAAAAATACCGAATCTGTATAATAAAGACATCTCTTAAACATCTCTCAAAATATTCCAAGATATTTCATTTAAAATCACTCAGACTTCCCAGTTTGTTTGTATGGATGAGTGATTGGCTGTCATCAAGGAGAGTGGAAGTTTATTAGCTAAATTTAACAGAAAGACTGTCAAACTTAAGAATGAGTCATGTGTCTACCTCTTTCCTTACTACTAATAAAAACACTAATAGAAACAAGATCTGGACATTCAGTGCATGAGACTGTAAGATGGGGACCTTGATCTAGAGGGTTTGGTCAGTGAAGTACTTTCTATGTTTAAATGTCTGCCGCCTCTGTAAAATGTTTGTTTTAATCAAGACATCAAAAACATTGTGTGGAAAAATTAACTAAATTTTGAATTTGACCTTTGAATTTCTATCTAACAGTCAAGATGTTTAAAAACAATTAGGCACATTAAATAAAGTGCTTTTAATTATAATATTTTAATATGAGAAAGAACACACAAGATATTTTATCTGTGCTTTCTGGATGCTTATGGCTATATTAGCGCTTTGCACTTCTGTCTTGTACAGATGATCATTGGGCTCTTTCTTCAGTATATATCCCCACACATCTTCAAAGGCAAAAATCATTGTAATGCTAACCATACTTTAGGTGACCTGAGATGACCTTTGATCTGTGACTCTAATCTTTATGGCCAAACTTCTTTACCATTTTCTTGGTTATTAATAACAATAGCATGTTACAGTCTTTCAGAACAATAATTATTCCTTTCCAATAATGTAAGAGAATATTTGGAAAGTTTTATGTGTAACTTATAGCCATTTGTTCATTGGTCACTTTAAGTCCCTATTATAAGAAAAAGCAAAATATCAAAGCAGTGAGCTCTATAGTAAGCCCTAGAGCATGCACAGAGTTTTCTGTAACCAATGTCACCTTACAGGAAATGAAATTAACGAATGGGAACGTCATGAACACAAAAATATGTTGAAATCATCTGAATTTTCAGCACAAAGCCATAAACTATGTTTTAACATGTTTTCTCTTCTTTAGCCTAGGCTGTAGCCTTTGGTAAATTACATAGCAGGGGCTATGCTTGTGTGTGTGCATAAACATCTGCAACACACAGTTCACTCAGTAGAGCAACCAACAGTCAGTCTGAGAGGAAATCTTCCTCTAGAATATCTTCTTCACACCTTTAGCAGTTTTTTTTATGACCCTCTCTCCACACCACTGGATCTTCAGCCATTTTCTTAAATTCCTTATAAAGTCTTTTTACCAGCATGAAATTGCCCTCTCCCTTCTTGCTCCCCCCATAAGGAAGACAATCAGTAGGGATTTGACATTCACCTTCGAGAGAGGTTAGTTTCTGGTATGCAGCAACAGCAGTGGATTTTGATCCAGGAAGAAGGGAGCATATTATTTATTACAGAAACAACTCTCTAGAAGAAAATTAAAATACTACAGAGATGAAGATTGGTTTTAGTTACAAAGGCACCAATATCCTAAAGGCATTTCAAAGACATACTCATAAAACAGGAAAACATAAAGAAAAGAAGTAACAAAATTAGTAAATTGATAGAAAGAGATACCTCTGTAGGTAATGGGCAAAAGCAAGGCTGTCTTCCGAAAGCATGAGTGATATCACAATCTTCTCCCACAGGTTTAAATCTAGACATTGCTGATCCAGAATCTGTGATTCTAGCCATGACTCAAACCATGGTCTAAACTGTTGAAGAACCTACAGAGTACTGATCTTTCCCATCCTGGGTATCTCAGAAACACATTCTTAAATGCGTGAGTCAAGTCATATAAGATTGCAAAGCAAACCAATTGTACTGAAATACCATTATCAGACATAAGAGAGAATGTGGGGAATGGCAGTATCTATTTCAGTGACAGCATACTGTCAGAACCGGTTCATTATAGTAGTCAAGGAACAATATCAGAGGGTATCTAAGTGCAAGAGATGATTTGTGACTAGAAAAAGGAGCTAGAGAAGAAGGAAGAAGTTAGATGAATAGACAACAAATTAACTAATTGTGAGGTCAGTCTTCTTGCCTGAGTTCTTAGCCCCAGCACTGGAAGTCTGCCTCTTCTCTTTTGAATTATCTCTTGAATTATCTTTACCTGTCTGATTTCATTAGAAGGTCCCTAGCTTACTCCACACTCAAGCACCCAGAATCAATGCACAGCACTTATGCTTCTGGAATCACAGCCAGCAGTCAAGTGCAACATAGCTCTGTGGTGATTTTTTTTTAATTTTATTTGTTTGTTTGTTTGTTTGTTTATTTATTTATAACTCTAACAAATAAAGCAGAACTAGCCACTGGTTAATCATAGAGGCCGGGCCATAGTAGCACACACTTTTAATCCCAGCACTTGAAAAGAGAAAGCAGGAAAATAAGAAGTTCAAAGCCACCCTGGGCTACCTGAGATTGACCTAATCTAAAGAGAGACAGAGCCAGTCAGAAGGTAGAGGCTTATGACTTTGATCCTAGCACTTGGGAGGCACACACCTTTGATCCCAGCACTTGGGAGGTGAAGATAGAAAATGATTTAGCTGAATGGAGAAGAATACAAAGCCGGAGAAGACAAGAGCTCACCTCCTTTGAGGAGTTGACCAGGTAAGAAGTGGCTGTGGTTTGACCTTTCAGCGTTTACCCCTATCTATATCTGACTCTGGGTTTTTATTAAGACCAAGTAGAATTTAAGCTACAGAGCTCTTTAGTCTGAGTTAAGCTTCTTCAGTACCTGGTCATGCTCTATCCTCAGACATGATGCAAGCAAGGAGACCCATTTACACCTTTCTGGTTGGTTCTAACACAAGCCTGTCTAGCTTTGTCTCACCCTCTTCTATTTACAGTTCTCTTTGTCCCGTTTCCCCGCACTCTTATAGATCCTACCCACATTAGAAGTTTAATATCAATTACCACTGATTATGAGAGAAAAACTTTCTATTATTTAGTCTCTTTCTAAAATAATGATTACCTATTGTCATCACAAATGAGATAACCAATAAGAACATTTCAAAGTTCATGAACGAGAAGATTAGATATGGTACTTTGGAGAAGACCTAACACCATAAATTAGTAAATTGAGGAGACAGGGTTAAATATCCTGTGTTTCAGCAGAATAAAACTCATTTTATAGGTTCATATGCTTTTATTTGATAGCTCTGTGTCTATATCATAATTCTCCAGTTACCATTATCTCCTCACTCAGTCATGATATTCTGACAAAAAGACCCATTATATTGGTCACAGTCAATTTCACAGTGGTGAAATGAATATTATTCCTTTTTACTTATTTATATTTTTTACAGTAAGGACATTTTAAAGGTTACTTCTACATAGTTTTAACTTGGGATTTTCGTTTCTAAAATATTGCCTACCTGTATCCTGCAGGAGATTTGTTTGGATATTTTCAAATATAATAAAACAGTCAGAGATATCAGAGGACAGATCCACCTCCTTCAGTCTCTCTCTCTCTTTTTTTTTTTTTTTTTTTCTTTTCCCAGACAAGAGTTTTCTGTGTAACAGTCCTGGCTGTCCTGGAGCTTGCTTTGAAGATCAGGCTGAACTCACAGAGATTCTCTTACCTCTGCTTCCCAAGTGCTGGAACTAACAGTGTGAGCCACCAGTGCCTGCCTGGGAGCCTGGAACTCCTTCTGTAAACTAAAATCACCTCAAACTCTGGTTGAATTAAGGGTGTAGGTCACCACTCCCAGGATATTCCTTGTGCTGGGATTAAAGGTGTGAGTTACTACTGTCTGATCCTGCTAGACTGACTGTGGGCAGATCCTTCTGATATCTCAGACTGTTTTTATTATATTTGAAAATATCCCCACAGAGAATCTAGATTGAAATTCTCATACTAACCAACGCTAGCTTCCCTGTTCCCATAGTACCCATTTATAGAACAATGCGATCTCACGGTTGCTGATAGCATCAGATCTGATGAATTCACTGTTCCCTATAAATTATTCAAAAGCAATTTCAACTTAGCAGAAACGAATTTCCCTTTCCATGAAAAGGCAAGTTTAGGTCATTTTCACTTTAAAATAACCTAATGATATTGAAAACTAAATAGACAGATACAGAATATTTATCAAGAAATTTCTGCTTTGAAGGCTAAACTGACCTACATTCATAACCTTTTGCCAGATTCAAATGCAACTTGATATCTAGATGAAAGAACCGGAGAAGAATTAATATTAAACTGACCTTGAGCTCCCTCCATTTCTGATAAAAGTTTCAAATTGCAGATGCTCTCTCTGTGGTTTCTGAATACAGTTTTCATAGCCAGACTAGGCACCCCTTTTGCAAGCTATTGACTTTAAAATTTCTTGAGTAGCATTTTGCCTAACCCATTCGATACTATACTTCCTCATAATATAATAAATTCATCTGACTACCACACAAAATGCCAGAGAGGACAAAGATTTCAGAGCCTCAGCCTGGTTTGCCTTGTCATTGTGTTTGGCCAAAGCAAACCAGGCGGACTGTTCCATTATGTAATATTTAGGACAAGGATGACTCGATGACTCAGTTTAAATGAAAACATTACCTTCAGTGAAAGGGCAGATCTGCAAGTAGATACCCTTCATGTAAACAATGTGGACAAACCTATCCCAAAGGAATAAAGGCAAAGGACACTTGTACCTCATGGATAATTTATCTTAACTGTCCACTCTTGAGTGTTTTCCCCAAGATTTTTTTTTTTGGTGTGTGTGTGTGTGTGTGTGTGTGTGTGTGTGATAAATAAAGGCATTTTAATGGACTGAATTTTCTTCTGTTAAGTAGAATATATTTTACACAAGTGAGAGAAGCCTATCCCCACAAGAAGGAAAGCCATAAAATACTTTCTATCCTGATGACTTTTGGGGTTGAATCCTCTGCAGAAGTATGCATAGTAGTTTGTTTTTTAAAAAATGGTCTTCAGGCATCAGGATCAAGACTTACAAAGGCTGCTGAGAACTACAAAATACTAGAAAGTTCAGAATAAGAAAGAATCCAAGCCTTTTCCTTTCAAGTTTCTGAGGATTCAGAAATAAGAAAGGGAATAATAATAATAAAGTTTGTCTCATGGCGACATAAGAAGCGGGCAGGGAACCCTGACCTTTGCTTTGATTATTGAAGGGTTGGTAAACATCCCGATACTTAATTAAGAATAGGAGGTAGGTCAACAATCCAAATTTACTTTAGCTTATTTTGTTCAGTGCCCACCTTCCAAGTCAAACACAAAGACACCAGCGCACACAAAGAATATGGTGATTTTTATGTTTGTTATCTCAAAGGCATCTGCTGTGGGGTCAGTGTTCTCTGCAGCAGAAGTGGACAGTACAGCTTTTCTATGCACCATGCCACTGTGAGCAGCATCAGAATTCCTTCCTCAATGTGCCCCAAGAACAGGACGACTTTGGATTCAGTGCTCTGGACATTTAGGAACAATACATGACAGACCTCAAAGAGTGCCTAATGCCCCCAACTTTTGCAGACTAGCAAACCACAAATCACCAAGAACACCTGTTCTTTAAAACAGGGAAATCCAAGCTCTCTTAATAACCCTAGTATTTTTGAAGTTTTGCAGGAACTTATGTCCTCTCTTCTCTCTCTTTTGAAGAATTGTACTATGAGGAATGTCCTCCCTCCTCTCTCTCTCTCTCTCTCTCTCTCTCTCTCTCTCTCCCTCTATCTCTCTCTCTCTCTCTTTCTTCGGCTTGGGCTGTCTGATAAGCACCTGATTGAGTCTGATCGTATCTTTGAAACAGTATTTCAAGAAATACGGAGGTAGAGAGGAGATGGAGCAGGTTATGTTGAAGTCTCTCTCACACATCTGAACAGCACAGTGTGTCCTCTTTCTGCTTTTTTTGCATTTTCCTTCTTTTATTTCCATACATCATCATGTTCTGGCCCCACGAAGCTCATCTCAATCGCTTACTTCTGTCACAGTCAAAAAAGAGACACTGCCATTGGATTCACAAGGATGCTTCTCTAACACTCCACTTCTTTTGCTGGGCACCAGCAAGTAAGGAGCAACGTGATGAGTGGTCAGAACTTATTAGGAAAATAGTAACAAAATAGTTCCAGTTTTTACTTCAGATCCTACCGGTTTCTTTTAATCACATCCTTCCTCGGATCTTTATTAGACTTACACATTGTTGTCTGAGCAGACAGCTTCTTTGACACCTGAGGAAACACTTCCAACCTCATGTCCCACCCTCTGATGCACCATGTTTCTTCTCTGTGTTTTCCTTCAGAGGTTTTCCAGCCCTTTCTTTCCATCAGTTTTACAGTTTTATCCCAAGTGCAAGGTAAGCTCTCACAAAGTATTTGATGAATAACTAAATAAATGGAAATTTCTTCAAAGAATAAACCACTTAAAGTTAAACAAGGAGTCAGTGACAGCCTCGTTTCTGTCCTTGGGATTCCAGGCACTGGTCAGTCTCGAAGAAGGTCATTTGGGAAAATATCCTTCTTATAATTTGTATATGCCTACATTTTGTTAAAACAAAAAGTATTGTAGAGGAAAAAGCAGAAGGTGATGGAAGAATGTACTGAAGATCAGGCGGGAAGGTGTATTCCTATCCTGAAATTATAAATAGCTCCAAGTGAGCATCACTACAGATATGCGCTTATTCCATCACCAACCACCTGACACCTTCTCATACCAGAATTGGCTGCCTGTGTTACTATCAACAGAGGCTTCATAGTGGTAAGTACCTGAAGCTATAAACTGGTACTGGGGGGGGGGGGGGCTCAAGCCAGCAACTACCTAACTTATCTATAGGCTTAATGTCTTAATGTGAATTCTATCATCTTTAGTCTTCCCTCCCTCCCTCCCTCCCTCCCTCCCTCCCTCCCTCCCTCCCTCCCTCCCTCCCTCCCTCCCTCCCTCCCTCCCTCATGTCTCTGTCTGTCTCTGTCTGTCTCTCTCTATCTGTCTCTGTCTGTCTCTCTCTCTCTGTCTCTGTCTGTCTCTCTCTCTCTCTGTCTCTGTCTCTCTCTCCCCCCACCCCCCCCTTCTGTCTTCCTTTTGCTGTTGTTTTTTCTTCTCATTTTTGGCGGGCAGCATTTACAGGCATTTGTTTCTAACTACTGTGTATCGGTAACTTTGAAAACTGTGAGTAAGCTACACCACCTACTGGACATCTCTTTATTACACTAAGGGTTCTAAGGATAGAGGATAGAGAATCTTTAAGATTCCTGAGCACATACACATAACCTGTTCTGAATGCTGCAAGTATATCTCCGCTGTGTATTTCTCTCATTTTTTTTCTGCGAGCTCAGCAAATGATGAGCTCAACTTTCGCTTAACAGTTTTCTAATTTGCCTTCTTGCAGACTTAGGCCTTTCTGGGTAATTTAACTTTGACTGAATGTGGGAACTGAAAACCAAAGGCAGGAGAAAAAGCCTCCAACTCACAGAAACAAAATGTTATAGGAAAATCAAGCATGGATGAATCTGGGTGTTTCTAGAAGGGTCTTCCCACATCTGCAACTTCATTGCAGTTTTGGTTCTGAACACATATGAGCCCTTCACTCTAAGCACATGGCTTCACGGCAAGGCACCCAGTACCAACAAACATTGTCCCAAACACCTTAGCCTCAGATTTGGGAGTATTGAATATTTTGAATTGCATTGTATTTACTACAGCATAAAGTTTTCTCTTACAAAATAAAATTATTTATTTATTTTTAAAAAAAAATATTCTTTAACTATTATTCCTCTGGTAGAAAGTATCAAATGTTATCTTTTGTTAGAATATCTGATTTTAAATTTTTTTAATTTAGTTACTTAAATTTTATTTTGAAAATGTTAGCTCAGTTTGTCTTGTGATTAAGATTCAATTTCCAATAATTCTGAATGGCCCAAAATACATTTTTTCCATTTTAAACTTTGTATTTTTATGAAGCAACAATTTCACCATTCATGATTATAAGCTCAAAATATCAATTAACCCTGAAAAATTAAGGTGTTGTGTACATTGGAGCACCAAATATTCATTTTCTCATTTTTCCTTCTTCCTTCCTTCTTTCTTTTATTTTTAAGGTCTCACTTTGAAAAACCTGCTTGGCCTGGAACTCACTATTTAGATCATGCTGGCTCTAACGCATGAAGATCCAGTGCCTCTGTCTCCCAAAAGCTGAGATTAAGGGAGTGTACCACCGGCCTCTCTAAGATTGCATTTTTTATGTGAAAATAAAAGATCACATTTATCTCATGGGTATCAAAATTTCCTTTCATCTTTAGTAAACAGTAAAATTAAATGTATACAAAGTGGCTTTAGGATTAATTTTTTAAAAGATTTGTTATCAGTAAGTGTTGATTTGCATACCTATCTTATGTATTTCCAAAACCAAGGGTCGTACAATAAAAAGGGGGGGGGGGAGGGAGTAAAATTGAGTCCTCATTGAAAAAAAGTTGGAGAAGCCCTATTCTGAAGGATGCTATCAGGAATATGAGCAGGTGGAACAGGCAGTCTGAGAAAGCTGAGATCTGGAGTAGAGGCACAGCGGTAGGGTGATGGTAACGCCTTGAAATGTGACCCTGGAGGGTTTTAGGTCGGGGTTTGTAGTCTCCAGCTACACTTTATTTCCATGTAGGCACAAAATTGGAGCAAACGTCTAGGTAGATGCTTGGCACTGTAAGAAGCCAAGGACCTCTTAGAAAAGCAAAACTAGATTTATTTCAGTCTGACATTTATTTGTGACAAAACAGAGTTGTTGATAGAGGATGGGGTAACATGAAAGATCAATTCTAGTATAATATTTGAAATCATGCACCATGCCCTGCTATAATTGGCTTACGTGTTAACTTAGTCTACGTAGCACACTTCTCAGGCAAATATGATTTCCTCTTACACACTGGTAGGTAGCCCATTGCTTTCCTTAATTTCCACCATTTCTGGATAATTATGAGCATGCTTTTGACTTCAACAATCTCCTTGCTTAAGTATTAGACTGCAGGAGGTGTGAAAAGGCCCGAGGTGGTGGCAGGTATGGGGGTGGGGGGTTGAGGAGTGTGGAGGGGGTGGTGTTAGAAGACTCTTTTGAAAGTTTTTATATCAGAAGAAAAGATAAATAGAAAACTGGGAAATTTACTCCTTTCCCCAGGGGATTATAGAGATGACCATGTTTTCAGACTAAAAGAAAGAAGGAAATAAATGGACAGGGCCAGTTAGAAGCACAGATCCACACCCTACTAAGCTTGTCTCTTCAGACAGCTCTACCACAGCAGCCTTCCCCCTGCTGACCTGTGACCTCTAGATGGCTCCTGTTTCAGAGTCTGCCAATGGAGCCTCATCCCTTTGCCAGAGACTTCCAACTGGGCTGTTTACTCTGTAACCTACAGAGTCTTTGCCTTTTTCCTCTTGTAACCTACATGTAACCTACACGTAACCTACACATCTACTTTGTTGTTTCTAGGTGAACTTTTGGCATATAATACCATCTATACTTTTACATGACTAACCCAACTGCATCTCGCTCAGACTCTCTTTCTGAACTCCAATGTCTCTTCACCGTTTTGCTGCCTGGATGTCTAATAGTTGTACTTAAGGTGACAAATAGAAAGCCTAGGTATCTATAGAAATCAGCTATATTGCCCTCCTTCCACTGTCTACTGAAGCCCATTCTTTGGTACTGGATTTCCTCTAATGAATTACAGGATTAGGCCCAAGAGTCACATATTTTCTGCTAACTGTCACTTAACCTGGTATTGCCACATAATTTCTTCACTGTAAGATTGTGGGTTGCAAAGCTAGACTGACCCTTAGGGCCTATACTAATCTCTTTCCCTGTCTGCCCACATATAGTTTTCTAAGTTGATAGACTTGAAAAGTACACAGAAATGTAGTTTAGTGGCCAGAGTACAATGCCTAGAAGGCACAAGGCCTAGACTGGATCCCTAGAACTGGAGAAGAAAGTAAATTCTATCACTCTATGACTCACTTTGCTTCCGTAAAAGAAAATACAAAAGAATAAGTTTTAGTTACAGAGATATTATATATAGCTACATGAATGAATTGGTCCTATTTCATGGTCCGAATTTCGCTCTCTGTTCTCACTGTGTGCTGTGACACTGTCAGACTGCTCTCCTAACAGAGCAAATAGCAAGGCTTCTGAAACAGAGACCAGCATTTTACACAAAACAATGCTTTCCTCTTTAAACACCCGCAAAGCCTCATCTGTGCCATGCCTCCCGGTCCTACACCCACACCCACATTTGCTTCTGAGCATAGAGATTTGTGAGGCGCAACAAACAGTCGCTTGTTCTGTGTTATGCACAAGGAATGCCTCCTTTTGTTTTGAGCCTGTTTGAAATTCAGTCATATCTTTTGTGTAATCTAATCTCCGGCTGTCAGTGAGGGGCTAGATACAGCCTACTTTTTTTGACAGATGGTAAATACATCTACTTGTTACTCTTCTTCTTTTGTACCTCCCCCCCGCCCCCGATAGATTTTAGGACTCCCTGACAGCACTCATATCTAAACAAATATCTCACAACTTAAAACTTATTACAAGAACAGCTCTTCCCCCAAGCCGAAGCACCTCCCATCTCCCTGTCAATCAAGTTCTCTTTCTAGTCAGGTCAGACTAGATTAGTATCAGTTCGGCTGCTAGAAAGGATATATGGAAAAGCTTGAGTATATAAATACTCTCCAAATAGCTCAGAGAGTTGGGAAGATGATGAAAATGAAGGAAGCCAATGTCTACCCGAAACTGACTTAACATGAGGATTGCTTCTGTCTGAAAAGGCTGAGAAATGAGTAGAGCATTCATTCAACAGCCTCATGGGGGGGGGGGGGGGGAGCTGGTCCTGCACTCTTTTCTACTCACAACAGTAGTTGGACAACATAAACAAGCTTCCATGGGTTGTCGGGGGGGGGGGGGGACCTCAAAATGTCTGGGTAAGAAGATGGGTGCTAGGAGAAGACGGGGGTAAGGAGGGCATCATGAAATTTTCAAAAGAATTAATGAAAGTAGTTTTTGAAGGTAACTTTAAAAAAGAGGTCTTCTTGGTAAACAAGGCTCTAAGAGTGACCCCAGAAGTACAGGTACTGGGGCAAAGATCAACCTCCCAGGAAGGCAAGGTTGACTTTTACGTGTTTTCCTACTGATAGGATTGAGCAGAACGGAAATCTTCTGCACGGCTCGTCTTTTATGACTGGAACAAATTTGCCAAGAATTCAGAAGAAGATAGCAAGGCTTAGAGAGAATTTAGATAGAGGAATGATTAGAAACAGACTTTAATATGACTATGATTAGTATGTTCAAAGAAATAAAAAGGCCAGATTGATAATTGTAGTATAAACAAGAGTCTGTAAAAGAGAGTCAAATGGGGGATAAAATAAAAACGTAAGGTTTAAATTAAGAGCTTTGTGCAGCCAATTAGCTCTTAACTATAGCTTGGAAGCAAGCCAAAGACACACACAGCACACGAAGGAGGCTGCTCCTTTGGATTTCCATGTTTTTATGGAAAAGTTAGCTTCTCGGTGTGAAGGAAAGAGACCTGTTCAAAATACTCCTGCAAGAAATAACTATCAAATCGAGAACTCTGTTACCAATTTAAAAATCTGAAAGTACTACAGGAAAATAAAGTAACTGAAGTCACACACTAAATAGTGCTATAACAGACGAGATCCATCTAATGGCTGAAGATTCAGGAAGGAACGAATTAGAACAGATTATGCTAAAAATATAAAGTGAACTGCATATAATGTTGAGTGTATGAAAGAATATGAGCATAGCTCATAGGTTTATAATCTAAATCATAGGTTTATAAAACTAAAATACATGATATTATGAACATATTACATAAGATGTAACTAAATAAAGTGCCAGAATGCCCATAACATACTACATGTAGTATTATAAAATACATATACTACTCTTGTATCAAGCTTTAATAGTTTAAACACTGTGTGGAAACCTTTTCAATAGGCATTAAAATAATATGATAAAAACTAATTTGCTAAAAGTAAGAAAAGTAAGAGAAATACAGAACAGAAGAGCTACATGGAAAGCAAAATAGTAATAGCATTTTAAAATTCAACTGTATTGGTAATTACACTAACAGTAAATGGACTAAATATTCTCCAGCTACCCTGTTATGCCCATCATCTTGTTTACTGTCAAACATCTTTGAAAGTCTGGATTTTGAATGTTGTTTTCAACTTTTAATTCATGTTAATGAATTGGTTCTTTCCAAACTCAGTTTATATTACCTAGACTACTTTTGTCAAAACAATCAATGTCTTCTATGTTGTACCATGAAATAGATGTTTCTAATTTTCATCTAGTGTGGCCTCCTGGTAGACTGGGAACTTGTTACCTTTCTTCCTGAAACTGCAATTTTGTCTTATTTTGTGACACAATTTCCCTCGGGTTTGCTTTTGCTTCTGTGGTGGCCTTGTCAACCTCCTTCTCTGCAGGCTGACAAAGCCCAAGTGAAAGAGATGAAATGTTCCCTTTGCACCTTCATCAACTTCTATCTTTTTATAGCTGAATATATTTACCATCCACCACATTATAGAATACACATTGGATATATATTATATAATAATATAAGTTATATATATATATATACATAATTTCTTTCTAGCTATAACCTTTAACACCCTACAGAGGCACACCAGTCACCAATCAATAATATATTAATATAATCTTCAGATTATATACTCATCTAATCTATTCTTATTTCAGTGAATCATTAGAATTCTACCTTACCTGTCACTCTTTACAGGAAACTCAGAGTCACCATACTACTTCTCCTAGGCTATAAACTAGATATTTAGGTTTCTTTCCTCTGTTCATATGCTGAAATTTAACCCTCAGTGCATAGGAATTCGGAGGTAGGATTCTTGGAAGTTTAGGTCACCAGAGTGATCCTTCAGGAATAAAGTTCTAGGTGTTGAGTGAGCTGAAAATTTTCTCTAGGATTTAGCCTTCCCCTTCCCGCACTGAGAAGTACATGCCTGCTGCGTGTGAGGTACCCAGTTGTGGTGTTTGGTAAAATGTTGTTGCTGGTCCTTAGAGCATTCTGCCTATCCGTGCTTTCTGAGCTTCAGCCCTGGCTTTCTCAGGGTAGTTTCCTTCCTGCCCCTGTCATCTCTAATTAATTTTCAGCAAAAAGGTCAGAATAAACTGTAGAAGATCTCACGACCTTGGGTATTTTCTGCTTCATTCGAAAGAACATCACAAAGCAGATGTTTTCATCTTGTCCCTGCAAGGCTGCCTGCTGCTTATTTTCCAGACAAACTTTCCTTCTCCTTCTGGGGCACAGTAGAGATTTTTAAGTTCCTTAAATACAACACACCTTCTCTTTTTACTTTCTTCCTCCCTTTCCCCTCTTTCCTTTGCTTAAGAGATCTCATATATCCTCCTTTCTTGCTTATCCTAATTTTCTGTCTGGCTAACTTCTACTAAATTTTTGGGTCTCCGCTGAAATGCTATATCCCCCCCCCCAAAAAAAAATTAATTATATATTCACACCTTCTCCTAATTAAGCCAGGCTTTCCACTCTTTTTCCAGTTGTTAACCCTGTGCTCTTAGTGTGTCTCAGCTTTTGATCACCCGTTACTATCTGCTTCTCTCTATTTAAAGAACTCATTTCATTAGCTGGTTCCGTGCAAGCATTGCGGCGCTGGGTTCTCGGCAGAGGGCGCTAGAGGAACACTGCACGGGAAGTGAGGCGCTTGCTCAGCCCAGTTGCCGCAGGGCAGGTGCTTTATTCTGGCCATGCTTCCCTCTTTCCGAGGTTTGTCTCCTACAGTCCTTCCTAAACTACGTCTTTTGACAGTCTTTGCCACAAGGACTTCTCATGTTCTTTCCAGCAACGCGAGCATTCTCTCACTCTGCTGGTATCTGTAACTCTGCACCAACCACCCACTCAAGGTCTCCTGCCTCGTGCCACCCCAGGAGGTTGCTGCCTGTCTGCACCCAGACTCTAGACGGCTCTGGCCGGGCAAACCTGTGAGCTGCAGGCTGTCCAGTTGATTAAGCTCATCTTTACCCGGAGCCCCAGCTTTGGAAAGGGGAAGGACCTCTTCCGAGTTTGTCCTTCCTGGAATATGCCTTCTTTGAAAAATACTGAATCTTCTTATATCCTACAGGTTATTCTTTTATCAAGATTTAACAGCTAGAAGCAGTGTGATTATTTTGATTCAGAATGTTATAAATATTCTCTCTATATATATTTAATTTGTAATAGTAATCAAAATCACATATTTATTTGTGGGTTTATTTTTTTCCGATGGTTTCTTACATGGAACTGTAAGCGCAAACAGGGAAGGCACCATACTTGCTTGCTTCCCGGTGCTTACGTAATGTGTGGCATATAAAAAAAATCCAATAAATACTTGTTCCATGAATGCCTTCTGAGTGAGTGAGTGCACTTTCTGCTAACTTATTCAGTTATGTTCTTTTGTATGCCTCATTAGCTCTGCTCAGACATTGCTATCTATTTTACAGATCAGAAGTAATGTGCTCTGTAATGGGGGCAGTATAAAGTGTGTGATTTTGGTTATTTTAAGATGAAATAATGCTATCGTTTTATAATCTCCTAAAGTTACATCAAAAGCTGATGTAGCAGTGACAGCTACAATTACATTCTTCATAACAGCTTTTTCTTATCTGTTTGCTAATTATAAGGCCTACATCCCTGTCCCCAGCAAAGACTAGAAACAGATAAAAGCCTTATAAACTCAGCTAAAATTACTACGCTAGTTTAAAATTTTCACATACCTGTTACCGCAGGCTTCATACTTTCAAATGCTAAAAGTTTGGTGAGTAATAGAAATAAGTAGATGAGGCAATGAAGAATAGTAGAGACTGATAAATTGTGCTCCGCCTTCTGATCTGAGTACATTTAATTCAAAGATTCACAAAAAAACCAGCACAGGAACTAAACCCTGCACTAGCTCCCAACTGCTCTTAGCAAGCCCACAACACTAGCCCCTGACTGCCACCTAGCAAACCCAGCTGGAAAATACTGGGGTCCTTCTGAAGCTCAGCAGAGATCTTAAGGTAAGAGATGTTTGACTCAAAGACATATCTTACATTATTTCATTGAAGAAGAGTATTAAAAATTAAAATCTGCTATGATCCCTATTTTACAAGAAGAGACAGAAATTGATTAACAATGCAGGGCAAGACAGCCAACTTCGGGATGATTACAGTCCCCAGAAGACAGTATGCAAAGTCAGTTATTTATTATTGTTATTAATATTATTTACTTTAAAGTGGAATACATTCTACTGTGATATTTGCTCAATTACAAATTATAATTACCTTAAAAACTTTTTAAAAAGACCATCAAATTTCCAGGGCTACCCTCTTACCCCTTCAGGAGGTAAGGGGACAGAGAACGCACAGTTTGAACTCCTTCAGGCTTCTGAAAGGTGAATGTACATGTTTCCACAGATTGGAAACGCATGTCTACTGTCTCCACAAATGTTCTCTAGATTGGAAACTTCTTGTCTGTTCCACTTTAGTACTCAAGAAAATAGAAACCAAGGACAGATAATAATTTCTCATCCTATTTAGAGAAAATGTTATTTTCCCTGCACTGGAGGGAGACAAAATTTCTCAAAGGAGCTGTATGGTCCACTTTCTTATGAAAGGCAGAGCAGTTCACGATGCACTAGAAGTGAGTGGCTCACAACACAGGAATAGAAAGTCCTCACAATAATTTAGTATTAGACCATATTTCTCTTTCACAATGCACTGATTTATTTACTGGCGTCTTTTATTCAGGAAGAAATTATTCGCTTATACATGTACTCAAGTGTATGTATATACACACACACACAATGTAAAATAAGGACAGAAGGAAAAGTAATTTTTTCCATGAATGAAATAAATAGCCAAAACTTTTGTTGCAAACCCTGATTAGAGATGGTTCATGAATGTTCCTGTAGCAAAGCCAAAAGATCACTAGGCACAGTGCATCCTTTGTTGAGTGGGGAAGTGTGTGTGCTCTTTAGGACAGGGAATTTATTTGACTACTGACAACTGTTGAAAATATTTCATGAGAAATTGAAAAATGAGAGTTCTATATGAAAGTGCTGTTGTTATTTTTAAGGATGTTTGCATTCACTTAATAAAATTAGACACCAGATTGCATTGGGCTAGGAAGACATACATTATAACAAAATCTAATCCGTGTTTTATATTCATCTAAAGGAAGTCTCTCCAAGTGTATGGCCCATGTCAGACTCACCCAGTCACAAACATTTGGGAGAAGGGCTGCCTTAGTACACATTTGGGGACATTCCCTATGTGATCCTAGCTTTCACCCAGAGTTACAAAAATCACCATTCTAATGAAACCTGGGGAATAAAATAGGTATTCTAGGTGACTTGCTCAGTTCTCTGCCTCAGATACCTCAACAGCACTGAGTTCTACCAACCACAGTACACTACCTACACTGTGGTCTGAAGAGCTATGCTTTTACGGACCCTCTTAGATCTACCAGATCTACTTACCTTTGGTTCCTGTTTTCTTTACAGTGATAAGGAAATCTTCATAGAGGATGGGGAAAAAGTAAATGAGAAGAAAGATATGCCTTGATTTATGCAGCAAAAGAGAGCATAGGTTACAATTCTTTGACTTTTGAAGGAGGGAAGTCAGAGGGGTAAATTCCTGTTTCCAGAGTCCTGCAATATAATTCCTTGAAGAACAATTCTTGGGCATGGTAGGTTAAAGTCCAAGGAAGCTTTATTTCCTAGTGTTTGTGATTCTTACCCAGATCGGCCATTACCTTCCTGTGTTTGTAGTAGAGGAGAAAGCCATCAGGCTTCAGCACAAACCACCTCTTCCTCCAGCCCCTCACAAAGGCCGAGTGAGTCCTCTTATGCAGGTAACCGCGACAGGTGGGCCATGGGGTATTGGGACAGCGGCTGATGTCAGATCCCACCACCAAAGTCAAGATGTCTGGACCTACAGGTATGAATTTCGGATAGGTTGTTCAGTGGCTTAACATTTTATGACTCTCTGGAGGTAAAGCAACTATGCAGAAGTATTGGATGAAGAAACAGTTATTTCACTTTTGACTCACAGCTAAGTAGTTGAACTGATGTGGGATCCAAGTTTCCTGAACTGTATCTTTCATCATACAGCCATGATGGTTCTGATGATGGAGTCAAGTCTGCAATGTCATTGGTTGTAATATCAACCTAATTCCTTATTTTCATTTCCTTTCTAAGAAGTAGGAGGGTGTCCCTCAATTTTCTACTTCACTTTTATTTGTAATAATTAGCCCCCCCCCAAACTAGTTTAGCTGTCTGGAGAGTCTATATCAATACGTACCTTTCTCATCAATACCAAAACTTATCAAAACCCTTGAGTTTGGAAGTAGTAGTTTTGCAAGGTCTTAGGTACTGAATTTTTACGTTGCCAGGTTAACTGTGACTTTACCCTGGGCTTTTGTTTTCATTACTCTTGGAATTTCCTCTTGGCTGGACTTTCATGACAGAGGTATGGTATACAGTATGGAAATTGTCTTTATCCCTGTTAGCATGAAGTCACTGCCTACCTACTGTGCTTCGTCGCTGCCAGTGTGGACACCACACACCTGCCTTTTGATGCTTTAACACAGTCCTCTGAATACCATGCCGACAGACAGAAACCCTGACACACTTTGAAGACTGCAAATGGGCTATGACTTCATTTACAATTCCTCTGAGAGGGAGGCCACATCCCTGAAGGGGGACATTTGGGCCTTGGCAGCGCTGACTTCATCACGATGTCTGACATTGAGATTACCGATCTGTTTAGAGCTGTCTATGGAAATGGGGGTCAGCAAGGAGACTCATCTTCTATAACTGACAAGCTCCAACCCAGGGGATCATTCCTGGCTAAGCCACATGGCCCTGAAAATAAAGATTTGTCCCGGAAAGGCTGACACAGTCTTAACTTTAGCAGCACGCAAAGCACCTTAGTAATTAAATAACTCTCAGTATGTCAAGATAATTCTTCATTGCCATGTAAATACATTTTAATTTATTGAACTGCCCTTAAGCTCCTGTCAAAAACACATCCAGAAAAATTAAAAGAAATGCTCTAGATTGGCCGGCAACCCACAAATGTCTTTGTCTTTGGACTGTAGTCCCCAAAGAACTGCACTTCTGGACTAATGTGCACAGTGGACACATCTGCCAATTTATTTATGGACTGCTGCAGTGGGCTGCCCTTGAGGTCATTTTCCTCTTGCTTACACTGACTGCATACGAGTTTCTCTGATAATGATCAGACTAAGCTTCTGCTTCAGCCTGGTCATAAATGTAGCTTGGTGCACCATGAAAAATTCTCTCTGGGGCAAGGATGTAGCTGGCCCCGATGCAGCATGGTTTCATCATGTTTGAAGAAAGTTTCTCAGATGCAGAGTGAGGACATGTGCCTGATGTATGGGGAGTTGTTGAGCTCCGAACAGCTGTCAGGAGAGGGTAGTTTGTTACTCTTTACCACATGCTACTTATGGCACAGAGGAGTTAGGTTTGACATTCACAGAAGAGCTTGAGTGAGAATTTAGACCTTGATATCATGTGAAAAAAAAAATCTATTTCTGTAGCCACTGTAGTTTGTGGATTTAAAGAACTAAAATTTATGTGTCAACATTTAAAACCTGCATTTGTTAATTTACTAAGCCTCAAATTAGGAAATGTCTTAATTTGGAACTTAACTGACACACATCAACCAGTGATTCATTAAACAGTACACCTTCATTCAGTAGGTTCAGCAAGAACCTTGACACTCTGGTTTGTAGCAAGTTTTCAGATGATGTCCAAATACAATTTCCATTTCTCCAGGCACTTCTGTTTCCATGAGGCCCTGCTGCTTGATCTTTGCCACCAAGTACAATATTTCTTCCTTTCTTCAACTATGATTTAGTTTCCTTTGACAAAATTTATTTTAACCCCAACATATCTCAGTTAAAAAAAAAAAAAGAAAGAAAGAAAACAACTCTCAGTTCCATCAGGCCCATATTACTTCTGCTTATCAATTTTGTGGGCCTGGAAACGGAAATACACAACCATTGCCTTTATCCACTGGGCACCTTGCTTGCTTTGGGTAGTGTGGGTGGGATGAAATAATGCAGACAGGTGACCGCCTACAGCCTGAGATGAAAGAGTCAAGAAAATGATCCATTTCATGAGCTAAAGAAGTTTTCAAACCACGTCTTTGCCCATCCCAGTTCTTTAGTGACAAAGTCCTTTAAAACAAAAGCTTCCCAGAAAAAAATCTTCCCTCGCATGTTGTCCCATGTTTGGAAGTGTGGAATTCGGTGATGTTATTTACAGCTACAGGAAACAGAAAAAAAAATTCTTTTTCTAATTCACACTTTCTCCTTGGCTCACTGTCTTATTATACCACCAATCTTAAACTGTGTCAGAATCACACCTCGGCTGTCAGACAAACTCTACCACCCTCATAAGTGCAGAAGAGAAATGTGCAAGATGTGTTCTGTCCCCAAGGGCTTGCACTGTGTTCAGCATCTGAGAGCCTGTCCTCCAGAGGCACGTTTTCTGTTTGATTTTTACTAAAGTCTGCATTTAGTGAAACAAAGCCCTGATGGAGCAAAGGCAGAGCTCACTGAGCTCCAGTGTGTTCCTCGTCTTCCTACACTGGTGATTAAATCTCCCTTTGAGTCTGCCAGTAATAGCTCTAGAGAAAGCCAAAACCACTGTATAGGAGCAACCTAATTGAATAAAGGCTCACCTGAGTGTTGTGTTGTGTACCAGTAATCCCAGCACAGGTGGCTGTGGGGAAAACATGAGGCTCCCATGTTGAAGGCCACCCTGGGCCAAACAGAAAGCAAGAGAGCAAACAAAGTCCCAAAGACTCACATACAGATACTGCCATTTTCAGTATGATGCTGAGTGCCTTTCAAAAATTAACTTTGTCACCCTCATGAACAGATTAAAGTTCATGTGTGTGTGTGTGTGTGTGTGTGTGTGTGTGTGTGTGTGCAGTACTAGAACTAATAATAGCAATCACAAAGTTTGTAGTGGTATCTCCCTTAACAGGCTAATCTGTTGAGATTAGATAACAAAGTTAAGACTTTCAGTCACAGAGCTACAACTGTTTGGCCAAGTCTTTAAGATTCTGGGCTGCAGAAGACGGCTCAGCGGGAAGAAGGAGAAAAATACAAGAGTTATTATATACATGTATGAGACTGTCAAGAGACAAAAACCAGAAGCAGTACGATGCCGACTGTGTCCTGATGCCAGGGTGGTTGTGAAAGACTGAACCATGAGAGTCAATCAAGGCGACAAGTGTCATGACCAGACATCCCACATTTAAAAGAGTTGCCCACTGAGTCTGGCACACAGCTAGATCTAGGATGCAATGTCCTCTGAAAAGTGATCTGATGCCCATGGGTCTGAATCAGTGTCACGGCCAGGTATGCTCTCCTAGAGCCACTGTTTTTAGGTGAGCCTGTTTGCTGTGCTCAACTTTCGCCATTATTGCCTACCTAGCAGAATGAGGTTCCAACCGCATCCCTTCAAGGGATCTCTTGTTGCAGTTAAATCAGGGACCGAGTACCCATCATGACACATAGATCATGCCGTGGGATCGTCCTTAGAGTTGCGAGTTCCTTGCTTTGTTTTTATTATTTCTTCAAGTACAACAATTCATTTTCTTTTTCCCAAAAGGGACTCATAAAATGGGCTTGATAGAGGAATATGACCTACTATCTTGTGTATATCTGTCATCTGTCTTTTTATGTTACATAAATGGTGTCATGCTGGTTTTCTGTATGCCTGTCTGATGCTCTCCCCATCTCCTCCTTCTGTTTATCTTTGTCTTGTCTGTTATTTCCAACTTGAAGAGCCGTCATCTAAAAATCTATTCTTGACGCTGCGAAGTGACTAGAAGTGCAGAGTATGGGTGCATTACAACGTAGGTTTACATACTAGGGGTAGTGTGGTCACCCAGGCTGATTCTAATTCCTTCCTACCACATAAAATACTGCACAAATGCCCTTGTATTTGTTTCTTAGGTAGTTTTCAGATTTATTTGTCCAGAAATACAACTGTTAGTACATAAGATTTATAGGTACTTCACTAGGAAGTGCAGATTGCACACTGAAAATTTTATAGCCCAGTAAGAGCACATGAAGATCCTCATTTTCTTAGCATTACGCCTCTATCAAAGCAGGCTACTATATGATACATTTAAAAAATATTATTGAATCTGAAACATTATCTTGTTGACAATTTACATTTTTTGATTAGTGGTAAAACTAGCTCATAATTTTTTTTTTTACAGACTTTGTTAACTATAAAATTGAGTCTGATACAATTAAAATCCATCTCAGTACATAGAATAACATGTAAAGCACAATGTTTGGCACTTTTGTCAAAGTTTTGATGAATATTTGGGTACTTTTTTGAGCTTTCTAGTTCTTTATAGATCACTAATCTATTCTATGTTCCTACAAAAGAAGTCCATTTTTACCTGTTTTGTGTGTCTGGAATGTATCTTCGAATCTGGTATGAAATGTTTTTTTTGCCATGTTGCAAGATTTATGAAGATTCTTTCCATTTAAAGACAGTTACTCTTTTACATACTTATAGGTAAGTTTTCCAAACTTCTCATACATTTAATTTAATTTTGCTGTGATATCACTGAATTTTTAGAGTGATTTTGAGAGAATTAGGAACTTTCTGTTTGTCTTTCATGTATTATATTGGCTTGGTCAGGCCTTTCGTTATTATGATGAGCAGGTCTGTTATAATCAGCAATGTTCTTGTCAATTGTGAAAGAAATATTTTCAAGATTTCTCCGTTAACTATTTTTGATCATATGTATATGCTTTTTGTTATTTTGGTTATGTTATGGTTTAGAACTTAAATGTTCTTCAAATTCTTATATGTTCATAGATTGGTTGTCACCCTGTGACACTGTTTGTAGGTGGATAATCTTAGGAAGTAGGGCCCAGTGCAAGGAAGTTCGTTCATTTGTGGTGGATTTTTGAAGCATTTACTGGGACTGAAGGCCTTTTTTTTTTTCTCTGTGTGTTGCCTTCTGGCTATGGCAGAGTGAGCATCCTCCTTTACTGACACAGAGATATTGATACCTGCTCAGTTCAAAGCATTAACATCACATAACCATATTCAGAGTAAAGTTTTCCTCTTTAAAGGTTGGCTACCTAAAATATTTTGTGATAGTAACAAAAATTTGGGACATTAAAATTATGCGAATGTATTGACTTTATTAAGTAATTATTTTGCTCAGTGTAGACCTGAAAGCATTAATAAGGAACTTTAAACTATTTTTTTGCATCTACTTTCATACTTAATATAAAGCTGCTGTGGTTTATGTTTCTTCTTGGCAAAGTGTTTCATCTGAGAGTCCTTGAGATAATCTTCCAAAGGTCTTGAATGCCAATTCTTGCCATTTACTTACATCAAATAATCCTTCACCTGGATATTGCATTTGAATTTATTTAATATTTTGAGAATATTACTCTATACTATTCTACAATCTGGTGTTGTTACAAAGTCTGACTCATTTCCGTTCCTTTGGATGTGATACACTGCTTCCTTTCTAAAGCTTAAGTAATTTTTTCTTTCTCTTTATTATTTTTAAGCTTTACTATAGTCTGCCTGCCTAAGAATTTTTATGCCCATCTATTTGATAACCTTTAACCATTTTATGATTTTTTTTCTTTCATTGATCCTGGAAACATCTTGTTTTGTTCTGTTTCTTTCTCCAAGGACTAGGGCGATAGCTTGGTTGGTAAAGTGCTTGCTATGCAAACATAAGGATGTGAGTTGATTCCCAGAAACTTTCTTTTAAAAGCCATTGTATTGTGTGCTTACAATCCCAGCACTGGAGAAGCAGAGATGAATAAAGATCTTGGGCCTATTGGCCAGCCAACCCACAGGTCAGTGAGCTTCATGCTACTGAGAGACCCTGTCTCATAAAACAAGGTGGAGAGTAGTAGCCTTGGAGTGACACCTGAACTTGCTTTCTGGCCTCTGAATACACAAGCACACAACTGTGCACATATATGTACACACAACCATCCACATACATGTACACCCCCCACCACAAATACATACATGAATGTACACACCCATCAATTTTTTTCTTTTTATGTATTTATTTTTTTCTCTCTCAAGAATTCTTAAGATAGTTTTATCCTTCGTGTTTAATTATGTTCATGTCTGCCTGGCTTTTATCTTTTCTTTCTTTCCTTCCTTCCTTTCTCTCTTTCTCCTTGACCTTTTCTGGGAGGGTTTATACTCTAGGTTGGATCACCTAAGGTCTTTCCACTGTATTTACTTTATTATTCAGTTCACATACTGTGCTTCTCCGACATTTGCCTTCTTGATACTTAGCACTGACAACTGGCTCTTCTTTACAACCGCCTTTCTGCTTCACATCCTATAAATGTTCTCCTTGCCCAATTCAGTGATGTATATTGTATATTGATCTTATTTTAAAATTTAAATGTCTACTCTTTCAGATGTATTCACTCTACCTTGGTTACTACGAATTATTTCTACATTGACATTCTCTCCCTGCACTGTTTTTCAGATTCTTGATTATTTCAGCTAGATAACATCTTTTGCTTTGGGATTGCTGAAAATACTTTGGGAAATAAATACTGCAGCAAGTTTAAAGCTGTACTCCTCTCTGGTGCTCCTCCTGGTGAGTGAGTGGTGCTCTTCAGAGAAGCCCAACTCTTGGGTTGTTACCTTGGTCCAGCAGCTGTGTTTTTCTTGTTTGCTTTTATGGCAGGTGACCAAGAATCTCAGAGAATCTCCCAATTACTCTATCAAATATTTCCTTCTTTCTGAGTTAAAAGCCATGCTATAGTCAGTTACCCTTAAGTGTACACAGGATGTTATTCATGAATATGCAATGATCTATGCTTCCATTCTGGTGGGCACATCTCACTGACTGTCCACAGTAGGAATTGTCAACTTTCTAGTATTTCTGAAGAAGAATGAGGTTTGCCAGGAACATATGAAAGACAAAAGCAATAAGAAATATCCCTACCCCGATCCTATTTCTCTCATGAGATCCTAAGCCTTGTCTGCTACTTACTGTTAATTTGTTACAGTGAGGTTTCTTGGCCCCAGGTGGCCACAGACCTGCAACCCCAGACCCCTACCCCAAAACAGGCAGGACAACGTCTTTTTTGTCTCTTTCTATATTATTCTTTGATATCTCAGATACACAGCATGCCTTCTGCTTTAAAGGTGTCTCTGGTGTTGAGTTTGCGGACTGGCAAAGACAAAGGACTATAGTTCTTTTGTTTGTTCTTTGAAAGTTAAAGTTGAACTCAGATTATAACAGTATAACTCATTCTTCCAAGTAGCTCTCAGGAGCAACCGGCTCAAACTAGGATGTTTAAGCTGCTTTTATCCTTCTGTCAATGTTATGGTACCATTTTATCAGAAGCCAGAGGCTCCTCCATTCATGTTTTAGAGATGTTCTCCATTTTCTTTTAATTTCCAGGAATGGTTAAATATTATACGCAACATTAACCTTTTCAGAGCAAAATAAAAAAAAATCCACTAGGAATAAAAATATTAGTAAAATATTATTTAACACAAAAATTTAAATTACGAGGAATTATCTTTGAGAATAACTTAGTACAAAAGTAATGAATCACATTGCCTTACAGTCTTATATCATCAATTTAGTCGTGTAATTATGATAATAAACCCTGCATTCCTAAGCTGTGCTTCACAAAGGATAACTATTAGGGTAAGACCTTTGATAGTTATTGCATGTGCTAACGGATAATGGCCTCACATTCCTGGCATACCTGGTATACATCTTACAGAGCAATAAAGTACCAAGCCAAATTCTACCTGAAAACAGTTCTGAACAGTTAAGTCGAATGCACTTGTAGGTGGTTTTCAAATGTAAGCCTCTATGTATGTAAGAACTCAGCTCTTGGTAACCCCAAAGCATAAAAGAAGGCTAGTGAGTCATACCAGGGCACCCGAGGCTCATTCCAAATGCACATTTTAAGTGCTATCCCATTGTCTAATAATGATCCAGGAGCATCGCAGCATCCATAGAACTTTGACAAATAAGATACCATATTCGTGACAGAATAAGGCATTTTCTAGTTGAATGGGTTTATCTGTATATAGACTTTAAGGACTTCTAACATTGAAAATTGTTTTTCAGAGAAAAGAATCCTGTTCAAATCTCCACAAGTTTACTGTGAATGGATGCAAGAGTGCAGGGGATGCACCATCACAGCTTCTGTGGTGAGTCCATCTGTGTTGGAACTGCTTGACATACAAGCTTCAGGGGGTCCCGAGAGAATCTCCAAAAGCTTCCGTCTTGTGATCTCTCTCTCACACACACACTCACTCACACACACACACACACACACACACACACACACACACACACACACACACACAATAAAACCCTGAGAACCCTGAGATTTTTATCTCTACAAATTTTCTTTGTTAAGTGGAATAATGAAGGGAAGAAGCAAATACATAAAGATAAGAAATAGTAAATAAATTCTTATGATGAAAATGTCTTTGTTCCTTAACTAAAGAAATGCTTTGGCAGTAAAGTGTACTTTTCTTGCTGACAAAATACTTTATGGGTGATAGTCAATACAAAGTGTGTATGGTTTAGAGGTGAGATTTAATTACTAGGAGAAAATAGCATGTTGATCACAGTGCATTAAGGACATCCCTCTGCATCTGCCACCTTCTCCCAGTCTATCTTTCTGTGTCCTGAGCTCTCAGCATTTCTGGTGAATTCTGGAGTCTGTAACTGGTCCACTCACCTTTCTTTGCAAGGTGCACAGCTTCTGCATGCTCAACACTGGTGACCTCAGTGCCATTGACCGACAGCACCACATCTCCAATCTGGAGTCCGGCTTCCTCAGCAGCACTGTCTGGAAGTAGACAGATGACAACAGTCTCCTTGACAGAAAGTCCTGAATTGAGTGTCCTGCTGTTTGTACTTTTTTTTTTTTTTTTTTTTTTTTTTTTTTGTAAAGGCTCTTTTTTTCTGCAGGGCCTTTCTTTCCAACTTTAGACAATTGCTTATGTCATTAATGAGAAACAAAATGCTCTCCTTGCAGAGGCCTCCCTTTCATTTCTAGGACTTACCCATCCAGCCAGGCATTTGAGTGGCTACTTTGCAATACAATAGCAAAGCTGCTCTGAAACTCAATCTATTCATCTGCAAGAAGGTTGAACTGGTGCGTCTCATTCCCCATTGCTGTGAGGTCTCTTTGTAACCCTGAGAAAATCACTTAACCTCAATATCTTCATCTATAAAAAGGGGGCTGGGGGCAGAGCCTCTCTGCAGGACTGTTCAGGGAACAAGTAATTGAAATACTTATGAAGTGGTGGCAAAAACAGCTCTTGGAGTAGTTGGGAGGGGGGGTGAGAAAAACAAGGCTTTTTCTTGCCTTGTTCGGGTTCCTTCCTGAGTCTTTTCAGAAGAGAAACTGAAAATAGGCTTAGCTTTATGGTCCGTAGCTGTGGGAGACTGGACTTCCCTTTCCTTTGGATATTTTGTCCCTTGGATTTCTCGCATTAGCAGAATACTCCTATTTTCTATGAGTTAAAAACCAATATACTATTTTAAGGTTAATTTATCTTTTAAAAATATGGTCTTCTTTCGATTTGACCAAAATTCTTCCTACAGCTACAAGTTGAATTCTACTTTTTCTTTCTCCGTTCATTTAAAACCCTTCTGTCTTTGATGTGCATCCTAAGAACATATGTGCTACTTATGGACTCACAGACAAGTGTGAGCAAAAGCAAGTTTTTTTGTTTTTTGTTTTTTTGGTTTTTTTTTTTTTGTATGAAAAATGTCACTGGCCTCTTTAAAGAATATTCATTTCAAATTTTATTTTATTTTACTATGTTTTTATACATATTGATGTTTTGCCTCCCTGTATGTCTGTGCACCAAGTGGATGTCTATCTGGTGATTACAGAGGCCAGAAGAGGGTATCAGATCCCTGGAACTGAAGTTATAGATGGTTGTGAGTTAGCGTGTGAATTCTGGAAACCAAACTAATGTTATCAGAAAGAACAGCCAGTGTTCTTAAGCACAATCCATCTCTCCAGTCCCAAAGAATGTAATTTTTTTTTTTATTTTTACCTTTTGTTTCTTTAAGATGGGGTTTTTCTGGGTAGCCCTGGCTGTCTCAGAACTCTTCCTGTAGATCAAGTTGGCTTTGAACTCCTAGAGATCTGCCTGCCTCTGCCTCCAGAGTGCTGGGATTAAAGGTATGCACCACAATGCCTGGCCAAGAATGACATTTTTAAAATGTGACTCCGTTGCTGCAGGCAACATGATGTAGAATGATTTCATGAATGATTAGAATTTGTCTAAATTGTTTAATGGTAGGAAAGTCTGATAAATAAGCCATGGCTCGTTCAGTTTAGAAAGGGGTAAGAAGCAATCATTGACAGTCCCATTCAGTTTTATACTACTCTGCTTAGAGTAGTGATACATACATCTCGTGGCATGGTTGATCCTTTGAATCAATTGCATTGAATACATTGTTCCACTGTTTTAAAAGACTTAGAGAATTTGTTTTTGACAATGCAAATAACAACATAGATCCAGTGGAGTTTTGTTATTATTTCTACATTCGCCATCATACCAGCCATTGTCTTACAGATTAGCAGTCATTCAGCAAATATGTATTGAATAAATAAATGAACTACTTCAAGAGTCTTCAATTTTACTGGTAGAGGAAAGAGAAGCATTACTAAAAACAAAAGTTACACTTGTAGTACAGCAAGTGACAGAGATAAAACATATTACAAAGTCAGTAGGGACTGTAATTTTGGAAAAAGGAATTCTTCCTCCAATTTGGAGTAATTATAAATAATTTTCAGAAAAAGGAAAATCTGGTCTGATATTAATGAATGAGTGAGTTTGGGTCATGAGTATCAGGGAGACCAGAGTGATGGAGACTGCTAGGTTTGCATAAACCTAAGTCCTCTGTTGCCTGGGCTCAGCTGGTCAGTCTTTCTTAAATTCCTTTGCAGTTGGGTATGCAATCTGAAAAAGGCCAGCCCCTGGAATGTGAATGGAAGTGGAATTCCATTTCTAGGCCTACACCCTAAATACACAGGGGGCCACATCACCTCCTCCTTTTTCTACCTGTCTGGCAGGTGTTGGTGACTTTGGGGTCTCGGAGGTTGATAGATTCATAAGGAAAAAGGACCCCGGATCCTGAAACACAATGAGAAATAAAACCATCTTCAACTAAGAACATCTACATTAGACTATTACTGTGACCAGTAACCTTTTGGAATGTATATCTTTTCTTTGTCTTGAGGAATGTATATCATTTTATTTCCAGGGTTAGCATCATTTCAAAACACCAACACATGCCCAAACAGTATCCTGAGCAAATGTATGCATACTTTCCAAATCTCAAAAATCAGTGGCTTAAATCGCTAGCATAGAGGCTGCAGTCAATGGGCTTTGACCTTGGTGGTCATATAAGTGAGACAGATATAGGAAATGGTGTTTTAGGTAAAGATGTAGAACTTGTACTAGATCCTCTGACACTAGAGAGATGTGAAATGTCATAAGCATAAAACATGTGCATTGTTTTATACTTTAGGCTTTAGGAAGATTAATTTAGAATAGAGAGAGATTAAGCTAAATAGATCAGCATGAATATTATTATTAGGATTTATACAAGCCTATAATATAACTATAGGGATTAGTGGAAACCTAACAATCTTTCACGTGACCTGAAATGTTCTTTGGAATTCATTTGGATGCCTGTCTATCCTTAATGAAACATAAACATACCAATAGCAAGTAAAATTTCCTATTTGTTTATTATGATATTTTCTATAATCAGAAAACCCTCTAATATATGGAAGGAAAAATCACTGATTAAATGTGGATTTGCTTTTAGATACACTGAAATAACTTTGGAGTATTCAATCTTAAGTCTTCATTGGAATGAATAAAAAATATTTTGCAGTTGGAGGTGAAATACAGCGGTAGACGGCTTGTCTAGCATGACTGAGGTCCAGGGTTCAGTTCAGGTAGAAGAGGAAAGAGAGAAAGGATTTGAAGTATCAGCATTAAAGAAGTATAGGTATTAAGGTAGAGCCAACAAACAGATTCATAACTCAGACAATGTAAGGAGAGACATATAGAGCACTGAAGATTAGTAAGAGAGAGAAAAGCGGCTGAACAAAGATAAACAAAAATCAAAGCAGATAGATCTTTAAGAAGTGTAGTCACTGAGTAGCAATCACGGTAAAGACAGGGCTTGGTTAGATCCCCAACATCTGTGTAAAAAGCTGGGTAGGGCAGTATGCAGATGTAATCTCAATATTGGGATAGACAAACATCCCGGGGGCTTCAAGCCAGTCAGTCTGTCCAAGTTGGTGAACTCAAGGTTCAGTGAGAGACCGGTTTCAAAAATTAAGGTGGAAACCGAGTAAGGAAGGCATGTGATATTGACTCTGGCTTCAACATTCATGAGCACATATGTGCTTGCACAATTACATACACAAACATATATGCACATGGACACATATGGGTGCACAGAGATGGAGATGAAATGAGAGAGAGAGAGAGAGAGAGAGAGAGAGAGAGAGAGAGAGAGAGAGAGAGAGAGTCCCAAAGAGAAGAAAAAAATTCAAGACGAAGAGACTATCAATAGTTCTATATTTAGGCTATAAAGGTGGCTGTCATTAACCTTAGTCCGTTCAAGATCTTAAGAAAGATGAGGATTTGGGGAGTATAGGGAAGTAGAAGGAATTTGAGAATTTATACTAATCAATATATTAAATGATTGAGTAGATAAGTCAATAAACACTACAAAATATAAAACCAAACACATGTTTATTAGTATGTTTTCTAAGCACAATTAGCTTTGAAATAATTTTTTACTTAAAGGATCTATCACTATAAAGATAGACCTATTTGATTACACAATTTGAGGTTTTTGCTATTTTTTTTTGCCTGGGTGTTCTAGATTCCTTGTATTCTTGGTAGTATTTATTATCTGGCCTTTTGTGATAATCATACTTGCAAGCAAAATTAGTAAGTATGGTTTTCCTCTCTCTGATGAGTACTGATGCAGAACGTTGTCAATTATTTATTGATTATTTGTTTATCTTCTTCATGTAAATATCTGTACAAGTCCTTTGTTTATGTTAAGTTGTGTTATTTCTATGTTACTGGTTATGATACTGTGTATAGTAATTGCTGGTAGGTGATTATTATAGTTTGCCATTTTGTAGCTGGCTCATAAAACTGCTTTTAGTTTTAAATCATGAGCACTGGTTGTAGTAGTCTGGACCATCATGTATCTTTCAGGGTTCACCTTTATCTACTGATGCTGGAGCTGCAGTACAAGGGCTTCACCAAGGACAAAGAAGGTTCAAGGTGACTCGATAATCTACCCCACACATGCTTGCCCTATTTGACTCTGGTCTTGGTACAGAAGTATTCAGCATAAGTTGCTCAGGAAGGTATGAGGTAGTAGGAAATCCAGACGATGATTTTCTAAATGTGCAGTTTCCTCCAAATAGATATACTTCTAAGTTTATTAGGAAAAGCTAAATGAGAAGTTCCTTCATGCTTTCATGCATATTTACATATAATGCAGATTCTGAAAGCCTACTTTAAAAAAAAAAAAGAGCTTGTACTTTTCACTTTGAAATTTGTACTCTAACAGTGGTATTTTCAATTCTGGAGCTTCAGAAACACGGCCTCTTTATTACTTCCTCCCTTGCTTATCCTGTCTTAAATGTATAGTTTTCTTTCTGGGTTTGCTATCAAAGTTGAAACATCTGCTTCTTTTGTTTATTCCAACAGATCTCACAGGCACTTAGGCTTTCACAGAAACAGTTCCTGCAGATGCCAGCCGGGTGTGGGCAATTAGTGGCGTAAGTGCCAAGCAAGCTCACACTCTGTATACTTATGGATAATCATTTCCACCCCACCTACAGGTCTCTTCTCTTTATCTTTTTTATCTTTAGTGTGTAATTAAGCCTCTCTACTGCACCCAGAACAATGTTTTATAGTATGAATAAGATTCTCCGAAGGGCTGAAAATATGTGTAATTTTAAAGTCCCTCAACCCCTCATTTAGTAGATTTGAGTAGACAATGGATTTCAGAGGGATTCTCAGCACTGAGAAATACATTTAAGAAAAAAAAGGAGAGAGAGAGAGAGAACTACACTCAGCAGCTAGCCGAATCCCTGCCAGGGCAGCACTTTCTGTTGTTGAATAAAATCCTGGGTTAACTATGTATTGTCGCATCTCTGACAGAAATGAAGCTTCAGCTTTCTTATTGCAAAACACCTTGGTGCCCACTGAATTAAAACTTCCCCGCAGAGCACACAGAGTTATTTGTTTTGTATTAAAATGACAAAGATATAGTTAGCCATCTCAATTGAATAGTTACGAAGATATCAGAAATTAACTGTGATGCTGAATTTTCATGATTAAATTGACTGGAAGCTCCCAGGAGACGCACCGCTGGGGTTTTAGATGAATGTGTGCTTACTGTTCTGTCCATTGGTTTGTGTCTCAAGATGAATAAAATGGAGAAGGGGAGAGGAAGGAGAAAGAGAAGGGAAAAATGGAGTGAGACAGAGACAGACAAAGAGAGAGACACATCAAGCAGCTAAGTATCAACTCTCATTTTTCATTGTTTACTGGTCTGCCCAGATAGGAGGAGTTCTAGGCCCAAACCCCTGCCACCATGGCCTATATCAAATCTTCCCAGCCCCGTGACATGAACATACCTTCCCAGGAACTTTGAGCTGCATTATGGCCTTCCCTGCCACCCCACCATGGCCACTATCATGCTTTCCCTGCTACTATGACTGTGTATTGCTCAGAATTCTTTAGAGAAACTGTACACATAGAAAGAATATAAGTTGCAGAATAGTATGTGTAGTACTGTTTCATCCACTGGCTTGGGTCTCAAATTGTGCAAAAAAAAGAGATAGAAGAAAGGATGGAGAGAAGGAAATAGGGATGGAGAGAGAGAGAGAGAGAGAGAGAGAGAGAGAGAGAGAGAGAGAGAGAGAGAGAGAGAGAGAGAGAGAAAGCCAAAAGAATTAGCTTCCTTCTTCTGCATCTTTTATATAGGTTACCAGTGGAAGATTACAGGTAGATCTTCCTACCTCAAAAGATGGAAAAAGTGGCTCTTTCCACTTCAAATGACTTAATTAAGGAAAAATTACTCATAGGTATGCCAAGTTATTTGAGTTTTAATTAATTCCAGATGTAGTCAGATTGACAACCAAGAATAACCATCATAAACCCACCCCTTGTTAGTTTCACACACAATAATATCTCCTTATGCCATGCTTAATTTCCAAATGAAACCACGGGCTCATTATCACACTTTTCTGACTGTGAAGTGGGTTCCTTGGTCAGAAGCAGTATTGTGTGGAATATCATGATGGTGGATACGGCATCGTGTAAGCCCACAGATGGTGGTTTTGAGATAAGCATTACATTCGGGAAAGGCAGTCGGATAACCAGAATAAGTATCTATGCCAATAAAGACAAAGGGTTGTCATTTTCATGGAGGAAGTTGTCCAGTGTAGTCAATCTGCCACCATGTCACTGGCTAGTCACTTGGAGAGATGGTGCTTCCCTGAGGCTCAGTGTCGCTCTTTGATGCTGGCACTCAGCAGCAGCTGTAGTCATATCAATGTGGGTGGTGGCAGTATATTTTGCTGAGTTCATTTATTACCTCTATCTCTGCCACCATGACAACTTTGCTCATAAACCTGTTGGGTTGAGCAATAACCAGAATGGCTGGGGAATGAGGTTGATTGTTCACAGAACAGGTCACCCTATCTATAGAATTACTGAACACTTTCTGCTGACCTCACCTTTTGATGCACATTTTTATGGGACACAAGTATCTTCACATCCTTTGCCCATTTGACGAGATCAGATCTATCCACAAACATCTAATCCAGATGTATTTCTCACCAACTTTCTAATAATGTTCATCTCAAGTCCCTTACTACCCAGTCAATCAGTGATTACAGTCCATAAATTAGTAAACAATATCATCTCTGGCTATTTCTGCTCCCAAAGAAACTGTTTGATTATGTGAATTTCCTGAAGGTCTTCCCACTATGAAGATGGTACCTTTTGGGGCTCTCCCAGAAAAGGGTTGTTAGTCTGTAGCTGTCCCCTCTTGGGTGGAGCTTTCTTAATGTGCAGAGCCATACTAAAGCCAGACTCTGTTTTTTTCTTCTTCAGTGGGCACACCCTATGAAGCTATAGATTCATGCTTTACAGAAGATGATCATATAATGGGAGTAGATACCATAGGTATTTGGGCATTTCTTCATGTAATTTGTTTGTGCCTTTAGGACATGCTCAGGCCTAAGCACATATAAAACACTTCCATTTGATAATGGATTGCTGCTGTGTCCATTCTACTTTATGACTTGGTGGGTCCGATAACACCTAACTCATGATGCTTGGTAACTCGAAGGATCATTGTCAAACAATCAGTTTCCACTGAGGCCCAGTAGCAGATTGAGAGGTATCTTTCAAAAGAATAGTGGTCTGAAAATTATGATGGAGTCTTTCTCCAAAATCCCAAAAGTCTCTTCTGTGATTCAATGGTAGGGCCCTCCAAAGGCTCCAAACAGTATTGCTAGCTGCCACTGCCACTTCAAGTACCATCGGGTCTGCTGATTCAAATGAGTAAAGTGGTAGAGCAGCCTGCCCACAGCAGCCCAGACTTGACGAGTCTTCTGTTGTTCTTGGGTTCCAATCAAAGCTAGCACCTTTCTGAGTACCTTGTTATATGGGCCTGAGTTACACACCCAAGTGGGGAATATGCTGTACCTAGACTCTAAATAGGCCCATTAAATGTGCTTCTTTTTGGTGGTGGTAGGGACCAGGTACAATAACTTACTCTTCACATGAGAAGGAGTATCTCTGTATGTCTATAGCACTGGATTCCTAAAAATTTCATTGAGGTAGAAGGTTCTTGAATTTTAGCTGGATTTATTTGTCATACTCTGATGAACATATCACAAGGTACCAAAGTGTTTGTTCCTGTTCACTTGGCCCAGTCAGTGAAATGTCATTAATATAGTGCACTCATAGGACATTTTATGGAAGAACAGATGATCAAGATCCTTCTTAACTAAGTTATGTCACCAGGATAGAGAGTTAATATATCCTTGATGTAAAAGTGTGAAGGTATACTGCTGGCCTTTCCAATTATATGCATATTGCTTCTGGTGATTCTTATGGACAGTACCAAGAAAAGGGCATTTGCTAAATCAATAGTTGTACCATGTACCAGGGGATGTGTTAGTCTGCTCAAGTAAGGGCACTACATCTGGTACAGCAGGTGGAATAGAAGTCACTACTTGATTGAATTTTTGATGGTCATCTGTCATTCTCCATGATCCATCTGTCAATAGGAGAGTTAAAAGGGGAGGGATGGGGTGAAAACCACCATCTCTGCATCTTTCAAGTCCTTGATAGTGGCACTAATTTCTGCATTTACTCCAGCGATATAATGCTGTTTTTGATTCACTGGCAATGGTAACTTTAAAGGTTCCCATGTAGTCTTTCCTACCATAAAAACCCTCCTCTTTCCATAGATCAGGGAACCAATGTGAGAATTTCACCAACTTCTAAATTTATCTATATCAATTATATATTCTGGAACTGGGGAATAACCATAGGATGAATTTGGGGATCCACTCACTCTACCGTGAGTCAGACTTGCTAAAACTCCATTAATCTCCTGACTTCCACAAGCCCTACTTTAACTGGAGGGCCACAATGTTTCTTGGGGTCTCCCAGAATCAGCATCAGTTCAGAACCAGTATCCCATAGACTCCGGTGTACATTCGCCTTTGTAAAAGGCCATGAGTCACTCTGGGAAAGGCTAACAATAAAACTCTTAGTTGTTTGTCAAGGTCCATCATCAGAGAAATGTGGCCATCATTTTATACTAGGTGTTCTAATTTGCAAATTGGCTCAAGTCTGGAACTTGGCCCATAGGCTAAGATTCCCTTTTGCCACAATCCAGTGTAGGCTTTCTCTCATTTGTTTGAGAATTTTTGTGCTTAAACATATCAAACAAAAATACAGCAGGCTTATTACCTGTATCATGCCTGAAAACACCTTGATTAATTAGCTAGTAGCAGAGGTCCATATGAGTCATGACACCATTAAATTTGCTTTGTCTATGCTGACCATTATAGGTTAGGCCAACAAAGACATTGCTTTGTTCATGCAGCTCATTACAATAACTGTGATTGCCTTGCCTTTGGTGATTCAGCAGTGCCAGCTAGCTTCTGCTACTTCAGGGCTCAATTAAACCCATTGCACTGAATTCATTCAACTGAGCAGCAGCATCTCCAACCCTAAGGTCTGGCACAAGGAAAAGAGAGACAACAAAGCTACAAAGCTCTTCAATTATGCTGGTGCCTCTCACCATTTTGTGTTTTATAGGATTAATATGGAGCATGCCTTCTGGCCCTATTGCAGAAGATTACACAGTGTACTCACTCCAGCATTGCAATTCCCTGAGCCTTAAGATCTCTTCATTAACACTAAGACAAGGGATAGCAGGTGTCTCCAACTCCTTTTCAGGAGGCCATCTTTTGACATATGCTTCAGACAACCCTTCAAGCAAACTTTGACACTTTGTTTTTAAATTGTGATCTTCCCTATGAAATCTAGATTCTTCACTCTGTGGGCTCATATCAATAAACTCAGTCTGATCCACATTTGTATGCATTCCACCATTATCCCACACTCTTAAAATCCATACACATTCTCCAGACTGTTGCTTGAATGAGTGAGCAAACTCAATAAGCTCCTAAAGACTGTAGCATACCTCCTCATGGATTACCCTTTATATCTCCTCTCTGGGATTCTGCTTAGCCTTAAGGATGGTTATAGGTCTAGAGACAACTGTTGCTGGTCTTGGAAGGACATCAGTGTTGTATTGCTTGGCATCTCCTTTAGAGAAAATCCTTGCTGGTTTAGCAGACAATGAAGGATTACTTTCCTCAAAGACATAAAGCACAATCTTTCAATGGGTGGGAATGGGAGCGTACCTACTGAGAATATTTTCTTCTGGAGAGAGTACTTCCTCAGGTAAGATAAAGTCTTGAGAATATGAGGGTTCGAAGTTCTCAGTTTCCAAAGGGTCTTCTACCACATCCAAGTTACACAATCCCATTATTTACCAATTAATGACTTTAATCACTGACACATTCCAAATCAGAAACTTGAATTTTCACTGTACTTTAGCCAAACGTACAATGAAGGCTTCAGTTTGATTTTTCACAACTTGAACTCTGGGGCCACTGGAGGGAATATTCTTTCAGAGTGTACTTAGAAATCTTTAGACTGTTTGTGAACACATGAGACTGGACAATTTCATCATTGAGTTCACTGTTGTCTTTCATTGCATTTTGAGATGGTAGAAATTGGTTAATTTTACCATGGAGCCATTCTTTTCCTTTGCCAATTCATCCAGCCAGGAGCAACCAATCAATCACCATCATTTTCTTTATTTTTCCACAAACTGTCAGAAGTTTTATATATGGAGTCAATATCTTCATTCCTTCTTCCAATTTGTGAATCAAGATAATCAATGCATTTTGTTTCCTTAATTTGTAAAATAGCTTACACCATGGATTTTCAGTATCTTCTGAGCTTCTAGGAGATACTTTAGTAACTGGGGAGGCTTTGGTAGCTGTAGGTGTTGAAAAATTTGAAAGCCTATTGCAGATACTTAAGAAATTTAGCCTTATGTTACCACTCTTAATAACAAAATATGTAAAATTCAATGTACAAAAGATCAACAGAACTAATTGAATGAATCTATCTATCTATCTGTCTATCTATCTATCTATCTATCTATCTATCTATCATCTATCTACCTATCATCTATCTATCCATCCATCCATCCATCCATCTACCATCCATCTGTCCATCTGTCTGTCGGTCTGCCAGTCCATCCATCTATCTATCTGTCTATCCATCTATCTGTCTATCTATCTATCTATCTATCTATCTATCTATCTATCTATCTATCTGTCTGTCTGTCTACTTAGAACATAATGACGACTTATTAGAATATCTTACAGGCTATGGTTTAGCTAATCCAACAATAACTGTTTATTAATAGAAGCTCCAAGAATCCAGTAGCTGTTCCAGTCCATGATTCTAGATGTCTCAACTGATAAGGATTGTTCATGCAGAAAGTGATGCTGAGAAAAGAGTTCATTGCTATGAGCAACCTGTATCTGCCTTATCTGCAACTCGAAAGTCACATATACTTCTTTTCTCAGTAAACTGCCTGTTTCTCTCTCTCTCTCTCTCTCTCTCTCTCTCTCTCTCTCTCTCTCTCTCTCTCTCTCTCAAGCCTGAAAAAGAAGCATGTGCAGAGGCTGTGCTACAGCCTTGACACTATGTTTTCTTAAAATTTTCTCTCCCAAACAACTTAGTCACTTACTCTTTTGAATTCGGCCTCGCCTGAATTCTTACGGCCTTTCATGTTTCTCCCTCAGGCCATGCGCCGTATGGCTGTTTGGGGGGAGTAAATGAACTTGGAATGCTTGGCAGAATCAAGTTATTGACAACAAAATGCAGTATTCTTCAATAAATGATCATATATAGTACAAGTCAACCTTGAATTTGAAATTTTGCTGCCTCACTTTATAGTGCTGAGATTATAAAAATGTACCATCACGCCGAGGACATAATATTTTTTTTTTTTTCAAAAAGAAAACGATCATATGCCAAATAATAGTATGTCAAGAAGAGGCAAGCTTCCTGTTTGAACAAACTGTGTGATGCTGTTTGGGTGATTGTTATTGACAACTCATTGGGTACCAATCAATGTGTTAGTAGTATATCCTAAACTGCAGCTTACATGTCACAAACCACCTCTTTCTCTTTTCTAGACTGTGGAAACCTGTACAAGATGAAGGGCATCACTCCATTTTCTGGTTTATGGAGGACTTAGCTTTCTAATAACTCAGTCCAAACAACATCACTGACTTAACTGAGCCAATTCAGTGTGGTCCCCAGAGGTTATTTGAGGTTGAAGCCAGCCTCTTTCTCTGTCTGACTCTGTAATTATGATAGCAAGCCAGAGTTGCTCAGATTATTTAGGTCCAAGTGTAAACATGCAACGACAATGAAAATAATGGAACACGTTCTCTTTGGATGAAATGACTGCATCCCAGAAGCAGACCCAAAATCTACACCATTCCTGAACCTCAGCTTTGTGAGTCAGCTCATCTGTTCCATTGTTTAAACCACTTTGGGCCGGGTGTTTGATTACGTCTTAGCTGAAGACACTTTGCTTCAGTATCTTGAAATTCTAAGACTTAAATCCCAGTGCTGATAGACATACAAACCTAGACAAGTTGTTTAATGACTTTGGTCATTCATACAACCATTTGCAAAATTATCAGGTTTATATATATACACACAAACATACATATATGTGTATATACATTTGGAGAACAAATATAAGATACTTTTGTCAGAACAGTTATCTATAATAAATATGACTCCTTAATCCCTGGGGTACAACATGGTTCTTATATATAAAAGCAAATTAATCAACTTACACTCAGAAATTGTAAGATATTTAAATTATTTCTTCTATAAACAATGAACAGAAATGAAATGACACATCCTGAGGTTTAATATAAGGATACTTATGGGGTGTCTAGTTCCAACTGATATTTCTACAACATGACTCCCATATACAAGGCTCAGTTAACATTGAAAAAGTAGTGATAGAAAGATTGTAAGAACCACATGGGGGAGGGGTGAGGCTGAGGGCTATCTGGGAGGGATGGGGGGGGAGGGAAGGAGGAGCAGGGGGATACATTTATGGAGATGACATTTTTTTTTAATGAAAATAAAATAAAAAAAAGAACCACATGGAAAGATCATAAGAGCCACATATTAGGTAGTCTGCTGTAAGAGTGTTTCTTCTAGATGTGACAAGTAAGTCATGACAATATGGCTGCCTCAACAAGATCTTAACAATTCCAACACCAGTAGACATCAGAACATGAACCGAAGAAATCTCACAAGCCTTCCACCAATAGATGAAGAGCTATAGGCAATTAATAACTGTTGCAAAATAGAGAATTAGTCTTCTGCAGAAATGATCCCCTTAATTTGCTATCCAATAGCAAATGATTAGTCCTGAAAACCTATGTATAGAAACAACACAAAGTGGAATCAACAGGTTGTATTTATATATTCATTAACGTATTTGTACCAACAATAATCAAAGAAAAAAGACCAGGAATTAGGGAGGAGTTGAAGGAGGGCATGGGAGGAGTTCAGTGGAAGAACGGGATGATGTAATACCATTCAGGAAAAAAATTTAAAAGGATACAAGAGGAGGCACAATGGAATTAATTCAGTACAAATGGAACTCCCAGAATCCTTTGCATACCGACAAACTGTTGGTAACTGTATTTATCAGAGAAGTACATTTCATACAGAAAGCCTGGACTTTAAAATGGCAGGTGGTCATGATACGAGCACTTCTCAATATTGTTTGGTAATCAGTCTTAGAAGTTGCTTCTATTGCACATGTTACAAGATGGAGAGAGGGTAGGTTATCTTCTACACTTTGGTAGGATTGAGAGACCTGTTCTGGTATGAATTAAACTTGTTATGAGAGCACTTACTGGTATCCACTTCAGTGACCATAATTGGCTTGGAGAACTGAATCCGGAATCCCCAGGGGTAATCTCCGGTTCCTTTGAATAGTCTCACAGTTCGCTCTCGAACTGCAAGAAAGCAAAAAAATATATTGCTTTGAGTTGACATTCAGCACAGCACACTATTCCAGCACTATAAAAGTGGTGTGTTTGCTGTTGATTATGTCAGGCCTAATAGAAAGGTTCCAAGCAATACTAGGCGATAGAATGCATTAATTACACAAAATTTGGGGTTTCATTGTTATATTTTCATACAATATTGTCTAATTTATTCTTCACAAAAGATGATGATGATCAGTATTTAGAGAGAAGAATATTGAGATGTAGAGAGGTTCTCATGTCAAGAAATAAAGTTAACAACTGTTGGGCTGCACTATACCTCAAGGTTCATCCCTTTATATTTAATTTTTTTTTGCATACTCACCACTGCTCCCCCCTCCCTTCCATCTTCCCTGCCCTCCCTCAGCCTCCTCCCATCCCATTCTCTCATCCACTCCCCAGAGAGAGCAAGGACTCCCAAGGTTAGTCAATTCGGTCTGGCATATTCAGCTGAGGTAGGTCTGAGTTGCAGTATCAAGGCTGAACATGGTGTTCCTCTGTAGGGAATGTGCTCTGAGAAGCTATTAGGAATAACTGTCAGAAGCTCCACAACCTGCTTCTACCATTCAACTGTCAACTCAAGAAACCAGAGGTCAAAAAACCCCAAATAATTAAATTAAAAATGGAGTAGAGTTAAACAGGAAGTTCTTAACAGGATTTATCCTTAACCATTTTGTTATAGCTACCCCCAAAGCACACAGATCTTGCAATCCTAAGTTGTTTAGATCTGTAAATAAGAGAATTTATTACACATTATTCATAGAAAAAAAAAAACCAAACCCTAAAACATAGTCCACAAACTGAGCTTTTACAAGCCTAGAAAAGTAAAAGACCTGGCTCACTGAGGGAAAAAAAAAAAAGAGCAATTGATTTTGAAGAGGTTGGAACTGCTAGGTTTGGCTGCACAGTCAATGGAGAGTCCGAAGATCTTCACAGTAAGGGTACATGATTGTGAACATCATGGACATTTTTGCCTTAGAGACTTGTAAACAGTAAGTAAGGAATAAATGATAATAAATTACAATTGGCAACTTGCTAGACCTTCAGAAGTAGATTCTAAATAGTAGTTTGACTTCTAGGTATTTGTGAAAATACTAGGCAATTATAATCTAATAATAATTCGAGCTATTGAAAAGAATAGGGTAACCTAACACTTTAAAATGGAAAGTTAATAGACTTTCCTTTCATACAAAGTGGGCATGCATTAGAATTTCTGGGTAATATATTTTGATGCTTTTTTTGTCAACCTAATGGTCCTTTTCTTCTGTAGTTCTTCCTTATTACTGATTAAATTCAGATTTGTCTCTAGGTTGAAGTGGAAAGATGTTTCTCTTTTTATAAAGTTGCTTTATCTTAAAGTCCACATCCAAAGGCACTTTCAGAGTACTCTCATGTAGACAAAATATAGGCAGAATTAGAAGCATGTGGGAAGCCAAAGGAGCCTGTGAGACTTTGAAGTGATGGATAAAGATGCTCACAAGATGGCGAAAGATCTTAGTTCAGCCTTTCACTTGCTGTCAAGTCACTTCCTTAACATAGCTGACAGGTGACCTCATATGTGTCTCAGAACATTATCAAAATTATTTCATTGTAAATTTATGTTATTTTGCAGAGTTTGTAAGATGATTTATTTGATTTTTTTTCTTGGATATTTTTGAGGTGAATCATTATATTTAATAGTAAGTTTCTTGTGAGAAGTAAGAAATACAGCAGAAGGCAAACCATTATGCCCGGGCATACTCAGTTGTGACCACCTGTTTGATCAGATAAGGCAAGCATCTGATATGCACAGAGACATCCATCTATTTTCACAGGTTCATTGCAGTTCAAAGGAGTCATTAATTTACAAATATTTGCTGCACACTGCTTTTCTCCCAGTCACTTTCTTGTGTAATAGAATTGTACTAGAAAAGTCTGAGAAGAATCATTTCCCATTGAAGCTTAAGCGCTTGACCCTTGTTGCCTAGACTAGCACTCTTCAGGGAGGGGATGGAAGGATGCGGTGTCTTCATATGAATTCTGGAAGGAATGCTTGTTTTGGTAAAATGCCCCAAGAAAGGAAGGGATACTTCTTTTTGTAAAATTCCTGAAGAAAACACATTCTTCTCTTTTTGTCTGGAAAAGCACAATAATATTGCTGAGAAGGTGTTTTGTGGATTGTGGCTCTAAAGTTCTGTGTTTGGGCCTCTGGGAAAGTTTGTTACTCATTATGAAAATTCTCTCTTGGCATAACTATTTGGACAGGGTCTTATTGGATCTCATAATTTAAGAGGCAGGACTGGGAAATTCAAGGACTTAGGAATTAATATTTCAGCACCCTGAGATAGCCTGGTAGCTAATCAGAACAAAAAGAAATGCAGAAATCCATTTCTGACTGCTGTAACGGTAATTTCTAACATCTCTGCTTTTCAAGGTTTCCTGTTCCCTCTAGGTTGGTCTCTTGATGCTATCTTCTGCTTTTGACAGATCGATTTGCCCAACACATATTTGATTAATGGAAGATTGTTATGTGTTGAATCAAATCAAATCACATTCGTTGTTTTGTTTTTATATTTCATGAGACTATTAAAATAGCTATTGCTTTCAAGGCCATGTTTCTGTGGGTTTGTTTTTCAATCAAGCAAATTGAATGTCAACATGTATGGAAGAATAAACATTTCAATAAAGTCTTTAAATGGTGAACTCAGCAGAACTCTCCTGTGGGAGGGTACAATCAACATGTTTGTAACGTGTTCCTCTCCCTTCCTGAAGACAATTTTCTCATATTTTAAGATTTATAGTCTTACTTTCCCATGACACTGTCTAGTGAACAATCTGTAAGTGGCACACAGCTGCTGAGAAGCCACAAATGAATGTCATTGTCTCACATACTGTGGCTGCCTCATCAAGTCATTTATCCCTCTAGACAACACTTCCTTAGCATCATATTGTTGGTTGCAAAAATCAAAATAAAGGGCAAATATTTCCATAAAAACAACAAAGCTCACGTGCCAAAACACCCTGCGTTCAATCTTAAGACAGCTACGGCAACGCAGCTTTGCAGGGAGAGATCCCTTTGACATTTTCCAGCTCAGAAGTTCTAGGAAATCAAGGATTGAGTTTTGATCTGTAAAATTTATTTTTCACAAAATACATTGTAACACATGTAAATGAGCACTACGATGTTTTCAAGTACTAGCAAGTTATTAAAATATTTTAGTTAAACATCGTCCATTGGCCTGTGGCTCACTTTCCTAATGACTACATTCTTGGGTTGATCTCTTCAACGGAGCACAGTCAAGAGGGCATGCATCCCAGCATAAGTAACAGTTGAAATCTTAGTAACAAGAAAACAAATAGGACAATTTCAGATTGAGATTCATCTGATAAAAGACCTCCTGGTGCTCATTGCAAAATGTAAATAGATTTCATATACATTCATATAAGTGCATACATGCAAGCCTATATTGCATGTGTATGTATGTGCAATAAACATATATAATACATAATGTTGTATATATGTCCCATTTTATATATAATTATATACAATATAATATTTTTATATTAAATATTATAATATATACATTATTATATACAATATATATGAAAGAAGTTTTTTTTTTACCAATACAAAAAAAATAGCACATTAAGAAATATTCTTGTTATTTGATAACTGGGAACATAGTAAACATTATAGTAATTGCACTTTTCTTTCAGACATTACATATTAAGGTTTATATTACCCTTATTAGAGGAGTAGCTATGTTTTATATATTGTTATGTAGTATAACATTTTTCCAGGAAAAAAATGCTAGTCAAAAATAATTGTTTATTTGATAAGTATATTATGTAATTAAATTGTGTATAATTTATATATGAATACTTAAATATAATTATGTGAATATATTTATTATTCTACACAAAAACTTTAAAGTAAGGTAGAAACAGCCAACATATATTAAAAGAGCTCATTTTAATTTTCATGTCCATAATTTCAAGTTTTATAATGCTATAAATCCGGGAGAAAGATATCAATGAGTATCTTTTGTAAAGTAATATGGCTGTGAGTTACTCAGTACTCACTCAGCAATACTTTCTATTTACTCTACTTATAGTGTTTAATTCATTGATTCAAAAATGTGAATCATTTTTCTAGGATGAGACAGGTCCATTGTAGGTGCCTGAAATCCATCAGTGAGTTCTTTGGAGTTCTAGTTCCGAGGAGCCCACTTTAGATCTGGGGTTCTTCCATTATTTCACAACTCAAATAAAAATTATACATAGAAACTTCTATGTTTTTAAGACACTCTTGGATATTCGTCATTGACCTTGTATTTTTCAGATTTATTTAACTTCCTATTAGTGAGGAAACTTATTATAACATTTTTCACATTTAATTTTTTGTGTGTGTGTGTGTGATATGATTTATGGACCCTGGGTTGAGCTTACACTCATGTAATCAGGCTGATGATTTTGGATTATTTTTAATAAAAATCACTTTTACTGTTTTTAATCATGTGTACACCTGTATATTTGGGTAGAGTACGTAAATGTATATATAGGTGTCTATGGAGGCCAGAGATGTTGGAGTCCCCTGCATCTGGAGTTAGGTAAGCTGTGTGACATGCGTGCTTCAGTTCTCTGTAGGAAGAGTGTGCACTCCACCAAGTCATTTCTCTGGCCACAACCCTGCCACTTCCTACAAGCAGGATTTCAGGTATGTCCCCTTATCTCCATTTTATATTAGTTTTACTTCAAATCTGGAGTTACTATTCTGAAGCAATAGCTCCTTTTTATTTCTTGAGAATTTTCTATGACATATATTTACATCATTTTCCCCCTCTCTTCTCCATCCAACTTGCCCCCATCCGTCCCCCAATTCCCTTCCAAATTCATGGATTCTTATTCTCTAATTATTATTGTTACACATATATACACATACAAATTTATAAATGTAATCTTCTGGATTCATCCATTTAGTGCTGTTCATATACATAAATGTTTAGGACTATCTATTTGGAATTATATGACCTACCAGTGGCCTTGTCCCTGAAGGAGGCTGATTGTCCCTTTCTCAACAGTTGCTAATTCTTTCTTCATTTAGGAGTGGAGGACCCATGAGATTTCTCCCATCCATGTTGGCATGTTAATCCCTGGTGTCTTAGTCAGGGTGTCTATTGCTGTGATAGAACACCATTCCCAGAAAGCAAGTTGGAGAGGACAGGGATTATTCAGTTTACACATCCATGCTGCTGTTCATCACCAAAGGATGTCAGGACAGGAACTCAAAGAAAGCAGGATCCTGGAGACAGGGATTGATGCAGAGGCCATTATTGGCTTGCTTCCCATGGATTACTCTGCCTGCTTTCTTATAGAACCCAGGACCACCAGCTCAGGGATGACACCAGCCACAATAGTCTGGGCCCTCTCCCATTGATCTCTAATTAAGAAAATGCTTTACAGATGTATATCATGGAGGCATTTCCTCCACTGAGGCTCCTTCCTTTCTAACGACTCTAGCTTATGTCCGGTTGACACACAAAAGCACCCAGAGCAAATTGAGTCTTTTGTCTTAGTTGTTGTGAAGAGACACCACAACCATGTCATCTCTCACAAAATAAAATATCAAATCGAGGTGGTGGCTTACAGTTTCAGAAGTTCAGTCTGTTATCATCATGGTGGGACATGTGGCATGCAGGCAGACATGATGCTGAAGAGTTCTATATCTCGCAGGCAGCAAAAGTGAAGTGAGATCCTGGATGTGGCTTAAGCACGTATGAGACGGCAAAGCTGTTCTCTACAGTGACACACTTCCTCTAACAAGGCCACACCTCCTAATAGTGCCACTTCCTTTGTGGGCCATTTGCTTTTAAGCCACCACACCTAGTATCATCCCCCCACCAAGAAATAGCTCTTAAAATAGTTTTATAATTTCAGATTCTTAAATTCATGTCAACTATACATATTCTTCAGTATTCAGGGCTAGCAACTTCAGAGGCTCTAGCTAAAGTTTTCTAAGGCATCTGCATCTTATAATTCTAAAGTCCTTACCTGCTACTGGTCTTGGCTTTTTACTAAGACACCTGGGGCTGTCTTCAGGATTCCCATCATCACCTCGGAAAACCCATGCTGTTGAATGAAAATTCTCTGTGTAGAATCCTTTTTCTTCAATATCAACTCGAAAGCCAAAATCTGCAGAATGAGCATCATCTGAGGTAACTGAGGAAGAAATGAAAGTGAGAAATGAAGTTATACTACAGCAAGAAGATTCAGTGTTCTCACAGTCAAGGCGAGAGTGTGAAAACTTCCAGATATGCAGAGGTGATGTCCCTATGAATGAAGAAAATTATACTTAGATGTAAGTACCTCAGTTTGTTGTGCATTTTTTCTTGGGAATAATTTACATATTCTTAAAATATCATAATCAAAACAAATATTCCCAACACTGCAGAGAAGGCTTAGCAATTCAGAGTGCCTACGGCTCATCCAGAGGACCCAAGTTCAGGTCCCAGTACTTACATCTAGTGCCTCAAAACTGTAACTTTAGCTCCTACGGATCGTTCATCCTCTTCTGGTTTTACCAGGGGCCACACTGACATGTACACATCCATGAAGACACACACACGAATAAGAATAAAATGAATTTTAAAAATACAAACAAACAAATATTGCTTCAGGTTCTGGGTTGTGGTAGTCTGCATACGACAAAGTATGGTAATTCTTTAGCTAAAAAGATATTTGCTTTGAAAAACAATATATTATTATTTAGAGGTCAAGTTGAAGCCAGAGAAGATTTGGAATTAGCTTTCAGAATCCATTTTGAAATACCAAGTACAAAGAAAAGGATTATTACATGCTGTGACTGTCTCTGTGCTTGAAGGAGGCACTAGAAAGTATATTTAGAAATCCCATCATAGGCTCGCACGAAGAGAAGTGTATACAAGGAGACATGTATAGTCTTCTCCACCAGCTCTTCTATAGAAGTTCACTGCTTTCTCTCTATGCAGGACTGTCTTAGACCCTGTGGAAATCTGTGTCCATAAAAGAAATGAGCTTGTCTCTCCACATTATCTTTCAAGTTCCTTTGTACTCTGGTTAGAAAGTTCAAACCTGAGTAAAATCCCCCTCCAACCTTACAGTTTTTTGTGCGGGCAGAGTTGAAAAATTCCACTTCAGCATCCAAAGTTATTTTCAAGAAAACTACGTCATTTATTTGTATTTCTTAATTAACATGAGAAGTGGAGGGATATAAAGAACAGAACGATGTTGTGGAATAGTCCTTTTGTGCATTGTGAAGATTTGTACTGTGATTAGTTTAATAAAGAAGCTGACTGGCCAGTAGCTGAGAAGGATAAAGTTAGGAAGAAAAGACAAATTGAAAATTGTGGGAAGGAGAAGGGCAGAGTCCTAGCCAGAAACAGAGGGAGCAGGAGATGAACATGCCATGTTAATAAAGGTACTGCCACGTGGCGAAGTATAAATAAAGACTCAGGGTTAACCTAAAAACATAAGAGCTAGTTAAGTAATAAGCCTGAGCTATTGGCTGAACATTTATTAATATAAGCCTCAGTGTGTTTATTTGAGAGTGGCTGTGGCACAGAAAAACCTCTGCCCACACAATGATTCAGTCTATTTCATAAAACAGCAAAGCACAGGCTGATGTTCCAATGTCCTGATTGTTCTGTCTTATCTCCCCAAGTCCTGAAACTAAGTCCTTGGGTTGTGCTTCTTAAAGCACAATAGAACATCTCGTTTGCCTTCCTGATTCTTCTCAGACCTCATAGTTGTTCCTCTGCCGGTCTCAGAAAGTCTCTGGGTGAAATCTCTGCTTCCCATCCTCACCTACTTACAAGGCTGTGGATTAGGTATATGAAATATTCCATTCCACCCCCCTTTCCCGCCCAAGCCAAGGATTGGTCTTCTGCTCACTGAGTGCTCTCTGGAGAATCATTCTTAATGGTTCTTGCTCATTTCCACTTTTGCTTTCTTAGTACCAGACTGAAAAGAATAATTATTTGTCACTGTCCTGACACATAGACAAATGAACAATAGATTTCCAACTTCTCCATTTGCTTAACTTATGTGAGACTGTACTAGGCATTTGATGGCTTGGGTGGTTTCAAGCACATTCATTCTCTCAGTGAATTGATTTGAAATAAATGCTCTTCTCCTCTGAGACATGTGCAGTTCTATGAGCATTGGGGATAGAATGATGATTAAAACAGGAATTGTGGAACAGCCAGAGAATTCAGAGAAAGCCAGACCAGTTAGCTGTAAACAGCAAGTCTAGGAAGTACATCACTGTGATCCATTCAGAGGTACAGGTGGGGAAGAGGAGGTTGGATACACAGGGAGGAAGGAAGCACTCCTATTACAAAAATTTAAATTCAAAAGAAAAGACGACACCCTTTGAATGTTAATATAACACTAAAAGTATGAAAATACCACATCTACTCAGAATGTATGTTCACTACAAATAGTGTATAAAATTATCTACTAGTTAAATAGATATCTATCCTAAAAGAATTTTGCTTTTACATGTGGACCCTATTTCTATATACCTTATAGCATCTATACAAATATTCTAAAGTCCTCTAAAATCCGAAATTCTGTGGCTATAAACATTCCAGCTAAGGGATATTTTATCTCTACTCTTATAGGTAATGTTAGTTGAGTAGTTCTACTGTGTTACAGTTGGATGTAAAAAGAGCTGGTATATGTTAATTTAATACAGTTATAGAGTTGGAATATGAATGATATGGGAACTTTATGGGAAGTGATTCTTATTGGATCAAAATTATGAAATGTTTAGAGCACAATAATATAAATACCATAAATCAGAAAATGATACTTTCTTCCACATTGCAAACACTTCAAGATTGTTTTAAGTAAATCTAAGTGTGACATTTGGTTGAGTCAGAAAAAGTAAAGCAAAAATTTTATAATAACTTATTGATGTGCCTTTCTGAATTTTAAGGCTAAATTGAAGTTTTGATGTTTATTTTGTAGCTACAATAGGGTATTCTAAAGTTTTAGGTTCATTTTCTACATTCTGTACTTTAAATTTCAGTTTTAAAATGTTCGTTGATGTGTCTCACATAGATCTTCTTTGGACAACTGGTTTACCTTATGACAGTTTCTCATCAGCAGTAAATGGCTGTATTGGATAAGAAGTCATCCCCTGCCATGCGAGGGTCTGAGGGCAGGACTTTATCTGGATCTTTGCTTTTATCAATATGTATGAGGCAGGTCAAATAGCTCACTTATTTACCAACAGCTGTGATTCTGTGGGTGAGTGGCTCTGTATTCATTCAGTTAGCAAGACAGAGTTAATGAACATACCCGTACATAAGCTGAGACATAAAATTTGTGTTAAACTCCAACGAAGCAGCAAGCTACACACCTGCTGAAAATTTATAGCTGCTAAAGGTCTCAGCATCTGCTGCATGTTGAGCTTCAATCTAAACGGGGAAGTCCAAATAACTCTTCGTTAGAGAAAGTTTGCTACCAAGTTAGGCTTGCTAGATTAAACATTTAATAAATGAGCATTTCAAAGATGAACTACTTATGTTTTGATATTACTGATATTGCATTTTAGCTTTTTTTTCTAAAAAAAATACAGGCATGTTTTCTTTTCATTTATAGTTTTGGTTTTATAATAATATTAATAATGATAAGTAATAATATTTTTTGAAAAGATCAGAATATGCACAAGTTATCTGTGAGCACCCTAGGTATTCTTATACTTCTTTCATTCTAGTGTATCATTTAAAGCAAATGAAAATGTCATTTGCAAAGATGCAAGGCCCTGTTTGTCCCAGAGAGACTAGGATTATATTTGAGTTCAAACAGATGCAGTAATTTTCTGTTTTGAGTAAGAGTATGAATTCCAGTTAGCCTGTTTGTAGTTGAAACTCAGCTCTTAACTAACTATACATAGGTGAATTACTTTGGACCAGCACCTATCCTTAGCATGAGGCCCTGATCAGCAAAATGAGCTTGGAAATAGAGTGACGTAACTCGTAATCTACTATGAATGTCAGTGAGAAAACACATCGTAAGTGATTTAACATAGAGCCTGGTGTCAACTTGGTACATCACAATCCTTAGGTTTTACTACTAAAATGTTTTAGACAGATATTATTTTATTGTATAGATATTTATTTTATTTTATAGATAGTCTATATTTTATTTTTATTTTACTTTATGTGTATGATTCAAAAGAGGGCAGCAGCTCCAAAGGGAGCTTCAGATGTTTGTGAAACATCCTGTGGGCGCTTGGAACTAGACCCGGGTGCCGTGAAATAACTCTAAACCTCTCAGCTACTCTTGAGTCCACTTAGTTCTTATTATTAGGAATTAGAATTAATGTTCTTGCTTCCTTTATCCCCCTTTTCCTTCCTTCCTCCCTTCATCCCCTTTTTCCTCCCCTCTCCTCCTTTCTTCCTTCCTTTTTTATTCTTTTTTTCTCAATGGCAACTAATATGTCAGAAGTACAGTTCCATAACGTTTTATTAACGGAGTGACGTATGAGAAAGCCTATCAGCTATTTTCACACGATGAACCCCAAATTCCTGCCGCAGCTGTTTGTGATACGGGTCCGTTTAAGATTATAAAAATCAGAGCCCCATCTGGAAGTCCCGTTCCTTTCCCATTTCTAACTTCCAAGTTATTTACCTAGTATACCTTAGTCAGCGTTGGCCACAGTCAGATGGATTGATTAACTGTGTCGACACACATAAATATGTCGCTCTTAATGTCTTTTCCAGTTACTACAGAGGAAGTCAGAGATGAGTGAGGTTAACAGAGTGAATATGCCAGCTGGAATGATGATCAATAAAGCTGTCAGGTTCTACGTCATATATTAGTAGCCTGTACTGACTCTATAAACGAGAAAAAAAAATTCAAACCACACATTACACAATACCAGTCCAAGATGCTCTGAGTGAATTTCAGGCTGTACTGCAGAGTTTCTCAAGAAATATAGCATGCTTTCAGTGTGTCTGTTGCTTGGATAAGCTGATAGAGAAGCAGCAGACACTCATTCTCATGTTAACATGAACAAAATTGATAGGATAAATTTTCATTCAAAACAACATTTTCCTCAAAGAGAGCACAGTTATTGTTTAATTAAAATTGTGTTTGGGCATTAAATTTGAATTTACATTGGAATTACAGCTGATCTTGTATTATTTCAAGTGGAGTACTGGTAAATGTTTCAAATAGCTTTCCAAATTGAAAAATAGAAATCTCTGATCTGCTGCGCTTGCCAGTTTTCATTGTACAACTATTCCCACCATGGCCAGTATCAAGCTAACAACCTGCTGTCACTGAGCAGTTGTAGAAACATGCACATCTGGCTTTGTGAACTACCGTGAGATGACTGCAACACACAGAAGATTGTTTGTTATGTCAAGAATTGCAAAGCAGGCATGAATGTCTAAGATCAGTACCATGGAAGGATTTGCCATAAAAATAAAGGAAAAAGACTGCTGCTATAATTTCAAGTCACAGAAGGACACAATAAACTAGAAAGTCCCAGACCCAGTCTCTGTGACACTTGAATACCATTTTCAGTTAATCGAGCCAGTGAAGTTCCCACTAGGTTTGTTTGCTACATTGATGGTTTATTACAGAGAAGGGTTATCTATCTCATACAGCAAGAAAGGATTTTAAATATTTTCACTGCAAGGAATTCATAAACTCTTGAAGAGATAGATGAGCTTAACTCAATTTAAAAATTATATCACCGTTTATTGACCCATTACACAGAATTTATAAAGATACTTTTTATGTCGACTTTAGAGTAAGTTTAATTGATTTTCCATGTTCTGTGGGGATATGTTTCAAATATAATTAAAACAGTTGGAGATATCAGAGGACAGATCCACCTCTTCCAGTCTTTGTTTTTTCTTTTTCCAAGACAGAGTTTTCTGTGTAACAGTCCTGGCTGTCCTGGAACTTGCTTTGAAGACCAGGTTTGGCTTTGGACTCACAGAGATTTTCTTCTGCTTCCCAAGTGCTAGGACTAACAGTGTGAGCCATGGCTTCTTCTGCCTCCTCTGTCCTTCTATGCCTGCCTTAAATACTCTCTTCGCTTGGTTAAGGTGTAGCGCCACCACTGCCTGCCTGGGAGCCTGGAATTCCTTCTGTAAACTAAGATGACCTCTAACTCAGTTTGGATTAAGGGCATAAATCACCACTCCCAGGATACTCCCTGTGCTGGGATTAAAGGTGTGAATTACCACTGTCTGAGCCTCCTAGACTGACTGCGGGTAGATCCCGCTGATATCTCTGAATGTTTTTATTATATTTGAAATATATCCCCACAATGTTCAGTAGAAGCTTGACTATATGTAATCATCTTACGGTAGTTAATAATCCAAATTTTTTATTTTTTTACAACTACAATAAAATTATTCATCCTTCAGCTTCTTTGTTTTTACTTTATCATGATGGCTAGAAGCCGGCTACTGTGTTGGTGGACTGATGGATGGCTTGATGGTATTTTATACAGGTTTCAGGTACAAACTGCAGATGAATATTCCTGACACCCGCGCCCCCCCCCCCCACACACACACTTTTTTTCAAGGTCCAAGAAAAGCCTCAGAAAGGAGAAAACAACAATAAATAGGGATGGGGTTTATAAGAGAAGCTGTGCTGTAAAGGGCCTCGGAGCCCCTGAAATGGCGACGAGACAACATCAGTGTCCCATGAAAATCACAGGGAAACAACGGAACCAGAGAAAGTTGTTATGATTGAAGCACTCTAGACCCAGAAAGACAAATACAGTGTGTGTTAACTTATACACGGATATTAGCTGTTAAGTCAATAACAACCAAATTACAATGTGTAGAGCCCCAGTGGTTAGATATAGAGTAAGATCCTATGGGGGTAGATCTTGTTAAGAAAGAGGAAATAAAATTGATAGTTATGAACAGGTGGTGGTAGGGCTGGAATGGGGGGATCAAGTAGGGAAGAGGGGATGAGGGAAGAAATATAGGGAGAGACAGCTAAAATTCAATGTCACTTGAGGGGTAGTATGGATATTTAGATCGTAAAAGCTTCCTAAAATATATACATTTGTGAAGGAAATCTAAATAAAATTACAAAACTATGGGGTTGACAGAACCCTAACTGGACGGACATCTTATGTCACCAAATGAAGCTCTCAGCCCCAGGATTGGGTTATACCTAATTGAGTTGCTAGTCATAGGAGTCCTATGAAAGTCCTCAGACAATTTAGATTGTTGCTAAGACTATCTGGGTTCATCTTCACAAATTAATATCAAGGCCCCATAGCTGAAGACAACATCTGTGCAACTCCTTGAGCATGGAGAAATTCAGCTGGTGCCTACAGTGCCTTTACCCCTGTGTTCTAGATTTTGGTACAGGAATGTACCCTCTATATCATCAAAAGAGAAACATAAAACCAAGCCAGCCACAAACAATAGTGTCCTGCCTGAAAGATATGCTAGAGTTATGGTGGCCCAAAGCTGTTGGAGTGGCCAACCAATATCTAGGTTGACTTAAGGCCTGCTTCAGAAGATGGGACCCATGACTGATGGACACTATATTTGTAGGACCTAAGATAAAACCAAATATAAACCAAAACCCAAAATCAATAGCAACAACAAAACTAGATAAATAACTCCTAATGACCTCATTGGTCAGTGCCTTTCTTAGTCATCATCAGAGAAGCTTCCTCCTGCAGCAGATGGGAACAGAGGAAGAAGAGAGACCTTGGAACACTTAAATGGAATGTCTCATCAAATCCTCTTTAAGTGCTTAGAGAACCCTGTGGAAGAGAAGGCAGAGGAGTATACAGTCAGAGGGGATAGAATATACCAAGAAAAACAAGCTCTCTAATTCACAAAGCTCATATACACTCACAGAGACTGCAGAAGCATACACAGGGTCTGAAGGGATCTGCACCAGGTTCTCTGTGTATACTTTATGTCTTTCAGTATAGTGGGATTATGTTGTTACATTGTAAATAATTGTCTTGCCTACTGGTTTAATAAAAATGCTGATTGGCTGAAGGCAGACAGGAAGTGTGGGCAGGGCTATCATACTAAGAAAACTCCGGGAACAGGAAGAACAGGGCAGAGATGCCACAGAGATGCCCGAGAAGCAGACACAGAGGGCAACTATGCTGCTATGAAAAAGGTACTGAGTCACATGACTGAACAGGATAAGAATCATGGGTTAGTTTAAAGGTAAAGAGTTAGCAAGCTGGGTCCTAAGCTGATCAACATAAAATTAATAGAAGACTTTGTGTGGTGATTTGGGACTGCTGCTCTGGGATCTTGGGGGCAAGTCCAGGCCAGAAACTTAATATAATATTTTGGTTTAGTGTTCTATGGGATTCTTGAGTATGCAAATAAGTGAGTCTCTGTTTCTTCTACCTTCTCTTGGTGTCTTTTCTTTCTATTTTTCTTTATTGATGTGTTTATTTTGTTTTATCTTATTATATTTTATTATCAACCCATAGAATCTTCTTTTTTTAAATGAAAGACAGAAAGGAAGTGGATCTGGATAGGAGGGGAGGTGGAAAGAGCAGGAGAGCAGAGGAAGGGGAAATTATAATCAGGTGTATTATGTGTGGAAAATATCTATCTTCAAAAAATGAAAAAGAATAAAGGAAAGAAGGAGGAGGAGACAAAAGAAGAAAAGCAGAAGGAGGAAGAGGAGGAGGAGAAGGAGGAAAAGGATTAATTTCTTATCTGGTTCAATAATGCTCCCTCCAAGATCCAAACACCATCTAACAGAAACCCTAATACAAGTCATGTGATACCCTCTTTTGAGGTGTTGGTTAAATTTATCCAAGAGACCCCCAAACATATGGACTCTTGCTATTACCTTTAGTTCCCTTCTAGGGGTGGCAGTAGATCCCTGGTGCTTCAGATACCATATACTTCAGAAACTGGTCCCAGAACTGAAATTGACCCAAATGCTTTCTCCCTGATTAATGGTTCCAGAAAGTATCATGAAAGCTTTCAAAGGAATGAAGGAAGTAATCCTCTTTCTCAGATACTCTGCTTATGAACCACAGTGACCTGTATGACATGATAATTTAAGGTGCAGTTAGTGGTACGTGTACCTTGATGGTAACCAACAGGTCTCCAAACATACTTAAAACTCATTTAACAAGAAAGAAACCATGCCTGGTACTGGAAACCTACCCAGCTATCCAGAGTCATGTATCTTGGAAGAGAACCAATAGCCACCACTTTACTAGACCAAAATAATCTCAACTACATTCTTAATATTTGTTTTTATATAGTCTTCATCTGTCATAAAGGATTCTCTCTCTCTCTCTCTCTCTCTCTCTCTCTCTCTCTCTCTCTCTCTCTCTCACCAATAGAGACCATCACACAAGACCATGATCAGTCAAATATAAAGTTATGAAGCCCAGTCCCAATGGATACGTCTAGAAAATAATCCTGCACATAAAAAGGTTTAGGGAACATTGCAGAAGACAGAGTAAGAAGACTGTTAGAGTCAGGAAAATCAGGAAGCTTTCTGTGAGGAGCTACGTTCAGGAAGTCCTACTAACATGACTACCTAAACATGAGCTGAACACAACCATACACATGCCATAGTACATGGACCCTTCACAAAGAACAATAGACAACTAAGGAATTCTGAATGGGGAAGAGCACACCAGTTGCCTATTCCATTACCATCAGCCAGTCCTGAAAACATAGACAACAATAACATTAACACAGTCTGAGAAAGTTGTGTAGGGAGAATATACATGTAACAACAGTCAATGCAAAACAAAACCATGAATTTGAAAGAGAGAAAGGAGGAGTATGTAAGCCTGGAGGGAGGAGAAATAAAGAGGAAAATGATGTAATTATATTATAATCTCAAAAATAAGAGAAAAACCAAAAAAGAAACCAAATCAAGCCAACAAAATCAAATAAACCAAAATAGCCTAACAATTCTGCAAGAGAAACCAGCAACAGACAATATATTCCCTTAGACTTTTTTCGTGTCTTTAAAATTCTTATAGTGGATTCCTGTTGCTTCTAAACTGTTAAAGCATAACTCCTAACCATTATAACCAAGATCTCACAATGAAAGAAAAAAATAAAACCTTAAACCAAATTTCAAACTCCAATAAATTTCAACTTTGTTCCTCTATTTCTGAGTAACTATAAAAGCTATGTTGAGGGAGGAAATTCCTTATTCTTATAAGCACAATAGCTCAGGGTTGACTTACTCATAGGTGGCTCGCAACAATATCAAAAGGTAAAGTGCTGGCACACTATAGGATTATGGAAGAAAACTGATAGTGCCCTCTTATGAGTAATTTAAAGATAATTAGTAAAAATGCTGTTAGCAAAGTCTGCAAAGGCTTTAAGGGAACAAAGCATGCTAGATTCAAATTGAGAATAGTTGATCTCGTAGACAAAAGGGAGCGGGTACCAGTCTAAAGAACTTAGCATCCCAGAAAGCTGCTGCGGATCACTGTTTGCTACTGTGCCTAGAGACACAGCCAGCCCTTATCCTCCAACACAGGAGCAATATTGTTCGGATCTCATTCCCATCAGAGGTCTCTTGATATTACTACCAACCAAACCTAATAAAAAGCCAGAGAGCCCCTTGACATATGCCAAACAGGAGAGACTCTTGTACCAGACAAGAGTTAGAAGAGAGGAAAGGAAACCCAGAGGGGCAAATAAAAGGTATTTTTAGAGATGATTTCAAGAATGTGGAGTAAACACAGACCACAGCCTTTCTTTTTGATAAAACTTTATAAAACATGAATGTAATTAATGTCCGAATTTCTGCAGGGCTTATGTTAGAAACACTGGCATGTTCAATTCTATAGATTTAGAATCAGGATTTGCATCTGAACTTTATGCAAGTTAAAAGAATGAGGGTTTTCAAAGTCCAGGTAAATATTAGAGAGATGATAATCTGTCCCCCCTTCTCTGTGTGTGTGCATATATATGGTGTGTTGTAAGACCTATAGATAAGTTTATGAACACGAAAAGAATTTTCATTATGCCCTGAGCTATGTAACACCTGAAAACCAGATGCCATCTGTAAACCATGATATGAAACCACAAATAGAATATTTGAGTGTTTTGATACAGGAAGACAAGAGCTAGAAAGACCCAAAGTATAAACAAAAGTGTTATAAATTGGGTACCATCAGAAACTGCAAGGTAATTTTATGTTTACACTATCCCCTACTTTGAGGCTCACCGTGATACAAACAGCAACAGCTGTATCTACCCCTAATCTGGAAATGTAAAATGATTGATATTGACGACAGAAGACAGTGAACGGGGCCAGAGCTAAACCAGTCACATCAATAGAAGAATCATTATATAGAGATATAAAAAGCAGAACAAATCCAGGATGCTTCACCACATGGTTTGCCCAAATGGAGGCAGACAGGGAATGAGCCAAATAATTAATATCCAACTGAAATCCAAAGAAAGACAGCAAACTCCGTCAATGTGAAATGCCCACTAGCAGAAGTAGTTTAAGAGTTCACCAATAATCAGTTTAAAACTTTGTACAAAATACTTAATATTCTCAAGTTAAAAAGAATAATAAGGATGAAGAGAAAATTTCTAATTTACCTGAAACAAAACTAGATTAGTGCCAGAGTCCTGGAAACCATGTTAACTGAAATTTCTCACTGGAGCTGCTGTTAATAGGGCAATGACACAGTTTCTTCATTGCGTTTAATCTAAAATTCTATACCAATTTGTCACTAAAAGTTAAGAGGACAATAATACCTTGAGATACATAATAAATCAATTTTTCCTTCCTGAAATTTTTCCTGAAAAGGTTATTAGGCTTTTACTAAAGAAATAAAACCAATAAATCCTGTTAGAAACAAAAATGATTAAGAGCTTTGAAACATATTAAGTATTAATAATATGCTTTTAAAAACATGTGCAAGATTACATAATGAATAAAACAGTTGATAAAGTAAAAGTGGAACAGAAGGTGGAAGAAAACGAACATTAGAAGAAATTAGTGATGCAGTAGGACAGAGCTTTGGGAGTTTAATAAAAGATGTGTATCTTCAGGTAGGTATTTCAAGTGTACATGAATAACTAAGAGGTCAGAAGGGTCAAATACAGCAGGACATGCAGAGCATAAATGATACAGTTCCAGTTGTAGTTCCTTGCTACCCAACACACACACACACACACACACACACACACACACACACACACACACACACACAAGAACTAGAGGATTCAGCACAGATTAAAGGACAAGAATAAAGTCTCACAACAAAATAAAACATTTAAATTTTGTTGTTTGTGGTCTTATGAATACAAAGTTTTGTGCTGGAAATAACATGGTATTGCTTTTTCACATTCCTTATAATCTTTCACCACATATAGATGGCTTCTCTCAGCCCTTCGATTCTGTCAGGCTTCTGTTTCGTTCTGGGAAATGAATGACACCATGGCCTGTGCTGAAATGTCACTCTATCAGCTTCTCGACAGGGCACAACCCACCATGCTCACTACTGTCCTTTCATAGTGACATTTTCTGTAACACAACAATGTACCTTTTTGGTTTTTTGCCTTTTAAAAAAGTAATCATCGTTCATTGAGGTTTCTGTATGGATGATTTCTCAAAAGCACGTTGCTTTTGTAAGTAATTTGCAACTGGCACATACTTTCTAGTTAACCAAATCACCTATTATACCAACAGTTGCAATCTCAAACCCATATTAGCTGTGTACTGCACCTCATGTATTAATTTATACTTTATTTTAGTCAATTTTCATCAGTAATAGCTTAGCATACATCTTCAGCTGCCGTTGGGAGGCTGAGGTAGAATGCTTGTTAGGTAACACACCATAGCCTGACGAAACTATCTCCCAAATACACCTATCTGTTTTAAGACATTTCATGTAAGGATTGTTAAAATGAGAAGACATTTTCACTTATAATCGGTGATATTGGCCTTATCCTTTTAAGTTATGTATATGTTATGTATATGCATATTTTTTAAAGCAAAGCGCAAATTTAACATTAAACAATCCTATAGTTAGCTATTTTCATATCTAAAGAGAAAGAAAGCCTTATCAGGCTGTTTCAGGTATGTTTTTGAAGGTCATTTACCAAGAAGAAAAATTTAAAAGTATAACAAAGAGTTGGTTATTTTAAGAAGTATTTTTTTCATAAATAAAAATGTTATAACCACCACATCACCCTATTTAAAAACATCAGAACCTATGTCTTAGAGATGAAGGGAAAATTTTAATTAAGACAATGAACTGCTGCTTTGTTGTTGCTTAGGAACACAGGTTGCTACTCACTGGAGCCTTCAGTGAAGTTACTGATGATAGAGCTGTTCCCAACTGAGCTGCATCTCTTCCCATCCCTGAACTGCTGTCTCCTTCTGGCCCACTGGTCTATTGCTTCTTCCTGGGAACCATCACTGGCTCTTTCACCTCGTAGAGTCAGTTCTTGTGACAGCTTTCGGGGATTATTGTTTTCCAAAGTCTTGTCTAGATCAAAACATAGTAAATGTCAAAGTGAGATACCACTTCAGATAGAACATGAGATAGACTTTGAATTACACAGAAAAAAAAATCATTCAGTTCCTTCATGTTCCACTTGCTAAGCTGGAGAGAGAAACAGAGAGATGTACATTAAGATACAAGTTTTTACAGTCCCAAACCATTGCTTTCTCTGTCATTAAAAGCTAAGGAATTGAAATATTAGGTGAAAAACATTACCAATAAAATGTCACAATGAAATTAACTTGAAAAAAAAAACCCTGAAGTACATAAACATAAAATCTAGAAAGTAATTTCATTGCTTAGAATTGTTTTACATTTTACTTTTTGGTACTGTACAAAAGACAAGCAACATAGACTTGGAAACTTGACTTTTTATTCTGCTCCTAGAAAAAAAAAAAGTCTTTATATTTTGTGTTTGTTTCTTTTTAGAATCTCTTCACATACTCAAATTGCTAGAAAGTTCATGACCTGTACTACATGTACTTTGATACATACATACATGCATACATACATATACATACGTATATACATACACATATGGAAGAAAGTACTGAATGTCACCATTTATAAAGCTTTATGCCTATTCTGTTGCTCAGTGTTAGTATTCTTAGATTTGAAAAAAAAATGCAAAGAAAATCTGGCCCAACTTTATTGTACATGCTTGGGCTAGTTTGTCAACTGTACACCAAATATAATCACATGGGAAGAGAATCATCAACGGAGGCATTTCCTCCATTAGAATGGACTGCAGAATGTCTGTGGGGTATTTTCTTGATAATAATTGATGTGGGAGAGTTCATCCATCCCTTTAGGCAGTGTTACCCCAAGGTGGTTCTGGACTGTATGAGAAGAAAGCTGAGCAGACCACAGGAAAAAGCCAGTATGCAGGGGTTCCACCTCCACCTAAGTAGATACATCCAGATTTGCCTTGAGTTCCTTCCCTGATTTTCTAATGATGGATTGTAACACATAAGCCAAGCAAACCCTTTACTGCCCGTGTTGGTTTTAGTCAGTACTTACTGCATCGATAGAAAAGAAAAAAAGAAAAAAAACCCAAAAAACAAAAATCAGGATAATAATTAAATCACTTCTAACATTGTGCAGAGCTCTCATTTAATTTGAGCTCAAATATAAAAAAACCTCCTAAGATTCAAATTTACTACCTGCAATCCTAGTATATCTCAACTCAATGAACTATTCTGGTCACAATAACTTCTTTCACATGTGAGCCTCTTTCCATTCCATGAATATTCAGGATATACGACTGAGTTTTTGTCTGAATCAGGTGATGTGCTGAGCCTGAATGCAGCCAAAAATGTTCCTGGAGGACCTTTGTCAAAATATCTACTCCCACTTTAGTGGGACAGGGTATTCATCCATGAAACACAGAAGTTTTAACATACGTTAAGGTTTGAACATATGTGTCCCCTGGAAACTCGTTATTTTGGAAACCAAGACCTAATGTGATTATATTGAAAATTGAGAAATGGAGACTTTAGTAAGTGACAAAGTCTTGCCTGCTTTGTTGTCACAAATAGGATAATTTCCCTCATAATTTTTGAGGAAGACTAGCTAAGGGACTTTGCCCTTCTATATACACAGCAGAAGTGGACATCTTGGTATTAAGAAGAAGGCATGCCATCAAATTAAATGCCAATTCCCCAACTATGAATTTTTCAACTCCATGTACTTGTTCTTTCAAAATAATTTCATTACTGATATTTAGTTATAGAGGTGTGTGACTGGATGAAGTCCCTAAAAATGTGAGTGAAAGTGGTTCCCTTGAGAGTATGAGGGATCCAGGACGTGGGGGGGGGGGGTGAAGAGATGATGCAGATCTGAAGAAGTGCCTCTGTAGGGAAGCACAGAGTTTGATCTGAAACTGAGACAGGCTGGGCTCATGTCCATCAGCTGACATAAGCACATGCATAGAAGATCCCAGCTTCACCATAAGTCATTTGTTTTTTCCATCGCCAGCTATTGGTTAAGAGCTTGGATCTCAACCTTCCTCAAATCCCTAGTCTTTGCCTGGTCTCATGTTTTTGTTTGTTTGTTTTTTGTTTTTGTTTTTTCAGGGAAATAAACGATTGTTATATACTTATATAAATTTGTGTCATATTACATATAAATCACTTTTTAATTATGCATAGATCTATATTATATAAAACTGAAGTCTTCTTATTGTCTGTCATTTTCTCAAGTTTCCCTGTTTTTAGTTTTATCATTAGTTTTTTCATAATGTAGACTTTCTGGCTCATTGGTGTAGATCTTACACATACCTTTTATATAATTTTTAGTTGAAGAAATTCTACTCCAAGAACACTCAGACTTATGTTAAAGAACTTGGTGTTTTATTCTTAAAGGGGCAGACTCATACTCTTCCCTTAACATTGCCCTAACTCTCTTGAATCCTGAGGCACTCAGTCTTATGTCAAGGTTTCTTAATTTGATGCACACTGACAGACTTTGAGTGAGGAAGGATCTCTTTTAAAATGCAAATATCAGTTTTTGTCTACAAAGCTTTTTTCCACTTCTGGTGAAACAATTGAAGTTCTTCAAAGCTCTTCACACCCTGAATTTTGTACAACCCTGGCCTGAGATGCCAGAACAATAGTATTGATAAAGTATAAAAGTACTCATAGTTCTTAGAAAATCAAATCATGAAGACATTTATAAATGTAAATATAATTTTTGTGACTATTTTAATTGTTGAACTATTTTTTTTGTATGGATATGCAAACAGAACATTTCACAGAGCAACCTGATATGACTTCCCTGCATTCAATCAACAAACTCATCAAGTCTTTATATTAAAGGACAGGTACTATATAATGCTGTGGAAATTATTAGAAAAGAAAAATAAAAGAAGCCTTCTTCATGAAACCTACATTTTAATGGAAAAAGAGAATATGAACAAGCGACATACTCAACACACTGAAAGCAGCAATGTTATGTATGAGAGTAAAATATAGAAAAATGATGAACTTGGGCTGGAACAAGGACAGCTCGGATTGCAATTTTAATTTTTGTTCTGGGGAAGTTCTTCTTGTGACTTCTATGTCAGCCGCCACCCCAATGTTTAGTACAGTTCTGGAGAGGCGAGTGTGGATTAGAAATTACAGATACAGACAGAATTAGATTGAGACAGAAAACTTAAGAGTCATAAGGTCTGTCAGTGAATACTACAGCAGCCCAGATTTATTTCCCCTTGGCCTTTTGTACTCTAGCAAAGGGGAGCAGCCAGTACAGACAGGAGTAAACACCTTTTCAATTAGCAAAACATATGACACCGGGTAACCACACCTTTGGCTGAAGCATCCTATTATGCAGCCATACCAGGGAAAATAAGTTTGAATACTCTGACCTTGAGTCAGAATGGAAACAAGGCACAGCTAGAATCTTTGTGAGCTTCCACACTACTATGTGAGGAAGATAACATAGCAAGATAAGCTAAGAATGACTCTGTTGATTATGGAGAAAGACTGGTCCAAATAGTTATTTTCAGCCCATGTTTGGGGTCTGAAGAAGTAGGCTAGAGCAAACGTCTAGAAGTTCCAAAAGGTCAAATATGCCTGGAACTGATTTATCAAGGGGAAAAAAAGTAAAATATTGTAGGACAGACTTTTGATAAACTGTGGAAATACAGAGAATTGTTCACCAAGTGGGGACAATTTCAGTTCGAGAGTAATCTCATTTGTGGTGAATCTTTATTTAGGTTTTTAATTGTATGCAGTCTTGGGAGAGGCATGGATGGGGAGCACCACGCTTCTGGGAACAGGAAAGTCTTGTGAGGATATTCATCCAAATGAGCATGTATCCCCTCCAGAAGGAAGAAGTGATTCTACTATAGGTTCCCTTGCAGTTATAAATAACTACGCACTGACACAGATCTTGGAATTTATGTGACTGGCCTAGGATTTGGAGCCACTCAGATCCTGGCAAGAAGTCCCTGGGCTCAGCAGATTTTGCATTAGAGTTTTTATACAAAATTGGGGATTGTATAGTTTATATATATATATATATATATATATATAAAATATATAATGTATATATTTTTAGAGAATTAGTTGTTCATGAATCAAATTTCACATTTTATGCCAGCCCTTCTTGTATTATATTTCTACTCCTAAAATTTCAAAAACTCTTGAGTAATTAATTTTGTTCCTGCCTTTAATTGTTGCATTAAGATCTTAGAATACAAAAACAGGAAAGACAGTGTTTTTAATAAGTTTCTCCACTCCCAATCTCATTTCTGAGCATATTTGGTGTGCTGCCTGTAATTTGGTAGACAACTTTTACTTATTCAAGATGCATTTTCATTTATACTATGGAATAAAACCAACATTAAGCACCAAATAATTTAGACCCATTGAGAAACACAAGAACCTTTTATGAAGGGACCAAAATGATGTTTTGCTGTACCAAGATTGGAAGCAGGCAGACAGCATTATGTGCTTAGGAAAAAGATTCTATCTTAGCCCTTCTTGAGGTCTCCAGAGTGCCTGGGTTGTATCATTTGTTTGAGCAAGACCAGGCAACACAAAATGAAGAGGTCATAGGGCTGCTGGAGTTAAAGGTCTTATGGATGGTTCAGTCGGGATTAGTTAAGGGTGTCTCTGGTTTTTGTCCTTTGCCTTAATGACTATTCCACATGGCCCTAGAGACATGAATGATTCTGCCCATGCAACACTACAGCAAGGCTTGAAAACACATTTTATAGCAAGAAGATTCTTCCTATTCTTTTAAACATGCTTACCTTGTATAACTGAAAGAAACAGTAGATTATCTATGAGTGACACAGGCTAACATTTTCAACAAAATTGATTTGCCAGTATATTGACTTTTTAAAGAGAATTTTTAAGAAAATTTATATTAAGCTGAAGCTATGGTGATTTTTCTACATACTACTTATAGGCAGAGCTGGATGCAAAGAAACAGGCTAATATATTCCTGTTCATGTTTGTCAACGTGAAATGTTCAACATATTTTGCCAATAAGGAAAAAAAATCCCAAGAAGTAAAGAGTACTTCATCCAAGACCGCTCAAAACTCACACACATAACAACAATAGAGGCTTAAAATTCTGTTTAATCCATTGTACCTTTCAGAGCCTTCTGCCTCTGCGGTGACAGTAGGACGTGCACAGGGTCATAGGAAGTTTCTGTGAGGTCACTTCTGTTCTCACTTTCTTCAGGGTGTCCACTGGATGTGCTCCTTTGGCACTCTTCCGGCTCCTGTTGGAAGTTCTTTAGCCCAAGGATTTTGCTACCTCTATTACTCTTTAGATCTATATCACTGGTTAGTGTCTTATCAATAAGAAACAGCCTTTCAGTAGCATACCCTGTACAAACAGACTCAGTGGAGCCTTGTGGAAAGTTCATTTGAGAACAGATTTCATTCTGTTTCTCACCAGGTAGGTCTTCAAAATCTTTATGACACATACTCTTTTCCACTGGTAGTGCCTGGCATTTGTCATCTGCAACATTTTCCTGATAGCCTGTTGACTCTCTAAGGCTTCTTACTGTCATGGGGCAGTTAGAATCAACTGTGCCTTCTCTGCCATTTTGAGTAGTGACTCTCTGCTCTAATTCATCAGTTATGGAGTCCATGACTGGTACTTCTGTTCTGTGGAGGGCCTTCACCTCTACGTGATTTGCAAGATTCTCCATTTGATCCCATTCCACAGAGCTGTGTATATTGCTGTGAAGTGGGTTCTTCAAAGCTAGGCTGCTACAGGGCGCAAGGCTGACAGTTGGAGCCTGTGTGCTCTTTCCTTCCAACAGCTGTGTGTTTGCAGAGGAGTCACTATGTAACTTAGCCTCATTAATATCTCTGTAAGTCCCATCACCACGTACTTTCTCCTGCTCTGTCTCAACCCCAATATACTGGCTAAAGGAAAATGTGTTCTCAGGAGACTCTACAAGTTCTGAATGTCTGGTGGCCCCGTTATATGGTTTGAGTAAAGGAGGCTTCAGAACGTGTTCACTGATGGGGAAAGATACAGAATGTGAGTTATGACAACCTTCTGCTAGTAGAGTTCTGTTGCCTCCGCAGCTCATGTTGGCAGCTTTTTCTCCCAAGAGGTGCATGGTTAGGTAAGAGAAAGGACAAAATTCAGGGTCTGAGGTATCCGGAATGGGAATTACACCACCCATAGTACTTAGGGGACCATTTGTTCCTGCTGTGCATGGTTGTACTTGGGAATCTAAGGTGATATTTTCTCCAGCATCAAAGCTGTCTTTTCTCTCTTTATCCACATCCCTAAAAGCCTCAAAAGACATTTTACTTAAATCCATATGATTTAAACTTGTGGTCCGTAAGGTTTCAGATGAGGTAGGAAGACAAAAGTCAGCTGCAGAGAAATGTTGCTTTGGGGGATTGTCTTGAATAATTTGAAGGGCTTTCTGCTGAGATGTGGCAGAATCTCTCTCTTCAGAATCATATGGGGTAGAGGAAGGCAGTGTGTTGGGTTCCTTTTTCTCTCTCCTGAGAGGTGAGCTTAGAGAAATCACAGTTTTGTCTGGATTCTCTTTCTGGACAGTATTCACACTACAGAGAGCATCATGCAAACTTTCTGAACACTGGTTCTGGTTTTCAAGCCGCCAGTTTTCAGGGTGATTTATGGCAGGCCGTGAAGAAGACTGACAAGGTTCTTTCATGGTATGGTTCAAGGAACTTTTTCTATGTTGTGTCGATTTTCCTATGCTTTTAGGATGACATACATTGACGAGGATGTTCTGCTTTTTACTTGCACACTCAACCATTATTTTTCTTCCTACAATTCTTATGTTTATCGAGGGGATCTCACTTCTAGAAATCTCTCTTTTGCATGTAAATGGAACCTTGTGTTTGAACTCTTCTGTTACTATAGATCTGTAATTAGAAAAGTGACCCCGAGATTTGGAGCCTCTCTGTACTTGCTGGGCAGAGTAATTCTGGTGACAGGTTGGGCATCGCTTTTGCAGAGGGATCTGTGCTCCTGTGTTACAGAAAACACTTTTTGTGGTTTCTTTCACTTGTACATTGAAAGCCCCACATTTGACTTCTGTAATAAATTTGCCTTTTGTTGGTTTTAAGGCTTCTCTGGTGTTTGGGAAATCCGGTGTTGTAAGTTTCTCTGATAACGATTTTTTACAGTCATTAAACGTGGCCACTGGTAAGGCTTCCTCTAGCTGCTGAGAGACAGCTGGAGGAGGGTCATCATTCTCCACCCTCTTGTGTATTTTGCTGTCAGATGGAGGCTGTTTCTTATCGTTGGGGAGAGAGGAGGAATCCTGTTTTCCACTTATAGAAGCAGATAAACTCTCGTCTCCATTTTCCTTCAATTTCCCTGATGCCCCAGTCTGATGTAACTCAGTCTCTGAAGTGTGTCCCTTTATGTCCTTTTCAACATCTTTTACATTTTTTTGACATGCTTGACCAGATGGCTGAGACATACCTAAAAAGGAAGGGGAAGAGAAGGAAAAATGTTTTATGTCCACTTAAAGAGCAGATGTTCCAAATCATAGGATGAATATAGAAACATCATTTGTATGTATTTTGGGTAACAGTTTCCCTCAGTTTTCATAAAAGTCCACTTCAAATGAATGTCTTATTTTAAATGATTTATCCTGGGATGCATAATAATACCTGGTAGTTTAGAAAATAATCTTAATTAAGCTTTATTCAAAGACAATTTCTGAACTCGAGAGAAATGCACGTTTTAAAAGAAATATGTGCAACTAAAATTTAAATGCAACTTCCTGGTAAGAAACAAGTTGACATGCCCTGAAATTTCAATGTAGCATTCATCCACAGGATATGCCAAATGCCATATAATTTCATAGATTTAAATGCTGGGAAAGAGGTTGGAAGGGGACTCAGTATGGCCTGTAGACTGTTTTCCAAACACGTCACAGATTCCACTGCCTAATACTTTGTAAAGGAATCTCCACAAATGCATGCTCCTGTGGCATCCAAGCAATGTTAACGAATAAAATAACTTTGGTACACATATTTAGCCCTAGCTAACAGTTGCTGTGGGAGAGACTGATTTTTTCCACATTCTCTCATTTTTAAGAAAGTACTAGCAGCTCTGTTCATATGCTTTGAAATTTCTTAATTCTTTACGATTGGTGCACACTGCTGAAAAACAAAAATCTCTCTAAAGTTTGAGACCAGTACGTAAAGAGACCACGTATGACCCAAGAATTGTCAAGTCCTAGCTTGTGTTCTTCCATTTCAAAGTGCCAATTATTTTACTTTTACTCTATGAATTTTATTAACATGGACATGAGGCATCTGCTCTTGAACAAAATACCACGGTCAATATATGAAGATATCACATTGTATTTCAAATAATATATGAGGAGGTTTTTAAGGAAAATAGAAAAGAAGGATGACATTACCTACTAGTGTTGGAAATCAATGAGACAGATGTTCATAGGGATATGTATATATGTGTTCTCTCTCTCTTTCTCTCTCTCTCTCTCTCTCTCTCTCTCTCTCTCTCTCTGTGTGTGTGTGTGTGTGTGTGTGTGTGTGTGTGTGTGTGTGTATGTGTGTTCTATAACATGCATGTGGATGTCAGAGGTCAACTTGAGGGAATCAGTTTGCTCCAGAGACTGAGCTCAGGTCCCAGACTTGGTTGGCAAACATACTGAACCATCTCACTGGTTCCTTGAAAGGGATATGTTTTAGCAAGATGATTGAATTAAGAATTGGTAACAATGTTTTATAAATTTATCTTAAGTGTTACAGATTTACACATCATATACATATATTTATGCAGCATATACATGCACTGTAGTTACATGAATCCCTACACAAAAGGAAATCTCCTTTCACAGGAGAAAAGGAATCCCAAGGACTTGAAGAGTCAGACTACTCCATTTGGCACTCTACAGTCCTGAAGGAAGGGCTTTGCACTTGGCAGTTATTATTTCTATGAACCCATTTGAAAACTGTAATGTGGGTGCCATGGGAGAGAAGACAGAGAGAAACATCTTTCTACAGCCCATTTAGAATCAATCATGGATGTAGTAACAGTTTATGGACTGACAAATTTCCTTCTAGAACTAAGGATTATGATGGTTTCTTAAAATGATGCGTTGTACCCGGAGCAATTCGGTATATAGGCCTTAGCACTGGATAATTTTACATTTATAGTAATTTTTGGTTGACCACACTTCTATGTTGAGACTACAGAAGACTACTTAAGAAGGTTGTATAGCAATGCATTAACAGCAGATTTTAATAATGAGGGTGGAGCTTAATTGACTATGTTCAAATGGTTAAACATTCTATTTAAATCATTTTACTCCACAGTAGATATAAATAATAATTAATGTAGAGCTGCACTTACAGAATTCAAAATTTGAGGTGGTTTGAAGAGGAATGGGGCTCCTAGACTCCTATGTTTGAACGCTTGGTCATAAGGAATGGCACTATTAGGAGATATAACTTTGTTGTGTTGGGCATGGCCTCACTGGAGGAAGTGTATCTCTGGGGGTGGGGGTGGGGGCTTTAAGGTCTCAGATTTCAGACTAGGCCTAGTGAGTCACTGTCTCTTCCTGTTGCCTGTGAATTCAGGTGTAGAATTCTTAGATTCTTTCCCAGCACCGTGTCTGCCTGCATGTGACATGCTTCCCACCATGATGATAATGGACTAAACCTCTGAACTGGAAGCCGGCCGCAATTAAATTTTTTCCTTTATGAGAGTTGCTGAGGTCATGGTGTCTCTTCCCAGAATAAAACAACAAGACAAAACAAAACCCAACCTGAGTCTAAAACAGAAGTTGGTACCAGGAGTAGGTAATTGCTGTAATAGGCTAGACCATGTTTTCGTTTGGAGGAATGTGAACTTCAGGAGTTCAGGCTATAAAAGCATTTGAAGGCTTTAAGTAGGTCTTCCTGGGTACTCTTGTTAGGAGTGTGGAAGACAGTGAGTGGTGTTGAGTCTCACATTGTCCCTTCTCAGCGATAAAATCCTAAGATAAAACCATTAAAGTATGTTATAACGTTTCTTAGTTCATATCTTTCTTTTTTACAAATATCTCTGGGACAATGAACAAGGGATATATTGATGTAGTTAATTTTGTACATACCCTCCACCAAAGCGTCTAATTGCACTTACAGACTGTAGCATTTAAGAGTTTCCATTTCTTATAGGTTTTTCCTCTTTTCCTTCTCATTTTTGGGAGATGTAGATTTCCTCATTTATCTGTACCTTTTGAAAGCACCAACTTGAAATTATTTTCAATTAGGATTAATTTAGATTTTTATCATATTATGAATTAACTCATTTATTAACTTGTCACCATTCTATCTTTCTCTGGCTTCTCTTTAGTATTCTACTCTGACTATATGTTATTGTCCTAAGAATTCTTTCTCTTCCTATTTAGTTACATCTATACAATTTATTGCAATGAGCCACACCATGTGAAAATTCAAGCATATATAGCTTATACACATAAGCATAATACAGGTTTCTAAGTGTTTAGGATGCAAATTGCAATTACATTGTTTAATGGATTTATTTTATTAGTATAAGTGTTTTTCTGTATGTATGTATATGTATCCCATAAATGGCTAGTATCTACTGAGATAGCAAAAGTTATCAGATCTCCTGGAATGAGAGGTATGGATTCATTTGTTTCCATGTGGGTGCTGGGAACCAAACTTGGGACTTCTGCAAGAGGCTGGTTCACTTCTCCAACCACAGTTTAGTTATTTTGTATTGCATTTTTATACTAATAAGAAATTCTAACTTTTGTGATATTTACCTAAGTTTAAAGTGCTTGGATTTTGCCTTCATTGAATTAAGTGGGATAAGGGAGGTGTTTTGTCTCCCTTACATTATCATCATTTATACTATACTTAAACCTTGTGAGATTAGATACACACATTAGCAGAGCTGGCAGTTGTTTCTAGCAAACAAAATTCTTTATCTCTGTTGTAAAACAAAAGACTATATTCCCTGGTGATGATGCCTTTTGTAACAGCAAGCACTGGAAAGAAGAATTTAGGAGAAGGCAGTCTCCGAATTTCTCAGGCAGGGCTGTTGGTAGGCATCTATTTGCCTTTGTGTATAGCTACATCTGATTTTCACTGACACTGTATTTGACAATGACTAAGCAATTTGCAAAATCCAAGGAAAGTAGCTTGCATGGGTAAGAATAGGGCAGTTTTATGTGCAGGTTTGAGGAAGCTCTGTCTATGGATTAATCAACAAAGATGCTTATTTCTCCTAATTAAATGGGGCTGGCTTATGGCCAGTTTTAGTAAAAATGTACTTGAATTCCCCTCAATTCATTTTTTTCTCCATATCCCTCACAAAATGATATCTATTGATTCCAAATATTCCATATTGTTTAATGGATGTATTTATTTTTATTTTATAAGTGTTTGTCTGCATGTATGTATACGCACCCCTTAAACTTCTAATATCTGCTGAGGCAGGAAAAATTTCCAGAGCTCCTGGAACTAGGGTTATGGACTCATTAGTTTCCATGTAGGCATCAAAAAGTATGGCAGCATTCTAACATTCTGCATATTTTCTTTCCTTAGAACACCTTTGTTCTCTGAAAAAAATTGAAATTCATCGACACTTCTTGATGTGGGATGTCTTTCTGTATGCTGTGAATTATCATTGGATAATAAAGGAACTGTTTTGGCCTATGGTAAAGCATCTTAGAAGCAGGTGGGAAATCTGAGCATAGATAAAGTGGAAGAAAGGTGGAGTCAGAGAGAGATGCTGTGAGTTGCCACTGAGAAAGAAAGATGTAAAGAAATTTAAGTAAGCCACAAGACACATGGCAAGACATAGATTAATAGAAATGGGTTAAGATTCAAGAGCTAGCTAGCAATAAGCCGAGCCACAGGCCAAACAGCATGTAATAAATATAAGCTTTGTGTATTTTTGTATGTTCAGTTATTATTATTTTATAAAAAGTGTCTTTTTTTTTTTTTAATCCATTTGGGACTTTGGGACTGCTTGTCTGGACCTCAGGGCCAGGCAGAGCTAAGCAGCTTCAGGCAGGTCCAGACCATGGGGCTAGTCTGGGCCAAAAACTTCCTTACAACTTCTAGCTGTCTTTCCTATTCTCTCTGCCTAAAAGCACGAATAAGTTCTTAGAGCTGATACAATAAGCAGTAACATTGTCTCCTTAGAAAGACAACATAGAAATTTTATTTGGTATAGAACACAAATACATAATTTAACATCTTTAATTTGTTATCATTGTTTTGGCTTAAAGGAACTTGGATGGCTTATAAATTATTTCTTTATGGTTCTATATGGGGGAGAAAAATTAGTGTTACCACTATATTCAGTGGAAATTGCTTTGGATGTAGACTCAAAAAATTTGGGGTTGTCATCTGGTTTATATGCCTGCTCAACACTTCTTACAACCTCTGTGAAGCTGTTTTCTTTACCTCTAAGACAGAATTGGAAATACATGCTTCTTAAACAAGTTGTTGTAAAGAAACACAATGGAAAATTTTATAAATCATTTTGGTCAAATGACAGCAGTTATACTTTATGTAATCATACTGTATGTGCACACTTAATAAATTACATTCATAACTATCACTGTACAGTGACTGCAAGGTCATTTCATACAAGACTATCATTTTAAAGAAGAGAAACTGAGACTCAGACAAACTGGATCTAGGCCCAGGTTATTAGCAACTAGGTGAACTTTCTCTTTGATCAGACGCACACGGTTTAGATGCCATGGATTGATTCTGCTCATATGGTGAAATTCTATAGTTAATTTGTATTTTAGCTATGAGAGAGCACAACTTTATTTTTTTTTTTTTTTAGAAAATTTAATGTACTGTTCAATGTGTATACTGTGTACCCAGTATTTTGAATAGTGCTTGGCACATAAATATGCACGAATAAATAAATTTGATGGTCTGTGCCAACATGTACCTAATTATGTTTTACTACAGAACTCTTTCTTGTTTCTGAATATATTTTATTTGCTGGTAGCTAATAAAGTTCCAGTTTTATAACAAAAAGTGTTGAAGGTGTCTTCTATTAGATATCTTCCGTGTTTTCTGCTTCTAGGAGAGGTGTCAAGGTAGGCTCATGGTGGTGCTCAGAGTAATTGGCTTATATGACTCACATGGGTAGACTGAAGGAAAAAATTAACCTTACAGCCCTGGAAAGAAAGTTTATATCTGTCTGTTCAGCACAGGATGATGCAGACACATTTCTAATAAACCTTAATAAAATGAGGAGTTAGAGAAGATAGCTTCCCTGACTCTTGTTTCTATACTTTTGTCCCATGTGATCCCTTCTTCTATGCTCTTGAATGCTCTCTCTATTTTTCAAGAAAAATACCAACAATCCTATCTTTGAGTCCTCAACGAAAATAATCAAATTGGAGGAAGATTTTTTTTTTAGCACATTAAAAATTCTACTTTTTCAAAAAGATTTAGAGTTGCTATCATTAGAAAAATCAGAATCAAATCCTCACTAATAATTTAGAGTTTAAAGGATTTTAACATCATGTGGAAATGCCATGGTTATCCCAACGTTTCCCTACCGGAAACAACGATCACATTGTCTTATTTCCTATCTCTTATGCAAGGATTTTGCTTTCTCAGCCTCCCACCACCCATTATCTTCTACAAAGGAGGAGAATTTACCACTTAGTTCTTAGTTAAAATGAACCTGGCCATGAGTCTCTCTATGTTCCAAGCAACATGACAAACTTCTTTCAATTTGTATCAGACTCTATCAAATTCCTTACTTTGTGGATGCTATGTTTCTTGATGATGTAAGTATCTCTGGACCACTTTCTTCGCAATTATTTTCTTGTTTGACTCTGTGTCAACTTCCCTCTTCAGTTTGTCTTCTCCATCAGCTGTCACATAACTAGACAGCAGCACGTCATCGAACAGTTTGGCTCTTCTCTCACTCAACACTCTTCCCTTTTCATCTTTTTTTTTCAAGTGTCCTTCAAGCGGCCTATTATCTCCTTGGACTCCACTGACAGTAGGCTTGTCTAAGTCACAAGTGACATCCAGATTGCTAAAACTCAGTCATGTATTGGTTCTCAGTTTATTCATACACTAAGTATCATTTCACACTGAAAAGAAGCCCTTCATTCTTCTTGACTCTGTCCTTATGGAATTTCAGTTTCATGGAGTCACACTGTCCCTACATTGTAATGGTCCATTTGTTCCCTTCCGACAAATTGGCTGATCCTGCCTTGCTCAGTCTAATCTTTGATGTTCCCTGCTTTCTTCATCAACACTCTTCCTGAGAAATCATTTTCCATGATTTTAGCATTATTGCTCCAAATGTAAAGTTTATAACTTCACTCCTGAATTTCTTAATTTCATACGGTAAGATGTGACACATAACAGTTCAGTAGATGTATCCCCCTGAAAATTAAGCTGGAATTTTATTTACAATAATGTATCCAACCGAGTCCCTGATGCCCTCTGCCTTCTCCGTTTTCTCCTGTGATGCTGCCCAGTCTCCATCAGCACCATCTCCATCCACTCAGTTACAATCAAGCTTCTGTGCATCATCTTAGATTCTTCTCCTTAACCTGCTCTTCCAACTCACTAGCAAGTTTGTCTTACTCTGTCTCCAAGTGCATGCACAGCACATATAAACAAATTATAAACAAATGTTTAAAGTCTGGATTATTGAAACAGCTTTTCAAACACCTTTCTCTTAAATTCATACATACCCTTTTGGGGTCTACAGAGAAGCCAGACAGTTAAAAATACAAAAACAAAAACAAAAACAAACAAACAAACAAAAAGACACCCCCAAACTGAATCACACCACTTCCAGGTATGATCTTTAAGAACCCTTCTCATTTCATATTTAAAAAGTTCTAAGCATTTTATTTTATATGAATACCCAGAATTTAGTTCTATCCACAAATAAAGTGTATCACTACTAGACTTTAGGATATATTTTGAGGAATTCATTTTGTTATACATTTCCTGAGTTTGTATTTTTTCAAGAATATTTATTTGTTATGTTACAAGAATCAGCGGCAGAGCACAGGAAAGTTACAGTGACTACTGTTGTTTATATCATACTGTTGTCCTATCATATTTAGTGTGTTGTTCCTTATGAGTGTCTTTCCCAATGGGCTTTGTCTCATTAGGCTAATTCATAGAAGAATAAGGAAGAGTTTAAACAGAAAATTCTAGTACTGTGTTTCTACTGCAGAACTGAATCATGGCGTCATTACGCTCAGAAAACAGAGAGGTATTCTTAAAATTTTTTACTGGTATTAGCAATTCTGAAAAACTATCAAAATTCTTCTATGTTGTTGCTAAGTTGAATCATTTCCTTGAAACTTTGAAATATAATATTATATTTATTATAATAAACTAAGATAAAAATCCCTTGTGTTTTCTGTGCCTGTCATGTGTCTGAGGGCACCATCCACACCCACACCTCTCATCAGGGGAAATAAGAAGGTTACAAAGTATCCAAGAAAATGATACACTGACTGAGTAGCTTCATGTCCCCCCTCACCATGTCAAACTCTAAAAGTCAAGGATGTTTTTACTTAAGATATTTTGAAGATTTTTCACTGCCTTTATCTGTTAGAGACAGGTGGTTTTCTCTCCTATCACATAATCTCACCTCTTCTGTTTTTTCTGGATGACTCCAGCAAACAAACAAACAAACAAAAATCCCCCAAAGCAGGCAAACAAACAAAGCATCAAATTAGAATCAGGGAAGCCCAGTATACTTATAAATAGAGACAAACTTCCAATTTGGCTTATCGAGAAGGGGCCAGGATGTAGGTTAGACTTGACATAAAAAGGTAAATATAATGCAAATTTCAAGAACTTTACATTGAAGCACACAAATTCTCCAATTTGAATGTGTTTGAGTTGAGCAACATAATAAACATAATAAATTGATAGCCTTGTCTTCAAGATTTAGAATGCAAGCATACAGATTTTTAATACGTACTCTTCTGTTCCACACGTACCCATTAATTTTGATTTCAGGGTTTCAAGTTGGCCCAACTTCTACCCCATCTACGACCTGCTGATGGTCCAGTCCTGCAGAACCATAGCCAAGGATCTCCATGACTTGGGGCATCAGCAGGATATCCAATAGGAGTTTTGGTGAAGGTTTAGTATGGTGTAGCAGTGACAAACGGCTTTGAACCAGATCGACAACTTACTGCAATGAACATTTACAAGTAAAGCTGCTTGGGCAAAATTGTATACTGCACTTCCAATGCTGGAATGATGAACACATATGTGATGGAGAGGCAGGTAAGACGGAGGAATAATTTTTGTTGTTGTTTTGTTTTTGTGGGACAGGATGTCGCAAGAGTGGAGAACAGACAAGGAAGGATTGGGAAATAAGTAGAATTGGGGTGTATGATGTGAGATTTCCAAAGAATAAATAAAAAATTATGTTAGATTAAGAAAACAATAAAATTGGAAAGGGTGAATGGAAGTTTATCTGGAGAATCTTGGCAATGTTAAGATGTCAGGCTCTGGAAACCCCAAGGAAGCGTGCTATGAATTCAGCTTTGCTTTGTTCCATTCCATGTCCCTTTTTTTACCTGTCCTTGCACACTAACGCTTATATATTTTTTCAATGTTGTTTTAGTGTGACAGCAGAGTCTATTTCTTCCTGTATCAACAAGTTTCTAGGAAGAAGACTCAGTGACAGATAATTAAATCCACCCCCCCAGTCCCCTGATGTTCACAGCCTGCATCCAAACTGTGTTCTAATCTCAGGTGTTACCTCCCCAATATTCTTTCGCCTCCTGCTAACCATGACTTGTGACAAAAATTCTAGCAAGTCAAATTAGCCGGCCAGGGCTGCTGGAGTAGGAAGACAAATCATGTTGACTTTTTGATTGCTTGCATTTCCTGTGACATTGTGTTGACACTCAGCTTCACAGAGTCAAGGGGTTCCTGTGCTTTGAACCCAACTGCCTGCATGAGCTGAAATTGTTGGTGAGTACATGGGAGATTACAACACTGTGGAAGTGTTTGGATAGCTCAGTGCAAAATCCTGAAACCCCCCTCCCCTTAAGACTCAAGGAATGCTGATTTATAACCACGCTGTTCTAAACAGTAATAAAAATCTCACATACAATTCATAAATACCAAGCAATCTTTACAAAGCCCTGCTTTGCTTATTGGTGGCTGAGAAGTGTCTATAATTTTTTTTACATCTTCAAGTCTTTTTGATGAACATGATGCATTGTTATTTAAAATGATTTATTGACAGCAATATTGCCTACTAGTTAGTTATTGAGCCAAACATTTTAAACAATATTTAAAATACCCTGAGCAGTATCATACGTCATTGCTTGTTTATAATTTTAATGTTAGGTACTTTGAAATTATTTCTTACACCAGAATAAATAATTTTGTATGAGAATTATGGTAAGAATAATAAAAGTGTCCCAAAGAGGCCTGAACTAAAAGATTTAATAGAGAAATTTCTGATGTTTAAAACTACCAGTTAAAATATTTTCTATATTCATTTTATCCATTAGTAATATTCTGCAGCATAATCAGAACTAATATATTTATAAGCAAGAAGAAGGTGTTTTTAAAAAGTTATATGCTTGGTATTTTCTGCATACCTTTTTTTGTTTGTATACTGGACCACCAGGAAGGCTCAGTGTGTAAAGGGACTTGCTTCAGCAGAGCCGGATGACCTGAGTTTGAGTGTCCAGACCCATGAGCCATGAGGTGGAATAAGAGAACACACTTCTGGACATTGTTTTCTGTCCTCCATGTGTTGCTATGTGGTGTCTGTGCACACACACGCACACACAGGTATGCACAAGGACACTAAATTAATAGAGTATAGTAAAGGAAAATGAAAAGTTGCTTAGGATTGATTAATTTGCCAGGTTAACTTGATTACTTTAGGGCTATGCTTACGTTAGACAAATAATCAGTGCTGATATTCCTTCTCAGACTCACTGAAGTCTGGCCATTCTCATACAAACATCAGTGCACATTTAACGGCACATATGCATTTCACAAATCAGATCACTTTTATTCTACACTTTGCAAAAATAATCAACAACTAGACCATGCAAAAAGTATATTTTATGAAAGAGTTCAGAAGCCCATCCATCAAAATTCCATTCCTGTTGCATGATTTTAAAGAAATTTGCAAATTTAGTAATTGAACAACTTTTCCCCAGAAAAGCGAAAGGTAAGACTATTTCATGAACACCCCAATTATAAGTTCATTCACGTTACTAAAAACTTACTGAATAGTAGAAAGGTTTTGTATTAAAATTAATATCAAGAAGAACAAATAAGGGCAGATGGTAGAGATTTGTGTTTTAGGTTTATTTCCAACAAAGGATCTAGTCTACTTATTTGGTTATAGAAACTTACACTAGGAGAAATGTGATTAAAATTATTTTTTGTTGTTTTGGTTTTTGCTCTCTCTCTCTCTCTCTCTCTCTCTCTCTCTCTCTCTCTCTCTCTCTCTCTCTCTCTCTCTCTCTCTCTCCCTCTCTCTCTCTCTCTCTGAGTAGCTCTGGTTGTCCTGGAACTCATTTCGTAGACCATGCTGCCCTCAAACTCACAGAGATCATCTGCTTCTGCTTTGTTATAGAATTAAAGACGTGCACCACCATTGCCCAACCTAAAAGTTCAATTTCTAATGAGGAAAATGAAGATGTTTCTGAATCTTAAGTGATCACAGAAACCTTGTAGAGAAAATGCATGTTGCTATAAAAATCTTGGGGCACATAAGATTATCTGGCAGCAACATTATTTTAATAACTTCTGATTAGAGATTATCTTCTCCGTACACTATGGCTAGAGTATTCTGCCACAAAATTGACCTAAATCATATAACAGTTGAGACTGGTATTAAAAATGTTATGTCCTTAACTCTTTCCTTCTTGAGTTCAAGTTTATCTTTTAGATAATTAACGTAAGACACAAATGAATACTCAGTAAGTACTAACTGTAAAATTTAAAACAACTCAACACAGAAAAAACCATTTTGATTCTCATTAGTGAGTTTAATTTTCAGTAGAAACAAGGCAGAGTATAGGAATTCAAAACAAGGTCTACAGCTTAGACATGGAACTGACCCTTTCTGCATTTAGAGTGAACTTCAATAACACTTAGAAGCTTTGCCTGTTATTTGCATTTTCCTTGCTCTCCAAATGCACAATTTATTTGAAATAACCAAATTAGGATACGGATAATGCTTCTTCAAATGAACATGTGATGTCTTTCTTAGCATAAATAACAGTGGCCCAATACATAATTTAGGCTACTTTTCTGAAAGGCTCCATCTTATCTGTTCCAAGAGTAAGTTACAAACACTGTTGGATAGTTTGTCATTGAAAGGAAACATTGTTAAAATTGTCTTCATATACCACATTCAAGTCATTTTTCTTGGCTATTATGCTTTGTCAAACAGCGAAATAAAAAGACACTATTTCAATTCTGAAATATATCCATACATATAATAATATGTACATATAATCAGCTTACCTGGGCAAAGCCTTCACAAATTGCTCAGCTCTGAGAGAAACATTGATAAAATTCAAGTATGTAGTTTGAAAGGCAAGAAGATGAAGCAGGATTTTAGGGGCTAGTCTTGTTCTATTTTTGTTATCTGGGGTTTCTAGGTTCCCAAATCTGATTAGCATATTTAATCTTATGCAGTGTCAGGAATGATTTACCATCCCTTAATCCGTCTATTCTTAGCTGTCTTAATTGTTCCTAATAGCTTATTTTTAAACACACCTTTAGTACACAATGATGCATTGTGGGTTTTTACAGTTTGGAATTTTGATAGGGGTGTATGAGAAACACAGGCATGGTATGGACATGGCACATGCAAAGAAACCTAAAGTAACGTGACAATTTAGATGATTTACTGTAGTTGGTTATTTCACTGTTTTTTTCTTTGCTCTTTTGGGGGACCAACCACCCAGCTTCCAAATAATCACACATGGAGTCTTAATTCTTTCTTGGGAATGTCATCCCTTAGCTTGGCTTATTCTTTTTGCCAGCTTATTTTAAATTATCCTCTCTACCTTTTGTCCATTTTACCTTTCTCTATTTCTATATATCTTTTCTCTCCTTCTTATTCCATGCCTGGCTGCGTGGCTGTGTGGCTGTGTGGCTGTGTAGCTGTGTAGCTGTGTGGCTGTGTGGCTATGTGGCTGTGTGGCTGTGTGGCTGTGTGGCTGTGTGGCTGTGTGGCTGTGTGACTGTGTGGCTGTGTGGCTGTGTGGCTGGGTAGCTGTGTGGCTGTGTGGCTGTGTGGTTGTGTGGCTGTGTGACTGTGTGGCTGTGTGGCTCTGTGGCTGTGTGGCTATGTGGCTGTGTGGCTGGGTAGCTGTGTGGCTGTGTGGCTATGTGGCTCTGTAGCTGGGTTGCTGGCCCCTGGTGTCTTCTTCTTTTCATGTTCTATTTATTCTCTCTGCCTGTCAGCCTAGCCATCTTTCCTCCTGCCTTGAGCCAATAGCTGCTCAGCTCTTTATTAGACCAATCAGGTATTTTAGACAGACATAGTAACACAGCTTCACAGAGTTAAGCAAAAGTAACATAAAAGAATGTAACACATCTTTGCATCATTAAACAAATGTTCCACGGCATAAACAAATGCAGCACATTTTAATATAATATTCTACAACATTCTATTTCATTGTTTATGAGTTGGGTTAATTAGTAAGTGATTAGCATATCTTTGTGTTGATGTCAGAGATGGAAGCAGCGATTACAAAAATGGTTAGAACTGACTGAAATTTTGATCTGGAAGGCTAGAACTGAAATCCCATATGCACATTCCATAATTCAGAATTTTTGAAATTCCCTGAAAGGTGTAGTGTAGTTTAGGATTTTCAAATGAACAAAAAGCATTATTGCTATTTGTAATCTAATGTTATGGATGAAAAGGAAGAACAGAATTGGAAGAGGAGACAGATTTCTCATAGGCATCTTAAAACTTATAAACAGCAACCCTGCAGCTACCTTTAAAGTGCTTGTCATGGGGAAAAAAAGAAGGCTAAGCTGGTGACAAGTGACGCGTGAGGTGTTCCTTTGTGGTCCAAAGCTAAGGAACACTAAATGGTGAGCTCAGGAAGGAACCGTGGTCAACCAGTCCTGTCAAACACCCATCCCGAGTTTGCGGCTGTACATCACAGCCTTTAATTGAAAACAAAGTTACAGCTAACAGAAACAGAATGTGGTTGATGATTTCCCTGTTGGCTGGGGGTGGAACATGGTCTTTGTATTTAAGGTTCCTACTGTCCTGGGCAAGCACAGACTTCATTTCCGCTCTGTGGCTCATGCGTCTATGTTTTCTCTGCTGTGTACATCTGACCTTCCGTGCAGAATGCTCCCCACTGAAACTTTATGAACAGTCACCTTGAACTGACTGTCCTCTGTACTTGTGTTCATCTTTAGTGAGGGCGGATGTTCCTAACCTTAGATTTCACATTCAAGCACCAAGGTGATGCTCCCATTCTCCAGGAATAGTAGCATATGGTCTTGGACATAATTATTAAGGCTATTTTTATTTTTCTGGAAAAGAAAGTGAGAAATGAGACAAACTCTCACTGTGTAGCCCAGGCTTGTCTTAAACTCAAACACATTAAGGAATCACAGCCACTGAAAGGCTAGGATTACAGCATACAACACAGTACTGGGACAACATTATGCTATGATTATCTTTAATAAATGTTATTAATGCATAAAATTTAGCAATTTCTGCTATTCTTTTCAAGATCTTAAATTGTGATGCATGAGTTTCAAAAAGAAGTGGTTAGTTGAAATTGAAGAGCTAAGTTATGCTAAGGAATAGGGCTTTTTCTTTTTTCAAAGAGGTTTCTCTTGTTTTTATTGTGAGCCCGTGTATGTGGGTGTGGAATGAGTAGGTGGATACAGGTGCTTGCCAGAGGGCAGAGAAGGACACTACATCCTTTGAGCTGGAGGTACAGACAGGTAAGGTCTTTGACCTTGATGCTGGGAAATGAGCTTGGGTCCTCTAAAAGATACACTCTTTTCCAGGCCTTGAAATTATGAAAGGCTGAAAAATGAGATTTATTTTCTGGAGGACTAATGTGGGAATGTCTTTCTGTGTGCTGTGAATATACATCTTTAAATAAAGGACTGTTTTGGCCCATGACAGGCACCATAGAAAAAGTAGGTGGAGAATCAGAAGAGGTAGGAAAGGAAGGGCAGAATCAGAGACAGACCAAGCCAGCCACCCAAGAAGAAGCATGTAAGGAACACAGGTGAGTCACGGGCATGTGGCAGGAAAGATTAATGGAAATGGGTTGAGTTAAGATGCAAGAGCAAGCTAGAAAGGTGCCTGAGCCATAGACCAAATAGCATGAACTTAATATAAGTGTCCAAGTCATTTTGGGGCCTGATCAGCAGTGGGTGGCTAAGGGGTCTGGAGCTGCAGGTCTGTGGGTCTGGACCTCTGGCCGCCGGGGACCAAGAAACCTTATTGCAACAGAAGACAGCTTTGTTTGTATGATAAAGAATGGATTTGGAATAAAGCTGTATGCAGTGAGACAAAGTTTGGAAGCTGATGTAGAAACCAGATGCATGGTGGGAAATCGATGGTTGTGGTGAAGGAAGAAGTAAAAGGAGGAATGAGGGAGGGGAGAGAGAAGGTGAGGGTTGAGGAGAAAGAGGAAAGAAAGTATGGCTGGGTATCAGAGATAGATGTTGTGATTCTGCACTAAGGATGAAAAGGTGTGGTGTTGTGTGGGATTTAGGTAAGGAAGTTAAAGACCACGACATCCCAACTCCCACATTGGGAAGGACTGCCAAGAAAGGGATCCAGAAACAGGCACCTGCTGCATAGAAGGGGAACACAATGACACAGCATTAGGAGGCTGGTTCAGTGACACCACGCGTTGGTGTGTCTAATATTGAAGAGCCAGAACATGTAGAATAACAGGCAGAAGATGCAACCCCCAAAGGACCCAGACGTTAGAGGTATAAAGAGAAAACTGAAACTGAAAACACTGTGTTCTCTGCACTGTTATAGGTCTCTAAACAATAGAGGATGGGTGCCTAAACTGGACTTCCCCTACAATCAAATAACCACCCTAAGTGTCATCGCAGAGCCTACATCCAACAATGAATAGAGGTGGAGGCAGAGATCCATGGCTGAGCACTGGGCCGAGCCCCTGGTCCAGCTGAGAGCGGGAGAGGAGAGTCTGTATGAGCAGGGGGTAGAGATTATGAGGAAATTCCCACAGTGATGGCTAGCTGGAGCTGTGAGGAGCTCACTGAATCAAGAATAGCCACTGGAGAACCATTGGGAAAAGGAGCTAGGCCCTCCAAGGGTAGGCAACTGTAGTTGGCATGGGCAGTATGTGGAGCCTGGAGGGATGGGATCAGACTGTGTTCCTGTGCATGGGCTGGCACCTTGGAGCCCATTCCCTGCAGAGGAACACCTAATCCAGTCCTGATTTTGGGATGAGGAAATCGGACTTTCCTGAAGTGGATGTGCCATGCTGAGCTGACTCACCTTAGGACTTTTTGTCCTTTTTGGGAGAGGGGATCGGTGGATAGAGAGAGGAAGGCTGAAGGCTGACTGGGAGGGACTGGGAAGAAGGAAGGGAAAGGGAGCAGGGGGATACATGGGCAAAAAAGACATTTTTTAATTAAAAAATAATAAAATGAAGGAAGTACTAACATCTATCTATCTATCTATCTATCTATCTATCTATCTATCTATCTATCTATCTATCTATCCTGTAGTTTATTTTTCTCTTGAAGGCCTTCCACCCAGCTCTCAAATAAATACATGGAGACTTATTCTTACTTATTATTATGAATGCCCAGCCTTAGATTGGTTTGTTTATAGCCAGCTTTTCTAACTTCAATTATCCCACTTCTCTTTACCTGTGTTTTGCCTCTGGGCTTTTTACCTTTCTTTATTCTATATATCTTCCTTCCCTTCTTACTCCGTGGCTTGCTGTGTGTCTGTGTGTCTGCATGGCTGTGTAGCTATGTGGGTGTGTGGCCGGGTGACCGCATGGCCATGTGGCCAGGTGGCTGTGTGGCTTTGTGGCTGTGTGTCTGCATGGCTGTGTAGCTATGTGGCTGTGTGGCTGCATGTCCATCTGTCTGTGTGTCTTCATGGCTGGGTGGCTGTGTGGTTGCATGGCTGGGTAGCTGTGGGGCTGTGTGGCTGTATGGCTGGGTGGCTGCATGGCTGGGTGGCTGTGCAGCTGTGTGTCCGGCCCCTGGAGTTTTCCTCTCTCTTCTTTCTCTCTTGAGCCTAGATTTCTCCTATTTACTCCCCCTGCCTGGCAGCCCCACCATCCTTCTCCTGCCCGGTTATTGTCCCTTCAGCTCTTTCTTAAAGCAATCAGTTGTTTTACACAAGCAAAGTAACACAGCTTTACAGAGTTAAATAAATGCAACATAAAAACTGCAATGCATCTTTACATCATCAAACAAATATCCCACAGCATAAATTATGTAATACATCTTAATTTCACAACCCTAACCTACTGACTAGCTAACTAAATTTGGAGTAGAATAGTTGGTCTCAAGCTTTGGATCACCTATTTATAAGCATCATGCCTTAGGAATGGAATCCGCTGCTTAGACCGTTGTTAAATTTGGGATAATATCAACAAGTATTTCACAAGGTGATTGTGAAGTCCAGGGTCCAAAGCCAAGAAAGCAGATGCAGGAATCAAAAGCAAATGAGACAGTACTTTATATGATGGGGCAAATGCCACTCTAGATGCCAATAAGCAGACAAGCACAGGGCAGTGGGCTGCACACAGCTGGGTAAATTCACCAATGCAAACCTGAATATACATGACACTTTTTTTTGGACCACAAGGACATGTTTTCTGAAATCACATGAAGAAATATTCGGCTAGAAATTCTTATTTAATAGGTTTCATGACAACTTATTTCAGGTTCTGTGGATGTCTAGTGTGAGAAATGATTTTACCAATCCATGCGGGATATATAACACTGTCATAGTCTAAGCTTCCGTAGGGCACTGTGGCCTTCTGTTCTCCAGACTTTGTGTCACTGTAATCAGGAGGCAGAGCCACCGACAGTGGTACTCCACTTGTGTCCTCCTGCTTAGTCTGAAATTTCAGCCCATGGAATGGTGTTGCCCTTATTCAGGATGGGTCTTTACATTTCCACTGAGGACTCATCCAGAGGTTTGTCTTGTAGCTGATTCTAGATTCTGTTTGGCTGACATAAGTTATTTAAAGATAAAACTATTGGAACAACGATTATACAATATCCAGTGTATGTCTTACTATGAGAATAGGGTAACTAGAGAGCTGTGTCCTTAGTAGTTAGTTATAAATAGAGACCTGATGTTGTTTGATGTGAAATGTTACCTCTACGCACATGTCTAAACCCTTGTCCCCACATGACGGTGTTATTTGGGAAGCACATGGACCATTAACAGGGAGAACCTTCCTAGGGGAAGTTTGTCACTAGGGAAAGGACATGAAGTTTTCCAGCTGTGCCTCTCCTCCTGCTTCCTGACGGTGGATCAAGCGAGACTACTCGTCTTCCATTTCTGCCTCCTTGTCTCCTCTGCTATGACGGATTGGAGCCTCTTGAGTTATATAGCAAAATAAATCTGCTCCCTTAGATTGCTTCTAATTGTGTATTTTGGTCATAGCAACTAGAAAAGTAACTAACATAAGATCCATACTATAACACTTAGAAGCAACACAGAAAGAAAGGTACCAATAAACTATAAGGCCTAGGAAAATGAACAACTTAAATGAAGTGGCTAGGAACTGAAGAGATCTGTGTGGCATACCTAGTGTTCTGTATAAAACAAACTACAGTTCTCATTGGAAGTGATTATTAGACACCAATACAGCCATGGAAAATGTAAGTTTCTGGAAGTGCATTTCCTCAGTGCTGCACAGTACACACAATTCCTACTGGTTTCACAATTATGGCTACACTACCAGGGGGCCCTCACCCACAGTGCAGAGGATGCCAGTTGTCAGGACCAACCAAGTGCCTGGGGTTTCAATTTGCACATGTTTGGGGGGCATGTTTTTTTAAATGATGTTCACAATTTAAGGGGGGAAAAACCCCTAAAACCAAAAAAACAAAGAACTGACACCAACTAGAATCTTCAAACCTGCTCTCTACAAACACAAGGATATCTAAGAAACCACAGAAAAGCTGCTGGATAAATGGCATTTAAATCACTGTTGTCCCCACCGACAGAGATGTCTTCTGCTCCCTGCCACCTGAGTAAATAAATATTTATAAGGCTGTCTCCTAAGTCTGCAGGACACCACAGTGCTCCAATAAACTACAATTTCAGGCTAGAGTCAAAGAGGCATTAAAAAAAAAAAAAACCAACAAAACTACCACATTCCATCAGCTGTCCATTCTCTTCTCTAATACAGGTAAGAATACTATTTTCAATTTCTACTCCTGGGCAGAACGTCATCCTGAAATTGAAGCCACTTCACAGGCTAAGTGGTTAGAAGAAAGTTAATCTGTCAGGACCAAGACAGTAAGTTGGACAAGTATAGTTCCCTTGAGGCACCGGGAAAGCCAGGGTAGTTTTTATCCCCTTCAGATGCAGTTTTTCTAGCAGACTTCTAGTTAGAAGAAGAAAAAAGTTTCCATTAGCAGATAGGTTTTGTTTTTTTTTTTTTTAAACTTAAATTTTATGATAAAATTCCATAGCCGCCCTTGACATTCTAGAGAGCATTACTGTCATGGGACTTGTAAAAAGGAGGAATGTCTGTTGATTTTTGCTTTAGGTTCACTGAGCAGTAAAATGTGAAATACAGTCTGGAAGGAGCAGAAAGACATTGACAGTGTGACTTGTATGGCTGTATGCTCCTTCAGTTGTATGTATGAGCAGAACGAGTCACCTACATTCTGGTCTAATTAACATGTCAAGATGTATTTTCTATAGCTGAAAATTAATGTCTCCCAGCGAAGAATTCAGGTTGCTGATTACACGGTTTGTTTTCCCATGTCGGCTTTGACCACTTATATTTAAATGACAACAAAGAATTACTTGAAAATATGTTATATATGACAAAAACTGTACAAAATTTATTCATCATTTTAGCATAAATGGGAATGGTCCAGGAGGCCTCACCTCCCTGGGATGGACTACTGGCGGTTAATGTCAGCTGGGGTGGGGTTCGTGGCTGGGGGCCTGTCAACTTCCTCAGTAGTCACGATAAGGTGCTCGTGCGTCAGTAAATAAGCTCCTGCTCAAGATCATACAAAGAACTCTCATTCAATTCATGGATCACACATGAAGCAGAATATGGAAAGAGAAAGGTGATTTGTCACAAAGGTGGGGGAGGAAGAGAGAAATAAAAACAGGAAACAACTAACATTCATCGTATACATACATGCATGAAACCATAAGAAGACTTTAAAACAAAAGCCAGATAAATGAATGCTTATTTGAGCTGTTTTGATTTTTACCCTAGTATTTCGAGAAGGAAGAATACAAAGAATGTTATAGGAGAGGAAAAGTTGCTTTTGGTATTTATTTTCAGTTACTTTCTGCAGTTTGTGCCTATTTAACAGCTTTTGGGAAATACGGGCACTTGCCAGCATTACACAGAACCTCGGCCTCCTCAAGGCGGTCCAGATCTCACATGCCCTGGTGGCATCAAGGCTTTTGCTTCTTCCTTCTCTCTCGTGGTCTCACCTTTCCATTCTTCTTTCTCCTTACTCACAGCTCTATCTCTGTCTTTAACAGGCTGACTACTTTTCATAAGCTTTTATTGCTGTGTGTTTATGCTACTGTGAACTTTAGCACAGGCTCTGTGAGTTGCACCATTGAGCTACAGCCTCACCATTTTCTTAGGTTTTTTTGAGACAGGGTTTTGCTAAATTGTCCAGCATGGTTTCAAAGTCACTTTGTAGTTCGGGCATTCAGGCAGATGCTGAATTTGAAATCCTCCAGCCTTAGGCTTGATTATCAGGAATTATAGGCTTGCTTTGCTGGGTCAGGGTATGGCTTTCAATTCATCACAAACTATAAACGAGTGGAAATTTAAAAATGCAAATATTGACCATAGTAGACAAGTAATTATGATAGACTGGGCTGCACAAGTAGCTTCAAATCTGAAGACCTTAATTATTGATGATGTAAGTACATGCAAGCCCATGTGTCGGTATATTTTACCATAAACTACAAAACTGAAGATTAAATACTTTTTTTTTTTTTAATGTTTGAGTTCAAACCCAATGCCTTGGAGGCATTACACAGCATATTACCACTGGGCAACACCCCTGCACCAAATCCAAAGTTCAACTCTTTCATCAGGCAAGGTTGGAAACACTTGTAATCTAAGAATTTTACCTGCTGAAGCATGAAAATTATAATTTTGAATCTTTCTAGGATATAATGAGACTGCAGCTCACAAAAAAAGGGAAAAAAAGGAAAAAAGCACATGATAAATGCTAAAATTCCTATTTGTTTCAAAGAAACTCATCAAAACATTAAAAACACACACAATCCACAAACAGAAGATATTTTAATGCATTGCTTCACTGATTTCCATTGAGATACTTGTACGGATTCACCACTCTATAATTTGTTATGATAGCAATCATTACTATGTACATCTATCCTCACCTCTCCAAGGTCACTTAGGAATGATTAATAAAAAGAAATAATTCACTCACTAATTTTCCACAAGTATGGAAGGGACCTGAAACTAAATCTATGCATTTGGACACCTGCATTTTACTTCCTTTTTAACATTAAGGATGTTGACATCTACAAGTATTAAAAAAACACATTTGGAACAAAATGAACTTCCACTGACTGTATTTTATAATAATCAAAGCTATAGCGATAGCGTTCCGACTTACCACATATATAAATGTCCTGTATAGGTTTTGGTTTGATCTAAGGTTCTGATTCTAATAAGCTTTCATTAACTAAGCAACAGTATTCATTAATGAAATTAATTATCTCAGAAAGTTATATTTAGGTTAAACAATTTAAGTACTAAAATTTAAATTAACAATATTCGATAAGCTAAGTTAATTCTTATCATCATTCCTTTTAACCTGTGTGTGTGTGTGTGTGTGTGTGTGTAGGCCAGAGGAGGAAGTCAGATGTCTTCTTCAGTCTATTTACATGTCCATGTCTTATGTAAACATGCATGTAGGTGCCTGAGGAGGTCAAAAGATGGTGCTGGATGCTGTGAATCTTGGGAACCAAAGTCTGGTCCTCCCCAAGAATGGAAAGTGCTCTTCATCACTGAGCCATCTCCAGACTTCAACCTTGGGTTTTGAGACAAGGTCTCTCATTGAGTTTACTGATGTCATTAGACTAACTGAACAATCCCTGAGGATACTCACGTTTCAGCCTCTGTAAATCTGTGATTAGATATTTATGACTTTGAACTTGGTTTCTTAAATGGGTGCAGAGGATCTGAACTTGAATCTTCATGCCTGAACAAGTACCTTAATGACTGAGACATTTTCCTAGTCCCCTATTTTACAGATGCTTTTGGTAACAGCTATTACAGGGAAAACCGAGTTCTTAGTTGCATACTAGAAACTGTTACAATCATTATGTTCAACATTTATTGTGCCTAAGGCTTCTTCATGTTTTAGCAGAGGTGAAATACGTACATTTATAGTTATAACTGCAGAACAGCCAAGAAAAATTTATGCGTCTATATTGTAAAACTGTGAAATACTGCAGTTACTTTCTCTAGGATCTTAGCAATTCAGTTTCAAAGTATAATAATTAAGGTTACTTAGAATGTGCTGAAATAAGGTCAAAGCCAAGATATCATACTTCAGTGTAACAAATACTGATGGTAATTATTTTTTTTTGCCAAAAGAAAAATACATAATATATCCCTCATCACAAAATTCAAGAAAGCCAATGCTTTATTTAATTTATAATATACTTGTGATTTGGTTTCTGACCCTCATAATTCCTACTAACATGTTAGAGTTCAGTGGAAAATTGGAGAATCTTCACTTGACTCAGTACCAACTTTAAGTAAAACAGACAGATGTAGTAGTTAGCTTTGGATTTAACACTGAGATCCCAGTAACCATGGTGTGCATGTGTTCTTTATTCTGAAATCAGTAGTGGGTAAATGGTTAAAACAAAATCATTCTGGCACTAGTCAGGTTGAACTAGAAGTGACACTGTAGCAGTACTGGTGCTAGTACAACAGGCCAGGAGAGTGGTAATGAGACAGCCCATAGACACTGCAGCTCCAAATTCACTCAGCTTACTTTGCTGCACTTCTCCGACAAGGAAGCTAGTCTTTACAAGGGATGGAGTCATGTCCATTCCATTTCTGGAGCACACTTCATTCCAAATGGTCTTTCTTGGTAGCAATATAGTTAGCTTTACGAGAAAACACTGTGAAGTACAACAAAAATGCTCACAGGCTGACTCTAAATTTAAGAAAATCTAAGGCATCATTCTAATTTAGAAAACTGTGAATTTCGCAGTTAATAATGGAAAGAAGACCTAAAATATGTTGGAGGCCCCCACATTTTATAAGATTTAAAGATCGGTAAGTATATCTAATCTTACTTGAGAAATTAGTATTAAAATTAAAAATACTCCAATGGATGCTAGTAATTTTCATTAGAGATTGGGATTCATTCTAACCCAGTGTTTGATCAACTGATGTGCAATGGCTCGGCTTGGTGGTACAAAGAATGCTTGCTGCTTCCCTTTGGTAAGGACATCCACAACCTAAAACATAACCACAAGACAACGCATTAGAGGGGCAGCTCACATCGCATTTCCAGTTGCTTCAATGAGTCAGTGCTTCAATTTTTAAACATCCCAGAAAGGCACATGAAAACAAAGCCATGAGTAAAAGCAAAATATATGTTCCGCATTTAACTGTTTGGTATAGGTCTCTTTTTCTACAGTTCTGAAATAACAATCTAATTTCATTTTTGAGTACAAAATAAAAATCAATTTTATATGGGCAAAACCATAAATGGTCCTACATCTTTAATACCACACTGTGTCCTTTTTTTTCTATACAAATTTTGGGCTTTATAAAACAAACAAACAAACAAACAAACAATTCCCCCACTACCACCACGAAAAACCAAAAAAAAAAAAAAAAAAACAAAAACCCAAACCAAAACCAACCCCCCCAAAAACAACAACCACAAAAACAAAACAAAACAAACAAACAAACAAAAACTCAGTCCATTAATTTATCTCTTTTTTCTTAGGGATTCAATTTTAAAAGTTCTTTATGAATATATGCTACATGTTATGCCATATTTATGTATTTAATGACATATATATCTTTCTTGCCCTTCAGAATATTTCTTTTTTTCTTTTCTTTTACATATTTTTTTAAAGATAGAGTCTCACTATGTAGTCCAGGGTAGCCTGGGACCATATTGTATTCAATGCCTTTAGCATCATCTTTCAAAGTATATAGAAACTTCAACAAATTCAAGCATTTTCACTGAGTTTTTGAGAGCCACTTGCTGTAATGTAAATATCTGAGATAAGTATTTGTTATGTCTTAACCACTATGAATACTTCAAGTTCTCTAAAAGGGATTATCATTCATTCATCAGCCAGTACAACATGTGAAATTTGAAGCAGCACAGGATCATGATTCTAGGAAAATCTCACGGAAGACAAATCAGCAACACGTTCTCTATAAGGACTATCAATTACATTATAATCCATTCATAATGAGAGGGCGGCAGCCATTCATTTAACTTAATGAAATATGCTTCCTTGCCGCACGTCCAAATCAATACTATCAGGGAACGATCAATAAAATAAGGCAATTACATTGAACTTTACCTGTTCTCTAGTGAACCATTGGGCATCCTCTATTTCATTCTTGTCAACTTTAATTTCAGTAGACACCGCCACAGCTAGACAACCAATCATTAAGGAGGAGGGCATTGGCCATGGCTGACAAGAGACATACTGGACATGGCCAACTTTGACTCCACTTTCCTCTTCTACTTCCCTTCTCACAGCGTCTTCTATTGTCTCCCCTAATCAGATGAGGCGAAAGGGCAAAGTGGCTGCTCAACACGACTTGGACACTGCGGCCTCTGAACAGTTCAAACATTTTGAAATCCCCCGGAAGGATCCCCCTCCCCCTTTCAATTGATGCTCACATACACTGGACGTGAAGAAAGCATTACATTTGGAAGTCTGTGGCCACAAAGAGAATATCAAAATGCCAACAATCGACATATATTTCTTAAAAGCCCCAATTTGGCAGTTCTGTTAAGAATTAATTACAGAATCTGCAACTATGTATCACATACTACTGACTAAACATTACTAAAAATGTTATTATCTCATGCATCATTGTTTGCAAGCCATTATTTAGTTAGTTTTATAAATAATTAGTTTTCCCCTTCATTAAAAAATCATCATTTGTCTTATTCTGAGGTAGGGTCTCATGTAGCTCATGCTGGCTTTGAACTTGCTATATAGCTGAGGCTATCCTTCATCCACTGACTCTGATGCCTCCACTTCTCTGGTGCTGGGGTTGCAGACAAGCATGTACTACGACATGCAGCTTTCATTAAAACCTTAAAGTTCAAATCACGATGAATCCTATTCTTTCTAAACATTGTTTTATTTGCAAGTAAATATTCTGGGTTTGTTGAAACTAAAAATAATTAAAAGATCTTAAGTAAAATTAATTTAGATGCTCCAAAAGTTTAAAAGTTATAATAGTATTTAGTGAAACATTGTTAAACACAGCTTTTATCTTAAATAGATTGATGAATTCTCTATACATAAGTTCTTGTATTTACTATACAAAATACACAGTGAAAATAAGCCATAGACTAGTAGAAGAAATTTGCCAGACCTTAAAAAAAAATAAATGCCTAAGATCAATTTTAATGAAACGAAACAGACCAAGAACTAATATCTACTATGAAGAAAAGAAAGGACTACTGGATGTGTAATATACATTTGACAATGATGGTCCATCAGCAGAGCAATAAAAACACATAGCACATATATATATATATATATATATATATATATATATATATATATATATATATATATATATATATATATGACAATGATGGTCCATCAGCAGAGCAATAAAAACACATAGCAATGACACCATCTCTTACTTCTCTGTAGGACAAACTTTAATATCTGAAGATTAGAAACCCCATGCTGGGCCTGGCAGCACTTGCCTTAAATCCCAGTACTTGGTAGGAGAAGGCAGGAGGAAAAGTTTGAAGCTCATCTGGTTATAGAGCAAACACTCTTCAAAGTGTGAAAATTCCTAAGTGTGAAAAATTCCAAGGTGGTAATGATATGGACTAATGCAATACATTTATGTATTGCTGGTGGGTGTGAGAGTTATCAGGGACAACTTAGAGGCATTGGCAATATTTTGTAAAGTTTAATATGCTAATATATACAGTGACAATTCTACTCTATGAATGCAGCTGAAATATCTCTTGCAATTGTACATAATAAGAACAAAAATACTCCATATAGTACTGTTTTCAATAGTCAAAATCTTGAAATAAATTAAATACACATAGCAGAACAGATGAATATAAACCAGAAAGTTAATGTGTGAAATGTTACTTGTTTAAAAATGACTTCCACTTTAAAAAATTATTCAATTTTGTTGATAGATCATGTTTTGATTTTATTCTTTCCTCTCCCCATTCTTCCCGGGTCCTCTTCATTTTCTTACCCACCTAACTTCATGTTCTCTCTCTCAAAAAAGCTAAGCAACACCAAAAAAATAACAGCAGACAAACTAAAAGAGATAAATGGAGGAGGGGAAGAGGAAGAGGAGGAGAAAGAAGAGGAAGAAGAAGCAGCAGCAACATGATCAAGAAACACTAAAAACAAAACAAATACATGGAGTCAGTTTTGTGTTGGTCAACTACCTGGGAATAGGATTGTGGTTGAAACGCTCAGTGACACTCCATTGTTGAAAACTGATTTGCCTGCTCTGGGATTATGCTCTTGTAAATATTTGTCTCTCCTACTGGTTTAATAAAACACTGATTGGCCAGAAGGCACACAGGAAATATGAGCAAGACTACCAGACTAAGCATGCTCTGGGAAGAGGAAGAGAAGCAGAGATGCCAGGCACATGCAGAGGGAAGAAGATGAAAATGCTCTGAGATAAGGTATAAGATACTTTGCTAATCATGGGCGAGGTTAAGAGTAAGAACTGGCAAGTAATATGCCTGACCCATTGGCCAAACAGCATGTAGTCGATCTAAGACTTTCTGTGATTATTTGGGACTGTGGGTCCAGACCTCAGAGCTAGGCCAGGCCAGAAACCTCAGACTACATTTTTCCCTTTCACAGGAGCATCAATTGCAAATAACTTCTCTGTTAGAGGTGGTACTTTGCGTCCACATGCCCTCTCAGTACAACATGTGATTAGGACCAAGGATTCAGAAGTGGAATTGCCTGGGTTTGAATTCTTCTCTATCACTGTTGTTCTGAAAGTTATACAGCTTTTGTATCACAGCGCCCTCGCCTGTAAAAGTGCTATAACAGTACCCACTTTATAAGGTTGTAAAAGGAACACAAGATTTAATACTACAAGCTTCCAGCTGAGAGCCAGGTAACATACGTTCACTACTATAATTATCCAACAGTGCAGATTAACACTGTATGTTGAGATTAAACATTACTAATCCAGATATCCATTCATTAAGGATATCTAATAAAATCCTATTACATTAGCTCTGACAGTTTGATGTGTAAAAATGAATGAAAGAGAACATTTTATCTTACAGAACTAATGTGCTACTAAAGTCAATAGTCTATACATTTGTGCTATAAGATGGTGTTGATAACTTTAGGGAAAAGTCAGGGAGAGTGCCTAGGATTGTGAATGCAGGTATGGAGGCTAATGACTGCATGGGGGATAATCATATAACACTTAGAGAGGGTAGAGGGTGACACTTATATATTTAGCAGTGAAGAGAGGTATAAGCCATCTGGATTTGCTGTTCAAAAAAGCATTGTATGATAAAGCAAATACTACATTTTTAATAGACACATTACTTTACTTGAACAAATTTGAAAATGACACAATGCTTAAACCGTGTGATTAAAATATTGTTTAAAGCATTTTGGGGTTGGCCAAATGGTTTAACAGGTAAAGGATTTGCCATCAAACTGGATGACTTACGTATGGGATACACATGACTGAAGGAGAAAACTGAGATTGCTATCTGTTCTTGACAGTACACACTCTCTCATATACAAGAAAAATTCAGTAAAAATTTAAATGTTTCCATTTTATAGGATGGTTTTATTGGAGACTATATCTCTCATGCAATTTGTTTCAAAATTCTAAACGTTATTCAGAGAAGGCTTACCAGGTTCAATAAATCCAGCAAGACAAGTAAACATGCCTGGGGGAAATCGCTTTTGCCTGCCTAAAAGACATTTGGTTCCATCTGGATGGATAACTTGCATGATTACTACTGGATCTGTTTAGAAAACAAACAAGAAAACCAGACACACAAGTAACAGGAAATATAATTGGACTCATTATGTAATAATAATATGCAGGTAAATTTCATACAGGAACAAGAGTTTTGTATGACACTTCCTTTCTGCTCTGTTGTGTTTGATAAATATCTGAAAAATTGCACAGAATACTTTTAGTAAGTGAAAGGAAGATGGTCTGGGACACTCTTCCAATCTTAGCAACATTTACTCCGTACTTAGGTGTACTTGGCACAAGTTAAAATAGATCATAGACATTGAAATAGTTAAATTTTACCTAAAAAAATGCAGTAAATTTCACTCCAGCCCTCAATAAAATGCTTTCAAAAGTGAGTGTGGCTCTTTAGTTAGGTTTAAAATAATAACACTTAGATAACAGTTACTCTCTCTAGAAGTCATTAACTTGAAAAGCCCTCCTCTCTAGATCCTGAGGAAAGCCAGGAAGTTAGAAGAGAAAACAGACAGTCATTAAGTAGCCACCTCCTCCCTGGAGACTTCATCAGGGATTGCCAAGGATAATCTACCTCCTTTAAAGTTTTAAGGGCTGGATTATGGAATTTCTCCAGCTAGCGTAGAAACACAGCAGTGACCAGGAGGAGATGCATAGCCACAAGGCTGGGCAATGTCTCCAACAGAAACTGGATCACTGAGATGTTATTATTCCTTTATCAAGAGGAATCCCACTGACTAGCTTTGAAGCGAAGTGTCCCAACTCAGCAAATCCATGAACTGACTCAACTAAAGGTAAGCCACGACTAACTGTAAACAACACAGTCTTTTACTGAATAATCACAATGTACATTCAATAAAAACGTGAACATTTTAGTTCCTCAAAAACTTTCTTTTCAGACTATCTTCTGATCCAAGATTTCAGATAGCTGAGATTTCATTATCAAAACACACACACACACACACACACACACACACAAACAAACAAACAAAACCCTCCAAACCCCCAACCTCTCTCAAATAAAAACTCCAACAAAAGACAAAAAACCCAAACCCAAGGCCTTGGGGCCATAGAGGTTGCTCAACAGTTAAGAGAACTTGCCATTCCTAGAGCAGGAGGATGGAGGTCATAGCCTGGCACTAAGACTGGGTAGTTCTCAATGACCTGTGACTTCAGCTCAATGGGATATCACTCTCTACAGGTCTGTAGGGCACCTGCACACACACACACACACACACACACACACACACACACACACACACACACACACACACACACGCACGTGCGCGCGCACACACACTTAGAAAGAAAGAGAGCCTTACCAACTCTTGGATAAGATGTATTGTGGACGCCATGCAGACTAGGGCAACTTTCTCTTAAACACACTCTTTTGTAGCCGCCTTCCTCGACTTTAGTTGCACTGCCACACGTTGGACAGAACTTGTACCGACTATGCCATGCAAGAACAGATCTTGCTTGAGCTACAACCCCTTTTAGGAAAGAAGTATAAGAAGTTTTATTTCCATGGAAAACTAGAGTAATATGTCGGTCAGTAGAATGCTTTGAAGCTATAGTAAACACATACATTGTTTTCTGAATCACTGCTCGACCAACGGCTTTTGTTTTTAGGTTGTGTCATTAGTATTCATTTTTATATTTGGTTTTTATATTGATAAAGTGTTGACTTTATTGTAATAATCTCACAAATAAAAAAAACGCCACACAGGCAGATCAGGTAGTCACTTGAAAATGTTATTTTTTCCTTTCAATTCAATTTTCAATATGACAAGGAAAATCTATCTTCATTATCACCATGCTAATCTGCTGACTCTCTCCTAGTACACTGCAGTAAGGAGTCTACTCTTAATGACAGCCTCACCTCCACTCTACCTATGTATCTACAGTTCATGAAGTAGCTAGCATTAGCTGTGTTCTTCAACACACACACACACACACACACACCAATACACAGGCATATGCAATGTGGGTTTGCAGGGGGAGGCACTATTCCTATAGCATCAATAAATGGACACTCTATTTTTCTTCTTTTGGGGATGATATTAAGAAGCTCAACAGTGAGCAGAACAGCTGAGTTCTTTGGCATCATGTTCAAAGTACAGCAGGGATACAAACATTCAGAAGAATTAAACGAAAGCATCACACGCGTAGGTTCACGCTCAGGAACCTAGTCTCGGCTGCGTGACACTGCTGTCAGCACTGGAAGAGTGTCGTGGGGGTGTGAACTCTAGGGAGTTCTCCTAGTCTCCCGCATGTGCCATCCGGGCCCTGCACAAACACACAACACCCAAACTCACTTTAAAACCAAACCATCACGGATACAGGAAAGTATTTCCTCACCAGCTTCTTTTTCTTTCAACTGCAGAAGAGCCGGCATTGGAGGGTGAAGAAAATAACAGTTTTCATGTCTCTGCTTAAACTCTTCAGCGGCAACAGGGTCTATACCCAGAGCAAACCAAGCAACCAAACCATCCTCATCTTCCTCGGGGTCTCCGCCAGCAGAATTACGCAATGCTTGTCTCATCTCAAGTTCTACTCCAAGGAACACCAAGGTGCTCTTCTCAGGGTGAGCCAAGTAATCCTTGACATCCGTGTAGTTCAGCTGGCAGAGCCTGACTTCCGGCTGCTGTGACCGCTCCTTATTGCCTCCTAGAGTGACCAAGGGGTTTAAGTCTGAGAAAAGGATATAAACCGTGGCCGGGTGGCTCTCTTTAGCTTGCAGCCAGTCAGAATCCACTCTTTTGTCACTTTTCCGGTCCAGTAGTGTTCTGCTAAAATAATTTTCACATTCATCTACGTCATTGGTTAGGAACCAAGGTTTCTTCCCGCCTTTTGCATTAGCTAACATGTTAGCTATATGCTTATAACCCCAAAATGCAGCGATATCCAGTGCAGTTTGCTTTGATTTATTGACAAGCGATCTGTCACATCTAAACAGGAAATAAAAAGGGGGGGGGGAAGGAAAATAAAATGAGAAATAAAAATTTTCTCTTATATGTCAGTAAAATACATGCAATAGCTTTATTTAATGTGTTTTTCTTTTTTATCATTTGGTTCATTGTTCAGTACTGAAGGTTAAAAGAGTAAAATAACAATTGTAAGAAATGAAAAGTTAACGATAGTAGACATTTAAATAAAATGAAAATGTGTCCCTGTATGCCATAACGAAATGTAAACATTTTATATCCTCCATGATAGACATAATGAGACTCACACTTTTTATATGAAAAAGGCATTAAACTCTTCATAGACATTGTTTTTGACAAAGTATGAAGGGTTAACTTCTCAATTAAGGAAGTTAATTCTCACATGTGGTACAGAGTTAGCTTGCCTGATGTTCATGAAGACTTGCGTTCAATTCCTAACACTGAGCAAAAACAAAAAAATTGCTTCAGTGAGAAATCAGCTACCTTTCATATGACAGACTGCGCAATGAGCTATTTACTAGCTGATCAGTATAAAGAGGTCTACAGGAAAATGTGGACAACACAGTAGCATATAATTAAAGCACAAACCCTTTATGGTGGCACAGCCCTAAGATGTTTACCCTTTCTCAAGCAGAAGTTGAACAATATCAGGATGCCCATTTCTTGCAGCATACATTAAGGCAGTCCAGCCATTTTCAGAGGCTTCGTTGAGAAGAGATGGAGAATGGCTGAGTATCGCTGCCAATCTGGCCATATCTCCTTCTGCAGCGGAACAGTGGAGTTCAAAAATTATTTCCTTTTTTGGATCTCTTTTTATGGACGACATTTCTTCCTTTAAACATAAACAAACAAAGAAACAAGAAAAACCTTATGTGCAGTTGCTTTTTGCATGAATGGATGAACATTACTTAAGTGCTGATCTTGGAAAACCAGGTAAGTTTCCAAACCAATATACCCTTCAAAAGAAAATTCACAGTCAATTGCTATATAGATTTTGTAATTGTTATCAGTTGATAATCATAATTCAATTTTGTGTGCCTAAGAGCAGGTTCATAGAATTGCAAAAGAGCTCTGGTGACAGACATGAGGAGCTTGGGGTGGTAGAGAGCAGTAACAAGCAGTAGGCGTGTGAGGTACAGAAGAGCAGAGCAGGGACATGGAGGGGAGATGGTTACAGCTGACATTAGAGGCAGATGTTTCAGCAGATGATGAGGAGTATCTGTGTCATAGGTGTCATTCCCTCAAGGAAATTATGGTTCTACAGTTACTCAAGAGCTTTTAAAACTTCACATAAAAACAATTTATTGGTTAACCTTACATAATTGATTTTGCAATCCATATGGTACCGAGTTTTGCTCATGGTGTGAGGTATACTAGGTCAGGATTCATTTTTCATTTGTGGATAACCCATGACTCAGCACCATTCTTGAAATTATCTTTGTGTCATTGCACTGTGCTGTTATCCTTGTCACAAATTAGATGCCAATGCATTTTTGTATCTATTGTTGGATACAGGTTTTGTTGGCCATTCCACAGTCCATGAAACAGTTTTGAAAATGATCAACCTTGTCTGACTCAGTACTCTCTTTTTGTTGTAAACAAAGCAAAGCTGTGATTCTTAATTTGTAGTCCTGAGTTGTGTTTAAAAAATACAAATAAAAAATTGGTTCATTAAGTTTCAACTATCTGTTAACTACAAAATACATTTCCCCCCTTAGTACCTACTACAAGTTCAACCCAGAGCCTTGTCTCTTGGATTTTGAAATAGCAATCTGTTTAGCAATAGTTAAATAAGAAGTGTAGTCTGCACAAAGTTGAAGGAAATCATAGGCCAAAGATGAACTCTGATTTGACATCTGCTTCCTGCTTGTGTCTTCCATTACTTATAATTAGTTTAAAACTGTTCAAAGTAAATCAAGAAACTCGCTTAAAATATGTTTGCAAATGAAATCAGGTGTGACTCAGGTGATTTATTTTACTTATCCCCCCTTTTTCATATTGAAGTTTTAAAATACTTTAAAAATAGTGTAGCCATGGCCGTACTATTCTAAGACTTTATTATGAAGTGCTGCGGCCTTCCAAGCTCCCTTTTTTCTTAAATCACATTCACCAAACCCTGTCACACAGCTTCTCCAGGGAAGTTTACTTCGAATGCTTCCCTGTTCAGAGGTCATGGTTTCAGAGTTCACGGTCACTCCCTCACTGTCCTCATAGATAACCGTGGGTGACTGCAACATTGGTCACCTAAACACACTGCCATCGATGCAATCAGTGTGCTTGCACATAGCATTCTCCCCTTGAGCTTTACCCACTTCTTTTAGCTTTCTCAACTCAAAAGTCAGAAACACCACCAGGACGGCAGCTCTAAATCATTTATTGACACGTCCTGTGACGGGCAAGATAAAACATTGCCCTGCTTCCCAAGGCTATTCGGAGAGGGCAATTAGAACCGAAAATTGAGTTTTAAAAGAACTAGATTTTAAGCAAACTAACACCCATTTTTAATAATAAGTAACCTGGGGCCCTAGACTTGCCCAGCACCGCTCTAACAGACTGCAATAGGACCTCAGAGTGGACCTGTCAATTAACCCACCAACCACCATTTAATAAATTCCAATCGCTGAGCTGTCAAGATCAATCTAACCCAAGCAAGCACAGCCTCTCCGCACAACCAAATGCCTTGGACAGTTATTTTTTCTTCTAGTGTACCATTCCTTCTTTCAAGGAGAGACACATCCGAAGTAGTTTGTTTTACAGCATCGAAAACTTGGCTGGAAATGTTAGCAACTATGGTCCGAAGGCAGCGCCAGGTCCGCGTTCCGCGCCTGCGCCCTCTAAGCCCTCCTGCACCAACCACCAGCCCGCGGGGGACGCTCAGGGACAGCACGCCCTGGAAGCCGACTGACGAGGCTGGGGCTACTAACCCAAGGGTGACCAGAGAAACCGCAACCGAGGCAACCGAGGCGCAAGACTTCACTTACAACGTCAGCTCAGCGGTCCCAGTGCTAGAGGTAACCTTCGGACTTCCGGCGGAGGGCCCCGGTCCTCGCACAGCTTTATGGGAGTTGTAGTTTAAAGGCCATCCTCTGTGCCTGGCCGGAGATCAGGGGTGGGATGAGGTCCTTCCCCCAGGTGGAGGTGTGCCGAGAAAAGTGCTGGCGAGGTAATAATTAGGTCTGTGGAAATGGTCTTCTTTCTCAGTATTTCTCATGCAGCTCCACAACTTTCCTTCAGAAGATACAGTTGAGTGCCATTGGTTTTCTATAGTCTTGTATAAAATGTTACAGTCTGTTCACACGTTAGAATAGGAGCAGCCTCTACATCTGTCGATTTGTTTTCATTTCAGTCTTGTTTTCCCACTTTTTTTCATATTAAAGTTTCCAAATACTTTAAAATATCAGAAAACTGTAATCTTTCAGGACTTCATTTTAAAGCAATGTTTGGTGTCTTCTAACTTGCTGTTCTTTTAAATCACTTTCCACAAACTTGACTCTGTAAAAGCCTCGGTTCATATTATATGAAAAGTGCCACCAGAGTCTGCTTACTTTATTATGAAGTCTTTACAAAGTTGTGGGTGGAGCTTCAATCAGACCAACTGAATTGTAGGTTTACATAAGAGAATGCTTTTAGAACCTCTTGGGACTGGAATTGACACCCACAATACAATACTGCTGCTTTTTATTAATTTAATCCCTATGATTTTATCTTCCAACACCTACAAAAGTTATGTGCCTCTTTAAGCAGCTTGATCTTTGGTGGTCTTCTAATTCCCAAACCAGGGAATTGTGTTTGTCAGTCAGCAATAGCTCAGGATATATTGAGCCTGAGCATTGCTTTCTGTGCTTTCCAGGTTCTTTCTCACATTAAGGTTGGATATACCTGTTGACAGTACAGATGCTTGAACTGGGACTGAACTAAGAGCTTCATGTGCACATGGTAAAGATTACATTACTGAGCTACAATGGACTATAGTTCCATGATGGCCTTTCACCTTGTACTATGCTTCTTTCTGTAAGTAGTTGTTGTGGTGGTGGTTTGAATAAGAATGGCCCCCACAGGCTCATATATTTGAAAACTTGGTCCCCAGCTGGTAGAACTCTTTAGGAAGGATTAGAAGGTGTGGCCTTGTTCAAGGACTTGTATCACTGGAACTGGGATTTGAAGTTTCAAAAACCCAAGCTATTCCTAATTAGCTTTGTCGGCTCACACCTCTGCCTTCTATCTGCAGATAAGTATGTAAGCTTTCAGCTATTTGTCCTGCCTGTTGCCATGCTCTCCAGCATGATGCTCATGGACCCATCTGTGGAAACCGTAGGTACCACAATCAATTCTCTGTTCTATAAGTTCTTTGACACAGCAATAGAAAAGCTAGTAAGGTGGATGTGTACCAGACACATCAGAAATACAGCAGCTAGATATTTTCCAACCCCAGGCTTCATTTTCCCTCTTCCTCCATTTGGTGGTAACAATATCTTTTTTTTTTTTTTTTTAAATGTAGTTTTTGCAGAAAGCCTCCTCCTCTGAGACTGCTCTAAAAGGTTCAGTGGCCACCCAGTGGGAACTAAACTTCCAGCCTCTTTCCTGGAACCATGAGTATTTATGGACTTTGAAGGTACCCTGAGGGGCTGTCCCAAACCTTCAGGAAAACCACAAGCATATCCTTACCCCTACAATAGCATGGGAAATGATCCAAGCCATTGTTCTTCATAGGGTTTGCTCTTGTCTTTTGACAACCAGGTCATTCTGAAGCAGTGAGATCATCCTCTGTGTGGTTTAAGAAATTTAGTAAACAAGGCCTTGTTTAAAGAATTGGTAGGGTAGAGAATTCTTCCATTTTTCATTTTCCTAGTTATTGTTTGAAACATCCATGAACTGTTTCTTCACAAGTCTGTCACTGTGGGTTGTAAGGAATGTCTGTGTCGTGAACTATTTTATGTTGGGCATGGAAGTTTTGAAATGCATAACAGTCAAAGCATAAGCATGGTCTGTCTTGAAGCTCTGTGGACAGACCAGCAGTGGGTGCATTGCTTAACTATTTGCCCGGACTATTCTCAGGAGGAAGGAAAATTCCTTACATTAAAAACAAGGCATTTTGATGATATGGAACAAGTATGACTATTGTGAGCTTGTATTGCGTAGTGTCAGGAAAAGAATAGAGACCTAAAGATGAAGGTATTGTCATGCATATTACTGCCAAACAGTGGTCAGGGAGATCTGCATGAAGTTAATATGACCGACTAGCAAGATCTCTGGGGCTGATGCAAAAGTTCCCGAGTCCTATAGAAAAGATAGCATCACTATTCATTCTTGGCTCCAACAAAATATAGGCTGTCTCCACAGCTTGCATCACTCTCATTACATAGGGGTTGTCACTGTAAATATTTATTGGGGGAAAAAGCAACATCTTCTTAAACAATGCAAACTGTGAAGAGTTCTGCTCATTGACCTGAGGTATTGTATATGCATTTTACTTCAGAACTCTAGGAAGAATGGAAAGCAACTATGAAGTTGCTAGAACCGCTGTATAGACCATGTTATCTGAAGTTAGGGGTTGGGATTGTGTGACCTTGGGAAAAATAAGCCCATGAGTGGATGCAAAGTGTAGTACGTTATATGATGGGAATCAAACTGACCAGGAAAAGCCAGGGATATTTTGCCTAGCATTTCTGTTATGAATTTGTGCTCCTTCAAGACTAATTTTGCCACACAATTCCTAGTAATAGTTAAGTACCAAGTCTCCCAATTTTGAAAAGTACTTCAGTAAGGGTCAAGGACAATTTTAGGATTGCTAATGAAAGAGTCAAGGCAAGTCCCATCTCTTCCTAGACTATTGGACACAGCCTTTAGTTAAACTGTAGTTTTAAATGCAGTTAAAGTCATCCTTGCCTCTTCTAAAATTTGGAAAAAGAGAAGAACGTTCCTGGGTAATAAGGTTAAGGGGGAGTCTGGGCAAAGTAATATTATCCAATAGTTTTTGATAATAATAGAGTTTTGAGACAATTATTGCAATTTTCTAGCTTTTGAGAGAATACAGGGTCCTCCCCTATAATTTTACATAGATACTGGAATGAAGAGGGGTTTGACCCTTTCATGGATGATACTTACAGTTTCAGAGGTTTAGTCCATTACCATCATGGTGAGGAACGTGGTGGCACTGGATCAGTAGCTCTGAGTTACATCTTGATCCACAGGTTAAGAGAGAGAGAGAGAGAGAGAGAGAGAGAGAGAGAGAGAGAGAGAGAGGGAGGGAGGGAGGGAGGGAGGGAGGGAGGGAGGGAGGGAGGGAGGGAGGGAGGGAGGGAGGGAGGGAGGGAGGGAGAGAGAGAGAGAGAGAGAGAGAGAGAGAGAGAGAGAGAGAGAGAGAGAGAGAGAGAGAGAGAGAGCTGGCCATTCTAAATACCCAGCCTGTAACTGTTTCTTTTCCAAAGCAGTGGCTGCAGTCAATTTACACCTACCCTCACCCCAAGTCCTACTATGCCTAACAATAAGGGTCCCGTAAACTCCAGTAGGGATGGCTTGGGTTCCATATTATGGGTTGCTATAAATTGGTGGAACTGAGGTTCAATCCCACACTGACTGATGTTGCCTGACATAGCTGATGAGCGGTGCACTTTGGTGATTTAGGGTCATCTTTCCTCCCTATTGGTTCTTGGCACTCTTTAGGGTGATACCCCCTACTCTTTGGGTCAGAGCAAACCACAGAGGCTGCTACTCCAGCTTTCCCAGAGGTTGTCCATGAATATTGTTTGGGAGCAGCATTCAGTGTCCCAGTGGATACCTCTGACTGGACATCTTAGACATAGGGCTGTGCAGACCATCCAGCAGATAAAGGGCCCTGCTTCTTTTTAAAATTTGAAATTCCTTTGGTGGTTCTTAATGGCAAAATGTCCTGTTTCTTCACATGCCTAACAGGTACCACTTGTTCCCTCAGGGCATACAACTTTATTAAGGGTAGTTGAGAGAGCCACTGACCTTGAAGGTGGATAGTGCCTATATTAGCCCACAATCTAACCATCTTTTGTCCATTCAAGCATTTATAGAAACTCCTGAGGGCCTCCTTACAAGTCTTGTTAGCATACTCAAAAGCCAATTGTTTCATAAGCACCTTTTCTGCTTCTGGGCTATGTAGAAAAATCCCTGTACCTAAAATCTATATACAATTGTTCCAGGCCCTAGTGAATATCAGTCAGTGATAAGGCTCTTTGCTTGTAAAGGATAAAGGTCTCCATATCCTTAAGACAGCTATACTAATTAGTTGGTAGGCCTGTGTAATTTGTAATTTGTTGGTAGGGCAGTGTTGTAATTGCTACCTAGAAGCATGGCTGGGGTTGTAGAAATTCCATGGTGTAGAAATTACACTGTTCCTAGTCCTGACATAATGCTGTAAACCCAGTTTTAAATAACATGTAAAGGCATGGGTTGATATGAAGTTTTGTCATGCCAACTATTCCTCAGTATTGGCAATTGCAGCATCAGGCAGGTTGGGACGAGCTTGACCTGAATCACTCTCTGTGGCTATTTCTCAGGGAGAAGTAGCTGATTCTTTGTAATCTCAGGGGAAAGACCTTTGGGAGCAGCTGGCAAAGTCAGCTCTCCTGTGAGGTAAGGGGTCTGTCTGCATCTATGGATCACAGTAGAAGACTACGGACTGAAAGTGAGAGAGGTACAAGGAAAGAGGGTGCCAGGAACCAGATGGCCAGCCACGGAGGAAGAAGGAAAGAAAGGTATATAAAATAAAGGACAGTAAAAGCTCAGAGGCAAAAGGTAGATGGGATAATTTAAGTACTCATAAGTAAGAATAAATCTTCGTGTATTTATTTGGGAACCCGGTGGCAGGTCCCAAAGAGCAAAGACTTAAAAATAAAACCAAGCACAGTCCCTTCTTCTGGAAATGAGCATGTCTCCTGATCATAATCTAAGAATTGACTGACCTTTAATGTTTTACTCTGCATCCATAACTTCTCAAAATCTCTCACAGTGCTGACATGTGATTGCTTATCTCTAGATTCTTCTTGTCTTCCCCATGAACTGGACTGAAATGTTCTTCTCTATCCTTGTATTTGGTCCCCTGTCCTTCATTTTCTGCTCTGATTTTTCTCCTGTATTTCTTCTTTTTTCCTTTATTTTGCTTAAGAGTGCATCTCTCGCCCCCCCCCCCCCCCATCTGACTGATGAGAACTCTCCATAGCTAGTGTTTACATCTTTGGCGCTGTTATGGTGTCACTTGCTGCGTCCAGTGTGGCTCCCAAAACTCATTGCTGCAGTGTGAGCATGAAGAAAAAATGCACACACAGAGATACCAGGGCACAGAAAAAATGAGGAGCAGGTGGGCTGGTTCCTGATGGAGAAACTGTAGTACAAGGGAGGTCCGTCACTGAACAGGGAGGCTGTGTTATTGCCTAATGCTGAACAAACATGCAGGTTTAGCTTGTCTCTGTAGCATCTGTCTCTGCAGGGGAGCAGCCTTAAAGTCCTAAGTAGGCAGGGGAGGGAAGCTATGGTGGACATTTTGTGCATACATTGTAAACTTCTGCCCATGGCCTATATGAAGACTCCACCTTCTCTTTGAGATTCATCTCTGTGGGAAGACTGCCGTCACACCAAACCGAGAGAAGGCTTAGCCATTTTCCCAGGGATGGGAGGCTAGAGTCCATGATGTGACCAGCTCCTGTCAGCAACCTTCACACAGTAACTCAGCACCTCACATATTTAGGCTTTTCTTTCATGCTTAATGATATCTTTACCTTTCCATGTAGTCTTTCACACAAGATAGCTGGACGTGTACCTGCAAAGAGGAAAATTTTTAATTTTTCTAACATGGGTCAACATATGCATCAATGGGAGAGTTACTACAAACGGAAACGCTCATATTACAATTTGGAATGTATCAGGTTTGCCCTGGTCTTAGCACCTTGGCTCTAGCTATTTTCTTCTTTCCTAATCCTCCTCTCCTGGATTTTCTAATTATAAGAACTTGCCGTTCATGTTTGAATTCACACGTTCTTTAGAAATCCTCCATGGTAGCCCAGTTTACAGCAGCTTCCTGTTGGTAGTAACTGTCAACATCACAGATTCTAGAACTGCTTGGAGATTAGAGACCTGTACATTTGTGTGGAAAATTATCTGGATTGTATTAATGGAGGTGGCAATAATCACTCCCTGTGGGTGGCTCTGTTCCCCTTCTGGGATCCTGAACTGTGGAAACTGAGAAAGGAAACTGAGCAGCGACTTTGAGCACAATATACTCAGCTTCCCAACTGTGAGTGGATTGTGACCAGCGGCCTAACATGTCTGTTTCTTTGACTTCTGTGCCCTGACAGTTCACCCTTGAACTGTGAGCAGAACCCTTGGTCCTTTAAGTTCTCTTTGTCAGTGAATTTCATCACAGCAACAGGAAGAGAAACTAAAATACTCTCCTGTTGTTATTTTTGTCTCTTCTTGTCTCTGATATTTATACAGTGTGCTTCCCAATTAGACTGGAGTTATCACGTAACGATACCCTCATCTTTCTCATGTCTGTTTCTTCCTGATGGGCAGTTATCACTTGGCGTATAAGAGACTTTAAATGAATATTTGTTGATACTGAACAAGTGAGGGTCTTCAGATTAAATCTGCTATATTTGGGATATTGTTCCTACACTTTCCCAAATATCATTCACCATTTACTTAATTTTCTGTGGTTATGTTTACTTAAGGCTTGTAGCAGTAAGATATCAAAGTCTTTCTCTCTCTCTCTCTCTCTCTCTCTCTCTCTCTCTCTCTCTCTCTCTCTCTCTCTCTCTCTCTTTCATGCGAGAGGAGTTCCTTGTCTGATGCAGTAATTAAGTGACAAATAAGTTCTTGTGCTATACTAAAGTAGAGAACTCGTTGAGCATACCAAGTCCAGATGTGTAGGGAAGGGTCAGTGAGACGTATCTCTACCATCCTTATTGGAGAGGCCATCTACAAAGAAAAGTGTGTCCCAAGTTCCTTGAGTGGAAGCCTGGCCTTGGGATTTGATAATTTTTAGTTATTTGTCAGAAGTGACTGAAGTGGTGACCTTCTGGCTAAAGCAGTTAAAAGGCAGTGCCTGCCCCTACAGATCTCTGTCACCTTGCTGTTGCAGCCTGGAAGCATATTAAGATAAAGTTGCAAGGGTACAGGACTGGCATTTCCCCTCAGAAGACAGGTGTCAGAGAATGCTGGCAGGGCTTCAAGAGATACGTATGAGCAAGAACCTTATTATACAACCTTTGTATAATAAGCTGTGAAGTCAGGTTCAAGGTAGCATCAAGCCAAAGCATAGTCTCTTCTCTGCAGTGTAGAACACAGCAAGGACATGACCTCTGAACTGTGAGTAGTATACAGCAACTTCTTTGCTAGAAGTGTTTCCTCACCTAGGTGGAACTTGGTCATAAAAAAAAAGGGGCCAAGTCAGGAGCTAAAAGTCAGTTGAATACTCTACATGCTGAGGGGGTAGTATCAGAGTGTACTAGTTTCCAATGCATTTGACAAACACACCATAAAATCTTCCGATATTCAAGAGCCCTGCTTGGGTGAGTGATGGCAGGGCTCATTCAGCACTTGCCAGCTTCTCTGCATTCAGAACTCTCTTGTTCTCTTGGCTTTCGCAAACACCTTCCCCTTTACTGAGATGACAGCAGGTAATAGCAGTCAGCAGAGATGACCAGAATAAAACATCTTCCCCTTTGCAGTGTGTACATCCAGAGTGCCCTTAATCTTTAAATGCATTCATTTATTTATTTTTTTTTTATGGGTGCCAAGCCATTTTGTTCACTTTAATGGTGATTTCATCTGTCTTATGATTTTCCAAAACAATTTTCAGTTTTTCACTCTTGGAAGTACGTGGAAATGACTGTATTTTTCACACAAATATCAATTTAGTTTATGCATTTATTTCCCAAACATCACTTTATTTTTATTTACAGATCATCTCCCCACTGTTGCTGTATGAGTTAGGTTTGATGAAGCAGCAGCCATGATGTGAGGAGGAATTTGTCGGATCAGAGACAGAATTAACATTGCTTGAAAGAGCAGCATTCTTTCTGCTAATTGATGCAGTAAGTTAATCACCAAGCTGCCTTTCACATTTCATGTGGAAGTCACTGGCACTTGATTTTTTTTTTTTTTTTTTAGAATGTCTAGGTTGATGAGCATTTTAAATAGACGTGTAGCATTTTAAAATGTCCCCAAAACTGACTATGTAGCATGACATCCATCAGATTTGGTATTCAGTTTTAGTTTAGTTATTTTTGAAGCTTTTAGATGAAAAAAAAAATCTACATTTAATATTCTGCAACAGGTTGTTCTATCACCTTGCCAAAGCCCAGAGGAGTGCAACATATATATATACATATAATTTTTTTTTGAATTTCAGTATTCTTTTTTTTTTCCTCGGGATATTTTTGACCCTAGATACTTTTTCTTTTAAATTTGATGGAGCTGTGATCATGGCTCTGACCTCTAGCCTTGAAAGAAGACAAGTTATGCCTCTCAGGAGTGATGCCTCAGGCACTTTGCAAGTCGGCTGGCAGGGATTATTTCCCAGGCTGTGAAGCGATGACCTTCTACTTAGAGCAAATGTCTGCAGAGCACGTAAATTCTCCCAGCCATGATTGAGAGCCTTAGGTTTGTTACCTGCTCTATGAATCAGAGTCCATGCTTTCTCTACCGAGGATGGGTAATTTAGTGCTATATTTAAAACCACATGTTTTATGCTCACATGTGGGTTAATTTACTGTTGCTGGTGATTATATTCTGTTTTTGTGCCCGATATAAGGTTACTTCAGATGTAAATCTAGAATTTTGCCATAAATGACTAGAATAAAGTGCCTGTGATCGGAGGAAACCTTACATATTATTCCTAAATAAAATGTTTTGTCCTGATCTTAACAGCTGTCCAAAATTTCTCTGATTTCGGTAGCACAGAGAGGATTTCTGTTGCCTCCTCAGCTGTCATTACAACAATAATATGTTGCTGATTGCTAAGATATTTTCAGAATACATTAAAAAGGAATAACATTTAGAGTGATTAGTAAACACTTTTTGAATCTGTAAGAGAACATTTGTTTTTATTCTCTGAACAGAGCTGTCAATCTGAACTCACTACATTTACAGAGTTTCTGAAAAAAAATTATTTTTTTCCTTAAGGAATATATTCACTCCAAAAGTCATGTATTCATATAAATATGCACATCTCTATATATATTCATATAATATATATACATACATACATACATATAGATGAATGATGATAGATGGATTTTTAGAATTTTCTAATGACTTTTAGTGTTAGGGTCAAAATGCTTTACCTATTTTAAGTTCTCATGAAAGATTCTTGGGAATATATTTATTGTCAATATACTGTTTAGCTTGTTCCAATATAAATCCAACTGACAGGATTGGGGCAAAGCTAGAGTTGTTACTGAAGGTCATGTGAAGTACTTGGAAAGCCAGGATGAAGAATGATTACCTATTTTAAAAGCACTGGTAGTGATCGCTCATCTCATATTCCATTTTGTCTTAGTTCAAAAGTTGTCTGCTGTTGGTAAAAATACCTCCAGTTTAAATCACGCAGAGCTCTCTCGGCGGTCGGACTCCAGTGTGAGGCTGCCTATGAAGAATCGGGCTCCTTGCCCTGCAATAAGATTTAAACTACGACACTCATTCATTCATTCAAAAACCCCAGAGGAGTTCTTAAAATGTTGTTGATGAGTAATACCCGAAGGAAGGTAAAAATGGGTAATATTTTGTGGCCCAATCTTTGAATTTCCCAGAATTAAGACTTAGTGGAGATCAGTTGTACAAAATATCTCTAATTTGTTTTAAAAAAAAAAAAAAAACACATTTAACCACCACTGGATAAAGCACGAGTTACCTGCATTGTTTTTTTTACCATTCTTTTTACTTATTTTTTTATTCCCTTTGCAAAGGAAATTTGATACACTTGGATAGAGATTTATTTGCAAACCCCTGACCCATTGGAACCTGTCGAGCACAGAACGGGAGGAAACAGTCCCACCTTTGCCCAGTCTCCTGGATGACGCAGGAGATAATGTGATACTGGAATTCATATGTCAGCCAGTAGCCTCCCCTTCACCTTCGGATGCTCTCTGCCTCTCTCCCAGTTCCCACGACCAAGTTTTAATTTCACTTACATGAGGGAAAAAAGAACTATCATAATATGATCAGGTAGTGATAACACTTCTTAAAGTAAGTGTTATCATGGAATCCTAGCAATGTGATCCCCATGTTTTTGTGATCTCAAGTAGGATATTTGTAGTATTATACGATATTATATCATCATATTTTATTGTAGCTTAGATTGTAAGTCCACTCTTTGAAAGGATGTGCAATTATGGAGGACCAGAATGTAATAGATGATGAACGTCAGCCTGTTTTATGGTTGATGAACTTGTGCTTCTCCTAATCAGTCCATACCTTGCCTTTGTCATTTTGAGTGGTCCAAATCATCATTAAGGTCGTTTTTCTGAGGACTATTATACTGGCTTTGTAACAGTTTATGTTTCCCAGATCATGTGTTTACATTTACCCGCCAGAAGCGATCCAAGTGGTCTTTTAAAATCTGCTTGTTCTCCAGTTTTCTATAATTAATTACTATTCATTGAATTCAGTAGTCCTTTGTTTTGTTAATTACAATGTCATTAATTTAAAAATATATTTTTCTCATTTACTTATACATTATATAGATATAAAAGATTTATAATGCTAAAATATATTCTTTTATGCTTATGGAATTAAAAAGTGGGGGTAAGAATTATTTTAACTAAACTATTTTATTATTTCACAACAATTATTTTAACAATAAACATTTCTTTGGCACTCCTATATTTTTCCTGTGTACCCCTAGGTCCATTTATCCATAACCTTGACAAACTCCATAAATCCCTTTTGTTGAGTACCTCAGAGACACAATTACGTAACTATAGATGCCATCATATCTTAGCTTATATTTCTTTTGTTAGACATAACTAATGTTCCCCTTTCTCCTCTTTAAATGTACCATTTTCTTATATATGACTCACTTTATATGCAAGACTAGGCCATGTGTTGTGGGGTGACCCTGATTGGGGGTCAGATGTTGGGGTTGCCTCTATGCTTAGGGTCCTGCTCTTTCCCCTGGGAGAAAGAAGATGGCTGGAAAGCAGCAACTTAGCCTCCAGGGACAAGTTGAAACAAGCAAGTCCAATTTTATTACGGAGGAGAAAACCTTACTCTTTTGTCCCAGACCCTCCTCCCAGTGGGGGAGAGGGCTTTGATTTGCTGCTCTAGGAATGTTGTATGTGGACTCTGCCTTCATCAAGGTCCGGGCAGATCTCAGGTTGGCTTATGCTAAAGTGCTTAGGAGCACATGTCTTAAGGCACTAGTTTGTACTGGCTCAGGCCCTTAGAAGCCTCTACTTGTGTTAGCATCTAAGGGAAATAACTATACCCTACTGCCTGCTTCCACTAAAGCATTATCAACTAACATTTCTTTATAGCATATATCTTTTTAAATATCTTTTAAAATTAGTTCCTTGAGAACATTGTAAAATATGTTTTGACCATGTTTACCTCTCCCCCACAACTTTTCCAGGATCTACCCTTCTCTTCTATCCACCTAACTTGTGTGTGTGTGTGTGTGTGTGTGTGTGTGTGTGTGTGTGTGTGTGTGTGTGTGTGTGTGTGTGTGAGGGGGGAGGGGGAGGAGAAGGGGGGAGGGAGAGGGAGAGAGAATGAGAGAGAGAGTGTTTAAAATTAACCACCAAGACCAATTTATGCCTCATAACTAGTCTGTGAATATGTTGTCTTCCACTGAATTATGGTCAACTTGCCAGAGGCTACATTCTTAAAGACATCGCAGCTAAACCTTGATGATAGCTCCAGGGCTAGGGCGGAACTTTATATGCAACTCCCATCTCTATGTAGGAAATATCCCGTGTCCTCTTTGGTACCTGAAAGATTAGGAATGCCTTTGAGAAATAGCTATCTTTTCATCTTTACACTTTAAAGTATGTCTAATAACTGTCATATCCTTCACAGTGTGTCAGGTTGGCAGGACAACAGGAAGGGAAGATTAATAGGCATGTGGTTAAGATATGTAGGGGACAGGGGACAACGGGCCAATATACTTGCTGATGAGGCTGCTGAGCTGAGTTTGATCCTCAGGATCCACGTGCCAGAAGGAGAGAACCTGTTTCTACAAGTGGAATTTTCATCTTCACACATGCAAACTCTCTACCTCCTCCCAAAAAGAACATACTTAACAAAAATATAAGATATGAATTCACTGGTTGAAGTATGATTTAATCTGTACATGAGGCTCTGTGGTTCTTGCTTGATCAGTGGTAAAATTCAAGGAATGAGACTTTATTAATTATATATCACTACCAATAATTATGTGAATGTTCCTTTCTCTTGGTTTTAAATACTCACCTATAGCTTTTTTATTAAGAGCTTTATTATTGTAATTTAAAAATAATATTTTTCCTTTCAGCCTATACTGGGTCAAGAGTTTATATGGATAGACCCAGGCTATTCTCAATTCTGTGTCAGGCTTCTTGTGAAGAGCAGCAGTCAACAGAGAGAACTTGTTACTTGTCAAAATCCCCAGAGAAAAAGAAACCAAGTGTTCTGTCTTAAATGGGGCATAGACGTTAAGCTCTTCTCCCAAGACTTAAGGAACGCTGCAGAGGAGGAGGCAGTGAGAATGTGAGAGCTGGGGGATGGGGAGGCCTCCTGTGAAATGCTCTCCTCTGGACATGACATAGCTATCACACACATGAACCAGCTGTACTTACCCACATATGACCTGGACAATATCAAGCCAGCCAGAATCGCAGCATAGATGAGGTAGATGTTCTCCAGCCCCTTTCCCACACCTCTTTCTGAGGAACTATTGATATGACATAGTGGCTGGATGAGGAAGAATTATTACTATTATTTTTGTATGATGATATGACCACTGGTAGGTGTCCCATGATACAGTGCATGGTCCTGTGCTCATGTAATACATGTTGCACTATCTGGACTTTGTGGGTTATAAAAAAGGACATGAAATGGGGAAGGAGGAAAGTCATATGTAGAGGTATGCAAAGAAATAGAGATGGAGGTGGTAGTAGATATAGCTATATTTTGTTATATACATGTGTATATAACAAAAATATAGAAAAATTAAAAATAATACTTTTTTGTTTTATATAATGCCACAGGACTAGCATGCATAGATAAAATTTCAAGGTCCTTAAAGTTCTTTTCCAAAAGAGTGAGGCTAGAGCAGATCATAGGAAGCACATTATGGGTAAGGATAATGTATTTTGATGATATTCAAATTCATTCAGCAAAGTCTGAGTAAGTCGGAGCAGATTTGCTGGTTCATCAGTTGTGCAGCTTCTGCATTCTTAGTAGTAAACTGTAACACATTTTACAAAGACTCAATTTTCCCCACAGGTCACAGCTCTAGGTTAAGCCTAAAGAGCAACTTTCATTATAGAACGCTTATTGAAGGAGGACTGAAGCAATTACAATATATCTCTGGAGAAGTATATTGGCTACACAGTCGACTTTGGAATAGTGCACGATAGTGGATTAGTTACTTAATACTTTAGCTATTATTGAAACTTATAGATGTCCCCTTGGATTTAATGGCAATGTTAGAAAACCAACAGAGATACAATGAAAGGAGTCTTCACCAAGACTCATATAAATTAAAATGTAGGCATCTTCCAGTTAATGCTTTGGTAAGGAAACTGCTTTGGTAATTTACAAAAGCTGATATTCATTGATTTAATCCACAGTGGTAATTATTATTCAGTACGATATTGATACTACCCAGTTTCCATTTTTTTGGTATCTTAATTCTGAACAAATTTAGATATAAAAATGTAGAGTATTTTCCATTATATTTAGCATATCCGAACTTTCTCATTTCAAAATTAGGATTAAAATATAAAATCTTTTCATAATATAAATGAAATTCTGGATCATTTAATGAAAATTAGTTTTTTGAAAGAATCTAATATCTCCTTCTAAGTGATTGGCTTCAGCAAGTAATAAGATTTTTTTCACCTTTAACTGGTATTTTCTTTTGTAATTCTTTGAATGCTAAACTGGAAATGTTAAATTTTAGCTATTTAAATTAAACTATATTTTGTGATTCTTTCTTGAAATTTATAATATTCAAATTTGGAAATACAGATTTTTTTAACTAAATGGATGATTTCTCACACCATGAATATTGAAAAATCTCTGCTTGAATAGCATATCTTTTCAACAAAAACAAGGGTTTATGACAAGTTGCCAGTGGTGTTCAAACCTCAGACTAAATTCTTCTTGCTATTTTCATATAGTAGTTATGTATTTTCATTGACTTATTTTGCATCATCATTATTATATATTATAATTAATTAAGTAATTGATGGTGCTAGAGATTGAAAGACAGAACTTTGTGCATGCTAAGCAAACACTGAGTTATATCTCAGAACTCACACATTCATTCTTAAAAGGTACGATAGACATGTACAGTCTATATATTCCTGGTGTATTGTATTCCTGTGGCATACTGTATTACAGAAATGATTTGTTCTTAGTGTAGAAATGACTTGCTATTGTATTATTACTGTATGTGTATTCCTGGTTTTAACTTTTTCTGCTATATGTTTTCATTATCATGAGCAAAGTCTGTTTTATAAACGCATGTTTTCCATCCTCATCAGTGAAATAAAAATGGATTCTTCAAAGACAACAAAGAAAATCTACTATGGTAATTGTTTCCATTTTACTTCTGTTTTCTGTGATAAAATACTCTGCTAATAAGGAAGAAAGGGTCTATCTATTTGGTTTAAAATCCTAAATTACAGTTGATCATTTTGAGTAAACCAAGGGTAGCAGGAACTTGAAGCTGTTAATCAAATTACATTCATGGTTGCATACATGCTCACTCAGAGAGCAGTGAATTCATGCTTCTATGCTAGTGCTTAACAACTTTTGCCCAGGGCCCAGCCCTGAAATACTGCCAACCATATTCAGGGTGGGTCTTCTTCACTTAATTAACCCAATTAAGAACATTGCTCACAGGCATGCCCACAGACTAATATAATCTAGACAATTCTTTAGTAAGGCTTCTCTTCCCTGAGATTCTACTTTGTGCCATGTGGACATTCAAAATAAAACGTCACACAGATAAAAATAATGAATTCAGATGAAGAACACATACTGGTTGAATTTATCTTCTTTTCCCGAATATTTACATTTCACTGTATATCTATAGAACAACATTTGGCTGACAAAGAGTTTTAATCTGGCCTCTCTGGGTTCAAGCTCCTTTTGTTATTTATAATGTATGATTTTTGAGGCAATTAATTAATCTGTGCCTCAGTTTTCTTATAGAAATACTTGGATGGTTAATACTATTGTTATATGGCTTGAATATGTACATATATGAAAAGATAGAGTAATCATTATCATATTTCAAGAATTCCATTATTTCTTAATCTCTTTATTGTTATAGAAATTAATGCAAGTTCTTCGAACAGAGAGTAGTTATCTAGTGATCACCTAGAATACTAAGGTGCAATGAAGAAGTAAGTTCTCCAAAGAATGTGATTTATTGCAGTTGTCATAATATGGTTACTAGTGAAGTACCCAAATTTTTCAACAGAATTTGGCGGCACAGGCCTCTAATCACTAAGTAGAAATAATATCAAGCCCCCTCCCAGGGTTTACATAGAAAGTTCCAGGCTCGTTAGGGTCACATAGCAAGACTTTATCTTATCTCTAAAGAAAAAAATAAGGAAGGAAGAAGGTTCTTCAATAGTCTGAACTTTGGGCTAAGTTTTGTGTAAGCTTTTAGGTAGCCATTATTTCTTTAGCTTTGTTTTTGACCACATGGTTCCCTACTTAAGATTAGAAGTCACAGTTTTTATGCTATAGCCCTGGATTTAGACCTTTAGCATGTTTAATGGACAATTCAAGGTGCAGGAGAGCGATCCACAGTTAAGTAATTGTGATGCCTTTAAGAAAACAGAAAATATATTGTAATGTTTCCTATTCTATGCAACAGGCAAAACTATTTATAAAATAATTTTTTTTTCTGATAGTATCTTGCCAGCTTATAGAATGAATGTGACTTATCTGGAATCACACACTTGATCACATGATGTAATACATAGAACTGGGATCCCATTTACTTCCATATTTACTTGATAACTTTATTATAGTTAAAAAAGTCTGTTAAGTATGACAATGTTTTAAGAAAAATGAAGCTTCAGGGGTCATGAGGTGGTTTACTGGTGAAAGTGCTCCCCACCCATGCTGGTTACCTGAGTTTGGTTCTTGGAATCCACATGATGGAGAGTCTTGCAAACCGCTCTCTGGCCTTTGTATGCAATCTGTGGCATGTGCCTCTCTAAATGTATCAATAAATAATTTCTTATTCAATACACAGAATGGCTCTGCTTTGGTAAAACTATATTTTTTATTACATTTAAAGCAATAGTCACAAAATGATTGGGAATAAGGCCAGTACTAATATATGGTTTTGTTGGAATTGTACTGTTTTTAAAGTCTCAGCATCTTGGCCTTAGGTAGTTTGTATACTATTCAAGGAAAGTATAAAACCTGTCAAGAACTTTTTCTTATTTTTTGAAAAGAAATGCTCAGATATTAGTAAAGAATAGATACTAAAATGTAAATGTATTTGAAGCATTTTTAAAGAATAATTTGTTGATTAATATTTATTTTTATTTATGTACATGTGTATGTCTGTCTGTGCATTTGTCCTACATGTAGTAAGAGGTTTCTGACCTGGCCTTTCTGGCCTAGCCCAGAGGTTGGGACCCTCTCTTGGACGTAAATAATCATACAAAGGCTTATATTAATTTCATGCTGATTGACCTATAGCTCAGACATATTGCTAGCTAGCTCTTTCATCTTAACTCAGTCTATTTCCATTAATTTGTCTAGCCATGTGACTTGGCACCTTTTCTCAGAGCAGCATGGCTGTCCTGTTTCCTCTGCTTTTGCTGGCATCTCTCTCTGCTGGCGCATCTGCCCTGCTCTTCCTGTTCCCAGAGTTTTCTTAGTCTGGTAGCCCCACCCACATTTCCTGTCTGCCTTCTAGTCAATCATCATTTTTATTAAATCAGTAGGAGGGACAAATATTTACAATGTACCAGAATCGAATCCCACTACACCTATATGTACAGGTACCCACTAAGGCCAGAAGGTGTTGTTGGCTCCTTGGAGCTGGAGTTACAAGTGATCGTGAGCTGTTCAAAACTGGGCAGGAATCAAATGACAGTCTTCTGCAAGAGCAGTAAGGGACTTTAACTCTCCCAAGCTTCCTCTCCAGTCCTGCAAATAGGCCTTTTTGATAAATGTATTATCAAGTTTTAGAAGCTTGGATGAAGTATAAATGTATCCTTTAGCAAACACTGTGTGCAAAGAGTTTTAAAATCATTAACAGCATGATTGCTCTGAAACTAAAAGGGTTTATTTAAAGTGCAGGCTTATTAGTAATGAGTAAATGAACCCCACAGTGAAATATTCATATTCTTGTCCATTACCAGTTTTTCTAATGAGAATCTGTTAGAGACACACATAAATCAGTCTAAGGATACACGCTAAACCATCCCCAAATTCCGTGTGTAACAGTACAGACCTATTTCTTGTTCATGAAAATGGACATGTCCAGACGTTGTTCTTTCTTCTTACGTGATCAAAGAGGAGGAAATGCCATGGTGCTAGCTGGATCGCTCGGAGTGTTAGGAACATGTTAGAATCTTATCTGATTGTCCAAAATATGTCACATGGTCAAGGCTGGGATAGAGGGGGTAGCATTACATTTCTTTCCATGAAGGATTGCAGAAGGAATTTATAAGGCACACAAGTGAGTAATTAGAACTTATAATACAGTCCACTACAGGCCCCTTTATAAGTCCTGGATATGGACTCTATTCAAAATAAATATTATGGTTTTCTGTGAAGTGTGCTTTTCTCTAAAGCTTAATTTTACAACTAGATATCTGCATTTTTTCCCTGTATTTTATTACTGGCTGGGATTCTAGTTTTTGTAGCTGTTGTATCTAAAGTTTTCCTGAGTTGCTTATTGTCAATCAGTTGTTGGAGTTCAAGATTTTGTCACTAAGAAATAAAATCCCACATGAAGCTTGTGTTATTGCAGCGGACGGCAGTATTCATAATGAAGGGCCTGCGTATGGGAAGCTGTGGACAGAAGCATCACTGTGCTCCTAGAAGACTAAAAGGCTGTCAGGCATCATTGACTTTCTTTCCGTGCTCAATCGTCTCCTTTCTTATATATGTGTTTTCTCCTTACTCTCTATATGGAGACATTTCTGTTTGTTTCCACATACTTAGCATTTAAAGATAGTTCCAGATGTTACTTCAAAACACACCAAAGACTGAACTATTGTTTCCAAATCCAATTTTGGGTTCTTAGAGGAGAGAAGCACTGGCTGCTAGAGGCCATGACTAGCTGGGTGGTGGAATGTAAGTTTCTATGAATAGAGAAAGCCCGAGGGAACATTCCCAGGAAGAGGGTGACCAAGCCGAACTCTAACTACTGCTCAGTGGTTAGGTTTCTGTTTCAGTAAGAGGTTGAAAATGAAGTTTCATTTTAAAGTAGTAATAAAATTATCAATCCTCATGAAGTACATATTTGAAGATTCTTCGGTTTATTTATTTTTTCCCATCTACTGGGGGAGCTAAAGCTCTTTAATAATGGTTTAAAGGCAACTAAACTGTCAGGTTTGAAGCTGTTAAATTGTTAAAGAATAAAAAAAAAAAAAACATTGGACATTTTCAAGTTCTTTTATATGCTTTGTTGTAGCCTTACTCCAGAGACAATGTTAGGTCAATGTTCCAACAATGTAAGTGGTACCTCCTGGAAGATCTGAGGCTGTTGTAAATCATGCACCTCAGAAGCAGGGAGGGAAAGGAAGAAATACAATACTCCGGTCATTCCTGGAGTTCAAAATATGTATTAAGTCTGCCTGCCAGCCAATGTCAACTTTCCTTCAGGCCCAGGAAGTTAAACTGTGTCACCCAGCTGCTAGAAGGAGGAGGTAGATGATGGAGAAGGTGAGCCCAGTCATGGATGGAAAAAGAAGTCATAGCTTTTGAATTAGAATCTTCAGTAGTTTGAAAGAAAACGGCCCATAAGGAAGTGGATCTATTAGGAGGCGTGGCTTTATTGGCGTAGGTATGGCCTTGTTGGAGGAAGTGTGTCACTATGGGGATGGGCTTTGAGGCCTCCTTTGCTTAAGCTAGGCCCAGTTTACTTCCCGATTCCTGCAAATCAGGATGCGGGTACTCTCATCTCCTTCTCCAGGACTATGTCTGCTACATGCTACAATGTCCAACCATGAGGATAATGGACTAAACTTTGAAACTGTAAGCTACCCCCAAGTAAATGTTTTCATTTAAAAGAGTTGCCATGATCATGGTGTCTCTTCACAGCAATAGAAACCCTAACTTAAAGAGCATCCAAGGAGGTGGGCAGGTTTAGCAGTGGGGAACTGTCAGCAGGTTAGGGTGGAAGCATCACCAAAGAAGAGTGAGAATGTCTGACTCTGTACAGGCCCAAGACAATGAAGGATGCTTAGGATTTTGGACTGAATTCAAAAAGAGGAGAGGCCATGTTCTTCAGTTAGAACTCAGAGGAACAGACCAACCTCATCTGCGTTGGATTGGTCTCGGGGCCTGTAAGTACACTATCTTCTGATGAACACAATTATCCTTCCCACCTTAGTGTACCTTCAAGTGAATCAGCTTCCCTAAAAGGTGCTCTCTTGGCCAATTTTCTTAGGATTTCTATTGCTTTTCTAAAGCAATACGGCCGCCAAAGGGAAAGGTTCATTTCAGCTTACAGTTCCACAGCGGAGTTATCCATGATGGCAATCAGGACAGGAACTGAAATAGGGGCAGTGATCTGGAGGCAAGGGCTGATACAGAGGCCACTGAAGGAGCTACTTTCTGGCTTGTTCCTACCGGCCTTTTCCTCCTGCTTTCTCTATCCATGTCTCTCTCTGTGTGTCTCTCTCTCTGTCTGTGTCTCTGTTTCTGTCTCTCCATCTTTCTCTCATCTGCTTTCTTATAACACCAGGAGTATTAGGACAGGGTGGGTATCTGGGCTTGCTGCATCAGTTAACAGTGAAGAAAATTTACCAGGAATTTTCTCAATCAAGATTCCCTCTTTCAAAATGACCAGTGCTCCTATCAAATTAACATAACACTATCTAACACACCAGTCAATTGAGAGAACAGAAATATAGTCGTGCAGTCTTATCCTTTAGATACCTTAGAATGTCATGTCTCTACCCTGGGTCTGAAGTAGAACAGATTCTTATCTGTTGACCAAGAGGAAGTACTTCTTCATTAATAGACCTCAACAAAGTTCTGATATCTACAACCTTCCCAATTCCATGCGGCATGCGGTATTATCTCTTAAGGAGGGGCAAACATGATTATGAGGATGGAATCTATCTGAGGCACACTCTAATCCTATAGTGCCCACATAGCTGCCTCAGACTGCAGGAGTTGTCCATCCAATGGCTTCCTAGACTGTAATCCCTGTATGGAGGCCTCACAGTACAGGAGTGTCTGTCTCAGGTGGGACGCCAATCCTGTAATCCCTGTATGGAGATCTCATAGCTATGGTAGTAAAGCAACTCATAATGTCATTTGTATTTCCCATTTTCACCAACTTTTTATATTTAAAAGTTTGTCTAAGCCTAAGAAAGAAAGAAGTTTAGAACAATGAGGTACCGTATCGTTATCAAACCAGACTCACCTGTTTTTGATAATTTAATTACATCTCTCCATGTACGTATATATCTTCCTGTGTCCATTAAACACTGATTTTTCAAAAGAAAATTGGCCAATACCTCTCAAAGAACCGACTGTCCTTGCTGCTACCATGTTTTACCTCCTTTGGACTGTACCACCCTCTTTTTTTCTTATTAAAACGTTAGTTTTTTTTTCTTTTTACTGAATTAAACATGAACAAGCACAAAGGATCAGAAGCTCTTCTAGTCTCCTGTTATTAGAGGTTAACTTTACCATTACCAGAAAAACTCCTGTCAGCTGCTTGCTCAGAAGATGCTCTTGGCTGATGCTTGATTTCTAGACAAGGTGCTTGGATTATTCCAATCGTTTATTTTATTAATTTTTTATTTTAAAAATGTTATACAATATATTTTGATTATGATTATCATCCCTTCCTTCAGTGTCTTCCAAGTCCTCCCCACCTCCTTACCCACTCAACTTCCTGTTTCTTCTCATATTTATTACTATAGTCTGGAAAATTGTTTATAGCCAACAGCAGGTGGCAGTGGTGCCTAAGGTTGTGTTTCTGGCATCCGGCTTGAAAAGGCATTCTCTTTCAAACCTTTGTAAGTAATACCATTAACAACGGCTATTTAAATAAAGATGCCTATTCGTCTCTAATTAAATTCATTTTAGAATTACCTTAGAAATAAGTCGAAAATTGTTAGGTAAATTTAGACACTGAATTTTGTTATAGTTGTGGCTCAAGCAATAGAAAATACCCATGATTTTTTTTTTTTTTACTCCTTTTCTTCTTTATAAGTAGAAAAAAAAAAGAGAATAATTACAATTAGAAATATTAGGCAGCTTAAATCCTGTTAAAATTTATAGAGTAAATGTCACAGCAACATCATTTATTTCTATTGATGAATGGTAGTTGTTTTGAAATTTTATGGCAAAGTTCGGTAAAGCTATTTTAAAACAAAACCACTGTGGTTCAACAGGGTAACCATTTTTAGAACATTTAAATTGCTCTTGACATTTATTAGAGCAACTAAAAAGTCTTTAGCTATTTGTTGCATAAAACACAGTTTCTGCTAAAATTCTCTCTTCCATTTTCTGGAAAACTAGATAAGAAAGATAATTTTGTTTTCTATTTGATTTTTCAGGGTTTTTTTTTTTTTTTTTCATTTTACTAGCAGCAATGAAGGCTTTATGAGGATGGCACCAAGATCTATTTCATGTTACTAGGACTTTGACACGTCTATACAAGTTTTCAATAATTTATACATGACTTAACCGAATTTTCATGTTTATACGCCCATGTATCACACACACATATCAAAATGGTTTGTTATTAATATTAATAGCAGGGTGATTTCTGTTATTAATGTGTTTATTTGGCTTATAAGGAATTCAGAACACTTAAAATCAGGATAGGATTCTGAAGTCACACCGTTTAATGGTGTCCTTGCTCAGAGGAAGAAACTGAGCTCCAGGAGAGACTGGCGGGAAGGAAAGACTTTCCTTGTTATAGTACTTGATCTCTGCTTCCTCAGGAAGGATGCAGACGGAAATCATTGTTTACTTCATCAAGCTCTTAGGACACCGGCTTTTACTGGACCTTGTATTTCTTTTTAGGAAGAAAATGAGTTAGGGCCTAAAGATGTAGCTTGGTTGGTAGATGTTAGCCCAGGATACAGACAAGAAGCTGCGGATTGCATTCTCAGCATTTTATAACATGGGGTAGGTGCTACAATCCCCGGATTTGGGAGACTGGGTCAGGATAATCAGAAGCTTAAGCCCATAGTTGGTTACACTGTGACTTCCGGGTTAGCCTAGGATACACAGGACTGTCTCAGAAAAGACAGACAGACGGGAGGGAGGGAGGGAGGGAGGGAGGGAGGGAGGGAGGGAGGGAGGGAGGGAGGGAGGGAGGGAGGGAAAATGATATTCTTTTTCTAAGAATCATTTAAGCTAGTCATGTCTCTAATTACCCGACAAACTTACCATTCACATTTGTTTGATGTGTAATTAAACTTGGGGAGTCCCAATGCCACAGTCTGTGCTTTTTGAGAATTACCTTGTAGTTGCAACTTTTATTGTCTACACTTTTTAAGACTCTCAACGAAAAACTTGACAAACGTCTCAGCCCCAGCAAAAGAAGAGAGAAAGTCATCAGGAGACTCAAAGAGGGCAGTAAGATGTCGATTTAATTATTGAGTCCCAAGGACCTCAGAACCCCCTCCCCCAAATAATTAACTTTTCCATCAGTGTTACATTAAAAGTAGAAAGTGAGATGTAACTGTTTATGCATTGTTTGTATGTTAAATCATTTCCAAATAGAAACACTGTTTCTTAATAAGATTTCAATAGTTTGTTGGGACACTTTTCAAATTTAGTTATGATTACATTCTTAATCCTTACTCTATTAAAACCCATTATTCACATACAGTGTTACTTATTAAGGGCAGGAAAAATCACTGTTTCTTGAAAATTCTCAGGTCAAGTGTACAGTCAAATGAGAGTGCCTTAGAAATAGAATTTTATTATATGTCCTGTCTAATCGGTGCCTTAAATTACAGTACAACTCATTCCAAAATCAATGTAATGAATTGATTTGTGAATGTTTCAGGCAAGACAGCTTTCTTTAGATTTTTGTCTATTGAATATGCACTGTGGTTAAATCATCTTTTTATGCATAATTAAGTCTATGTTCTTGGCCTTTCATAGAGTTTAAACTGGTCTTAATAGGCAAAAGTGTATGTTAAAGCAATATTATGCACACTCATTATTCTTAGTCTTATAAATATTGAAACATAGGTTTTTTTTGTGTGTGTGTATGCGTGAGAGAAATTGAAGAGAAAATAAATGTGAATTCCCTGGGCTTTAGTGTCCTTTTCTGAGGACATTTTCTTTAAAGTCTTTTAAATCTTGAAAAACATGAACTTCATGCCCCCAAGTGCCTAAATTGTTTGAATACACAGTGACTTTCATTATTTTTATAGGTATTGTTATGTTTAATTTATAGCATATGACAGAAAGTAAAAAAAATATGATAATTTGAATTTTGAGAATTCTGAAAGCATTTGTAGTTAATACATAAATGGAAATGGATGCTGTAAAAAATGAATTCAACTAACATTCAGTGAGCATGGTCTGTGCATCAGGCAATAGGCTACTTGCTTTTTGGTGTCTGTAAGATACCAAAACATATTTCATGATGCTAGGTCATTTTATCACAATGATAAAGGAGAAAATTGTCTATAATAAAGGGAAATTGTTTTGTAATACTCAGTATGAAAGCGCTTTATGATACTCAGTATGAAAATCATAATTATAAATAAATAAAACGTTAATGTGACATGACTGATGGAAGGGCCTGGAACTTTATGTTAAGTAGGATAAAATTCCTAAGTATGCCTGATTTGGAACAACTCCACTGTCTTCCTAAAAAGATTTTTCTGTAAGTATGAGTATATTTAATAGTTATATAACTTGAATATACACTCAAATGATGCAAAAATTCCAAGTTATTGGAAGTTAGTATTTAACATAGGTTTAATCCATCAAGTATTTGCACAATAAACTTTTATTGGAGGTGTATACAAGGCACATTTTAACAGTGGTTATTCTCAATGCCCATTCACAGAGCATATTTGGGGTTTTTTAAAAGGTATATACTTTCTTTAAAATTAAGACAAGTTTTAATTTCCAGTGCTAATTAGAAGATTATCAGTCTTTATGGGAAAGCAATGTGAGATCGTGTACATGGTTGTACTTTGGGTCAGGTGTCCATATCCTCTTTAGGATATTAGACTTTGGAAGTTCAGTTCCTAGAAGTTTAACTTTGGAAGAATATTTCTGCAGCTAAAACCTTTGTGTTCTTATGTATGTATCTTTTGTGGTTGTATATAAGTTATACATTGCCATATTCGACATGACCTTGAAGAGATTGAGAGCCTTGAAAGTCCTGTTTTTGTCTGACCCTAGAAATAATTATATTCGCAGGCAGACTACTTAATTTCATCTTTTAAGAAATCTATTTTTCTTTCTTTTTAGTTAATTGTGTACTTGCACGTATGTCTACCTGTGAGTATGTGCATGTGAGTCTAGGTGCCCTCAGAGAGAGTGTCATCAGATGCCTTAGAGTTGGAGTAACAGGTGGTGGTAAGAGAGCAAGAATGGGCACTGGGAACTGAACCCAGCCCTCCTTAATATGAACCATCTCTTAAGCCCCAATTTAGTTATAAAATTTACTTATAATTTAGTAATTAGTGAAAATCTTAAATATTTGGTACACCATTCTATATACTGCCTTAGTTCAGTTTGACACTATTTTGTCTTCTGTTCCTCCAGATGTTTTAGATGGGATTTATACGTTGTTATATACTTGTACCCTTAATGACAGTAGTAATGAAATAAATTTATTTGTTTGTTTATGTTTGTATGTATGTATGTATGTATGTATGTATGTATGTATGTATGTATTATTTAAAGTGGGTCTCGTGTAGATCAGGCTGGCTTCTAACACACTATGTTGTAGTGGATTTATGATGTTACATTGTAAATAATTGTCCCTATGAGTTTAATAAAAATACTGCTTGGCCAAGGGCAGACAGGAAGTGTGGGTGGGGCTACCAGACTAAGAAAACTCTGGTAACAGGAAGAACAGAGCAGAAATGCCACAGAGAAGCCAGAAGATGCAGAGGACAACTATGCTACTCTGAGAAAGGTATCGAGCCGCATGGTTGAACAGGATTAGAACTGTAGTAGTGGGTTTCGGGTCCCGGGCGCCAGAGGTCCGGGACCCACAGACTTGCCCGCCTGAGACTGCTTAGGAACCCACCGCCGCCCAGGCCCCCAGAAACGACTCAGACGCTTCTATTAACTTCATGCTGTTTGGCCTATGGCTCGGGCACATTGTTAGCTAGCTCTTACATCTTAAATCAACCCATTTCTATTAATCCGTGGGCCACGTGGCCCCGGCCTGTGGCTCACCCGTGTTCCTTACATGTTGTTCCTTGGGCGGCTGGCTCGATCTGCCTGACTCCACCCTGCTTCTCCCACCTAAGCTCTGATTTCTCCTCCTACCTATTCTACGGTACCCGCCATGGCCCAAAACAGCTCCTTTATTCAAAGATTGAGATTCACAGCATAAAGAAGGGCATTCCCACATCATAGAACCATGGGTTAGTTTAAGGGTAAAGAGTTAGCAAGTTATATGCCTGGGTGCCAGGTCATTTAGCATACAAGTAATATAAGTGTCTGTGTGTCTCTGTGGTTCTGCGGGTCTGTGGGTCTGTGGATCAAAACCTTGAGGCTAGGCCCAAAAGTCTGGGCCAGAAACCTCGTAGTATACTACGTAACTAAGCCTGGCCTTGAACTGCTAAGACTCATGTCTTCATCTTCCAAGTGCTGTGATTACAGATATACACTTCCACACCCAAATACTAGTTTCCTTTTGAAATCCAAATTATTGCTGCATATACATACCCACATAGACAGGTATACAGGGAGACACACTCCTTCTATAGGATATCAAGTACTTTTGTGCTAAAACTGTGGATGTTATTTAAATTAGGAATATGAGATTCAGAGAGGGCTCACGTTGTATTTTTCCAATGTGCAACATTAGTACAGAAAGAAAAACAATCACATAGGAATACCACACGTGTCCTAAACATTTCAAATATGGGATCAGATCCAGCTGTTGGGTTGTTTTCTTTATCAGAAAAACCTATATTCTTATCACCTGCCAATAGCATGAACTCAGAATTAGGATTGTGATGAGAGATGGATATGAGGAAAAGTATGTGATGGACATATATGTAAAAGACACATGAAACTCAGTATTTGCTATAATGAATACTTTCTAATAAAATGAGGAAAATCTTACAATTAATTTCTTTATTAAAAATTTTAAAATTTGTTTTACAAACTAACCACCTTTTTCCCCTCCCTCCTTTCCTCCTATACCCTCCACATCTCCTTTATACCCACCCATCTACTCTTTAGAAAGGGTAAGGTCTCCCATGAGAGTCAACAAAGCTAAGGGAGGCATCCCGTCGTAGGGAATAGCCAGCTCATGCAACAGGGGCAGACATGAGGGATCAGAATAAGATTTTCTTATTTTCTAAGTGTTATGTGTACATGAAAGTGTAAGTAATTGAAGCAAAGAAGGCAATTTTCATTACTGATACCAAATGTAATAAAAGGTAATCATTTGTCATTAGATTTATAATCATCGATGGGTTAAAGAAGTTTAATGTTTCTGAGAGCGCATATAGCTAAGTTACAACGTGTGTGTGTGTGTGTGTGTGTGTGTGTGTGTGTGTGTGGATGTGTCTGTGTGTGTCTATGTCTGTGTGTCTTTGTGTGGTGTTTAATCTTGCTTAATGAGAAATCCTCATTTCCATGATTCCCCTTTTCCCGGAATACGTTTTAGGGTATAGGACTGATGACAGATTTCGTTTCTATGTCTTGCACAAAAAGGCTCAAATAGATCATAATGACTTTATCATACTGGTATTAGGAAATAGGAGCTGTGATATCAATTGGTGGTCTTACTGATGAATAATTTTGTGCCCAGAGGCAGAATCTTAAATTGCTATTAACTTGTTAATATGTCAGACACAATTGGAAAATATAGAGTGTTTCCTAATTATGAGCCTACTCCAGCTCTACATATTTCTATTTTCTCAACAGTGTGAAGAGGTGTGAGCTTCAATTACTGGTTGGGATTATGAAGACTTGGGATTATGAAGATTTAAAGGTTCAAAGTGTGTAAATGTCATTATTTTAATGAAAATTCAAATTTACAAGATGAGCCCTTTGAATAGCCCTGAATAACTTGTTCTTAATAAAGAAAATCTGAAAATGACCATTAGAGGGTGCAGGGGCATTGCAAAAATGAAGGACCTCTTCCCAGAGTAAAGAATCTCACAGAATGCATTGTCATCACCAAAAGCTTAATATTTCAGAAAACATTGAAACCTTTAAGAGTATGTCCTTGAACGTGTGATAGGTGCAGACTCCTCTGGGGATAAACCGACTTTTATTACTTGATTTTTTCTGTCTGGGAAAATTGTTACCTTAGTGGTTTGTTAAGAGCTTAAATGCAGTAAATTTGCAAAAGTGGTGTTAAAGGGGGTAGAAGATGCACTACTGCGGTTGATGCTAGTCAAAAAGATTTGGCTTTCTTAAGTTAGAAATTTTCAGTTTAGAAAAATTTAGATCTTTGTGCTTGCTCCTTATCTATAAAAGTGATGTTTGATTGGGGACAGGAAATTAAAAAAAAAAAAAAAAAAAAACTTAGGAAAATTTCTGAAAGGCCAAAATGCTGAAAAACATCTTAACTAAATACAAAATGAAACAGCTAATTTTAAGGTTGCACTTTAAGTAACTACTTTAAAAATAATCTTTGAGGTGATTTTATGTTAGTTTTACAAAATAAAATCAGTGAAGATTTTCTTGCTCTTATAGGTTGTCATTGGAAAAAAGCGATGCCCCAAAGCTCACAGTGATTCCTGTATCAGGGTCTGTTGATCCTGAAGGTCCTAAGAGTCTTGCCTTCTGGTTTCAGGACTATCATTCATAAGAGCTCAGGTAAGAGAAGGTTGGGTTAGCTGCCGCTCCACATTGGCATACATTTGGAAAAAAAAAAAATTACTGAATTTGCTCGTAGAAGTGGTGTCTAACTATAGCTCATGGGATCTAAGAATAACAGACCTCTACTTTTTACCCCTGAGCAGTTTCATTATGAAAAGGTAGTTATGGAGAATCTGTAGGGTGGTAAAATACACCACAGAATTATACAGGCGTGTTAGAAATTATCAGTGGGGTTTGTGGTCATCAAGTCCCTCATCTGACCTTCACATTTATAGTTGAAAGAGAGGAAGATGGTTGGCTTAGAAAATAAATCAATCCTAGATGAATCTTAAGGCAGTATTTTAGCAATGATTTGGAAGACCTAAAGTTTCCCAAATTAAATAACAAATACAGTTTAGAAAACAAATCCAAACAACTCCCCCCAACACCAAAAACGTCAGCTATAAAGCATAAACTATGAATATCATACACATAGGCCATTCTATTCTAAAAGAAAAAGGAAGACAGTTACATCAGCCCTGATTTCATGCCTGAAGGTCAGAAAGGTTAGGTATGCCATAAGGGATGGGACAAATACAAGGCTAGAAGACACACATCTTTAGGGCTAGTCAAGCCACTTAAGTTACTGTCTGGGAGGCAGATCAACCACTTCTCAGCTAGCACATGTGTAGAGACAGGTTTTTAGTTGACAGAATTGTTCTCAAATAATAGATTCTGATCATGTTCTGTTCCCCCCAACTCCTCCCAGATTCTCCCCACTTCCCCACCCACCGAACTCCAAGCACTTTGGTCTTGCTCTGCTTAGAAATCAAACAGGCAAACAAACCAGAATAAAACAAAACCGAAGGAAAAAACCACAAGAAACACACACACACACACACACACACACACACACACACACACACACAATCCATAAAAATGTAACTCGGAAACCAATGTATACAAGCAAAGACCAGCAAGATGAAGAAAAAAGAAACCCAAACAAAGCAATATAGGACAAAAGGTCCCCCCAAAATACCATCAAGCTTATTTTGTGTTGGCCATCTACTGCTGGGGGTGGGGCCTGCCCTTAAGTTAATATACCCAATGAGACTCCATCAGTTAAAACAGATTTCTTTTGTGAGTAGATGCCCATTGGAAATAGCTTCTTGATGACGGATGGGAGTCCATGCCCTCTTTCCTCTGCCATGGGGGATTTTAAGAAGGTGAAATTACTTTTTAGACTCTTTGTTCACTCAAAAGACAATAATACGTAAGCACTTTATTTACCCTGAGTAATTTCAGGAAAGGTCTAACTCAGGTATGATGGTGGTATGAAGATGCTTGGGCTTTCTAATGTCTGTGGACTGTTGTTTCGTATGATTCATTATACCTACTTTGGCATAATGTATAGTAATAATTGATTATTTTTTGATCCTTAAATGCACATAATTTGTGGTGTTTTGGCACCTAAAGTCAGAGTGGCATGGAATTTCATTTTTAAGAAGAGAAAAGGGCAATACTGGAAATAATGAGTTGATGTTTAAAAGGGATAGTTTTGTGTTTAAACTGTAAGTTTATCTTCTCCCCACACCCAGGAGGCAGTGAAGACAGCCAAATAATATTTAGTTCACTCACAAACCTTTCTTAAGAATTTTATGCTCTCTGTCAGGCTCAGTTTGATGGTAAGCTTTCTTAAAGATGTCCAGGGACAGGAAATCTATAAGTTACCTGGTGACTCATCTTGATGGGGAGTAACCCTCATATATTTAGACAAGAAACAATGAATAAAATTTCTGCTTGATGCAAAAGTGATTATTTATGATGAGCTTTCCCAAAAGGAAGGGGGCAACTATATATGTCTTTACTCCTTTATGGTGGAGATGCATGATCTCTGGTGGACTTAACATTTTTCTTGTATTCTACCTGAGATAATTTCGATCTCATGACTGTTAAACGAGAAAGAAAAGTAAGAATATCTGGCTAGCTAAGTGTATAATTTGCAAGAATGAGAGGCTGGAAATATTTCTGAGGTTCTTCTTTATGATGTAAAATCACAAAGCAACAAAAACCCCATAGTTATTTCTTTGTTCGACTGTCCTGGCCACATCTATTTCTTTCCCAACACTCTGCTATTGAGCACAACCTTTGATATTCACAAGGTGTGGAACTGTCTCAAATGCTGTGATCGCAGACCTTAAAAGGAAAGATCTGATTTAAAAGGACAAGGCTGCATTGCCTTAAATTCTCGATGAAGCCCCAGGGTAGAGTGGCTAGATGGCAGGTATAGGAATGGCCGTCCAAGAAGAATCACAGAGCGTAGACTGGCCTTTATTGTATCCCAACTCTGTTCTGAAGTTTCTGGCATGTGGCAGTCTGATAAACCTGAGCTGTATAAAATCAAACCATTACAGTTTCTGGATGTGTAACAAATATGATTTTTTTAATACTACAAATTACCAGAGAAATTTACATCTTAATCTTATTCTTTGCCTGTAAATATTAACAGTTGCTCTCTCTTGTGAGTGTGGGGGCAGGAGGGAAGATGTCTTGCTGCAGTGTTCAGTGAGGGAAAGTCTTATCTTTCCCAGGACCAGTGAAGGGCAGGCCCAGCTCAGCATGGTTCTTTTGGCCCCCTGAGATCACATGGGCCATAGCACTGACCCCAGCTGCAGTAAGACCACAGTCCCAGACATGGCCCTTGGCGGCAGCATAAACCCAGACAACATCCTGGTTCCTGGCTCTGTGTGGAAGCACAGGCTACTCAGATCAGGATGGCTATGGTAGTGTCCCCTGGATACCAACAAGGCCACAGGTTGTGGCCCTGACCCCGGGATTCTGTGTAACATTTGTGACAGTGCAAGCCTCAGACTTCAACCCAGACCCTGGCTCCAGTAGGACCACAGACATGGTCTTTGGCAGCAGCTGGGTCTGGATGTCACCATTGCCCCAGTGCAGACCACTCAGATTGGCATGGCCCCAGTGGCAGTGTACTTTCAGACACTAACATTGTCCTAGACCTTGGGCATCTGGATGGCCTTTGATGGCAGCAAGACCCTCAGACGTCAACATGGACTCTGGCTGCAGTAGGGCCATGGATCCAGACATGGCCCTCAGCTATAGCACTGGCCCACTCATCACCTTGGCTTTGTGTAGCAGCACAGGGCACTCAGATCTGTACAGCCTTTGCTGCAGTATGAATGCAGGCGGATGACCTGACCCCAGGTCCTCAGTAACAATACAGGCCATGGTCATCAACCCAATTCCTGGCTGCAGTAGGGCCATGGACCCAAACCTGATCCTCAGCAGTATCCCAAGCCTGGACAAACCATGACACTTTATATTTTGAGAGGTTGTTAAAACATCTCTTCAGAACTTACTAAGATAATTCAGAATTACTTATGACTCTTCAGTGATTCCCCAATTACTGATCCAAACCTCAGAATTTCTGTATCTTAGGAGTAGCTCACACTCTTTGTCTGGCCCACGTTTCCAGTACAATGCCTATTTTTTTCCTTTCTTCTCAGTGAAGATATTGCTGCACTGATGGAGTCCATTTTTAGTACTCACCATCCCGTTCCTTCACCACTCATTTCCCGTTCTATCTCTCTTCCGCAGGATCTGCTTGGACACCTGGTAAATAGTGCTTTGTTTTTCACAAGATGGCATGCATGGAAAGTGATATTTATGTGATATACTTATTTTCCACTCAGGATACTTTAGTTGAGAAACTAGTGTGGCACATAGCCAAGGCTTCATAAGTAGTTGATGAGACAATGCTGTTGGGAGACATTTTTTTTTTTTGACTAATTATTTTTGCTTAGTCCTTGTTGTAATGATCTTTACACTCTCCAATACCACTTAGCTTTTTTGTGGTCTATATCTCAAAGAAGTCATGGGTGTCCACAGCAGTCCTAGACTAGGCGCCTCCACTTTCCATTTCTAAACTTGAAATAAAAGTATATTTTTGAACTTTTATATTTTATTTATAAATGGATATTTTGAACTCTTAGAGGTCCATTTATGTATTCATAGCCCAAAGCATAAAAGTTGTGGTTCATAAATGCTAAACAAATATCCTTCAATTATACTTCTCATTTACTGTCTAAATTGACTTACTCAAGATGTTAACAGAATTTTTGCTGACTTTTCATGCTATTGTGTTGTTTATTTTCAATTATTTGATATATATGTAGTTTATATTGTGAATAATATAATTCACTTATGTGCACAATATAAATTCATAGAGAATTAGTGCTTCCTCCTTTTCTTTTTTAAAGAGTTCTTAATTTTATGTGTGCAAGAATATGTGTGTGTACATGTGTATGTACATGTGTATGCAGGTACTGATGAAGGTCAGACGTGACTGTTACCTCCCTTATGTTAGAATTACAGGAGTTTTGTATATGTGGGTTCCTGGGTCTAAACTCCGGTCCTCTGATAGAGCAGTTAGATCTCCAAACTCATAAAATTAAAAGAAAAAAATTTCCAAAAGGTCTGAATTGTTGAGCCATCTCTCCATCCCCTTTTATTTTCTTGATATGAAACCACTTTGAGAATTTGAAAGAGAATAAAAATTCTGATCCTAGAATGATTAATGCCTACCTTATCACACAGTCACATATGATTGCATTGGCGTCATGTAAACTGTACCATGTGAAACAGCCAAGTTATGTGTAGTTCTTTGGTATACATATTGTAAGATAGTAATTTGTTTTCTTAAATATGAACTGAAATATATGTGCAAAACTCAAAGCTATACTTTCTGTTTGGGGAAACAAAAATAGTTAAAAAGACAACATTATTTTTGTAAATGAGCAGAATTCGCTTTTAGAAGAAATTTGATGAGCACATCTTTTTCTCTTGTGTCAGGGTTTTTATATCAGGGATTTGAGTTTTTAAGATTGCCCAAGCACTTGTAGGTCTTTTTAATTATCATTTTAAAAAATGTCATCTCCATCAATGTATCCCCCTGCACCCTTTTCCCTTCCCCCTCCCAATCCCTCCTGGCCAGCCCTCAGCCTCCCCCCTCCCATCCACCCATCCCCTCCCCACAAAGCAAGAAGTCCCCAGGGTGAGTCGGCTCAGCAAGGCACATCCACTCCAGGCACATCTGATTCACTCATCCAAAGTCAATGCTGGGCTGGGTGTTCCTCTATAGGGAATGGGCTCCAAGGTGCCAGCCCATGCACAGGAACACAGTCTGATCCCACCCCTTGTGATTCCACACACTCCTGTCAGTAGAAAGCCACCCACCCCGGAGGGCCCAGATCCTCCTCTTTATGGATCTCCAGTGGCAATTCCAGATTGATTCAGTGAGCTCCCCAGAGCTCCAGCCAGCCATCACCATGGGAACCTTCCTCATAATCCCTATCCCCCTGCTCATAAAGACTCTCCTCCGATGCTCTCAGCCTGGACCAGGAGCTCAGCCCAGTGCTCAGCCGTGAATCTCTGCCTCCACCTCCGTTCTCCGTTGGATGTAGGTTCTGTGATGATGACACCTAGGGTGTTTACTCATTTGATTATAGGGGAAGTCCCATTTAGGGACCCCCTCCACCATTGCTTGGAGACTTGGCCAGGGACATCCTGTGAGTTCCTGCCCAGTCTATTTCCAACCCCACATTGGCTTCCACTATGGAGATATCCATTTCCCTCCATCTCGCTCTTTGCTCCAGAGTAATTCCTTTGTGTGAACAAAGCTGATTCAGTCCGTGTTGTTTACGCGTTTGTGGTTTTTCCTTCTTTTTCTCATTTTCACTATGCGAATTCCTCTAAATGACTCACTCATTCTTAAGATACATTATCCCTTCTACAAACATGAGGTTTTCTTCTAATTGTAATATTTGGTAGCAAGCTACTTGAGTTCATAATAGGCCTGCAGTCCCAAGTGAGCCCATACATGATGATTGATTTCAATTGTACCGTTCCCCAACATGACCCCAGGGTTCCATAAGACTCTGGATAGATTACAGTTTCACTCCCACCTCCTCTGCCATGATTCACTATAGTTCAGCATGGCTCACCAAAGGGAATGGCCTAAGCCCCCTATATTCCTGAATTTCACAACATTGCCAACCCTTTGTATGTTTACCTCCTTATGACAGACTTGAGGATAGATGGAAGAGTTCTTGGTTCTTGGAGGTTGAGCAATGATTCTCCATTCATTTCATTACCCCAACTATGGAAGAGTCCTTAAAATAATCACATGTTTATAACTGCATTCTCTTCCGGAAATCAGTACAAATGACATCATACTTTATGCCCCTGTTTGTCTAAATTACCTTGACAAGGCTGAGAATTATTATTAGGTTATTTATTGCCACCTAAGTGTATGAACCATAATCCTGAATAGGATAAACCCACCACTAATGTTCACTCAGTACTCACATCCTGTTCTTTCTGCTTTTACTGAATCATCAAAATTTAAGACCCCTGATGTCTTCAGTTTTCTCCTTTGCCCCTTCTCACTAGCATCTAGCTCTCTTTAAGGACACTGGTCACTTTCTTGGCAAAGTGGCTTGCCACTAAGGTTTTTTTCTACTTTCATGTTTCTGCTAGATCAGCCGCATCTCCCTGTTCCCACAAAAGAGATAATCCTTTGAAGCATCCCTTCTTGTGTGTCTACCAAATTCTTCTGCATGTATTGAAGTTTGGAGCACCCAGATCACCATGAGAGACTTCATGAGTGGATGGATCCCCCACAGACTACTGAGATCCTCCTAGGCCTCATGATTTTTCACTGTCTCCACCCATGTCATTCTCTAGACTGTATTAATAATAGTTTCATTACCATATGTAGTTTAACCTTGACTGTGAACTGGATTGGACCTGGAATCGCCTAACTGATGCATTCTGGATGGTCTGGGAAGATCTTTCCAGAATAGATTAACTGAGAGGATAAAATGTGTTACAAAGTGGGTGGAGCCTTTCAGTGGCAACCCATGCATAAACTCAAGGTGGAAAAATCAGTGTTTCTTGCTTGCCTGTCTTCACTTCTTGCTGGCAAGTTCCTCTACCTGATTATTGCTTTTGCTGATTTTTTTTTTTTAATGATACTAGTCATCATCTTCTTTGTAGATTGATAATCAAAGATTCTTTAGGAAGTTTCTAGCCTTTATTACCAGATCTAAACTCGTGAGGCATCCAGCTTCATAGACTACAAATAGCAGTTATCAGTCTGTCTATTATGGCAACCATCGCTTGACTACTTAGGCCTGATTATGTAAGCCAAATGAATAAGTAATTATATATAGTCTTATATGTCATATATATCTATATACATACATAATATGCATGTATATATGTGTATGCTTTAATCCTGCTCCTCCAGAATCCTCTAATACATTGTCAAAATATTGAATTAAAAAACCAGTTATTAGTGTTATTTGCCTGCTTGATGAAAACTATGTCTTAAATAAAACCATTAATAAATCTTGCAGTTCAGGTCTAAGACAACCAAATTTGGTCTCCCAAGCTAAAAGCCAAGGTATAATCACAGCTGAGCTGCTTTTCTTATAGGGGATAGTATGTTTCTCCAGTGTTCTGGGCCTTTTTGGCCATCTGTTTGCTGTGGCTTGTGACCTTCATTGCTTCTTCAAGGTCAACAAAACAGCTCCTGTCTCATCTTACAGAATCTTTCTCTTTGGCCTTCTTTTTGCTCCCTAATCCTTGTGATCTCCATTGAAAGAACTCAGGCACGATACAGAATACAATGCAGAACAGAGACTATATTGAAAATAAAAAAAATGAAATACCCTAAAGGGATAGAAGTGGGCAATGGTCAAAGAGTTCATTGTGGGGAAAAATAAGCTCCTGGAATGAGAGTGTGTAATGGCCTGAGGATCATGATATAATGGTCACCCTTAAGAGTTGAGAGTGAACAGTGGCCAAAGGAATCATTGTGCCAACTTTCAATTTCAAGTCCATTTTAGAAGACTTCTTCAAGTCTCTGGAAAAGATAGCTTTACTGAGGAGGCGTTTTCCTGTCCAGATGACAGAGAGACCAACCAGTTTGGATTAATTCTTAAGAAAAAGGACAGTGATATATCTTTTTTCTTTACCAGAAAGTCTTTTGTGACAAAGTGACTTTACAGTCTTTGGGAAACATCCCACTAAATCTTTAGGAGAGGAAAATATTGTACTTTCTCCCTTATTTTCCATGGGACTTGAAATTTTAAAAGAAAGGATTTGATATGTGTCTGGTTTTCTACCCTACCATTGTTTTAAATTATGTAATCAGTGTGTTAATTGGAAGGTAGGGCTTGAAATGGATTCAGTGGGAAGAACAGGTCCATTTTCACGGATCTTCAAAGCTGGCAGTTTCTAACTACTAAGTGACCTGTCGTGACCTGAACTTTCTCTTGTCACAGTTTCATTGTCCTTGTATTTTCATGTTTTCCTCTTTTGAGGGTCTTCGTGATTATTCTAGGACTACTCCGATAATCTAAGCAGAGCTCTCCACTTCAAAATCCTTAATTCAATCACAGCTACAAACGCCCTGTTGCCATGCAGGTCAGGAGACTTATTTGCAGGTTGGGGTTGGCTTCTCCTTTTCGCTGGCATGCTGTAGTCTGTCAGTGAAGTCACTTCCTGTAGACCTTTCCGTTGCTTCTCTTCCCATGCCTTCCTCTGCTCCCACCTTCCCTAACTCCCAGGATCTTCTCTCCTGTTTCCTTCCACGTGGAAGGATTTTATTGATAGGCCTTTCCATTTTCTATGCACTGGGGAATCAGCAGTGACTTTCTTTACTTGGGAAACTCGAGGGATTGAAAGCATCTCTTTCTACCCATATGGGATTGGCTCACTACTGGAAGGCTGAGTCTTCCCTACACCACTTTTTGCCATGCTTCTGCAGAAGAGTCTGCTATGTGGGACACGTGCAGTTTCCTAGCACTGGCAATAAATGACTTGGTGTGTTCTCTCAAGTTTATGGTGTCAATGTAGATCCCGGCTTCCTTCACAGGGGATGGCCAGCATTATAGTGAATGCAACTTGAAATTAATCTTAGTGTATCACTCTATCGATATTAGAAAGAATATTTGTTATTTAAAACCTTGACAAATATGACAGATGTTTTCAGTTTAAGGTGTTGTGATCAGTGTTAATGCCAAGGCTTCTGCTGAAGTCTAATGGAATGACGTCTGTGTTTATCTGGAGTGGATCTTCACAGTAGAGTATGAGATTGCTATTACCAATGGCTAACATAAAAGTAAATTCTCCAAAAAGGAATTCTCTAAAATTAATTTCCCAAATGAAAGTTATTTTATATGTCATATCTGTGAATTTAATAATCTTATTTCTTTCAAAGAATTTAAAAAATTTCATAATTAATACTGGGTAGAAAGCTTTTAAAGCTTCCTAGTTTTTATTTTGTTTTTTTCCTAAAAGCATTTTAAAAGATGTTTTAACTGGTAAATTTTATGTAATATAGAATCATTTCTTTATTTTATATACATATATATGTATATATAATACCTCAAAAACAAGATTTTTTTCATCAATAACAAATATGGAAATGCTTTTAGTTTCTGATTTCAGATACTCTTTCCTGTATCATATTTTGGTGCTGCCAAAAATCCTCTGCCAATCTTCCATTTAAATCTCAGTTTATTTCTGAAATATGAGAGGAAAATTTGACATATAGAGAGTTTACCTCCTATTTTATAGTCAATTTTGTGCTTTAGCCATCATTATTAAGGTTGTAATTGACTTATCTCTTCAAATTGTTGTTTCATGTGTATTAAACCGTGTGTAGTCACCTAGTACATAGTATCGATAATAATACATTCTGGCCATCATGACATGCTACTTTTTGACTAATTCTTCCTGACCTAGAGTCTCTCACTGTTCCAGTTTGCCTGAAACGACTCCTTAGATTAGGCTTGACTCAAACTTGTGAAAAACCCCCAATTTTGCCTTCTGAAGGCTGGAATATCAAGAAATCACCACCATACCTGGGTTTATAATTTTACCTTTTAAACAAATCTCATAAAGAATCATTTCCAAGTTCTTATATCCAATTATTTTTATAAGAAGCCAGAATAATTTTGTGTTTCTTTTTATACTACTTTTTCCTAAGTTAGGCATTTTTAGTTTCTTTATTGACAATTTCTTAGCATATCAGTTTGCTTTGTTTTTAGTGATCATTTATCAATTTCTGCAATGTAATTATAAACTCACAAATTATTTTCATGAAATGGATTGTAGTAGTGAATTTGAGTGATATGGCCTGAAATTGTCATCTAATCATAGAGGGTGGCTTTGCTGAGATGAATTTATGTGGAACTGAAAAATAGAGTCAAATTCTCACAAACTCATTGAAACACTGGATCCTGCTGTGCTTAAAGGCAAAGGCTGCAAATTGGCTTCCCAGGGAAGGAAATGGAGTGGCGCAGATTACCACACAGGAAATATGTTAGGGAGTATTTTCAGTGTCAACATCTGGAAAGCCAAGCAAAGGAGGCTGACTTGCCGGACAGCAAGTCTCTCCCAGTGATTGGAATGCCTTAGTCTTGCTCAACACGTTTCCTAGCACCAAGAAACTAAGGAAACAAAATTATAATATCAAGTTTATATTTAAAAAAAAATCATGAAATGAAAAGAGTAGGTGGTTGAGACTAGCAGTAATTAATAGCTCGTGGGAAATTCTTAGGAACATTGCACAGTAAAGGACTTCTTCCTGGTGAAGTCCTTTGGGATATGGGATTTCTCACCCATGGAACATGTGGGATAGAATTACAGAGCCAGTTTTATCCCCCTAACTCAAAGTTTCCAGGTCAGCTCTTCACCATGACTTTATCATGATGCTTGTTTGCCCTACTTGCTCGTTTTGCAGGAAGGGCCTAAGAAATCCTTCACGTGTGAACTTTGGCATCCACCTAACTCTTCTTGGTTCTGACTACTAAAATAAAACATTTTCTCACAAATATGAACAGATATATGCATACTTTTACTGAACAGTAAAAGACTATGGAAGAGTCTCCAAAATAGGGCTTGCCTTCCTGTCTATTAGACACAAGTCTGCTCTCTCATCGTAAAAGGACTGTGTGGAATATGCAGGGAATTCCAATTGTGCCCTAGTGACTTGAAGAACAGAAACTTTGTAACAGGCTTCAGAGGTGGCTACATAGAAATTTTATGTAATACAACATAGAACAAGTCTTAGCAAATTCTCTGTGTGTTTTCTCTTCTTCATAAACTTTGCCGTACATTTTATTTACTCTGTTAAGTGTTTATTCAGCTGTAGACCCTAATATAAGAAGCAAGAGAAATAAATCAGACAAAAAATTTACTCGAGTATTTATAATTTGCTAAATCAATTGGAGAGAAAAGACCTTGGTAGACAGACACTTGAGCTGAAAATCTATAGTGTAACAGTGGGCTATGTGAAGAGTCATAGGTAGGAAAACACCAGCATAGAAAATAAACTGGAGAGGAGAGAAAGGCTACAGGCAAGAGGCAAATCATATCCGATGTTACAGACAAAGGGAAGACATTTTAATTTTGATTGTAATTGCAATAGGATTCCATTGCAGGCACTTAAATAAGGCAACAGTGTAATCTGATCCATGATATAAAATGACTGTTCTTGAATTGAGGGGACATAGGTCACAGACCTAGAAAAGTGGCAGAAAGGCAGGTAGAAATGGAAAAGAGAGATGATGATGGATGTGTGGGCTGACAGAGAACATGCTGAGCAGTGGGAGAGCTGACATCAACTTTGAAGGCTAAGAGTTATAAGACTAATGGCTGACATAATTTCTTCCTGACAGAGGAAGAGGTAGTCAGGAAAACAGAAGCACCAAAGATGATTGCTTTCTTATTTCTTGTTTTCCTCAAATAGTCTACTCACTGGAAACCTACCCAACTTTGCCTCCTCTATGACTCTTCAGACAGTGTTAATAACCAACCACTTCTCATGTGGTCTACAGCAATACTCTCTGGGAGACCAAATATGTAACCTCTTATTGAGAGGAGGCCTCCGGAGAATCCTGACTGAAGCTTCCACCTGGACAATATCCTTGTGTTTATCTGCCTCTGTTCTTGAAGTTAACTCTCCCTTTCACTGGTCAGCCTACCTCTCTGGTCTCCCATCAAACCTCCCTCACCTCTACAAAGACACTTCTGTTCTTCAAAGATTGTCATTTTTCTTTAGTTTCGCCATTGTCTTCAATGGGATTAACAACTATGCTTTCATATCTTTTCATATATTTTATTATGGTAGATTTTTTTTTTTTTAGTATTTTAGTAGAGTGCCTGACCTATTACATTTCATTGCTTTTTTCTCTCTCTTTCAGCATAGTCTCAGCTATTTAAGAGTAAGGAAAATGTGAGTTTTCATCCTTGGATTTTTAACACAGAACATGCTATATTCTGGACTCAACTAAAATGCTTGTTCAGTTAAATGAAATGTATGCATTTCTATTTTATTTCCATTTATTTTAATTGATAACCACTTGAATAATAAAAACAGTAGAAAAGGAACTAAGCCAACATTTCTTCTATTCGTTCATTTGAAGGGACCTTGAAAATGCTGCATTGTGCATTTTCAATCTCCAATATCTTTGCTACACTGGAGTTAACAGATGGCTCAGGAAGTTCAATTTTATGTGTTTAGTGTAGAAAAACAGATGAATATTCATTGGCATCTAGCCTTTTTTCATGAACCTACTAATATCAATTCTCGAAAGCTTCAGTTTCTTGCTACTTGAGGAAAACTTGTCAACAGCTCATTTAGAGCTCATTCATTCATGTGAACTTTTCTGAAATGTGGAATACCAAGCAACAGATAGGCTTCTCTAGAGAATCACCTAAAAGCGATTGCTTAGATGCTGGTGGTGAGAGTAATGCTGTGTACAGTATAAACTGAGCGACTTAAATGCAAATACATCTCCCGAAGACTTGTCCACTTCTTTCAACCAAAGGTTTATTTTTTTCTTCTAAATTTGGAAGATAAAGCGTATTTTAAGAAAACAGACTGAAGAAACAGTTTGATAATTAGAGCTGGGAAACGAGAGGCAACTGTATGTGTCAAATGTTGGCAGGAAGGAACAGAGAGATAAATACACCTATCACATTTTCTTAAGGTGATGATTACACTAACTTTAGGCTAACCGAGAAACAGCATTTGTTGGTACTTGTATTTTAAAAGTAATGAACCTTTGCCAGGGTTAAATAAACACTTTTTTTTCTGTGTTAATCACTGAAAGAAAATAGAAATGATTATGTTTTGATGAAGAAATCAATTGAGTACTTAATGGTATTTGATGTATTTAATGGCTGGCTCTGCCATTAAAGGCTAGGCTCACAATGAAAACATTGGCAAGCTTGTACTGTGTCCTCTAGCCTCTAAAGAAGTGTGTAAATTGGAATAAGTCTTTGATTGTATTTGAGTCACAAGTATCTTACTGCCAATACATTTTGGAAACAACTTAGCATTAGATCATCTTAAAACTTATCTCTCAACAAAACTTCAACTCCATCCTTATTTCTCAGCCTCTTTTGGTCCCCAGCAAAAGGAGGAATTAACTGCACTTCCAATTCCTTTCTCTATGTACCTCTTATACTCACTCTTCACAGGCTATTGCCACTCCACATTCTGCCATCATTGCTTTTATCAAGGTCAACAAAGACCCTCAGGCACTAAATCCAATTCTCGGTCCTCATCTTCCTTCAGCCATTAGCCGCATTTCGCAGAGACGACAATTTCTATTTCCTGAGTGCTCTTTCTTCACTCAGCTCCCTGGGTACCACACTTCCTTGATTTTCTCTCAGTGGCACTCAGAGTCTTTCCCTCATCATTTTCATTTTTGATTTGTCTGAGTTTATCTTGACCTCTGAGCCTTACTTTGGCCTGGAACGCAGACCTTGGACTTCTGTCTTCCCATACTATCTTTTTGATATGTTCTGCTTCCTGGATTAAATACTCTCTAGTATTGGAAACTTCCAAGTTACCGTCTTTGATACAGAACGTTTCTGTGATTTTAGAATCTCATTTATGATTGTTTGAGCATTTAGATATCTGATACTTATTTCAAAATGGAGTACTACCATTACCTTCCATCCATGCTTGTTTTACTTAGAGGCTCATTTATGTAGACTAATACTGACGCCAGCTTCCTCTTTCTCAAGCTATAGATAACATTTGGAAACTGACATGATCATTGTTTATACATATAAAATTTCAGGAAACATATTGACCCCCTTTTCAAAAACATCCAGAACTTTGCCACTTATTACATAGATCCAATGTGTCCATCTCCCTGAGTGGAGAGACTAACATTGTTTCCTTACTGCTCTCCCTGGTAATACCCATACCTCCCTTCTCCACTATATTTTCATTTTGCAAAATTATCAGGTTGACGTTACTCAAAGCAAAACAATAGTGTAGATTAAAAGAGAGATAAATATCAAGACAGACAGTGGGGCATTCAGGGACCTCAAGAATATTTTCAAATAACAACTTCAAGTATCTTGTGAAACACAGTGAACATGGAGGTGTTGAGCTGGTGCCTATGTAGAGCTTTTACCTCAACATTCTAACATCTCTGGTACAGAACTAGGCACCCTGTATACTGTCAAAGGAGAAACATAAACACCAACCCAGCCACATAAGATTATCTCCAATGGAATATTAATTGTGAAATATGCTAGGGCAATGGTGGTGCAAACATTTTTTTTTTTTTGTGGGAGTAAAAAAAACACTAACTGATTTGGCTCAAGGCACACTGGGCTCAAGAACCTGAGACAAGATAGCCCAGGAATTTAAGAGTAGAAACAAATAATCCTGTTTTTTTTTTTTTTTTTTTTTTTTTTTTTTTTTTAGACAAAACAGTGGTAACGTGACTTCTAATGACATTCTGACATTCTGCTGTACTCAGGTTAGTCCCTTGTTTAGCCATCATGAGAAAAATTTCTTTCTGCAGAAGTTGGGAACAAATATAAGAGACCCAGAGCTAGACATTATGCAGAGAGTATGAGACCTTAGAACACTCATTTCTAAATGGAATGCCTCCTTCAAATCCCTCCCCTCAGAGTTTTGAGGAACCCCTCAGAAGAGGAAGCAGAAGTGAGCATGGAGATTATCAGGAGAGCAAGGTCTAAATCAAATGATCAATGTTCGCATGAACTCAAGAGACTGATGCAGCATGCACAGCATCCGGGGCAGGGGTCTGTGCCAGGTCCTCTGCATGCACAGCATCCGGGGCAGGGGTCTGTGCCAGGTCCTCTGCATGTGTATTACGGCTTTCAGTTTAGTGTTTTTGTGGGATTCCTGAGTGTGTGAATAAATGTGTCTCTGATTCTTGTGCTTTCTCATGGGCTCCTTTCCTTTTCTCGGCTTGGCTTCTCCATGTTTGATGTGATAGTTTTTCTATTATCTTATTATATTTTATTTTGTAATATTTCAAAATTGAAATGAATAAATGAAAACAAAGCCACCAGGATAAAGACTAACAACTGAACTGTGATTTATACCTACTAAGAGAAAGAAAATACGTTTTCTCCAATGCAGTGATACTGGGCATATTAACTACTTTAGTGCAGGCCTCGTGTTCATGAGTGGCTGACCAAAGTACCATACATATCAAAACCAAAGCTAATGTATCTTGTGAAAATGTAACTCAGGTTATAATATCATTCAACTGAAGTTTGAGATTTCCCTTTCTCTTCAGAAGCACAGAAAGTATTTTCAATGGTTTACATAACTATATCGGTCCTTGATTTTTAAAATATTCTCCTCAATAACTCTGGATAGCCCACACTAGGTATGTTTTCTCTTGAGTCTACTAGGCAAGCCATACATTACGGCTTTGAACTGTCTGTTCTTTCGGGAATTATTTTTTTTTGTCAGATAGATGTTTGGCTCTATCTTATACTTCCCTTCAGACTTCACGTCTTATCCTAGCTTCAAAAGTACACACTTAAAATAAGCCAACTCTTCCACATTTCTGCTTCTTCCCCCAAAGCACTTTTTTCTTATGATATTTTATATCTGGCATATAAAGAATTCATATGCACCGTACTGCTAGGTCATCACCCTCTAGCCTCTCCAGCCTAAGCACTCACTCCTTCTCTTGCCTGATCTCAAATACCTGGATTCAAATGATTCTCCTGGCTTCAACTATAAGTCACTGGGATTGTAGACACATGCCATGGTTTCAGACAAAAAAAATTAAAGTTTATTTTATAAATCCAATGGTTATAAAGCTATCATGACTATACATGTATTTATTCTGTGTTGAGGTAGAAATTTGCATAAAGAACTCAATGCCCTGTAGCCTCTACAAAAGGATTTTAAGTGCCTAGATGTATGGGCCTGTATTGGTTAAAGATCATGGTCAAAGCTATGCACTCACCTTTTCTCTATTACAGCTACAACCCCCGGCCCTAAGTGGTGACCTGAAAATTGATGTTCAAATTGCTGAGCCTGGTGTTAAAGACCCACTGTCAAGTTCAACCATTTTTCTTCATTCTTTTTCTCTTATCCATGGGTAGGCTAAGAGTTTTTCTGGGTTATTCAGCAGTTATATGCTTTTGATCAAATGTTAAAATTAATCACACACAAGTATTTTCAAGAGACCACTATATTTACCACCCTAGTTAGTGGCACATGGGTCATGTAGTGTGGCAGGCTAGCACTTTGGAATTTGTCTTTTTCTTGTCCCTTTTAAAAATTAGTTTCATCTGTATTCTCTTATTTAGTATAGCCACAAAACACATGCAAGGTAAAGTGCAGGTAGTAGCTCAAGCTTAATGAGCAGACTCTATGTGAAGAACGTTAGTCAACATTTTAAAGATGCTCTAATTCTCCCAGCACCCAGGGCTGGGTCTATCATGCTGCCCAGTAGAGAAAACAGAGCCATTGTGGCTGAAGCACAATTGAGCAAAGCATAAGCTCATCAGTTTGCAAAGGCTAGAGCCCATGAGAAGACTGGACTGGTGCTCTGGAAATTGAAGGACAAAGGAGCATCTCTCGGAGAAAAGATAATTGCAACTAAACACAAACAATCAATAAAAACAGACAGAGGAGGGTTTTTCTGTTCTGAAGTAAGACAAGGCAAAAGAGTTTTAGGTTTCCAGAAGCAGCAAGAACTGCTTTTTGCTTTTTAAACAAGGATCAATACTTCTCTAGCAAGAGGAACAAATACGCACAGCCTGGGCCCAAGTCTCTCTGGCTGTCTTACTTTAGAAATAAACTTTGTTAAAATGTATCCAGGTCCATTTGCTTACCCAGTGACTATGACTGCTTTCCTACTGTGGTGGCAGAGTTGAGGAACCTTGATAGAGACTGAACGGCTTCTGTCACACTGGAAACATTTACTCTGATGTTCTTTAAACAGTGTTTGCTGGCTTCTGCACCGTGGCGTTGCCACCATCAAATATAATTAAGGCTGTTTTGATCTGATGTTCAGAAAATACATTTCTGTGTCCCCTGACTCTTCAGCTTTGTGCAATATTTTAAAAGTTGTACATGAAGTTAATTCTTGGATATATTCCTGGTGTTTAAAGTCATTATAAAAATTTCAAATTTTTCTCTGACTTGTAGTTGTATATCTTTTACCTCACAGAAATAAAAATAAAAAAGCTTTCTTAACTACATGGTGTAAATAAATGGTTTGAATGTGGATTTGGAAGTGTGGCATTCTCTTTTAGCATCTGTCACATACTTTTTTTTTTTTTTTATTAACAATATTATTACTTTTGCTCCCGAAAATGCAGTTATAGATTCACCCTCTCTTGTAGCAATTCAAAATAGTCTCAAGGAAAGATGCTGTTCCAGTCTTGCCTGTGAAGTTGCTGACTGTTCTTTGATGTCTGCTGAAGAAAAGGCAATTTTCAACAAACATGTTTGTGTCAAGGACTGTTTGCCTGGTTCCCCATGGTCATTTTCAGTCCCAAGGGCATTCTGACTAAGAGGGGGGAACCATTTTGTTCTTTGTGTTCAAAATCTCTTGCCAAATTACTATCTTCATACATTTTAGTCACTTCACATTTATTTGGCTCACACAAGGCCGCCGGAATAATTTATGATCTAAATGTAGCTTGTAATCGCAGAGTTACTTCTGGAGCTTAGAAGTTAATCAGAAATTACTGTCTAAAGTATAATGATTTACTGTTGTTTTTGAGCCATGTTGTGGAAACTAAGAGTATTAATTAAGAATTATGTCAGAGGTCAGATAGAATCTGGTAAATTGCACGTTGCTGTAGACGGACCAGTTATCAGAACTGAAGATACTGTGACTTTTGTATTTCAGATTAGTTTGTGAATATCATCACTTGATGTCTGAAGGCCCAAATCGTATCAACACCATACACCACCTACCGGCTTCTTTTTTATGAAATTAGAAAGTTGTGAAGAAGTACGTATCCAGTTAGATGGACATAAAGCTGAAGCGAGATTTAAAAGGAAAATTTATAAATCAGGAAAAGTGATTTTATTTTTATTTTTTTACATTTACTATTTGAGATTATTATGACATAATTTCTCCCTATTTTTTACCTTCCCTCAAACCATCCTATATACCCCTTCTTTCTCTTTTTCAAATAATGACCATTTTATCATTATTGTTAAATATATGCATGTATACACACATATATATTTGTAGATATAACCTACTCAGTTTGTATAATGTGTTTAGACTTGACCATAGTGTATTGGATAATAATTTGTGCGCTCTTTCCTGGAGAAAAACTAATTCTCCCATTCTAGATAATCTTCAGCTGCTCCTATAGTTCTTTGTGTAAGGCTGAGGCCTCGCAGACTTCCCCACCGACTTTAATGTGTCTATTGGTACTGTCCTTGTACAGCTCATGTGAGCCCTTTAGTGAGACTTTATGGACGCAGCTTCCGTCATGACTGGGAGGGAGACACAGTCCTGTATCCATCAATCCTTGCATTATGAAAGAGTTAATGTTCATCCTCAGTAAACAGAGTAATTATGATCTTTGGCTTTTCACGTGAGACCACACATTGTGAAATATACTCTAAATCTCATTTGTTGAATTGTAATTGTTTATACATATAAAGTGAATAAATCTTATACAATGTTTTAAAATTATTTTCTTGGAAATTTTTTCCTAACATTTAAAGCCATTGAGATTATTCATAGTTATTTGAATCCTATTATTTAGGCATCTTTAAGATTAAAAGCCTTTCTCACTACTTACCATCTAACTTAGTATTTTACTGGAATGCAGTACTATATTAGCAATTGGGGAAAATGAAGATAATGGTTGTTTGACAAAGCAAAATATTTTGTCTTATTGGAATGAATACTATGTCTACTGTAACTTTTGATTTATTCATAAATGGGTGGAATTTATATTAATATTGCAATGAGATAATCTCTCTGATTTGTAATGGCCTGGTAGATAGAGATATCTGAGTACACTGAGTTGTTTTTGAATTTTTTTTTTTTGAAATTCATATAGTTACATCATTTCTTTCCTTCCCTCCCCTCCCTCCATCCCCTTCCGTGTCCCCATCTGCTTTCTCTTATTTGAATTCATAGATTATTTTTTAAATTGTTGTTAAACACACACACACACACACACACACACACACACACACACACACACAAAACCTGCTCAGTCTATGTAATGTTATTTGCCCACTGGGTAGCTGATAGGTGTATTTTTTCCCAGCGAACACTATTCTCTTGCTCTTTGCAATCCTAGGCTGCCTGTAGTTCTGTGTAGGGATGAGAACTTCTGAGCTTCCTCCGTTCTTCATTAGCATGTTTATTGGTGTCAACCTTATTCGGGTCATGGTAAGGCAGCTAGGTTTGTGAGATTTTCCGAGTGTGCCTTTTCTGACATTTCTAGGAGACACGGTCTCACCGCAAACCCCCGTTTCTCTACCCTTTATAGACTTTCCACTTTCCTGCTCTGCAGGGATCCCTGAGCCTTAGGTGCACTTTTGTGGTAGATGAATCAGTCACTGAGATTTTTCACTTTTCAAAATGATTTCTCCATCCACTATTGGGAATGTTTGACATTAATTAAAAAAAATTCTGGTCCCAGCTGGCTTTAATGCACTGATTCAGTGATCCACATACTTTGTATGATTTGAATTGTGTCCTATTTAGAAGCTAGTATTCTCAGTGAGTAGACAGGCAGTCATCAGGAAGGCTAGTCACTAAACGTGGGTGACCCAGTGCAACTTAAATAGCGTATTTCCTTCAAACACAGGCAGCAATATTAAAAAGAAATGCCCTTATCTGATCCTATGAGCCAGGAAATCATTTCCCCCCCTAATAAGGAAGTATTTGGGAAAGGAAATGAAGCCACAGAGAATAACTTTGGTTTTATTTAAGTAAGATGAACCTCCTGCTACAGAGAAAGGATATTTCAATCTGCTGAAGAGGTAAATGAGAAGTGATGTTTCACTGTCAAGAGGTACCTTGCACATTTGATGGGAAATTACTGAAGAGAAGCAGTCACAGTTCAGTGTCTCAAACCTGTTAGGGAGGAAGAACAGTTTCTCTCCTTGGAATTGTTACTGTGAAAAAGCTTGCTAACTTTTAACACTGGGGTGCTTGATTTCAAGTCCAAGTTTATATTGGGTCTTCAACAAGGTGTGGAACTGTAATAGAATGTGGTGGTTTGATACAGCATGGTTTATAAATCGGATCCTTAAAAGCCCATGACTTTCTGCTGAGAATTCTTTGCTCTGATTTTTCTCAGGTAGGAAATACATGGGGGTTAAATATTCGGAGTTGTTAAATGTCAAACAGTTGCTAATATATATATTTGAACATCTCTCTATGGCTTGTTTAAGTTGGGGAAAAATGAGACAATGGCTGTATTGATGCTCATAAATTTGGGATTTTAATGATCTTACCGCTCAGTTGTTTTCATATTGTTTTTAGAAACAAGATTAAAAATAGTAGTAATTTTCTCCCTACCCCTCGACCCTATGACAAACAAGGAAGTCTACCCTTCCCTTTACCATCTGCAACACTCAGAAAAGCACGCCCTGCTCCTTGCTTAGGCGGCACACTGACGAGATAGTCTGGATGCTTGTGAGCATGGGAGAGCTGTCCCATTACTCATCCATCACCTGAAGGCATAGGTCTGGGAGAGATGTCCTTCCCCCACCACACCCCTACCCATCAATGCTGGAGGCTCCTGGAAGAGCTGGACCTGGGGTCCTAAGGATGGGAGATCTACCCCTGCATCTCATCAGCTACAACACTTGGGAAAGTGACCCCTGTTACAATAAGGTTTCCTGACCCTGTCCTGCTGGATGTCCAGACCACAGACCTGCTGCCTTAGACCCCTTAGCTGTCTGTAGCTGCTTAGGCTCCCAAAATGACTCATACACTTTATGTTAACTTCATGCTGTTTGGCCTATGGCTTAGGCACATTGCTAGCTTGCTCTTTCATCTTAACTCAACCCATTTCCATTAGTCTGTCCTGCCACATGCCCGTGACTCACCTGTGTTCCTTACATGTTGCTCCTTTGGGCATCTGGCTCGGTGTCTCTGACTCCGCCCTTCCTTTCCTACCTATTCTGATTCCCTGCCTACTTTTTCTATGGTGCCTGTCATGAGCCAAAATAGCTCTTTTCTTTAAAGATTGATATTCACAGCATACAGAAAGACATTCCCACATCAGACCCCTATACACTTTGCCTGGGCAACACAGTAGAGCTGACCCTGGAGGTGCTGGTGTGAGAAAATAGACCTTGAGTACCCTAAAGCTGGAGAACTGGCCTGTCCCTTGCTCATTTCTGTAAGGGGTGAGCTAGCCAGGGCAATGCTGGAGAGCTAGTTACAACAGGGGAAGCCTAGTGGGCTAATCAGGGTTATGTGTTGGCTTAACCCAATATGTACTCCATTTCCAAAATCTACCCCATCTGTGATCTGCTGGAGCACTTGGTGGGTGGTGGTGTGGTAGAGGGTTGGGGAGAAGAGGAGGGTGGGGCTGCAGGATCTCCAAGACACAGGACAACGAGGGATATCCAGAAACAGTCTCAGTGAGGATCTATTGTGGATGGTGTAGCAGAGACCAGGGGTTTCGAACCAGACCAATCATTCTTTGTGATGAACACCTGTATGTAAATGGATAAAGGTGGTTTTTTAAAAAAAATTTTGTTAATTAATTTATTTATTTGGCATGAATGACTGTGTCTTATTTCCCTTTCTTTTATTTTCCCTTTTTCTTTTCTTTCTTTCTTTCTTTTTTTTTTTTTGTTTTGTGGTGAGAGGGAGGGGGTGGGATTGGGAGGCATGATGTGAAAGACAAAGAATACATGAAAAGAAAGTTAAAAAATATTAATTATAATAAAGTGTAAAACTCCTATGGATTTCTTTTTGGGGGTAAGATTCCTTAAAAACACCAGTTTATTTGGTTTAATATCAGTGAAATAGTAATTGACACCCTATAAATAATCCTCATATATACAAAAGTTTTGTCTCTGTATAAAATTCTGTTTCACAGTCTGTGACACTCCTTACATAAAAATTCTAATTTCAAAGCAACTATTTGAATTATCACATTCCATTTATTCATATAAAATTTAATGTATATTTATTAAATAAAATAATTTATTTTTTCTTTGGAGTTTAAAATTTTGTTATTTACAAGGCAGATGAGTCACATTTGACATTTTGGAGACATTACTTGAACATATTTTTTTTCTAAATTTTAAAGTCAATGATATATAGTCATTAGAGTTGGTATTTACAATACGTAGTGTCAAATATGTGCCATAATATGCAACAGTGTCCCGAGCTTTTGACAGTCTACGCAAAGGCATAAGCAGCCTCTGCAATGCTTGTTTCATGGTTTTCTGTAGCAAACTGATATGTGAATGTTTCTGTTTTTCAAAGAAGTAATGTGGGCCAGTTGAGACAAAAATGCCATTACATTGAGGATGGTTTTCCTGACAGAATTATCGTCACCGTCCCAGTTACAATTGTCCTTTCATGGGAACAACTATTTCTTGCACTTCAGTTTTCCAATTCAACAGATAAATGGTTATTGGTAGAACTCTCTCTCTCTGTCACACACACACACACACACACACACACACACACACACACACACACACACACACAGATATATAACCTTTTAACACTGTTCCTGTGATAATGTCCATTTTAATAAATAGTGGCTCCTCCTATCTCCACCTTACAGACATTTCAGATTGAAATAAATCATAAAAATAGTTGAACCTTGTGGATCTAAGACAACAGGTGTTATAAAGACATAATGCTAAGGTGAACATAAAATCCTGAAAGGAAATAAGACATGAGCAAATGAAAAGGTTTAAGTGTTAAATAAGGTGATAGCTCAGAAGCCACATGAATTTAAAATTCCTCTTAGTGTTATCCCAATTATTCACAAACAAGACCTCAAAGAGATACCTGGCTAGATATGAGGAGCTTCCTCAAGAGCTGGGGAAGATCACACATGTAGTCTAAACTTCTTATTTTCCAACGTTTCCTCTAGGCTACAAGAAAGTGGAAGCTATTGTAATTAATTGCTTTTGTGGTCATTCATTTAAATACAAAGTTTATTTGTAGCTGTCATCACCATCTCTCTTAAATGCAGTCACAAAGTATCAATTATAAGAGGGACAGAACGTTTTCTAAGATCGCCTTGCATCAAGTTCTGTGTTGGGAAGGCTGGATTTGTATTTATTAGCTATATTGGAAGTACCAGTTTTATCATTGCATTAGGTGGAAATTATTTTATCTGCCTGTTAATCTTTTTTTCTATAATTGCTGATGGTTTGGGGGTCACTAGTCTTGGGTGAGAGACTTGCCAGCAGGCAGCCTATGAATTTGTGTCTTTTGTTTCAATTATGGATGATGTGGTGGGTTATCAGGAAGTGCCTACATTTAAGAGCTCTGACTGAAGTCACAGTGAGCCTTTAACTTCATCTGGAATCATCTGGAAGTTTAGGAAAACAGCCTCATAACAATTAGTGTATATGAAAAAGAAACAAAAGCATGCCATCAGCACTGGGCAGTGAATCTTATTTTATGTTTTGGTTGGGCTTCCTAGATTACAACAATACAAAATTTAATATATACATGTACTCGTATATATATTTACATTGGCTAACTGGGGAGGGAAAAACACCAAAGATAGTGTAAAACGTCTTAACTGGACTGGTAGCCCTTTCTTACAAGGGCACACAGTTCTTGCTGTAGTTTCAGAGGGAGAGAACGAATTGTGCTTGCTAGCACTGCTTGATTGTTTCTCATGGGCAATATGCTGTGACGAGAGTGAATAGTTTAATGGTATTGTCGATAAAAACTTATCACATTCAAAGTTAGTATTGTAGAGACTCGAATGAGTAATTTAGCTATGGAAAAGCTGAGAACACGAATCTTCTTTCCATGCATTAACGTGGCGAGTGAAGGAAACCATTCATGTCAAATTGAGTGCTAAAGTTCTGGGCCAGAGAAATACAAGGAAGGCAAACTAGCTTAGGAATCTCGTTCCTTGTAGAAAATGACATTACATTTGAAAGTGAAGTTTAGGACACTAGATAAATAAACCTTTGGGGGATGTGATTGTGGTTCTACCATTGTTACTGCCCTAACTAAAAAGTAAGAACTAAAGGAAAATATGAAATGCTCAAGTGGGAGAAAAATGTCTTTCTTAGGGAAGACGAGTTGGTTACCCAATATGAAGTGGTCAGCCCTGACAATGTACATGTGAGTAACATTATATAGAAAGAATAGATTTTATTTAGGAATGTGTGTGTGACATATATTTATTTTCATGGAAAAGTAATTAATAAAAAAATAAGGAGTAAATGCGAGAGTTTAGATGGAGGAAAGGGGAAGGAAGGAATGTTGAAATTATGTTATAATTTAAAAATAAACAAATTAAACTGTAGAAATTGTGTCAGAAAGTGATTATAGGATATACATGAAGCAGCACTGCTCCAAGCAAACACAGCACATGTAAGTGTGTTAGGAGAGGAGAGCAGAGCTCAGGAAAACAGGAGGAATACGGTGTTCCTAGGCTTTCATTTTCTGTCGATTAGAAGTGGCAGGCAAGAGACTTTGGAAACTGTAGCTAATTTAAAGCAATTCCTATGCATGTGTGGCTCAGCTTCTTGGAGCATTTGAAACAATATTAGGAGATGTGGATCATGGTGTTAAGCCACACTGAGACATATAGAAAGAAAATAATATTTGCTTTGCTCCTAAACTATTTCTACGTTTCCAATTATGTTGAGGATGAAATGCTGTGCTAATATGTACTCTCTAGCCCTCACACATCTTTCTTTTTGATCTTTGCCTTTATAAGCATCTATCCTAGTTATATGTCTGTGACACTTCTCTCTGCATCTCTGTTCTGTGTATATTGTGTGTGTATATATGTACATGTGTGGGCACACACGTACCTTAGCATTCATGTGATGCTAAGACCAACCTTGGTTTCTAGTGTTTGCCTGCTCCCCTGTTTGAGACAGACTCTTTCTTAGTTATTCATTGCTCAGCATACCAGACTAACCAGCCAACAGACTTCTGAAAACTCTGTTTCTATGCCCCGTGTCATTGTGAGCACTGGGATTACAAAGGTAGTCTTCTACACCAGTGAGTTCTGAAGATTTGAATTCAAGGCCTGCACAACACATGTTATCTGCTGAGTCATCCCCTCAACTCCTCTTATGACATATCTTCTGACACATGATATCAGCTTTTCATTTACGATAGTCAAAGAAAATGTTTTTAAAGGAAGCATATTTAAGTAAAAAGAGCAATTACTATAATTAAAAGCTGGGTGTGGTGGTGCATGCCTTTATTCCAAGCACCCAGGATGCAGAAGCAGGACAATCTCTGTGAGTCTAGAATAGCCAGGACTACATAGAGAATTCTTGTCTCAAAAGACCAAAAGCTAAACCAAACCAAAACCAAACCAAAAAACAACCTAGAATATTAAGTACTTAAAGTGTGGTCTTCCAGGGATAAGATACAAGTCATGACATCAGTATGCATATGCAGGAAGGTTAGCCTACATTGATCCAGGGAGATGCTTCAAATGGTCTTTTATTCATGAAAGATTCTGGGAAGCTTTCGCCAATCAACATGTGCTGAAAACTCTCCAGTGTACCCTGTCAGTATTAAGAACACAGATCCCTGAGAGGGCATTTAAGTCTCCCCTTGTCCAATACTAGGGAAAACAATCAAAAAGTTAAAAGAGGTAGCTTGGATGAACTGTGCAGATGTGAATACAAATGAACCCCTCATGGAATGGAAGAGAGACTGAATACTTTGTTCACCAGCAGGCAGGCATATTTCCTATTTGTGAAAATTAGCTTGCAACGATAGAGCACACTAAGAAGAGAATGCAGAACAGCAACAGTTGCTCCATTGTCCTTTTCCCAAAATAGTTTATTATACTGGTTGGGCATTTAAAAATATATATAGCTTGGTCTGTTTGCAGGGGCCCCTGATACCAGGATCAGGATTTATCCCTGGTGAATGAGCTTGCTTTTGGAACACATTGCCTATGGTGGGATATCTTGCTTATACTTGATGCAGAGGGGAGGAGAGGATGGTGGCTGGAAATGGGGAACTGTGGTTGATATGTAAAATGAATTAAAAAAATTCTTAAATAAAAAGTACATTTCTTTAAATTTCGCAGTTAAGACGGTAGAACTTCAGTTTAGACAGGTTCCCTGCTCTTCCGTAAGTCATAAAATAGGCTCGTGTTAATGTGTTAACGTACTTCAATAGGAGAGCGTGATTCTTGAATGGCTTGGGATGTATGGTAGTGAGCAGAGTTGATTTTCTTATGCTGTTTCTTCTTTGGACTTGTCTTATCAGGCTAGCTTCATTCAAGGGATCAGCACTGAGCTAGTTATGATGTTTTGGCAGCAGATAGTTCGTAAGTGCAGAGGTTCCTGCTTAGGTGGACAGGGAATAAAAGTGGATAGTTTTAGGGAGTTTTGGCAGCCTCTGAGTAACTCTCAGCTAAGGTGATTGGCATTGGCACAGCCAATTCATTCCCTGCTTTATTGTTTACTCATTGCTGCATGGGCATTAAAACTACTGGAGTGTTATGTCTGTGTTAAGGCTGTGTTGTTTATGATATGGGAAAAGGCTGGGTTGAGTAAAAGGTAGGAATATAAGAAGATCAAATGGTGCGTTTTGTATCTCCTGAGATATTTTTTTTGGTGACAGATTGGTACAAGCAAATCTCAATAGGTTGTATCTCAAACTTCCAGGTCCCTATTGCCCCAGGACTAACTTGCTTCTCTTTTCCTGCTTTACATTTTCCCCTTTAAAAACTGCCTTTCATCTTTTTTTTTTTTCTTGGAGCACAGTTAGTAGTAAACATCTAACCTTTACTATAGGTTTAAAAGATTGAAGCCTTTGGAGAATTTGTTATCAAGAGTGTCCTTTCAATCAATCCTTCCTGAACCAAATCTTGAGAAATGCTTACTCCCCATCAGGAAATGAGCAGGCTGTTGTCAGCTTGCAGTGTCAAACCAGCTTTCACACCTTTGCTCAGGGTCTGATGTCCTAATTTCTGTAGTTATAAAACAAGATAACAGGAGGTCACTATTTGATTTGCTTTGAAAATTGGATAAAATCATGTATGTAGCAATTTAGGACAATGCCAAGAATTATAGAAAGGGTCAATTATTTTGACATTTAAATTTTGTAGTAATACTCTAATACCCTTTCTGAGGAATGTTTAAAATGAGTTATAGAAAGCTACAGTAGGAAGAAAAACACTGAAATTCAGTACTTGAAGTGTTCATTATGTTTCTGTCAGAGTTCATATACTGTCCCCTGGGCAAGGGCATGAATGCATGTGCATGTATGAATGTCAGAAGTCAACCTCAGGTGCCATTTTTCCCCCAGGAGTTATTTGCCTTGTTTTTGGAGACACAGACTGTAACTGAAATTGGAGTTTGCTGATTAGGCTAGCCTGGCTGATCAGCAAGCCTCAGGGATACCCTATATGCCTTCCCAGCCACAGAGATTATAAACACAGATGACCATGTCCACCTGTTTACATTCATTCTGGGGGAGAGAATGCAGGTTCTCACACACGCATGGCAAATACTTAACTGACTCTGCTCTCTGCCCAACTCTGGAATTATCCATTTCTCATTTTCTTAGAAAAACTTAAAGCTGAGTATATAATAAACAGGTGATGTTATTAAACCCGGGATCAATGAAATGTAATAAAATGCCACACAAATTTATTCCATGTATCAGCTTTCCAGAGAGAGTTTAATTATTGCTTTCCTGAGTTCTGTGTCTACAATGCTTTCAGATGGATGAATAATAAATCAACTTGAGGTTTTATTCTGGAATTCTCTTTTTGACCCAGGTTACTGAGAAATTTGATATCTAAAGCTTCGTGGGCAGAAAGGATAACTGATCCCTTGGGGTTAGCTTGGATTAGCTGGGTGGTGGAGGAGGCACATGCCTTTAATCCCAGCATTCTGGAGACAGAAGCATGGGAATCTATGTAAATTTGAGGCCAGCCTGGTCTACAGAGTGAGTTCAAGGGACAGCCACAGCTACACTGTGAAGCCCTGTCTCAAAAATCCAAGAGATAGAGGAGGGGAGAGAACAATGGATCTCTCTAGGTTCCAAAACATACCATATTACAGGGAAGACTAGTCTTTCTCTGATTTAATACCTGCCATTGAACTTCTGACATTATTGCAGTTGAGTTTGATAGAGGACATGAGTACTATGCCTAATTTCTTGCCTGGAACCATCTTAACACCAAATCTTCTCTTCCATTTCATTGAAATTTTTTTTGGGGGGGAGAGGCAAAGAATTAATCAAACAGTGTGGGGGTTTCCTTATTGGAAAAATTTAGACAATGCTATCATTCTGGCCTCTATAAACAGTGTGTCTCATCCTTATCTCGTTTTTCTTTATCACTGATTGGTCCTATTTATCTTCTCTTTTTATATGTTTGAATGTTTTGCTTGTGTGTATGTGTGGGCACTGGATAATTGGACCTCTGACTACTGATAGTTTAGAGCTACCATGTATGTCCTGGGACCCAAGTCCCGGTTCTCTGCAAGAGCAGTAAGTGCTCTCAACTGCCGCAGAGCCATTTCCCAGCTCTTAACGTGCTCTTCTAATTTGAGATGTTTTGTTACCTTTTGGCCATTAATTTTAGTTTTTACGTTCTTTAACACAGAGAATGTGGTGTGCTCCATTTAGGACTGCAATTTTAACTGCCAACCTTGTTCTCTAACTAATGGCACAGCTTTCTGAAACATGATGTTCATCTCTGTTTTTCCTTTGACCCATATGCAGGTTCTATAGATGATAGCAGAGGAGGCCATTGACAATCTAAGTCATGCTGCTTTTTAAAACCTAACGTCTAATGACTGCCTTGTATTCAGGATGGGAACTAAAGTCTAACCAAGGCCACTAGGTTCTTCTTGATGTGGCCCCTGTTGTTTTTCTGGCATAGCCTTTCCCCTTTTCTATTAATAGTCCTTCATTCATAGCAGTCTTTTACTGTTTCTCAAATATCCTAAGCATACTTTTTTTCTTAAGTGGATATAACTTCTTGACCAAATATTGTAATTAACAATCTTCTGCCTTCATACTATTTTGGGTTTTTTTTTCATGCTATTAAGCTATTCATCACTCCTAAATATTTAGTTTTGACTTCATTCCTAAGCTTATAAATATTTCCATATAACAGTTCCTTGCACATATATCCTATTTTATGTGCAGGTAATACCCAAATACATATTTGCAAGCTGAACAAAATCTGTGCCTTCATACATATATATGCATATATGTAATTATAATATATATATGTGTGTAATTATAATATATGCATATAAATAATTACTTATATTGCGTTTACACCTGTGACTTTATACTGCTAATTTCTACCCATTCTGAAAGATGAGATTTTATTTCTTCCTGTTGCCTTTCATTAAAAGGATCATCATCCTCCATGTTGCTAATTGTTCTTCACTGCTTCCATAACACCTTGACCTTATTTTTAAACACTTCATGTGTTGTATTATAGTAATATAGTTCCTTTAATTATCTCTCTCTCCCATAATAAGCTGTGATGTCTTTCAGGGTGGAGATTGCTTCCTAATGTCTACTCATGGTCAACACTATGGTATTACTAGCATAGAATGTGTCGGGAGAATGTAAGCTGATCAATGTATTTTTGGAGATCTACTAGGGAAAAGAATATGCAGAGAATAGAAAGAAAGGGTCCTGTGGCTTAATCTAGTTTAGTGCCAGGATTAGAAGAACTTAGTGAAGCATAAGGCTTGGTGATGGAGGCAGGGAGTGGAGGTAGAATAAAGCTGGCATGGGTTGTGAGCTCTATCTAAGGATCCCGTGGAGGAAGTGGACAAAGGAAACAGAACAGCGATGGCTAATTCTTTTAGCTGCCTCTCTCTGTGAAGCAGTGAAGGTGGCTGGGCCTGGTGTTCACAGACTGGGTATAGAAGCAGGTCAAATTACATAACAGTTAGTTTAAGAGACCAAGAAACATGTGTCTGATAGAAGGGAAACAGAACATCATGTATCAGAGAACCACATGAGTAAACAATTCACAGAACAATTGTTAGCATATTTTCAATGTACAGATAATTGGATAATGGATTTTTTTCACTGCTTGGCTGTTTTCTTGTCTTCCTTGTGCTTAATGGCAAATAAGATTGTGCTGAGCTGAGGCTGAGTAGCTAATTCAGGGGTTGATGTTCCCGTAGCTGGTAATTACAGAGTCACCATAGAAATTCACTTCTCACTCCAAATGTTTATGTTCAAGTGTTTGGAATTTTTAGAAAGAAATGGTTCCAAGGATATGTGTTGAGGGCTGGCTTCACTCCATACCATTAATTAGACTACATTGCTTGAATTCAATTTTCTTGTCTGAAAAATCAGGAAAATATTGATTCTTTCTAGACACCCACATGGTTTTGAGGCTCAAACTACAAAGTGCTGTGTAGCATTATTATTTAAATACAATCACGAAAGTAGAGGTTGTTATATTGGTACACTTAAATTAGCTTTGTTTAAACTTATTTTGTGTCTTATGATGACAAACTATTTAATTTACCTAAGCTAATTATATTTTGTTACAGCTTATATGAGAATGACTAATCATGATAAGTTGATTACAATGAAACTGGATAGTGCCCATGACAGTGTCCCTGGGATTTATACTTAGACAATTATATAGGAACATATGTTCTTATGTTGCTGCTGCCGGATTATCCTGCCCAGTGGATTCTCAGAACAAATCTTGCTGTATTGATTTTTCTATCTGTAAAAGGTTGCTATAAACCAGCTTGGAAGGTATGATTGTATGAATTATAGGAGGGAGAATGTCTTACTTTAAATATTAACTTTTAAAGAGCACTTATTTATAGTGTATGTGTGTATGCACATGTATGTGTGTGTGTGTACACATGCACACATGTACTGTAGGCATCTGTGATACAGCATATGCATGCACATAAAAGGCCAACTTGTGAGGGTTATTTCTTTATTTCTACCAAGCAGGGTCTAGGGATAGAGCTCAGGTTGCCAGTCTGATGGAAAGTGACTTTATCCACTAAGCCATTTTGCCAGCCTGTAAGAGTGTCTTTGTAATAATATAGTAAACACTTTTGAAGAAGATTTTTATGTATACTTGTAATATGTATAATATATACGTACACACATCTATCTATCTATCTATCTATCTATCTATCTATCTATCTATATCTATCATCTATTATCTATAAGGTATATCTGTGGTTATGCATACATCAGTGTGTATGAATGAGTATGCAGAGGCCAGAGGTATTTTCCTCTCAACCTTTAGCACATTATAGTTTCATATAGAGCCTCTCACCAAAGCTGGATATCATCAACTCAGCTAGACTGGTCAGACAGAAACTCTAGGGATCCACCTGTCTCCATTTTCTCAATGCCAGGGTTACATAAGAGTGCTCTCATGTCTAGATTTCAAATGGCTGCTAGAGATCCAAATTCAGTATGCAGCAGATACTTTGTTGGCTGAGCAATCTCCCCAGTCCCAAAAGGTTTTCAGTGGAAAAATCTTGTGCAAGTACTAACTAGTGAAACTAGCTGAATGTTCCATTGGATCCCCTAGTGGATCATTGGAAGTGATAGAAAATAAGGCCAGCCTTGCTTTTATCACTGACTCCCAATCTAATGTGCTATCTCTACAGGGATGATCATACAGTGGTCTCTGATTTAATGCATACACATTCGTGGTACCCCTTTCTCGTAGAAAATTGTGCTTGAGGCCATATTTTTAGCTCTGTTTTCAGCAAGGCACTTACTCTGTGTGGCTTGCTGCTTCTTTTTACTCTATTTTGCCTTAATTTGCCATGTTAGTCAGATTCTACCATGTGTGAAATGCTATGCATGTGGATTAGTGACTCTTTATTTCTTTAAATAGCGGCGTTATTTGATGTAGTGTGGTGCAGAGCTCAAGATTCTGGCTGTGGCACTGCTTATACAGGGTGATGCACATCATCTAGGAATAACTGTGCATTTTCTTTTATCTTTACACTTGGACTTCACTCTTGATCTTTCCATATTCCAACAACAAATGGCTTGTGTTCAAACTGGCCACACACACTGTAGTACAAAGGCTATGGACACAAAATATAATACTTGGATAACTGATATCACTGTGGGCAGAAAGAATCTGCCACCACTGAAAAGATTTTGTGTGTGTGTGTGTGTGTGTGTGTGTGCTATATAAATAATAGGTTAATAACTTTCACTTTTACTTGTTATTAGATGTATATTGTGTACTTTACTTGTATCCAGTCCCTCTATCACGTTCTCTTGACTTACCTTCCTTTGCCTGGTTTTCACAGCTGCCATTTTTTTTTTTTGCACAAAATGTTTTCTATTTTTATGCCTTTGACAAAAATATCTAGGTTATTTGTATGGGAGAAAAGATATGAATTTGTTTCTCCGAGTTATTACTTCTCTCTCTCTTTTTTCTATTTATTCTTTTCTCATTCAATATCCCATTCTATTTTCCTACAAATCACATAATTTTACTCTTTTTTGAGATGTTTAAGTAAAAGTTGTGCATCAGTACCATATTTTCTTTGTCTAGTAATCTGCAGGTTACACAGAGTGACGACCATGAATGGTCCTATAATAGATATTGGCATACAGATATCCCAGTTGTATATTAAATTATATTCTGTGTGTTAATACCTGGAAGTGGCATAACTAGATCAGATGACAGTTAAGAAGTCTTCATCCTGATTTCACAGCAGTTCACATTCCCACAAGGCATGTGCTTCAGCTTTGTCTTTTTTTTTGGTGATAGTCATTTTGAGGCGGGGAGGGCAATGGATTCTCTGTAGTTTTCACTAATTTGTATTTCGTTTGTAGCTAAAGATGCGGGGCATTTTTCATGTATCCATCATCTGTTTGCACTTCTACTTCTGAGAACTGTCTGCTCAGGTCATTCGCTTGTTTATTGCGTAGATAACTTACTTTGGTACATATGATCTAGTACTTTTCCACATAATCTGGATGTCCACTACCTGTCAAAGAAACAGCGAAGATTTCTTCTTTTTGTAGGCTGTCTTCCTTCCTTCCTTCCTTCCTTCCTTCCTTCCTTCCTTCCTTCCTTCCTTCCTTCCTTCCTCCCTCCCTCCCTCCCTCCCTCCCTCCCTCCCTCCCTCCCTCCTTCCCTCCCTCCTTCCCTTCCTTCCTTCCTTCCTTCCTCCCTCCCTCCCTCCCTCCCTCCCTCCTTCCCTCTCTCCCTCCCTCCTTCCCTTCCTTCCTTCCTTCCTCCCTCCCTCCCTCCCTCCCTCCCTTTCTCCCTCCCTTCCTCCCTCCCTTCCTCCCTCCCTCCTTCCCTCCTTCCCTCCCTCCCTCCCTCCCTCCCTCCCTCCCTCCCTCCTTCCCTTCCTTCCTTCATTTCTTTCTTTCATCATTGCTTTCTGTGGAGAAGCTTTTAAACTCATACATTATTATTTTCTATGCTTCTTATTATTTCTTGGGCAGTTGGAATATTTTATTTTACTTTCTTTTTTTTTTTTTTGAGAAGTTTTCCCCATGACTGTATCTTGTGTGCTTTCCTCCCGGAGTCTTAGAGTTATGAGTCTTATACTGAGGTCAAAAGATGAGTTTTTGACATCTGCTTGGTGGCAGATGAGCAGCCTTTCCACCCCACCTCTATTATTAGAAGAAATCTATGTTTTATTTTTGAAAACATCATAGGTATGGGAATAATGGAAAATTTAAATATAAAGACAATGAACAAGTGACCAATATTCTCAAACTTTTAATGACGTTCAAAGTCATAAAAGCCCAGTGGAATTAAATAACAGGCAGGACTTTAAGGAAGTATAATATTCTTTTTGAAGAGATTAAAAATAAGCTACTTTTCCAGTGGAGAAATTAACAAAAATCTTCTAGATAAGTGAATTGGGTATAGTCCACAGAAAAAGTTTGATATAGGACTAGAAAGCAGGATGACAATAGATTGAGATTATACTAGTGATTTCTTATAAGAAACAAATGAATTTATTCAGAACTCAGCAAAAGATTAAATTCATTAAAAATTTTATGCAGGTTCATAATTCACCATATATGGGCTCAGTGCAGCAAGTGGCACGGTAGCAGAGGACCTAGTTTCAGTTTCCAGTACTCACATAGTAGCTGACTTCAGTTATAGGGAATGCAATGCTACTGATGACATCTTCTGGCCTCCTTGGGTCCTGCAGGCACATGGGGTATTTGCATACATACAGGAAAACACCCATATTTGAAAAAATAAATAAATATATCAATTAAAATTATAAAAATGCTATGTGGTTTAATAGATTTCCATGTGAAAGAAACACTGTATGACAATACCCGAGTTTCTTAATAGCTTCATTAAGTACTTGTTATTTATTGAATAATGCTCAAATCTGATAGGTTCAAAATTGTAGCTTTCATTTGTTTTTATTAGCTGACAAAGTAGCATCCGCCCTCATGGAATCTTTATAAAGTCTTATATTTTGTTTATTCCTCTATAACACTACCATCCTCTCTCATACGTTACACCCCTAATATTTTCTCAGTCACTTTTGCATCAGGTAATTTTTATTACTTTCTCCATCCTTATCTACTAATGCCTCTTTTCTCTCTCTCATGAGTCCCCTTCTGGTCTTCTTATTTCTATACATACTCACTCCCACACAAATATTCGGGTATGAAAATTAGAAGCTAATATCCTCATATGAAAGAGAACACGTGTTGGTCATTTTGAGTTGATGTTACTTCATTTAGTATAATACTTTCTATTCAAATCCATTTTCCTGCAAATTTTATAATTTTAATTTTCTTTACATCCGAATAAAATCTCAGAACCTGTATTTATTATTTATTTGTTGATGACCTCTAGACTGATTTCCTTGCATTCATAGCGAGTAGAACAGCACTGAACATGGATGAGGCAGTGTCTATGCTGTAGGATGTACAGTACTTTGGTTATATGCCAAGGAGTAGAGTAGCTGGACAATGTGCTAGATCTACTTCTTAAAGATGTCTCCATATTGACATCCATTATGGCTGCACCAGTTTATATCCCCTACCAGTTAGGAATAAAGGTTCCCACTTCCTCACACCCTTTACAGCAATGTTTTTGGTCACTTGTGTACTTGATAGTAGTGGATAGCCAGGAATTGTTTTAAATGTGAATTTATTTACACATGATAAGCTTGATCATCTTTTACTGTGGTATGTGTGTGTGACAGAGAGACAGAGAGAAAGATAGAGACACAGAGAGAAAGACAGAAAGGGAAAGGGAGAGATGGAGGAGAGACAGAGAGAGTGTGTGTGTGAGAGAGCAGGATTATCTTATGTATATTGGTTTAATTTATCAAACTTTCTTCCAAGAATAAAATTTAGTGTTTACAGTGGAGAACTGGATTTCAAGGTCTTGTATCTTGAGACAATCATTATTCATGTTCATTTTAATAAAACTCAATATGTGGGCAGTGTCGCATGAATAAATGAGACTCAGGGATAGATCTCTGAAGAAGTTGGAGATATTGGAGAGAATAAACACCACAGTCAGATCTTACCCAGCTGTCTTCCAGCTTCCTCAGCCTCAATTTCACTTTCCTTGGCTTCCTCTCACTCTATGCCTGTCTTAAGCTTAAATACTCTCTAGGTAAATTAAAGCATGGCCCCACCACTGCCTTCTTGGGAGCCTGGAATTCCTTCTATAATCTGAAGTGACCTCCACTCAGTTGAGATTAAGGGTGTAGGTCACCACTCCCAGGATACTCCCTGTGCTGGGATTAAAGGTTTGAATCACCACTCTCTGATTCTCCTAGACTGACTGTGGTTAGAGTTCTGGAACTTCTGTAGCTTTTATTAACTCCCACATAGACTGTGGGTAGATTCCCTCTGATATCTCCAAAACTAATGAAACTTTATTAAATCCCCACGTATCCCTTTTTGTGTCAAATTAAAAAAAAAAAAAGAAGGCGATAACTAACATAAGAAAAACTATACAATAGGTACAATAATTATATACAACATATACAAACAATAAATGAGTAATGTCCAGTCCATTAACAATTGACAATTCAAAGAAAATATTTCATTAATTATCCTATTTTGATGAGTCCAAAGGATTATACCTAATTCACTTCCTTTCTAATTAAAAGCAATTATTTTGATGTCTCTTAAACTTATTTTAATAAAACTCAATATGTGGGCAGTGTCAAAGTTTCTTTTCTAAAACTGTCATTAGAAAACTGTGACTATAACTATCTCATCTTCAACTACCTCAGAGACCCAAGAAGGAAATAATATTTAACCAAATAACCAGGAAGTGCAAGCAATTTCCAAAAACTAGAAATGATAGAGTTGACACCTATCTTCCTGGACAGTCACCCAAAATTCCTTTATAAAGTTGGGGCATCCATCTTCAGCCTACAGGCCCAGAGTCTCTTTTCATTTCAGTGAAGCAGGAAATCTGCTCTGTCCATTTTGGGGTAGTTCAGTCATTTCTCCTTGTGTCCTGAAGATTGAAGTCTCTCTTCAAAGTTCTTTTCAATTTTCCCTTGCAGTACTTGTTGGTTATCGGTCTCGTCCCGGTATTTAGCCTTAGTTGGAGTTTACCACTGGTTTGGACTGCTTTCCCAAGCAACCCAACTCCAGGAAGATTCAGGCCCAGCACGCCAGGGGCCACTACCAGCCTCGTCCACGGGCCATCTCTGACAGTTTTCTCTGAAAAGCAGGCACCTGAAGGACATATAACAATTTATTGAGCATATGATTAGTAACAATAGAATAGTCCCTTATTTTTTGTTATTCTTATGTCCCATATCAGGTGGCTCTTCTGATATAATACAGAGATTTTTTTAGTTTCCTTTAATAAGTATGTTTGAGTTTAGAGAAGGAGAGAGCCACACTCCAACTCTAAAACCAGCTTTAATTTATAATTAAACTGGGACTTCAACTAACAAAAAAAAATTTGTAGAGGTTAAACAATGAGATTTTACCCTATCAAGTATACAGGTACCAATAGTTATCATATTCTTTTGTTTGCAGATTTTCCTGGATAGCCTCCCTTTTGCTTTAGATGTCTAGATGTCCAAGGTCTTTTAACTTCTTGAAGATGGGTATTTCCAGTTTCCTGTAAAGACAAAGACAGAAACCTGCCCCGATCCTTTGTTTTTTCTTACAACTGAAAGAATTGTAATATGGGTGGATGAGCTATCAAGTCTTAGTTTCTTGAAGTTTCTCTGGTTCAAATCAAATCTTTATTAATTTTGATGGTATCCATAACTTTTCTTCACCTGTGGAAGCAAAAGCAAAACCCCTTCCCCAACGTAGCACATACCCTGGTTTCCACTCAGAGGTCAGTACATCTTTAAAGTAAACAGACTGATTTATTTCAGCTGTTTTTTCTATGGTCCAATGCCTTTCAGTAGCTGTTGTTCCTTTGCCATTACAATTGAGAAAATTCAAAGTTAATAAAGCATTATGTAGTCTATCTCTGGGAATCTTTGTTATTCATTTCTGTTTATTTAGCATATCCTTTAGAGTTTGATTTGATCTCTCTATGACTGTTTGTCCTGTAGGATTGTGTGGTATTCCTGTAATATGCTTTATATTGTAATAAGCAAAAAATTGTTTCATTTTAGTAGAGACATATGCTGGAGCATTGTCAGTCTTTATTTGTGCAGGTATTCCCATGATGGCCATAACTTCTAGCAAATGTGTGATTACAGAATCAGCCTTTTCTGAACTCAAAGCAGTTGCCCATTGAAATCCTGAAAACATATCTATTGTATGATAGACATATCTTACTTTCCAAAATTCTGTAAAATGAAATAGATCCATCTGCCAGATTTCATTTCTATGTATACCTTTAGGATTATTTCTTGCTGGCAATGGAGTTTGGTTATAGAAAGAACAGGTGGGACACCTTTTTACAATTTCTTTGGCTTGTTCCCAGTGATAGAGAAATCTTTGTTTTTTTTTTAATCCCTTGCTATTGACGTGGTGCTTTTTATGAAATTCTGAGGCCTCTAGTACATTTCCTATTAATAATTTATCAATTTCATCATAACCTTGTGCTAAAGGACCTGGCAGACCTGTATGGGATCGAATGTGTGTTATATAGAAGGGATCATTTCTAGTCCTAGTTATTTATTCTTGTAACTGATTAAATAATGAAGTTAATTTGATTCATCATTAATAAAATCAGCTGTTTCAATGTGTAGAACTCTTTCTGCATACTGAGAGTCAGTGACTATGTTAAAGAGGTTCAGTAAAGTTAATTAATACCATCACGATAGCATATAATTCTGACTTTTGAACAGAACTATAAGGGCTTTGAGCCACTTTACTTATATGTTCTGGTTCGTAACCTGCCTTTCCTGATTTTTTTGCATTGGTATAAAATGTAGGGGCTCCGGAAATTGGTTTATCTCGTATAATACGAGGGAGAATCCAATCAGTTTTCTTTAGAAATTCAATTCTTTTGCTTTGAGGATATTTGTTGTTAATATCTCCCAAAAAAATTACTGCAGGCTCCTTGTCAAGGTTCACTTTCTACCCATAATTGGTCAATTTCTTCATTAGTTAAAGGTACAACAATTTCTGCTGGGTCCATTCCTGTCAGTTGATGAAGTCTTAATTTTCCTTTAAGAATAAGTTCAGAAATCTTTTCCACATATGTCTTTAACTTCTTACTCAGTTTATGTGGAAGAACTATCCATTCCAATATAACATTTTCCAAAAATTCCTGTAGGAGAATGCTTGGAGGGCAAGATAACTAGAATGCAATTGAGGTCTGGATCCACACGATCCACCTGGGCCTCCTGTAATTTCTTTTCCACCAAAGCCAGTTCTTTCTCAGCTTCAGGTGACAATTCTCTCAGACTACTTAAGTCCTTGTCACCATTTAAAGTTTTGAACAGATTATCCAGTTCATCATTTTTAATTCCATTACTGGGTCGTAGGTTGGCAATGTCTCCCAGTAGTCTTTGAAAATCATTAAGTGCCTTTAATATATCTCTCTTGATCTGTACCTTTTGGGGTCTAATTTTTTGTTGGCCTATTTTATAGCCTAAATAATTAATGAAATCTCCTTTTTGTATTTTTTCTGAGGCAATCTGTAATCCTCAAACAGGCAAAATTCTTTTCACTTCTTCAAAAAGTTTTTCCAATGTATCAATATTTGAATCAGCCAACAAGATGTCGTCCATGTAATGATAAATCATAGATTGTGGGAATTTCTTGCGTATTTGTTCTATTGGCTTTTGTACAAAATACTGCACAGAGTAGGACTATTCAGCATTCCTTGAGGGAGGACCCTCCAATGGAATCTCTTTATAGGCTGAGAATTATTATAAGTGGGCACTGTAAAGGCGAATTTTTCTTTGTCTTGTTCTTATAAAGGTATTATATATATATAAAAAAAAACAGTCTTTTAAATCAATAACTATAATAGGCCATTCTTTAGGTAACAGAGAAGGCAAAGGAATCCCAGATTGTAGAGAGCCCATTGGCTGGATCACCTTGTTTATCACCTTTAGTTCTGTTACCATTCTCCACTTTCCAGATTTCTTCTTAATAACAAATACAGGAGAATTCCAAGGGCTGGTTGATTCTTCGATGTGCTGAGCATTTAACTGCTCCTGTACCAGCTGCTGTAAAGCCTGCAATTTTTCCTTTGTTAGAGGCCATTGATGAACCCATATAGGCTTCTCTGTTAGCCATTTTAGAGGTAGTGCTGTGGGTGTTTGAAACAACAGCAGCTGTTCTGCCTTGTTTCTCTATAACCTGAATGGTTTGTGACTGTTTCTCATAATACCTTCTAATATCTCTTCTGGAACCATGTGCTAGTTTATGGTTTATTTCTGTATTTGGAGGAATATTAATCTGTGTATTCCACTGTTGCAGTAAATCTCATCCCCATAAATTTATAGCAATATCAGCCACATATGGCTTTAATATTCCTTTCTGCCCTTCTGGTTCTATACACTCAAGCCACCTTGCACTCTGTTTTACCTGGGATATGGACCCAATACCCAAAAACTTAACATTTACCTCCCGAAGAGGCCAACTTGGATGCCATGACTCTGGTGAAAAGATGGATACATCTGCGCCCATGTCCAATAAGCCTTCAATAATAACATCATTTATTTGTACTTTTAATTTTTGCCTTTGTTCAATTGATAGAAGTTTGCCAAAATATTTGCTTTATATTTTTTCCTTATTTTTTTCTTTTTCTGTAAATTTTCTATCATTCTGTGTAGTATGTCTTTTTAAAATAGGTTTTAACCTTTATAATTGTTCTGGGAAGGTGTTTCCTCCACAATGGCAGGATAAGACTGGATTAGATTTGATATGGGGACTTTTGAAAGCCCCCTTGGGGTGTTTCCTGAGGGCAGAAGGTTACCTGACCTGGGGGTTTTTGAAAGCCCCCTTGAGGCATTTCCCAAGGGCAGAAAGTTACCTTGTCTATCCCTTGTTGATCTGCATTCACTAGTCCAATGTCTTCCTTTTCCACATCTTCTGCATATTCCAGAAGGGAGGGGTGTTCTCTTGGGATTATTCCTACCAAAAGCATTGTTTCTGGGAATACCTTGTTTACAATCTCTTTTAATGTGACCTTCCCTTCCACAATTATAACATTTGACATTTTGATTTTTTCTTATACCTCTTGAAATAAACTCTCCTACCCAGTTATCATCACTCTCATATGACTCCATATTAATTGTTTCACGAATCCAGTCCTCCAAAGGTGCTGACCTTGCTTTTAAAGGTCTAAGTATTTTTCTACATTGTGCATTGACATTCTCAAAAGCCAGTGATTCAATGATTATTCGCCTGGCTTCTGAGTCTGGTACCATTCTGTTTACGGCTGTAGTTAATTTGTCTAAAAGTCTGTAAAAGTTTCTTTGGGACTTTGAATTGCTTTTGTAAATGTTTCACTTTTTTTCCCCCTATTTCTTCAATCCAGTTCCAGGCATTTAAAGCTGCCATGCGACATAAATCCAGAAGATGGTCACTATATAATGACTGCCTAGCAATATCAGCATAATCTCCCTCCCCAAGGAGTTGGTCTTGGGAGACTTCTATGCCTTTGGTCCTGTTTCTTTGTTCTATTGTTTTAGCCCCCTCCTTCCATCATGATTTCCATCGCATCAGCAGTCCTGCCTCTAGCACAGCTGTAACCACATCTAATCAATCTTTTGGGGTGACCCGGGTACAGCATGACCAGGAGTTCCCCATTTGTTTACAAATGGTGAATGCATCCTATATGATATAATTGCCTCCTTTACTCTCTGTAATTCTAACCTTTGTACTGGAGCCCAGCTAGCTTCTCTTTCATCTTTATCATCCTTCATTTTTTTAAAGGTTACTGGGTATATTAGTGTTGCCTGTTTTTGTCTAATTTTAGATAACCTTCCTGAAATTGGTTCTTCATATTCCTCTGTTTGAATCTGAGCATCTTTGTGTTCTCTCTCAACAGGCTTTTTAAAGACCTTTTTCTTTGGATTTACATTAGTCGACTTTTTCTGTGATATAAAAAAATAAATATCATAGTAAATAGTATGGCAAACATTATGATATTTCCATCTATCTTATCTATGTTTTTCTTCATTGGTTTTAATATCAAATTGTCTAATGAGAGGTTAAAGTATGACCAATCACCCTCCATTGCTTTAAACAAATTCCCTCTTTTTTTTTTTTTTTTTTTTTTTAAGTGATTTACTTACTGGTTGTTGACTGTGATGATTCAATTGATTGTGAACTGGGGCAGCTGCCTAGTGTTATAGCAACCCAAAGAGGGGTCCAAAGGAAAAAGAAACAACCCACCAGGATAAAGAGGCCACTGTGAAAGACTTACCCAGATGAGAGTGAAACAGAAACTTGTGTGGCCGGTCTGCCTAAGACTGGAGGCTAACCTGAAACAGAAAGCTTAGCTGCTAGTAATTACTCCTCCGGCCACGTGTTGTTCTGGCCAGCAAGTGTGGTTTTTTGGGTAGGGAGGGGAGGAATTCGTGCCCCAGAGTTGGACGTCAATTGTCGCACGAATAAATGAGACTCAGGGATAGATCTCTGAAGAAGTCGGAGATATTAGAGAGAATAAACACCACAGTCAGATCTTACCCAGCTGTCTTCCAGCTACCTCAGGGCAGAACTGGCGATCACACACTCACATACATCCTTAAATACATACATATGTAAAGATAATATACTTCATGGTTTAATATTCCTGTTTTGAATTCAGCTTCAGTACTAATGCATTGTTTGACTTTCAAAAGCATGGACTGTGAGAGAATTATAGTTATTTCATAATTTTCTTTCTCTATCCCATGTCTATGATATATGCAAATTCTCAGAATTACAATGCTAGTATGATCATCAGTATTAGAGAACACAATTGTAATTGCTGTATATACTATCCGTGCCATTTCTTCTCTATTAGAAAATAAACTTTATTGATAAAATCTGATCATATAACAGTTACTAATAATGTACTTTTACTTTTTAATTCTCATTTAATTTTAGGTCTAAGTGTAATTTCATCTATAATACTATCAGTGCCTATTTTTATACTTCTCCATTCACTGGTTGTTAAATTTCCTTATCTACTATATTTTTCAGAAAATGTTAATAAGAATTTCATGACTTATTTGTGTTGACAATAAATTACTTGTGCTACTTTTATTGGAAATGCGGTTTTGCTGGATAAAATTTCTTAAGATATATATATATATATATATATATATATATATATTATATGATGCTAAAATTCTCAAGTTTATTATTCCATTGTCATCTAAGATCACTATTTTTAAAATCTAATGGAAACCCCATTTTATTTACTCTTAAGTTTCAAACTCTTTATTAATACTATCCAAAGTGATTCCCTCTTAAATTCGCTAATTTCAGAAGAGCAGATCTTAGTGATGCTAGTATGGAATCTAAATTGTCATGAACATGTCAATCTTTCTATCCTCTAGTTTCAGGTCTGCACTTCAGGACAGCCTCCTTGAATTCAAATGTTTAACACTTGTTATGTTATCTTGCTTTTTCATTTTTTAATTCAAGCCAAATCTTGAATTGGCTTCCAAAGATAATGTGCTGAATATTTTATTCAATGTTTTTCCTCTTTCATAATTTATTCTTCTGCTTCATCTTTGAAAATAATAAGTATAAGTTAAATATGGTTTCTCAATCTTAGTTAATGATCCTGTGGATGTTAGTAAATGTGCAGGGCCTTGTTGTACCATTGCAATGAAGACACGGAATGATCCTGACATCCTTCCTAATTCCTTAGTTCACCTTTGCAATTGAGAATTTCTCCCACTTAGTTCCTGGTAATCTCTGATTTATGTTTTGTCTTTATAGGTTTGTATTTATGAGTATGACATATAGATGTTATAGTATGTAGACTCTTGAGTTTCAGTTCTTAGTGCAAGTCATTCAAGGCATATCACTGTTTAATTAACCATGACTTACAATGTTGCTGAGTAATAATAATCTAGCATTAGGATATCGAATACTCAACTCTTTCACTCCACAGTTGAAGAACACTGGTCTGTTTCTAGTCATAGGACTTTATAAATAAACCCAATTCAGTAATGTGTGTTTGTGAGTTTTTGTGTAGAATTTATTTTATTTTATTTGAATAAAAAATGACACTTCTGGTTCAAGCAGTATTGAGCAAGGCATTCTGGGACTATGAAATCTGAGGCAAGAGAGAACTTGAGTTCATATGATTGTTAGCTAGTGTTGAGCTCTTGTTCTCAGGTTTTTTAAACAAGATCAGAAAGTCTGTTGCTTCTACTTACCTCCAACAAATACGATGATGTCTTTTCGATCCTCTAATTTTCTTCCCTTAGACAAGTACAGATAAAGTTCTGTTTCATGCAACAGTGGGGCTGGGCACTGTTCTAAACTCTTAATATTCAGTTTTGTAATTTGTGAGCTAAGCTTCCCCATTCATTAGGTTTTGCAATAAAAATTTAACATATTATTATGAAAGAGAAAGGCACAAATGAAAAGTAAATAACTTTATATGAAACTCATGTGCCTGTTGAAGGGCTATAAACATGATGCCAAGCACAGCCAATGAATTTCATGTATTTGAGAAATACACGTTTCTTTACAAATGACCTTATTGTTTATTATAGGCATTAAATGCTGATAAATAAGGTACAAGCCTACTTTGCATAAAAGAACGAGTCATGTTGCTGAGAATTCATACATGCATATGTAGATTACTTCTTTGGTGTATATATTAATAAATAAAATATTCATGAACTAAGGCCTTACAGTGAAAGATTTAACACTGCCATGGCTAAAGCGTTTTGCTCTTTACATTTGTTCTAGCAGTACTGAGCTTTGTTATTCCCTCGGGAACAGATTTTTAAAATATAAATAATATGAAAGACTCCTATATATGGCCATGACCTTTACTGAGTAATTAAAAATATTCTAATATCTCTTCTATTTTGTGGTGGATGTTCTTTTCACTAAATAATTTTTATAAAATCATATGTCACAAGTGCTGTGTGAGTGGTCCTGATGGTATATGTAGGATCCAAGAAGATGCAGATTCAAGTACTGGGTTAGGAGTCTAAGGGAAGGCTTCTTGATAAAGATGATACTAGATATGGGCCTTACAAATTATTTATGCCAAGAGACCATTGATATTAACAGAAGCCATTTTAGAAAATTATATATGCAATGTACTAAACTGGTTTCAGATAACTTTTTACCTCTGAAAAGTTTATTCTTTTATTTTCTGAGAATTTTGTGTATCATTTTTCTTCTTTCCCTTAACCACTCTCTATTATCACCCCCACCCTGCCACTCTTCAAATTCATGGCTGCTTGTTTCTTAACTTTTATTGTTAGTTAACGTATAAACATCAATCAGTGTTGCTCATTTCAGGCTGACTACACCTCCCTGGATAAGGCTGATTCTCTACCTTTCAGCAGACATTAATTGCTCGATGCCCCTCATCGATGGGTAGGGCATTATGAAATTTTCCATATCCATGTTAGCATGTCAATAGATGGTGTCACTGTTTATGAATTGGTTAGCCAACCAACAATATTTCAGTGATTTCTTGGGTGCAGTTTTTCTCCCACACACAGAAAACACTCTCACAGTAGATGCTCTGGTCCTCTGGCTCCTACATATATTTCCTCTCCTTAGCCTCAGGGGTAAGGATTGTGTTCAAAATGTATCAGTTGGAACTGGACACCAGTAATCAATCCTTCTCTGCATTTTGCCAATAATAACTTTAATAATTATTTCTTTCTGTTGCAAAGTTAACATATTTGATGAAGCATGAGAGGTACACTTATCTGTAGGTACAAAGAAAAGTATCTCAAGGGCACTTAGATATATACTGGTTTATGGATATGACAGATATGACAGTGAATAGTGGGCTACAATTATCATCAAGCATGAGTTATCTACGATTGGAGAGTCCTTAAGCCCAATTAGAAGGCTCTTGGTCATTCCTGGGATTTAAGTGCCACTATTGCAATTTATGGTCATTGTTGTGATTTGTAGATATTACAAATTGGTGGAGTACTTATTGCTTTTTCCCCCCTTTGCGACTTGTATACATCCTCCTGCTACTATGAAAGCTAGTCCTGGGGGAGGAAGTGCCTGGGTCAGTTTTAGCTTGATTTCTCCAAATCTTCTATAAGAAGTATGTGACATCTTTAGCAATAGGGTCTTACCTTTAATTTCTGTGAAGCAACTAAGGATAAAGGTAATAGTTTATATTGTTTTGAGGGTCTTTTGGACTTTCCTGACCAACAACTCAAAAGGTAATTTCCATGTTTGAAAATGGAGTTTTTGATAGTAGGATATGGCTTTTATAGGGCATACTACCAACCCAAGAGGAAAAACACTAAAATATTGCATATATAGCACGCATACACACGTGTGTGTGTGTGTGTGTGTGTGTGTGTGTGTGTGTGTGTGTGTGTGTATAATGTGGCAGGATAAATGATCACACTGTGAACCATGAGTTTGTGGTCAGATAATAAATAAATATAATCAACTTTGGGTCAAGAGACAGAGTCAGAAACTAGTGTAATTTTAAACAGAGAGTAATTTTAGAGAGTCAGAGGAAATCCAGAAAATGGATAGAGAGATGCACAGGAAGTAGTGTGTGTGTGTGTGTATGTGTGTGTGTGTGACTTTGTGCTAGTCCTTTTTTGGTTTGGAGCAGTGGAAAAGACACAATTTTTTCTGAGACACCAGAGAAGAGGGAAGGTCAGCTAGTTGCTCCTCATCCTCTCTGAGTTAGTAGGTTTTCACCGCAGCCTTGACTCCTGAGTTTTTATAGATAAATAGAATGATAGAGATTCAGTTAAAACTACAGTTATTCACAGTGAAAGGAGACTGCCAGATCTGAAGGGTCACAAAAGTTCTGCTGGGCTGCTCTTGGAGAAGCAGGCTCCAATTATTGGCGAAAACACCAGTAGATTCAGATACAGCCATTGTGCTGGAGTAAAATAACAATGTGTGTGTGTGTGTGTGTGTGTGTGTGTGTGTGTGTGTGTGTGTGTGTGTGTGTGAGAGTGAGTGTATGTGTGTGAGAAAGAGAGACAGAGATAGAGAGACAGAGACAGAGAGACAGAGAGAATTTTAAGCAAACACAAAATACTTTTCTATAGTATTTTCAAACATCTTTAGTATTATTTAATCTGCCTGTCTATTTCCACCTCTTCCTCTGTGTTGTGTGCCTCTCTATCTCGCCCCTCCCTTCTCCTTCTCAAGTAAACCACCCTGTCCTGATTTTTAGAAGTTTAACATTTTTTTTCATTGTTGTTTCAACAACTAGTTGAAATAAACAAATACTTATAACCCAGTTGGCAACTATTTTTTTCTAAATCTTCTTTGATCCTTCTTCTGGCCAATTTGTTAGAAAATAAAGTTAGAATATAATACGCATGATTTGATTTTATAAAAAAAAATGCATTGTGTCTGTATTTGTTGTCAACTGGCCTTGGAAAAGAACAACTAATAGGTCATTAAAAACGAACATTACTCTCTAGAGATCAAAGAATCAATGTGGTCACTTTGATAAATACGCTTTTTAAATTTAAAAATGACCCAAATGGCTTTTTAGAGTAATAAAAATGATCTGAATAGTAAGAAGAAGAGCACACTTTTGCACAGCAAAATCTATCATGGCATTTAAAAGCAGTGGGAAGTAGAGTACATAGCCAGTTTGTAACTAATTACAACAGACCCTCTGACATTGCTTTACTAAGGATCTTATTGGTGAAGCCCCTGCAGCAGAGAGAAGGGTAGCAGATTGTTTACAGAGCATTATGTCTCTCATTGAAATGTCTGATTTGTTCCTCTTGTACTGAAACTTGCATCATCTGTATGAAACTCTCGACCTTTTCTAAGTGTGTTTGTGTTTAGGAAAAGGTTGGATATGTGGTACCATGCTAAGTAAGTAGAATGACAGACAGTGTTTCACCATTTGAATGAAATAAACCATGTGTTCAGAAACACTTGTTTTATACCATCGCTGCTTGTTACTCAGTATTCAATCCGTCAGTATGTTAAATATGCTGGCCTTATCTCTTTCACCTAGAACACAATGTAAATTCACATTTGTTGGCCATTTCAGTAAAATGTTGGGAAGCATTTAAAAGCGGTGTTTATCAAATAGCAAATGCATAAACGATATTGGCCTATGAACTAAAAGTGGTTTTAAAATAACCAATGTATTTTATGCTTTTAAATGGATTTAAAACCTGATGTTAAAGATGTATAAGAAATTGAGATAATAGGAAAGTCAGATTTACAATTTCTGTTTAAATGAATTTCTGATGCACTTCAAGTTCCTATTACCTCTGTAATGGAAAACAATCTTGGCACATCAAAGTAGCTTTCAGGTTAGATCTGTATCTTCTGGATAAACCAAGTCACTGTCAAGCTTATTTGTTATCCTTTTCACTGGTCTTTTGTAGGCTCACAGTACCTCTGCATTTTTCTGACTTGATTGGAGAGTTCTAGTGCATGCCTTGACTTAGCATCTGTCATCGAAGAAGGAGTAATCACGTCGCCGTTGCTTTGGGAAGCTCATGTTCTGCTTCCTTTAGCATCTCCTCTTCAGTGATGTCCTGTGTCTCAGTTAATGTCCTGATGCTGAGAAGAAACATCATGGCCACGGCAACTCTTATAAAAAGAAAGCATTTAATTGGGAGCTTGCCTACATTTCAGGGATTTAGTTCATTAACATCATGGCAGGGAGCATGGTGGCAGGCAGACAGACAAGGTAGCTGAAAGTTCTATATCTGGATCTATAGTCAGCAGGAAGACAGAGACCCTGGCCCTGGCTTATGCTTCTGCAACTTCAAAGTCCCCTTCTAGTGACATGTTTTCTCCAGCAAGGCCACACCTACTCCAATAAGGACATGCTTCTTCTAATGCCTGTCAGGCAGCACCACATCCTAATGACCAAGCATTCTAATGTAGGAGCTTGTGGGGTCCATTATCATTCCAATAACTGCAACATGTGTTAATTTTCCACCCATTCTCTGTACCTTATTGGGGAAGAGTCTTTGGAATTCTACGAACATCCTAATAGGATTCTGGGAAGGATGAAAAATGAGCTAACTCTCAAGACTCTTGTCTGCCGAGACTTGCCCTTCATATATAAAGCAGCAGTAGGCCAGCAAGTCTCTGCTGAAATTCATCTTTCCAGAAACAGACCTGGTAAGAAAGTTTTCTGTCTTTCGATTTTGATTGTTTAGTTACTCCTATGACACAACTTCTCCGACTTCCAAGACTTCAGGGGAAGAAGGATACGCTACAGAGATGAATTCCATGTAACTTTTACCATAGTCTTTCCAAGTCATTTTGTGAGTGCATATCCACGATTTGAACAATGGTGGTTCCATAAGCATAAGTGTTCCTCATTTATAATGTACATTGGGATTTTTCTTTTTGCTAGAAATCTTCCTTGTGAAATACGATTTCTTACTAGTCCTAGAAATCACACACCAAATTTTCTATTAATTATTTCAATTCATTCTATTTGATTTCGTTAGAAAAAGATCAGTTATTCTCTAGATCATCCAATCTGGTTTTCTGGTCTGTATTTGCATCTTGAGAAGAAGTTTGCAAAACAATTCCAAAAATCCTTCTTTTTGAGTCTCCTTGATTCTTTTGATAACATGAGGTTTTAAAAACTTAGTATGAGCATGCCCTTCTCAAGAAGCCTGGGTCTTAACAAATGGGAAAGGCTTCGCCCTATAGAGACAATATCTATGTTGTATGTTCAAAAATATCTATTCAGAAACACATTTGAATGATTTTTTTCATTTTGTATACCACTCTAAGTCCTTGATAACAAATGTCTCTAGGTATATAAAATGAGACTAGAAAGAAAAATGAGAGAAAGGTTCTCCAGGGTTTCATCCTGTTACATATAAATCGGAACCGAGCCACATCGAATTTTAAAACAGCCCACAAGGAAAGAAATACAAAGGAAAAATCAAACACAGGGATTGATTTTTCTCAGCTTAGTAGTCTGCTGAAGACCTTCCTGTGCCTATGGGTCATGTGACTTTTCCGGGGCCACAAACCTTTACTTGAGAGCAAAGCCTTGACTCTCTTGTCCCCATTCCTTCATTGACACTGTAGAGAACGTTCTGAAAAGGACATAGTGCATAGGCTGTGCCAAAATATAAGATTGCTAAGAAAGTACAAAGGCTGTACTGACAGAGTGGAGATGGTTATTAGGGTCTTCCTTCTTTCCACCTTGAATTTAGAGGGTCTGTCACGGAAGTAACCATATCATTAGACCCAGTTTTTAATTTCTAAAGTCTTTATAACTCTTCTCTTTTCATCATCCTTGGGCATCGAGTACTGCCTGTACTTCTCTTTGCTCTTGTTCATAAAGCGTCCAACAAGTCACATGCTATCAAAACAAAACAAAATCCCAAATCCTTTCTTACCCTGGTTCTAAAGCCTTTTTCTTTTCTCCAACTGCTCCTGAATCCACCTTCAATCTCTCAGTCTCTCTCTCTCTCTCTAAAGGAACCAAAAGCAAGCAAGCAAACAAACAAAAACCAGTAATAGAAGTGCCCAGTTAAAACAAAAATGAACCAAAAAGCCCATCAAACATGTGGAGATTTTTCCATGATGGCCAACTATTCCTACGCATGGGGCCAGCTTGGCAGTGTATACCAGTATATCCAGTGATAGTTAATTGGGGAAAACTGTTTTTTTTTTTTTCCTTTTGGCAGCAGGCATCAATGGCAAATAGCTTCTTGGCTAGGGGTGCGACCCCATGTCCGTTTCCTCTTCTCAAGGCTGACATTTCCTCTGGTTTGAACCTCATGGCTTCTGATCTTGCTCCCACAGTCTCTCTGAGTTCTTATGTGCGTCAGGCCTGTCATGCCTGGAAGACAGTTTCCTTGGTGCCATCCACTGACTCTAGCTCTTACAATCCCTCTGTATCTTCTTTGGCAAGACCACTGAGCCTCAAAATGAAGGGTTTAGTGAAGTCATTAGGACTAAGTACTCCAGAGTCTTTTTTTCTCTGTACATTATTCATTGAGGGTCTCTATGTTAATTCCTATACACAATTTGACAACTAAGCCAATTGTTATATTATTGCCTTTGGAATAAGGTAATTATAATCATCTGTTATATAGAATCACACTTTTCTAACTCCTCGTAGATGAAAGTGATAAAACTTTGTACACTGGACCAAAGGTAAGTTGACAGGTTTGATTATTTAAATCAGGGATGGATGCAAAAAGAGATTGATTTGCGAAAATATATACTATAAGAAAACAAAAACCCTACTTAACTTTTAAATATGTCAAAGACTTTTTAGTGCACAGTTGTGTTTATATCTGAATTATGTGTAAAAATCAAAACACTCTATTGAGTGTAGCTTGAATATAAGCAGCAATAAAATGAGCAAGGTACTTTGTCAAATTTTTGGCTTACCTGAGAAGAACTTTCTGGCTGGGCCTGGCATCTGAGGACCCAAAAGAATGTAGCAGATTACAGTCTAACACTGTAGACAGCCTTATTTTAGTTTTAATGTGCTTTTTATACAGGAATTTAAGAAAAAAGTAATGATCCAATGAAGGTTGTTAGAGTTAAAAAACAAAAACATGTAAATACATGTCAGTAAGTACATACTAAAGCTTAGGAGAACAGCTCTTTCCCAAAGCTTTCTCAGAATAGAGCAATTGAAACACAGTTTGTCTGGCATTATATCTGGGAAAGCACAGAAGCAGGACTGAAAGCCATATCCAGATTCAGGGTATACCGATCATTTGGGTTCTATAGTTATATCTGACATCCAACAAGAATAAGCATGTGTTCTAAGTTGAATGTAAATGTTTAGCACAAGAAGCACAAAATCATATCCAAGAAGAATGTCTTTTTCCCCAGAGCCTCTCTCACAGATCCTTAAGGCATCGTTTACCAGACATCATGATGTTCTCCCAGTACTTGTGCAAAGATAAATTATATTATACTAAAATACAGTATTCATTACTAGTGTTAGATAATAAGGATAATTATGTGTTTTAAAGGTTTTACAAATGACATAATATTCTGTTCTCATCATATAAATGATTTCATAGGAAATCTTAGGGAAAATAGGTAAAAATATACCAGTGATTGTCATTGACAGATGGACTTATATCAATCATAGATTTTCTTTCTGAATTTTAATATTTTTCTTTCAATTGTCATTTATTACATGTGTGTAGAAATAGTAAGCTCATTTAGATAAGAAATATGAAAAATAGAAAACATTCTTAAGATTTTTATATTGCTTTTGCGTGCAATGTACAGTGTAGTTTTTTAATTGGGGCATTAATAAAGTTTTCAGTAGCACAACATCACAGCCACTTGTAGACAAAATATGAAAAACAGACATTAACTACAAAGATAACACATCTTTAAGCAGTGGGATGATTTCTTAGTATTTTGAGTGGGTGGGATATGTGTATGTCTCCTGCTGCTATTTACAATTGAACACTGCTGTTGTTAGTTCCAGAATGGAGGACACCACAGGTTGGAAAGAGAAAAGGCAGGGAGTCGCTCCCCCAGTTCCTCTCGGAGAAGCTCCCTGCAATCAATCCTGCTAGAATGAACTGCAGATACAAACAGATTCCCTTTCTCGAATTCACCAGCTGCACCCACAGTCCACAATGCACTAGCTGTAGCAATCTTCCTTTTAAAATATCGATTTTCTATGGAATTGCCATTTGAAATGATGGATCTGCCATTAGGCTGGGACCTAGTGGAAGCCAATGGTTGTTTGTGTTGCAGGCATGAATCCTGATAGGCTTTGTCCTCTACACAAAGGACAAAAGGGAAGGAAAGACATTGTTAGAGTTGGAAAAGAGATGAGAGCAAATTCGTTAATGATCTTCCAATTTCACAGACTTTAGCACAAATTGATGCAACCATCATTTCACAGTTGAAGGTTTCTTGCTATTTGTTATTCCCAAAACTAAAGTATAGTTATAATTTAAGCTTATAGTTACATTCTTTTTCAACACAGATGTGGGACATTTTGCTTTATTTTGGATAGAATATTCTTTATTATAATTTTCTATGTCCTGGAACAGATTTGAAGGTTGATTATTGGGTCAGATTGGACACAATCTTTTCTTTGTTGGCCAGGTAGTCTCCACAGTTTTGCATTTAAGATGGGCATGGTGTCCAGTTATTTCTCTCCATTCCTTTTTATTCTTTTTTTAATTATACAGTGTCGTGTACAATACACATAGATGCATACACCATATGCACTGGTATGCTTGTGCATGCGTGTGCATGCATGGTAGGCCCCAATTTGATGTGGCCTTGGCTCCCACTCCACTTGTGGAGTTTTTCAGTGAAGCTGAGCCTTGTTATTTCAGCTACACCTTTTTAGCTTGACTGCCTTAAGAGTGCGCTTCCTAGCTCAGCTTCTCAAACCCTGGATTATAGACACACTGCACAAACACGCCCTGCTTCTTATCTGCATCCTGGGGATAAACTCTAGTCCTTATGATTGTACTTCACGGTCACCACCCACTGAGCCATTTCCCAGCTACCTTGCTAATGTCTTTGTCGCAAGAACATTTTCTTTCTGTCCTTTGTGGATTTCACCTGGCATAAATGCTTTTTTTTCAAATCTTGTTTTCTTCTGCCATTTTCAGGTTATTTGTTTCATCTTTCTTTTAATTTTCATATTATTTCCCCATTTGTTCTCTATGATTTTTAACCCCAGAATCCATCCAATGTGACTAACTTGGGTTTTATTACTCAGACTGATTAATTTTTTTCATATTGATTCCATTTTTATTCTGGATGAAGAGAAAGTTATTAATATTTCCTTTAGCATGTAAGGACAGGCAATGATTCCCAGAGACTTAACAATATGGTATAAGAACATACTCAGTTTAAGCATGAATTAATTTATGATTATCACTAGTGAGTGTATTATTTTTCATATATATAATAATATGTGACTTTGTTAACAGATTAGAGTTTAAACCATTTTTATAGGGAAACCTTTATCTAAAGTTATTAATTTTCTGTATATATTTAGTAAAATGATCCATATTAAGTCAACTGTAAGTAATGAAATATAGTTAATGGATAATATATTCTAGATGCTCTGAGTAACTATCACGTTTTCAACTGATACATGGGGAAAAAAAAACTAACCAGCCAATATGAACTAGGTACTACCATGTACATAAAGTATTATATCAAAATTGGGTTAAACATTAATTCCTTAGACATTTTTTGTCACTTAAGAATCTTGGTTTAAATTTCTGCTTCTCTTTGGTTTTAAGACCACTTGATCATTAACTATGCTTCTCTGTCTCCGTGTATGCCTTTTGCACTCTCTCGTTCTATGCATTAATATAATATGGATCTCAAAAGTCATATATAAACTTTGCAGAATTCTCCTCTAAGTAGGATTAGATAGTGGCTATGTGTGTGTGTGTTTTAAACACAAGTTTCACTGATAGAACATAAAGTTATTTTTTGTTAATTTGTTTCTTCAAGCACGGACTTTGCTTTCTTGAGATTTTTAGTACAAAACTTTAGTTTTGACTTTAATACGATTTTGGAGATAGGAATTTCCAGGTACAGTGTGATGTGGAAATATTTTTGTGAACAATGGCAATAATGAATATATAGATTAACTCACAAAATGTTGTAATAATTAAAAGTATCCAATATGAAAACATTTGACACATTATGATGCCAGGAGAACACACAGAGAGAGGGTGGGAGGAGAGAAGGAGGAGGTAAGGACGGAGGGAGGGAAGGGGGGAGAGAGAGAGATAGAGAAGACTGGTATAGATGAGTATTAGGTGAAATAGTATATATAAACATAATCAGAATAGTGACTTCTTTGATTCTGTCAGTTAACTGAGTTTGTAGAGTGGTGAGTATTCACTTGGAAGCTGTTTGCTGATGGTAGGTTTACATCATAGCAACATTTTATCACTTAATAATTAAAATTACTTTCTAAAAGGAAGAACTTCTGTTTGGAATATGAACGTACGCCAGGATTAAGGTACTGATTTATGTGATTAGTCAGTATGAATCACACAAATTCATGTGTAAGGTAATTTTGACTCTTAACAAAGCAACCAAATACTTTAAAATATTCTTCCATAATGTGTTAATACAAAGAATAAATAAATGTTTCCTAGGTAGCCTTCAGTTAGTCAGCGTTCATCCTATTACCCTATGGTTAGAAGTTTTCATTGCACCTACATATCAGACCAACAGAATTTTTTTCTAGATAGAGTTTCTCCATGTAGCTGTTCTTGACTGTTCTGTAATTCACTACATAGATGAGGCTAGCCTGAAACTCACAGAGATCCACTTGTCTCTGCCTCCCAAATGCTGCGACTAAGGGTATACAGTACCATGCTCAACTCAAAAGAAACAAAATTTTAGAAGGGGACATTTGTCCTTTCCATGAGAGTAGTCCTGTTTGACCCTGTAAAACTATCTTTCAAGGATGTCTGATTAGGCATAAACATAAAAATGTGTCTCACATGCATTTTCTGTATATAAAGATTTTTATACAGGTCATTGTTGTGCTTGTGTGATGCTAACAAGGAACTGGTGTCATTTGAAAAACCTTTTGCTCAGATCACTGCATTTATGTTAATAAAGCAAGTAAGTTCTGTTTGGTATTAAGAGAAGCAGGTTATGCTTTGCTGTTGAGTTCTTAGGGTCAGTGTGGACCATTTCTTGCTCATCTTTCTTCAGACAAACACAGATTTCTGTTATTTATCTGTCTTATATACCAGTAACTGGTATGTGTATTAGTAAGCAATGCTAGTTCCTGTTTCACTTTTGTATGATCACCATGCGAGCCTAATTTTGAGCTTAGCTGTTTATACACTATCGAGAGAGCAAAGTCATAGCTAAAGTGAGGCATTTGGCAGTTCTAACTCTAATGTAGATTTAAATTAGATTTCTGAAAATTGTTAGACTGCATAAGTCCTGAGGATATTTCTTGGTGGGACTATAATTGAGATGCTAGCGGGAATAAAAAGACAATTATTGATAAGCCTTCAGCTTATAAATATTGAAACTGTGTTAACATATATTGACGGTTTGTCATAAACTCTGGGGTAATGAGATGGACTAGGAGGTTATTGAATATATAATAGACTAATGAGCATTACAATGTTGACTTGCTCTCATGGAATTTTTGTATGTGTAAACTTTATTGTTAATTATTTCCAATAGAAGTAGTTTATAGGTGTGCCAAAATTCAGAATTTAACAAATGACATTTCATTGCAAGATTCTAGTGATTCCTGAGGGCCACATTAGTTCTGTTACAGTCCTGTATTACCTTATAGGTCATATCCTGCATTCAATTTAGAGAATGGATTTGATAAGCTATTAGGCAAACATGGTTTTAACAAGTTATCACAAAGCCTGTATGAAATCCCCTCTGTCAAATGTTCCATCCTGTATGTAACAATGGGAAATGTGTGTAAAGACTAATTTAAGTTAGGCATATTAACACCTATTCTGGTCAGCTCAATACAAGCCATGGTTCTGAGGGAAGAAGGAATCTTAATTGAAAAATACCTCCAAAATATTGCTCTGTAGGCAGGTCTGTGGCGCATTTTCTAGATTATTAGTGTGGGAGGCCCGGTCATTGTGAGTGACATCACACTTGGGCAGGTGGTCCTGGATGGTGTAAGGAAACAGGGTGAGTGAGCAAACTGGTAAGCAACACATGTTTGTCAGCTTTTTTTACCTCCAGGTTCCGGCCTTGTTTGAGTTCCTGCCCTGATTTCTTCAACGATGGAGTGTTCTGTAGAACTATAAACTAAAATAAGCCTTTGCTTCCCACTTGGTCATGATGTGTTTATGGAAACTCTAACCAAGGTAGGACCTTCCCAGATATTTGGGAGGTTGAGGCAAGAAGATCTCAAGTTCGAGGTCATCCTGGGCAGCATATCAAGCCTTTACCAAAAGAAAAAAATGCAACAAAAAGATTAAAGGCTAGGAGGTGGTAGAACACTTTCCATGCTTGTTGATACCTATGTTCAATCCCTAAAACACACACGCACATCCTAATGGTTATTTAATTTTTGAAGATGAAATATTGCAAGTAGTATTCTATGAAATATTCAGCTTTCCTGAATTAGAAACAGCCTGAAAGAATAAAGACAGAATAGGTCTTCATCAGTAGAAGTGGTATTATATACACATATATATGTATATATATATGTATATATATATTCAATAAATATTAATGTTTTATACCCATTTTTGGATGTGACTGAAGAAGATAATATTAGATAAGATTTTGGTTATAAAATAAAAGTTTTGGCCAAGGTTTTGCTTTTATGTCTTTGAAAAGAATTCTGTTCTCTCAGTTCCAGTTCCTAACAATATGGGTAATCAGAAATTTGGAGGGGAGAAGAAAAGAAAAGCCTAGTCTTTTAGGATGTCAGGAAAGGGCATGAGCACGCGTTAGACAAAATGAACACACACAAAAAGGCCCCCTAATGGGAAGAATATCCAGCTTGTAACAAAAATGCTTAATGATGGAGAGAAGATAAATTTGCCAGTTTCTCATGTTGAATATTCATCATACAGTCTATGCAGCTGTATCTTAGAATGCCATTCCCCTTTTTAAACATAAAGCAGATTACTGGTTTATTCTTAGGCGATGTATTATGTACCTTACATGCTGAAGTAGGCTATTGATAAGCAGTAATTTAAATGACTATTTTGTTTTCTTTGCTTGCTTTCTTACAGTGTGACCATACTTATAGAAAAAGTTTGCCTATTTTTTTTAAGTAGGGTAAAAGACTGTACAAATATGAGTGTTTTTTTATTCCATACCCTGGTATTCTGATTAATTGTCAAGAGCATGTTAGTGCGTTCATATACATATACAGCTGTGTCTGGACATTGGGAGCATTTGTTAGTAACTACTTATTTTAGTTACTCCTGTAGCAGGGCTCTGTTGCACAAATAAAGGAAACTCAGAACCAGATAATCAGGGAAAGGCTGAAATATTGAAGAGAGGAAACACCACAGTCAAATCTTACCCAACTGTCTTCCAGCTTCCTCAGCCTCGCTCCCTCGTGGCTTCTACTGCCTCCTCTGTCTTTCTATGTCTGCCTTACATACCTTCTTCACCCATTCGTTTCACATCCAGGTTAAGATTAAAGGCATGGCACCGCCACTTGTTTTGCAGTATGTCATTTTTAATGATATGACTCGATTCCTGCTACTTCTCTGCTTCTCCCAAATGATTCAATTTCCACCGCTGCTGCTTCACCTCCCCATCTTTAACTCAGTCCTCAATTATTTCTTTTTTTCTAATTCAAAAATTTTAATTTATTTTATATACCAATGTTTTCTCTCCCCATGTCCTCTCTTACGTCTTGTCTACTCCCTTCCCCCATCCACTCTTTATCAGTTCAGAAAGGGGCATGGCCTACTATGAGAGCTGACAAAGCATGGCTTATCAAGTTGAGACAGAACCAAGCTCCTCCATCTGCATCAAGGCTGGGAGAGGCTGGGAATAGTTCCAAAAAGCCATGTGCCAGGGACAGGTCTTGATCCCCTGCTCGAAGCCCCGCAAGCAGACCAAGCTACAGAATTGTCACCCACATGCAAGGACCTAGGTTGGTCCCCTGCAGGCTCCTTGGCGGTCTATTCAGAGTCCGTGAGCTCCCACTAGCTCAGGTCAGCTGTCTCTTGGTCTCTGCCACCATGATCCCCACTCTTCTTGCTGGTACAATCCTTCTTCTCCCTCTCTTCAGCTGTACTCCCAAGCTTGACCCAATGCTTGGCTGTGGATCTCTGCATCTGCTTCCATCTCTGATGACAATTAGGGCAGTCACCAATCTGATTGCAGGAGATGGCCAGTTCAGTCACCTCTCCACTACTTAGCTGGAGTCATCCTTGTCGATTCCTAGGAGTTTCCCTGGCACCAGGTGTCGCTCTAACCCTAAAATGACAATACTCAATTATTTCATATTCTAACTACAATGAATTGTTAAGCCATGCTTTTGTTTACAATTTTATCAGAATATAGACATTCTAAGTGAGGTGTAAATATGACAGAATTTATGTAAAAAGCTCTGGGGACACTATGATCCCTTTTTATTCATTGGGGAACATTTTAGAAGAACCTGTTTGAAGGAAAGTGAAATATGATTTGTTCCAAGGAAAAAGAAAGATGAGTGTGTTATAATGAGCAAGTGAACCAAAGAAGGACACACATTGTATGTTGAACATGTCATTCACCACATGTTCACAATCCTCATGGGTTCAAGTCTGAATCTCCTAAAATTTAATTAGGGAGAGGTGTTAAAAAATGTCTATAACAACTTCCATAAAGTTCACATAAGATCAGAGGATCCCAGCAGCATTGCTCTGTGATTGTTTTTAGAATTCTCTGTATGTGTGATTTACCAGGGTTGTACCAGTGAATGATAACATGGAGACGTAGTTCCTTTTTACAAGATGATGCCTTCTGAATCTATTGAAAACTGGAAAGAGTTGCCTCACGTATATGATGATGATGGTAGAGAATTGATATGGGTTAGGTACCTGAAGATAATGGAGAGATACCAAGAGTTTGAAACTGCAGATTTTATTTATTTATTCAAGTTTTATGTATACAGTGTTTTATTAAATTTTATGTATACAGTGTTTTTTTCTGCATGTATATGTCTGTATGAAACATGTTGGATACCTTGGGTGGCCAGACAAAGGCATATGGTGTCCTGAAACTGGAGTAGTGACAGTTGTGAGCTGCCATGTGGGTTCTGGGAGTCTATGGAAAAACAGCTAGTGCTCTCTCTTGCCTGTTAGCCATTATAGATGCTTCAGAAATTTTATAACTTTTGAAACTATAGTCAGTTCCTTGCCTGTATAGAACTTCTCTACACATGTGGAAGCCACTAGGAGAGCCCTTCTGACCTTCATTTCTTCTAGAACAATTCCTATAAGCCTCTTTATTTGGCCAGAAATTTTATTGTTAGTTAATTAATCACATTTCACTTCTGTCAGAAAAGGTTTTCTCATTGGATTTTCAATGAATGGTTTTAATATCATTAGGTATCTATACGTGGAGTATGAAGTCAGATCTCTGCTGCTCATCAGTTACAGAGCAACTCAAAAACTTGTTAAGACTTGGAACTATAAAAATGTTATAAACAGCTAGGAAGATGGTTCAAGAGTTTAAAGTGTTTACTGTTCTTTCAGAGGCTACAAGTTCACATTCCACCACTCATACCAGGTAGCTTGAAACTGCTTGTATCTACAGCTCCATGGATTGTGACATTGTATTCTTGCCACCTCAGACATCTAACTACACATGTTATATAGACAGACAGGTAAAAAATTAAAAAAAAAATCAATATTAAAAGTACTATAAGAATATTGTGTGTTGGGGGAAGGGAGAATATTTATTGGTTGATGCTAAAATATGGTTACACAGGAGCTAGAAAATCCGAGTACTCTTGTAAATATGGTGATTGTTGTTTGTGGGGATATGTTTCAAATTTAATAATAAACAGTCTGAGATATCAGAGGGATCTACCCACAGTTAGTCTAGGAGGCTCAGACCGAGGTAACTCCACCTTTAATCCTAGCACAGGGAAAATCCGGGAGTGGTGACCTACGCCCTTAATCCCAACAAATCTGAGTTTGAGGCCAGTTTAGTTTACAGAAGGAGTTCCAGGCTCCCAGTCCTGCAGTGGTGGTGCATGCTGTTAGTCCCAGCACTTGAAATACAGAAGCAGGAGGATCTCTGTGAGCTCAAGTCAGCCTGGCCTTCAAAGCAAGTCTCAGGACAGCCAGGACTGTTAAACAGAAAACTCTGTCTCGAAAAAACAAAACAAACAAACCAAAGACTGGAAAAGGTGGCTCTGTCCTCTAATTTTCCAGACTGGTTTTTATTAAAATTGAAACATATCCCACAATTGTTAATCTTAATTTACTATGCATTTCAAAAAGAAAGCTAGCCAAGTACTTTGAAAGCTCCCGCCATAAAGGAGTGGTAAATGCTTGAGAAAATAAATACTTATAACCTTATGTAAGCATGTGGGAATGTGGGGAAAGAGAAGCCCTTATCTATAAGACTGAAAACTGGTACAGCCAGTATGGATATCAATATGGAGCATCTTCACAGACATACAAATAGCACTACATAATACTGTTATAAACCTTCTGGATATTTGTATTTCCAAATGGGATCCCATGTAAATCACATTAGCCTAGAACTCTCTCTGAAATTGAGAATGACCATAGACTTCCTGTCCTCTTGCTTCTACCCTCCAAGTGCTGGAATTACAGGCATGTATCATGGCATATTATTGAGGATTCTAAACCAACATACCACAGAAGTGCTTGCATATCCATATCTATTGCTTCATATTTACTACCACAGGCAACACATAGAACCAGCCTAGATGTCTCTAAATGATGGTTAAAGAAAACATGACACACCAGAACCATAGAGCTTCATTTGACTGGAAATTTAAATGAAGTTAAGGCATTTTTGGGAACATGTATGAAAATAGAGATTATTGATTATTATGCTAAGTCAGATTCATATATACATGAATCAATAACTATTTTAGAAAATACATGTATAGAAAACAGAAAGGGAAGTATGAGGGAAGAAAGGAATGGAGATGAGAGAGTGAGAGAGAGAGAAAGAGAGAGAGAGAGAGAGAGAGAGAGAGAGAGAGAGAGAGAGAGAGAGAGAGAGAGAGAGGAGAGAGAGAGAGAGAGAGAGAGAGAGAGAGAGAGAGAGAGAGAGAGAGAGAGAGAGAGAGAGAGAGATTTTAGTTTGGTCCTTAAATCCTCTAGATCAATTCCATTATTTGAGTGTGTCTCTATATATTCTACACATTTATGTACACTGTCTCTATTAAAAGTGTCTCATGTGTGCTGGATTATACTTAAAAATCCCAGTGTCCAGAACATAGTAGTAATGCAGTACATTGGTCAATGAATGAACTTCTAGTATGTTACTCAAAGGCCAAGGTTATGTCTTAGAACATTATCACAATTTAAAGTACACCTTGTCCCTTCCAGTCATTCAAGTCCTTCCTGAGTGTTCTAGCTTTGTTTTTCTTTACTAGTTTCCTGACTATTCTGGAGCTATTGATACCTGCTTCCTCCTTCATCTCTTTCAAAACATAATTATATATTATCTTGACTGACAAGCCTTTAAGTGAATACATCTTTTCTGTATTTATGAAACACAAACAGACTCATTAATGTTTCAACACTAATGGCATAAAATACAATTTGCATGAGTCAGTTATTTCTTCTACCATGTGGATTTGGGGGACAGAACTCAGGTCATCAACCTTGGTGACAAATGTGCTTATACCCAGAGACATCTTTCTTGTTCATTAAAAAATTGTTTTCATTAAAATGCATCTTAAATTTCCATATTTCTGATAAGGTTTAATCACAAACACTTTGAAATAAGACCTTCCCAGAAAAGTGACAGTACCTGTCATACATGGGCTTGTAAGTACTAAATTCCTATTATTTAAGGTTCTGAATGTTATGTTAGAAATCACCTTAGACAAACAGAGCCTTACCAGTTTCAATATTAGAAGAATTAGGCGACTTTCTGCTTACAAAGGTTAAAGTCAGATGCTACGTTTTGTTGTCTGCTTCTCAGGTTTTTTTTTTTTTTTTTTTTTTTTTTTTTTTTTTTTTTTTTTTTTTTTTTTTTGTACACATGAAGTTCCCTTGGAATCTGAGAATCCAAACTGAGTGAGTTGCATTAGAGAATTCTTAGGGCATACTTCCTTGGCAAATAGAGAAATGAAGCCAACTTTGCTTGCTGATTTTAAGAATATGCTCAAAGAGTCCTTGCTTGTGAGCCTTGAAAAATATAAAATCATAAGACCATAGAGTAAAGCATAAATTATTATATATTTGAAAGATAAATTATTTACAAACACAAAACTATATTTTTAGCTGCAATGGGAAAGATAGTTTTCATTGGATAACATTTAAAACAGTAATATATAGAAACCTATGAAGCACCAGATAAAGCATTGTTAGAATGCTAAAATCTTGTTATGGCTTTATCAAATATATTTCTGGTGAGGAAGTACGGGTGGGTGTAGTTACAAAGAGAGCATAGGCAGAATGCAATGTATCATGGGGGTGTTTGGCAATGGTAAGATCTAGACATATGGAATCTGGAAAGATTGGGTAGTAGTAGGAGATTTAAGCCAAGAATTCAAGAAGGAAAAGAAGGAAACTCAGTGACTCGAAGTTTTATTGGGATAGAGAAGTGAAAATTCCCACAGAGATGGCTGGCTGGAGCTATAGCGAGCTCACTGAATCAAGAACATCCACTGGAGATCCATCAAGAAAAGGAGATAGGCCCTCCAAGGGCAGGCAACTGTCCACTGGTATGGGCAGTATGTGGAGCCTCCAGGGGTGGGATCAGACTGTGTTCCTGTGCGTGGGCTGGCACCTTGGAATCCATTCCCTACAGAGGAACACCTAACCCAGTCTTGACTTTGGGATGAGGAAATCGGACTTGCCTAGAGTGGATGTGCCATGCTGAGCTGACTCATGTTGAGACTTCTAGCTTTTTTAGGGGAGGGGATGGGAGAGAAAGGAGGGGGAGCAGTGGAATACATGGATAAACAAAAAGACATTTTTTTTTGTATAAGAAATACAATGTAGAAAAAAAGAAACTAAAAGTGGAAAGTTGCCTATTTAAAGATGAAATATATTCTAGCAACTTGAGTTCAGACTAGCTAAACTATGCCTCACATAACTTTGTGTGTGTGTGTGTGTGTGTGTGTGTATGTGTGTGTGTGTGTGTGTGTGTGTGTGTGTGTGTGTGTGTGTGTGTGATGCTATACCAACTGTAAGCATCCACAGCAATTTTTAATTGGATATAGATTTATTCATATAATATATTATGATTATGGCTCTTTTTCCTCAAGTCCTCCAAGACCCTTCCTACATCGCCACCCTCCCAATTCCATTTTTTTAATTGCTCTCTCTCATTAGAAAAGAAAAGAAAAAAAAGATAAATAAAACTAAATCAACATGAATAGAATAATAACAACAAAAAAGAGATAAATAGTTGGTTTTCTATCTCCTCTGCTATTGGTGATTCCACTTAGATCACCTTCGTATCTGTATATATTTTAGAAACCTTCTGCTGTATTAGATTTCCATGCAATCCCTCTAGTAGTTCTTAGGAAATACGACAGATCCTCCTTTTTTCTCCTGCCCCATTCTGTTCCACTCTCCTCCCTGTTTGATTGTCCCATTTTGTCCCTACCCCAATCCATCCGTAACTATATAAGAAATGCTTAACATCCTTAGTCATCAGGGAAATGCAAATCAGAATTGTTTGAGATTTCATCTTACAGACATCAGAAAATAAATTTCAAAAATGACAGCTCATATTAGCTAGGATGTGGAGTAAGGGGCTCACTCATCCATTGCTGGTTGGGGTGCAAACTTGTACAGCCACTGTGGAAAAAAGTATGATAGTTTCCCAGTGTATGATTGCATATAAGAATATTGACCCTAAGGGGAAATCCATGATTTTGTTTTGTTAAAGCCTGTTCAACCTGGATGAAGCATGTTGAATGAGTTGTTGACTGTTACGTGGAAATTAGAATGCAGCATTGTGCTTAAACCTTCCCATACATTGTCATTTATAACTATAATCATAAGTTTGGCTTCTTACTTTTCTAAACTTCATTTCTTTCTTGTAAAAGATCTCAAAATTCTCCATTAATGTGTGTGAGATCTTCCACACTGAATATACACTAACAAAAAAGGAAACAAAACAGTGTTAGAATTGTAGCCCACATGCATGTTGAAAGCAAGTGACAAGTAAATTCCATTCTATTTACATTTTAATAAAAGCAAATGTCTATTTTACTCTGGTATGCTTATATTTTTATGGTATTTCATGTGATAGTAATATGATTTTGAAAGTTGCTAAATGCACAAGTGTTTTCTAATAATGTGTAATTATTAGCTATGTTGATTATCATTACCATACAGTAGCAAACATCTGAGTCATATTATTATGTATAAAATACTTAACACATAGGTCTGTACATTAGTTCATTTAATTTGTATAAAGCTCTTAAGAAATAATCATTTTTATGTGACAATTCAAGAATGTGAGGCATAGTGAATTTTTATCCTGTATTCACTGTCCCAGAACTAATATACATGGAGAAGGAATGTAAATTGTGAATGATATGAAAAGTAGCCTCCATACCAAATGACTCTATAGCTCATGTTAGTGCTACCATAAAAGACTATAGAAAGAGTAAACTTGCAGCTTGTACCAGAAATAGATGAGATTGGTATGAATTCAAAGCCTTAGTTTCTTAGTATGGTTGAGTATATCCTTGTATTTTCAGGGTATTCATTAGGCTAAAATTAACTTGGGAGTTCTTGCATATGCTAATCAGCTGCCCTGTTTACCTTTAAGCTGAACTTTACAGATGGTATTGTACCTTTATAACCTTGACATTTATTAGGGCTTGAAAAGTGCTGTTCACTCCTTGGAAGAAGAGCGTAAATGCACTCCCAGTTAGAGTACAGTAAAAAAGAATCACTGCTCTGTCTGCTAAGTGTTTGAGTGGTTCTTTATGGCATAGTAAGCATCTCTGCCATTATTTTATTTTATTCTTAAAGTCCTCCATGAGAAGCAGTCTGGGTCTTTTTGACCTCTCTATTTTAATACAAAAATTGATGTTCAGTGAATAAAAGATGAACTAAAACTGAAAATGGACCATTAGCAGTCTTCTATGGATTCTACTTTCTCTTTTCTAATTCTTTAAAAATATATTTAAAAATTGGCATTATAATATATCACGTCATTTCTCCCTCCTCTTTCTTTCCTCCAAACACTTCCATCAACCCTTGCTCACTCTCTTTCAACCTCCTGACCTCCTTTCTTGTCTAATTATTAAGAAATACAGGTTGAAGAAATGTACAGGGAAAATTTAAAAAGAGATAAGTATACTCTCCATTGAATATGTTGGAGTGTGAGCTGGTAAATTTTACTTGGCTAATCATGCCACTTCGGAGAGAGCAATTCTGTGTTGTCATAACTAATTATGTTGCCTGCCATGGTTTAATCCCTTGTCAGCAGGAAACGCCTCTTTATAGACTTCGGTTCTTTACCTACACTGACATCCATGCACAGGAAAGACAGCTGCTTGCAGTGAGCTGCTTGATAAATTCTCAGGGAAATTTGGGAAGTTTCATCATAGACAAAAAGCCATTGTGATTTTCAAACGTAGATTTCAAAGCAAATTTGTTCTTTTAGTAAATAAAACCATAGTGAAATTATTATTGAATTCATACTAATATGAGGAAACCCCATTTTGTCAACTTCTTAATATACTTGGTTTGTTGCTGATATGTATCCTCCAAGAATCTGTTGTTTTAGAAAATTCATTTGTTAACCAACCCATCTACAATATTATTAGAGAAGTTATACTAATATAATAATAATAAAAAAAACAGTCAAGAAGCAAAACAATCCAGTTGGTGAATCATGAGAACAAAGGAATGTAGATTGGAGATATTCAAGAAAAACTTAGTTTAAAGCAAGTACCCAAAATTCTGTGTGCATATACACGTATAAATATGGCTGCTTTCAAATCAAAAGGACAAACAAGGTAGTGGATACTAAGTGATAAGATGCTGTGGTGGCTAATTTTATGTCAATTTGACACGAACTAGTATCATGTAGGGAAAATTGAGAAGATGCCCCCAGCAGATTAACCTGTGGGACATTTTATTGGTTATTGACGTAGGTGGGCCCATATCTTTATGGACAGTGCTATGCCTGGTCTGGTAGTCCAGGTTTATAAGAAAGCAGACTGAACAAGCCACAAAGAACAAACTGGGAAGCAGCACCCCTCCATTTTCTATGCACTAGCTCCTGCCTACAGTCTGAGTTCCCTGTCCTGACTTTCCTGAATTACGAAACACAGTAAAATAAAACCTCTCTGCCCCAAGTTGTGTTCAGGGAGTTTAATCACAACAGGAATCCCTAACTAAGATGGATGCCAACTTCAGATATTTTTCATTAAGATAACATAATTTAGAATGATCACACAGTAAGGAAACTTTGTAGTCTTCAATACTGTCATAAAAGAGTGTTTCTGTTTGATTGAGGAAATACTGCTAGGCAACTTTCTGCTTTCAGAATCTCAGGGAGCAGCTTGTCTTGGCCAAAGCATCTAGCTCTATGCAGACCCGAAAGACAACATCTTGAAGAAAGTAAATGACACAGGTCTGACTTGCTGATTGAAGGCACTTTTAGAAAGAGAGATTGAGGTCTCTCAGGGCAAACACTTCATGACTGTGGTAAGGAGGTGCAGGCCCTCTGCCTCAGAGATGGGGCCCTTAATCACATTTGTTATAGGTAGGTTGAGTTCACCTCCAGTTTATTTAGTTACCCTTAGCGATATCTATCATGGATCTGCCACAGGCCAGCTTTGTGACCTTGAACTAATATTAACCCCACTGAGTCTTTCTGTACAGCACAATCAATACACTTCCTGTTCCTTTCAGGCTTTAACAGAGATGCCTGGAAACAAACAGCATAGTTAATGTGAAGTTGTTTCAAGCTGCTTTCAAGAAAGACACATTAGATAATAAAGATTATGGCTATTTTTAAAGCTAGTGATTATTATTAGCAGTGTTTTTGAAATGCACACTATTAGTAAGGGTTTAAATTACTCGGCCAAAAAATCAACAAAGAATTTGGCTTAAATGTTCCTCTTGATTGTGCTGGAGTGGATGCAATGTTCTGGTATAATAATCTCTTAAAAATTTTCCTAAAAATGATCTCAAACATGTAGGTTGATTTATAACACACAAAAACACTTCCCTATTTTAAAAGAATTGGAATTGAGAGTACCCCAAAAAACAAAAACAAAACAAAACAAAACAAAAAAAACCCACATTGTGTTAGAGGCTAGCTAAACTCAATGACAGCTGATTAGCTTCAGGTTTTCATTCCATTTTCTCAATTGTCTAGTACCCTCCTACCTCTGGTTTAAACCACACACCAATGTGAAATAACTACATAGGATGTGTACTGAACAACACAACTCAGCAACACATAAATGTGTAACATTCAGTTTTTTCTAATGCCTGATGGATACTATTTTCTATTCTACTTGCTGATAGGGCTTAGGAGAGAGGAAATATCTTCATAGACAAAGTACCTTAGTACTTTAGGACAGTTTGGGGAGCGTTGCAATCAATATTTGATATGGTTAATGTCTTTTTCCAGTTGAGAGGACTTTGCTTTCTCTTTCAGTTGTTTGTTCTAAATTAAAGTCTGAGCACAGCTCTGCTTTCTCCCGTGACAGACAGACTCTATGTTATTTGGGTGGAATTTGATGCTTATATGGAAGGGCATTGCCTCTTCTTCTAACATTTGCTGCATATACTGCTTAATGAAGCTATCCCCCTAAATGCTGGCTCCCTTCTATAGTCCTTGGAGTGGGACTTTGTGTCTTGAGAGTATGTTCTATATCTCTCTAACTTCAGAAATTCTGGTGGGAAAATATGGACTGTCCATGCCTGTCTACACTATCACTTCCTTTTTATGCAACTCACATAGAAACTTTTCTCTACCACCATTCTTTTTAGTTTATTTGTTTAAATGTTTTAATTTCCTTGGAAACTACTATTGCTAGGCAATTGGCAGAAAAAAGAGAAAATCCTTCTGTATTTATCCTCTCCATGTTATTACTGAATAGATCCATTTTTTAAAAAAAGATAAATGAGCTTTAAAGAATTGTTTACCTTATTTAGTTTGTTAAAGCAATACATGAGTATTTTTTTAAATCATAAATGGAATTCCTATTGTAGGTGCAAAGTAGGAGATATAAGATCTATGATAACTGCCTACAAACAATAGCTCCTTGTGTTCAGAATCTCAGGGAGCAGAACTGCCAGCTGTCTTGGTCAAAATGTCCAACTCTATGCAGACCTGAAATAATTCAGATATTTTAAACATTTAAACATATTCATATCTCACAGAGTTCATATATTTTAAACATCTAGACATATTCATAGATTTATTTCTTTCTTATAAATCACACTGTAAATATTATTTCTCTTATTTAATTGACTTAGGTTCTGCATCTAAGAGATGATGCCACATATGTAATGAAAGGCCAAGGAGGTAGATAATTTCAAGACTACCATTAAATTCTTCATTTTTTTCCCCCTGCTGAACAGTGTTGTCTTAGTGCCTGGCCTTCTTTTTTCATGGTCAGCTTCTGAACCCAGGTTTCAAATGTGGAAATTCCTTTTGCCTTATGAGTCTTGGATGAGGCGTATTTACTTCCTTTTACCCAAAGCAGAAATATTATAAACCTGCTTTCTTGGTGTCCCTTGCCACTAGGTTATGAACACATGGACTAGTTACTGCTCAGTCTGATGCTCTGACCACAGCATAGGTATCTGAGGATTTGTCTCTGTCTCTATGAGCAGTTAAAGAAAGGTTGGACTTCAGGGTAGTAAGAGCTATCACACTCACACCCAAGTTTCTGGGCTAGAAGTACTAGTGAAGGCACCATAGTCTCACTGCCCTGAGATAGCAGCCATTGAAGCTTCCTCAGTAAGGTTGGCAGCCTGATTTGGGGTATTGAACCTAAGTACATAGCTAAATGTTTGTTGTTTTAAAAAATTCTTATAATTTCTTTTATATGCTTATAATACATCTTCCATTTAAACCTACAGTCATTCAATTACTATAACCATATTTTCTTTTTATCCTGAAAGCACATGATTTGGGTTTGAAGTCTTTATATTACTAAAGAACTATAAATTCTTGTATATGTTATGTTATACAACATATTACATATAATATTTTCTTATGAGCTCCTAACACATGTGCACACATACAAGATTTCATGTTTAGTCTAGTGCAGACACAGAAAGTCATGTGGAATGTTCTCTCTCAAGTTATGCCCGATGCCTGATGCTGAATAGGCAGTGACTATTTATTTTAAGAACTTAACAGAGGGATATAATTTTATACAACACTTCTTTCGAACTTGATTGTTACTCAAGTCAAAATTTCAAGAGAGGTTTCTCTGCGTGATTTGCATAATTTCTCATTAACCTTTCAGTATTTACATGGCTTTTTACAAAGCCTCAGGTTCCTTATTAACTTCATCATTCCCACATTTTTCTCACCTGTCCCAAAACACATTCACATAAAGCTGCATATAACTCATTTGTCCTATCAGAGAAAATGGCCCAGATTCTATTATTGTTTTTATATTTAGAATATCCTCTGAGAAGCCTTGGCAAATTTAAACAACTTTATACTTTTTTTCCCTTGATAAAAATCAGTTTCAGCTACTTTCAACTCATTGACATAGAGGACATTGTTTTGATTGGTCAATGACTGATGATTTCTGTTTAACATTTTCAATATAATTTGCAGAAGATAAGTTTAGATTGGGTTTAGACATGCCTTTAACTTCCTATGCTTCGAGCCTGCCTACCAAAGTTCTAAGGTACAGTCATTATGCTAGTCTGTCATGTGAAACTCTGTTTGTGTTATCTGTCTCAGAATTCTGAATTTCAAGCTGTGAAATATGGGGGTTCTATTTTGTAATACTCCCTTTCTAGAACCTACTCTTTATTTTCAAAGAGAACAAGGGCTGTAGGGGAAGAAAAGAATGGGGATAATAATGGCTCCATTTTTACAAGCACCCTGTCAGGTTTTTGTGATGTAACCTCTGTAAATCTAAGTAAAGGCAGGGAGAAAGACCCAGGGGCTCCGTCCACACAAGGCTGCCCTACATGTACTCACTGTTCCAGCTAACCCTAACTCTCTCTTTCTCTCCCTGTCTTTTAAAACAGAAAAGAAAAGGACATGAATAGTTCCTGTCTGTTGTACTTCAGACTGGATAGAATAAATCAGAGAGGAAATTATACATCTGGGATTTGGAAAACACTCATTATAACTGATCATATAACAAATTGGCAGACTCGTGCAATATGCTGGCCTTATAGTGATTTAAATATATAGAACAAGCCAAGGACATGTAAGGGCATGACCTGGATCTCCAGTCAATTTCTTTAAATATCTTTTTATGATTTTTAAATACACTTTGAGTTTCTTTTTAACAGAAATAACTCACCAATTTTTTTTTCTAGAAGTGACTATATTAAATATTACAGGGCACAAAGAGATACTGTTAAGTCAGTTTCATTTTAGTGGGGGAGGAGATGTGAGGCATATCAAATTATAATACAGTGTGAGGTTTAACAATCATTGGTAGCTTATATTAAGGTATCATTATGAAGCAAATAATCATAAGTGATTAACAATAGGCTTTCCTTTCTTTTTTCATGGTGACCCTATTAGTCGCATTTTATGAAGAGGAAAATTGAGGCCCAGGGGAGTTGCACAGAATGTCCAAGACTGGAGACCTAGTGAAAGTAGATAAAATTCAGCCATTAAGTCTGCTTTCCACAATGTGTCCTGCATTCATCTTCTATATTAAATAGAAATGGGAGGGCAAAAGGCACTCGATGATAAATAAAGGCGTGTTCCAGAGATGGAAGAAATTATGGTCTCTGATTAATCTGTTTCTTAGATGTAAGTTTCCTACATGTTGTTTATAATGGTGGCTATATATTTAAATTCTTTAGATTAATTTCCAGAAGTTAAAACAAGACCTATTTTTATGTAAAACGAAAATAAAATTTAATAAAGCCCCCAGTGATCAATTATAAAGAAAGCAGATTTCTTAAAAGAGCTAGTATTTCTCAAGATTTGCCTTGTGGTGGTTTTGAGAATTCTGATGTTGAACTATATAGTTTGTTTAAATGTATTGATGTTTACACAGAAATGCCAATCATAGCCTCTCCTTCACAGACACAGATACATGGATACATACACAGCCATATTGTATATGTTCATATATACACAATAACACACATGTAAGGATTAACACACTCACATGCACATGTACACACACACACACACACACACACACACACACACACACACACACACACAAGTTTTTTTTGTCCTTTAAATTGTTTTATAGCTTTAGGAGATAAAATGAAACATAAGTTTTTTATTTCTCAAGCAGTAATTAAACTGTTATGATACAGCTGTATCAAAGATACAGGTTGCAATAAATTATATTCAGGAAGACACCCTGGGTATCTAAAGTATTGTGGGAACATTGGGAACCGAAGGAGGGGCCATTGGTGCTTAGGGATGTATAATCACATCTCTGTGATTTCAAGCCATTTAATAATCCAACTTTCTCAGTTTCTTGGCCTAATGTTTGGTCTCTAGCAAAAAGTCTTCTGTTGTCCTTCTTTTAAAAATTATCTCTGAATGCTGCCTCCCCCAACTTCCTCCAGATGGGGGCTATAGAGTATTAAGGGGATAGTTTTTGAATAGGTTATTAAACAGGCATCTTTCAGAATAATAAAAGACAATTTTAAAACTGTGCTTGAGTGCACTTGGCTACATCATCTCCATGTCCAGTGAGCCTCACTGAGCATCTGTTTGCCACACTTCACTGTACCTGAGGTAGTTACCAATCCAATAATCCATTGCAATTTATTTTATGCTAGGTAAATGACTGCTTTCTTGGCTCTAGAGGCAAATTTTCCCTTTCTTATGTATTCTGGCCTGGAAGAATATTCTATTCTGATTCTAACAAGAAGCAAATATTTAAGACTCCCTCTCATGCCTCCTTATTTCTATCTTTAAAAGATTAGATATCAGAACAAAGTAATCTGTGGCAAGTATGCAAATCTTTATGATTTAGCATGAGCAAGGTACTTCAATGCATAAAATATGTCTTTAAAATCCTGGAAGCAAAATAGAGATTTCACAGGTGCTGAGTCTATTTTTCTCTCTTCAAATATAACTGCTGATTTCAAAGGTGTAGATATAGAACCAATGCCCAATAAAATTACTGTCCTGCAGGTGCATAATAATAAATAAACATGAAAGTTTGAAAGGATGCACGAGGCACATGTGAAAACAAGTACCAACAGTGTTAGAACTGAGATGTATAGCATTGGTTGTAGTGGGAATGGCATGGATATTTGGAAAGTTTTTGATGGAGCCAATAATTTCAATAATAGTGGAACTCTGTCTTTTTCCCCCATTCCATTTAGTGATCCTTTCCTTCCTTTGTCAAATTGAACACCTACTGAGTGCCATTTGCAGAAGGTGCTGGAGGGCCAAACAGTGTGGTTATTTTTTTTTTTCAAAACCAGGTTATCATAAATAAATTCTGAAGATGGTGAAGATTAAACACCATAAGTTTATTTTTACAGTTCTGAAGGGTATGAGCAAAAATACTTGTCAACTGTCTTGGGCATCCTAAGGCTGCCGCTCTTCTTGGGTTTGAGATAGCTGCCTTATATTATGTGCAGTAATAACCTTTTTTTATGAGCACATACTCTCTGGCATCTCTTCATTCTTTGGTAAGAATCACTCATATTGGATTTGAGACTACCCATTTTAAGTGATTTCAGCTTATTTATCCTGTACAAAATCGTATTAATAAAGACAGTCATTTAAGATTTTAAGGATTGGGAATGTTGGAAACAAAAAAATTTTGCATTTTTTAGTGGAAGAATAATTTAGTGCAAAGAATATCCAAAGATAAGAAACTGTTTTGGAGAATATTTTCCCATTATTATGTAATATGAAATGAGAAGCTTCTGATGTAATGGAAAACGAGAAGAGACAGAGAAACAAAACATAAAATAGGGATCAATTGATCAAGGTTACTATGATAATTCTTAATTTAATTTCTCAATACGTTTCTTCTGAAAGTGGAGTGTGCAATATATGGAATCTTAGTGAACTTAATAATATGTGATTCTCACTATGTGTCTAAATGTATGATAGAGAATAAAAATAGGGAATGTGACTGGGAAACTGGGTGGAAACTCTTACTGCCCAGTGTGCAAATATCTCTTCTGTTACTTTCTTCCTTTTTATAATAGATCTTTTGTGCATGTGTTTTTAAAAGTTGATGATTTGTAGTCAATAAATCAACTTCAAGATTTCTATATTGAAATAAATAACAACAGTAATAATAATAATAAAATAACATTTTCTAGAAGCAAAAACATACACTCAAACATGGATTCTGGAAGACATTTTGTTGCTTGAACTGAAGTCATCTTTCCTTGACAACATTTCAAAAGTATACTAGCATACAAATAATGGAATTCCCCAATATGTAATGAACTCAAAATAAATCTTTATGTTTCATACATGTGACAGATGTATAGTTCTCATAAACTCTGATCCTTCTCTGTGGAAATGAATTTTTCTTTTTCCTTTCACCTTTTATCCAGTGTGAAGTAATTTAAAAATCCATTAACACATATTGCCATGTTAATTGGATGATATTCTTCAAGGTCAAGAAACTATCAATAGATATTGAATAGTGACTATAAATAAACTCATCACAGTAATTAGATTTGTCAATTAAAATTGAGAATGGCTAACTCTTTATGACTGGATTAAAGGTGGATTGCTTTGGGAAAATAATTTTTCTCAACATAATGGATAAGGATGGGATGGTCATCTCATGTATGAGTTTGACCATGAATGAACAAAACCTGTGATTTTAAAAATACCAACAGATTCAGAAACTCTTGGAGATATTGACAGTGATAGATTGTCTCAAAAATGCATTCAAACAGTAAAACTCCAGTGTGACATTTATCATGAAAATGGTTAATAAATACCTGATATTTATTAAGAACTTAGTCTATGCTGGGCTGTACACTGAAACTTTAAGTGCATCATCCCTTTTATTTCTCATGAAAACTGCATGAGGTATATAATTATCTTCTTTTTCAGGTAAAACTTTTCCAAGGTCACTCAAACTACTAATAAGTGCTGAAGCTAGATTAAATTTAGGTCCATCTGACTCCAAGCCTAATGCTCTCTGCACCTCTCTGCATGTGCATGACTAGATAAATATTTTAATTAGTTTCACTTTATCCACTCTTTTCTCACGTGAGAAGGTTTCTGGTGAAGAACACTATAACCTTTGGTTTTAGTTTTTATGCATGCGGAAATACCATTTCTAGACAGCAAACATATTGCCAGGTTTTCCATTTAGTAATCTGGAGGTTGGATGATGTATACAAGTGTGTAAACACTGTGCTCACTATTTTTTTGGTTGTAGAGGGCTATATATTTCCCCACATTTTCTCCTTAGAATAGTTAATTGTTCTATAGCATCCTTAAAATTTTGTATAGTATCTTTAGTATCGCTGGCATGGCTATTCTTTTTTATTCTAACATAGTTTGTTGTAGTTAGGTAGATCATTGGGAAACTGTGTAGAGTTTGTGAGTAATAATGAATGGTAGCACAATTAACTTAGATCAGTTTTAGTTTACTGAAATATCAGATCCAAGAAAACGAATATTGATATCCGACAACATGAAACTGGAGAAAGAAGTTATTGTTTTCTATTATAATTGCAGCAGAAAAATCTAGAGTATATGATAGATATGTTATGTATTTAAGGGTAGCATCCCCAGAAACTTCTGTAGTGATCAAAGTGTCCCTGTTTAGAGTATCCATAAATGCTGAAAAGCAACTTGAACATTAAAATGTCTTTTGATGTTCTTATTGAGCCTTAACAATCTTATGATGAAGAGAATCTTATACTCCATATTGTATAAGATTATTTCTTAGGAAACTTGAATAAACATTTATTCACCAAGATAAGGAGTTGGCAGCAGACCAAAGTAAGGGTATTGCCAATGTCAAACTTGATGAATCAATTGTTTTTACTTATCATGGGAATATGGTTGTATGTGTGTGTGTGGGTGTTACTTACATAAGCTGAAATGATCAAAAATAGCTACATCACCAAAAAAATATCATAATGTGGAAACAAAATATAGAAATGTGGAGTGCACTGCACAACCCGCAGATAGAGTAGTAGGTAAAAGAGAGTTGTCTTTCCAAGTAGCCTATGCCTTTCTGGCAGCTCAGCTGGTTTTGCTTCTATAAGGCATAGAGTGCCATTTGGCTGAGTGTCTCTCATCAGTCCTTAAAGTTTATGTAGTTAAGAGGAGGGAGGTATCTAGTGTATTGTTCAGTTTTAGGAACTTCCTGAAATAGGATGCATTTTTTTTTTTTTTTTTTATTGCTGTGAAGAGCATGACAACTCTTACGAAGAAAACATTCAGTTGGGATGGCTTACAATTTCAGAGATTCAGACCATTATCATCATGCCTGTGAATATGGCAGTTTGCAGGCAGACATGGTGCTGGTTGCATCTTGGCTTGTAGGAGACAATAAGTCAACTGATTCACTGGGTGGGATCCTGAGCATAGGAAACCTTAAAGTCCATCCCCCACAGTGTCACTTGTCATAAACATCACAATAAATCCACATCTCTTAATAGTGTCACTTCCTATGAGATTATGAGGGCAAAATACATTTAAGCTACCACACAACTCCTATTAGAATATCCTGTTGTCTCACCTTTCTTTTTAATAATCCGTGTCTTAATGATCGTTTCTCTTAGAATATCCTATTGTCTGTAATATTGGCTTTCCCTCAACTATTTTAAGAACAGCAAAGACACTTGAATTAAAAATAATAAGCACTCAAAACCAAAATGTAATTTTTATTCTTATATTTATGTGTTTAAATAGTAAGAACAAAGGGAAGTTTACATAAATGTAGAGATGGCAAATCTTCATTGATGGCAATGACTTCCCCATCCTGGAAAAGAGTAATAGCAGTGTTTTGTGAGTCCTTCTGCTACATCCTCCACCTAGATTAAACCCTCACATTCTTTCAAAGGCACAGGTTAATCGCACCTGTTTTGAGTTTCTTAGACACAGGATGATGTGGTTCGTGATCTTGGGCCTAGCTTCCTTCATTTAACATATCTGAGAAATTAAGAATAATAGAGTATATGAGCGTAGGCTATTTCTATTGTATATTGTCAGCGAATAAATGTACATTTTATTTATAAATTCTGCATTTGACCACTACTTAAGTAGTTTATAGCTTTTCAGCATTATGAATTGTTATGCAATAAAAATGTGCTTTCATAAATACATGTATATATATTTAAGAACAATTCTACTCCAACTTATTTTTCCAAAGTAAATATATACTTTGCATTCTGAATAACAGTATGCTAAATTTCCTTGTTATACCTACTGTCTAACTTTAAAAAGTCATCTTTTAAATACCAGCCTGGTGGGTATTTCATGATGAATGCTTAGAATTAATATTTGTATACTCAAAATAAAAATTTCTTTTCTCCTCTTTGGTATGTTTTATTTTTGTATTTTAGGCATATTTCTCCTGATATAGCCCTGTCTAGGCTAAAACTCACTGTGTAAATTATGTCGGTCTCTCTCATTCTTTCTCCTACTTCTGACTGTTGAGTTTGGTAACAATTGATATGGACTAGTATGACCATCTACAGAGTTATAATTTTCATAATTTCTTGATATTTATATGTTCATTTTACTCATGTGTTTGCCCATGTAGGATTGATTTTTTTTTTCTGTTTTTCTTCAATGGGTTTGTAGAAATTTGTTATATGCAATGGTTACTAGTTCTTGCCTGGTTTCTTGTTTTCAAATGTCCCTTCTCCTACTGTGTTGCCACATGCACATTTTAGCACATATAAATGCGAAAATGAGATTCTTCTCCTGTCAAATCACTTTGTATTGTGTCACAAACAAGGGTAAAGGCCTTGTTTTAATATAGCTTCTACATTATTCCTGAGGTGATGTTGGCCTGAAACTCTCCTCTCCTGGAAGATGGGGGTGGATGGAGCTTAGGGGAACAGTAAAGGAAGAATATGATAAAACACTTTATTTGAAATTATTAGAGAATTAATAAAACCTATTATAGCAAAACAACTAAAATATTTAAGAAGCAATGGGTACCACAAATACATAGTATTTGTTAGTATTTGTTAAAATAACACCATAGACTCAAGAATACAGTATTCTGGATAAAGAATATTTTATTGATATGAAAGATTAAAATTAAAGTCTGTAACAGAGGAATTCACATTTGTGAATTCCTGGCAACCCTTTGGGACATGTGGTGCTGTCCACAGGAAGAAATGGTCTCTAGGGAACTATGCTCGTGGAAGACATGGAACGGACAAGCACAGAACGGAAAACTTCAGTCAGTGACATAGTTCTTAGTGATCAGGAATCATCTCTTTCCTTGGCACATTGGTGCCTTCAGTGTGGGGCTTTTTTATTGTCAGGCATCTGTCACTTGAGGGTCACAGGCTGGCTTCAGTACCTACAGTAAATAAGCAAACATTTTATTTTCTAGTAGGCTTTGCATGTATATTGAAAACTTTGTCTTGTGAGATTCTGCCTACTTCTTGTAGCCTGAACTTTGACTTCTTTATACAAGTTGCTCACAAATAAGCTGGAGTTTGAGCTGATTTCTGCTCTCTACTTGCTTTAGGAGTTCCCTCTGATGAGATATTTGCAGTATAGAAAGCGAATAAGTCACAGATATGTAAGGCTCATCCTAAGCTCAAGAAAACCCTTCTGTTGCTTAAATTCCTCTGCCCCTAGTCTCCAGGATGATGCTAAACTCAATACATTCTTTCAAGCAAATTTCTTCCTTTTTTATTGTTTTTTTGTGTGGGGACTATGTTGATTTATATAAAATATTACTTGCTGCTGAAATATGCTCTATTCCTATCACATCTAATTCTATACATTTCCTCTTGTTAGAGTAGATATTTTGTCCATTGGAGAGTAAGCTTAGAGAGATCAGGTACCCACCTTACCCACTTTGCATCCCCATTTGCACACATTTGGGAATTAGAAAGAGAAATACAATTGCATTGTATTTATGTTCTAATCTTAATACAGACAAATCCACAATGAATGTATTATCTTGTGATTCTCTTGCATTTTCTCCACATCTGTCCTGTGTGTACAGGAGTAGCATGGTTATGAACCACAACACAAAATAGTGACTACGGGATGAAATAGAAAAATAGGAGACAAAAGGAAGTGAATTGAAAGGACTACAGTCAGGAGACATTTCCTTTCTGGGTTTTTAAGTGACTGCTTCTGCAAGGAGATTTGTGCGGGCTTTGGGGGACACTTTTGTCTAAACTGCAATCAGAGAGAGTGACTGCCATAAAGCAGGAGTGGGGATACCAAGGGAAAAAAGTATTTATGTACTGTGCAATGTTTGGAGACCGCTTTCAAGGTGAAATTTGTGGGACAGACTTTGCTAAGTTTTCTGGAGCATATAGTCACCTCTTGATTATGTAAGGAAGCAGCGGTGTGGATAATTAACAGCATGAGTAGTTCTCTAGACTTGTCCATTAATACAGTCAAGGACAAAGGTTGGTTCAGGTGCTCAGCTGACAGAGGACAGGGAGGCTTTACCCTTTCTCTTTTTTTCCTTTTCTCCTAATCCTTTGATGATTCTTCCTTTTCTTTGTTTCTTCCCATCACCATATTTTTTTAGCCTCTTGCATCTACTGGTATAAATTCCCTTCCCCAATCACTGCAGATGTAATGCACTCCTAGGTACAATTATAAATATGCCTCTTCCACCATTACCTGCTCTTTAGTGAAAAGACTCCATGCCCTCTGGCCTCTTCAAGGACATGATGCTGGCAGATCTCTCTCTTTTTTTTTTTCATTTTCTGCTTTTGTAAAATAGTTTACAGAGTTGCCGTGTCTTACAGACAATAAAGTACTTTGAAAATTCCCTGTGCATGTATTTGCTCACCCTTAGAGTAACTCTCCTAAAAGAGGCCTCCGCTATATGTATCATGGACTACCTTTTCTCACTTAACTTTCAACCCAATGACAACCTTGAAACCATCCTTTATGGGAATACTTTGGGTCATCAATTCTAAGTTGTCCTCACTCAAGCTTAGTATTAGTTTCGTTTTGCCGGAATAAGCACATTCTCATTCCTCAAACACATTCAAACTGGTTTTTTAAGGTGTCTCTTTATTTTATTCTACATCACAACCACAATTTCTCCTCGGTCCCAAACCCCGATTACCTTTAAATTTAAGTTTGTACTTCAACTTCCTATCATTGTTTTCATTCTCATGTATTTATTATGTTATGTTCACTCCAAGGGTTTTTTTTTTTTTTTTTTTGGTCTGGAGACTGTGCCTATATTTAAATAGCTCCTTCCTTGTTTCCTTAAGTTCTCTGAATGCAGCCTTCTCCCGCAAGGAACTCTTCAGTATGGTAGGATTCTGTTACATTGTAGATAATTGTCCCATCAACAAATGCCGATTGGCTAAAGGCAGACAGGAAGTGTGGGCCGGGCTATCAGCCTAAGAACACTTTGGGAACAGGAAAAACAGAGGAGAGATGCCACAGAGAAGCCAGAGACGCAGATGCAGAGATACCTATGCTCTGAGAAAAGGTACCGAGCCAGGTGGCTGAACAGGGTAAGAGTCATGGGTTAGATTAAGAGCAAGAGCTAGCTAGTTATATGTCTGCGCCCTGCGTCAGTCAGCGCACAATTAATATAAGCGTCATAAGCGTCTGTGTGTTTAGGTGGGACTATGGGACTGTGGTTCTAGGCCAGAAACCTCATGCAACATTCCAGTTGCATCATTTAGCCTAGAAACAAAGGAGGAAACCTTGAAACCGCTTTCTGACCCTCCTCCATTTCTCTTACCCTAAAACTCCGAACCACATTGGCATGTCATCTGCTGGTGTGGTAAGAAGCCTTATTTAGGCAACTGTTTTGTTTGGATTTCATGTGCTTCCCTGCCACATATAGGAGACTCTATACTGTACTTTTAAAACTGTCTTCTTTGCCAAGTTAATACAGAAAAACATGTAACCTGCGAGCAATCCTTGTATGACTGGGCCCTTTATCTATATCCTCGGCTAGTCAATATCTGACACACTGTGTATTTACTTGTAAAAACGTAAATGAGAATGTGACTTCCCAGTGTCAGTCTTTTTACTTGACCCATTCATGGCAGTATCTCAAACGGCACCTGCCACGTAAACAGTGCAGAGTCTGTTTACTGGGTAGATGATTGACGGGGATGAACGCAAATAACCTTTTGCCTAGCTTAAGAGTTTTAGCAGCTGGTTTTGCATCAAATTTGGATGGCATATTAGCAAGGAAGAGAGAGAAGTGTAGAGAACCTCGCTCCACCTTGAAGGCCACAGGCCAGTTGGTTGGTATCAAACTCAAGTCTTTGGAGAGGAACGTGTGGTCTGTTTGATGGAGACACGTGCTCGGTTCCCCAGGCGTCAGAATAACAAATGAGAAAGTCTAATGTGGAAATGGATTGCCCCGGAATAGTTTTGGCCAGTAGGAAATAAACCTGAAGTGTGCGTTTGGTAGGGGCAGCTATTTTGAGGTTGGAGTATTTAGTGTTGTTGTTAGCTGTAACTTCATCAATAATGTGTATAAAGAAAGAAGAGGGACTGATTTTTTTTTTTTCTTGGAAAGTATTTCTGTCTTACAAAGAGAGACATGAGAAAAAATAACCACACATTATGTATATTAAAATCAGCAGCTGCAATGGGATGAAAAGCAAGCAGTGAAGTTTTTAATTAAAATACTCGAATTCCAGATCCCCCGTCCTTTTCTTTTGGAAGGTTTTTTTTATTTTTTGTTTTTTGTTTTTTTGACACAAGATCTACTTTTCATCATAAATTAAGTTTTAATCCTAATATTACCATAAGACTTATGGAACAGCAAAGTGGGGGAACTACCCAGTCCCTTTTTAGTTCATTTTCTATGTTTGTGTATTAAGGCTACTAGTTTGGTATAAAGTTAGCAAATATGTTTCCTTGGGGAATTACAAAGACAGGCTAGACTGCTATGTGAGTGAGCATTTGAGGCTGCAATAATTCTCAGAAGCAAAGGGACATGCAACACACAGGTGCTGCTTTCTTAGTTCTTAGGAAAGACAAGTGTCACCTGTTTGTGTTATGTTTTATTATATTTCAGTTTTAAAATTCTGTGACTGTAAGTGCCTATTATATTAAATATTTCTTTTGCAAAAAGTGATAGGGTGTATACTAAAGATGTTGATATATATTCTTTTTAGCAAATTCTTTTGGAAGATGTGAAGGCTTGGGCACTATTTCTTCTAAGGAGCTGGGACTTGGATATTACATTATTTTATATTGTATGCTGAGCAAGTGCATGGTAATCAGAATATACAGTCAGCTTTCAGAAAGTGGTGGTGTCATACTTGTGCATACAAACCCTGATATAGCAGCATTGAATAAATATGCAAAAATCAAGCTTTAATTCAACTAACAAATTCTCGTAGTTTTCTTCATTGGCTTTGTCTGCTAAAATATCTATAGGAAATATTTTTCACATACAGAAAATGAAGCATTTTAACTACAGTTTCCACCCCCCCCCCCAAGCAATAGTCGAAACATTTAGAATTGAATGGTAGAAACTGGATGATCCTGATTGTCATCTCACTTTTAGGTTAGACAGTTCACCAGTGCTTTCTAAGTTAGAAATGTAAGAATATGACATTATGGGATATAGAAAGATATTTACAGATAATTGACTTTAAACAAAAAGATAGCATGTGAGAATACAATCTGCTCCAATTTGCATTTCTTAGAATAATTTATTGCTCGCTATAAAATCTTATGTAAGGGAAATTTTCAAATACATGTATTTGATTTGTTGATACATGTTTTTGCAGAAAAGTATGATGAAGTTTTGCAAACGACTGTCGTTATTTTTAAAATACCTCGAGTATTCATAATCTAAATAAATCCAGAAAAGGAACATCATCTTTTGGGATTGAATTTATGCCTTTTCCATAATTGTTAAAGTGGGCTTGGCATCTTTCTTACACATTTTAAGCCTCCCTGAATTTTTCACCTAAGTATTTACATTCACTCTTCAAATGGAAATAATGTAAATGGGACTTTTAATGTGCTTTGAAACACAGTATCCCATGTATAATTCTGGCGTTATTTATAGCTGTTAGATGATCTTAACTCAATTTCTTTGATTTTTATGGTCTTGAATTTAATCAAAGGATTCGTTGTTAATCTTGAGAAGGATGATGTTCTTAAACATCAGTTAAATCTTTTCATTAATTCCCAGCCTCTTCATCCTGCCTGGTGGCCCATTCTGGAATTCTGGAATTGAGTTCACAGTCACCTGCCTGTCTCGTAGGTGCTAGGATTCCAGTCTAGGTGTGTGATATCATGCCTATTCTTTTTCTCTTTTTGGTTTTACCTTATCATTTATGCTGTATCTGTAATTATTATTGCCATTCATTTGTTCTTATTTTTCATTTTTTTTTTTGATGTCACTCATATTATTCTAGAGCAAAGAGGAGAGATAATCCAGACTTCACCTTCTAGGAAGCTTGTAGTCAGCCCAATACGGCTGGGAGTTAGGTTGACCATTGTATTTAGCAGCATTGGGTTGGTCTTCCACCCTGACCACCTTGTCTGATTGAAGTCTGGAAGAGGTCAAAAGTTTTTCCGTTCTGACACTTTCCTTATAGACTTTTGATTAATGAAATGGTTTTTTCGTACCCACTTCTTCCTGTTTACTAAAATCAATGTAATTATGGTATGTTTGTAGCTTAAGGGGCTCCAGTGATGTTTGGCTGCTTGTTCTTTTAATAAAGCAGTCATCTTGTACTGGCATAATCCATCTATCTCTCATTCAAGGTTCTGTACACTTTTCTTTCTAGACTAGTAGGCTCCTGCTTGAGATATAGGTTTTAAATCAATACATCTATTTTGTGATTTTAATGTTAATTACTATAGTGTCTTAGTTATTTTACTTTGGATATTATTTTAAGCATTTTCCTAGGCTTCCAAAACTTTAACATTTTTAATACCACATATTAGAGGGACTTGATTTAACAATTGAGATGTTTTGACAACTATAAAATACCCAGTGTCTAGGACCGTCATTTTGCTTGGCACTTAGAGTTCCTGAAACATTTAACTTGATTTTTATTGATTTTTACTTGTAGAGATTCATATTTTGGAATGAAGGGTACCTCAGGCTAATTGAGAAAATTAAAACCTAAATCTGGGCCGGTATGACAGCTCAGAGAGTAAAGGATCTCTCTGTGAAGCCTGAACCACTGAATTGTATGCCAGAGCTCATGAAGATACAAGGAGATAACTCATCAAACGTGTCTTCTGACCCTTCTCCCAGGTCCCGTGAATAGTGGTGCTGAGTTTGGGTAGATGTGGAAGGTTGGCTAAGTAACCACTCAACAGTGAAACATGGAAGACTTGGCCTGGAATGTTTCCAAAGTTTTAAAGACAAACATCCACAAACTCCACAGGTACTTATAGTTGCCAGAGGAACCACTCTCATAACGATCAACATTCTCCAGCAATTGTTTTCCCCTTTATCCTGTTATACAGGAGCACATTCCAATTTAGGGTACTTTAACTGTCAGAAATATCAAAAAGAGCTTGTGCACTTTAGGCAATCTTTCTGAACCCTGTCCAGAAAGCACGGGGAGAACAATTTTCAAGCAATCTTTGTTTTGCCTTCCCATTGCCCTTTCACCTGAGATATAGCTTTCAGCTAATTAGCGCGTCCTGGCATTACAACGAGAGGTAGACTGTGCTCTACCCAGAGAGATAGATTGGGCAAGGTCACACAACTGCAGCCTTGCTGCGATTTATTTGTAAAAGCCATATTTTGTTTAGCTACTTGACACCTAACATTTCATTTGTCCAAGTGCTCAGAATTTCAAGTTTCCAATGAACTGAAACTTAGCACTTTACCTGTGGGTCAGTCAGCATCTTCATTCCGTGTCTCAGAGCCTGGCAGTACCTGTTCCAGCGTCTAATGAAACCTATTGACAATTTCTGTTTTTTAAATCTGGGGGAGAGGGGAATATTAATTATCAGCATGGAATCTCCTTGACATATGTATCTAGGCACTTTACCTAAAAATTAAAAGCCACCGAAAGAACAAACACCTCCTGAACATTTCATCATAAAGTGCTCTTTGGTGACAGCAAATCAGAGGGCAGTTCTCTATTAGACCTTCCGAGCTGAATGAAGCCAATTAATGCACAATTACTGGCAGCAGTGCTGTATTTGAAGGATTTTGTTTAACAATGAAACTTTTAAACAGGATAATTGTAGACATCTGCTTTACGTGCCTTAGCCGTGACATAGCCAGTGTCTGCTAAGATCTTCTGAGCTTTTACAGTTTTACACAAAAGGACATATTGGCAATTCTGTTTTCCTGTATTTTGTAGGCTGCAAAAATACCAGGCTAGAATTCAGCATTGTTACAGAAATGCTCAATGTCACCAGAGCGATTCACTTGTTCCACCTGGTTCCCAGACATTTGTAGAAGCTAAACATATGTACCTTAATTGCAAAAATGTAGGCTTAATGAACATGCAGGCGTTATGGTATACCAAATGCAACGATCAACATGATGGCAAGCTACTTAAGAGCATGTCACAATGTTTGGCTTTGAAGAGGTTTTTCCTTTGGCAATGTTTCAGAGAAGAATGCGTTCCTTGCATTTGCCGTCCTGTGAGCCAATAATAAAGTGTTCAGCATATGAAGCTGGTATTTATTTTAAATTGCTATGTCAATATTTTTGTTTAAAAGCAAGCTTGATTCCTTGTGTGGACTTTGTTGAAGCTCTCTATCACTGCTTTTTATTTGAGTTTGATTTAGCTGCTTTTCTCCATGATTTTGTGCTTTGCAGAATGGCTGCCTTGAAAGCCTTCTGATTGGGAAGGGGAGGGGGTGGGCAGTAAAGTTGCTGTGTGAATTTCAAAGCCCAGAATGTGTAAAAAAAAAAAAGAGCAAGCAGTTGCTGAAGGCTCAGAGAAGTGACTGCAATTAAATTGTACACATTTTATGACCTCAAAGCTCCTCAAAATAACCACTATGTCTGGGATAATGGGAGCTCTGGATTCCAATGTCTCAGAATGATCTCACCAGCAAAGCATCCTTGTTCTTATAGAGGTATCTCCAGGTCCATGTTTACTTGGCATGTAAAAAGCCACAGATCATGCTTTTGCTTTCATAGATATGAATGGAATTATATTATTATGGGGATATTACACAAGCAACTCGGTCATGATGCCATGTCAACCTAACTTGCTTACCAGTTGGGGGATGCTTTACCTATTGCCAATGCAATTGTTTTTTAGATGTCACAAACACTTCTCAAAAATTGTAGGCAGTCTTGCTCTCATTATATGTCCTTAGATGAGGCATATTTCTGTGAGGGTAATAAAATTGGTCTTCCCATAAGACAAGGGAAAACATTATGCATCATCTGTACACACCAAGCTTAAAAAATACTTCATTCATAAATTAAATTAGACATTTTGAAATGTTAACAGAAAAAGCTACTTTGCTTTTGCTAATCAATACGGAAATGAGGATTTTAGGTAATTAAAATCTATGAAGTGAACATTTCTCATTTGGATCCCATTAAGGGGAAAATAGTAGACAAAGGAAAGAGCTAAGTACAGAAAACAAGTGATTAAAATGTTCCTTTTATGTTGGTAGGGAAAATAATGACATATCCCGAGGTCTGAGACAATATAAAGTGTTGTTACACATAGTATATTGAAATTGCACAAGCTTGAGTTTTGTAGAAACATGTACGTCAGCATTAGGCAGTAGTTTTTAAACTGGTCTGTTCTTTAGGTCACATTTAATCTGATGTATTGTTTTGATCTTCTGAAGTGTGTTTCAGGAACCAGAACGAACCACGAATGATTACTAGATGCAGAATCCTACCCCTGAATCAGAACCAGCAGTCTCATGGGATCTGCAGCGATTTTCAAAAAGTCATATTTTGAGGATTTGGAACCGGGTAACTGCCCAATAAAAAAGTAATGAGGTCTCAGATAGTTCTGTGGACTTGCAAAGGTCCAAAGTTGTGCTTTACTGAGCTATGGGAGAAAAGTAACGAATGTTTTAGAGACTGTAAATGTCATGTATATTCTAGGATAACAGCTCTGTACAACAGAAATCGAGGGGAACATCAAAAGTGGGGATGATGTTATGCTAAGCACTATTTTGCTTCTGAGATTTTCCTTCCTAGTGTTAGTGCCTTAGCATTTTTCTAGAACCCTGGGTTGTTGAATATTAGCTTAAGACTAGTTATAGTTGTTTGCACCGTGGAATATTTGTTTAATGATGCAAAGATGTGTCTCATTCTTTCATCTTGTGTTCGCATAACCCTGCAAAGCCATGTTACTTTGCCTGCCTAAAACACCTGATTGGTCTAATAAAGAGCTGATCAGCCAATAGCTAGACAGAAGAGAGAAATAGGTGGGACTGACGTGCAGAGAGAATAAATAGGAAAAATCTAGAAAAGAGGGATGAACAATATATATATTTTAAAAGAGGAGGACACTAGGAACCAGCCATCGAGCCTCAGAGCCAGTCATGGAGTAAGAAGTAAAGAAACATTCGGAATAAAGCAAAGTAAAAACCCAAAGTAAACCATGATTAAAGGAGAACAGAATAATTTAAGCTAGAAAAGCTAGATAGAAATAAGCCATGCGAAGAAGCTAAGGCTGGACATTCATAAGTTAACTAAGTCTCCATGTATTTATTTGTGAGCTGGGTGGTGGGCCCCCAAAGAATAAAGGAAGAAAAACAAAACCCAACAACAAAAACAACCACAACCCTGACCTTATATATAGATACCAAACAAAAACCATGATTTTTTTCTTTTTTTGTCACAGACTTTTCCTGTTATGTTTGGAACCACATAGCTCATGATGCTTGGAAGGCCATAGATAATCTGATTCTCTTTTAGATCAATTCTGAGCTAAAGACATTAGATCAAAAAGTACTTTAATCCAGCTCTATTGTGCATTGGATAGTTTATTGGGTTCCTTGCCAATGACTGGCAATGGTTATTTAAAACCATCCCTCCAAACTGCCTGTAATGCCTTGCTTTGTATGTGCCTTTTCTGCAGGTGAGTCCACGTTTGACTTTTTGATGATCCATACTTCCCTCATGAATTTAATTATCAGTCATACATTTTTGGCTAGCTGAGGCATAGTGAAGTTTCAAATCCATTTTTTTCTCTTCAGGTTTCATATAACATTTATGACATTGATGTAACATTCATTGCTTTGGTTTGTGATATAAAAACCCCTTTTTCTAAGAATTTAAATAGAAGATTTCTGCATAAACAGTTTAATATGTTTAGAAATATTTTTTTGAGTGAAGGTAAAGGATAAATGAGCAAACACATGATCTCTGGAGCATCTGGCACAATAAAGGTAGTGTAGGTGGGGAATGTTTGTTATCTCTGAAGTAACACCTGACAGAAAGGGTACCAGGAGCTCATGGTAAGAATAAGCTATTTCTGGTCATTCTTTGTGAATGGGTCCAAAGAGAACTGGAGAAGAGTAAAGCAGTAAATGGCATTCCCATATCAGAGCACAGTAGGGTTGCGCTACAATCTGTAAGATGTATTCACACAATAATTCACAGTTAAATGCAATGATATGTGTGTAAGGTAAATAGTGGGGGACAGAAGATCCCATATTTAGTTGGCTTAGAGTATGAAATGGGTCTCTGGAAGGAACATAATCGTTACTAGTGAAAATGTTGGAACAATGGTACGGAACACAAAGTTTCACAACCTAAACTCCCGTATACTGGAAGCTACTTATGACAAGCAATGAATGGATGATTATGAAATTGTTCTTTGTCTTCTAAAGTAAGATTTTTCTCCCACCCAAATGGGTAAAACCTGTATCAGAAACTGATGGCACCAGGCTTATTTGTGAGTCATGTACCTCTAATAGCTGAGCAACCGACACACTGAGAATCCAGTAAACTTGCCTATTAGACTTTGCAACTAATGGAATAAACACCAGAGATTAGTTCTTAGGGTCTGGAAGAGACTAAATAAGGCAGGCATTAGGCTGAAAGTTGCTCTGTCTCACCCCAGCCCAACATTCCTGCAGCCACTTATAAAATGATCATTTAGAGGCTTAATATTAATTACAAACGGTTTGGACTGTAGCTCAAGATTTTTACTAGCTAGTTCTTACATCTTAAATTATGTTATACCTATTAATCACCATGTATCTCATGGCTTCACTTGTGTTCTATCACATATTGCTCATCCAATGGCTCTCAGCATCTCCCCAAGCCTGCCTTTCTTCTTGCTCTAACTCTTTTGGATTTCTGACCTGGCTATATCCTGTGTTTCAGAGGCCAATGTAGGTTTTTTTTTTTTTTAAACCAGTAGTAGCAACATATATTCACAGCATACAGAAAGACCATCCCATAGCACAGGGGAGAATGGAAAAGAAGACACAGCCAGGACTTGAGATGGAATTATAATCCAATGTCTAATCCAACTCAGGGTATGACTTTTGATGAATTGTTACCTTCCTGGACCACACTGCGCTAAGGAATCCTGTAAAATGAAGGTGATTTCTCATACTTCCCAAGGTTTAACATTCTTGGCAATCAGTGAGAACTGAGGAAATAGGTTTTGACTCATTTTATGTATCTTTTGAAGATGATGGTTGCACAAATTCTGAATGAGAGCCCATGTCAACTAGTGGAATGAAATGAACAGTTCAAACCTCTCTCTGAAGACCAAGGGAACTGGATAGTTGTTGTTGACTGCCATTTTGCTTTCTCTGGAAGCACCCACTTTTAGGCACCCTGGCAATGATATCTAGCTGCCTATATGATACGAGCAGAGACCCAAAGGCAGAATTTTAGAAGAACCAGTTGGCCTGGAATTCATATTCCCTATTCTTTGTCTTCATGAATTCCTGAGAGGAGTTAGGGAAGTGGCATCTTGAGTGATTCAGGATAAACGGACATGGAGCTGGTCATAAAAGAAAAAAACAAAAAGACAAAGAGCTGAGAGACATGTTTTGTTGGGGGAGAGTCACAGGGGAAGTTGGAGTGAAGAAGCGGAGGTATGTGGACATAATCAAGATACATTGCATACATGTATGAAATTTTCAGAGAAGAGTGAAACCTATATGTAAATGAAATTCTGCTTCCAACCTCAGCCTGAATCCAGAATATTTAGACTTCGGGTGAGAGTTGACTGAGTTATTATCTGTCAAAGACCTCAGAGCACATTGCACATAGTCACTGCCACGCAAATTCTATGCACAGAAACAAATGCCTTTCAGAGAATGTACTTAAATAGAATTTATATGAAAATCTTAGTGGCTATAATCACATCTAAGTATGATTTTCTGCACAATTTAATCTGGAAGAGAAAGTGGAAAATTGGAAGATAGGAAAAGTTGTATTTTGATGAAGTTATTCACAATTAATGCCACATGAGTAAAGTTCTTATGTGTTTGAATGTCAAGGTGAAGACAATGGTAATTTGACCTTCAGTTTTCATGTGCAGGCTTGTGCAGTTTGGGTAGAATTAAGAGAAGGACACCTTTATTCCCACTGGCTTTTAAAGCTTGCCTTTAGTAGGCACAGTGTGTCTTCTTTTTGTGATCAGGTTTTACAGTCTCCTTTATCAATTGTAAGAGGTGTGGAAGGCTAGTTTATATCTTTCAGAAGGGACATCTGGGTCAACAGGTTGAAAGAACTTTGAAAGTTATTTGTATCTTTGCCAGTCACTTCATTGTGTGAGGATCGCTGGAGCTTGTGTGTAAACTACCTTTGAATAAGAGGCAGAAAATGGAATTTATCAGGGGACAATGCCCTTTGTTTATAAGGAGCAACAAAAGATGAATGGACAGACACAGCTAGTCTTCTGTGCTCAGTGTCCTATTTTTCCAGATAAAAAGGAGGATAATATTCAATCTTGATTGTGCACAGAGGCCTTGGTTACTTAAAGGCAATAGAGGAAGGGGAGAAATGAAAAGGAAGTAAAGTAACCAGTGTGTTCCTGAACTATGACTTTTAGCAGCAGCATTGAAAGAGTACTCGTGTGTGTGTGTGTGTGTGTGTGTGTGTGTGTGTGTGTGTGTGCGTGCGCGCGCGCATGTGCTCTCTGTGGTTGTATGTCTGAGGCTTATTCATTACACGTGCAAACACAATCTGATTAGTATTTGTTATAAGCGTGTCCTGTCTGCTTTTATTCCAAACATCACCTTTAGATCCGGGGCCACTGCAGCTATTAAATCAGGAATATTTAGCTATTGTTTGTAATAAATGTCAGCGGGGCTGAACTGAAGCCAGCAGGAAATGTTCAGGGCAGAAAACACACTGATATTCATTCATGCAAATTTGTACCACTGGTAGAATTAATCAAGAGGAAGGAGGGAACATCTACAATGTTCCCTTATTCCTGAGTATGAGAGTTATAATAAACAGAAAGCCATCTACTGACAAATAGTCCCATGTAAGTAAAGCGCAGTTAGTGAGTTTAACTTTCAAGGCAGGCAGTGGTAGCTGGTATGTTGCGGGCTACCTCTCCTTCATCTACACTGGCTCTGGTCCTCTGGGGCTACTTAGTGGTGTCCTTCTTCCTTCTTAAAAGGCACCTAGATTTAGAATGCTCATAATTCTTCCCTCTTAAAATCACAGAGATGCTGTAAAGACTAGTCCATGTATCTTGCTGCATGCTGAGCTAGCTCTGCCCCATATAAATCAGGATGTTTAGACTACACTGAGGAGATATGGCAGTGGGAAGTGGGCTGTTGAACCAGTACGTTATTGTCATTTACAAGAACAAGAATGGCTTCATCCTTTTCAGTTTGCCATGTGTGAAGTAAGATAAAACAATCTATACATCTGAATAATTGTAAGTTTCAGGGAAAGTTTAATCACCATATTAAGCATGCTTATAGCCCTGAGTGTCAAGGAGTATCCCCGAAAAATAGTAAAAGCCACTAGAATGTGAAAGTGGTTCAGTGGGTAAAATGGTTGCTGGACAAGCATAAGAACCTAAGCTGTAGTCCCAAAACCATGTTAACAGCTCTGCATTCCATCTGGTTGTTTTTCCTTGTTATGGGAAGCACAGCCGGGATGGCCCCAGCTTGCTGGCCAGACCTGCCGATTTGTGATTGATACCCAGGTATATGGAGAGATGCTGTTTCAAAAAACTAAGATGATAACATCTGGCTTTCACCGGCATAACACACAGATTCATATGCACACACAAACACAGAAACACGCGCACACACCAATGAGGAGATACCAGAACATTTTAGTAATGCTTTCAGAAAGGTGAGAGGAAAAAAAATGAATTCATATCTTTTATTTTTGCTCATTTTCTCATCTCATGAAATTATTCACCAGAAAACAGAAGCCGATGAAAGGAGCTGACAGAAAAATTATAGGGAACTGCAAACATATTAATTATTTTGCATTTTATTACTGTGATTAGAAAAAAAAAACCATGGAGAACATGAGTTAAGAATATTTTTCAAGAAGTTAACTCACAAATGCTTCCTAAAATCATATACTAATATTTACAAAAATAACAAAAATATTCTAGAATGTTTTGTATATTATGGAAGTTGCTGTGGAGTAAAAGATGCTTTTTCTAAATAGCATCATTGATTTTCCTTTATTTTGTATTGCTTTGGATTGTGCTCATACTTACAGAATATATGTTACCAGCTGAAACTTTTCTTTTTGATTCTGGTTTCTGATGGGGCTGTATTTAGACATTAATTTTCTTAGTGTAGGTGTTAGGAGGATGCCTTAACAAGTTACATGAAAAGGGGCATTTCTGTTTATTAAATGAAAGTTGTTGTCAGTTTGTACAGAAAATAAGATTAAAAGCTCATTCTAGAATTCTAGAGGTCAGTAGTGGCATCAAGGTGGAGATTAAGATCCACATATGAGGAAAAACCAATGGTACTTTGTAGGAGTATTGTATTGTTTCATGGTAAATAATTGTCCCACCCACTGGTTTAATAAAAAGCGCTGATTGGCCAAAGACAGGCAGGAAGTGTGGGTGGGGCTACCAGACTAAGAAAACTCTTGAACACAAGCAGAATGCCAGAGAGAATACCAGAGAGAAGCTGCAGGAAGCAGAGGACAACCATGCTGCTGTGAGCAAAGGTACCGAGCCCCATGGCTGAACAGGAAGAATCATGGGCTAGATGAAGGGTAGAGAGCTAGCAAGTGATATGCCTGGGCCTTAGGTTGATCAGCCAAAAACTATTGAAAGCATCTGTGTGTCTCTGTGTCTCTGCGAGTCTGTGGGCCTAAACCTTGAGGCTAGGCCCAAAAGTCAGGGCCAGAAACCTCCTACTACAGTACTTGTCTTTCTGAGAGTGGGTCACTTCACAGAGGAATATATTACCACAGTCAGCATGGCTATTCAAGAAAACGAATGTCAGCAAATGTTGGCTTTGGGAAAGAAGCATAATCATCCAATGCTAGTGAGAGTGTAAACAAATACAACCACTATGAGAATCAGATGATCCTCAAAAAATTAAAATTAGAGTAACCACAGGATCCACCTACTACCCATGAACATGTCCCAAAAGGATGCTGCTCCTAGTACAGAACCTGTGTCCAAAGGTTGCTATTCTTATCACAGTGATACTTAGATGTCTATATTTCTTTCTGGACTAGTCACAGCAAGGAAATAGAGCAAGCTTTCTTCTCCAGAAACTGAATAATGGAGAATGAAAAGGATGAGTATATAAAAAATGGCATTTCACTCAGACAGAAAGAGAAATTAAATTATGAACTGTGTAGGAAAGTGGATGTACTGAACCTGAACTTTTAATGGCTGTACTCTGCTGTCTCTCAAGTACTGCTATTACTATGGTAGCTGCTAATATTCTGTGGCTGAATTTGAAGTTGAGTGTAAGTTTCTTTATGGTAGGTGCAAATGATAAAAATAAGATGATACTATATCATTTTTGTAATGTAAGAAAGATTTTACTTTACAAAAATGGACAATGGGTCTGCCTTCATATATGAAGATCCATATATGTTGTGTTTGAAATCACATGAGCTCCTGAGGTAGTCACTTGGCCCAGCTCTTTATTTGGAGGCTCATTTCATTATCCATCTTAACCATTTGAATGTTGTTTAAGAATATGCATTTTCTTTCAAGTTGATTAGTTCTCTTGAACCTGTGAATTTAAGCAATGTAATTAACCAGTATACTTTTAAGTGAGTCACTTTGAGTCTAAATTAGCTATTCTATTTCTACTTTTTATTTTTCATTGTAACTTTTTTTTTTCCTGGAGTTTAATCATGCATTTTCTGTGTCTGCAGGGCTGGGCCATAATGCCCAGATTTATGGCGAGATTGTTGGATTTTTCTGAGAGTGTTTTGGGTGAGATCAACATTTCAAGGTCTAGAATTTGTGTGAAGCACATCATTCCCTATAAGGAAGGTGGAGTTTTTCAACTAGTTGCAGACCTGGTTAGACCAGAGGACTAATCTCTGCAAAAGGCAACCTGCTGGCACATGATTTGGGTACTTGACCAACAGTTTGGTTCTTCTTTGGTATCTAGCACCCTCCCTGTAGACTTTGGATTTAGCTGATTCCTTAACCCTGTAAACCACTTCTTAAACTAATTTTTTTTCTATATACAACTACATACACTTTGTTAATTTTCTACTTCTCTGGAGAGCCTGAGGTAAAGAAAATGTGATACATTTTCAGGGGTCTGGTCTCTCTGGTGTGTTTTGCTAGAGGCAGGTGGGCAGATATTTCCTCAATGAATAGGGGACATGGAAAGAAAGATCCTTTCTTTACTCTGAACTTGGGTGGATGTTTCTGACACCAGAAATAATGTTGTAGAATTTAAATAACGGGAGAAGGTATTAAAAAGAGTCATGTCAGTGTGCTCTGATGGCTAAGGAGGAGCCTGAGAACTCTGGGTGCTCAAGTGATGATGTACTGATGAGTTCTTAAATGACACCACCCAAGAACCTGGAGTTTAAAACTTCTTGACATAAAAAAAAAATACAAATAACCGTACAGTTTAAATTAATTATAGTTAGGTGTTAATTTTATTTGCTGTGAACATTCCTAATGGATGTTGTTAACTATAATAGATGTCACCATGGAGTTGAATTAATGGAGCCCCTGTGTGTGGTTAGCAGGTATTGATTATTAGGTCAGGTTACAGTGTCACAGAAACATGAGTCCTGATGTTTAACATTTTGGAGTAAACATTAGGAAATAGTGAACACTGTAGGGTACCTGAAGAAGTTAGAATTGGTTTTAAAGAGCCAAATTTCTTCTAGGGATTGTTGAGGTTGGAAATTCAACCTCAGTACTCTATTTTTAATAAATACATGAAAAATTCTATATTTTTCTGTGAAATTAGATGTTTTTGACTCCTAATGTGATATTTGATTTATCATGCAGCATTTGAATTTTCAAAATTGATCATAAATACTACAGTATGTACATGAATACTGATAATTGAGACCTCCCATGCCACCCATGGGATATTTATAGTTGTAGTAAAAATAGTTCACTAAACTAATCAAAATTTTGTAAACTGGATATGGTGTTATTGCTACAATCCATCAACGTGATATTAATTAATTATTACTAACAACCAAAGCTAGCACATCGCCATATACAAGAAGATAAGTATTGTTTTCTAGACCACAGATTTTCTAAACACATTACAAAGATATTTTGATTATTTCATCTTGGTTTCTGTGTATCCTTTTTTTGGCTCTTAGTTCATCATGACAAATTATATGAGTATAATTTTCTATGTCAGAGTAAATATATGTTAAGTGATTTGGAAGTTTGTGGTTATATGTGTACACAGAATTCAGTGTCTAACAGATGTGTCTAAGCTCAGTGTGAAAAAAACTGAGGTGTAGTGATCCAAATATTAAACTTTGGTGCTGAACTGAAGAAATTGAACCAGTACAGTATTCACTAAACTTGGAGTTTACATCTACTCAAGAAGGCTTTGGTCTCCCCTTCTTTACCTTGTAGGTGTTTAATGACCATTTATGTAAATAATGTTTTAATAATGCTTGAAACACAGCTCCAAAGGACCTACTTGAAGCTAGACTATTTAAAAGAGCATTATCTTGCTTTGGAGTGAATTTTGGTTGTGTTCATGGTTAGAGAATTTTTAGAGAGCCTAGAATCAATATGGGTGGAAAATTTCAAGCATAATTAAATCCAAGTTAAAAATTCTGACACAAAATTTCTCAGCTGACAGCTTCAAACCAGAGCATTTAGGCTTGTTAGAAATTGATTTTTACATAGCTAAGAAGTTGATTCATTTTTTTTTAAACCACTCTTTCAGAATAGATGTAAATGAAGTGTCTTATGAAATTTATACAGTACATCATGTCTATTTTTTGACAACTGTGATTTCTCTGGGTATTTGAATGTGGTATAGTGATCATATTGCTGTGGTTTTAGATACTTAAGTTTCTTTTGTTTAAGATATTAAACTTGTTAGAACTCATTAACAGGGTGCCTACACATCATATTGATTTTATAATTTCTTAAATTAAGGTTTAGCATGATATGCTCAATCACTAGTGTTGAGTATCATTATAAGGATCAAATCAAAATATTTTCCCAGTGGTTGTTGTCACAGCTAATTTTTTTTTTTTTTTGATGCTATGCCTCCTTTTTTGTTAAATCACCTAAAATGCTTAGTTTCAGACTTAGTTTCATTTTAACCAATTGTATATGCCAGATATAATTTATTCACTTTTTAGAGGCTATTTATTTGTATTTGATGTTTATGAGTGTTTGTCTGAATGTACATCTGTGCAGCACATGCATGCAGTTTCAGTGGTGGCCAGCAGAGAGTGCTGGGTCCTGTGGGAGTGGAGTTTCAGAGTGTTGTGAGCTACAGTGTGTGATGCTATTAGGGCAGCCAATGCCCTTTAATTTTGAGTCCTCTCTTGAGCCACTCATTGTTTTGCTTTGTTATGAAATTAGTCCTGGTGCCCTCCCCAAATCAATATACTAATGTATATTAAGTACCAGATATGGGCAGATACTTAAGACTGAGATAGACTTTGTATTGGGAATTTGAATTGAAAATTTAAAAGTCATGGTTAAGAAGAGGCACTAACATTGAAAAATGTGAGGAGAAATAATTAGAATGAGGATCTTTACAAATCAAATACCAGGAGGCAAAAATGTGCATGTTACAGAGGTGACACAATGGTGTCTGTTTGTAGCTCTATGAATAGACACACATGGGTGTGCAATTGGCAATTAATTAATCTAAGCCAAAACCAGAACACAGTCAAGGGTATACTGCTATGTTGTATTGACAAGTCTAGGCCCCAAAGATACATGGCCAGTTATACTAGCATTTTACTAGATTGTTCAATTTTTTTTTATATCTTGATCTAAAAGGGCACCTAATTCAATATTTTTTAAAGAACAGAACTAATTTTTAAGTAAAAATTATTTTTATCTTTGTAGTATTATAAAGTGAACCCAATATTGAAAACTGGACACAATGATAGAGGTAAAGCTCTTATCATAATATTCCCTTTACTTGTCAAAACATTTGTATCACCCACTGATATTTACACACTTGTATAGACTTGCCCCATCTGCATAAGTTAAAAATTACTAATTGGAGTAAAGAATGATCAATCCATAAACACACAGTAAAAAATACCCAGATACATTGAAGCACTTTTTTTTTTCTTTTTGGATTTGGGCTATGTCATCATGAATTTTTGGCCATGAAACTGTAATAAGTTTCTAGCCTGGACTTTTCGGCCTTGCCCCAAGGTTTGGGCCCATTAGGAGCCCAGCTGTTGCTTAGCCCCTAATAATCACACAAAGCTTATATTAATTTTATGCTGATTAACCTGTGGCTCAGACATTGCTAGCTAGCTCTTTAATCTTAATCTATTTCCATTAATCTGTTTAGTCATGTGGCTTGGTACCTTCAGAACAGCATGGTTGTCTTCTTTCCTCTGCATCTGCTGATGTCTCCACTGGTATCTCTCTTGGTATCTCTGCTCTACTCTTCCTGTTGCCAGAGTTTCTTACTTTGGGAGCCCCGCCCACACTTCCTATCTGCCTCCTGGCCAATCAGCTTTTTATTAAACCAGTAGGAGGGACAAATCCCAGGACATGAGACCATCTCCCTATATAACTACATGTATCTCCCATGCTTTTACAAACAGCTCCAGCATAAAGATTTTGTCTGAACTCCATAGACCCTTGCTGAGTTGCCTACCAACCATCTTGTTCATGGAGTTTGTATCTGATGAATTACTAAGAAAAAACAAATTATTTCATAAAGCTGTTGTGTAGTTGGTCTGTACTGCTGACCAATTGTCTTGTAGCAATGGCATTGTGAGTAATCTCCCAATGATCATATCTCCAAAGGAGGTGAGGGACCCCCCCCCCCTCTGCTGCTTCTCTGATAAGGGTGATAGTAACTGTTCCTCCTCAATCCATTTAGAATTTTGACTAGCTTGATCTAATGCTTATCTTGTGCATGTAATCTTTCTTGAGATAATGCCAGATGCTCTAGTTTCAAAATACATTGATTTGCTAAAAATACATTTTGAGGTGGCTGCTGGATTTTCTCTAGGATTATGTGTATATACTTGGTGCATGTGGACTCTCTCCTCCTAAAATAATTCCTCCTAAAATAATTATTTTTAGGCAAAGGAATAAAGGGGATAGGAATTTGTAAATAATGCACAGTTTCAGTGAGATTGTCAATGACAATGAAGTTACCTCTTGCTTTTTTGCAGTATTGACCAGATCAGTAGCAAAATTAAGAAAATAATCTCCAGAACTCAATTTATGAGAAGTGTTTCTGATGTTAGACTTTACACAAGTGTGAAAGTCTACTTATGGACAGATAAGATTTCTTGTCAGCAACTACTTATAATTATCTCTAAGATCTATGTAATTACCATTTTGAAGCCAATAAAACAGAGGTATTGTTATGGGATACTTGTATACTCTGTGGATATATATTTCTGTGATTGTTTTAATAAACAGCTGAACAGCCAATAGCTAGGCACGGGGGGGATAGGTGGGACGTCCAGGCAGAGAGCGGAAGTAAGAACAGATAATTGAGGTGCAGAGGAGAAGCAGAAGGGAGTCAGATATACAAAATGAAAGAAAGGTAGAAATCCACATGATAAAATGTAGATATATGAGCTAGTAGAAGAAGCCTAAGCTGATATATTTCAGTGTCATAATGACAAATTTCAGTGTCATTATTTGTGAGTTGGTGGCCCAATGAAAAATTTGACTACAAGTTGCTAAGTGATGTTTCCCAAGAGATAATGTATAGTTTCAAACATAAGTTTGTCTATTTATATACTCAAATGGTCAGCACCATATCCCTTTAATAAGAAACTTTCAAAGAGAATCATTGACATTGGGCATTACACATTTAACAAAACTGTAGGCCTTTGCTTGTGCAAACCAATTCTAATCTTAATTCCTATATTCAGCATTTAAACTTTGTCTTTTCAATGTAACTATAAGAAAGAATATAATTGTAGCCAGGAGTTTCTGGCCCATTGTTGGGCCTGAGGTTCATATCTGCAGTCCCATAGCTGCTTAGTCCCAAAATATCACACAGAGGCTTATATTAATTACAACTCATTGGCTTATGGTTTAGGCACATTATCAGATAGTTCTTACAACTTAACTCAGCCCATTTCTATTAATCTATGTCTTACCACATGGCTAGTGCTTTACCTGTGTTCCAATACATCTTGCTCTCCAGGGTGGCAGCTCACAGCATCACTGCCTGACTCTGACCTCTTTTCCATTTTTATCTACTCTTGGATTTCCTCCCTGCCTATAAGCTGCTTTACTATAGGCCAGAATAATTCCTTTATTATCCAATGTTAATTCACAGAATACAGAAAAACATCCCACATCATATCATTTTATACCCGTAAGGTATAAGGTATCAAAACAAGTAGTGTAATTATTTTTACATGTGGCTTTTAAGACAGTCCTTGATACTACACTATTTTATCTTAAGTGAAGCTTCCTCTTGAAGGTAGGAGGTGAGTTAATAAAGGTAGGAAGCCAATAAAACCGAAAAGGCTCTACCAGCTTATGAAACAAGCCAAGCCTTGGTAGCGCTAGAAGTTACATGATTCATAGGCCCCCTCTATGGTTATATGTGCAGCAAATAACTGTATAGAGGAAGAAACACTGCTTAAGCTACCTGCAGATTGTTCAGGGAGCTATAGGCCTGTGCACCCTTGGGTCTTCACTAATACAGGAGTGGATTTTTTGTGATGGAACTGCTTTTGACTCGCCCATACTTCTGTGAGTAACCCCACATCTAGGATCCTGTAAGTAGTCTTAATAAACAAATTGGCCCAGTAATTTAGATTTGGGTGAATTGCTTCTTTTGTCTTTTGTTTGTATTCTGTCTGAGGTGACAAGATTTTTTTTTTTCATATATTCACAGGAAAAGTCATGCAACAACTGTACCACTATGGAACACAGCTCTGAATTAGATACCTGATCGTCATCATAAGAGAGTTCTGCTTAAGTATCCATAACAATGTATTTAATAGGCGTACAACACGCATACTTTACTTCTGTGGTTACTGACATTCTTAATAACCTTAATACTAGTTCACAATGTTAGTGAGTTTTTTGATTGCTTCTTATTCTGTAGATCAGCGAGCTTTACTGGGCTCTTTTTTCACTTCTTCAAGTTATGGTACATGATTCCATTATGGTTATCAATCCCCCAAATCAACTCCAATATTTAGTTCTGTGACCATCATGAATTTAGCAATATCAAGAGGAATCTGATATTTTTAGAATGAGAAATGGTAGCCGAGGAGCATCCCTTTCTTCAATCACTCCTCAGAAATATACGATCAAATTCATTTTGCATTCTTCATAATTAATACCCGTTCCTGGTACAGTTACTTTTCATCACTTTACAAGCTTCTAATCTCTTGTATTTGTTTTTATTTGATTACATATTTTGATAATATGCTTATGCAGACAGAAGGAAGGGATCTCCAGCTCAGTTGCATACAGATTGTCACCAAGTCTTTTTAAAATGTTTATATTTTTCTATTGACTAATATATTACCATATTGCAGAAAAAGAAACAAATGATTATGTCTTAAATCTATGAAAAATGAAAATTGTGACTGGAAGACAAACTTCATTGAATGAATTAGAAAAACTTATTGTGCTTTTTCTGTATTTCATATGTAAGAATATTATCTTTCAAAAAGTCAGTTTTAAAAGGTTGCTTTTGTAGATGTGTGGTGTCATATTAGCTGCCTTAAAATGTGAAAAAGGCAAGCCATACACTATAAATGTGTTTAAAGCTTGACTTTCACAGCTAAGAAGAAACAGTGGCTTTTAGCTTCTTTATTTATTGCACAGGGCAGAGGAAAGCATGGCAGTTGTTGAACACCAGGCGCTGGTGAGATTTGCTGTAATCACACAAACAAACAGGCTTAAGCCTTAGAAATGACCTTTGAAAGGGCAGGCATTCAATTTTGACAAATATAACCAACAGAAGGCTTGATGGGCAAATGTAAAAATTTAAAACCCTATAATTAGGTAGCTTATTTTAAAAACAGGCAACGAGAGGCACAGGTGGCTCATACTTTAAAAGTCAGGCAGAAAAGCAGAATGAGTAAAAAGCCAACAACAGCAAGAGGCAAGGTGCTTTCACAGAATGGCCCTAAGTCATTTTGCTTATTCACCGTTTGTTGGGAATAGGAGGTAAAAAGCTGTCAGTCTTTCCTTTCAGGAAATGTATTACCTAAAATGTGATAGATCCTATTTTACTTGTGCATATGTGCTGATGACCCTTTGCACCATGAACTTGATGCGACAGGAGTATGGATCAAATATTGGCACAATTTTTAAAAAAGTCTCCTGCACATATGCAAACACAGACGTACATGGCTATGCTGGTGTCATGCCAATGCCCCCTCTCTGTTGTTCAATAAAGTTGTAAACAACTAAAGTCGCAGAAACGGCGTTTGATCCTGATAGTAGTCATCATAATCAACTCTCAGACTAATTGTGCGATGATATTTATGCAAGTAGGATATTTGTTTTCCTTGTCTCTACTTTCTTAACATTAAAAAAGTTATGCACAAATATATTTAGTTATAGTCACCCTCTGTAATCTTCTCCTGTCTCCCTCCAAACTCTACTGACCTCTTTTTCTTCCAATCTAGTCTCCAGTTAGCTTTCAGTTCTTTCTTTCCATTTTGGCAAAGGTTTGTGCAAGTCACCCTTGCTGTTGTGTGCTCATGATTGCAGTCATATCCAGGAGACAGTGCTTTACAACACTTCCCCTATGTTCAAGCTCTTTGAACCTTCTACTCCTTCTGTCTTGATGTTCCCTGGACCTCAAGTCAGGTGATGTAGATGACCAATTCAGAACTGAGCACTGAAGACTCACCTCTTCTCAACGTGTTGAGAACATTAGTCTGTGGGTATAAACATATATTCTTAAAAAGCTATTTAACTATGTGACCAGTTAACCAAATAACAATAGTATGTTGCCTTGTCCTCCAGGGCCTATGAGTTTCCAAGTCATAAGCATTTGATCACAATTATACTACTATATATGTATTCTTTCTCATGCAGAGGAACCTGAGTCCAATCAGTGAGTAGTTGGTTATTTCAAAAACAACTGCACCACTATTGTGCCTGTGGGTTTATGTTTTATGAAGATCTATTATGGCATGAAGTGTTCCTGGCTAGGTAAGACATTAATTGGCAGCAGGTTTTGGCACTAGGAAAGCCAGACAGAAGGAAGGAATCTCCAGCTCAGTTGCACGCATTCATTATGTCCTAATCCAAATTTGTGATCTCTTCAGCAATAGAGTTTTATCATCCAGCTTTGGTGGGCAGCCAAGAGAAATGATAATAGCTTTGTATTGTTATGGATACTTCCGTTCTTATTCTTGGCCAATAACTCGCAAGGAGGTAGTCTGTACCTGCCATTGGGATTTAGGTTTAAAGCTGATAGCTTCTACTTAACATTTGAACACCTTTTAATTTAATGCCTTGTCTTGTTAGCTTATAGTGTAGTAGGTTTTTATGTGGATTTTTTATTTTCATACACGCTTTCCTGCCCCTGTTCATTGATATTTCATTAACAGGTGGGTATGATTGTGAGAATGGAAATTTTGCTGAAGGAGTGTTTATAAGAACTCAAATTTTCCTCATGAGCAAGATGAGTAGAAATTAATGATAAGAAAGGGTGGAAGTGGATAGTTTATGTTTGGGTTTCATAAAATGTCCTTAGTCTCCTTGCCTAGATTGTTTCTCTAGGGTGACTATTTCTTTCTTTAATTTTTTTCTTCTGATATTTTTCCCAGATGATGAGTCAATTATTAGAGAAATAGTAGGCTTTTGAAGTGTGTGTATGTGTGTGTGTGTGTGTGTGTGTGTGTGTGTGTGTGTGTGTGTATGTGTGGGTATTTGTGCATTGGGGAAAGTATGTGCCGTGTGTCATAGCTTAAATGCAGAGGTCAGAGTTCACCTTATGAGAGTAAGTTCTTTCTTCTTCTATGATGTCATCCTGGAGCTCAAACTCAGGTCACCAATCTAGCTCACTCCTTAGTGATTTGTTTGATGGTTGGTAATGTTGGATTCCCCTTCATGAATGTTCCCTTCTAAAAATAGAAAGAGCTGTACTAATTTGATTATCTGAAAGGTTAGACTCTTTAATTCTAATTCTAAAAAGTTTTAATTTTCCTGAGCATGAACAGAGAAGGGATCTCCTCAGATACCTACCAAGACCAAACTCAGGTTTTATGAATATCTTTGGCTTTGGTTGTTGTCATTCACAGAGAGATACTTTCTTTGCTGGCATGTGAACTGTCAATAGGAAGCTAATCTATTTGATCTCTTAAAGTGAATGATTTCAAGGACACCTGCTTATGTGGAACACTATTTCTATATCAAATTGCTTTTATTAACTTATTTTATAAGTTGAAAGACTCAGTAGCATAGAAAGTTTAATGACTTTCCAACGCTGCTCAGCAAGTCATTGTCAAGATAAAGTAGACTTCTGAAATTGAATGGAATGCCTAACAATCAGGTAATTGTGTCTGTGCATTTTACGCGCTGGCCTCTTATGGGCTCCATTATATTTTGTGTGGTTACTTGCTTCTTTTAGCTGGCCACATTTCAAAAGCACCAGCACTCAGAGGCAGTAGCTCTGGGAGTGGCACCATCCACAAAATTTGGCTCATCATTGACCTGGAGACCCAGGCTCTGTACAGTAGTCAGTCCACAGGAACGTGCCTGTGATTGACCCACAAAATGTGCTTCCTCCCTGAGGGCTGCTATTCAGCTGATTGAATGAGTTAACTGGCCAGAAGTCGTAATGTGTGTTTAGAAATCTACACTATATTTTCCTTTTTCAAAACTATGAACTCTAATTGTCAGAATAAAAGATTTTCTTTCTATTTGCAAGATTTCTCACTCTGATTTTCCCATGTCTCTTTGCTGTTACATTAGCCTTGGAGGAGCTGTAGATGGAACATAGCGGTATATGATGTGCAAGTTAGAGAGCAGGAAGGTTGACCCTTTCCACAGCCATCTTCTAAGGATGTGTGCAGTCTTCCAGGTGGCCAGCCCAGTCATGAGTTCTGCCGCTTTAGACACTTAGCTCTTCCAGCTGCTAGTACCTTTGCCACACCTACTGTTGCATTCAACGACAGGGTGGCAGGGCAGTGTTGACTGAATTATTCTTACCTCACACGTAAAGGCAAGCAAAACAGCCACATGATTAATGGATCAGAGCTGCGTCTTATCTCTCCTTAAAAGAAGATGCTTTTTTGTACCTCTCCCCTTTTCAGACAGATAAAGGCAAAGTAAGGCAGGCATGACATTGCAGGAAGAGAGGTGAATCGAAGTATTTCCTTTTGTTTCAATCAATACTAAGTGCTGCTTTGACATATGTTATTCACTGGTAGAGCAGACCTGGAGTTGTCATAAAGTAATTAGAGGCTGGTTCTGGGAGCCTTATGCACGCCCTTCAACCAAATACCACAGGTAGTTAAGCTCCTTTTGTATGTCTTTGTGGCAGGAACCCTAATTCCTGGTAGTGATGGAGATGTGTCTACAGATGTTTTCTGCAGCTGCCTCGCAGCAGGGGTTTTTCTTGCTGTCTGCTTCCTCTTTCTGCCTGTCTCCTTTTTTTATTTCTCCTCCAGATCTGCTCAGTTACCTCCCAGTGAACTTTTCTGCTGCTCCTTTGTCTCTCACACCTGTCCGTGTGGTCCCTTGGCTCAGAGTTAACCTTGTCCTTGTCTCCCCCTTGCATCTACAATCTGGCAGAAGTGCCACCTCCTTTCCAGATTTCTTGTTAGAACTCTCTTTTGGAAAATATTTTCAATGCCTTACCACAGTAAGGATATCTTTGAGAATTAATGTGTGGGATTACAGGAGAATCAACAAGCATGCATATATAAAAAATATGAGAGGTTCTATTATATGGTAACAATACACAGCACCTAATGCATTTGTTTATTGAATTAACATTTACTTTCAGAAAGAATGTGCCAATTTTGATTTGGGGATAATTTTTCTGATATTTAGTGAATCCATGAACAGTATGACACAATTTAGCATTAAAGTCAAATTTGACCACTCACTCAATATTGAAACTGTGTTTTGGAATGCAGGCCGAGGAAACAGTTATCCTGTAGATACAATGATATACATATAGAATCCTATATCTATTCTTGTATTCTAGTCGTCTGTTCTATTTTCTGTGTATGGAACTGTGCCACATGGGGTGACAATGCGTCCTTCAAGAGCCTTGGACAGTTATAACAACCCAAGTCTCAGTTATGAGAAAACTTCTTTCAGGTTGTTGTTCATAGACTGAGTCTTTCAAAACAATATCAGCTATTGCCATTGACCTTGGTGGCCTTCCAGAATTTGAATGTAAAACTGTATTGCTATAAAGCACCAAAATTCAGACACAGAGCTTGGAGTAATTGGACTAGAACTGGTATAGAACCTCCTCCCTGAGGACTGACCCTCATAGATCACGAGGCTTTATGCATGTTAGCCTGGGAAGGGAGAAATCACTCCAGCCCAGTTGTAAAGTCTAAAATCACAATCATGACTGGAGTGGCATGATACCCACCATGGTACAGTCTGGACATTTCATCTCAAGTTTAATAAGAATTGCCTGATTGACCTCAAGGCCCACTCAATAGGAGAGAATTTCTTCCTGATAATGTAAAAACTACCCATCTACCCATTGTCGGAGTGATCATATATCTGAAAGGGGAAACAACTGCCCTTGTCCTAAACAATTATAATCCTTAATTGTGCACTAAACTTATCTTTATGCATACAGATAATGTAGCTGTCATCCCGCATCAAAGAGGCTACTACTACTTCTTATTTAGTTATTTATTATTATTATTATTATTATTATTATTATTATTATTATTATTATTATTATTATTTTACAGAAAATGAAACTGTTTCAGACTTAGGGATGACTGAAATGTAGAGAGTAAGGGGCTGTAGGGAGTCCAACCCCAACTGGTACATCTTCAGTTGAATACACACACACACACACACACACACACACACACACACACACACACATATGTATATCAAATGGACTCAGTAGGGTATTTGTGTATATATGTGTCTGTGTGTAAGTGTATATGTATATATGTAATATATGTATAGATATATAACTATTGATAATTTAAAAAGAAACCATGAATGTGGGAGGAACAATGGAGGCAGGTACATTGGAGATGGGGAAAGGATTAATAAGGTGTAGTTAAGTGCTGTGTAGAGAGTTCTCAAGGAAAAGAAAAGAAAATCACTCAAGAAACAAAAAGAAAAATCAGTGAAAATACCTGTTAATTTTGGAGGCTTTGAGTCTATGGAAATTTATTTTTTGGTTAGTTTCATCATTTGGTCAGTATGTTTTGATCTTATTAACAGTGATTTGGTGAATCTTTTGGTTGTAATTTATGTCCTGAGAGATAGTTATGGAAGTGAAAATCAGAATTGTTCTATAAATATTTTAAATGTTGGAGATTATTTTTGGTAGTTATATTTTTTATTTATATATATATAATAACATATTTGGGGAAATCCTATATCTTTTTACCTCTATGATTATTACATTTTCTTTGTCTTGACATTGGGTAATACGTTGCTGAAGGTTTTTGTGAACCAGAAAGAATCATCCTGGTTTTTTTTAGTTGATGATGGAAGAGAATAAGAGATAATTTATAATAATGTTTTTCACCTAGAAATATTATTACAAACACACCTTTAACCACTTAATTGAGTGACTTGATGTAGGAGGGAGAAATTAGCACACTTTATAAAAAATAAGACTAGTTCAAGGGCAGACAAAATTTAATGAAAATTCATTAAAATACTTTAAAGTACTTGAGAAAGTGTTTATGTGAAAAGGTCCTTTAGAAGTACTTGGGTGGAAATGTGCGCAATTCCAGATATGGCACCTCTCTGGCATCATTACACAGAGACTAAAGCACCATCAGAACCACTCACACATGGAGAGCATGAGAGACTTGAGTGGAATGGAGTGAGCAATGCTCTGTCAACTAAAGAATATTTTCCTTTTACATGAGACTTTATTTAATTCATAAGGTTATAACACAAAGTTTCAAAGTTTGTTTCTGCCCAGAGTTCTTTTATATGGCCCTGTTTCTTCTATGGCTTTCTTCTGAGTGGGCAGTCATGACAGTTTCAACAATATCATGGGTTACATCTTCTAATGAGCTCCTGGCTATATTAGTAATCACAGGCCATGATGTTTTTATGATAGTTTTGTTCAACAACAATTTCCTCAGAAATCTTTCCGTCATTAAATGTCACATATTTCAAATGCAGTATCTTTCTATACTTATACTACAAAAATTTGCATATGTGACTTCTGTTAATATATTTCCAAATGTACATCAATGTATAATTAATGTTTAAGATGGAAAACAAGCATTTTTGTTGCTAGAAATATTTTCTTAAACATATTTTATGAGAAAAATTCTAAAAAATTATTTGTTAAAAAGTAAGGAGAAGATACAAGATACAAAGAAGGATTTATTTGGGGGTGAATATTCAGGTTACCTCTGTTTTAAAGATAATTAAGAGTGAAGTAATTATTGAATAGCATAATGCAATGAGAAGGTGTGAAACATGGAGTACAACTCATTTCTCTCCAATGTGCTACTTACCAGAGTTCCACAACATTTTTTTTTCTTTTGCAATATAGGAAAATAGTGGAACTTGTTCAATATCATTACAAATAATTTATTAATTCTTCTTTGGTATTGCCTAGGTGAGACCCTTCATATAGAGGCTAATTTTAGAATGTTTCTGTTATGAAAAATATCCCAATTGTATACCACTAGAGATGGCAAGTTAAAACAAATCAGTGATGTAGCTAGCACTGTACATCTACCCAAGTGACCACATCTAAATCACTGACATCATCACATGTAAGTATATACTAATAACAATGGGAATTTTCATTCATGATGGTATAATAGTTGCTTTGGAAAACTACTTGACAATCTTTCCCAAAATTAAATCTACCAAAATAATTTTGCCCTTACACATTTTATTCCTCCAAGTCAATTTAAAATGCATGCACACACCATTATTTACAATTGTTTTCATAAAATTTGGAAGTAACCAAGGTGCTTTTCAGTAGGTAAAGGACAAATAATAAATCACAGCTCATCGAGATAGTGGGCTGTTTTTCAGTGCTATAAGTCAATAAAAATTTCAAACTCATAGCCTCTTTTTGCTTTATTCACCAATGTTTTGTTTTACTGTTATGCTAGACAACAATACAAGCCTTGATACTTTGTCTTACTTGGGAAATACACTTTTAATTTATAAAGAAATATTATTTTGTTTTTATTAAACTTCTGAATTTTCCATTTTTTTTACTTGATAAATTGAGATAAATATCTCTGGTACATATATCCCCAGGAGTTAACATATACATGTACACTTCAGCTGTACTTTGTTTAGCTATGGACAGATGTGTTCACAATCTAGCTTCAGGCCACTTATTAGTATTGTAGATTGGATAAATTGCAATCTTAATTTCAATATTTTCCATTGTAAAATGGGTTTATGATTAGTGATATATCTCGTGGCCATGATGACAAAGTCAGAAAGTTGTATGCATACTGTTTCTTATCAGCTGATATTTCTTGTGATGCTATCATGGTTCAGCAGTCTCAAGAAAACTGACATATTATCTGTCAAAAATACCTTTTTTTTCTGATGTTGACATGAGATCATCAACCTTTATCTCATGATTTTCATGATATCAAAAAAGAGACCCCTCTTTGGGAGTGAAGTTTTAAACCAATTATGCACTGAACAATAATTTTAATGCAACCAATTTTCAGAGAATTTATCCTGTTTCCTTGGGGTGAGACCAAATGGTTTAATTGATTTCTCTATGCTCCTATAAGGTCAGCTGGTTAACGACAGTAAACCACTTAGTCATGACAGAGTCGTAGGTCATGCTTCCTAGCTCACGTCTGTGTTACTGCTGATCTGTCTTTCTGTTTTCTCATTTCAACCTTGGTCTCTGTTGATCAGGTCTCACATGAACGTTTCTTAGTCACCCTGACAGCATTCATGCATATGTACAGTAGCATGCATGGAAAAATCATTTTACTCATGACCCATTGCTGTGGTTGTTTACATTGCACATGGCAAATGAATCGATATATAAATATTTCGATTAAAAAGAGGATTCTAACAAGAGTAACAATTCTTTATTGTAAATTCAGCTACTAATGAACACGTTCCATTCTTTTGCTTTTTAAGATTGGATCTTTGATGAGTTTTTGAAAAAGTACATACTGCAGTTATTTTAATTCACAATCTTTGTTGTACTTTCTTCACATGAGTGTTATGGCTACTTAATGATAAACTTTGGAATCTTCTGTTTCACATAACATAATAAGTCATCCATCTGACTATGAAAGCAGAAGTCAGACATGACAAGATTTCATCAAAAAATTTGTTTCAATTTACATAGACAGGACCAGTTTAGCATTTAATCTTGCTTATCTCTTTAGTGTATTGGTGAACGTTATTGCTCAGAGGGTCTACAACTTTTCTTGCATGCACTGTCGTTTTTCACAGATATGATGGAAAGAAATAATGTATTTTTAATGGCTTTCTCTATTGGTCATTTACTATCCAGCCACAGCAATAGATGAAAATCAGAACATATTCAGTGCTCAGAAGCATTCAGGCATAAAAGTTTCATTTGATACTCAAGAGAGTTCCCAAATTAGCGAGGAAAAGAGGTGAAGAAGTCCAACACTCTCTTTAGGTCATTTTAATTCTCTTCAGTTTGACCATCATCACTTAGCTCAAAGTTTGGCTGAGACAATGCCAGAAATTGGCTTTTCAAATTTCTTTTACTAAAAACATAAATTAGAAACTGATAAAATACCCAGGTCGCATAGTTGTGCTAGCTATGACAAGAATTCTATGGATGCTTTCTATGTTCTTGAAGCTTTGGCTAGAAGACGCTCGGGAGAGTTCTGCCCTTAGATAGCATCTTAAGAAATACACCTGTGCTATGTTTCTACAATGAATTTTGTCAAGCTGTTGAAACATTCCGGCCTTTATCTTTTACTTCATTGGATTGTGGATAAAAAAAAAAATAAGACTTTGATTGCAATTTCTGGAGATAATTTAATTTTATATTTATAATATTTAAATTTGTTAATTTCAAAGTCGAAAATCTAATAATAAAATAGTGACATTCAATCGAAAATTTCTTGGGGGAAGTTTCTGTGTGTCGCTCACAGTTTTGTCTCTAGATATTGAATTCATTCACCATTGTTACTAGACATCAAGCACCTAACACGGGGATTGATACATGAAGTAGCTCAACTCACACCTGTTAAATGAATACATTTCCTACCCTTTGAGTGTTACCACTATTTACCTCTTTTGACTTGCTAGAAATACGTGATGTACTTAATATTTTTAAGTTTACACATATATGAGGGTTAAGCCTTTTGCTGTGTACAAAGCAAAAGCACTAACAGGTGAATCCATACCCTAATTCCCTTTCCATCTCACAAGACAGAAGCCCTCTGTGCTACAGTTTTAAGATATGAACTGGTGATATTAACCATTTTGATTTTATAGACTGCATACATTCTTTAGAAGCATCACTGAGCACTTTGCTCTTCACAATAGATTAGCACTGCTTTTAGTGTAGGTCTGTAAATGTGAGGTTCAGGTTCAGGAAAATGGCTTTGATAAAGACCAAACCAGTATTTGTTTTGGGCTCCGGTCTGTGCAAGTTGAGTTATTTTTAATCACTTCTAGACCTTAAATGCAACTTTCAAATGTTTATATATTTTATATTTATCTTATATTTCTTTTTATTACATCAACCTCATGTCACTGAATTTAATCAAAATGTGATCAGCATTTTCATAAATTATAAATTTATTTTTATTAAATTCAAGCTTATAAAATCTAGACAATAAAGCTGTGCAATTAATTTACTTTTGATCAAAGCATATTATTTTTGTGTGATATGATTTTATTGTTATCCTGTTTTCTAATTGTGGAGTACTATTTTGATTATTGCTTAAGTTGAATTTTATTTTATGAATAATTATTCTTAGAGGACAGAGTTTCAATCTGGCCAAGTAGTAACTTGCCTCTCTGTGAAACAGACCATGTACACAGATGCTCTTTGGAGAAACTCTCCTGGGTCATGGTATCATGAGTAGCCAATATATTAGAAAGATTACATAAGACCATAGCCATGGAAAAGCTAGACATTCTGGTGCTTGAACAAAGTTGATCTTTTGGAACCAGCCTTCACATTTGCCCTTTACTTGGTGCATGACTGTATCTGCAGGGCTTCTGTGAATGTGTCATTGCTCTTAGTTCATTTACTGGCCAGATGCCTGTGTCATATAGAACCACCATCACCACCACCACCACTTCTGGTTCTAATTAGCACCCCATTCATCAGCTCTAGCCCTCAGTGAGAACTTGAGTGGTTATAAATACTGCGATACCTTCTAACCTGTGAAAGTAATGCCCCCAAAGACAAAAAAAGAAAACCCAGCAGGCAGTAAGCCTGCCTTATTGCCACCCTTTCTCTGGACAATTTCAAGCTTTAACATCTGCTCAGAGCACCCCATTTATTAAACTAAATAACAAAATACATCCATCTGTATATAATAGTCTTCCCATGGATACAGGATGGGATTTACTTCTTTTTTAGAGAAAGTGAAACAGAGTTGACAGTCTTGCTTCTGTTTCGTGTCAAGTCAAGTAACCTGGGAAACGAGAGAGGAACGTAACAGAGAGATATCCCCCTTTGACTGTGCTCTGACTGTTGCTGTGGATATGCTTATGTGTGCTCTCTTACAATTTTTAATTAGTGGGTTTAATTGTTGACAGGTGGGTAAGAGTTCTGTTACATGTAATGCTTAATTGTTTATCCTTTGCTCTTTGTTAGAAGTTGAATGCATTTTAGAATGCATTAGTTTGAAAATGAGACTCAAGAGGTCTGTTGTGGTAATGTGTCCTTTTCCCTGCTAGAGGACAAAATAAACTCTTATTAAAGTTTTAATTCTTGCAAGGTCAAAAACTTTCCTTGCAGGCAGAAGTCACATGACTTCCAATGACTATACAGGTCGTCTGTTTAATAAGTTTAATAAATGCAAGGCATAGTAGGAGAGTGTAGCCATTTTAGGTGTGTATGAAAGTTCTTTCTGAAATCAACATAGAGAAAGGTCATCACTAAATATTCTAGTTACCTCCTCACTTTTAAAATTCGTACTTACGACCTATAGCCATTCTCTTTCCCTCTTCTTACCTCCCAATTATCTTACTCTCATCAGAACATCATCTCTACTTTGAACATATTTTTTCTTTCTATTTTCGAGACTCGTTTCTAAAACTAAAGCAGGACACAGAGCTTAAAGATTTTTGCCTTTCTTAGACAGAAAGAGTGCTGAGGAAGTTTAAGTGGCTTCAATGAATTAACAGTAATCTGAATATGGTAGTATAGGGAACATCTCATCAAACAGAATTCTGGGATTAAAATCTAGTGTGTTCAAGGTAATTGAGAAAACAGCCAACAGGAAACAAAACCAAGTGGGAAGGGCTACATCGTCTACCCGCCTAATGCACATCAAGAAGTGGTATGTGTGGTAAACACAGGAGAAACATTTCCCTAAATTACTGAAGCGTCTTTGGAACAAGGGGACAATGTTAAGGAAGTCTGGGTTTTACGGGTTTCTTTCCACATCAATGGTCCCTGGTGGTCACATGCCTTATGTGACATGCCACTTGTCATTGCAAGCCTCAAGTAATACAGTGTTCACACCATGCAATGATTACTAGTTCACCTGTTCAGGCTCTAAGTGATGAACGTAGCATGATCCTTTGCAAAAACCCCCAGTCTTGCAAAATGCAGCAAAAATAATGAAATAATGAGCGCTAGATTTTATCGTTTTTGACTCTCACAGAAAAGTCTTTTATATGGCCAAATTGAACAAGAAGTAAAATACTTTACTTGCTAAGAATATAAAATTTTGAGTTTTATGAACTCCAAAGGAAGGTTACATTTGTTTGTAGTGAGACATTTAATTGATAATTTAGATTGCTAAGCTATTGTACAGTTATTCTCCCACCTTCGGAATCTGTTCCTCTATTTTGCTCATTAACCACATTCTTACATAGCTTGTTCCATTCAGTCAAGTTACTCTGACCTATTTTGATATCTACCCCTTAGTGTTTACTCTAAAATGCTGTAGTTATGTGGGTCTACATCGATCTTAAGCACTATGAGCTAAATGCTGTTCAGAAATCAACCACCCAAAATGGCTTTAGAAATTTCAGAGAGTTATTTAATAACTGCAGCTTTGCAGCATTGAAACAATATTTCTTCATTTTTCTAATTATCCTGCTCCTGGTATTCCATGTTCTGCTTTTTGTTTATATGAGTTTGCGTTCTTAGACCCTCTATATAATTGAGATTATATAGACAGCTTATTTTATTTAGCATGTGTCCTCCAGGTTAATTTCTATTCTTGCAAGTGGTAGACTTTCTTTCTTTTCCAAGGACAAACATCATTACATTGTGTTGAAATGCACAAGCATACATGTCCCCCGCCCCCGTGTTTGTATGTGCATGTGGATGCATGTTTGTGCGTACATGTGTTCGTCATCTCTCAATAGAGAATTTAGGTTCTTTCTATTTCTTAGCCATTTCTAATAGTGTTGCTGTGGATATGAAGATGAACTTTCTCTGTATGTGGATTTCAGTTACTTTGTGTATATAGTGTACTTGTTATTTTCCTTCAAAAGTAAAAGGTGGGGAAAGAGCTAGATATTTACTATATACTATTCAGTGAACAACACTTCTAAGTACTGCAAAGGGCTTGGAATTCAGGCCTGCAAATTTTGAAGGTATTGTTCAACTAAAATTGCTTTGCATTTACTTATAGCTTTTTGAAGGTCCTTAAATTCTTACCTTATTATTTATACTGTTTTTCACTTTATATAAATCCAGGAATCTCTTCCTCTCACCTGCTCTGAGCTTCCACTGTGGCTTTGTTCTTTTCACCAGGCACTCAGAGTCCCATTTAACCAAAAATTTATGTTCTTCAATTAGGGGAAAATAGATATATTTCTTCATTTCCTTTTGGTTTCTCAAAGCATGGTTTTTCTGCATAACACACCTGGCCATCCAGGAGCTCACTTTGATGACCAGGCTGACCTCAACTCATAAAGATCCACCTGCCTCCCAAGTCCTGTGATTAAAGGCATGTGCTACCATCATGACAGCTTCAAAATTTTCCTTCCTTTTTGTAACTTATATTTGTGTGTGTGTGTGTGTGTGTGTGTGTGTGTGTGTGTTTGTGAATTATAGAGTTGCCTTCTTTTCTCCCATCCTCCCACATCTTTTTATCATCATTTAAATTTTTTCATTATTTGGTGTGATCAAATTGATTTTATACATATAATTTTATTGTCCTTCCTAAGACCCACTAGACATGTCAACTAGACACCAACATGCTTGGTGGAAACTCTAAGCATAGGTATGAGGCTATGGCTCATATAACTTACTCTGGATGGGCTTGGCTGGATTGTTCCCTTTGGAAACTTGTGGTATGGATGTCTTCAAGTCATTTTTTGTTCAATGCATAGACTCTCAAGACAGCGCTTATGAGTATGGAAATCTGGCTTCTAGTGTTTAGGATTCAGATCTAAGGGGTGTATGAGTGTGGCTTTGTAGTCACTTCATGCTCCTGTTTTCATGTGTTCAAGGCCCACAGGTACTCATTTTCCCCTTGTTAGAATTTATAGACTGCAGAGATGAGGTGAGGCTGGAGTTAAGGGGTGGTTCTAGCTGCTTTCTGTTCAGATTTTCAGTTATTAACTTTTACATCTATATTCTTCTCCTTCATGGCAACAAACTGAAGCTCCAATTCCTGCCATCTTATGGGTGCTGAATGACATCTTCTTTCCTGTAGAGGTACTCTTATCCTTTGAAATTGGTATTTTTTTTTTATTGTTTACCTTTATTTTTGTTACCTTATTTTTAAAAATTAAGGTAACATTTTTCTTATGTTTGATAAAATGGAAAATAAAACTCTACAAAATGCACTAATACAGAGAAATCAGTTGTATAGTATCCACCTAACCTCACACATTGACTATCTGTTTGTCTGTCTGACAGTCTGTCTGTCTCTCTGTCTATCTATTTAATTTGTATTTATCACAAAATATTACTCACATGTTGTGTCTAAAATGATTGTTAATATCTTTCATGAGAGCTAAGAATGGATTAATGGTGACTAGTTCTTATAGTGGCACCATGGAGGTTGATCAATATTTTATACATTACAGTAACATAGTAGCAAAGAGTTCTAGAGTTCATTTGAACAGTAGAGCATAGTTTATATACTTTAATAAATTAAAAAATTAAATTAATTTTGAAAGAGGTACATATCACCTGCTTTGAATGTCATACCAATGCATACTTGTAGAAACCATTATATGTTCCTCCATTAACATGTATATGGTTTTTATATATTAGGTAAATATTAATTTAGAAAATGGTGCCAGTATAGATTGCACAATCTTTTACGATGGTAAATCTGAGAAGATAAATCTAACCAAGGCATGAGCTGGTGAGTGAGGCAACATGTAGCATTCTTCCATAGCTCCTGCGTTCAGGTTTCTGCCTAGTTTCCTCTCAATGATGGATTTTTATTTGTAAGTATAAGCTAAGTAGTAATCTTCTTCCCCTGACTCCCTAAAAGAAAAGAGGCAACCGAAGTTTGTTTCAAGACACCTTTTAGGAAGCTATAAAATCTGGTTGCTTAATTTAATATTGACAAACATGCTTGATTCCAATAACTGACCTGACAGTTGCTAATAACCCATGAGTAAGTAGATTAGATCTTCAGCACCTGGGCATAAAGGTATATTGCACATTTGCGTGTGTGTGTGTGTGTGTGTGTGTGTGTGTGTGTGTGTGTGTGTGTGTGTGTATGTGAATTAGTGATACTTGGGAGATGAAAGCCAATTAAAAGGTATGAAAAGAACATTTGATTTAAAAAAGCCCAGAAAACTCCTTAAACTCAATAGTTACTTTTAACATTTTAAGATTCAAGACCAAAATATCAACCAAAAGAAGAACTATTAACTGAAGCTAGTTCTCTCTGGCATTATTCCTAATTTACTTGGTTTAAAAGAATCAAATGCTTCCCTTGCTGATACAAATGGATTAACATGAGTAAGAAAATTTTGGTTTGCATTTTGCTTTGCTAATGGTAACTTCATGGAGAAAACAGCTTGATCCCTCTTTTCAAAACTTTTCTATTCATTAGTGCATCTATATGCATAGGTGTATTGGGTCACTTTGTCATGGACACAGATAAATTGTTAAACTATGTAGGGAGGAAACAAAAAGAGAAGGCAAAAGGTTGGGCTCAAGAAACTTGAAATCCCACTGCCATTTGCATGTGAAGGCGGAGACAGCCTGAGATGCTTCTATGCATCCCCTGACAGCACAGCACAACTCTGAACAATTGTGAAGATGATAATACCAGGAGTCATTAACATCAGTTTTCTTGAGTGGCTACCACTTGCTCAGCTGTACTTTTCTTTCTACTGTTCTCTCAAATCATGACTGTATTTTCTTATTTGATACTTATACTAAATCTGTATGGTGCATATTATCATTTCCCTCATTTTCCAAGTAGGAGAAGAGAGTGAATTCGCCCATAGTAGAACTATTAAAACAGGCAATGGCAGGCTATCACAGGCATGCCTATGTTATGATCACTAAGAATTTCATGTTATGTAGAGAATCATCAAGAAGGCTATGCTCAGGATTTTTTTGGTTCATAAGATAGTGTGCCTAGATAAAGGTCAGAAGATTCATCACTAAGAATTCCTCATTTTTTTATACGTGAGTGCGTATACACATGGTGGGCAACTCAACAAGGTATAGCAACAGATTTCAGAAGGTTAAGTTGAAATGATTTGTGTGTGGTTATTGTGGGCTGTAGTCACATCACCAGAGGAAGGATGTCCAGAGTGAAAGACTGTTGCCCAAGCAACTCTACAAGAGGCTGCGATTAAAAATTATTTGAAGTTAAGAAAAGATTTTCAAATTGTTCAAAGGTTAAAACTGTCTTAAAAGGATTAAAAGAGAGACTATTTTTATAAATAATAAAAACATAAAAAATAAGGTACAGAGCTAAATAGAGAATTCTTTACAGAAAAAGGGTAACAATTTTATTTATGTAGATGATGTAAAATAAACATCAACACCAGTAAATATTATTTTCAGCTGCTGTAAACCCTATTCTTATGGACAGACAAGGCAAAACAGCCCCCTCCCCAACTTTATGGCTGTCATAGATAATATATTAATAAACTTTGTTGTTGTTCAGTAAGAAATTTTTTGGTCGGCTATTAGGGATAGATAGAAAGAAAGAAATAGAAAGAAAAGAAGGAAGGAAGGAAGGAAGAAATTGGAAGCGATGCAAGGCCATTACATTCTAAAGGACCTCCTCCAGGGTCATATTTTCTAGAACAAGAGAACAGGGATCTACATCCTACAGGTTACTCAGCTGGGAAACTTATGAGCTACAACAAAAACTGGCAAGATGAACTAACTCAGAGGAAGAAAGTGGCATGGATGTTACATGAGTAACCAACCTTTTTCTGATTAGATTTATGACCTGCTCTACAAAATGAAACTCAGGCCTGATATCATTAATTAGGGTCAAATACCTGGGCAGGATATGTTATAAGCCCTAAGGGAATATGTGATACTCTGAAAAATGCAAATTATAATAAATGGGCTCCCAAGGTCTTATTTTTATGATTACAGAGAATTGCATCTGCCAACCCTCAGGAGAGGATTTTCTTTTCGTGGTAGTTAACAATAACGGAGACCCACAATAGTCAAGGTGCAGAGAAGAAGAGACGATCAAGTGCTTATCTCTAAATGAAACAGCTATATTATATTTCAGAAGACCCATGGATCACTTCAGAAAATGGGGTAGAAACACTTTCAGAGCCAGAGACAATGGATGTCCCTGCTGAATTAATATTTGCTGGGTTATGGTAGTGCTGATGTACATATGGACTCACAGCAGCTGGGGCTTCAAGTACAAGACCTGCACAAGATCATAGCAGCCAAAATCCCAGCATGGATGCAGGAGGTGGAGCCTGCCCTTAGCTTCAGCAGCTATTGGCAGCTGATGGCTGCTAGACAGGGAAAGATTCGGTTTCTTCAGGTTTGTGGCCTCGAGAGGCTACCTATGTTCCAGCAGATGGTCCTGCAGTCATGCGCATACATTCACTCAGTAGATGAGAGAGAGAGAGAGAGAGAGAGAGAGAGAGAGAGAGAGAGAGAGAGAGAGAGAGAGAGAGAGAGAGAGAGAGAGAGATTACATGAAGTTTGGAGGGAAAATGTTGAGTGAGTATAGATAATGGAGGAATTGTGGTGAAGGAAAAGGTTGCTATATTTGATTATAAAATGTACTATATACAGCCATAATATTCTGAAACAGAAAATGTTTTCATTGTGTTATGTCAGATTGGACCAGAAAACATCGTATTGCATGCTCTGGACATTTAGAAAGAAATAACAGGTTACATCTATATTATAGGTGAGTGTGTGTGTGTGTGTGTGTGTGTGTGTGTGTGTGTGTGTGTGTGTGTGTATATCTGTGTTGTCATAATTGTTAATATCATCCAAAAAATGCTCCCCTTTATTTTTAAACCCATGTTTATTATTACAGAAGTCTGTTGTTTTCCCGATTCTACTACTTGGCAGGAGAAGACCAATTTAGAATCTAATGACTCTGGAACCACTCTTCTTATCCTTAGCACATATAAAATAATTTTTAAAAATATGTCCAGGGACATCCCAACTCCAGCCTAGGACATGAAGGAAGGCTCCTGTGATTCTTCACCTCTGGCTGCAGTTCAGAGACTGGCACAGAAGGAAAACAGTAGAACTGATTACAGAATGAACTTTGGTAGGAACTGTTATGCAGATCTTTTGCTTAACTTCAGAGGATTAATTTTTCTTAGAAGGAGGCAGTGTTGGAAATCCTAAAGCCTGGAATATTGTGATGTGATGTTTAATATATAGCTATGGCAAAAAAGTCTGTGTCAAAGGGCAGGAAATTATGACACATTGAGTACTTGGTTTGAGCCTCTGTGTCTAACCACACTGAAGCTAACAATTCCTCTGCTAATTTTAGTCAAGATAAACAAAATACCATTTGTTTTAAAAGTACTGACATGAAGGAATTTTATTTGCTTTTTAGTCTGTTACAATTCTATATTGTCTAAATAGATGAGCATCAGGGTATATGCTTGAAATTCCAGAACCTGGGCGACAGAGAATGGAGAGTGTGACAGATCAGAGGACAACCCAGACTAAAGAGCAACACTTGGCCTGAAAACCTAAGTTTAAAATAAGCAACTAAACAAAGTAAACACATCAATAAACTATCAAATACAGTAACACACTGAATTGTGGCCATATATTCCGACTCCCTTAGTTTCTGTCTGTCTCTCTCTCTCTGTATGTATGTCTTTCTGTTGCTCTGTCTATCTCTCTCTGTCTGAATCTCTCTCCTTCTTGTCTCCCTTTTCCCTGTGTTTCTCTTTCCAAGTGAGTTTCTGTGTTTGATGTAGTATTTGACTTGTATCCCCTCCTTTCTTACCTGTGGTGGCCTCTACCTACTTTTTCATGGGGGGTGGTATATCAAAGATTCCTTATAAATCCCTAAAGAAATGCATGAAATGCAGTTTCCTGAAGGAATGTATAGAATACTACATATATTGTGCTTTTTCTGTTCACAATCACAATAATATGTATATGTTCCTTTAACTAGTTAACTTAAAAATACAGTCTTATGTAGTATACGTTGGTCTAGCCTCACTGTGTAGGGAAAGGTGATCTTTATTTCCTTATCCTTTGGCATCCATCTCCCAAGTGCCAGGATTACTGATGTGTCTTAGTATACCTAGCACTATGATTTACTAGGGAAGTATAGTAAACTATTAACATTAATGATGGATAATAACATGGACCACTTATAACAGGATAATAATACATGTTATATAGAATGTATGAATTATTTATTTTTGTAAACTATTATTTTTGGATTGTAGTTGTCGATGTCCTACCAAAACTTTGGAAAAAAAAAACTTGTATATTTAAGGATACTACTGGTTCTATATTCCTTCACAGCTAACCTTTGTTGAGTCTACTCTCTGGCTGATACCTTTCTGTTTGTTTTCTTTTCTCGTTCTTCTGTGGACTAGGGTTAAGGTACCATTTGATGATCTATATATAAAGAGTTTTGTCATCAAGACATATTTGGTTTTTCAATCGTAATGTCTAAGCACTTAGCAATCTTTGAAATTATTTGCTAAATAAACCCACTTTAGCTAACATACTCTATTAACCTACTGTAGTCCAATGACATCTAGGGTTCTGAGAAAATTACTAATTTCCACCAGTCCTGATTTATGTCATATGAAGTAAATTTCATAAGGCGAGGAAGTGAACTGATTAATCTTGCCTTCCAAGCATAGTTAATTTTGATGATGGTTGTTAATCACTTGCTGCTATGTTGATGGTCGCATCAGGTATGTCTCCCACCCACATGACTTTAGGCCTTCCTATCAAAGTTCTAAAAATATAACGATGAGATTAAATGATGGCAGGCCTTTTTTAAATCTTTAAGTAAAATTCCTTTACCATTTCATCAAGTCAGATCATGCCTAAGGAAGGAGGCCACACCTTTGCCAGTGCCACACTGTTGTCCTCTGTTTCATATGTTCACCATGCTCACTGATATTTGGCTCTCACAGAGACGTCTAGCAGTCCAGTCCTCTCTACTCCTTTCTTCCTCTGACTGTGTTTGCATCTTTGCCCTTTCAGAACTTTCCTCATTTATTATCACACAGTCCCGATAATATGATGGCTTTGTCCCTTCTACCTGGAGTTGTGTGATGTGGGAATGCCTTTCTGTATGCTGTGAATATCAATCTTTAAATAAAGGAGCTGTTTTGGGCCATGACAGGCACCATTGAAGAAGTAGAAGGAGAAATCAGAGCATAGGTAGGAGAAGCAGGGCGGAGTCAGGCAGACCCGAGCTGAAGCCCAAAGGAGCAACATGTGAGGAGCACAGGTGAGCCACGGGCCATGGGGCAGACAGATTAATAGAAATGGGTTGATTTAAGATGTAAGAGTTAGCTAGCAATGTGCCTGAGCCATGGGCCAAACAGCATGAAGTTAATATAGGCGACTGAGTCATTTCTGGGGACCTGAGTGACAGGCGGCTAAGCGGTCTCCGGAGGCAGGTCTGTGGGTCTCTGGCTGCCTGGGACCAAGAAACTGCACCATTGCAACAGTTGTGGCTTATATGTACTTTAAATTGTTTTCAAATCCTTTTGTGCACCCATTAAATGTCTAGGTATAGTTTGAATTTTAATATTTAAATCCCTTGAAATCTGAATCTCATTTCCTATTTCTTGATCTTGCCATAATCTCACTTTCTGTTTAACAAAAAACCAAAGCAGAACTATAGAGGCCATCAAGCTTTTCCCAACAATGCCAGTCTATAATCCTGCCTTCATTTTTGCCTCCTTTCCTATTCCCTGTGTGTGTGTAGTGAAGATTAAGCCTTTTCTTCTCTCCCTGAGTGGCTATAATTCCTTTATCACCCAAACCCTCTCTCATGATTTTCACGAGGTAGCGCTTTGCCATTCTTTCTGTCTCTAGAACTTTCTAATATAATTTGTAAATTATGTCACCTTCTCCTGCCCCTTTTACTGCTTACAAAATTCTGAGTTGAGAACTAAATGGCATTGTTATTTCATAATCTTGTCCTCTGATAATAAGCCATTGTCGAGGTATCTTTCGCATTTTGAGTCTCCTAAACTTATCTTTTCAAATCTGTAGATGAAAACTATCAAGTTGCTCCAACACTTTTTCTTCATGTATACTTCGATTATTCCACCTTGTTACCCTGGTGTCAACATCTTATTTACACAACCAAAATGGTGTTTGTTTTTGTTTCCTTATATAGAAAACATTTAATTGAGGGGCTTACATACAGTTTAGACTAAAGTTTATTGTAGTCCTGAACATGGCAGTGGGCAGGTGTTAGAACTGAAGAGTCCTAGTTTTATAGGTAGGAGGAAGTTGATTCAGACCCTCAGTAGTACCCCTAGCATAGAAAATCTCAAAGCCTCCCCACCACAATGACAAATTTCCTCAAATAAGGTCTCACACACTTCAACAAAGCTACATCTTCTAATAGTGCCATTCCCTATGAGATGATGATGGGCAAATACATTAAACTACCACATTCTACTCTATAGGCCACATAAACACAAAACATTGAGGACACCATGAAAAGACCAAACATAAGAATAATAGGGATAGAAGAAGGACAAATATCCAAATTCAAAAGCATGGAAAATATATTCAACAAAATCATAGAAGGATATTTTCTCAGCCTAAAGAAAGATATGCTTATAAAAGTCCAAGAAGCTACAGAACATCAAATAGGCTGGATCAAAAAAGTCTTCTTACCACATAGTAATCAAACCAGTAAACATACAAAACAAAGAAATTGTTTTATTTTTATCAGCAGTCCTTACAAGTAGGTGATTATTACCTTATATCTTTTTGATTTTATTACACTCTAATATGAGAGTCACACATAAAAACATCACTTCAAAATGTCCCTGTAATGCTTAAAAAAGGAAAATCTCTGAACTTCACAGCTGGGCATTCATGGGAGCAACCAGTTTCACCTACTTTTCTGATTGTTGATCTACCAAATCTTCTGCTCTGTACAATCTAATCTCTTCCTCTTAAAATAATGGTTATAGTTAGATACATTAAAATATCTTCTTTGCCTTTACATCATCTTAAAAGATTTGGAAAAATTACTTTGGGAAGTGCTTACAAGTATCTATGATAAATGCAAAAGCAATCAATCCAGTTCTGCTTACATTCAAAGTTCTTCTTCTATTAGTGGTGAAGCCAATGCCTTTAACTTCCACACATAATAATCTTAACGCACTAGTGTGTGACAGGAAATACATAAAGTGGGCAAGGAAGGACTGCACTTAGCATAGGAATTACCAAAAGAGAAAAGAATTTTGTGCCCAGATGGATGTCAAGTTGACCTACACATTCAGATGTTAAAGTCAACTTCAGCTTGTCATGCAAACCTTTACCTAATCTGAATAGAAGAAGAGTTTGTACCAATTAGTTAGAACAATTTTTCTTGGAGGAAGTAAGTAATTTTTTTTAGCGTTGTTAAAACCCTACAAAATTCACCTACCTAATTTTGGTGATTAGATTGATATACCCCCAAAAAGAGAATCTCATCTGGTGATATGCCTCCATCTAATAGACCTTGTGGTATTTGCTTGGAAATTTAACTTCAAAGAAATTTGATGCAGTAGGAGTCAAAACTTCTCAGTAGAATCATAGTGCTAAGTTCTCAGAGGTGTTTGACTACATTCAAAATTATGTATATTTTCTTACTTCCTGACTTCCAATTTATCTGAAAAATTATTGTTCCAAATAACTAAATACTTGTTCACTGCAATACTTTTTCCAAGTATTTGTCTTCCATTACTTATTTTAACTTAGAACCTACAGTTCCCACAGTGAGTGCTGGGATCCTTTTTTGTCAGGTGAAGTCTAGACCAGTAGTGTGATCATCTAGTAAAGTTCTCCATGTTGGTAACTCCAAACCATGAAATTGTCTTAATAGCTACTCCATTCCTGTAATTTTACTACTGTTATGAATAGTAATGTACAGCTTTGTGGGGATTGAGGTTTGTCAAAGGCAAATGTTGCTTTTTTAAGGGATATTATTCCTCATCTCTTTCCACACTTCTGAAAATATAGCTATATAGTTTTGCTAATCATATCACAGACTTGATGTCTTGAACTGAGATACTTGGGAATCTATCAGCCTACTACCTGACTAATTAATCTGCTCTATTTACTAGAAATCCTAAGGTATCCTAGTTCAAATATTCACCCGCCTTTAATAATAAACCAAGCAGGGAACTCCCTTCATGTTATTGAAGTCCATAACCATTGCACAATCCTGACATCCTAGAGTTTGGAAAAAAAAAATGAAACATGTATGTACCTGTGGCTTTTACATATCCAAATGCTTCTAAATACTAAATATGTATGTTAATAAACACACCTAGAATGACACAGGAAAGAGATCACATTTCTCATTTGTACTATAAGAATCCAGAATCTTTAGAGAAGAGGGGCCCTAGGACCTTAGTGAAGTCTCTTGTCATTCCACATTAAGTTAGTTTCCTTTTTCCTAAATACTGGAAATCTACTGTCTCTTTTTCCATCCATATTTCTCCCAGGATAAGCAGAGTTCTCTGGGACTAAATGGCTATAACAGAGGTAAGGTCGCAGAGACTCAAGTTGAATGTCAATTGTCACAAGTCCAGTCACACCCTGACAGCATAAGAGCTCTGACTCTTATAGTGATGAAGCTGTAATAATAAATTTATTAAGATAATATAAATTTCTAGGCCCGAGTCCCTGCAATAACAAATATTCAATGCCATGGCACCGTTTTGACACTGTTGCTGATTCTGACTAATTAGTGAATGTTTTATTTCTTCCCTGGCTGTTTCTTAAATGTATATTATGTAATTTCATTTTATACCATGAGTACTTAAAGATTTATGTTTTGTTTTCTTTGTGATTCTTTTGGCTGATAATTTTTCCTCTTAGACTTAGATATTTGGTTTAAGATTTCAGCCAAAAAAGTATAACTTGGTCACATGATTTTCTCTTCTATTTCTTATTTAAGTCATAAAGTCAGTTTGTTAAGAGTATTGAAATTTTATTTAGTAGGGCTGGAAAATAATAATTTTGATATATGATTTCCAGAAATCATATTATTCTTTTCATGTGTGTTTATAAGAGAGATAATTCAAATAATAGGAATAAAATGGAAATATATTATCTACCTATAGGGTTAGACAAAACAGACTATAAATGGTTGGACACCAGAAAGTTTAAATTAAATCTCATTTGAGATTACATGGGTTGAAAGGAGTCACATCAGTTCGCTTAATTTGAAGTTTTTGTAAAATAAATGTAAACTTCCTTAGTAGTAGTGCCCTTGAAAAGAGAGCAAAGCATTCTGCTAAGTGAAATTAATTGAAGTAAATTAAGTATATGATTTTATGTACCCAAAATAAGTCACATGAAAGACAAAAATAAATATATATTCATAGCAAAATAACCCCTTGGCCCACGGAAAGCAGGGAACAAAGTAATTCTGGGAGAGAGATTCAAGTTAGGGACCAGGGACTTTTCTGGATATACAACGGAGTTGTAGCCTGAGGGGACAGGGTCTTGCCATGGGAAATGTTACCACATCAAGTATTTTGAAGCCCTAAACAACTCACTCAATTCTCTTCACAAGTCATATGCATAGATTATAATCTAGGGAGCTGGGGATCACTGGATGTCCTATTATTAATATTTGGCATGTAATATTTCACTCATAAAGTAATGACTCTGTTTCGTGGACCACAGCAAGACTAAACATGTGACTACACTTTATAATAAGTGACAAATCTTTTAGCTCCCTTTGGTAGTCATTGTGATATCATTAATCAATTTTGAACTCGACAATAAATCTTGACATTTCAAAAATGTAAAATTGCATTATTTTTCTGTTGTCCAGTATTCTACATGCCATACTCTTTAAAAAAAAAAAAAACAAAAAAAAAACCAGCAGAAGGTTCTAAAAGAGAAAAAATAATCTTTAGTTTAAATTCAGCTATTCACCTATTTTGCCTTTGAGACTATCATGAGTGCCTTGGGATCTCATTAAGAACTGTGAAGATTGCTTTGTCATTTGTATATTGTCCCTGGAAGGAAAATAAAACTGTCCTTTTGATTTTAAACCTATAGAAAAGTTGACAGTCTCTCCAATATGAATATGTATATTTGCCTTTTCTTACATCTAGTGCAGATGATGAGTGTAAAAAGGGAGGAGAGAAAAAAAAGATGTCCATTTGGTCAACTTCCTGATGAAAAAAAATCCATCTGTTCTTAATAGACTGCAATCAGCCCTATTTATTTCTGATTTTATTTTCTAAAAGAAATTGACAAAGACAAAATAAGATACTTTTAGGATTTAGGAAAAACAACTTCCTCATCATGAGTCTCTACTGATCAAATTTTAATCATGTCATAGATCCCAGCATTAAAGCAGTACCAATAGATTGAAATAATTCCCTTACAATCTGCAATCAAAGCAGAAACAATGAAATTTAATGTCAGACTCTCACATTTTCAAGATATTATCTCAGTAATATTAATATCTGTTTATTTGAGACAAATTCAGAATGGCAGCGTTTTCTCATGTTCTACATCCAAGTTTTGCTTCTTAAAGGAATACCATTTTTAAATTTTTATTTATTTATTTATTTTTAGTGAGTCAGTTGCATTTTTAAATATCAAAAAAAAAAAACAAACCAAAAACAAAAACATCTGAAACAGCTCTCCTGACTTCACTCTATGCATAAGATTGCTTTGTACAGCCCCGTTCCAGTCTGTTACACTGATAAAAACGTGGTGTCGGTGGGTGGCTGTCTGCAGTGATCCACACCAACCTGCTTGTACAGTACAAGCCCTTTGACCCCTGTGCAGACTGCACTCTTGTTCCAAAGGGCATGAGTATTCCATGTCAGGAGCCCATTGTTGTCCCAAATCTGTACTTTGAAACCAAATATTCTTTTTATTTGTATTTATGGTCTGTTTTCTATTTTCCATATTTCACACTTTTTTTTCCATTCTACCTCCATTCATTGTCTGTCTTTTCGAGTAGATTCCACAAAACTGTTTAAAGATGCCAACCTAGCTTGATTAACTGTGTTTTCACATACTTTTTACACACTTTAGCTTATACAATTGTAGTCTGAAGGTTTAGGTTTTTCTTCAGAATTTTTCTTTTTTGTTTTTGTTTGTAGACAAGGTCTTACTGTATAGACCTGGGTGGCCTAAAATTTGCTATATAACACAGGCTGAACTCCAAGGTCTGGATTTAAAGGCATATCTAATAACACTTTGCTTTTGTTAGAATTTTTAAGCTTATCCCAACAACTATTGTTAGTTAGTGTAGCGATGTTGTGGGATTCAGGTGTCAGCTGATGGGGTCCAAGGAAGCTTATCCAGAATCCCGGGCTCCTGGAGGGGGTGTGGCCGAACCCATTGATAAGGAGCTGCTGGGACGCTGGGAGGCTCTCTTCCTGGTTCCTGGCTGCTGGAGGAAGGATCCCATCGTCCGTCCGTCTGCAGACTTCGGTCTCTGTTCAGGTGCTACGGTAATCTGTTGCCTGTACCGTGAGTGTTGGTTTATATTCTAATAAATATCTATCTAGTATTGGTGTCCCTGTGGATAAACGCCGCCTACATCTGGCGCCCAACGTGGGGCTCGAACCCACGACCCTGAGATTAAGAGTCTCATGCTCTACCGACTGAGCTAGCCGGTTTAATTGTGATAATTTGTACATTGGTACAAAGTTTAATCTGAGATTGTTTTATGTAACCAAAGCAACTTGTACTTCGATATAAATCTGAATCTGTAACTATTATGTAAAGCTGAATTTGAAATTGCCATATTTTATGTATGCTTCTACCTTTGTTTAAAATATTTGCACATTATTGTCATGTATACTATGCAATTACTACCTTCATTTAACTATACTAGATATAATGTATGATTGCACTAGTTATGATATATGCACAAGATGTTTTATATACTTCTGTTTGGATGATATATATGTATTTACATGTCTAAAATGCTGTGGACACTTTACCTGGTAAAATACCCCTGGCTAATGTTCGATAGTTCTACTAAGGGTCATTGTTCAGAGATTGTACACCCCTTATATAGGTATTCTAATTTTTAGTACAGGGTTTATTCCTTAAGACGATAAGATCTGCAGTCAACACTATTTAAGGTACCATATCCCAGTCATGTCAGATACAGATTAGAATATCATAGATGAACAAGAATCTTCAACCATTTCATAGACCCAGAGAATATGGCATTTAACATTTAAAATTTGGCCACGAGAGACACGATGACTCCTGGTGTCACTGCTCCCTTCTCGAGATGGTGTTGAGCATCAAAGATACTCCTTTGGAGTTAGTCCTTTTGGCAAAAAATGGCCGGCTGAGTAAGGAACTGTCCTTACCTTGATTACTGACAGTACACACATGATGTCAAGCTGGATGAACAAGTTGATAGATGGAGACTGATGAAACCTGCCTAGACAGGATAAGACAGTCCCTTCAAAATTGTTCTGCTTGTGAAAAGATCTGTCAGATGCCATTGGCCTATAGCCAATCCGATAGATGCTCTAACGGTACACAAATCCAGAGGTGATTGTCCAGGTAGCTGTGTTGCTGTCCTCTCCCAAATTTTGGAAGTAGCTGCTTCCATGTACTTCTGTCTTTCAGACAAATTCACCTTCCTTCTCAGGTCTTGAAGAGGTTGAAGAATAGATGTTTAAGGTTTTCACCCTAGTATCCCTTAGATAAGAACACTCGGGTGTTAGATTCTCACTTTCCCAGATTAACCCTTTAAAATAATCTATACACCCTACTATCTACCAATATTCTAGAACTATTAGATGTACCTTATATAAGTTAGGCTTTGATTAGCAATTGTACTTTAACCTCTCCTAGATACTACCTCATAATAATTCCTACTGTACATAGTCTTAGTTTAGAACCTTCTTAGTTAGAAAAAGGGGGGAGATGTTGTGGGATTCAGGTGTCAGCTGATGGGGTCCAAGGAAGCTTATCCAGAATCCCGGGCTCCTGGAGGGGGTGTGGCCGAACCCATTGATAAGGAGCTGCTGGGATGCTGGGAGGCTCTCTTCCTGGTTCCTGGCTGCTGGAGGAAGGATCCCATCGTCCGTCCGTCTGCAGACTTCGGTCTCTGTTCAGGTGCTACGGTAATCTGTTGCCTGTACCGTGAGTGTTGGTTTATATTCTAATAAATATCTATCTAGTATTGGTGTCCCTGTGGATAAACGCTGCCTACATAGCATGTTGTAGGTTATCCATTTTGTAAACATATTCTTGTTTTTGCTAATATGTTTTCATGCATTCAGTATAATTTATACTTTTAGCGTCTTTTTTCAATGCATCGAATGAAAATATCCCTGTAGGCTCCCGCAAATCAACATTTGATCCCCAGTTAGTGGCACTGCTTGGAGAGGCGATTGAACCTTAAGAAGGAGAGTCTTGCTAAAGGAAATACATCACTGGGAACAGGCTTTGAGAATTTAGAGCTGTTTCCTCCTTCCTTTTCTGACTGTTCCCTTCCTGTTTATGGATGAGGACGTGATCAGCTTGCTCCTGCTCTGACTTCTAGGCATTTATTGCCTTCTGTTAAGCATTTCCTAAAGCTCTGACCTCCATCATCCTTCTGGAAACATAAAGTAAAATAAACTCATTCTTTCTTAAGTTGTTTTTGGTCATGGTATTTTCTCATAACAACAAAATGTCACTAAAACACAGTAATTAAACATCAGTAATAGGAACAATTGTAATTATTTATATCAGAAGCTTTTACACTGATGTTTAATTTCCTTGTTTGTTGTCATATTTCCCCACTGTCCTTACTTTTGAAAAGGTATTCTTAAACTAACCCTCTTAAGATTTTAATTGAAATTTATATTTATTTATATCAACATTATATAGGTTATTCTATTTTTAAGGTCATAATAAAAATGAAGTAAGTGCTTTTATTTCTCAAGAAACCTAAGATGTTTTTGTTTTTATAAAGTAGACATGGAGAGGTAGACAGAAACATTCATGTTTCTAATCAATAATCTTAATTCTAATCATACTTTAGATGAAATGTATATATGTATTCTTGATTACGTCTTCTTGCCTAACTCTGTCTCTTCTATTTCTAACATGGTTGGCATTCTACAAATCTTTATCTAAAGAAGTCATTCAAATGTAGGCGTATGGACTAAGAAATTGACTGGAAACTATGATGTTTGCATGTAGTAAAGTATGATTTTAATAAGTACACAAAAAGAGAATTTGCTGTATCATTGTGGGGCTCATACTTGACTTATTTCCTATTTTGGGGGGTAATTTTATTCTGATATTAACTTACTTTTCTATCAGGTATTTGCTGTTGACACAGTAAAAGTCAAGCTGAGAGAGAAGTCCGTGAACGTTGTTTAGTAAATGAATTTCAACTTCTGTTGTCTAACTCCGGTTCGTTTTGATGAATTAAGCCTGCTATTTCTTTGTAGAAGGTTCTTCTCTGGGGCTAAGGGTGTTGATTGGTGGGATAGTTCTGAAACAGATTTCTGGCTTTAGACCCCTACTCAGTAAATTGTTTAAAGAGATCCCCAAATGGCACACTTATTAGCTGATGACTGTACCTGGTCGCCTCACTGTGAGATCTTTCATGTTTGTTCTCTTTCAGCCATCAGGTATGCCACAACTTACTCATCTCTTTCCCTTCTCCCAACATCTGCTGGCATTTGTTATCAATTCTTGTTTCCATTTTTTAGCCATATTTTCCTTCAAAGCTACCCCATTGCCATTGTTGTTTTGAAGGATGTTCAGAAGAGAAAAAGCATAAATGTCTACAATCTGTCTTAATTAATGGGAAATTTTTTGAAGTAAATTTATTTATCAAATAAATTGATAAATTGCCCTATTGTAAACATATATGCTTGTATACCTGTGAACACTATTGCTCTGGTCTGTTTTTGAATATAAAGAGAGGACAAGAATTAGCTTAAAGATAGGTATGTGTTTGTTTGCCTTGGAAACTGTTCAGCATTAAAGAGCATAGGCATGGAGTGGTAGCCAGTGTATGGGTAGGAATATTGAAAATTTTACTAACTAAACCATCGAAAGTTTTTCACACGAAAGTATCTCTAAAAGTTGGCTAGTTTATCAAGTAATAAGTTTCCCCTTCAGTGATGTTCTACAATGAAGTGTACAAATGTTTGCTTTGAATAGAAATATTAGACTGATGAGCTGTCTAGAAGCAACTCATACTAGTATTTAAATGAAATAATTAAGACATCATAGGCAAATTTTCATCTGTTATAATTAACAGCAACTTGAGCAGAGAAAAACATATTGAAGTACATAGTGTATATACTTCTTCCTCTGCAAAAGTACTCAAGTTATTTTGTCAAAAATCTAGCAATCAGCTTCCTCTAATTCCAATACATCTTCAAGAACTAATGGTTTTACTAAAACTATTTACAGATCACTCAGTTGATCTCAGTTGCCAGGCAGTGGCACCTAATGGTTAGCTTATTGTTTCCTGTATTGCCTCCTCTTCTTCTAATTTATTCTCTAAACAGCTATCAGATGTATCTCTTAAAGACGTAGATGGGATCATGCTACTGTGCTTCTTCAAATTTTCAAATCCAGTGGCTCTTGTGACCTGTAAATATTGTCTGAGTCAACATGAAGATAGAAGGAATTTGGGACCAAGACGTTTAACAATGCTAATTAATAATAGCCAAGCAGATTTGACAGAAGGAAAAGTCTAAATTTGATGTATTCTGAGCTCATATCTATACGTCTTCTTGCTTTCAGATACTGAGCTCTAGATAGTTATCATAAAAGCTAATTTTTAAAGATGAATTTTAGGTCTAGTGCCGTTTTCTCAGAAAGACTGTATACAGTACCTTTATAAGACATATCTTTCAACACTCAACTGTTCCATATCACTACATTTTATCTTCAATTCATTTTTATATCATGGAGTTTTAGTCCATTCAAGCTCTTTTAATAACTCTATGTGCTGGATAACTTGTATATAAAAATCTGTTTTTCAGTGTCTCAGAAGTGATAGCTCAAAGATCAAAGTTCCAGGTACCAGAATATTTAATGTCTGTTGAAGGTCTGCATGTCGGCTCATATGTGGAGATTTAATGTCTGCTCAGGGAGCAAGAAGGAGACCCTAGCACCCTGGTCTCTCTTGAATGAGTATTAATCCCATGAGAGCAGAGTCCCCATAGTCTAATCTCCTTACAACATTTATATTGTACTACTGTTACCATATGATTTATTCTTTCAGTACATGGATTTTGTGCAAGGGGGGTACACAGAAGTCATGCTCTATCTTTTATAACTTAGAAAAATTTGCTCCCCCTCTTACAATGGAGTGCAAGCCTTGTGGTATGTAGTACCTTAATGTCTTTTGTTTCTAGTATTCTCAATATTTAAAATCAAAAGGGCTAGGGAAATAACTTACTGTGCCAACGGACTTGCTTTGAAAGCATGAGGACCTGAATAACAATCCCCAGCATCCAGATAAAAAGCCTTATGCATTTCTATGTACTATTGGAATGCTAGCGTGAGAAGGCAGAGATGGGTAGGTCATGGGAGCTCCCTGAACAATCAATCAAGTAGAAACAGTGAACTTGAAGCTGAGAGGAGATACTGCCCCAAGGGCATAGGATTAAAAGCAATATGTAAAATCACCAATGATCTCCATTGGCCTACACAAAAACATGAGTGTGTGCATCCTATTTTGAGGACATACTCTACACGCCAATCCACTTATAAAAGTTATTAAGCTGTAGGTTAAGAAGATTATGTAGACCCCAGTGTTCTACACATACATTCCATATGCTAAGATAAGAAATATTTAACATCTGAATGAAATCTAGCATCATAAAAAGTCCATTTTTATGCAATTAGCATAAAATAAAATGACAATACATTTTGTATATAATGAGCATTATTTTCTTACATATGAATGGTACATGTTCTAAAATGCTTCAATTGTACATGGGACACAAGATACTGAGGATAAAGAGAGGCGTGGAGGTGTGTTGGGAATGTAGTGAGTTATCCAATAAAGATTCTCTCATGGAAAGTACAGTCAGCCTACTAGTTTCCGTGATAACCTCTGCATACTTCCTCTAAGTCCTCATATTAGGAGCCTAAAAGTTGAAATACTTTATAAATAATTTAGATAGACCAGCAATCTTGGCTTTGATTCTATTTGTACATGCTTAAAATTGTTAAAATGAAGCTAATTTTTCCATCTTATAGAGCAGTGGTGCCATTATTAAAGAATGGTATTAGCACACATTTAGCACTTCTATGTTTTAGTAGCTAGCTCTGTGCATGTAAGTGTACTTGCAGCTTGATATGAAGAAATGTTGTCATATTATATGACTTTCCTAAGGCAAATACATTTTTAATATATTATTTTTTTTACGTTAACCAAGAAATTAAGTCTAGAAAGCCTGATGATTACTACTTCAACCTTAATGAATAATACCCAGTGGACCAGCGGATATGAGAAATAATTTATATTCCGTATTTATTTTCTCTATTTCTTTGAACCAAAGAAAGTAGAAAATTCTGTTTCTTAGCCTGAGGGAAGGAAGAAATAAAAGGTTACCTACAAGTGCCTCGTTTTTTAAAAATTAAACCCTGGAGTAGATGTGGCACAGAGTTGACCCACCTTGAGATTTCTTGGTATTTTGGGGGAGGAGATGGGTGCATAGTGAGGGAAGAGGCTGAAGGCTGACTGGGAAAGATTGGGAGGAGGGAAGGGAGGGGGAGCAGGGGGATACATGGACAAAAAAGACATTTTTATAAAAAAATAATAAAATGAAGAAAAAATAAGAAATTAAACCCATCTATCAGATTATCGTAGACTTTCTGCAGAGAAAGAGGGTGACTTTAAAACACACATTAAATGGAAAAATTATATATTTCTACAGTTTAAAAAGAGGTTCTTGTAGTTAGAGAGAAATAGGTATGTATGAGCTTGTGCTTCTGTCTTTTCCACCATGGCTAAGCAGCACTTTAAAGGAAATTGGCTGTGTAAATCTCTGCCTACCAAACCTCCTCTGTCTCTTGTCACGAAACTGAAGTGGTGGTGTTAAAGCTGAATGGAGCAAATTAATGAAATGGCGACCAAATTAGTGTGAAGAGACATCCACTGTGTTGACATCTGACATCTGTGAAGCATCATTATGGAAGGGGAATGAGGGAGAACAAGATGATAGATGTTGACTTTCATGTTTATCTAGATAACAGACTAATGCACTGTCATCATTAATGTGAGTTAAAGGGCATGAAGGCATTAAGCAATACTTACATGTATGATAGTATCACTGAATCATAGCTGTAACCAATTAGGAGGCCCTTATTCGTTTTAAGCAACAAAATGTGTTATTATTCTGAAAATCAGAAGTTTTAAGACTGAAATCATATCAAGGCTTCTCCCCCCCCCCCGCACCTCCCCAAGGACTTTAAGGAAGAACTTACTTATGCTTTCAAGTTTCCAGAGCTGTCTGTCCACATTTCCATCTTTAACACTAGAATGGTGGTGCCTTTATCTTCCTCTCCATCTCCCTCTCTGTCATCATCTAACTACTCTCTTATTACTCTTTCCGTTTTATAAATCTTCTGATTGTCCTGGTCCAAGCTTGAACATTTTCAGTAGCTTTTCCCCTCAACATGTTTAACTCAGATCTTTAAACTTCCTGTCATAATGCAAAGTAACCTGTTCACAGTTTCTTGAGGCAAATGAAGTTACTGATGTTTCTGCAATATGGACTGAAATGTTAACATAAGTGTCATTTGGATCAATATATATTTATGAAGGAAAATGATCAGTAACAATCTAACAAAGAAGGTTACAGCTTGTATGTACAATGCTTCGGTGTTTTTATTATAAATTAACTTCATGTTCGTTATGATTATTAACTCAATATATCATAAACGTAGGTATATTTGGGAACATAAAAGATATTTTTACAAGTCCAGGCCCCAAGGGGAATTATTAGCAAAGCTTAAGGTGCTAAAGACTTGTACTTAGCGAAGGTATATGATTCCACAAATGAACATAATATCTGATGCATACTTCAATCATATTAATAAATTATGTATTTCTAAATGAAGACACAGGAAAAGTTGTTTTAGTTAAACACACACACACACACACACACACACACACACACACACACACACACTTGTTGCATGAATTCTTGTTGTATTAAATGAAGCCAGATATAAGGGAAAAGCTGGAATATCAGAGAGAGGAAACAGACCACAGTCAAATGTCACCCAGGTATTTTCTAGCTTCCTCAGCCTTATTCCTCACTTCCACAGAATAAATCTCTTTCTGTGCCTGCCTTAAAACCAAACCAAAACAAAACAACCCAACAATAACAACAGCAAAAAACCCAGTTGTTTCACATTCAGGTTAAGATTAAAGGTGTGGGCTACTACTATTTGGTAGTTAGCCTTGAACTCACAGAAAGATCTCTGTCTCTGGAGTTACGGGATTAAAGGCCTAGGCCACCACTCTAGGTCTCTTCCCAGCTGGGATTAAAGGTGTGAGTTACCACTCTCTGAACCTTCTGGATTGACTGTGGGTGGACGTGTCCTCTGTTATTTCAGACTAGTTTTATTAAATATATAACATATCACCACACACACACACACACACACACACACACACACACACACACACACACACACATTCTAAATAAATAATTGTTTCCTAAGTTATTGCTAACATTGTATTAGCTGATAATTTCACTACATTTTCTAGTTATTTATTTGTGTTTGGGACAAACTAGTGTCTCTATCAGTATTTGAATGACTAAAACTTCTTTATATTTAGAAATTTTTATACCATTCTAAACTATATATAATTTTTATTCTACAAAATATCCCATTGACATTTGAATTGCATTAAATGGTATAGCATGACTTGAAGGAATTATCAATTTTGAACTTAAATCACATAGATTTGATGCAAATCTAAAGTCTTTCTGAAGAAGTATGCATTTTTCAAGACTTCATAAAACTGAAAATTATCACCCTGGTTTTAAAAAGAAGATAACCAAAGTGGATTTTTTGAGAGTCAAGACAATAGCTACAATCGTGGCAAGACAAAAAGAAAATAAATTTAAATATTAAAAAGTTGTGTTCAATCCTAGTCATGTTGGTGCACAGATATGAACTTCCAATGTGAAGGCAGAAGGATTATAATTTCTAGGTTATTTATAACTATACAGTAAAGGACAGCTTGGGATACATTAAACCATATTTTAAAGCAAGCACATATGTAAACAAACAAACATACATATCCCTTTTGTTCCTTTGTTTTGGACATTAAACCTTTTGTCTCATACACACTACCACTGAAATATTGTTTGTGTGTGAAGAGTATTATCCTGCTTGGGTTCCAATTTACTACATAGATAATTCTGACCTTCATCTTTGTTTTTTTTGTTTTTTTTTGTCTTCATTTCTAAAGTAGTTGGTGTTGCAGGCATGAGATTCCAACTTCTGTTTGGAAGTATAATTAAAATATACACATACATGTATATGAAAGTTTGGATAGGAAATATGACAAGTTTGGGGGCAAAAACATAAAATAGTAAGATTTTAAAAAATATTTGCATACTGTGAAAAGCCCCATTCTATTATATTAATTTGGAAGTAAAATGTTTCACCTGAAAATTATCATCCTTGAGTACTATACTTATTACAGTACTCAAAGTTCTGTCTAGAATGACAAGACAACCGAAGGAGACCAAGGGGTAACACAAATTGGAAAGGAAGAAGTCAAAGTTTGCAGATGATAGGATAGCAAAAATAAGCGACCTTAACTCTATGAGGAAACTCCACCTGCTGGTAAACACCTTCAGCAATATGGCAGGATACACATTAACTAAAAAAATTAGATAGGCCTTCTATGTACAAATAGTAAATGGGCAGTTTCTCAGAAAATTGTGAATCAATCTACCTCACGACCAAGCTATACCACTCTCGGGCATATACTCAAAGGATATTCCACCTCAACTATGTTTATCCCAGCTTTATTCCTAATAGACAGATACTAGAAACAACCTGGATGGCCCTCAAATGAAGAATGAGGAAAGAAAATGTGGTTAGTTTATGCAATGTAGTGTCAGTCAGCTGTTAAAAATAATGTCAGCAGGAAATTTGAAAGCAAATGAATGGAACTGGAAAAAAAAAATCACCCTGAGTGAGGTAACCCAGACCCAGAAAGACAAACATGGTATGTGGTCACTCCTATGTAGATATTAGCTGGAAAGTAAAGGATACCACCATATGCAGCCTACAGCCCCAGAGAGACTAGGTAACAAGGAAGATACAAAGTAAGATGATGGATTTCCCTGGGAAAGGGAAGTATAAGGAATCCCCTTGGTAGACTGGAGTTGAAACAAGAGGGATCAAGGTGAGGGGTGTATGATGGGGAGAGTAATGAAGGAGGTGACTTGTTAGGGGTGGCATTTTAGTGTCAATTAGAAACTCCTATGAATCTACAAAGATGAACCCCCCACTAAGACATCTAGCAGTAGTAAGTAGATAGGTAGCCCGAACTGGCTGCCTCCTGTAATCAGATTGGTAACTCCCCCAATTGTAATAGAGAGCCTTCATTTAGTAACTGATGGAAACAGATGGAGAGATCCGCAGCCAAGCATTCCACTAAGCCAGGGGAATTCTGTTGAGGAGAGAAAGGAAGGAATGTATTAGTCAGGAGGTCAGGGTCATCACTAGAGAACCCCTGTGGCTTGCTCATGGAAGCTCACAGACTATGGACCTATTGTTATGAAGCCTACATGGGACTGTCATAGGTTTTCTGAATATGTGTGAAGGAGTTGTCTCTTGGTCTACTTGTAGAACTTCTGGTAGTGGGAATGAGGCCTGTCCCTAATACTTACTCTTAAAGATACTTATGAATATCATGTAATCAAATTTCTCACCTCAGGGGTCAGAGTTTAGGGCTTATGGATCCCTTATGGAAAAAGAAGCATAAAGATTTTTAAGAGCCAACCGGGATAGAAAACACCCAAGAAGTAAGGTCTTTTAAACGCAACAGGTCCAACGCAGATATGAACTCACAGAGACTGTGCTAGTATGCACAGAGTTTGAACATGTCTAAGCCACACGAGGTCTCAGTGCTGAGAAAAGTGGACCCAAGCCCTTGTCCCTAACCCAGAAGGAATCACAAAGTTTTATAATTATAACCATGGGCAAGGACAAAGTTTTTCTCAGTGAAGTCTGACTGGGTATACAAACCACTCTTAAGGGCAAGCCTCATGCTCAGCAGTTGATCACCCAACAGAAAAATGACTTCAGTGAAGTTTTTGGAAGGTTTTTTGTTTTGTTTTGTTTTTTTTTGTTTTTGTTTTTGTTTTTTTTTTTGTTTTTTTTTCTTCTTATTCTAATGCTTTACCTAGGAATTAAAAAATCTCACAGGTCTTTTGCTTATATATTTTATGGTTTCTTATTTTATGTTTTTAATAGAATATCTCTGTGGATGTGTGTCTCTGTGTCCTGTGCTTTTTCTTTTTGACTCTTTCTTCCTGTTTTATTGTTTGTTTTGTCTCATTCTGGCTTGCTTGTCTCTATTTTTTATTTTCTTCGTACCATTTTAGATGCCTATTTTCTAATAGAGAAAGAAGGGGTGTAGATTTGGGTGGATGGAGGTGGGAAGACCTAGAAGGAATCAAGGAAGAAATAATTCAACTATACCGCATGAGCAAGAATTTGTTTTTCATAGGAAAAAGAGATTGTGATGTAAGTATTCTGGTACAGTGGCTCCTGATTCTTTCCTCTTGTCTTGAACTTGCTGCTAACAGTCGCTTGCATTTACCTGTATCAGTGTGAGGATTATATGGAGGACCATACACTTCAGAATTCCAAGGGGACATAATGTGAAGGAAGAAGAGCCTAGAAGAGCGTATCACATGCTCAATTTCTTCTCTTGCTCTCTATCACTGTATGAAAACGGAAGCGACAGCAATGCTGTAAAGAAGAAAATCCTTAAAGATATGAGCAGTGAGACATAAAGTTATTCCTTAATAGTTTTTCAATATAGCTGGGCATGATAGTTATTTCTACATTATGCCCTTTATCAGTATTCTAGCATATGAAACCATCACAAATAATTGTAGCTTTAGGAACTGAAAGAGATAAAAGTACTTTTTTTTTTTTTGTACATAATATTATCCGCTGGATAGAACCTGAAAAAAATGAGTGTTAGAAATGCCGAGAGTCCTAGAATTGCTATATGTATTATCAACTTTTGAATACCGAAGAAAATTACAAGTAAGGTCTTAAGTAAAATGTGAATAAAAGGGGGAATGTAGTATGTTTATTGATGAGAGTATGAATTTTATAACAATGACAATTTTCCCTCAAATCACTTTACATCTTCAGTGAAGTCCCAGTTACAAATCCAAAAGGTTTTATTTTCTGAATAAATTTGCAAACTGATTTGAAAATCATACGAGAAGTAGCATTTCAATAATAATTTAGGAGGCAAACACAGTGACAAAAATAAGGTTGGATGATAAAAGAAAATTCAGAGATGCGTTTTCACATAAGTACAAACTTGATATGTTCCATGAACACTAAAGCAGTAAAAGATGGATATCTGATGAACTATATTCACACAATTGTCTTTAACGTAAAGAATACTATGACATACAGAAGAATAAGTTATAACTTAGAAACTGATCTAAAATCAAATTCAAAGTCAATCTGAGATTATGAATGAACATTTTATAATCTGTTATACAAATAGTTCTTAAAGGAGATACTGAAAAACTACAAAGTTATTAAGTATATTCTATGCTGCATAACATGGTTTTGGCTAGCAGTGTGTGTTTGCTTATTTATTTATTATAATCAGTACATTAACAGGCTTAAATACTGGCAATAAGAAGCTACAACACATGCAGTATGCGTGTAATAAATTTTACCACCAAGATTTATTTAAATATATGCATTGTTGTTTGAACAGTGATAAAACTGTCTAAAGATACCTTTCTTGCAATATATTTCAGCGATTAAATGATACATGGTTAGTGTGTCTATTTTTTTATTAATTCTTTTTTTTTAATTTATAATATACATACATTGTTTCCCATTCCTTTAGATATACTACCATATGTCCCTCCTTGCTCTCTTTAAAATTCAGTCTTTTCATTATTGTTGTTAAACACACATAAACACACACATCTCTCTCTATATATAATATATATACATATATATGTATAGACATAAAGTATTCTCTGACAACTTAAGATTGATATCTGTGTAATAACAAGTTTCTGGCCTGTCTGTTGGCCTGTTGTACTTAGTTTCTGTGATCCAGACCCACAGATATGAAGTCCCACAGAAACACACAGACACTTTTATAAATTTTATGTTGATTGACCTAGGGCCCAGGTATATAACTTTCTAACTCTTTATTCTTAAACTAACCCATGATTCTTATCTTGTTTAGCCATGAAGCTCAGTACCTTTTCTCAGAGCAGCATTTCAACTTCTTTCCTCTGTGTCTGCTGGTGTCGCGTTGTAGTTTCTCAGTGGCTTCTCTCTGGAGTCTCTGCTCTGTTCTTCCTGTTCTCAGAGTTTTCTTAGTCTGGTAGCCCCGCCCACACTTCCTGAACAATCAGCTTTATATTAAACCAGTAGGAGGGACAAACATTAACAATGAATCATCATTTTTGATTTTTTTAAATATTAGTTTAATACAGTACTTAACGTATTCTTGTGTATATGTGGTATTTTTTTTACATTAAATTGCCACTTTATCCAATTCCAGATTTGTTAGTTTCAGCAAATAAACATATCATATTCTTATTTAAATTGAAACTTATAGATAAAAATCACAAACCATGAATATTTTTAGTGTGTTTATGTTAAATTGTGTGACTGTATTTTAGTGAACAACTTTCTTTTCTTTCCTTATTCTCTATCAAATATGACAAGTTTTATCACTTTTTGAAATCACACACACACACACACACACACACACACACACACACACACACTAATACAACCTGTTCAGTCTGCACAATAAACCACACTAAGTTGTGGATTCTGGTCACAATTAATATACCTACAAAACAACACTTGCACCCAAGACTCAGGGAATATTACAGAGGTGATGGTGTGTATGTGTGTGTGTTTGTGTGTGTGTGTGTGTGGGGGGGGTGATCGTAGACTTAGAGTTCATTAATCTATGTCAGAAATTCCACCCTGCATGTCTCACCATCATGACCGCCTAAATACAAGCTGAGTAAGGACGACAACATTAGACATACTAATCTTGATGGGCAAAAGCCACATGGCCTCAACCCTATACAAAAAACAATGGGTTACTAAAAATGATAAGAAATAGTCTTTCCTAGGGAATACTACACCAATTTGCAACCTAGCGTCAAATTATCAGTTCTGAAAACATGCGCATCAGTGTGCCTATATTTTTAAAGGGAAAACTTCAATATTCTGGGAGTATAGTTTCAATGTGTATGACATAGTATTACAAAGTTTATTTGGGTACCTGAATCTTTTGTCAGGTTTATGTAACTGCAGACTGTATATACATGCATTTATGCAGCATTTTAGGAAGTGAGTAAATGATCTTCAAAATTAATAACCTAAAGCACAATTCTAGGTAATTTGTTGTAACAGTGCAGTATCCTCCCCATCCCCTTTTGACAGTGAGGCAGAATTCATTCATGTATTTCTCGAATTCCTTAATCTTTGCACCTGTCTTACAAATTCTACTGGCCTTTGACTTCAGGATATCTATATTTACATTGTTATCTTCACACAGATTTAAATTGATTTCTAAAGGGCTACTTGTTATGATAGTTTGAAAAGGATTTTTCCCATGAATTTTTGTATTTGGATTATGATGAGCTGTATAGCTCTGGTATTACAGTTGTCTTTGTAGAAGAACCTGTGGATTCTCAAGATGGTGTGGAATAAACTTTATCCAATTCCAGATTTATCAGATTCAGCAAGTAAACATATCACAATTCCTATTTAAATTGAAACTTATAGATGAATATCACAAACCATGAAAACTTTTTAGTGTGTTTATGTTAAAAATGTATTGTTCATCTTAAATACAGAGATTACTGGATTCCTGAAGCTTATCTGACTATGCTACTCTTCTTTGGTGCAAGTTTTTACTGAGTGCTAAAATTATGTTTTAATAGAGAGGTATCATTTGTGTGAACTATATTTATTTTATTTTCAAAATTTGAGGAAGCCAGATATTCTGCTGTCTTTATGAACACCATCAGGGAACTGAATTAATTTAACTATATTTGAAAAGTGAGGTACATCTATTGAAATCTAAAAGCTCTTAAGTGCTAAATTATATTTACCTCAATATTGCACACATCTAATATGAGGTACATGTATTTCAAACAATTTTTAGAGCAAAAAATTAAACTATACTCATAGTTTGAAGACTTACAAAGCCAAAAGGACAATAGTGAATTTGTAAAAGTTCTCCTGTTTTGTTTAGAAATTTATGATTCGAGAGACCTTTTTAAAGGGATATTTTACACACGTCCTGGTATGTGGGAATAGAGTGATATATTTCACATGGTTAGAAAGTTGTGGCCTTTCTTGCTTCATGCTAATATTGGCATTTTGTTATACACTTAAACAGAGATCTTGATATTAATTCAAGTTGTGACCTTAACTTATGTTGATTATACTTTGGCTACTGATAAAAATATGAACATGACCCTAAATGTAAGATTGTCTGCAGAGATATCAAAGTGTGATCTAAGAAATTCACAGGAGTCGCTTTAATAATAAAATAAAAACATAGTTTTATTTAATCCTTATTCTATGATTATGGCTTCTTAATGGAAAAACATTTATAGAGAATTTACTTTACTGGCTGTTTTTTAAAAATCTGATTTTTTTTGCCTTGTTTTATTCCATTTAAAGTATTTGAAAAAGTTAAGAACCATGAGTAGAATGCTATTTATTCTCTCCTCTTACTTGATTATTTACTTCATCTCCTATCTGAAAATAATCCCATTAGAAATTTAAGATACAGCTTTTCATCTAATTATCAAACAGAGAACTTGGTGGACCAACTATAAGTGACATATATATTAGAAGACTGTGCTTTTTAAACCAATAGTTAAGAGAGTGTTACCATTTAGAATACAAAAAGAAGTTGATTGGAAACTAAAAGAAATAACTGTTGGTACATTGTTCTTCTCTGGAAGGGAGAGATTTTGCTTGAGATTCAGCCAAGAGCTAGTGTTGTGCTCTACTACTAGGCTAGACCTACTTTGTTTAAATATTCTCGAGCTGAATGCTCTGGTGGTTTGAATGACAATTTCCCCCACTAGGCTCAGGATTTAATCCCTGTCACCAATTGGTAACACTATTTGGGAAATTGGTGTAGTCTTGCTGGAGGACATATGTCACTGGGGGTATGTTTTGCAATTTCATAGTCTTGTGATTTCTTACCTTTGTGTTGCAATCATGACTCTTTGACTTATATCTCTTTGGAACCATAAACCCAAACAACCTCTTTCTTCTATAAGTTGCTTTGGCCATGCGTTTTATCACATGAGCAAAACGTAATTAGTAGAGTGGTGATGTTTCATCTCTGTGTCATATGTTCAAAGGTGGTGCTTTCGTCAAGCAATTTTATGAACAAACTACAGTTGCATGAATTTACCTGAAGCTACATGATGCTTTTTAGTAGATTTCTATTGTGACAAGGTCGTGAAGCTTAATTTATTTCTTTCATTGCCCATGAAAGAATTGGCTCATGTCACAGAGGACCTGGGATCATAATCTGATAAACTCATGGAAATTCTCTTTTCCACACCCTTTAGTTATCTTTATTCTACTATGGGATCACTTAATTCCTTCAGAACCATCAAACTGTATCATTACAAAACATGTCTTGGGTAGATAGATAACCTATTTGCTAGTTTTGAGCTGTGTGACCATACTTGATCTAATGTGGATGATTTGCTGCTCTTCATGAACTAATCCTATGGTTTAGCAGGAGAAATTTTCTCTTGACTAGGTATATATTGTACAGTCATATCTGATGTGATTTGTAGCAGACTATATCCCATAGGCTCATATGTATAAATGTTTTAGCCCCAAGCTAATAGAGCTCATTGGGGAGGATTAGGAGATGTGGCCTTGCCGGTGAAGGTGTGGAAAAGATGAATTATTGAATATGGACTTTGAGGTTTCCCAAGCATACACAAGAGCCAGTTCCACACTCTGTTGCCTATGATGTAAAACTCTCAGCTACTTGTAACTGCTCTAGTCCAATGCCTGTCTGCTTCTCACCAGGATGATCATGGATTAACTTCTATAACTATATGCAAGCCCTGCAGTGAAGTGATTTATGTGTTGCCTTAGTCATAGTGTTGCTTCACAGCAGTTGAACAATAACGAAGATACCTCAGCATAGACTTAGTACCACTAGGTCCAAACGGAATAAGAGAGGGTTTTGTTTATCCCAAGCTTTATGCCAAATAAACAAATAATCACTAATTATAATTTTTGACTCTGCTTTTCAACCCCAAAATAAAAAATAATAACAATAAAGATATGTAAGGAAGATAGTCCCATGATTATTTTGAAAAAAATGGCAGTGATATTATCTTTAGCTAGTTACATTGAGATGAATGTTTCTTTTGCAGGTCATGAAAGTAATTTGACCTTTTCAAATAATGAATATAACATTACTGGCACCATCAAAAGAAGCGTGTTCTCCACAGTCATAATCAGGTGAAAATTTGACAAACAATGTCTTATAAGCATATTAAATATGGCACACAAAAGAATAAAAGAAAGATTTGCCTTTTGATATTTTTTGATAGTTCTAGTTATAGGAAATAATCTAGTCAACTTTAGTTTGGGTAGTTGGCAAAATGCAACATCTGTTTTCTTAATCTAGAGGGAGCTATACGTTTTGAGTTCTTAAATTGAATGGTTGGAAATTTCGATTAAACTTTATAGCAGATGAACAAATGCAAGTTTTCTAAATGATACCTAGATGCCTAGCTTGCACTGTTTTACTGCAGAGTAGGTTGTTATAAAGTAGATGAAATCCTAAACATGTATATCTTTATAAATTTCGTGTCATTTGAAATTCTTTTAATAGCTCAGGCTATTAAGCTAATAACCTAGATGACCAAGTATATTTTCTCATTTGGGTTGACCTGCAATCAATTGTCTTAATGACAATGGGGTTAGGATCCAAGGAAATGAATATAATTTATCACTAGCACCTTATTAATTGAAGTCAAATCAGAATAATGCATTGCATTTGATGCTCTGATATGCATAGTCCTCTAGTTTGACTTTTGGAGCAACAGAAACACATTGATGTGGCAATATGGTGTGCTAAGAACTCTGCTGGCTAACAGAGAAATGGCACATTATAAGGCATTCCCTGAAATCCAGTTCAATGAAAGGCACTGTTTGAGACTCCCTGAATGAATTACAGCCTGGTAAGATATAAAAGCAAGAAAATCATTAGCATAGACAGTGCAGATACCAGGCTGCCGTGCTTTTATATGCCAATTTAATGTTTGTGATTATGCTGCACAGATTCAGTCCTTCATAAACCCATTTCTATGGTAACAAGGGAATGTTGAAAGCCCTCAGCGTACAAGGAAGACTTTAGAAAATTTTGACTAGTCTAAAGAATACATTATCTTCTTTTAATGTACAAATTTGTGAAATTGAAAATTACTGAATAGCACATGAAGTAGAAGATCCGACATCTTATAGATGAGCTTGCTGAAAGCCTCATTTGATAGCTTATTAAATGCAGCTGGTGTACCTAAAAGTAAGAGTAAAGAGGAGAGAAAAGGAGGTGAGTCTGTAAAATGCTTTAGTCTAAATAAGCCTTCAGGTCTTTGGTGATAGGAGGAAATGCATGCAATCTTCCTGCAGTAATTTGCTTTTAGGATCTCTTACCGTTTCTGAATGGGATACTGTGAGATGCAGCACAGATTTCAGGACCTTGTAAACAAAGAAAAGATAACCCCTGGAAACTTTTAATAATCTGGTTGCCTTGTAAAAGCTCTCTTCAGAAATTAACTCTGGGGACGTTGGCATTTATTTTCTCATAACAAGGGTGAATCGATTGTTGAATGGTTGAAAACACACAATGCATATTGATCTGTTCGTGCATAGCCACTTTCTCCCAAAAGGCACTTTGTTGCTTGCAACATATTTTAAAATAGGATTACTACGCATTAAATTACAATGACCTGGAGCAAAGGTCAACAGAAATAAAATTGCCTTGGTTCATCATTGTTGGAAACCCTGCCTCGAGTGTTGTGTTTTTTTTTTTTTTTTTTTTTTTTTTTTGGTAGAAGTTGTCCTGAGGATATATTTGGATGACTGTTTCAATGTCTAGAATTGAACAAAACAAAATTCCTAACAAATATTCTCATAGTCAGATCTTCATCAAACCCCTCTAGTGGATACCAAGTTAGCTTCCTTTTATTTCTTGCAAGGCATATTTCATTTGACTAGTTAGACACCTATCGATCAATACATTTACTTGTTGGCTTCCTTCAACTGGAATACAAATTTTTCTAAGGAAGGTGATTAATTTGCTGATTTTTCTCCTTCATCTGGAACTTCCCTGGACATTGTGCTAATGAGAAACCAGCCTGACTCCATTTTACAGTCATGAGCTATTTTAATAATTTTCTAGTTCAGTTAGACCTCTGCTTACTGTAAAACTTAAGTTTCTGTTTCTCAGAATTAGGCTGCACTATAACCCATGACTACAGATTGAATATATAGCACATATTCCTGAGAGATTTCCTTAACTGTCTGGTTTTGATACCATGGCCATGCTTGCTCGTTAAATCTCCAAGACTCTAGTTTTGCCCTATAAATAGAGCTAGGGAGATTGACTCTGGACTGCTGTCTTAAAAACTGGCTTAGGGGAAGAAAGCTGCCAAACAGGCTGTGATACTCACAGAATAAAGTTGGCTTTTATTTACTCATTATTTGTGGTGATTGGTTTTTCTTCTAATGTCTGGGGAACCAATGCCTACATAAACAGTAGTTGAAAAACTAAAAGGAAAGCAGAGTTTTAAAGATGAAGAACCTCACCATAGTGTCACCTGCACAAAGATTAAAACATTTATTGGTGATGACATTGCCTCAGCTGCACTTCATGACCTTTCCAGGAAGATGTAAAAGTGAGAGATCAAGCCTATTTCTTTACATTTATAAAATTTTAAACCTCAGCATTTTATTTTAACCTCAATATTTTCACATTCTTATTCACTAGATTTTTATGATAATTTATTTTTTTAATAGACATTGTCTGTCTTTTGGGAAAAGAAATAAAAAACCTAAGCTGAAAATTAGGGACAGGGAAAATGGTTCTTTGAGTGACATGCCTGGGATACAAGCACGCGTCAGACCTTGGATCTCAGCCCCCAAGTGAAAAGCTGGGTGTGGTGATTTGTACCTGTAATCCTTGACCTAGGGAAATGGAGACAGAAGGGTCTGCGGAATGCACTGACCAGTTAGTCACACATCGTGAGTGAGCAACAGATTGACTGAAAGACATATCTCAAAATCTAAGATAGGGAGCACTAGAGGGAAAACTGAACTTTGACCTGTGGCCTCTACACGAACATGGCCACACATAGGAGCTCACAGAGAATACTCACATGATTATGTAACAGATATGCAAAGTACACAAAGAGGTGGTATAATGCTTTAGAGATGAATCATTCTTAATATTCATGAATTTCACTTCATAAATGGGGTTGGATGCATGGATCAGAGCTTAAGATTAGGTGTTGCTTTGATAGAGAATCTCCCTTTAATCGCCAGAACCCACATCATCTGTAACTTCAGTTGCAATAAATCAGACACCCTCTTCTGGCAGCTGCGGGTACTGCACACTCATTCACCCCTTCCACCCTCCTCTTATTCACACAATTTAAAAATAAAAAAATTCATTCAGTAGTATTGCTTTGTTCCTGGCATGGGAGAAGGTTATTCAATTCTCCTGTTCAATGGCAAACTTATTGTTTGAATATAAAATATAATGTATTATATAGAAAACCTAACAGTTCATCCATTGTAGTTCATACTGGAAACTAGATCCATATAGAGAGTCCAAAGCAGTCTATTAGAATAGGAAATGACAAGGATACTTAGCAGAAAATATCATTCTACAATGAGCGTCACTGCTCAGTCAAGGTGACTGAGGGCAATAATTTAAGATATAAGACATAATACCAATTGTTTATAAATAACTAGTGAAATAGTTCTATTCAATTCCCTTGAACTATTACAATTTATTGGACATTTAGGAACTGCAGACCCGTTGTTTGATGTAAAATCCAATTAATAAACAAAATGAGGAAGACTATTGGCTAACTAATGAAATTGTGACTTTCAGAAAATCCCTGAAATGATGGGCTTTCTGTGCTGTCCATTGTCATCTAAAACACATTGGTTTCTGTCCTTGAGAGTCCCCTGCCAAGGGTTTCTAAATCTTTTTCACCCAGACTGGGTTCCTCTCCAGGAATCCTTCATACAGAACGTATGCTGGAAAAAAAATGTTTCTGTGTAAACCAGAAGTCTTGTAACTCAAAACTGTATATTCTCTACAGGTGAGCTGCCTTGGTCCTCTGCAGAAGACATCTTTTTGCTTTATTTTATCAGAGAAGAAGAAAGGATGGAGGTGCTTCTTATCATCCCCATCTTTTTTTTTTTCTGTTTTTCCTAGGCTTTATTTACTTAGTACCCTAGTGAAAGAGTATACTTCTGTTTTAAGTGTTGAGTGTTGTTATGGCAACAAGCAGCATGCTTGAAAGGTTAGGAAATGGGAGGATTTGTCTTTTAATTGTGTGTGTGTGTAAAACACAGGGGTCTATCAATTGCTTGTTCTTGAGACACTTTCTTTTCTCTCTCTTTGGGTAGCATTTTTATAGTTTAGCATTTTAAGTGCTGTAAAAATTGATTTTGTTAATATGTGAAATGTGTTGCATATCTGTTAGTTCTGCTATGGGGGCCTATTTTTACTTTCTATTTTGATTATATTCACTTGCTATTGCGTCATAAAAATTCCCTGGGCTACAAGCATATGCAAGCATACAAGTATAGAATAGAGTGATACTCCTGTCTGGTTTGGGTTGTGCTCCTTAGAAGAGGGGAGAAATAGAATAGAAAGAGAAACAATCAGTCCAACTACTATTTTTTTTTTAGTAATTATGAAAGACCTTTTTGAAAAGAATGCTGCTTCTCCTTTTGTTATAATCTTTATTTCTTTGTGCTTCCTTTTGAAATATTATCCATTCCATAGCTAAAATCCAGTTTATAAACATTCATATGTTGGTAGACATATGTATAAAAGCACAATTTAGTTTCAGAACAATGATGAAGAATGTGAATGCACACAATAAATAATTTAACTAAGAAAACATTTTTTTGAAGTTAAAATGAAATAGCACCTGATGACTCCATTGTATTTTCAAAGTGTTAGTAAGTTGTGGCAGTGGACCTGCACTGTAGCTGAAAATTGTTATTTCCTAGTGACAATGCAGTCATCATAATGGCCTTGTTTAACACTCTTCACCCGTTTGCAGAAATAGAGATATAAACATACCACACCATACTTCCAATTGTAGGGAACAGCAGTATGCATATTTAGCTATAGTATGTAATGCTTGATAGTAATATTTAAAGAGCATTACTGGTTTATTCTTGTGTTGTACTACACATTGTGTTATTCTAGACTTTGCTTCTGATTCTATCATTTTTATTGTATATTCCACGGATGTTAGAGAACCAACAACTCCTACTTTACTAAGCCAGCAGAGTTCCTAACACAATATAAGTAAATATTTATCCTTCTACAAACAGACAGATATAATTCTTCCCCTTCATCAAATAAATGTCTCTTTGTAAACAGGAACCTTTTACAGACATCCACAAATAAACCAGAGGCAGAGGTTTGGAGCCTAGTCTCACTGGTCCTTGTACAATACAACTCCCACCACTAATGCTCAGGGATCATTTCAAAAATGGAACCAGAAAGATCTTAAGAGCCAGAGGATGAAGGAGTTTGCTGTGAGATTGTGTATCTTAGAAATATCAGTGAGGCCACATGCATGACATTTTCTTAACATGACTACCTAAACAGAACCTGAGCAAGGATGATGATATAAATGGACTTGCTAAAACTAAAGTGGGAAAGCTTATGGTGTCTCAGCCAGGACAAAGAGACATATTGACAATGGAAGAAATGGTCTTCAGGAAGAGCTCATCCATTGGTACTTATTATCAAGTGGTCAGCTTTGAGACTGTGCATAGAGATAACACTGTGTGGAGTGAGCAGGTTGTACTCTGTGTTTAGGAAAAACTGTGTGTGTGTGTATCAAATAAAGAAAAGTATGACACAAATTTGAGAAAAACACTATGGGAAGCATTAGAAGAGAAAAGGATAAGGGTAAATATAATTATATTTTCAAACAAGAAAAATTATTATAATAATTAAAAATGACATCACAAATAAAACAGGTTATCTACTATGAAAACCATGTTTTCCTGTAGAATGGAATGCCATTCTATGAAGTGCCAGCTCCAGATATCTTCTGCTTATAGTTTGTATAGATTATATTAAAAACTCAAGTTGAAGGATTAACTGTACCATGATGGTACAGATCTAAGATAATGATGTAAAGACCAGTTCATACAATGCTGCATTTCATAGAATCTCTTCATGGAATCTGTCAGAATCTGATTCTGCTTAGGCATATTTTATTACTATCTCAAATTTTTATCTAATTTACCTGGTTCAACTTGGCATTTCATTCCAACATTTTCTACTGATGATTCGTATTTTCCATAATATATAGTATTAATTAAAATCTTCCTTAACTAAATCTGATTTTGTTCCCCATCCATACTTGTTTGCACTGGCTTCATCTGTCCGGCTTCTGTGCCCTTACTGAAATGTGAAAATTGTTCAATTTAACATAAGCAGAAGCTTTATCTTCATTTCAAACCATTACTGACGGTAAATGAGCCAGATTCAGTGTAGCCATTTAATCGCTTTCTTGGGAAGCTTTATTTCCATTATTTTTTTATTGTTTATAGACTCCAAAATAGCTCTTATTCTACATTGTTATGTTGCATGGGAAAATTTTTAAATTAAGTATTTTTTAAGACCAAAATGTGTTTCTGGAATCATAATGCTCTACATCTGTACTGTCAAATATTTGAAAAGCTCGTAATTTTATGATGAACTGAGGTTCTTTTGTTTTTCTCCTTCTTGGCGTGGGCAGTGTTTCGTCTTCCTTTTCTTTCTTTTTTTTGTTTGTTGTTTTTTGTTTTTTTTTTTGTTTGTTGTTTGCTTTGTTTTCTCAAGACAGGATTTCTTTGTGTAGATCAGGCTGGCCCCAAACTCAGAAATCTACCTGCCTCTGCCTCCTAAGTAATGGGAATCACTTGCCACCACAGCCAACATTTGGCCATTTTTTTTTCAGTGTTTACTTCCTTTGTACTTGTCTATTTCAAAATGGAAGAAATGCTAAAGTATGCAAAAGGTTAGTATGTTTTGTTGCTGTTATACAATCCTAGGCAACAAAATAAAATAACAATTTTATTTAAGAAATTTTATTTATTTGTTTTATATATATATATTTAGATGAAAGCAAAGAACTATCCTTGTGGGATGCAAAGATTTCGGCAGTAGTAGTTACTTCTTAGCTTTCTTCATTTCATACAATTTGGTTTTGATTATTGATCCTTGGGCCTGACTTTTATCTTTAGACCATTTTTAGAGTCTATTTATTTATTTATTTGTTTGTTTGTTTATTTTTTAAAATACCCAAGGGCCTTGTTTAATGAAAAGACATATATTCTCCATTCATTCCTCAGAAGGATAAGGCTTCCCTTTCTACAGTCAACCAAATCTGGCATAGAAAGCAGAGGCAGGACCAAGCTCCTCCTCTTGCAGCAAGGCTGAGCAAGATACCTCTCCATAGGGAATGGGCTCCAAAAAGCCAGTTCATGCACCTGGGGTAAGCCCTGGTCCACTGCGAGGGGACCTTCAAACATCAAAATCAAGCCACACAACTGTCATCTACATCCAGAGGGCCTAGTTTGGTCCCATGCAGGATTCCCAGCCTCAGCTGTGAGCTCCCACTAGCTCAGGTCAGCTATCTCTGGTTTTCCCTATCATGAACTTGGTCCCCCTTTCTCATATGATCCCTCCTAAAAGATGCTCAACCATACCACAAGGACCCATACCATGATCCACCATGTTCATAGCAGCATTATTCATAATAGCCAGAACAGTGAACAACCTAGGTGCCCCTCAGCTGAAGAATGGATTAAGAAATTGTGGTACATTTACACAATGAAGCACTGCATAGTGGAAAAAAAATGACGTCATGAAATTTGCAGGCAAATTGATGAAACTAGAAAAATATCATCCTGACCGAGGTAACCCAGACCCAGAAAGACAAACATGGTATTCACTCTTTATTGATTTCTAATTGCTACTTCCTTGTTTGACCTTGTGCAGTTTTTGGTGAATTATTTGTCTTGATGCTTACTTAAAATTTAAAAATTAATGAAGTTCACCATTATGACAACTAAAAGATTTTTAATGCAACATAAAAAGTGGCCAAGTATCGAATGATCAATGTATATCGTGTATTTAATCTCTTACTGATATAGTCTTATTGATCTACTTTGGCTTGCTAAGTTATTAAAAAAATTACTATCAGAACCTGATCTCTCTTCTCAGATTTGTATACTGTTGTGAATAACTGCACAAAATAAACTTAAAATGCTTTGCTATCTACCTCCTATCCCAAACAAACTCTAATAAAAGAGGGACTAGATGTAATTAGATAAAAATAAACATACATAAGTATATTTATCATATTAATTACTGTGTGTCACTTTGCCCTGAGCACAGTGGATTCCTTTTATCTCAACTTAAAGACCTAGTTCTTAAGAAGTTAAATAATTTTAGATTATTGCAGTCTTGAATAGTAAAACTAGTCATTAAACCAGAGATTTCTCCTAATTTCCTAAGTTTTTGATACACATAGGTCAATGCCTATTTTTACTATGCCCCATGGTTAGAAATACTACAATAGAATATCTAAAAGTGAGCCAATATTCTCCAGGCTTCCTTAACTTCCTAGCAATTCCTTTGCCATGTTTAATAACTCAGTGGCTAGGCTTGAAATCGTGTTTTAATTACATTTTCCTTGTCCTATTTTCCCATCAAACCCTCTCATATAGTCCTGTTAATAGAAGGAAGAAAATGATGATTTAAAAATGTTCTTTTAAAAATAATGGTGTTACTCAAGATTTTCTATCTTTAGTTCTTTACTCTATGCAGACCTTGTTGTATTATATTATATAAGTCAATATTTTAGCTCATAAATGAACCAGTATATTGGAAAAACATTGCCTAGATTAAAGTTTCTATGCTCTATACAATGAAGAAAATTTCAGAAAATATTACTTAAAATAGTTTACATTTAGCCTTGTGAGCATGTGCATGTTTCCCATGTCGTGTCACATTTTTATTGACATACTTCTTCCAAAACAAACTGTTTTGTTGAGTAAACTTTAATAGCAGTGGTTCATCCGGGTTAACAGAATATCATCATGGTTATCTTGTGAAGTTTTAATTGGTCTTATAAAAATATGATGCATTATGTATTCAGCTCTAAATTAATGATTAATAAAAAGATATAACAAAGGTATCCAATTTTAACACATTAGCAATATAGTAGCTATTTTTAAATTTCACGATTTAATACATTATCCAAAGAACGGTCATTTACATAGCTCAAAATATTAAAACTGTAACTTGTAGGCTGTAGGAGTTTCCTTTAAAGCATTTTTTTCTCAGCCTTCTGATTCTCCTCCAAATAGGAATCCAAACCTGACCCTTTATTAAAATATTCACACAATTACTACATACATACATAAGTTTATAAATGTGTATGCCTTTTATAGTCTTAAGTAGTATAATATCCTGCTAACACATATGTAATATCTGTCTCATATTTGTTCATAAAATCTTGCTTATCCAGCTTGGAGATACAGTTTATGGCAGATAGCTTACATACCCCAAATGGTTCACTTGGTTTCAATCTCTGTATAATTTAAAAGAAGGTCAACTTTGCTCTCTTTTACTATAGCATGACATGTAAATGAATTGTTCCAAAATTCCAACTAATGTAAACAATGCTACATGGAGGTTTTTATTCTTCGTCCCGGGATGAACATCTTTGCTGGCTCTTGAACATATATTATTTGTATAATCAGAATGGAAGTCAGTGACTTCTAAAGGTACAGTTTTCATCCTGGTGTCGTTATTTGTTGTCACATTCTGTAATTCAGATTAATACAGTTTTTCTTCTCCTAATTCAAATTTATAAGCCTTCCTAATTAAAATAACATTTTGACCCAGTTGTTCTAGCATGTGACTATAATTCTAGCGTTAGGAAGGCAGAGGCAGGAGAATTGCTGCTTAGAGAGTACAGGACCAGGCAGTGCTACAGAGTCAGAAACTGCATCAACAGGAACAAAAAACTAAGAACCAACTAAACAGACTAAAAAAACCACCCATTCCATTTTCTACCATAGACAATGAGATGTGCTACTTCTGCTGTTTTATATTTTGAAGAGTAAAATGGCAAATGGTTAATTTAATTATTGATAGAAAAACCCTATTATGTAGTATCATTCTTATTACCATATGTCTGTGTCATGTAACCTGAGCTGGAACTTGCCATGAAGTTCACGTAGTTGAGATGACCTAAATTTCTATGGAGAATCTTGATGTGGCAAGGTTTTAGTTTCTACTCATTCCAAGGCTAGATGTTGACCACGGGAAAGAGAAGCACTTGTACAGATCTTCAACCTCCGTAGCATTGCATCCTCTCTCCCCCTTCTGCACATGGCCTTTGTCTTGTCAATTTTCCAGAAATCACGCATCCCATAGCGTTAATAAGATGCTTGGAAACAGTGAAGAGCCCTTTCCGGAGATGTTAAGCATCTCTTACAGAAAACATGCAAACGAAATAAAAGGCCAGGAGAGAAACTTTGGCTAGAATTCAGAGTGAAAGTGCTTGGCAAGAGGGGTACAGATCTGCACTCTGTAGGGGGCAGACCCATGATTACTACAGAAATGCTCATGTTTCAGTTTATTTAAAAGTTAACAACGATTCAAAAGAGAAAGCGTCAGAATAAAATTATGAGTACTAACCCTGGGCTTTGCATACATTTCCGGGCCGGCTCAGCTGAACAATGGGGTTATGGTAGGGTATTCATTTGCCAAATGAATTCAGAGTTATCTTCCCATAGCTTGGCCCTGTTAGGCCTCCCTGAGAGTGTTCTGCAGCTGTGCAGCTTTGCAATTGCAAGAATTGAATCTCTCTCCTTGTCAATGTGCATTTTAGTTGTCCTAATTCTCTGTTTCTTTCCCTTTCCGAACCCCTCTCTTTGCCTTACTCAATAGATGTTTTCCAGCTTTTAAGATGTTCGTTCTCCAATGACAGATGCCTTTATATATCCAAAGCACAGGGAGACTTTGTAGAGATTGCCTTAAATTCAAGATGATTCTATATTAATATGCTTAGCTAAACTACACCTTATATAGTAAGCCAGAAGCCATGCTGAAATTCATGTTTTGTTCTGCCACCGGAAACCTTGCAGAAGTCCAAGAAGGGAAGCTTCTATTGCAGTTATATCACGACTGCAGACTCAACAGAGTGAGACACCGATGGCTTCTGTGACAACCTCTCCCCATATACAAAACAAAACAAAAACAGACTAGACAGGAAGCTATTGGAGAAAGTCATTAAAAACTATATAAAGATGGTGATGGGAAGCTCTTCCCAATTGATACATTCTGGTGTGGGGAGGCAGTGGGGGTAGGTGGGGACTCATTTCTTTAAGGGACTGGCCACTGGAAGTTGGATATGCTCTGGTAAGTATACTGGCAAAACAAATTGGACTTGGTGTTTTTGGTTTTTGTAGGGGTGGTTAGGAGCAGGGTGAAAGGTGGGAGGCTGGACCTTGGAGGAATGGGAAGTGATCCTGGTGTACTATACGAAATTCCCAAAAGATTAATAAGAACATTTTGTAAAAACAACAAAAAAAAATAAGCTTACCTTAGCAGCTCTAAGGAAAATGTATCACTTATTTCATTCAAAGTCTTGTATGAACACCTAGACAGAAAGTTTTCAATAGTGTAGATGAAGTGAATATCACTATCAACAAAAATCTAGCCAAAACTTGTTAAACATTACATTTAATAATAGCAGAATACATTGTTTCAAGTACTCCTAAGATATATACAAAGACAACCTCACTGAGCTGAAAACAAGAATCAAAATTTGAAAGTATTAAAACCCTCCATAACTAAACCTCAAGGAATTAAATTATACAATGAAATGATTATTTATAGAGTTTGGTCTTATGAAGCTTCTCCATGTTCAGATCACACTGATGTTTCCCTGAATACTTCCAGTATTACTTCAGTTGAGCATCCTCAAAATGCACCTTTTAAAAACACTGATACTCTGAGAAATAAACTTCCAAAAAATTTATGTGTCTAAATGTAAATCTCAAAAGAAAAATTAAAAGTTACATTGAGTAAAAATTAAAATAAAGCAAACCAAGTTTTTATGTAATAGCCTAAATGCATAACATTAATGCTTATGTTCAATATGAAACAGTAAGTCTCAAGCCAATATCTAAGGCTCTGACATTCATCAAGAATCTGACATTCAAAGATTAAATAAAATCTAAAGCAAGAATCCCTTTGTGAATATAGACAAAATATTAGTACACAGAATTCAGAAATCTATAAAGGGAACATGATTAAGGGGCATTTATTCCAATGTTTCAGACTCAATGTCTGAAAAAAATCAATTAATAAAACTCATTGTATATGTTGTGAAAACAGAAGTTACTTGATCTTAATAAAAATACAGCTTGACAAAATTATAGTCTTATAAAAGATCTCAGTGTTTCAGATAAAAACACAACAAAGCAACTCCTAGGTCTAAAATTGTGGTCATGGAACAATCCTGAGGCCATATTTCTTAATCTGCAAACAGGACTAGAATTGCTTCCCTCTTAACATACATTGAAGATGAATCAATATCATCCAGAGGGTTAAGAAAACAAAAGATATTCAGGATAGAAATAAAGATACCCAAGTGTCCTATTAATAGGTAGAACAGTTCTCTGTGCCGAAGTACTAAGCAATTAGTCAAAAGACCTCTGAAAAACTAAGAATTTCACCAGAAACTCACTATTTAAGAAAAATTCAAATTTAATTGCATTTCCTATGTTCCAACAATGAATTTGTGAACACCAGAGCGAACAAACCAACCAAACAGACAGACAAAAAAGGTTCTATATATGAAGCCATCCATAACTCATAAAGATACACTAGCAAAATTTTACTTAGGTGTAAATCTGGCAAAACATCGGATAGAAGTTGTAGGGGAATTATGCTAAATGTTTATAAAAGAGATTATGAACATCTAAATAAATGAAAAATATATCAGGCACATGGATGAAAATATAGATGCAACAGAACAATCAATTCTCCAAATATTTTAATAGAATTTCTAATATCTCATTACTTTTAGAGATATGAACACAACTGTGTCAAGATGTATATAAAAAAGTAAAGCTGTTAAAAAACTAAGTTTTTTTTCCATTTATTTTCAGCGTGTTGTCTTTGTGTTATTATGTGCACAATGCTTGTGTGGGTGCCCTTGAAGGCCGGGTGCATCAGATCTCCTTTGAGCGGCTTTATAGGTGGGGCTGATAGGTTCAGAATGGGTGCTTTGAGTCTAACTTGGATTCACTACAAGAGAAGTGTGAGCTCTCAAGTGCTGAGCTGTCTGTCTAGACCTGGATAGTTAAATAGCAAGGAAGAGAGGGGGGAAGGGGAGGAGGAAGGAAAGGAGGAAGAGGAGCAGGAAGGAAACAAGAAGGAAGAGAAGAAAGATGAGGAGGAAGGGAAGTTGAAGAATTTAAGGATAATGATAGGAAGATAGTAGTTGGTCTACCCGAGTTTAAGAATTTTTATGGAGCTACTTTATAGTCAAGATCAGATGTGTCGGGAAAACAGTGAATTCACCAAAATAAAATCAATGAATTACTAACACCGACTTCTGACTAGTAAGTCTATGAATACAGCCTTCTGGACAAATGTGCTAAGTTAATTGGACTTTAAAATTAACCCCCCAAAATAAATCTCAACTTACTTTCTATGTAATTCAAAAATTAAAATAAACTGTAGAATAAAATTAAGAACTAAACTTATGAATCAGTAAATATTAATATATTTATTGTTATTGTTTATGTTTGAGAAACTGGGGAATCCTGGAATTTAATAACAAAGGATATATTGTACCACTCAGATAATTTGCAACATAGTCTATATTTCATAAAATAAAAAGTTAGAAAAATAGTATAAAATAGTCTAGATATAGAGCCAAGCCAATTATCATTAAATATGACAAATATCATAATACATTAAAAATAGATTTTATAAAAATTGAAAAATGCTTTGTGTAAAGTTCTATTAAAATAATGAAAAGATGCATTACAGTCTAAGAGAAAAGTCTTTTCCTGAGACAGTGTTTTATTGCTTTGGCAGGTGAACTCAAATTGTGATCTTTTGACATCAGCATCTCATCTGAGTTTATAGGCAATCACCATTAATCTTGTTGAGAAAATTTATCTTAAAAGTAGGGCATTAAAATGATTATACCCAGTAACCAACTTGTTTAACTCAGCAATACGAGGAAGCTTCAAATCAATATATGCAATATAGCACATAAACAAATGAAGATGCAATAAAATCATTTCAGAAAAGGCATTTGATAAAATTCAACATTGTTCTATTTTAAAAACTGGATAAGGGGCAGGAGCAATGTCTCATCACCTAGAGGGCTGCTCTTTCAGTGGACCGTGTTTAGTCTCCACACTATCATGGCAGTTCACAACCATTTAACTCCAGGCTCATGGGATCTGATACTCTCTTTTGGCCTCTGTGGGCACAAGGCTCCAAGAGGTACACAGACAAATGCAGGAAGAACATTCAAACACCTAAAGTAATATAATATTTTAAAAAATTGATAAATTACAGATGGAAGGGTCATACCTCAACATAAAATATTAAAATCTACATATGACAAACACATAGTGAATGTAAACTTAATCTCCAGTAAAATCAGGAACAAGCCAAGGATGTCTATTGTCATCACTTCTAACCAACATAACACCTAATACTTTAGTTAGTGAAATTAAGCTACGGAAAAAAGAGAGATGAGAGAGAGAGAGAGAGAGAGAGAGAGAGAGAGAGAGAGAGAGAGAGAGAGAGAGAGAGAGAGAGAGAGAGAGAGGAAGCCAAATTGTAACTGTTCGCATATAATATGATTCTAAGTATGTAAACATTCAAATGATCTACCAAAAGACTCGTAGAAGTGATCAATTCAGTTAGATATTAAGCTAATGAGACCAATGAACAAAAATGAAGGACTTTTGTATATAATCACAGCGAACTCTTTCAGAAAGAATAAAAACAATTCCACTAAAAATATCCTAGATTCAGGAGTGGTGGCACAGGAGGGAGAGGAAAAGAGATTTCTGTGAGTTAGAGGTCAAACTGGTCTACCTAATGAGTTCCCAGATGGTTGGGGCTATTTAGAGAGACCCTGATACCCAAGCAAACAAATCAAACCAGACCGGACCAGTAACAAAATAAGATAAAGCAAATACCCAACCCCCCAAACACCCCAACACACTAGCCAGGGGGATGAAAGATTTTTGCAATGAAAATTGTTAACACTGAGGTAAGAAAATGACAGCACCAGGAGACAGCACTTTCAATGTGGAGTAAAGATTCAATGTAATCCCCATCAAAATTTCAATGACATTAACCGTGGGACTATGCTCTTGTACATTGTAAATATTTGTCACTCCTGTTGGTTTACTAAAATGCTGATTGGTCAAATGGCTAGACAGGAAGTAAAGGTGTAGTAAGAGGTTTCTAGCCCAGCCTCAAGGTTTAGGCCTGCATAGACACACAGATGCTTACAATAGTTTTAGGCTGATTGACCTAAGGCCCAGGCATATAACTTGCTAACTCTTTACCCTTAATCTAACCCATGACTCTTATCCTGTTCAACCATGTGGCTCAGTACCTTTTCTCAGAGCAGCCTAGTTGTCCTCTGCTTCTTCTGGCTTCTCTCTGGCATTCTGCTCTGTTCTGCCTGTTCCTAGAGTCATCTTAGTCTGGTAGCACTGCCCATACTTCCTGTCTGCCTTTGGCGATTCAGAACTTTTTATTAAACCAGTGAGTGGGACAATTATTTAGAATGGAATAACACAGAGGTGGGGCAACCAGACTAGAAAAATTCTGGGAAGCAGAAAAGCAGAGCTTTAGGGGAGAGCAAGACACAGAGGAAGCAGGATGAGAATGCTGAACTGAGCAAAAAGGTACCGAGCCACGTGGCTAAACAGAAATAAAAAATATGGGTTAACTTAAAGTATAAGAATTAGCAAGTAATAAGCCTGAGCCATAGACCAAACAGCTTGTCATTAATATTAGCCTTTGTGTGATTCTTTGGGACTAAGGAACTGCATGCCAGGATTTTGGGGCTAGACCAGGTAAGAAATTAACGACTATAGACATTGACCTTGTTAGCCAGCATAAAAGATAATCCAAACGTAAACAAAAACTATTTTGTGAATCTATCTCACCATAATCAGAATAGGTAATATAAGAAAAGGTAATAAATGCTTTAGAGAATGTAAGGAAATGGATCCCTAGCACATTTTAGGAATGTAATTTGTGCAGCCATTATGGAAAACTGTTTTGTGAAAATAGAACCAGGGTCTGTTCTGCCTTCATCATTTCTGAATACATAGCCAAATTAAATGAAATAAAAATGTCCAATTTTTGAGAACCTTGAAGTCCCAGGATTTCCAACTAATAGATTAATATATATATTTATATAAACTCTGTGGATTAGTATCATATATTATGTATGTGATATATATATATATACACATATGTATATATTATTAATTTACTGAGTTCAGCTTGTACTGGCCCTATACATAAGTGTTTGAACTGGACCTTCTACTGGAGCATGTTCTACTTGTCAGGAGCTACATCCTTAATCAAAAATACATAAGCACACAAAAAAATTACCACCAACAAAAAAACTTGACACTCCTTCTTCTAGCAGCTTTCACCTGTCACTAGCTCTCTGGATTTTATGTAGGTCTACTAGGGAAGGGCAACAGGACATAAACTCTTCCAATGAATCTATCTTAGCACCCATTTTTTAATCCTACCAAGACCAGTTTGTGATATATATATCTTGAGCCTGCACAGGTTTTGTGGATGTTATTACAACATCCATGTATTGAAGTGTGTTATTGTGCCTAGAAGACACTGTTTTCTTGTATTCATTTATCATTTATTCATTTATCTCCTTTCACTATTGTATTCTCTCCACCTCTTTTTATGCACCCCTAACCTTGGGAAGAAGGGGTATGGCATATATGTCCTATTTAAGGCTGAACATTCTGCAGTCCCTTGGAACTTTGGCTGATCATTGGTCTCTATGTTGATTGGTTGATTGGTCTCTATTACTGAAAATAGAAGCTTCTTATATGAAAGGTGAGAGATGAGATGATTCATGTCATAACATTATCATTAAAAGTCAGTTTAATATAATATCTGTTTAGCAAAACAGCTGTGATAGATTGTTACATAGAGCCTATAACCTTCCTAGCCATACGTTTTTGACTTGGAGTCAGAGATGTGTTTCATCTTATAGAGCAAAATGTAATTCCACTCATAAAGTGATTGGTTGCTCCCCTGACATTTTTGCCATTATTGGACCAGTGGTCATAGTCAGGCATTATTGTAGCTCTAAGGGTTCACAGCTGGTTATAATTGTTAATTATTGTTCTCTTCAAAACTGTGTATAACTCTTTCCAGGACAATCAAAGCTAGCCAGTAGGGATGACGCCTCTAGGGAAGGACCAGTTTGATTGCTCCATATTCTATGTCTCACATTTGTGATGAAAGGGCCATCCTCAGGTTCTGTAAGGTAACTAAGTGTCAATGGCCAGTGTGAGCCAAAAGACTCCCAAACAATACAGGCCGATTTTTGTTAACTCTATCTTGATAGTGCTATGATCTTCTGGTCAGTGCTTTACTGCCAGCTGTTTTTCTTATCTGTTCTAGATCTCATTTTATAATGAAGGCAGCAGTTTCTCTTGCTGTATTCCTAAGGATAAATCTTTAGCATGTGTTCACTTTTCAATGTGTATTGGGGGTCGGTCTGCCAGTCAGTGTTGTTTGCTTATTTTGTTTATAAAATATAGAGTGCCTTGTTCTAGATTGTAACACAAGTATTTATTAAAGATACACAGATAATTATTTATTTTCAAAAGCAGAATAATCAATATTGAATTGCTTTTATTTCAAGCCAGGAATCATTGCCTACACCAAACTGATTTTGGACTTTCAGTACTGCCTTAAACTCTAGTGCTGGGATGACAGGTGTGCAGCACCATGTCCAGCTTAGTTTCTCACACTTGAATAGATTACATTTCAACAGATAAGAAACAACACATTAGAAACAGAGAAGACAACTCTTGCTATTGTAAAAGGCCATGAATAAATATTGTAAAATCATAGAATGAGGTTTAGGGAGGAGAGAAGCATTTCCTTGTGGAGGGTCTGTTTCCCTCTCTGTGAACCCATTGGAAAAAGAGGCTTCAGAGGAAGGCTCTTGAGGAAAAGTATGCAGGTCTTCACAGCAGTAATGAAGGTTTTAACTCGTTTTTTGCTTATAAGTCTCGTCTTGTCTGAGTCAGTGTGGCTGTGTCTGGGGATGGGACCAGAGGTACACATGAAAAGAGAGCAGTGCCCAAATGAACTCAGGCCCTATAGATACTGAGTAATAAATATATGAATTAATTTATGTTTTTAAGAAATAATGTTCACTGGTTTCTGGAAAATGGAAACAGCGGGGTAAGAAGAGTCATTCTTTCCTGAACTGTTATGATACTGTCATTTAGAGAAGAGATGATTATATCTTTTTACCTTTTAAGATCAAATTGATTAGAAGCATTTGTTAATAAAGCATGGGGTGGGGGTTGAACAAGACTTTCAAGTGGTTAATTCTTTCAGAAGTCTTGAGGGCACTAGATGTACAACTGGCACCTAAGATATTTGAAATGGCAGAAAATACTAGACAATAAGAAAGGGATGTTTATTTATCATAACTATTAGATCATTTCCAAAGTAATATCAATGAGATCCTTTAATTACAAAGACAGACTCCCTCTCTCTTCTCTCCCTTCTTTGTATATTATTGATAGTATAATACATTTAATGAAATTTCTTGCTTGTCTGACATCTGCAGGTTGGACAACAGTAGACATTATAGGTTGAGTATCAAATACAGCCTATGATCTAAATTCTATGGTCCTTAGGTAAGTAAGTTATTTTCCAAAAGTCTGAGACAGGCTACACTGGATAGGGTCAACTAGTACAAGGAAGCATTTTTTTTTTTTCCATTTAAGACTTTTAAAATTCATTTTACAAACCAACCCCAGATCCCCCTCTAATCCCTCCTCCTGATCCCCCAGCCTCCCCCCTCCCTCACCTCCAGTCCCCTCCTCTGAAAAGGGAAAGACTCCCATGGGGAGTTAGAAAAGCCTGGTACACTCACTTTGGCAGGTCCTGGCCCCTTTCCTCTGTATCAGTGCTGTGCAAGGTGTTCCACCATAGGGAATGGGCTCTATAAAGCCAGCTCATGCACCAGGGATGGAACCTGATCCCACTGCCAAGGGCCTGTTAAACTGATCAAGATATAAAACTTTCTCCCATATGAAGAAGATCTACTTTAGTCTTATGCATGCTCCCCTTAGACATCAGAGAAATGCAAATCAAAACGACTGTGAGATACCATCTTACACCTGTTGGGACAGCGTGTACTGGAGAGGATGTTATCTAAGGGGAACACTTCTCCATTGCTGGTGGGAACATAACCTTGTACAGCCACTTTGGAAATCAATATGGTAGTTTCTCATTAATTTGGGAATCAATCTACCTCAAGACCCAGCCACACTAATTTTGGGCACATACCCAAGGAATACTCAATAATACCACAAGGACACTTGCTCAGCTATGTTCAGAGCAACATTATGCATAATAGACAGAATCTGGAAACAACCTAAATGCCCCTCAACCAACTAATGGTTAAAGAAATTGTGGTACATATACACAACGGAGTATTACTCAGCAATAGAAAACAATGAAACCATGAAATTTGCAAGAAAATTGGTGAAACTAGAAAATATCATCCTGCGTGAGGTAACCCAGACTCAGAATACAAACATGGTATGTGCTTACTCAGAAGTGAATACTAGATGTAAAGCAAAGGATAACCAGACTATGACCTATAGTTCCAGAGAAGCTAGCTATCATAGAGGATGATAAAACGGACACAATGATCACTCTGTGAGGGGAAATGGATGAATGTCTTGAGTACACTGGGGTGATGGAAGGCAATAGAAGCATTTTTGTTTTAGTCAATATCTACTGTTTTAAATATCAGTAACACCTAAAAATGTCTTTTATATCTATACCCATATATGTTTTTATTGGTACTTTGGTATGGTTTAAAGGATCCCACTTAATTCTAGTGTGCTGTGCTGGGCTGGCCCACTTTGGGACTTCTCGCCCTTTTTGTGGATAGGATGGGTGGGTGGGGAGGGACTAGGCTGAGGGCCGTCTGGGAGGGATTGGGAGGGGGAAGGGAGGAGGAGGAAGTGGGTACTAATATGGAGATGACATTTTTTAATGAAAAAATAAAAACATGTCAAGGCATAACAAAATTGAATAATAATACTTAGAGGTAGATAATGCTTGACCATAAGAACATGAGGCTTGAAGGCTGCATGAGCTTCGTCTTAAGCGTCTTTTGAGACAGGGTCTATAGGAGAATATTTGGGTAATAAAAATGAAAATGTTTGTTTATCAAGTATATGGACAAAGATATTCTCTAGTGCATTAAAGTGTCTAGAAAAATAAACTTATATGGCATGTGTAGCTGGACAATTATCTGTAGCTTTGGTTTATATCTTTAAAATACTGAAAAATAATCTAGGCTAGGAATATGCAGTCCACTATCTTTGCATGGGAAGCTTGATTTCTCAGTGGGATCACTTTATCCCATTGCAATATATTTTTAGAGTACAGTCATCTCCATTTCCAAGAAAATCCCCATAGAAAGTCAGGCTTTAACCCCAGTAAAGCCTGATAAGAATGGGCACCTGTATCAACCAGGATGGCTCTATCTTACTATTTCCAGATACTACATCGCCTTAATGGCAAAGACAATGTGGCAAGGGGAGAGCATACAGTTGTATTTTTAACAACAACAGTTGCAGATTGAGGTTCTAACATTTCTATTGTATAATTTTGGATAGGTGTTTCTTAGATATTCCAAAACTTACATTTTTTTCAACTACCAAATGGAAACTTTTACCCTTGGCTGTTATGGGGGTAAAGAAGACAATACTTTATTAGTTATCTATCTTCTCCTCTAACTCTCACTGGGTAAAAGAAGATAATTCTATTATTTTCTAAAATATTTTGATTATTACATTTCTTAAGATAATTGAGGGAAATTGAATAAATATATTTTGACCACGGATATGGATATATGGAATAGTGAAATGCTAAATTTTATCATGTTTAGAATCTTTTGATAGGTTTCTATCATCTTCTTAAATTATTTTGGTTTTGAGAAAAATTGATGATTGATATTTGCTTCTAAAATAAATGTTTGGCATATATTTCTGCTATCTTTATACGGCCTCAGTCACTATGAATCAGTATCAAAATGGAAAACATATTGAATCACTGCTGGCTTTCATTGGCTGTACCTGTACTGTTCAATCTTTGAGGAACAAAAAAGAAGCTTCTTACGATTTTCAAGTAAATTCATCCGGAATAAAACTTGAATTTATATTTACGTTTTGGGAGTATCACATACTCATTCATTGATAAAAACAACAATTAGTGTGTTAATATTGACATATCTATAGGGGGCAATAAAGAAATCATATATAAAGCCAGGTGGTGGGGATGCAGGCAATTAATCTCAGCACTTGTGAGGCAGAGGCAAATGTATCTCTGAGTTCGAGTTGAGCCTGGTCTACAGAACAAGTTCCAAGACAGCCATGGGATATGCAGAGAAACCCTGGTTCTAAAATTAGCCCCACTGCAGAACAAACCAAAATAAACATTAAACAAACAAACCAAAAAACAAAACAAAAAAGACACACTTTTAAATAAAAATTAGCCTCTAAGTCAAACATAAATTGAATTATTATAAAACTGCTCGTTTGCCCAATTTTTATAGTTAACCCTTTGTCTACCCATGCAATTTGAAATGTAATAAGTAGTCTCTTGATTAATTCAGAACAGATGGATATTCTGAGCACAGGAATTTGATGACTGGAGAGACCAATGTACCAAAGACAGTGGATCAATAAATTTAATTTTTTTTTCCCAGAATGGGTTTTGTTAATCATGTGATATTTTCAAAGGATGGATGACTCTTGAAAAGTGCAATAAAACCAGAAACTAAAATAACTACAGGAATTTAAAGCCGCGTCATAATTTCCGGTTGATTTAATCTTGACATCAGATATCTAAAATTGGTCTCAACACATGTCACACAGAGCCACATTTAGCCCAGGGAAGTATAAGTAATTTGGGGTAAAGGCAATGTCTGTACAGGCATGACGGTGGTAGACAAGTAAGGAAAATAATCTATACTTTTCAAACTTCAAAAACTTCTGTGAAACATTGCTAGTGCATCTTCTGGGGAGAATGGTCATATCCGTATCTTCATTCTCCTCACCGGCAACCATATGGCCTTTAAGAGAATTATTGAGATATAGCAAATAGCATCTCAATTTCATCTAATATCTGAACTGGAAGGCAACTGGCTGATGCAACCCATTCATTTCACTGAAGTCAATGCTAAGATTGAGAAATAACCAGAACTGAAATGGTAAGAATTACAACCACTGTAAGGTTGTTCAAATTAGCCAAGATATCACACACCTCAAGTTCACTTAAACTTCAATAATAAGGAAAAAATTAAGGTAAATTTCCTCCAGATATACTGGATTCTGGAAAGACAAGAAGTGAAAGGCAATATAAACAGAAGAGACCATTGACCAACAGCTTACTATTGAACTAAATTTATCCTGGTAGAATTTCCGATTAGCTCAGTCAAAAATAATCTACATTGTTGTTTAATTCTAGTGAAATTTATTGCAAAAATTTACCATATAAGATTACAAGATAAGGAAGGCTTTGCTCAAGATTACTGTAGTTTAGGAAGACTGAATACAACTGTTCTAAAATAAATCATAAGTCCATTTTGACTACCTAATGTGAACTAGTGTAAGAGTATTAGAAAATTATGGTTGATATGATTATTATAATTTCGTTACTAATTGTTACTTATTAAATAAGTCCCCTCCTCAGAGGTGAGAATATAGAGATTTTTTTCCACTCCTGGCAAGGGCATGTTACAAAGATAGTGTCTATGTCCCAGAACAAGACAATTCTATTGATGTAACATTGACAAGAGGCCATGAGGTAAGAACCATGATATCTCAATGCAACAGAAAAATAGTCTATATCTCATATTGTTTGAAGACAGTATTGCAAGAAAAGACAGATCAGGACTATTGTAGAGACTTCAGTCTAAAGTTTACTCAAGCTGAAGAAAATGATAAGATTGTTTGAGTGGGTCACATGACTTTTATATTTTTGTGAAATTATGAATTAAGTTATAAATGATATTGCTACCATCTTGCAAGGAAAAATCAGATTGTGTCTTACACTCAAAATTTTAAGAAATTTGTGGGTAGGCTCTATTCTGTCATGTAATTAATGTGCTTTGTCTTCTTTAAAATAACAACTACTCTTTGGGTAATATTTGTACTTTTGCCTCACTTTCCTTTAAGTTATTCAATTTGAATTTCACACAAAGGTTGAGGAACAGCAACCATAATTATCTTTAATAATAGAAAAGCTAATTGAAATGCTGAAAAATTAAATGGTGTCCTAAATAATGAGATTGGAATCCAGGTTTTCCAAAGGTATTAACTAATGTGTTAATGACGTCACTAGACAATTGCTCAATATTTATAAGTTTTATGTCAAGAACAAATGACTCAAAAGAAGCAAAGTTTCTATCTGCATATGGCTTACTTCCTAATGAGAAAGGGGAAGAAGGAAAAGAATAAACTAAAATATGAGAATAAAATAACGAGGAAGAACAATAAAGTAAGTAGTGAGATACTAGTTAGGAAGAGTATATTTGCTATTTTAGATACAGAGTTTGGTAAAGCCTGCTCCCAACAGTAGACATTTGTGCCAAGAACTGGGAAGTTAAATAACATTTCCTACAGAGGAGATTCTGCAAGTGTGTATATGTTCAGATATAGGACACAGCTGATAAAACACTTAGTATGTCACACAGAGACATCTTCTGTTAGTCTTAATCATTTAATCTTTATAGAATCCTTACAATGTGGTTTCTACTATTTTTCCCATATTGTATAGATCCTAACTAGTCAACACTAGTGATCAAGGATCTGGTAGGGCTGGAGACAGTTCGCCTGTGTGTTGGCAGCATAGTGTATACCTATAACTGGTAGAGCAGCAGAAGGAAGACATAGTCAAAGCATGAGAAGAAGGTGTTATGTAGATAAAATTGAGATTGAAGCAGATCTCAGGAGTGATAAACACAGGACTGTGGGTGACGGGAATGTTAGGATGCTAATCTGTAAATACTGAGACTCCTTCAGAGTGTTCGCATGAGGGAAATGACAAAGTTGCACTTACCAATGTCTTGTTGTCTCTCTCTTCATAATGTCTGATATTCATAGTTAGAAGCTCCAGAGACAGATAACAGAAGCCTTACACTTGTGGGAAGAAGTGGGAGAGAGGAAAGGGGTGTGCCTAGGAGGAACTTTGTGAGAATCCTCCACATCCTGAAGGGTTGAAACTCCCTGGTGTAATACGGGAAGACGTCACACTATCTTTATGTTGACAGGTATTTGACACTTCAGTTTTTAATTCTGTTAACAAAGTACACATAAAATATATCCCAAGTGGCAACTTCATTTTATCCCTTGGGTAACATGTCTCTACTGTTACAGTCATTATGGGTTTATAACAGGTACAGTTATTCAAATAATTGACAAGTCACCTAAGATATTTACGTTTCTCTGAGGACACAATGTGAACAAAAATCAATATCCTGTATGAGAGATTCAGAAATACTGCAATCTGTTCTTTGAGCACATGGACATTAGCTTGATATTTGATGTACAGTTTAGAAATAATCATATGCATATAGTCAGAGTCAGGGAATTAAAAATGTGCATATGGCCCATTGTTTAATTTTTAAATATCAAGAGTTAGACAGTGTTAGGGCTTTGCATTGAAAATAACATTTTAGCATCTTGAAGACAGAAATACTTTCTTATAAACTTAGTGACTTTCAAGTCCAACAAGTTGCTTAATGAAAAGAGAGGGTGTAAAATACCTTTCCTAATGAAGTCTGAGCCAAATGAAGACCCTTAAGATCAAACACTGAAAAGATGAAGCCAATTGAGCTCAAATCAGCATCCTTTTCTGTAGGCAAGAGAGGGCTTGGAGCAGTGTTTGAGTTTGTTTTTCGACATTTCGGTGAAGTGATGATGATAGTATTACCATATGGGAAGAGACATCAATGGTACTTCTGTCCTGCATTTCATGCAGCACTTCCGCAGTACGGTAGGTGGCCTTCTTACAAGCAGAAGGACCCACTCAGCTGATCCAGTATGAGGCGAGGCACTTCCTACTTGAAAAGTCGCATCTGGGGAGATTGGAAATGAATTTGTCAAGAGCCCAGAGTGTCCTAGAAGGAGCTTGCACATTTGAGTATTGATATGAACACTTTTTTTTTTTTCTGGAAAGAAACATCGCTATACCCCCCTTCCCCCAGATTTTGGTCAAACCTCTTTCTATAAATAGGTACATAGAGGTTGTTTTTATTTCATAAATCTTGATCCCAGTTTGTCTATGTGATAAACACTCTCGATTTCCAGCTTGTCAAATGTATGCAGTTGTTCTTGCTGTGACCTAAAAGTGAAGTGTGTCCTCTGGAGCTTGATTGTGAGGACAACTTTTGCAGAGTTGAAACAAAGAAACAAGGTAATTCTATGTCAATTAAATTTATCAACATGTGAATCATTTTCCCTCATTTTCTGATGAAATTGCTCCTAAAATATGGCCCCTTACGTTCTTTGTATAATTATTAGGGTATCTTCTTGCCCTGCATATGCTTAGTACTATGGCATGTAGCTTGAGCTAGTTTCTGTTTATTGTAATTTCATGTTTATAAATTACTGCTTCAGCCCTGTAATAATTCATGACAAACAAGATACCGTGTGTGTGTGTGTGTGTGTGTGTGTGTGTGTGTGTGTGTGTGTGTGTGTGTGTGTGTTGGGAGGAGTAAAATCATTTACTATTCATAGAGAAATATAATTATGCCCCAAAATACTGTCTTTATTTTTGAAGCACTGGGAATAAACAAACAAAGTTTGGAAGTTTTTTATATTTTCAAAGATCTTCAAGATCAAGTGTAGTTTATTTCTTATTGATTTTAACAAGTTCAGATTTTTAAAGCTTAGCCTTCAGCTCTTGGCATTTTAATTAGATCTGCATGAGCATATCCTTAAGTGTTGATAGAACTTTCATGAATTGTTTTAAGCTTTATGAGAAAAAGAAAGAAAAAGTGCTTTGTTTCGTTAGTTGGGTGTCACTTTCTTTACATCGAGGAACACAAATTCAAAGAAAGTTTTACTTTGCATGTCTGAGGTCAGTGTTCGATATCTATCACAATATTAAATAAATAAATGTATGTTCTAAGCCTTTTATATTATTTAGTTTTGATGTCATTTTTTTTAGATATTATAGTGTGACATTTTCATCACCTTGTATTAAAGTTAAGGGCCATGTCTATTATGTTTGAGAATTGATCACACATGAGTTTAGTAAGAACTCTAATATTGATACAGACATGATAGCAGTATGTCTAAACACAGTTTAGAGAAGGGAGCCACACATAGTGACATTCTGTCCAGATTCATTTTCTCTTTCTCTGTTTCCTGTTTATGTGCATTTCTTTTATAGTGAGTATACAATAAAATGTACTCATGATGTAGGAACTATTTTTCATGGCATTTTGTGACAGCTTATCTCTGGTATGCTATCTGTAAGAAGACCTGCATCCCTTACCTAGGGCCTGAAATAGGTTACATACTTTCCCAAGCCTGCCCTCCTCCCGGGGTGTGTGTGTGTGTGTGTGTGTGAGAGAGAGAGAGGGGGGGGGGGGGGGAGAGCTTGACAGCTTGGGGTTTCAGGGCAGCTCTGAGTATCTTATTCAAGGCCTGCAAATATTGCTCCATTAGAAATAGAGTTACTATATTTTATTTGATTACAGAAGTTGAATCCTTATTATTTGTCAGGGCAGTCACAAATTCCTGCTCCAGGGGGTGAAGTAGAAACCAGTTCTTGGAAAGTGAATAGGAAGGAGCATATGATACCAGTAATACCACTCGGCTGTTTGTGAGCAATGCAATCAGTTACAGTGAGTAAACTAAAATATATTAAACTACAATTTAAGATCGAAAAATTATACATAAGTTACAGTATTCAGCCTTGCTTCGAGAGCCTTTGTCTTCCATGGTTTGAAATAATTTAAAGTTTAAACCTTTTGTTTCATAAGTACTGCATTGCTCCTGGACTTAATAGCAACAAGCAACATTAAATAGAGATAATTAAATAAGTATGTGCTCTTGCAATAATTTCTACAGAAATAATGACCCACGTAGAAACAATTAGAATTTTAAATCAGGCTAAAGTTGATTTCTTTTGGCTGACCTGATTCAGCAGATGCTAGGAAAGCTTAGGAGAACTATCTAAATTCAACATATGATCTCCAGAAAGGAAACCATTGTGAAGGATTCTGTGGCCTTCAGAGATAAAATTAAGCCCTCTCTCACAAAGCCTTTTTATTTCTAAGATGTGTGCTCCTTCCAGCATATGGGGCTCATTAATACCTATCTCCTTTTCACGTTGTTCTGGATGGTCAAAACATCATTATTGAGCACCTACCTTGTGCAGCACACACGTTTTTCTTAATTGCTTTGCATAGAGATGAGTGCTTTTTCAAGGCTGAAGGCTTTGGATGAGATAAAGACCGCTATTGAGCTAATCAGAGCATGTGTCGGGATGGGAAAGGGTCAATGATTTTTCTCAGAAAAGGACCTTTTCTTGTTTCTTTTTTCTCTCTTCAAATGCTGGTCTATTTTACAGCCCTTCATATTTGCTTTTTTTCTTTTGTTTGCTTTATTCTCAGTTGAATAACCTTTTTTTTTTTTTCTTTTCCAGTCAGACTCTTTAAAGTACACAAATATACATATGCTAGCTTTATCAAGGAATAAAATTGGTGTTTTCATTTAATGGACCTCATCACCCATAGGAGACATTTGTTTTCTATCCTTATGAATATTGAAATAAATCTGTATCTTTTGCCAAACTCTCAATTTATATTTTATGGAATTAATGGCAGAGAGTACAACAGCATGACATTTTGTGTTTCTAGAATAATCTTGTTTCTGGAATATGGCAGAATCTGAACTTTAAGGAATAATAATAAATCATGTAGATTTTAGTGCTGATGGTTTATAATATCTATACACTAAACACACCGTATTATTTGCTAAAATTATTTGATGCACTTTAATCTCATTTACCTTACTTGACTTTTGCATAAGGATAAGTTATGTGAAATAATGGCATTCATAAAAGTAAAGAATGTTCATCTATAGTTTCTAATAAATTCCTCTTTTGAACATTAAGCATTTACATAGATTTGTATTGAAGTGTAAAACAGAAACAATGTTCTTGATTTGAATATGGACTTTCTGCTCTTTCCAAAGAGATGAACAAGAGTACCTACTGGTGTACTTACAACTAAGCAGCTCAAACTGGATCATTTATGTCGCTCTCCTCTTTACCTCCTCTTTCCCCGGCCCAATGACATCAGCAATGCATCCTGTGTGGTTTCTCCAAGATCTAGCTAAAAATAAAACTATGCTTCTGGTAGTAGACAGGTAAGGAAAAAAAAAGAATACAAGAATGAAAAATGAACAGGCATAACCAAACAAGGGACAGTAGTGCCAGAAAATAGGCATGCTGATGAAAGTCCGTATTATTAGGTCAATTGTGTGCCAAGAGAGGAATTTAAGCCAAATGAATTAGCCTGAACATGTGGAGCATCCTATGTAAAAAAGATAAAGTTGTTACTTTGTTAGCCTTGTTGCAATATTTTACTATTTCTCCTGATTTCTCCCACTTTGGAATATTTAAACCTTTCAGTGTTTTCAAATGTTTTATTGATGTCTAGGTTATACCAAACCTATTCTTGCTTATTATAAAATTCGTGTGAATACTAATTTCTTCATTTGTTTGTCACTATAAATATCCTATTTCTATATTCAAAAGCAACAATGCTATGATTTACTGGATATCTCTTCCTCTATACCAGCTTTGTTGCTTTATATAGAGAGGGGTGGTATTCAGTAGGCACTGCATATGTGCTTCGTCTTTTCCCCTGGTCCTGTGGCAGTTAAGACTGACTTCATCTTTTTACCACGCATTGTCCAACATCCTACTGGACATCAAACATATAGAACATATAAAGGTTTCCTGAATATCTTTACTTCCTTTCAAAATGAAGCATGACTCTTTTTTTGTTATCCCATAACAGGTTGTTTATCTCTTGTAGCCAAATTTTAACAGAATTGCCCTTTGACTCAATTTTCATATTTCTGAAAAAACTTGCCAGATTTTTTTTATGTCAACAGTTTATTTGTAAATTTAGTAGAGAAAATATCTTTAAAATTTAATGTAGTATATACAAAACTTAAGGAATAGAAACAGACCTTGATAGGTAACTGGAGATTTGCAGGATTGGGTCTTTGTTCTTTAGAAAGCTGACAGACTACTTATATATGTGAGACAGCCAATGTGTTAGGGTCCCATGGTGCCCATTAAAGCTTTCTAAGTAACAACTGAACTTCACCGGGCTCTGAGTACTTTGGGCAGATAGATGGTTGATGTTCCGATTCAAATGCTGTTTCTGCCTGAAGGTCTATTTTTTGAAATACTGAAATAGCTTGTAAATTCACTGAGTGTAAGAGGCACAAGTGACTGCTATTCACAAATTAAATCATTTTCTCCCATTGCCGAAATAAATCCTGTACTCTAGCTAGCTAGGGACATCAAACTCCAGGAGAGCAACCACCTCTGGTTCAGAAAGAAACAAGTCAAGTGTCCAGACAAGACACGATTCTGGCTAAATAGAGAGGGAAAAAGATTCAAGTTGGCACTGGGTGTGCATGTATGGTTCTGTATTCTAAATTCTCCACATAAGCTGTAGACACAGAACAGACAACATAGGCTGAGTTGAAAAGCTATTCAAGAAACCTGGGGGTCTGCAGACTTGTGGAGGAACATTCTGCTGGTCATGTTCCCAGGGTAGACACAAAGGATTGTGTAGTCTCTCAGTTCCAGTAACTATTATGGAAAAGTCTCTGACATGTTTGTTGGGCGACTATTGTGGGATGAGCCCAGACTTGGTGATTAGGAGCATTGTGGACAGAAGGCAAAGTGAATTAAAATAATCAATCAAGAACGTTATTGTAACTAAGATTAAATTAATAAACTTTTGGAAGTGAAGATGAAGAAATAGCATTATGCACAGCAATGTTAATGGAACTAATGTAGGTCAGACCTTTGATTAAAACATCTATATTTTACAAATTGTATTTCCAAAGAATTATTTATTTTATGTGCGTTTAACAGTAATTGGTGAAGAAAATTAATTGTACCTCTGTTCATCAGGACAGAGGAGATATATCACCACAAAGATATAGACCAAGAAAACTAGAATAATGAATTGACATTGGAATTTCCCATCCATACATAGATGGCCTTCCCCAGCTGATTCTTGCCTTATGAATACTATGGTTGCTTTATACTTTCTGTGGAACATGTTGCCGCCAAGTTCTTGATTATATCTGAAGAGTCTCTGATGGTCTCATCACTCTTTCTGACCACTTACCTATGGGCTGTTGGGTCTTTCTGGGTCAGCAGTAGAAAAAAAGCAATCCTAGAAATGCCTCCTTTTAAAATGGTATTCTTAGGATAATCCAGTATTTTCAGTATTTGATATCAAAGGCCACTACAAGAATAGCTCACAGGCTTGCAGCCTTGAAGAAGCATGGGGTAGGAGCTTCAGAGGCCCCCAGCGTACTTTGTGTTCTTTTTTGTAGGTCTCTGAATAAGCTATACACAGGGAACATCACAGTGGTAACTCTGGCTTAGTGATCACAATTTCCTACTTTGTATTGTCGAAAAGTTTCACTTCTCAAAGGGCCTAGATCAGTAGTCTCTTTAGATCAGACTTGAACAGAGTTTTTGAAACTTCATTCAATCATAGAAATTTACTGGCCTATGATTTTGCACGTATTACCCACAAGTGGATTACTATAGATGCTGTATTTCTACATTCAGATAACACATGGCCTCACTTCTTTAAGAGAATATTTATTGAAAATCTTTTTGTGTTAAAATTTTCAGAGTGTACCAGTGGCAGAATCACAGTTGTATTTTATTTTCTGAACTTGTGTAGTCCAAAACATTGGCATTTTTTTCAGAGGAGATGCATCATTCATTATGTGAGAGAGATAAGAAGTCAGGTGACTAAATGTCAGGTGATGTACATTTGAGAATGCCCAATAAAATAGGGAGTGTGTGAGATGGTGCTTCTCTGACTAAAGAGATGACATCACAGAAGTAGACGGAGTGCACAAACAAGGGTCAGCTGTCAAGATGTCAGCCCTTAAAAGATTTTCACCTTTATTTACTGCCACAGAAGTTCAAGTTTTATTATTTACACAATCACCGTTCTTACTTTCGTTACTCAATCTGAACAAAAAATTCTGCTTAAGACATAGCTGTCTACAAGAGTCATCACTCTGGGAGTCTTGCTCACCTCTCACTCTGCTTACTCATTGCCTCCTCAAGTATTTTTTTAATGTCAAGTGTTTATGCAGAAAACACTTAAACTTAAACCATAGCCACATGAGTGATGCTGCTGAGCCCAGTGATCATAATCTTTTTATATAGGCCTCTTTAAAGGTTTCTGAGCACAATAAGGCAGTATCAGATTTGTCTTGTTGAGTCTGTGATCTGCATTTGAAGCAAGGACTTGATTTAATATCTCTATAATATATCAGTTCATAATGATCAATTCTCAACAAAATTTTATTTTCTTATACTTTTTTGACTAACATTTAAACATCTTTTGCCATTTGTATCTTCTAAGAGTCTCTTCCACTTAATTAAATTATTAATTAGAAAGTGAAATCATAGGTTGCTGTTAGGTTTCTCAATATAAAATTATGACAGTGAAATTCATTCTTTTTTTGATCCTGAGATTATTATCATATATTTATGTGTGCAGGTATACATATATTATAAAGTTCTGTTCCCTTAGAGAATATTGAATAAAGAACCATGATATTATATGCAACACTCAATTCATAAGACATATTTTAAGGGTTTCTAAAAACAGTTATTAATAGAAACAGTAGTTTTAAGAAATGAGACTTACTTGCATGCATCATTATTGTCTCATATTCTGACATTACTGATATCATTTAATTTTTTTCTAAATAGTCTAATAATTGTGGGTATAATAGTAAAAGAAAAATATATCAGCCAGAATCTGGATAAATGATGTGACAGGAAAGAACAGTTGAATTTCTTCCTCAGGATTGGCTTCTGTTCCCACATGGTAGCAGACAACTGTATATAACTGCAATGTCTTTTTTAGATGGTGTCAGGTTTTAGGTATATATAAAATGCACAAACATAAGTGCAGACAAAATTCAAGACACATAAAGTAAAAATTATATATGTATTTTATATATTTTATTTTATAATGTATTTTATAATGTTATATATGTATCATATATATTTTATATGTACATATACATATATATATATAAAATGAAGACTTATTCAAGTTCCTTATAGACTATGGTCTGAATTAGTTCAACAATGGTTGTCTCCCAACAGATGGGCCAAGGGTCAAGTAGTTGTTAAATCCATGAGGGTGGTTGTCTCAACTGCCCCATCAGATGGATGGGAATTCTTAGAGAGCCGCATGTTTTCAAATCTATCAGAGAATCCTGAAGTAGATTCTAAGACCACCAAGGACAAAGTCAGAAACAGTAAATGAATTTCCAGTGAGTGTGAAGACAAGCAGTCAAGTGTACCCACACTCTCTGCCAAAATACACAAGAATAGTCTCTAGTCAAGATGCTAACATATGAAATCATTGGAGATGAGCTTTAATGGTCATTATTACTCTCAGAACTACTATCTCCCAAGCTCTTACTAAGATGCCCCATTAGGCCCTTTTGTAGTGTTAACCACTTTCCTAGTATAAAGTCCCAATATCTTCCACACTCTTTCAAAAATCAGCATGGTCAGGTTTGTGACATCAATATCCTACTCTTGGTACCAACTATTACTTTACTTTCTATTGCCATTACAACAACACAGTGAATACAAACAATGTATAAAAGAAGGAATTTAATTGTAGGCTTATGGTTCTAGAGGGTTAAAGTCCATGACTACCACAGTAGGAAGCATGGCAGCAAGCTTGCAGGCATGGCACTTGATCTGTGGGTAGCTAAGAATGTACGAAAATTAGGCAGAGACAGAGCTAACTATGAATGGCCATGGAGTGGAATATCGTCTGAATAGAAATAACCCAAATTAGATTGTTATATTTGAATGTTTGGCCTCTATTTGTTGGACTGTTTAGGAAATATTAGGAGATGGGTCTTGTTGGAACAAATGTGTCACTGAAGATGAGCTTTGAGGTTTCCAAAGCCTACAAGTCCCATTTAGGTAAATAATGATCTTTTCGTTAGAGTAAGAGACTTGATGCTGTTGGGATACGCTCTAGAATTTCAAAGAGCAAAAACAGAGACTCTTGAAAAATGATGTGAAAAACGTATCTTCCTACAACTCTTTTGGTTAATATCCATTCAAAAGATGGGAGTGGAGAATAACTATGGAAAATGCCAGGTTTCCTTTTTGCAAAAATCTTAATGGCAAGACAATCTTTTGTGAAACATTTGGGCTAGAAGATCTGATTTGTATGGGATATTATATAAGGTACTCCCCAGATATTTTTATCCATTAAGATTCATTTCTATATCTTTGGTCTTATATCTATCATGTTTATTATCTGTTCCTTAGGGTGACAGATAATTTTTTGGTAAACTTTTGACAACTTCTATAATTTATTTCACAATTCAATTCTATTTCTTCTGTATTCTTCTATTTTTTTCAGGTTCCTACATATACAGCAATAAAATTTGTGAGCTAAGTGCAACTCATTGAAATATACAAATGTATTATCCCACTGGTACATACAAAATTTTTACAAATGTTTTCTGTTGCTGATTGCATAGGTCCTATGACAATTATGCATTAATTTGGTAGAGTTGGGTCCATCTGGGAAGTTGTTTTACTTTGAATGCTTTAGTTCTGTTTTGTTATGAATTTTTAATTAACAACAATAGAATTCAGTTTTTTTTTTTAAAGTGTAAAATTGTCTGAGCTATACTTAGACCATCCTAATTCTGTCATTCACTTCTCTTTTGGATTTCAGAGTAGGGTGCTACATTGTAAGTGTATTTTCCTCATTCATAGTTCCCACTTTGCCCTTGGCAGTGAGCTGTCTCTGTTTTATGACATGCTGATCTATGAGCTATGTATCTTCTTTGTATGTTGTTGTAAACAAACCTGAGATGACTGGGAATATCTCTCTGGTGAATCAGTAGTCTGCTTAGCATTCTGTAGTTTCAAGCATGACAGTGTAAGAGACTCATAAATACCCAACGTGTCTTGCCTCATCGCTGACTTTCAGGAAATCACACTCAACTTTCATTTCTTTACCGTGCAATGAAAACTTGCAGGTCAGCGTGATAAGTCTGAAAACAATTTTACTGAATGATAGGGGGACTTTTTGAATTAGCCAGATATGGAAAAGCAGTCCATCTGGTGGTTTTCTACCCTTTCCATTCCTGATTAACTTTCACTGGATACAAAGTTTAATTCCTTTTGTCTCCCCACAGAATATGAGAGGGATGATTAGAAATCAGGGATTCCAATCATTTGTGGAAAATGATAGGGTGCACATATTATCTTCGGGGGTAGAATTTTTTTTTAAGGTGCAATGATTGATTGCCATAAGCAGCCTGTACTCCTCTGCCTGTTTTGTCTCATTGCCAAAGGCATGGACTCTTCCAGTGGGTCATTTAAATGTAGACATAGATTAAATAGTATCATCCTCCAGTTTTTACTTGGAACAGCACTGATTGCTTTTATTTGTATCATTCTCTGCTATAAAAATGTAGCCAGTCAGAGAGCTCTGTTTAAGATAATGTTAAAATAACCTCTCCTCTTTTTTGTTTACTTAAATTAAAGCTTTCTAAGTAGAAGAAATCCTGTATTTACTAATTTATATTATTTTTTACTACTTAAATATAAGTGAAGAAGTGGGACTTGCTTATCTGGATCTTTGACAAATCTCTGATACCTAAAATAGAGCTATATATTCAGGAAGCATTTATTACCTACTTAGAAAAATACCTCAAGATGCTAATAAAAATATTCAAGACTTTTACTTTTATTTTTTTGTTATTGTTCTATAGAAAGTAGTTAGTGTCTGCCAATTTTGCCATGGTTTTTCTCAATTTGCTATTTATGTGGATTAACACATATTTTCCAATTAGAAAACCCCAAATCTATCTGAACATTTTAAAGTTATAGGAGAACTCATTTTTTTTTTCTGGAATATAGTGTGTGTCCGAAGATGTGAGCTTTGAGCTCCAGTGCCCACCTGTCTCCATGTTCTCCCATGACGGTCATGGAACTGAAGCTACCAAGTAAACTCTTTCTTCTATAAATTGCCTTCAACATGGTGACTTTTCACAGCAATATAAAAGTAATACAGAAGTGATAAGAAACAAACCAGTGCCATGTAGTTGAAGTCACACTTTAAATCTTCTTCCCTTAAATTAGGTACTTAAAAAGAAAAGTCCACAGAAAGAGAAAAACATTTACTCTTATGACTCATTGATATACATGTGAATTTGTCTTATGTATTTGAAAGATACCTTGATAGGATATAACAATATAAAAAGCACCTTCAATATAGTGTTGTACATAGACATAAACAATGTTAAAATTCCAATATAGTCATAAAATGCATATTTTTGTAATTAATATGTATTTTATAACAAATGAAACAAAATGGATCAAGACTGCGGTCCCCAAAATGTGTTAGAAAATGCAAATGATGACGAGTAACTGAAATGCTTCTGTAACATCAAACAATCGAGCAGTGTATACATTCTAAAATAAAGCATAGCTCTTTAAGCTTGGATGCGTCACTTGTCCAAAACTATAAATATAAACACTTTCTAAAGGGTTAGTGTTAAAAGACACTTTTTTATAGTATCATACATTTTTCACTTGTAACATTTGTAGAATTGCCAAAGAAGCCAAATTCCTATTTTAGATGTGTAAGAGCTAGCTCATTAGAAACATAACTTAGTAAAAAATACAAATACCACAGTAATCTTTTCTCTTATCTCTGAATTGGTGCCACTCGTCAAACAATCATTTGGAGTGGTGCATAAGTAGCATGGGACAGAGGTAGACACAATTCATATTTAGCTCTGATTGTTGTGTGCTTTGAGAGTGTTACTTATATTCTCTGAACTCTACAAAATGAAGATTAGAATGAGTGATATTCATTGAGGAATTCTTCAAAATTGAAGTATGTTATCTTATATAGACCCCAAACCCCCAATCCCATGAGAAAAGCAATATTATTGCTAAGTTACAGATGAGAAAACCTAGGCACAGATGAATTCAGCAACTTATCCAAATTCTATAGCTAAGCACCAACCTTAGAATACCAGGAGTCTCCATTCTAGCTACTAACTCGACAATCCATTCTGCCCCATTTCTATCAAAATAGCTTAATTTTGCTCCAAAATTCCAAAGAATATGTGACTGCCACAAAACAATGATTGTAACCACCCTTTAAATAGATGTTTTTGTTCTTTTTTTAATAGATTGATAAGGAAGCTATAGAGAAGAATAAGGAGTATCCACACCTAGCTTTACCATGTTAGAAGTTGACTCCTGGTGGAAATAAATGAGAGATTGCAAAATAAAGATACACTAAGTAGTAAATGTTATAATCTACTGAGAAAACCCTGGCATTCAGTCAAGCTACCACCATCTACATATGATCTTTCACTTCCTCTAACTTACCTATTTCCTTCCTCCCTCTCTGAGTCATGAACTTGCCCCCTTGCCTGCTTAGGTTTTCCATGTTACATTGTCAATCTCAGTTCTGTTCCCATATATACATGTAATTTGTATGTCTAGAAATAAACAGAAAACCAAAAAAATTGCTTTTCTTTTCACCATTTACCTTTGATACCTTCCCTTTATTTTCTTAATCTATCTATTTTCATATGAAACACACAGTAATTCATGTTTCTTATATCTAGATCCTATAAATGAGAGGGAACAGGTCTTTCCGAGGCTGACTTACTTTGCTTAATATTTCGATGAATTTTTCTGCAATAAGATTATATAATTACTCTTTGCAGCTGGATAAAACCCTATGTATACATTATGTATTATTTATTTAACAATATTTTGATGAATATTTGGTTTGTTCTCACATATTGCTATTATGAACAGTGCTGTAATGAAGAAGTGTACAAAAAGGCACACTTGTAGTATGTAAACTTAGCCCTGTGACTTTGTATCTAAGAGTAATATAACTGGACAGCATTGTGGTTTGACTTTATATTTCTGAGGAACTGCTATACTGATCTCCAGCATCTGCAGTAATTTAAATCCCAACCTCAGTTAGCAAGGGTTTCATTTTCCCAATGTCCTCACCAACATTTCATTCCACTTAGGTTTCTAATGATCGCTACCCTGATTTTGAATGAAATGGAATTTCAGTGCAGTTTTGAATTACATTTCTCTAATGGTGAAGGATTTTGAGAAGAATTTTCCATATATTTTTTGTTCATTTGTGTATTTTAAAACATGTTCTCTATTCAGGATTTCCTAATTTTTGAGTGGATGAGGTGTTTGGGTTTTATATTTCCAAGTTCTTTATAGATTTTAGATATGGAGCTGCATAGCAGGCAGAGATTCCCACCCCCACTCTGTAGTCTGGCTCTATATTTGGTTGATAGTATCCTTTCCCTATTCAGAAGCATATGCAACCCCATATGTAAATTTGTGAGATTATTTTCTGCGCTGTTAAAGTCCTTACATTTTTCTGTATCCTGAAGTGTTTACCTCTGTCCCGTTCGTTGCTTCTGGTCTTATGTTAAGTCCTTTGACCTGATTCTTGATACTAAATACTTGATATTAAAGTAGGGCAGAGCTAGGAATCTAAGTCTTTCTTCTACATAAGGCTACCTGGTTTGCTAGCACCATATGATAACGAAGCTGTCTTTTCTCCAAAATGTTTTTTTTTTTTAATTTATTTTTTTGCAATTGTTATATTTAGTTAACTGTAGCTGGATAACTTGTTAAGCAGATATTCTACCTCATTGGTTCAAATTCCTATTTTGGTTTTATAACCATACCATGCTATGCTTTTAGTATGAATTTTAATATCTGGCATTATAACATTTCCATCATTCCTCTTTTTGTTCCAGATTGCTTTGGTCATATATTAATTTTTGTATTTCCACATAAATTTGAGGATTTTTTTCTAGTTATATGAAAAATGTCTTTGGAATATTCTATGGGTTTCATTGAATTCATAGATCACATCTGATTACCTAATCACCCTCACAATATTAATTTTTCCAGACCATGAGAATGGGAGAGCGTTTTTATATGGCAGTACCAGCATAGCGTTCCCTTTTTAGTGTTTAGCTTTGTTGTAGAGGTTTACACTCCTTTGTTCTGTTATTCCTTGGTAATTTTTAAAAATTTTTTGTTTAATTTTATTATTGCAAGAAACATTGATCTCTTTTATTTGCCTGTCCTTGTTTGGATCCCAGCCTGAATGGATACATTTAATTATTTGTTTGTTTGTTTATATTATGCTACTTTAAGTGGGATCTACCTAATTGTGTTTTTAACAAGTTTGTTGCTAATATAATGAACATTATTGATCATTGTATATAGAATAATATCCTGACACTCTATACCGAAAATACTTATATTAGCTAAGAGTTTTCTGATAGCATTTTTGAATGTCTTAAGCCCAGTATAATGACATAGACACTCAGTGCAAATTTTAATTTTTCCTATCAATTTTTTCTTCTTTCTTTTATTGGTAGTTTGATTGACTGGTTGACTGTGCTTTATCGTGACAGGGTTTCTCTGTGCTGACTGTCCTGAAACTCACTGAGATCCTTCTGCCACTCCTCTCTGAGTGCTGGGTTTAAAGATACAGGCCACCAAGCTGCCCAGCACTCCTTTCTTTCGTACGCACCAACTTTCATTTCCTTCTTCTGTTTGGTTTCATTAGCTATGACCAAACACTGGATTTAATAAGAGTAAAGAGAATATTAACTCTTGCTTTATTCTTGATCTTCAAAAGAATGCTCTCACTAGGAAGAAATCCACATTCAGAAGGCCTATGTCAGTTTGCTCAGCTTTGATTTGAGGGCAGGGTCTTGGTCCTGCCTGAATTTGATATGTCAGACTTTGTTGCTTCCCTATGGGATAGGGGTGGGGAGTAAGGTCGGGGACAGTGGAGGGTGAGTGAGAGAAGGGCAGGGAAGGGGACTGTGATCGGTATGGGAAAAAAATTTAAACAACAACAAAAAAGAATGTTTTCAAGTGCTGGAGCTCAGCAATGAAGCATACCGGTTCCTCTTCCAAAAAGCAAACAAGCAAATGAACAAACAGGAGAGCTAATCTTTTTTTTTTCTGGCCTCAGTGGCCAATAGGTATGCTGCAGTACACAGATATACATCCAGGCAAACACCTATACACATAACATAATTAAAAATATAAAAGAAATGTATAGAATGTTTACATTTGGAGCATTATTGGGTACAAGTCATATCTGGAACTATACTTGTGGTATGTCTATAATTCTGGTAAGTGCTTTCGATTTAATTTGATTCATGAAATATAATAATTTTCTGGTTTCCTTCTTGGTTTTCTCGGGGTTATTATTTTTTTTGCAGGAATGTGGGTATATTGTCAAAAATCTTTTTGGCATATTTTGTAGGTACCATATAATTAAGTGTATGTATGTACTGCAAAGCATTTATGGATTTGTGTATGTTGAAACATCATTGAAACATTAGTATAAAACCATGTCCTTCCTAATTTGTGATATTAATGTATTTCTGTATTTAGTGATACATGTACACTTTTGTAGATAATTGTTAACAAATTGATCTATAGGTGTGCGTGTGTGCATGCGTGCGCGCGTTTGCATCAGGGTAATTGTGATACTAAGTGAAAGTCGCCTGCATTTTTTCCACAGTCTATTTGAAGGGAGTTTGAAGAACACTTGACAATAGTATTTTCTTTTCGGGTCTGGTAGAATTTTGTAGACCTCATTCTTGATATTTACTTAGGGATTCTGACTTTTTACTTATTATAGATATGTTTGTTTTTTCCTTCTGCACATAATTTTGATAGGTACTATGTATCAAAAAGTATATTTACCAAATACTGTAAATACATACAAACCATACTTATACTTATCTTGTCGGGGATATGTTTTAAAAATATTTCCCAGTGATCCTCAGGATTTCATGTTGCAATACTCCTAGCTATGGACTCCACAATTTTATTAATTATACTCCTTTTTCCTTGGCTGGTGTGACAAAAGGTTTTCACATTGATTATTTTAACAATCATTGTTTCTTTGATTCTTTGTATTGCTTTTTATTCTCTAGCTCATTAATATTTGTCTAGACCATCAGTATTCTTTCCTTAGACTTATTTAAGGTTTATTTTTCTAAGACACTGAGGTACATTTTTGGTCTCTAAATTTATATTTTATTTAAGTTTTTTGAGAAGAATGTATATTCTACAGCTGCTGGGTACAGTGTCAGCAGCTATCAGTGGTGTCATTTCATTGACCCACCCTTTTGGATGGCCTTATGGAATGTTCTTCCCTTCCTTGATGTAAAGTCTCCTTTATTATTCTGACTTTCCTCTTTAACCAGCCCACATAGTGATAACTCACTATCTCCTCACCAGGAGTTCTTAAGATACATTTTAATGAGTACCCAAAGATATCAATTCAGGCTTGTTTTAAATCAAAGATAATAATTTATTTGGTTTTTATAATAAGAAAAAACAATTTAATCACTGAATGACATTGTCACATGTTTTTACTGTTATTAGTTGTGGTAGTATTGCATTCCACATTTGAAAGACGTCCAACCAAAATAATGTTAACAAATCTATAATACATAATTTAGAATATTTTTTAATTCATTGTTCAGGTTTTTGGCAATCCATTGAAAATAAACAACAAAAGAACTGTATATAATATTGTATGCATTCTTTTGGATTTTGTTTTATGATAGTCTGAACTTTAAAATGTTCAATACTTAGTTCATATGACAAAGCAAAGACTCAGTATATGTAGTGGGATTATGTTATATGGAACTAATTTCCTGCCTACTAGTTTAATAGAAACACTGATTGCCTGAAGGCGGATAGGAAGTGTGGGTGGGGCTACTAGACTAAGAAAACTTTGGGAACAGGAAGTACAGAGCAGAGACACCACAGAGACGCCAGAGAAGTCAATGCAGAGGACAACTATGCTGCTCTGAGCAAAGGTACCGAGCCTCATGGGTGAAAAGGATAAGAATCATGGGTTATATTAAACGCAAGAGCTAGCAAGTTATATGCCTGGGCCCCAGGCCAATCAGTGTACAATTAATACAAGTGTCTGTGTGTTTCGGTGAGATTATGGGACTGTGGGTCTGCTAGTCTGGGCCATGGACTAGGCTGGAAAGTCCAGGAAGAAACAAAATGCAACAAGTATACTTAATTTTTGAGTTGTGTAAGTACACGTGAAAATGAAAACTCAAATGTTGTGAAGCTAAAACACTGTCAAAATAAAAATAAAAATAATTGTGAATGAATTTCAGTTGTATACCTTTATACCTTTTTCATTTTTTTTTTTTTGAGGGTGGAGTGTGATTACTAGGGAGAAGTATCTCAATGTCTTTAAATTCCAGGACAAACTCTTGATTTTATATACAGTATCTACTGACATAGGTCTAAATAGTTTTAACTTTAAAAGATGGAAGTAAACTAACAAAAAAAAAAATCAAAGATGAGTGCTATTTAAAACATTTATTATAGATTTGATTTAAGTAAAAAAAAAAAAAAACAAACTAGTGAATGAAACAATTAGCAAACATACTAATGAGAACAGGTTAAACATGTTTACCTACAATTTTACTGTCAACTGTATTGACATCATGGAGTATCAAGAGAGCTGACATTCTTAGAAGACATAACATCACCTGTAACCTTTAAAGAAACCACTTTGTGACAATCCCCAAAGGTGAGGAGGTCAGACTGGCATTTGTACAGTGCAGTGGGAGACGGTAAAACATCTGAAACCCTATGAGCAATTTATACACCTCAGACAGTGAAAGTTTTGAAGAGAAACCTAAAAGTAGCGAATTGTCACCACTCATGTAAAGTGGAATAAATTCACATATTTCTTTTTTTTCCAGATCAGAAAGAGCTGTACCCAAAGTAAATAATAAATCAAATTTGATTTTTTGTCTTGATATACACATCTCCCAGGATATTATTTTTAAAACTAACATTTTTCTTACCATTCTCTGTAGAACTGAAGTCCAATTTTATAACTTTGCAAATTTTTTCAATCACTTTGTTTCAAGGAACAATTACAAGTGCAACCTATTTGTAATAAAACTGTCAGCCATGGTTCACTTCAAAATGTATCAAGGGAAGTTAGCCTTCAGAGCTGGGAAACATCTGGAATGTTTCTCAGAGAGGCAGTGATGCTAAACTCAAAGGCCACTACATGATTAGATATATATTTCCCAAATACACTGCAATGTGAAATCAAAATTCTTAATTGCATGTTAAAATTTAGGGATCCTGTTAGACTACAGTCTCCGCTTTTTAGAAATGATATTGTTGTTACTTCTTCTCTTCAGCAGTTTGTGTGTGTGTGTAAGAGAGAGAGAGGGGAGAGTTAAATTACTTCATATGAAGGAATAGAAAACTATCCAGCAGTATTTGAGTCTTTGGATGCATCAGCTATGCATTTACCACTGACATACTTTCCTTGTGACTCATGGCTGTTTTGCATGTGTATTTATAAGGTAGCAAATCAGTTGTCCTTCTTGCTATTATGCCTATACCTTTTCTTACAATATATTGTATTTTGCACACACTTTAAACTTTGAATACACTCTGCAGTAGTTTATACATCAGTGATTTAAATTAATCCATTGATTTCTATATTTGCTCATGTTTTAAGATTTTCATAAATCACAAATTAATCCATCATGGCATCCATCATTAACTTTGTTAAATACTTTTTTCTGAAGTATGGTTTCTCTGTATATCTCTGGCTGTACTGAAACTCACTTTGTAGACCAGGCTGGCATCTAATTCACAGAGATCCCCTTGCATCTGCCTCCTAAGTATGAAGATTAAAGTCATGTGGCACCACAGCTCAACCATACTTTGTTTAATATTTAAGTCTAGTGTCAACCAGGCAGTCAGGTGAAACTGTGAATTTCTGGAGTTCTTGTAATCAGAATTTTGTGTTATAAAAAGAAATCATGCTGAACTACAAGAGCCTTTTTCTCTATTTAATTGGCATGATTTTATTTAGGTAATGAAAATATTAAGTAAACATAGCAAATTTTGAATACAGCAATTCACAAGTACACTCATAAATTGTGTTTAACCCACAGTTTACTTACTATTAATAGGCAGGATTTTACAGTTTTGTGTCTCTTAGCTTTATATTTGAAATTTTCATGTTGACATTGCTCTAATTTACTAACAGGTAGGAATCTCAGGTTTTAGTGTAAGTAGACATATAATTTCAAAAAGTAAAATAAATAAAATTTCCCATTTCTAGTGACTTTGAACATTTTCAAATTTCTCACTCATAATTTTAATAGAGTCATGATGTGGTAAGATTAATTATATTAACTTCATTCTTTTGTGATGAAAGCTTATTCAGAAAATTTATGTTATTTGGTAGTTATCATGAGGGACAGTCTACCACAAAGAACATTTAATTAGTCATTGATTTTAGTTTAATCTGAAATTTTGAGTTTTATACAAATTTATTGTGAAAAATATTTTATCTTGTAAGTTTTCAATTTTTATTTTTAATGAATTGAAATGTCTGTAGTATAAAGAAATTTTCCTGTATTTCAAGAGTGGGGAAGACTACATTTCTCTGTGCACAAATGTTTATAGATTGTTCTTAGGAGTTATTCTGACTTACTAAATTAGTGATTGGGGATTCTTCTCCAATAACCATGACTTCATTGAATAGTTAGGTGGGTTTCCAATGCCAGGCATAATTTCCATTTGTTGAGTGGGTCTATAGTAGAATTAGAGAGTTGTTAGCTTCTGCTAACATATCTGTGCTCCTCCTGTACACTTAGCTTTCCATGCTGACATTGATGTGGTTTATAAGCATCACAGCTGGTAGGATGGTTGGTTGGCTTCCTTACTCTGAAACTTGCATGGTTACCTCTGGTACCCTGAGAGAATTCTCAGGAAAGGGGACAGTTACATAAGTTTTAGCTCAGGATTTTTTGGCCCTTGTTCCTAAAGCCCATGGTGTCTTCAGCAATAGGAGGCTTTGTGTGCCTTTTAGACAGATCTGCCAAATAACTTCAAACAAAGCTTCTCATGTCTGGTAATTGGGATTTTCTTTTAGGTGATATTTAGTTCTTGGAAGGAGTACTGTCCGATGTGGGATGTCTTTTTGTATGCTGTGAATATACTTTATTACCATTGGTTAATAAAGAAACTGTTTTGGCCTATCACAAGGCAGCTTAGATGCAGGCAGAAAATCCAAACAAAGATAAAAATGAAGAAGGGGCAAAGTCAAGGAGATGTTTCAGGCTATCACCCAAGAGGCAAAATGTAATGGGACACAGGTAAAGCCACAGAGCCATGTGGTGATATAATAGATTAATAGAAATGGGTTGTGTTGAGTTATAAGATCCTTTGTGTGATTATTTGGGACTAAACCATTGCAGGACTACAGATCTGTACTTTGGGGCTAAGCATTGCCAAACAGAACAGATAAAATTTCAACTACAACTGTCAGCTCAGAAAAAAATTATTAAAGCTGTATTTGTATATTTATATATCCAGAATTGCATGTATTATGAAAATTTTTCTTAGATACCTTGTTGATAATATGATTCTTTGTAGCTTTTTAATCATCCTTATTGTTATTTTATCTACTTTTCTCCTTCTGTATGTCCTTTCTTTCTACTTCTTTTTAATAAAAATATGGATTCTGGAGCCCAGTTTCAACAGATATATCTAAAAAACACTCCAGTCCCTAAAAGCTCAGAGAACATTGCAGTAAAAGAGGAAAATGGAAAAGCCAGAAGGTCAAATATTCTGGTGTGTTGTTATATCTCTTAGTAATATCAGAAGCTATACCCATAAAATCTCACCAACATGAGCTGAATAAGGACATCACCAATGGATATGCCAAAGTGGATGAAGGAAAAGCCCATGATGTTACAACCTACACAAAGCATTACAGACAATGGAGGAAAACTGGAAATGGGGGAAGGGAGTCTTTCTTCCGGAAGTGCAGATCAATCAGGTGTCCAGAGCTAAGTGGTCAGCCCTGAAACCACACATATGAGTAATATTATATGGATTGAGCAGGTTATAGGTGAGAAGATTATTTCTATACAAATATGCAAGCAATAAAACTTAATTTAAAGGGGATATTAATTTAAATTTAAAATTTTGCTTACATTTCTTTATATACTTAGTAGATTTAAGGTACACATGCCAGAGTATACATGTGGTGTTTAGAAACAAAATGGAGAAGTCAATTCTTTGCTTATTGTGCATTCTGGGGATGGACCTCATGTTGATAGGCTTAGCTGGCAGAGGGTGCTTTTACCCCTGTTACTGGCTCTTGGTCAACTTCAAATACTGGAAATATGAGCAATAGTAATAGGCTGCAATTATACTGAAATATAGGATAAAATTTTATCATGAGAGGAAAATTTTAAAGACCATAATTTTTGTTCCTGCTTAAGTTTTAAAGTAAGCTCATCTGTAAATTCATGAATTAATTCTGACAAGTAATTTATTTTAGTGAAAGCAGCAACATGTTTTAGAAACATTCACTAAATTTAGTTACAGTTTCCATCAGTGACTTGTTTATATAAATAAAAGTGAGTTGCATATTCTTCATCCTTTCTAGTAGGAATAATGTAGAAAGCAATTTTGTTCCTACATACTAGTTACAAAAATCTAATCTTTTTGGATTTCTTGGCAAGACAAAACTTTATGTTGTGATTTACACATAAGTGTTAAGGATACTTTCCTAAGATTCTATAACAAACATTGGGGTTTTACTTAAAATATTTTAATTATTGCTTTCTATAGCATTGTATACACATAATTTATTATATATATTATACATCACACACTCCTGTATATATATATATATATATATATATATATATATATATATTGCACATACATAAATATATTTTTTTTATAAAACATGGACACATATACACACATGGAGCTTTACATTTATACCGGCCATATAAAAAACATTTAACTTATTAGCAAGCTCTTGCTTTGTCAAGTTCATATAGTCTCTGTGGAAGAAAGGTAGTTGAGGAAGTCTTTTAAAAACTAACTTTGAAACTATCTTGTCAGCATGTTCTGTTTGGGCATTAAAATGAGACGTAAAACCCACAGAGAGGAAAGCAGCTTGATCAACTTTGGTGTTTATCATAATGTGAATTCTTTAACATGGCCACAATATTTGATACATTCAGATATGCTTCATGAAATTTTGCCTCCCTGTCATGGGTCTAAGGATTATAAATAGCATTGACTTTCCATGAAGAAAAGTGTGAAGTGGATTGAGTGAAGAGCAATTGGTTAACACAGAATATTGATGGAAATTAATATTCCTGATTTTTTCCCAAGTCTCTTTGTTTCTCCTTTTGCATTTCATGTTCTACCTGCAGCTACTTAATTTTTGTTTTATTTTGTGCAGTATTAAATGTAGTGCTGCTGAAATTAATTCATATTGATGAAATAAACATTTTTGAGCAGACAATCAGTAGGAATATATGTTGGGTATTTAGTAAAATAGCCTAAAGAACATGATTTGCTCATAAATATGAAAATATATTCATATATATATTCAAGATGACAATTAAAGTGGATTTTTTGAAGGTCGAGAAACTATGGATCTGATGCACTCTTTTGCTTATCTGTATTTCTTGATTCCTTTGGTGTGAGCTGCTTTGCTTTAGCCAAATAACTTAGCTCAGCTTCCATTTGTCATGTGTCAAAAAAATGAGTGCGCAGGGGATGGTCCTTCCTAAATATGATAATGCTCACATGCTCTGTAAATATTCACAGTGGTCTGCTAGCTGTATGCTGATTCATTCTGTCTAGCAGCTTATTCCCCTTGTGGCTCTTTGTTCCTGCCCTAGGAAAAGACACTTGGCTGAGTAGATAGGAGAGGCGTGGAGCTTCCTGTACTGCAGAGGTGTGAAGCTGGAGGAAGCTGGAGGTGCTGCAGGTGTCTTCAGAGAGAATGCTGGAATACAGAGAGGGCGTATTTTACTCAAGTGACCTTTTTATCCCAGTTTCCTCTTGGCAAAAATAACATTGCTTACCTAGAAAAGGAGGAGAGGGGGAGAGTATATACAGGGCCCTTCTCATTTTTTCTGTCTGTTCAGAACTGAAGGATAAAAAGCTGACAACTAACACAGACTTTGTCTTCATTTGTAGTCCAGTTTTTTTATTACCAAGTTATTGGTTTCCAAGGTCTCATGATATTCAACATGGATATGGTTGCTTACAAAAGTTTTATGTTATTCTTGTTATTTTAAAATGCATGTTTACTTGGAGTCATAAGTTGGTTATGTACAAATACTATACTATTTTTATTTTATTTTAATTGCATTGTTATTTATTGATAGCATGTTCACTGTGCAAACTAAAAATTTGTTGCTAATATTTTTATTCAAGTATGGTAAATATAAAATATAATAGTATAAACTCAAATTAACATAAAATTATATTAAAGATAAATTCATTGTGCATAGCATATGGAGGTTTATCAAGATAAGTGCATTATATCAATAAATTTACCACCATTCAAGTTAATTAACTCACAGTACATTTTTATTTTATATTTTTAGAATGCAATTTATTATTTTTTATAAAAACGTCTTTTTTATCTATGTATCCCCCTGCTCTCCCTCCCTTGCCTCCTCCCAATCCCTCCCAGTCAGCCTTCAGCCTTCCTCTCCCCATCTCCCCCCCCCCCAAAGGATGAGAAGTCCCAAGGTGGGTTGGCTCAGTGTGGCACACCCACTCTAGGCAAGTCTGATTTCCTCATCCCAAAGTTAGCACTGGGTCTGATTCTGTAGCGTGTAGTGGTTATCACATTCGCCTCACAATACACTTTTTAAAAAGATTCTGATATATGATAAAATAGATTCTTGCATTATCATCATATCATGATTTTACATCCCTTGATTAATCTCTTACAAAAGACATTAATAATCATACTTTTCATACTATTTTTTTGGTGATTAACTTGTTCTTTGATGTTAGTAGAACTACAAACAGAGTCTAGAGTGGGTGCTCTCACTATTCCCACTAAAAAGGAGCAAGTTCCTCTGTAGGAAATAGGCTTGAAAGAGATGTCATTACTTACAGAGGAACACCTTAATGCTGAGAAGAGGAGCTCAGACCTACCTCAACTGGATATGCCAGACTGCACTGACCAGCTTTGAGAATCCTTGCCCTCCTTGGGGAATGAATGAGAGGATGTGATGGGGGAGGGGCTGAGGGAGGACTGGGAGGCAACTGGGAGGAGGGAAGGGAGGGAGAGCAGGGGTAGATATGGAAAAAATGGTAAAAGGAACAAGTTTGTTTAATTTTCTAGCTGATGATAACTTCATTAACTTTCTGACACACTAAGTTATTGTTAAAACTCATTGGCATAATGAAGTTTGGAGATGATTCCTAAGCTTCTCAAACCATTTTAGCAGTGGTATCCTTTGGACATGTGGTCAAGATGACCAGCTTAGGGAATAGGGATGGAGTTTGTGGGCTACTCTCCAGCATTAATTCTATCATTGGTAGAAATTACAAAGCTGGTTCATGGTCATGTGTGGGGATTTAATAAAGTTTCAGAAGTTTTGGAGATATCAGAGGGAATCTACCCACAGTCTATGTGGGGGGTTAGTAAAAGCTCCGGAAGTCTCAGAGCTCTAACCACAGTCAGTCTAGGAAAATCAGAGTGGTGATTCAAACCTTTAATCCCAGCACAGGGAGTATCCTGGGAGTGGTGACCTACACCCTTAATCCTAACTGAGTCAAGGTCACTTCAGATTATAGAAGGAATTCCAAACTCCCAAGCAGGTGTGGTGGGGCCATGCCTTAATTACCGAAAGAATACTTAAATCAGGATTCAAACTCAGAGAAATCCATTCCAAGGGAATCTAGGCTGAGGAAGCTATAAAACAGCTGGGTAAGATTTGACTGTGGTGTTTATTCCCTCTAGTATCTCCAACTTCTTTAGAGATTTATCCCTGAGTCTCATTCTTTCGTGCAACAGTCATGCTTAACCAGAGTCATTTCTGACCGTGATGGTGAGGTCTCATTAAACTCTAAGCCTGAATAAAGTCTTTCTTCCTTTACTTTTTTGTCAGTCATAAAAAGTAATTCAGAAGGCAGGTTGTATTTAAATATTTAACAATGTATAGGTCCATACATGTATATATACTGTTAAATTGTTATACATATATGTGTATATATGCAATAACAATAAATGAATAAAAGAGGTCATATACTGGGAAGAGAGCACGATATATGGGAGATTTGTCAGGGGAGAAGGGGAAGAAGGAAGGGGAAGTGGTATAATCACAAAAAATATGAGAGCCCACATAGATTCAATCTGTGTCTTATTTCCATTCCCGCCCCCCTACAAAAATGACAAATTTGTGGGGGGGGGTCAAATTTTAGACTACTTTTAAATTTTGTTTCTATTTTCCTTAAATGTTTAAAAAATATTTTAACTGAAGTAGAATTATGCTATTTGCCTCCTCATTATTCTTCCCCCACATTACCCAGCCCTCCAAATTCTCCCACCACCTCAGAATTTTTAGTTTATAGACTTATTTACTTATTTATTGTTTTTACTATTAGTATCACACACATGATTGTAATGGATATGTATGAAAAATAGAACTTACTGAGTCCGGTGTGTGTGTGTGTGTGTGTGTGTGTGTGTGTGTGTGTGTGTGTGTGTGGTTTCAGGTCTTTTATTTCTTAAAAACCAAGTGTTGATACCACAAAGGGAAAAGCATTTTCCAGGACTGGCACTCAGCTGACATTCTTGGCTGATGAAAAGCAATGATTTCATGTAAAAGAATGCCAGGTGTGCCTTTGGGCTTTATATTAATTTGTGAAACATTTCTTTCATTATGTTTCCTGTTTAAAAATTATGCACATTTGAACCAAAGCCCAGTGACAGTGTCTAGTAACTGAAAAATATTTATTTCTCCTTGGAAATCATACCTGCTTAATTACCCAATCTTTTGGGAACACAGCCAAAGCCTAGAGTGAATGTTTAGTAAAAGAAAAAGAGGAAGAGAGATAAGGAGAGATAGAGGGATAGGGATAGGGAGTGGGAGGGAGGGAGAGAGAGAGAGAGAGAGAGAGAGAGAGAGAGAGAGAGAGAGAGAGAGAGAGAGAGAGAGGGAGAAATAATTTGGCTCTGGGAAAACAACCCTTTTACAACTCTTACAGACCATCTTATCGTGTTTTGAATTACTATTGCTTTGCTAGGCTGCCACTGTCACATACTTTATGGCATGAGGATTAGCATCATGCAATAACCTGAAGGCACAGAGTTCTATTTCCTCTTTTTGCCCAGCTCTCTCCTATCATTTCAATCTTGCACTGGCTTGTTCATACTCTGGGAGTAATGGGGTGAAGTTAATATGAGACAGTTAACTCTCAATTACTTAGGGGCTAATTATCTAGTCTATTGATTGCATGGTCCAGCCTCTGCTTTTCTTGTCTTTTAAAGGGTGGTTGACTGCCCATTAGCACTTAAACTGCATAAGAGTAGTGGGTGGAGAGAGAAAGTGATAAAATTAACATCTATCTGCACTGCAGCTTATTAGCAGTGCTAGTTAAGAGTGTAGGTGAATGGAAATTGTGGTTTGGGGATACCTGTAGATTTAATTTAGTCTTACTTTTCCTTGTCATCTTTTACCATGGATAATTGAATTGACTTCATTACCTTATGTCCATATGGTTAGTTCTCAGAAGTTGGCTATTTTATTGCTTTCGTGCAATGGCTTAATTGGTACTTAAGACATTTAGGGAGCTCCGTGTAAGCTATATAAATTTCATTTTTCCAGTAAGGAAACTGAGACATGGGGAAATGAAGCTGAAGGAGGGCACTTTGTGGAATAGTGGGAAATGATTTTTTTTTACTGTTCTGTCTGAGTTCACAGATGCACAGATGTCATAGAATGACCTAATTAGGACGCATCAGATGCAGTAGCTCTTTGCAGTGGCTTCTGAGGCTTGAATAACACAGCCACTAGCATCTCTTACTTTAGAGTTCACTTGGGTTTTCTGTCTTGGAGTTCTGCTTCTTCTCTAGGATTGAGCTTGACACATGAACACATGCACATGCAATAACTCCCCACCTCCGCTCCCACATGCATCACAACCAAGCAGGATATATGGAATATAGGACATTCAATACTCAGTGAATGGTCAGTTTCATTCAAGTTGCAGTAGTAATAGTTGTAAAGGCAGTTCAAAGCTAACCATAAATTCTCTGAATTTTTTTAATACTTAAAATAGAATAAATAAACTTAAATCCATGACACGATCCTTCAGGACAATTATTAATCAGTGCAGTTATATATTAAACTCTAACCTCAAATTTTGTTTTTATACTATTGTCCTTTATAGTAGAGGGCCTAGAAACCAATGATCCCATAACAACTAGAAAAAAATGGTTCCACAGAGTGTAAGTATTCTATCGAGTTATCCCACTGGTTAAATGGAAGATGTCTATTCAATATGAGACATAGGAACACTACATCTTCATTCAACCACTGGTTATTAATATTTTAACCCCAAAAAGTGACTGATTTATTTTATTTCATCTTATTTCATTTTATCTTGTGTGGTCCTCACTACCTGTGTTCTTATTGTACTAATTTGAAATAATAATGAAAAAAGATGGTTTATTGCACAAACGACATGAAGGAAGATTATAGTTAATCTTTGCTTGGTAACATTTATATAAAATGCAAAAACTAAAATAATGATTTGTAAAGTGCTACACATTGTAACTGAGGTAGTGGAATGCTCAGAAAAATACCATGTTACCTACAAATGACCACAGTCATGTCTCTGGAATATGGCTTTCGACATAAACTAAATCTTTGCATCAGATTTGCATTCAATTATGACCACACAAATGGAACTGTGAGTAATACTTTGACATTTCTGAGACACTCTTTCAGATACAAATTGCTTTTCCACATTTCTTCTTTCACCTGCTGGATGCAGAGGTTTTAAAAACCCCGAAGTATGGACGGGCTGCAAGTCCTATAGATCCCAGATCCCTAAAGCACTACACAGTAGAAGGTAGTTCTCGTGAAAGTGATGTTTGTGCTAAACTTCTAAGTAAATGAGAAAATTTCTGCCATCTTCTGGTCATGACATTTGAAAAGGAATGTCAGGGTTGTTCTAAAGAAATATTACATTGTTTCACAACAAATGCAACAAATCAGCAATCTCCAAACCATAATATTTGCAAATGTTTTCTTAGGACTATATAATTCACCTATAAATATCACTGCATACATGTAATTTCAATAATTGAAAAGTCGCAACAGATAGACCAGGCAATCTAAGGGAATCTCAACTACATAGAAAAATTAAAGCCAGTTTGGGTTACATGAGACTCTATGTCAAATAAACCTACAAAAAGAACAACAAGAAATTAATCATTGGAGCTTGTTTAATTTGAAGAGATTTTTATGGTTATTTAATGAGCTCAAATTAATTATCCAATTGATGCTTAGATATAACTTTATGAAAGTCTTAAACATGAATATATAGTTATGGTGAGATATTTATATTTGAAATAATCTGGGTTAAAATAATAGTGAAACATCATGACTAATCATGTTGGAAATAAAAGGGTTTACTTGGTTTACACTTGGTTTACACTTCTGCTTAAAACTACATCATTGATGGAAGTCTGGGCAAGAACTCAAACAGCCAGATCTTAGAGGCAGGATCTAACGCAGAGATGCTATATACTGGTTTGCTACTCATGGCTTTCTCATCCTACTTTTTTTAGGAACCCAGGATCACCATCCAGAGATGATACCACTTACAGTGAACTGGGATTTCCTTCATCAGTGACTAATTTAGAATTTGACTTACAGATGATTTTTTTGGAAATATTTTCTCAACTAAGGTTCCCTCATCTCAGAAGACTCCAACTGTGTCAAGCTGACATAAAATTATAGTATCTATCTATCTATCTATCTATCTATCTATCTATCTATCTATCTATCTATCTATCTATCCATCCATCCATCCATCTATCTTCCTACCTACCTACCTACCTACCTACCTACCTACCTACCTACCTATACATCATCTGTCTTTCTGTCTGTTTGTCTGTCTATCAGTACATGCAAGCTTGATTATATATTATACAATAGAAAGAAATTTGGATTTAAATTAATACTTCAGGGTGTAATTTAGATTTACTTGTGCTTAGAGTTAAAAATATCATTACTATAAGGCTTTGATTGGTTAAGAGAAAGAAGTGGTGTGTGTGTGTGTGTATGTGTGTGTGTATGTGTTTAGAATTGTATTCTTTCTGTATTCTTCTGTAAGATGACCATGTTTCAGATAAAAAATTGATTCTTTGCATTTATAATATATATCCTATATTCCATATAGTCTTTTGCTATGGAATAATGAGGGACAATGGTGTTCCATTGTTGATAACGCAAATCCAGTGCACAAAAAATTATCAACAGTATCTTCTCTATACCAAACATATTTTTCCCAGAATAAATGCAGTAATAACTGGCTCACTGAGTAAAGTAAAGAGATAAATGAAGCTTGGCATTTTGCAGTTTATGCTCAAAGAGCTGATATTCAGTATACTTCACTCTCGGTCTACAAAGTAAAATATTCAAACTTCTCTTTACAATGACTTAAGAAATGGAAGTAAATTTCAAAAAAATGGACAGGAATATACAACGATAAAAGCAGAGGCTGTTTTTTAATAAAGTTTTCATCTTTGCATTGGAAATCAATCTTAAATACATTAAAATTTTCCTTCACATAAATCTTTACTAATATTCACTAATTCCCCTCTCTTGTCTGTTCATGTTTTCAATCTAGTACTGTGAGTTCTGGCTGTTTTAATTTTCAGTCTGTATGTTAACATGGGGCTAACACAGTGGAAGACATTGTTGTGCTCTGCCTGGGGTTCTAATAAGCCTCTTTTTAGAAAATTGTTTTCCATTAAAACCCTAAAACAATAAATAGCTCTTTTTGGTTGTTATTTAGAAGAATCTATAATGGGAAAAATGACTGTTCTTTAAGAAACAGTTAATGTCTTCAGCATTTTATTTAATTACACCTACTGTTTTCTGGTGGCCACATGGAGTGTTCAGCAGTGTTCTATAACATGTACATCTGGTAACAAAAGACCTCCAACATACAGTTGCCACAACAATAGAAGGAAGCATAATGGGAGCCAGGAAGCAAAATGTGAGCTGAGGAGTCCTTTAATTTGAGAATAATATGTTAGGAAATTTTTAGTTTCAAAGTGTAGCTGGTAGGAAGGGACAGATTTTTCAGGTGACATGTACTTCATAGAAACTGAGTTTGAGCATCATATTTACTTTGTTTAAAATGCAGGACAAAGTGGCCTCATCATTACTCTTGTCTTTAAATAATTATTAGGCCTAATTACCACAGTTCATAGAAATTTTAAAATTAGCAAGTGATGCTTAACTCTCTGCAGTACTCAGTGTTAATAAAACATGCTGATCCATAAACACACTGCACATCATGTTTGTCCATGATTATTTCATTGTCGCCCTGAGTGCAGATGCCGAGACAAAGTACTACAGAATTCCTGTAATTACCAGCATTTGCCTTGATTGGGTCCATGAAGTATGTAGTCAATCTTTATTGTTTTCTGTCTCTGTTTTGAATCTGTCCCTGGGGCAGGAATGTCAAAAAACACCATTTAGCTACACAGCCTACTCAATTTAAAAGAGAGAAAATCACACTGAAGCTACTAATTAAGAAAAGAAGTGAGTTGTGAATAAAAGAACGGCCTTCTCAGACTTTACGGGTAAGCTTGCAACCGTATTACACGCAGAAAGGGATTTTTATTCAGCTCAAAAAAAAAAAATTCTTCTCTCTTTAAAACTGTATTTTTAAAGACCGGTTGTTTTATTTGGTGTGTGCCTAGGGAGGACATCTGTCATCACAGTGTCCTGTCCTGATCAGAGGACAATTTGAAGGAGTAGCCTGTTGGCTCCCATAATGTAGTTTCCAGAGATCAAAAATCGGGTTGGTTGATAAATAGGGGCCTTTACCCATCTCCCTGCCCCCAAAGGTAAACTCTAGTACAACAATTAAAGTTGCAGTAGTAACATGAATGAAAGTCCATGTAACCATTTCCCCTTTGCTTTCAAAGGGGACCGTAGCCAATTGAGATTTTTATCTTTTTAATTTTTTTTATTAGATTAAACATTTTGTTCCCTAGATGTTCCTATCCTTTTAAGTCTTAAAATCTAAGACTTTTTTGATAATTTTGTCAAATGCGTATTTCTCTGGAAATAAAAGAGTAGTTATGTTTTATATCGCCCAATAATAGACTTATTAATCAAAATGATTTGCTTAATAACTCCTTAGAACTATTTAGATCACCATAGGTAAATGTAAATGATCCAGGCAAATAGTAAATAGTAAAATTATCTCCTTCTGTTTTAGATTGTAGTATAGAGACTGTTCCTTTAATGGAGTTTTAACTCTTTAGTTGTTGATATAGACATAGAATGCAAGTCAGCCTGATAAGCATATGTTCTTACTGGATGGAAACATGCTCTATGTTCCTCTGGCTGATGTAATTCTTTATTACTTTAATCCTGTATCTATTATTCTCAGTCTGTCTATCTCTCTCTCTCTCTCTCTCTCTCTCTCTCTCTCTCTCTCTATCTCTCTCTCTATCTATCTCTCTCTATCTATCTATCTATCTCTCTCTCTCTATCTATCTATCTATAATCTATCATTTATCTATCTACCTATCTGTATCTATCATTGATTGATCATCTATCATCTATCTATCTTTCTATATATTACTCTACAAAAAATTCAGCATACAAAAAAAGTTCATCTACACCTTGCTTTTTTTTTTTTTCCTAACTGAGCTGAGTGCTAGAAGAACAACTCAATGAAGTACTATTTAGAAATCTTCCACCTCTTTATGTTTCTGAATATACTTTCACATGGCACTTTCCGTGATTCCTTGAACAGTTGTCTTTATACCTATTGACATTCTCTTCGAAATTAGAAATCCATAAATCCCATCAATAGTTCAGCATGTGCAAGGTCTTACTCTACTATACAATGTAGGATCCAGGGTCAGTTACACAGGTATGCCACTAGATGCTGCTAGTAATTTTCTCCTTGCTCAGTATTGGGCCACACAGGTTTTCCATTTCAGAAGAGCCAACAGACAGGTATGTCTGTCTTCTCACGTTGGAGGCTTTTGACTTTCACCCATAACAATAGTTTGGCCGTTTTTAAAGACTACATCTTATTTTGTGCTGGAGAAATTTTAAATAACTTGCCCAGACTCCTTGATGGAGGAAATAAAAATCAAATGTGGATTAGGAACTTAAGAAAATTGTTTTAGTAGAAGATACAAAGTATATATAAACTGCCAAAACAGACCAGTGCTAGTTTATAGGTAACATAATATGGTGGGGATGGAGAAGGGCAATGTTCTACCTGAGAGAATGTATCAAAATACACTCTTCCTAGTCAAAAATTCAATCAACAGTAAAAATACATTTAATTGTGAGTAGATTTTACAAATTTAAAGAAATATTATTGAAGGTAGTTATTGAGATAGGCTTTGAAGTCTGTGGATTGAAACTGTTTTCTGAGTGGAAATATGGGATTGATTTCTAATGCACTAGTCAATTTAAGTTGGAGATAAAGGCAGGAGTGAAGAAGGAACCAGGCTTACTACTAACAGGGACTAATCATGATAACTTTGCAAATGATATTTATAATCTGTTATATTATTTCTAAGTGTTGAATACAGTTACAATTCACCTTCAAAATCTTAGGGAAATTTATCATGCTCTTTAGATTAAAATTAAGATGCATTGTTCAGGGGTTGAAAATCTACCGAAGAAGAGTGTTCAAGAGACTGGATTAGAGGGGAATAAGAAAAGTTAGGTGATCCATTCCAAGGTCTAGAATAGATAAAAGAGAAAGAATATCATGCATTTTCACAAAAATAGTGTAGAAAGTAGGAACTATGGTAACTGACTCAGGGTGAAAAATAGATCTTGTCTATCAATGGATAAATATAGCCAGAAAGTAGATGATTATTCCCATTACAGCCCTGCCACTATTGCAGCCATGTACACATACTGACTTACCATAGCTAGGTAATATCAGTGAGGTCAAGCTCATTAT